>OX422212.1:299355228-300628799 GCA_949130495.1 Sambucus nigra | reverse complement strand
TAGAGAGAAGAAATTTTTCGAGCTCCATGCTGAGATAAATATAAAATATGAATCCGAATGGATATAGAATAATTTGTGCTTCAGCATTCGTCGGCATTGAATCTTGTGCCTGTAAAAATTAATAATTTGCTCTACCATATGTGTAGGCTGAATTGATTAGTCATGAGAATAATTTACTCATCCAATCAATATATGATATGTATCAACATAAAAATTTCAAAATATGAAATAATATGTTTTATACCAAATGTGTGTGAGATGGACAAATTATTATCAAATATGCATCATAAGTAAGACGTAAAGTTTTTTTTTTTTAAAATTTATTTAATCTCCAACAACCAATCAGGTATTAGTTGTTGTTTAAAAATATTTTTGGGGTGATCATAAGTTAAAAAGACTTAAGCCCCCTGCTTGTCCCCAAGCCGAACTCGTGTTTAAAGAAATATCAGGGGTGCTTAGCATTTTTTAATACCCCAAGATTCTACTGCTGCCGATAAACGACATGGATGTTGCCGACCAACATTTAAGGATATCTCAAATTATAGAATATATGGTTGGATGACTAGAATATCTCGAATCTTTAGATCAAAAAATAACATTCAATGTAAAATTTAAGCCTTAAGAATGTTAATTAAATGAATAAATATATAATCCACTAGATCGTGTGATTTCGTCAAAGAAACCTTGTGATGTGATGAACGAGGGGCCAAAATATCAAATTTGTTCCCAGTCTTGATATGGTCATGATTATTTTACTGATCCTCTTTTACAAGAGGTGGGTAATGATTTTTCAGGTGAGAGAAAATTATTTTTTATATTGATCCCTTCCTATTCCCAATTTGGAGAGATAAAAATATGGTGAATGATTAAAGTTATTACCAAAATTATATAAAAAATCAAACAATTTGACTTTATTGACATAGATGGAAGATGAACCAAATTAAGTATATAATTCATGAATGCAAAGAGTCTCAAACTTGTGAATGCAAAGAGACTCAAACTTGAAGAGAGAAAATATATATGGGTCATGATTTCCATGAGAAGACTTTTCATTGTCTTTAACCTTTTCCCATTCTTTTATTAAAAATATGATGGGAATTTGAATAGACATCAAATAGCTTACAAAATTTATTTCAAAATCAACAATGAAAATGATCAAATCTTATCATCGTCGTATATATTGGCATATGTAATCATTTAAAATATTTATTCCATGATATAAAATAGAAACTTGAGAATCAAGCAAAGAATTATGATTTATGAAATCTACTATTTTTCAGATTTCTAAATAAGAATTAATCTAACAGTTATGATTTAAAAATCATGAGATGCAACATTTTGCAGATAAAAATTGGACAATAAATTTATGTATATAAACATAAAAATCACGATTCAATCAAAAGATGTATGTATAATTGATTATACGTAGAGAAAATAAAAACTTAGCTTTTGGTGGAGAATAACGCTTGTAACACGTTTCCCACAGACGGCGCCAATCTGTTGATGTAAAAAACTAGATCACTCTAATTCTTCAATCACAGATAAATAAATAAGACCAAGATTTTTAAAGTGGTTCGGCTAGGAATAAAGCCTACGTCCACTGTTATGTTATTGCTGAGTGTTTGTGGAATTCTTGATTACAAGTTCTCTCAAGAAATTCCGGTCCCCTTGAATGAGGATGATACAAGGTATTTATAGCCTTGAGGCTGTACATGAAAGGGTCGATACATTAAATGATATACATGTGAAAGGGTAATACATTTAATGCCCTTAGACTTGTGCGTCAAGGATAATCGTTTAATGAACCAGTTGGACTGTTCGTTATCTGGCAATCAATGCTGTGGCCGAGATGCAGCTCGGATCGTCTGAGTAACTCGGGTATGTTGATCTTCCTGGTATTCAAGAGTTCCTCGGAGAGGTATGTTCCTCGGAGATGTATGTTCCTCGGAGCCTGTGAGTTCCTCGAAGAGGTCTATTCCTCGGAGCCTGTGAGTTCCTCGGAGAGGTCTGTTGTTGCCATGTAGATAGCCAGGTGTCTTCGTATGATTGGTCCACGTCAGCAGATTAAATTTGGTATCAACATTATGTATCATAACAAAATTTTTAAATAAGACCTCATTATATCCAAGTGATTTCTGAAATAATTAAGTTAGAGAGTAGTCGTGATTATTTAGTGGAGTTAATTCAAAATTAAATAACTAAAGAAAATAATTACGATAATTAGGATTGGGATTTCAGAGTATTTATTTGGAGATAATTCAATTATTTGTATTGTGTCCCTAGTCTAGTCCATATACCTAAGCAGTTAGACGAATACTCCCAAGAAATTCAGTTTGGCCCGAGCCCACTGTAGTGACAATTATTATTCAACACAAATAGATAAGAGAAGAAAAATCACCGAGAAAAATAAAGAAGACAAAATACCAATCACACAACAGGAGATGTACCTGGTTCAGCAAGAATGCCTACGTCCACGGTGGTGCAGTTAGTATTATTCCTATATACTTCGAGGAGCGATTATAGAGAATACAGTGCGTGTCTTATGCCCCAGACCTAGGTTTTATTATATACATGTTTATTTTCAGGGAGTGGGGGTGTTGGACTCCCCCACGTTCTCCATCTTCTCCTGGAACACCTCTTTACGAGAACATGGGAGAAGACTAAGTCATAACCGAATTAATTAAGGGTTTGGACTTTAGGTCGCTTCAATTGGGCTACTCGTCCAGGCCCGTTGTTCTAAATCCGTGTACTCACAATTTCCCCTAAGTTTGTTGGGCCACAATTTGGGCTCAATAAATTTAAATGATTTGTCATAATGGCTCCTTTGTACATCGTGCAACTCTTCCCAAAGTTTGAGGACTGGATTAGGTGGCAGTTGCTTCGGGTCTTGTGCACGATGATTAGCAACATTGAAAAGTATTTTTGGGCAACGTTTTATAGTTGTCGTTTCAAGGTTCCCAGTGTTCTTCTATCTTCTGCGAATTTTCTGCGAGTTTTAGCAATTTGTGCCCTTTTCTCCAGATCTTCATTTTCCTTGCTTTTGATCTCCCTAGTCATTTGGACTTGTGTTCTTACATGGTCCAAGTCAAGATCTCATCTCGTAAGTCTCTATTGCTTTTTCTATGTGCTTTCTTTTAATTTTTAGTTTAGGGTTTACAAATTGCGAAGATAGGTAATATATCAGTATCCGAGTTTAGGAAATTTTACAATATCCCAGAGTGGGTAGAGATTGAGTGCGCCTCTCTCCCTAAAAATGTTAGAGAAATAGAGGGTGCCCATTGGATTCACGTCTTGCTACTTTCTTAAGGGGGATTACTTTTCCTCCCAACGATTTATTCTTGCATTTCTTTGGTTATTTCAACATTGTTCCTGCACATTGGTCGCCCAATGTGTGAAAGATAATCAATGGCGTCCATAGAATAAATCAACTTTATGGCACCAAATTGGGGCTCGTTGAAGTCTGCTTTTGCTACTCCTTTTCCCGAACTAGCTCTGGTGTTCTCTATCTTAAAGCCAGGAGTCCTGATAGGGTATTGGTAGTAAACCTACCTGATTCCCACAACGATTACTGGCAAGATGGCTTTCTTGCTAGAAATTGGCAGTTCTCCCCCCAGACTGAGGGGTTGAGGTCTGACAGGTTTACTGTTCCCTTTTATGGGGAAGAGTATATAGGTAGTCTTTGCTCTGTTCTTTTAATTTATTTATTAATGTGTGATCTTTCTGACTCTTTCCTATTTTTTCTTCAGTAAGGTCGAAGAACTTGGAACCCGCTCTCAGCGAGATTCGTCTTTCTGAGTTGGTCAAAGCTTGGAATATCAGGGAGCCCCTAGCTAATGGCGAGCATCCCCGATCTGCTACTTTCTTACTTGAGTACAAAAATGTTGGTTCTATCTTTATAGCGAGGCCGATAGATAGCATTCCTGAGTTTGATACCTCTGAAGAGACTGCTGCCGATCCCATTCAGTTAGATGAGGAGGAGAGCAATTTTGAGAGTGATATTATAGGCGGTGCTGAAGAAAATTTTGGCAAGGGGTGCTTCAGTGGTGATAGTTCTTCTGATTCAAAAGAGGTTTCTGAAGCCCAAGAATATTCGAGCACGTCTAGTAGCTCTAGCGAGGAAATGGTTCCTCCAAGGAAAATTTTGATCCGAGATGATGATGATCATCATGTGATTCTCACTCAGAGGATGAAGGAGAAGAAGTATAGCACTGGGGTGGTTGCTACTGGTCCCCAGTATTCTGCTCAGGAGCAGGAGAGGAAGAGAAAGGAAGAAGAGCAGGTGAAAGAGAGAGAGAGGAAGAAGAGAAGAAGAGAAGAAGAAGATTGAAGAGAAGAAGAAGGTCGAGGAGAGGAGGAGGATAGATAAAGAGAAAGAAAAAGAAGAGGAGAGGAGAAAGATGGAGGCGAGGACAAAGGCTGGGCAGGCCTTAGTGCCTTTGTTCGCATTGTCGGAGGGGGCCTCAGTTGCCATTTCCCTTCAACTGGCCCCTGCACTGCTTGAGAGGGCAGTCCTTCCTACAGATCACCAAAGGGCGATGGGGTCCAGTCGGTTGGCCTTGAAGGCTAGTCAGAGGATAGCCTTGGTAAGAACATTTCTCTTTTATAATGTTTGACAAGTTATGGTTGTTCCTTTCTTCTAATATCTTGTTTTATTTACAGTTTGTGACTGACTTTTCCGTGCTCTATCGTTCTTGCGATGAGCTGGTGAACAAGAACGGTGAGCTGGAGAAGCAAAATGATGCCTTAAAGGTGAGGGGTATAGAGCTGGAGGCTAGTCTGAAGGCCACTGATGCTGCTTAAATGTCGTCCAACCTGGCTCTTGGTAATGCCAACCGAGAGAGGGAAGCAACAGTTAAAGAATTGGATGAACTGCGGCAAGCCTATGACCGGGTCTGCTCGAGTAAGCTTACTGTTGTGGAGGAAAACAAGGCATTGACCGAGTAACTGAAGGAGAAAGAGTCCCAGGCAGCCACCATTAAGGAAGATTCACACAACTCCGGGTGGACTACTGCGTATGAATACGCTGAGGTTCAGATACGCTACATCAGTCGTCTAAACTTTAAAAAGGGTTGGAACAAGGCCCTTTTAGCTTCTGGTGTGGATGTTGCCTCTCCTCTGTTCGAAGAGCATGACCCAGGCCCAAGGCTAATTATGGATGAAGCCCCTGCCCCAGCCATTGAAGGTGTTGACCCTGTTTCCCAAATAATTCCTGCTTCTTCCCCTACTCAGGTGACAGACGTTATCCTTGCTGAGGGAGGAGCTTCTACTGCTGCTGATAAGGGGAAGCAACCAACTTCTTCTGGGTAGCCTAAGGTCGCTAGCTAATTTACCCTTAGGGTCACACTTATATTTTCATTTGTAATTTACCTTTCTGCTTCTTCAATGTATTCTTATATTTTTCGTATGAATGAAACGGGAAGACCTTTTCCTTTAGTGTACTGAGTAATTCTATCTTTCATTGTTCTTTCATTGCTTGTAGTTGATTGATGTTGATGATTATATACCAAATGAGAGGTCCTGATGTAAGCTCTGAAGTTCGTCATACCTTTGTGAGGATTTATAAATCACTGCGATTGAGGAATAAGCATTTCATAGAGTAGATTGAGATTGTCACTAAACTAAAAGACAGGCTCCAAGAGATGGAGGAAGTTGGTGCCTTAGTCCAAGAAGAGGTGAATACACTGAGAGCAAAGCTTCTAGATGCTTCTGAGATCAACCAGGTTGGGGAGATTCTTTAGCAAGAGAACGAGGCTTTGAGGAGAGAGGTCTCGCAACTTAGGGAGCATGCGCCGAGCATCGCTCCTGTATTATTATGAGGTTCCTCCTCATCATGAGCTGGAACTGGCCCGAACGATGTTCCTCCAGTGCTACGAGGCTCTGCCCCACCGATTGTTCTGCGAGCCAGTAGAAGCACAAGGAGTTCAACTAGGGAAATAGAAGAGCTCCGAGGTGATGTCCCACAAGCATACATGATTGTTGATGGTCTTCAAAGGGATGTCACCCGGCTAAGGCATTTGTTTTGGAGAGGACCTCGGTAAGTATGGGACGACAGTTACGACCAAGGTTGGCTAGATGATCCGATGAGGCTAATATAGTTTGAAAAGCTCGCCTTTATCAGGGGATGGTTGAGTGCCCTGAAGGAGCTGCAAGTCCCAATGAACTCGATGTTGTGGTATCGCCATGAGATCTCTCCTTCCACTCTAATGCCTAATCCCTTCCGGAGAGATGATTAGTGTATCCCTATTGATGCCATCCCGTGCAGTCGGATGCGAATGAAGTTGAGGAGGAGCTGGTTCCCCATCCCAACGATGGTCGAAGAGACCAAGTGGCTGATTATCTTGTCCACAGGCCTCACCCTTATTAAGATTTTGCCAGTAGTAACTCTGTATATCTTGTAATGAAGTAATGTAAAGTTGGTGTTTTAGGCGAGCTTGCCGACTAAACATGGGTTGTATTTGTTGTAAATGTGATGAAGTAATATAAAGTTTATGTTCTGGGCGAATTTTCCGACTCAACAAGTGTTTTATATTTTCCATATCTCTTAGATTTTGCATAATAACTTTGGGCCTCTCTTGGCCGACTAGATTTGTAAGTTTGTATTATCAAGTGAGTATCCCTCTAGTCCAGTATGCTTTATAAGATACCATTTTGCCCCACTTTACCTTTTAGGTCGTGTCGTCACACTTCCTTAGGCCTAAATGTGGTAATTGGCGAGGATACACCTGGTGTTGGATGCTTCATCCGATCAGGATTTTGTTAACCAAACATTGTTTGGCGCCTAAGGATCTCCTGTAGGGCTTCATATATTATCAGGGGCAATGCTAAGAGGTTTTTCGTGTTTCATAACGAAGACCTGAGGAGGGTGATTCCCCTGCTATAGTGTAATGATTAGTGTGCCTGTCACTTGGAAAAGGTGTGTGAGTTATAAAGTTCAGATACTAGTTAACTGACACTTCATAGAATGCAACTGCCAAAAAACTTTCATTAATGATAAGGAAATGAGCTTCCAGCTCCACAAGTACAATCCAAAAGAAGAATCTAGAAATAAAATTTCTTAACATTGGATGCATTCCATGCTCGGGGTATCTCTATGCCTTCCAGCATTTCTAAGTGATAGGCTCCTCGTAGATCATCTCTTGTTATCTTGAATGGCCCTTCCCAGTTTGGCCCTAACTTGTCGTCTGATGGTTTTATTGCACTGCCCAAGACTGTCCTTAGGTTGTAGTCCCCAACTCGGAATGTCCTTGGATTGACCTTCTTGTTATAGTGCTTTGCGAGCTATTGATGATAGCTTGCAAGTTTCACTAGGGTAAGTTCTCGGCGTTCGTCGGCTAGGTAAAGTTCAGCGAGCAATGTTTCATCATTTTTGCCCTAGTCGACAAGGGTGGACCTCATAGCAGGCAAGTCTGCCTCTAATGGGATGACTGCTTCCATTCCATATATTAGTGAGAATGGGGTTCCCCCGTTGCTCGATGTGGGGTAGTACGATAGGCCCACGGAATATTCGGTAGTTCATTCTCTAATGCACCCTTGGCTCGTTCTATTTATTTCTTTAACCCATCGATCATCGTCTTGTTGGAAGCCTCAGCTTGGCCATTGCTTTGAGGATAAGACACCGAACTGAAGTGGTGTCTGATTTCGTGCTCATTGCATAAATTCTGAAAGGAGCAGCTCTCGAACTATGTCCTATTATCAGTGATGATGGTCCTAGGGATCCCAAAGCGGGTAATTATATATTCTTCCATATAAATCTTATCATATCTGCATCTCGGATGTTTGCCAGTGGCTCTACCTCTATCCATTTGGTGAAATAGTCAGTTGCGACCAACAGATACTTGTGATTGTCGGCAACGGTAAGAAGAGATCCTACGATGTCTATTCCCCACTGGGTGAATGGCCATGGGCTGGAAAGTGATTTTAGGTCTCTGGCGGGTTGATGGACCATGAGAGCATGAAGTTGGCATTTCTCGCATTTGTGAACATACAATGCAGAGTCTCTTAGCATATATGGACACCAATAGCCTTCCTTCATTTCTTGGAAAGCCAATGACCTTCCACCAATATAGCCTCCACAAATTCCCTCGTGGATTTCATGTAGGATCTGTTCGACATTCCTCGGGTGAACACATTGAAGGTAGGGACCAGAAAATGATCTCTTATATAGCTTGCCCTCAGGAGATAAGTGAAAGCGATCAGCCTTGAATCTTGTCTGGTGAGCATTCTTTTTATCATCTGGAAGTGGGCCATCCTTCAAATAGTCCCTTAGAGGGTCCATCTAGCTGGGTGCTGACTTAATTTGGAGCACCTGCTCCACGCTTGGTAGCTTATTGTTACGGTTCATGCTCGGATGAGGAAGAAAATCAATGGGGATTATTCTTTTTAAGTTGGAATCGATTACTGAACTTAGGGTTGCTAGGGCGTCAGCATGGCTATTTTGTCCCCTGGGAAACTGTTGGACATTGACTTCCTCAAAGTTTGCAAATAGCCTTTTTGCCAAGGTGAGGTAGGTTGCCATCCTTTCATCTTTTGCATTATAGTCTCCACTTATCTGATTAGAGACTAATTATGAGTCGCCAAACACCTACAGCTACTTTGCCCCCAAAGTGTGTGCCTCCTGGAGGCCGGCTATCAGGGCCTCATATTCTGCTTCATTGATGGAGGTTTCAAATCCAAGCATAATTCCTTGTTCGAGGATTGCATTTTCTGGAGTGATAAGCACGATGCTTACTCATGCCCCCTTTGAATTGGAGGCTCCATCAACAAATAATTTCCAGATTTCCCCTGTCGTGGGATTCTCCCTTTGCTTCACGGTTTGAAGTTAGTTGAGGGGCTGCTCGCCTGTGAATTCGACTATGAAATTAGCAAGGACTTTCCCTTTGATTTCATTCCTTAGTTAAAATTGGATGTCAAATCGCTCGAGCTCAACTGACCATTTAGATTGTCTGCCTGACAAATCCTCTTTCCTCAGGATTGCTTTAAGGGGGTGCAATGTATGGACGATGATAGTGTGAGCTTCAAAGTAGTGCTTTAACTTCCTCGAGGTAACTACAAGTGCAAAGGCAAGCTTCTCTAGTGGTAGGTACCGCTGCTCGGCCTCTAATAAGGTCTTGCTCGCATAGTAAACGGGGTGTTGGATTCCTGTTTTCTCTCACATCAATGCAGAACTGACAGTGTGGTTGGAAACGGCGAGGTATAAGTACAAGAAATATATTTCCTGTGGTACGACGAGCAGTGGTGGGGAGTTAAGGTAAGACTTGAGCTCGTCTAATGCCCGTGAGCAATCTTGATTCCATTCTACCGTTTTGTTTCCCTTTAGGGGCTAGAAGAAAGGCTTACACTTCTCGGAGGACTTATAGATAAAGAGGTTTAAGCCAGCGAGCATATCGGTGAGCTTATGTACGTCCCAGATTGTTCGAGGAGGTTGTACCCTGTTTATTGCATTGATCTGGTCTGGGTTAGCCTTGATGCCTCTCTTACTGACCAAGTACCTAAGAAATTTTCCTGACTCGACACCGAATGAACACTTGCTTGCATTAAGTTTCATTCGGTACTTCCTGAGGATTTCAAAGGTTCTTGATAGGTCCAAGAGGTGGTTTTCTTTCTTCATGCTTTTGACGAGCATATCGTCGATGTAGACTTCCATGGTGTCTCCCATTTGGTCCTTGAACATCTTGATGACCAGTCGCTGGTAAGTTGCCCCTGTATTTTTTAGCCCGAAGGGCATGACCATGTAACAGTACAATCCAATGGTGGTGATGAATGTTGTCTTGCCCTGGTCTGGAGCGTGCAAGGGGATCTGATGATACCCTGAGTATGCGTCCAGCAAACTCATTCTTTCGTGAGTTGCTGTGGTGTCCACCATTTGATCGATTTTCGGAAGAGGGAATATGTCTTTAGGGCACCCCCTGTTAAGGTCAGTGAAGTCGATTCACACTCTGCACTTCCTGTTGCTCTTTGGAACTACTACTGTCCAGTAGTTTTTCAATTTCTTTTTCCACGACTTTTTCCTTCTCGGGCGCAGTTCACCGTGCCTTCTGCGCCATTGGTTTGAAGGTGGGATCGATATGTAGTTGATGGCAAACCATACTAGGATCAATTCCAGGCAACTCGTATGGTTCCCATGCGAAGACGTCTACATTAGTCCTCAGCAGAATTGTCAACTCCTTTTCTTGATTTGTGAGAGAAGCTCCGATCAAGAAGATCCTACTATTGTCGCTATCTCTAGCTGCAACTTCCTCCAGGTCCTCGACGACCCGTTCAGAGGGGAGTATCCTGGTCTCCTCTACTCTGGGCCTTCCATATTTTAATTGCTATTTCGAAGGTATCAGACCTTATTGTTCTTCAACTTCCTCACTGGGCTTGTCGGCCCTTTTTTTGGTTTCGGGCGAATGGCTGCTATGAAGCACCTTCTTGCCATCGCTTGATCGTCATGGATCTCCATTACTCCTCGATCGATCACATATTTGAGCTTTTGATGGTAGGTCGAGGAGACTTCCCTCATTGCGTGCAGCCACCCTCTGCCAAGGATTGCTTGGTGTGGAGAGTCGATGTCAACCACCAGAAACTCGATCATTTTAGAAACATTTCCTACCCTTACTGGCAGCACGATCTTTCCCAAGGGCATAATCATCTTTTCAGCGAAGCCAACCAAAGGGATAGTAGCTTCCTTTAGGTTGGCGACGCTTAATTTCAATTTTCTGAACAAGTCGAGATACATTACCTCGGACGAACTTCCTTGGTCGACGAGCAACTTGTCGACGTCATAGTTCGATATTCTGAGAGTAATGATTAAAGCATCATGATGTGGGGTTCTCACTCCCACGATATCTTCATCTGTGAATACGATATGCTTACTATAGTCGACGTCATCTGCTCGCCGACACTTTCCTGATTGTGTCTTTGCTCGATCGATCTGAAAAGCTTGCATCATTGCGGTAAGCTTTTTTACCTCCATTCGACCTGAATTTCCTTGAATCTGCTTCACGTCAGATGCCCCATGAATTACTGCAAATTTATGGCCAGCATCGTCTTCGAGTATGTTGTCGGGCCTTACTTCTCTATGGGCAGCAACTTTCTCAGCCTTTTTTTCCATGAATTTGTTCAGATGCCCGAACTGAGTCAGCTCCTCGAGGTCGGACTTAAGAGCCTTGCAATGTTCAGTTTTATGTCCTCCTTTGTGAAAAGCGCATCTCAGCGCGTTATTTCTCTTTGAGGAATCTTCTTCCATCTTTCTGGGCCACTTAATAAATGGCTCGTCTTTGATTTTTATGAGAATTTTGTAAATTGGTTCTCTGAAGACAGTGTTGATCGCCTGAAATGCTTTTGCCACATCGTTGCTGCCTCCGCTCTTGGAGACATTCTTACCCCCATTCTTCCCTCCTTTCTTTTGGTTCTTAATTTTGTCATTGCCTTTGGCAGCGATCTTAGCTCGACCGTTTTCCCCTGTGCTGAGGTGGGTCACATCCTCCACCTTGGCGTACTTCTCGATTCGAGCCATCAGGTCGTCGATGGTTATGGCCTCTTTCTTGGTCAGGGACTGGTACAGAAGGGAAGAACTGGGTAGCCCAATTTTGAAAGAGGCTACTGCTACTTTCTCTGAGCAGTCCTCGACCTCGTTGAATAACTCCCAGTACCTCTTAGCGTATTCTCGGAGGGTCTCTTGAGGCATCTTTCTCATTATTAGCAAAGCATCCATCCTTTTGGGATGGGAGCTACTAGTGATGAAGCGGGCTGTAAAGAGCTCAGCCAGGGACTTGAAGCTTCTGATGGACCTATGGGGGAGCCTTTCGAACCATTTCTTTGCCACGTCATGCAGGCTTGAGGGAAAATTTTGGCACATCAGTGCGTCTAGATGGTTCCACGGGGTCATGACCTGCCTGTATTGCCTGACGTGATCAATGGGATTAGTTTTACCATCATAAATATTGAACCTTGGAATAACAAATTTCTTGGGGGCTTCCTATTCTTCTATTTACCTTGAGAAAGGTGATTTCATCTGGGTTTTGAGAGCTCGCCTAGCGAGTTCTCAGGTTGATCTGGTACCATGATGCACAGGGTGTTGGTCCATCTCCCTTTGGACCAGACTTTGTATGTTCTTGTTGTTGCGATCTGGGCTCCTGTAATTGCAAGTTAGTCGCAGTTGCTCGAGCAGGTCATCCTCTGACTCATTTCCCTTAACTTTTTGGGACCCGCGCCTGGGGCTCCTTCCTCGGCTGCGAGACTTGCTCGCCTGAGGGCTAGGAGTGCGGTACGGATATCTCTTGGTACCACGATGGAGCTCTCTCTCCATTCTTTCTAATCTTCTTTTGAGGCGAGCATTCTCAGCTTCATGCTTACGAGAAGACTCTCTCTGCTCTTGGAGCCTCGTCTCATATGCATCAATCAGCCTGGATATTTGTGTGGACCTTGCTGGTCCTTAGCTTTCTTCTGAGGCTGGCCTTTCTAGGCGAGCCCTCTGATCTGAATGTCGAACTTCAGATCTGATCCTGCGAGGAGCAGGAGGTTCTTGGATATCTCCTGCCTGAGGAGCATTACTACTGTGACCAGACATTTCGAACTTCTTTTTTGGTGGGGGCTCTCTCAAGGAAGATAAACGGTTCCCACAGACGGCGCCAATTGTGGTGACAATTATTATTCAACACAAATAGATAAGAGAAATGCAATCACCAAGTAGAATAAAGAAGACAAAATGCCAATCACACAATAGGAGATGTACGTGGTTCAGTAAGAATGCCTACGTCCACGGTGGTGCAGTCAGTATTATTCCTATATACTCCGGGGAGCGATTATAGAGAATACAGTACATGTCTTATGCCCCAGACCTAGGGTTTATTATATACATGTTTATTTTCACAGAGTGGGGGTGTTGGACTCCCCCACTTTCTCCATATTCTCCTGGAACACCTCTTTACAAGAACATGGGAGAAGACTAAGTCATAACCGAATTAATGAAGGGTTTGGACTTTGGGCCGCTTCAATTGGGCTACTCGTCCAAGCCCGTTGTTCTAAATCCGTGTACCCACACCCACCTATTGTACTTGTATATAAAGGCGTGGGAAGGGATTTTATTCATTATTAATGATCATTAGGACTTAAGTGGGGTAAGAGAGGGCTAGAGAGAGACCACCATATCCTAATCATAAGAAACGATTTTCATTTCAAAAGGTTTCCACCCACTTAAGGCTTCCAACTGATCGAATTTTGATTCTAATTCAATCCAAATCCAATCTTTTTAACCAAATCTAGTATTGATTTTGAAATCCGATATGGATCGAGTATATATATATAATATTACGTTTAAAAAATCAGATAATTAAATTTTTGGATCGAATTATTTGGATATTTTACCGATTTGAATTCGGTATAGCAGATCCACGATCCTTCGGATTGTCAAATTGGATTTGTATATATTTACATCTGGTTTGAATTCGATATGTTTACACGACTACACACACGTACTTGACTTTGGGGAGGATCATACACAAGAAGATCCTAACATACAAAAGGTTTAATCAAGGTTTTTTGGATACATTGGAGGGGAACAAGTATTCCATCATCATCTACCTTTGTCTCCTTATATGAATCACAACAACATTCACAATGGTATGGATTCTTGAAACCTTAGGTTTAATATTGAAACCTAGTTCTTGCTTTCTTTGTAGTGCATGATTAATCAAAGATTCGTAGGACTGAAATTTTTTTGCGTTTAAATCTCAATCCCAAGTTAATTTTCATAACAAATCTCACTCTATATCCAGCGTCGAATCTCAAGAATGTATGCATCTTAGACCCGAGGTCATACCATGAACTATTGGGTAAGTCCAATAACTCAAGAAGATTTGTACCTCTGTTTGATGGTTGTAATTGAACCTTGTTTAATGGGTCAATCATAAGTTGTGTTGACATAATCTCTTGTGGTATCCTATATTGGAAGTGTTGAACTTCTTGTTTCGAAGTGGAAGTCCATTGAGTTGGATGCTATCTGATATTTAGAGAGAATGATAATGAAGGTCCAAATAAGGAACTTTGTGTTCCAACTCGTAGGCTGTGTGTTATTATCTATAACTAAGAAGTACAATATGTTTGTTATTCCTAAGGATTTAATGTGTGATTCCCACTTTCTAACCTCTATCGTTCGACTAATCTCTCTGTTGTAGGTGAGATAGGTCTTTAAAGGGAGCTTGTTATGTGATATGACTCATGAACCACAAGTGGTAGGATCTGATGCAAGGTGAAGTCAACATGCTCATGTTTTTTAATTTTAGTGATATTGTAGTGAATACCACTTTGTGAAGGTCTAGTGACAAGTGCATGTTAATAAATCAAGTTTCCATGTATGATGAAGAGGGTGTAAACTAATTGATGCTCACATCGTCCTTAAGTTTGTGATTTAGAATTCTAGAGGAGTCATTGATAGTGTCCTTTTTCTATGGTATGTTGGGAGGTGCTAAGTGTTTGGCTCAACAATGGAAGCGTTGTCCTGGAGTTTGGTGATGTGAGTATTCTGAGTGTAGTACCATTTTGGAATTACTAGAAATATGTCAGCTAAGTCTGGAAATACATTATTGATGAGTCCGAAAGTATTGAACTCTTTTTCATCCCATGATACCATGTTGGCCTTAGATTCATGCAAGGACAACGCATTGTTGATGATGTTGTCTTTATAAGGCATAAGTAAAGAAATTAACTCCTTAATAATAAGGTCACATGCGGCGTCCCAAAAGTTGTAGTGGTGATCAGTAGTATGACAAACTATTTTTTTAAATGACATCCATGATGTGGTGTGCATGTAAAGGATTAGGAAGTGGCCTCAAAGCTATGGATGCGAGATACCACTCCCTTTATAGATCTTAGAAGACTTTCCATGTTGGAGTGTGAAGCTCAAGAATAAGATCATCTTTTGGTGCTATCTTATAGTGTTGATGCAGGTATTCTTCTTCAAATCAATGCAAACTAATACTCCTTTATATTGATCGTGTAACAAAGACTCACTTTCTTCAAGTGGTTTACTGATCTCATTTTCAACGGTATAGTTCTTTAATGCCACTGCTAGTTTCTCTAACATGTAAGTTTCTAAATTCTTCAATGGTTACCCTCCTAACTATGAGATAAAATATCACATTATTATTGCATAAAATTGGGACACCCTACCCATTTAAATACCTGGTGATCAGTCCTTTACCAAAATAAAAAAGGAATCATCAATGGTTTCATTATCAGCATCACTGTCGAAATATAAATATGTTACTAATACCCTAATAGCTTGGTGTCAAAATTTTATCTTTTATTTAACATGCAATAATACAAATTAACTAAACCACATTCACCATTCCAGTAAATAAATAATTAGTGATAAACCAACTGATGAATAAAATATGACTGGAATAAACACTCTATACTAAAGTATATAATGTAGTCCATAAAAAGGAAAACCAAATCCAACAACTGGAAACAATAACGAAAATATAAAATCTTTGAAATGTCCACTAACTAGAGATGGGCGACATGCCGAGTGAGATAACTGCATAATGAAACAAAATGGATAGATGTGGAAGCATCTACTATTGAGGTCCTGCAACTTTCACAACATTTGCATCGCATAAAATAAAAAATAAACTCCTAAGTTGGGCATCCCTATGGCTAGGAACCTAAAAGGTTTTTACAAAATAGATTTGAAATGGGTCAACACCCAAGAAAACATTTTAAAATGTTTACAAGTATTTAAAATGCAATAAAAGCAGATATTGTATACATGTTAATTCCATTTGGAGTTTGAAGTAGGAGACCAAGTGTTATTAAAAGTGTCTCCGATGAAAGGTATTATGAGGTTTGGAAAGAAGGGCAAACTTTTCTCTTAGATATGTAGGGCCTTTCCCAATTATTAAAAGGATTGGTCATGTGGCTTATAGACTTGCCTAGCCAGAACATTTAAGAAGTATTCATGTTGTGTTCCACGTTTCATCCCTTAAGAAGTATAAACGAGGTGAGGGGGCTCATTTGCATGTTCCATTGGAAGAAATTGATTTGAAACCTGACATCTCGTACAAGGAATGACATGTTGCCATTTTAGATCGCAGTGATCGTAAGCTACGATCGAAAGTAGTACCTTTAGTTCGGGTCCAATGGGGGCACCATAACGCAAATGAGTCAATACGGGAATGAGAGGATAATATGAGAGCCATGTACCCTTACCTCTTTCCATAAGGTATGTCTAAATTTCGAGGGTGAAATTTCTTTAAGGGAGGAAGTATGTAATACTCCTTACTTTTGTGTGTTTATTTTTATATTAAATTATCGGGTGCACGTGATTTAATATAATTGAGGATTAAAACAAGGATTCAAAATGAATATTGATTTGGTTAGAATAGTAAATAATTATGAGAATTACACATTTACTCGAGTGATATGGTAAATATAATATTGCTTTATGCAATTTTGTTGTATATATGTGTATCGACGGCGGGGTTAAGTTATTTCTCAATGATGTCATATTTTAATGAATTATCTAAGTGTGAGAGATGGTTTTTATATTTTGAGTCTCGAATGAAAATTTGGAGGGAACGATTAATTTCGAAAGGGTCGAGAAATTCAAAATGACTACCCTAGTGTTTTATTAGAGTTTTGTAATCTTTTTGCCTAGTTTGACTCGATTTGGGGTGCAATGGATATTTTTTGTGTGTATTATCATTTAAGGATGGGATTACTAATAATAAGAGGGTATCGGGCGTAGGAGGATTAATTAATTTCAATTAAGAGAAAACACATTTGAGAGAGAGAATATGAGAAGAAGAGAAAGAATGAGAAGCTTAAGAATCTTCAAAATCTTGTAGAATCCTTGACTTTGAGGAAGAATCAGACCCTATAGTCTTTGAGGAAAGTGGATTAACTTGTTAAATGCTTAATTGTGTGACCTATTTCATAAATTGTTGTATAAATTTGGTAACATTAGAGATATATGTTAAACCCTAGAATCTATTATAGAAAATTATTTTTTGTTGTGTGTATATGGGTTCGAAGGTATAGACATGGTGGAAATCATAATTTGGGTGGATTGTGAAGTAAAATATTATATAAGAATGGGTTGATGGAGTAATAGGAAATTTTTTATAGGATACAGAACTGTGCAGTTCGGACCGGTTCATTTTCTAAGGATACCAGATCGGTCCAAAGTTAAGGGTTTTCAAGAAAATTTAAGGAACGAGACCAGTTTGTTTTTAAAGGGTGCCGAATCAGGCCACATGTGGAAAGTTTTTGTCAGTTTTTAGGAACCGGACTGGTTCATTTTTGGGGACCTCTGGTCCGATTCGATTACTGTTATTGTGAATTTTGATGCTACTCCTCTCTAGATGATTTATATACTTAGGAAACCCCTTTATGTTATTGTGTAAACATGTTTATGGGGTAGAATGTGGGTATGATATGACTCGATGGAGGGGTTCCCTTGGGGCTATTATAGAGGCATAGTTGAGAGGCTATTGTATTGCTTTCTTTTTGTAAACACTCTAAGGAATGGGAATTCTTTCGAGAAGAGTTACGGGATGCTGAGTGAGAGTTCGTGGGTCCTTACAAAGGTAAATTGGATAAATAATCATAAGTGTGATGAGTTATCAATAAACAATTAAGCGAGTAAATTATAATATGAACATGAGATGTTGGTGTGGCTCATTAGCTAGTGTAAGGTGCGATATATACATATAGCTAGGATTAGTAAATATATGTATGTACATTCTAAAGTGTGATAGTTTGTATATACGATGTGAATGTATATTGGATGTGTAATATATACAATGTGGTGCATACCCCTCTAGTGCTATCATGGGAAGTTGCACAATGTGGGTAACTCCTCTGGCTCGAGGAGCAGGGAGAGTACGCTCCCCAAGTCATAGCGTCCAGTACTTTATCGCGTGTGAGGCAGGGGTAAGATGTCTTGGTTATGATTATTCTTATCTTTAAGTAAGGAACTATGGTCTCTTCTCACACTCTTATTAATAGGTTTTATACCAAGTTAGTGTGAGAGTCCGGTCGCTGGTAACCCAAGATGATAAGTCTGTAATTCCGTGGAAGATGATAGCATTGCAGAGACTGTTAGTATAGATGAATGATATGTGTTGTGTATTGCCCTTCTTGTGTGATATATGAGATAAGTCTTACCCCTTTTTAGCACAAGATTGTATATGTATGCTTTGATGTTTATAGACTAGAATTTAGGACTATGTTTTATGGACTGAGGGCCGAACGAATTCCCACTACTAACCATGTTAGGTAGTAGTGTATCGGGGGGTTTCTTATTTGGATTTCGCTCGCGAGGCGTCCTACGCACGAATACTAGCGCTATGTTGGAAGTGGGAATATTTTTGGTCATCAGTACATGGGGTATTTGATTTTTGCATAATAGGGAAATGTCATCTAACTGATAATAGGTTATACTTATGCGTATGGGAGATAGGTATAGACTTGAGGGGTATGGTTCATAGATTTAGTGGGCTAGCTTAACTATATACTTATGTGTAGGTTTAGGTGCACGCTGTAGCTGAGAGGTGAGGTTGAGTTTCAAGCGAGTGCGACTCTGCATCAAATATGAAATTTTGCACATTTAATTATTATGCATTTAATTAACTTGCTATAATTATTTTCAAACCCAGGGCTCTGACTCGTTTATATCTTTTCCTTGCTATGTGTATATTGTGTCTATTATAGGTGTTCCTCCGCAAGGATGCCCATGATGGTTATATATTCCAGAGTTTTTGGGAGCTGTAACGTGTGTTGGATGTTATAGGATTTTTGTTTTATACGCATCTCTGTTCGTAATCTAGTTAAGAATTCACAGTTGTAAATCGAGTGTGTGTACCTAAAGGTCTTATATGTTGATCTCTTTTGTTGTTGTCTTTTGATTATTGTATGGTCTGTTTCCCGACAACATATTTGGGAATATTCTTTTGTATGACTACTAATATAATGTAAATGATCTAGACCTTTATTTGTTTATTATTGCTTATGATTCATAGTAAGTGAATGTATTATTTTCGGTACTCTTTATAAAAAGAAAAAATCATTGGCACCAGTTTATTTATATATTTAGGGTGGTTACCAATTATTTTTATATTCGTCAGTTGATGCTGAGAATGATACACTTAAGATTCCTGTTGTACATTAGTATAGGGATGTCCACACATATTTGAATAGACGTGGTGTCACATCTCTTCTCTAACCGCTATTAGTTCATAAACCCACACCATGTATTGATTCACTTATCTTCACAAGGGAAAATTGTCAAAGGAAGAATATGTAATTGGCACTTCATTATATTGTGTGTTTTCATACATAGCGTCTTTTAACCCAAAATAGGAATCAACTCGAGCAAGAATTTGGATTAAAATTCCATCTATTACTTTGATTTTTTTTACATACATCATTTATAAAAGAACTAATTAACTCATTTGCAAGCCAGTTCAAATTACACTGAATTTAACCCATCCATTACATAAGAGATTTTGTATTGAAGTAGATATCTCTAAAACTCTTCCATCAAGAGTTTGGATACTGGACAAGGTTAGCACTTTTTGTCAATGTATAAATACAAAGGCAAACTTGGGGGTCAGTAATTTTCACTATTTTGTATTTGGATTCATTAGTTTTCGTATTAGTTGATTATGGTCCAAAATTGACGAAAATCGTTACTTAATCAGTTTAACCGCCAATGAATCATTTTTTTTCCTACTAAAAACATTGTACTGCACTTAAATACATTATTATACTTGTACATTATACATTTATACATTCCATGCATACATCTAATATTAGAAAATATATTGAAATATAAATTTATTTCAATATATATACATATATATATATATATATATATATATATATATATATATATATATATATATATATATATATATATGAGAGAGAGAGAGAGAGAGAGAGAGAGAGAGAGAGAGAGGCTCACCTACATCATGATGTATACATCCCACCTAGTTTAAGGACCTAAGAAGCCTTTTTTTCAATTTTCAATTTCTCTCTTGAAATTAACCTTCTAATAAATTTGTATTCAAAAAACTAGGTCAAAATACATTTTGTACCTCATTTTAAAAAATCTACAAAAATCTACTCGCGCAGACCCTTTTAAATAAGGTATTTTGAGCAGTTTTTGTGAATTTTTTACAAAAAGCTACAAAATGTATTTTGACCTAATTTGTTAAACATGGGTTTATTGGAAGGTTAATTCCAATAAAAAATACAAAATTTGAAAAAAAAAATTCTTAGGGCCTACAACTTGGTGTGATGTATGGATGATATATATAACTTGATGCAGGTGAGCCTTTTCCTATATATATATATATATATATATATATATATACACACACACTCACACACACAAGAAGAGGTACAATGGTGCATGTTATTTACGGATGATATAGTTTTAGTAGACACTTCAAATGACGGCGTAACAATGAGAGTAGATACTTAGAATAAAGTTTTAGAGTCTAAGGGACTAAAAATAAGTATAAATAAAATTGAATTTATGGAATGTAAATTTAATAGTGAGGCGTCAGATATCATAATGTTAAAGATTGAAGAAAAAGTGATAAATCAAGCGAATAAATTTAGTTATTTAGGTTATGTGATACAAAGTAATGGGGATATTGATGAAGATTTTACGAGTATAATATCAATCGTTGGATGAAATGGAGACGATCAAGTGGGGTGTTATATGATAAGAGAATAACTAATAAAATAGTAAAAAAATTATAGAACGGAGTGTTGGGCTTTAAAGAAAAAACATGAACAAAATATCCATGTTAGTGAGATGAGGATGCTCTGACGGATGATAGAAATTACTAGAAAGGACAAAATTAAAATAATTATGTGAGAGAACATTTAGGAGTAGGTCTAATTAGCGATAAATTAAGAGAAAGTCGACTTAGGTGGTACGAACATATGCTGCGTACACCAGTAGATGCATATATAACAAAAGAAATATTATTGGAAATGGAGGGTAAATAAGAAAGGGGTCATCCTAAGCTATCGTGGGATAAAATTATATATATATATATATATATATATATATATATAAAATAAGGAGTGGAATAGTTTTACTATTCCATAAGTTGATAAGATAATTAGAGTTGAGGATTTAGATAGCAGGGAAAGAAGGGAAGCGTCAGATTAGTTTACAATGATCGAAGGGTTGTGGTTTGCCCCCTATTAAGATATAATGGTGTGAGATTGTGTCCAAATTATAATAGGAAAAAATTGTAGAGAAACTAAAACCCTTCCTTTCATACTCTCTCATTCATTTTGTTTCAGCACCACAAAAACCCTAACATTTCACTCATCCTTTCAACTTCCCTTCTCCCCGCAGTCACGCCCCTCTACCTATTGTCGACCCCTACTTCCACCCCTTCTCCCCGCGGTTTCCCTTCATCCTGGTGCCCAGGTGACGGCCTCAGCTCCAAACTCTTCTCCTCGCAGCCGATAGGTACATCCTTTTACTAGGCCTAATTTATTCCGATTCTTTGTTGCACTTATGTTTATATATCCGTGTGGCTTAGATTTTGGTTTCAAGTTGACACTTTTATTTATTTAAAGTTATGTTTCAAATTGGGTTTCAAATTAGGGCATTTCCACCCCATTTTGGGTGGTTTCGATTTATCTGAACTATTATGTTCAAACTGAACTCTGATTTTTGTATACAATTCATATTGTTGTTTTCGATTTAGGAGGTTTTCTAATGCATAAAATACTACAACAGGTGGTCTAATTATTGGTCATTTGAAATGTGATTTGAGTTGAATGTCAGTAGGTTTCTCTTCTATGAATATTTTTTTATTTACTTTGTGAAGTTGAGATAAGTAAAGAAAATTATATATTCATTTAAGAAAATAATCTTATTGTCGATTTTAATACTATTTTGTATTGATATTCATTTGAGAAGAAAGTCATATGCATGTTTTTAGATAAAATGACATTGTTTGATTCTTGCTATTTCTTTTGTTTTATAAAAACCAATCCCGTGAATGGTATTTTAATGGACAACGATTCGAAAAAGAAGAACCAACTCACAAACCTAATGACACGGTATAAATTTTTTGAGTGTTTTGAATGGAATATTAATTGTATTCGCTGCATAGGATTGACTATATTCGCTTAATAAGATTATTTGAGTGTCGATTTAAGTAAAATGGATTGACTAGAATTTTTTGAGTGCCGATTTTATTAATATGGAATATTGACTGCATTCGCTTCATAAGATTGTTTTTTAAATGTAATGGGATTTTGTACTGGCATAACATTACATAGTATGTTTGATTTGCAGATCTAACACATTTTTCTTATGGGTTTTTTGCCAGATTTGCAAGTTTAATGCTTTGAATCACGGCCGTTGTGGGAGATGTCCGTGACTTAGCCACCTTGGAACCTCAAATAACCACCACCATAGGGTATACCTCTTTTTTCCCTTTATATTATTTACTCAATTTATTTATGCTTTATTAGTGTGTTCAGAATTATATATTATAAAGCCAAATTAACATAATGTTGTACTTTTCATTCATTTGGGAATAATTAAAAAGTAATATTCTTTTGATGAAAACTAAATTAGGTGTCATAGGCATGATAATGACGTGGTTAGATGAGTAATTAACATCTCCCTTCTCAGACTTGGGCACTAAAAGGCTTCGGTGAGATCTAATTTGCTGTTGACATGTTCTTGGAATTTCAGGCCATTTCCACATTTACTCATTTTTCATTGTTCTTTGTCACTTTTCTAAAATCAAGAATTGAATATGGTTATCTCTCATGCTATTTTTTTTCCATGTGTGCTTTCATATAAATAGTTTATTTGTTATGAATATGTATTTATTTTGGCCCTTTTGTTGATAAAAACCCTATTCCACTTGATGGTACTTCTTTGTTGCTAAGAAGCCATGAACCTCCATATCACTATTGTGACACCCCTCTCAATAAAATACCAGGTGATCAATCCTATATCATATTAACATAGGAATATCATGTGATTTCATTCTCAGCATCACAGTCGAAAATCAATTAATTACTAACAACCTATTATGCCCGGTGTCAGAATTTTAAACTTCCTAATCATTTTTCTAATTTAATCGCGTGAGTAAATCCATTGACACAGTAATACACATAACAAATGAAACGAATAAATAAATAATCGATAACTCTCGGTAAACATTTATATGACCATATCAAATGATTGTACCAACAAAATTGATGGAAATAAAGTAAATGACATTAGTTAAGAAACATGCCCCAATATGAATTACAATACCTCCTATCTAGATCACAAAGATGGAAGCGTCTAAATCAATTACTGCCAACATCCACAGCTGCGGCAGCTACGTCTAACTTGAAAGAATTTTCATCCAGGCGTCCCTGTGTCTGGACACCTAAAAGGTTATTGAAAATATTTGAAAGTGGGTCAGAGCCCAATTCATTTTGAAAATATTTTTTAATTGTTTAAAATACTTTAATATTCAAAATATGATAATCTCCATATTTCAACTGGTGTCGCACTCACATGAGATACCATGCACCTCTCATTTAACAGTGCACTCCAACACGTGTACTTTAAACACCCTAGTTATGCTACCCAGCTTAACTAGCATCTCACCAATTCGTTTGAACACCCATACGCCTTCTCAACAACCCTCGTATAATATCCTAAGATTTCGCTCGCTTATACATTTTAATTTGTCACTTAACATTTACCCGTTCATTATGAATAACTTTCACTAGTTATAAACTATTCACATTTTAGTCTTATTTATCTCCAATATAATTGTAATACCCCGTATTTTTAATGACTTTTGAAATGGGATTAATTAGAATTAATTGTGATATAATTGAAAATTAATCCGGATTTTAATATTACTCGAGAATAAAGTAATATGTGATTTATTTTGTATATTACTTAGTGATTAAAGTAATATATATGATTATTACTTTATAATTGATTATGACTTTATAAAATTGTCACGAATTATGTGTACGAAAATTATGGTAATTAAATCGAGAAGCGCATTTGAGTCGTATCGGGATTATTACTTAATGAAATACAAGAGAATTATTATGTCATCCTAATGGTCATTTTGACTACGCCAAAGTGTCCAGAAGGGTTCAAATAGTCGAAAAAGTCTACTTGGGTGTTTGATTTGGGTCTCGGGGTACTTTGGAACCGAAAGGACACCCTAGAGGGGTATTTCGGTCATTTTACAAAGGAGGTGAATAGTAACTACGAAAACCTAAGTTTATTTTATAAGTAAAGATATTAGAGAGATTAGGTTCATTCACCAAAAATAAGAGGAAAGGTTAAATGGAGATTGAGAGACTTTCTATGGGAGAAGAAGCGACTTTTCTAGGAAACCAAAGGACAACCACCTTGCACCACCAAGAGCCACCACCACCACTGTCGGAAGTTGGCCGGATAAAGAGAGGACCACCAGTAGAGTATCATCCCCAATAGGTCAGACCTACAATCTAAAGGAAAGTGATTAATTATTGCAATATTAGCTTACATATTGTCGATGTTAGGATAGTTAGGAAAATTCTGAAAAGTTGAATGAACAAAGATAAATTTGTGATAATTTTTAAATGGATATTTGAAAGGGATATTATCTAGGAGCGATCTCTTTTGATTATAGAATAAACACCATGAATATTATATTATCTTGTGAAGAAATCTAGGATTTACACTCTTATTGATGATAAAGTCAAAAATTAGAGTTCTTAAGAATAAAATGGAATTTGAGTAAATTGATTCATGTTAATGATATTAAAATGATTTTGGATATGTTAAAACTTATCCATATATAATGGTATATGATCTGGATATCATGAGATTTAAATTAGGAATCTTTTGGCGAAGAAAAATTAGAGTTTATATGATGTTCATTGATAAATATAAAAATATTAGTTTTCTGGAAATAATATGTCTTAAATCCAACCTTCTTGATGATTTTAGGTGGTTTGATGATTAGAAATGATTTATATATCTTGGTATATCATATGGAATAAATATTGGGGTGTTTGAGATTATTTGATAACGGTTTTGATGATTAAAAAATATGAAACCCATAGGAAAAATAAGGCAGAAAACTGGGCAATATCTGATCGATCGACTCAAGACTGTCGATCGATCGACTGATCAATCGATCGGCCAGGAATAGTCGATCAATCGACTCCCCTGGAAAATGTGATTTTGTTCCTTTATAACTTTTGATCTAATCCCAACTTTGAGAAATCTTTGGAGATGATTTATTGAACATATTGGGACTTAGAGAAGGGCAGTAGGATATACCTAAGACCCGAAAAATATTATTTTTGGGATTTTTGAATGAGGGGAAATTAATGAGTTTTAATTAAACAAGCTATTATCGAGACTTGTGTTACTTGGGATTTAAATGTGATAAATGATAATTTAAGGTTGATACCAGTAGTAAGAGAGTTATTAATTACCGGTATAACCTTAGGAATAAGTGGGATTAACCATATGAGATAGAATGAAAGGTTAAGAATAAATTAAGGGTTATCGAGAATTAAACCTAATTAACGATGAGTTTAATTCATAAAATTTTGGAAGTTGTGATGACATGGACAAGTAGGGTGTAGACATTTACCTACTGAATTAGGTTGAGAAATACTTGTTTAATCTCCGAGTAGTAAGTGAGGCTCGAGAATATAAAATAAAGAAGTAAAGTCATAATCTTTAAATACGTAGGATTTGATAGATAAAAATACTGCGTATGGGAATTATCAAGTGGTTGTGTGAATGCCATATGGATGTTATATTTATATAGGTGTGATTAATAACTATAATATTATTTGTATGTATGACATACGTACGCTGCTTGTTATCGGGGTGGAGGTTTTGAGTTGTGGACGGTCTTATCCTTATGCGCCCAATTTGGAGGGATTTTAGATTCTTACCCTAAGTATAGGACCTTGGACACGTGCTATCGGTGTAACGATAGTTTCGATGATTGAATGGGAGCGTTGGTATGTGTCTGACCCATTTGGCTGGGGAGTGTGCTCACGTCCAATATATTTGTGTTATGATATGATTCGTGAGAGACACTGAATCAATAGTCCTCTATAAAGTGACATTATGTATCAGGACATGATAGCAGAGTATGCATGCATCGCAGATGTGACTGGGTAGGTGCCATATTAGTATATATATAATTAGTGTGATATTATATATATATATATATATATATAAATTGTGATGTAATCTACTGTGTGACATTGTAGATATAGAGATGTAATCTTCTGTGTGAAATTGTAAATTAAAAATATAAAATGTGATTTAATCTACTGTGTAATGTTGTAGATAGAAGTAAATAATGAAATCTAAATTGAATTAAGTAATTAACAGTTAATTCCAAGTTTGTAACAAGACTAATTCATATTAAAGAGAAATGAATATGAATAATTATATTACGTATGGTATGGGTCATACGGGTTTATGATAAGGGTTAGAATTATGATACTAGTTAGGAGGGAACCTTAACTAGGAGGTTATTGAGATACGATAGGTGTGCACTCTAGATGAGAGGTGAGAATTGTCAAGGGAGAGCTCGAGAAACAAACATGTACATAATAAATGCTTATTTGTAATTGTTAAGCACTTGATATTTTTAATATCTTTTACAATCGGGTTCTGACCCATTTCCTTGAATATTCTCTTCTCTACTATATCTTGTACATCAGGTATCCAATAGAAGGGATGCCCAGCATAGATTATGGATGTTCCGATGGATTGTAGCTACTAGCAGAGATGCGAATTTTGGTTAGACGCTTCCTTTATGTTGATTCACTCATCTGTAGCGTCTACTTCATTTAGAGCATGTCGCCTAGGATTCTAGAGATTGTAATTATTTATGTTAGCATTGTGGACATCAGTTTTATTTAGTGTAAAATTTATAATTTAACTTGAGAGTTATTCCAGTCACATTTATTCTTGTTATAATTAATTCAGTTGTGATGTGTTGTTGCATATTATTACTCCGTGTCGTGGAATGGTTTTAATTAAATTAAAAATGGAAGGACTCTTGTGAAGGAAGAAATTTATAGACAATTGTTAAGGGTGAAGTGTAATAACACCGAAAATTTGAAAATTTTCTTGTAAATTTTTTCTAGGAAGAACATACTTAACTGATGAGAGTTAGACATCACATATAAAGAACATGTGTGAAGCTGGAATAAGAATTTTAGGTATGGTTAGATAGTGAAATTGTTCATTTGATGTTTTAATCAGGATATGAATGGAATTTCAAAACTTATCTCTCATGGTCTAGAAAGAGAGAAGTAGCTTGTTTAACGAACCCCTTACCCTAGGAAGAATGGGGTAAATAGAAGATAAATAGAGTTCATTATGTGAAAGGACTCGTGAGTGAAATACTCTAGCGTGATCGGAAATCTAACGAAGATGACTAGGATTAATGTCACCAAGAAATTTAATGATGCTTCCAAATAAAAGGGAGCTAGAAGGGGTAAGAAACCTAGCCGAAGGGCAAGATTGAATTCAATATTGTTAATGAAACATCATCGGAAGGTGTACCCAGTATGGGACCCATTTAAAGTGACATGATTAAACCCCTACTTAGTGGCGATGAAATCATTCAAGACTAGTGTAGTCGACAATGTATCCCATAGGACCCGTAGAGCCATAAGAATAATGGGAATATAACTTTGGAGTTAAGATTGATAGGTCCAAGATAAGAACGTTAAAATGGTCAATAATAAGGAAGTAGTAACGGAAATTACCCTATGTGTAGAGAGAGAGACTACCAAGTGTTAAATGTGTCCACATTGAGTAGTGAGACCGATAAATTTTGGGAATACTAAACCATACAAATTAGGCATAACAACTGGAGGAGTGATACTTCTAGAGGATTAATTGGGTTAAGAGAATTAGGCCCAAGAAATTTACGACCCAAGAGTGGTAGGTTTAAATAGGACTAGTGGAGTCCTCGGTAATTGTAGCATACCTTATTTCAAGGTCGGCGGGGTCCAAGAAAAAAAAAGGGAGGTCGGTAAGACCATAATTGAGCCCTAAATATGCTGGGCCAACGTTTCAATAATGGGTGTGTAAACCACATGAGTGAATAATTTGTTCACAATGAGTGGGTACAACTATAGGATGAAAACCTAGATGTATAATGGGTGCAAGTGATTGTGGGTTGTTTTGACAGTGAGAGATGCATGTAAGGACCCTACGTGATCAGGAGAGACTGGTGAAGTTTTATTTCATCCTTATGAATAAAGGATTAATTCTAGTGACATGGTGTGTCACAATAGACATACGTAAATTGAAAACCCTAAATTCGTGTGCGAGACGAGGTTAGTGGAAACGATAATTCTAACAGTTTGGTTACAAAAGTATTTCTCATTGATAGCGGGAATTTTTTGTGTTTCCTGTGAGTGAAATGAGTGGGTCCTAAGAGTACATTTCATTATTATAATTTTTCTATTTCTTTGATTTACCATAATAGAACTTATTGTGGTAATGTGTAGTGATAAATTACCAAATGTGTAAACGATAGTAGATTGAGTGTTAAGACTATCGTGATGGATACTCCAGGGGGAGTAAAATTAATTTTGTGTGGCGCCAACTGAAATTGGGCTGGGCCTATATTTCATGATATCATAGACCTTAGTGAAAATGTTGTCTAGTTATATGTGTGAGTAGAAATTTATTTTACTAATGTGACTCAGGATATATTATATTTTTGTTGAACAGCGAGAATTATCTCATTATTAATAGCGCTGAGAATTTGGGATAGTGAGAGCATCATGTTTTATGTTATTTTTTGGTATATATAATCATGGAATAAAAGACTTTTATGTCAACATACATAAATTATGGGAAGGTACAGATTATGGACTAAGGGCTATTATAGATCTCGATGACCGACTATGTTAAGTAGTAGTGTATCGGGGGGTTCCATGTTTGGATTTCATTTTGCGAGACATCCCACGCATGAAACTAGTGAACATAGGGAGTGGGAGATAAGTTTGGTTGATAGTGCATAAGTTCGTACCTTAGTCATTTTATATATACAAACATAAATTTAGAGTTGGTAATTCTATTATGACTTGAGTCGCCTAGTCCTTGTAATATTATGAATAAAATAATGACGCCACTGACAGAGTGATCAAGTTATGACTAGTGGGGTGACTGAAGGCACCCCTACCATATCAGTATGCTAAGTGAGCGAAAATCGATTTAAGAATATTATATGTTATTTGTGCAACAATGCGAGAAATATAGGGTGTAGGTAATTGAATCTGGCATTGTTCCCCATTTTGTAGATAGGGGATAAGGAAAATAAATATAGAGGTTTAGATATCAGGTTTTGAATATTGAGTCATTTATGATGATTCGATATATAGTTAGTAGAATAACAAATGTATCGGGCTATAAATGACTACGGTAATAGGATTTAAATGAAGATATGTTTGGCTAGATTCCTCTTATAGCGGTCCACATGTCTATTGGAATTAGGGTGGACCATTCAAAACCAGCAAAGGTTTCTCCAACCGTTAGGTATTTCTAAGTAGTATTGGGAGAGTATTCGTAAGGATTTTATCGTGAAGATGGTTATGATCATCTATAGGTGATAGTGGATCAGTTGACTGAAGTATATCACATTATGCCAGTTAGGGTTGATCATACTACGAGACAATATGTTTTGATCTTAATATAACTGAGATAGTGAGGTTACATAGGGTACCGTTTAATACTGTGTCCAATTAGGACGAGACTTTATCTCCTGATTTTGGAAGAATTTTCACGAGGCATGGGTACCGAGTGGTGATTGGGTATGATCTATCATCCTTAGAATAATGGGCAGACTCAGAGGACAAATCTGATGTTGGAAGATAAATTATGTTTGTACCCTTGAATCTTAAGGGAGTACAAGATACGTATGTCCCACTAGTGAGGTTGGTGTACTATAACTCTTATAAGTTTACTGTTGGGCATGGTGCCAGTTGAAGTATGGTACGGTAAGTCTTATTGTTTCTCTTACTTGTGGGATAAAAGGGAGGAACCAGGAACTAATGCGAATAGTAGAGATGATTTGAAACTTATAGTATGTATTGTGTGTAAAATATATACTGCATAATTAACCTACTTGTGTATGATAATCGCAAGACGAGATGGTATTTATCTAAAGAACGGTTAATTTATTAAAGTACATATAGTAGAAGGTTAGATAGTGAATAACTAGAATAAAGTATGAGAAATGAAACTTAAACTATATGGCTTGGACAAGGACCTACGTGATAGGGTAGCCTGTGGTTAAAGTGATAATAAAAGATGTGTTGATTATTAGGGGTATTCGATAGCGTACTGTATAGCGCAAGTATGTGATGCACAATACTTATCCATAATTGTTCTTGCCTACTATACTTTTGTTTTTCGAAATGCGGGATGAAATTCCGTTGTAAGGGGAGAGTATGTAATACCCCGTATTTCTAATGACTTTTGAAATGGGATTAATTATAATTAATTGTGATATAATTGGAAATTAATCCAGATTTTAATATTACACGAGCATAAAGTAATATGTGATTTACATTGTATATTACTTAGTGATTAAAGTGATATATATGATTATGATTTTACAATTGATTAGGACTTTATAAAATTGTCACGAATTATGTGTACGACAATTATGGTAATTAAGTAGGGACGTGCATTTGATTCGTGTAGAGATTATTACATAATGAAATAAAAGTGAATTGGTATGTCATCCGAATGGTCGTTTTGACTGCTCCAAAGTGTCCGGAAGGTTCAAATAGTCGAAAAATTTTACATAGGTGTTTGATTTGGGTCTCGGGGCACTTTGGAACTGAAAGGACACCCCGGAGGGGTATTTTGGTCATTTTACAAGGTAGGTGAATAGTAACTACGAAAATCTAAGTTCATTTTATCAGTAAAGAGATTAGAGAGCTTAGATTTATTCACCAAAAATAAGAGGAAAAGGTTTAAGGTAGATTGAGAGACTTTCTATGGGAGAAGAAGAGACCTTTTTAGGAAACCAAAGGACAACAATCTTGCACCACCAAGAGCCACCACCACCACTGCCGGAAGTTGGCCAAAGAAAGAGAGGACCACCAGTAGAGTATCATCCCCAACGGATCAGACCTACAATCTAAAGTCAAGTGATTAATTATTGCAATCTTAACTTATATATTTTCCATGTTAGCATAGTTAGGAAAATTGTGAAAAGTTGCATGAACAAAGATAAATTTGTTATAATTTTTAAATGGATCTTTGAAATGGATATTATCTAGGAGTAATATCTTTTGATTATAGAATAAACTCCATGAATTGTATATTATCTTTTGAAAAATCAAGGATTTATACTCTTATTGATGATAAAGTCAAAAATTAGAGTTTTTAAGAATAAAATGGAATTTGAGTAAATTGATTCATGTTAATGATGTTTAAATGATATTGGATATGTTAGAACTTATGCATATATAATGGTATATGATCTGGATATCATGATATTTTAATTGGGAATCATTTGGTGAAGGAAAATTGGAGTTTATATAATGTTCATGGATAAATATAAACATATGAGTTTTCTGGAAATAGTACGTTTTAAATCCAACCTTCTTGATGATTTTAGGTGGTTTGATTATTAGAAATGATTTATATATCTTGGTATATCATATGGAATAGATATTGGGGAGTTTGGGATTATTTGATAATGATTTTGATGATTAAAAAGTATGAAACCCGTAGGAAAAACAAGGCAGAAAACTGGGCAATATCTGATCGATCGACGAGGAATAGTCGATCAATCGACTGCCCTGGAAAATGTAGTTTTGTTCTTTTTTTAACTTTTGATCCAATCCCAGCTTTGAGAAATCTTTGGTCATGAGTTATTGAACATATTGCGACTTAAAGGAGGGAGTAGGATATACCTAAGACCCGAAAAATATTATTTTTGGGATTTTTGAATGAGGGAAAATTAACGAGTTTTAATTGAACGAGTTATTATCGAGACTTGTGTTACTTGGGATTTAAATTAGATAAATTATAATTTAAGGTTGAGACCAGTAGTAAGAGAGTTATTAATTACCGGTATAACCTTAGGAATAAGTGGGATTAACCATAAGAGATAGAATGAAGGGTTAAGAATAAATTAAGGGTTATCGAGAATTAAACCTAATTATATATGAGTTTAATTCATACAAATTCGGAAGTTGTGATGACATGGATAAGTAGGGCGTAGACATTTACCTACTGAATTAGGTTGAGGAATACTTATTTAATCTTCGATTAGTAAGTGAGGCTCGGTAATATAAAAGAAAGAAGTAAAGTCGTAATCTTTTAATACGTAGGATTTGATAGATAAAAATACTACGTATGGTAATTATTAAATGGTTGTGTGAATTCCTTATGGATGTTATATTTATATAGGTGTGATGAATACCTATAATATTATTTGTATGTATGACATACCTACGCTGCTTGCTATCGGGGTGGAGGTTTCATGTTGTGGAGGGTCTTATCCTTATGCACCCAATTAGGAGGGATTTTATATTCATACCCTAAGCATAGGACCTTGGGAACGTGCTATCAGTGTAATGATAGTTTCGACGGTTGAATGGGCGCGTAGGTATATGTGTGACCCATTTGGCTGGGGAGTATGCTCGCCTCCAATATATTTTTGTTATTATATGATTCGTGAGAGACGCCGAATCAATAGTCCTCTATATAGTGACATTACGTATCAGGACATGATAGCAGAGTATGCATGCACCACAGTTGTGACTGGTGAGGTTTCGTATTAGTATATATATAATTAGTGTGATATTATATATATATAAACTGTGATGTTATCTACTGTGTGACATTGTAGACATAGAGATGTAATCTTCTGTGTGAAATTGTAAATTAAAAATATAAACTGTGATTTAATATAATGTGTAATGTTGTAGATAGAAGTAAATAATGAAATTTGAATTGAATTAAGTAAGTGAAGACTTAATTCCGATGTTGTAATAAGACTAATTCATATTAAAGTGAAATTAATATGAATAATTATATTACGTATGGTATGGGACATACGGGTTTATGATATGGGTTAGAATTATGTTACTAGTTAGAAGGGGAACCTTAACTAGGAAGTTATTGAGATACGATAGGTGTGCACTCTAGATGAGAGGTCAGAATTGTCAAGAGAGAGCCTGAGAAGCTAACATGTACATAAAAATTCTTATATGTAATTGTTAATCACTTGCAATTTTTAAAATATTTTACAATCGGGCTCTGACCCGTTTCCTTGCATATTCTCTTCTCTACTATATCTTGTACATCCGGTATCTAGGAACATGGATGCCTAGTATAGATTATGGATGTTTGGATGGATTATAGCTACTAGAAGTGATGCGGAGTTTGTTTAGACGCTTCCTTTCTGATGATTCACTCATCTGTACCGTCTACTTCATTTCGGGCATGTCGCCCCGGATTCTAGAAGTTGTAATTATCTATATAAGCATTGTGGACATCAGTTTTATTTAGTGTAAAAGTTATAATTTAACTGGAGAGTTATTCCAGCCACATTTATTCTTGTTATAGTTAATTTGGTTGTGATGTGTTGTTGCATATTATTATTCTGTGTCGTGGAATGGTTTTAATTAAATTAAAAATGGAAAAAGTTTTTGACACTTAGCTTAATTAACTATTAGGTGATTAATAAAGATATTGTTTTCGAAAATGATGCTGAGAATGAACTAACTTGGTATTCTTATTTAATTAAATAAAGGACTGATCACCTGATATTTAATTAGGCTGGTTGTTACAATAATATTCTCCTCTTATATAAGTATTTTACATATTTTATTTCAGATTTTCAAACTCCCAGATGATCCAGAAATTTATCTCAACTTCCATTCTTTACTTTGTTCACATATATATATATATATATATATATATATATATATATATATATATATATATATATATATATATATGTATATATACATATACCATACACATCAAGTATATTTATACTTATATATCATACACTATATAAGTATAACAACCATCACTTAGAGCTATAACTCAATAGATGTGGTCTCTAGAATGCTATCATCCTCCAGCTGATTTCTCTCATATCCGTCTGGGCATCCAGGTCAGTATGTCACCACCGTACCCTAAATAAAACACAAGCGTATATGGAGCGGCCATAGTTCCTCATCTAAAAGTGAGATCGAATTATACCCAAGATGTCTCACCCAGAATAAAGAGCCACACTTGCTTAAATAATTGAAAGCTGTGACCTGGGGCTATACTCACCATGTTCCTTAATCCAGAGGATTCACCCACATCGCTCAACTTCCCATGATAGCACTAGAGGGATATATTCCATGCAAATATATCAATCACGCACAGATATATTTATAATCATAACGTATATATATTGTCTCCATACCCGTATATATATATATATATATATATATATATATATATATATATATATATAATCATTAAATCCGGTTAATCCTTCTTATCTCTCGTGGTATTAGCCTAAGATCCAAATATACCAATTCATATTAATTTATAAGTATTATCGCACTTGTATTAATTCCATAAGTATTCACTCACCTATGATTCAAATATCACATTTATTTCATCCGAATAATAGCTTACCACATATAACTAATATTCTAATTTCATCCTACTCGCACATTAAGATTAACTCACATATAATCGGAATATATATATTCTACACACACACACACACACACACACACACACACACACACATATATATATATATATATATATATATATATATATATATATATATATATATATATATTAAGGTGTATCCGTGCCGAAGGCACGATGATAAATTTGTTATCGTGATATTTTGTACCCGTGTCGATGGCAGGGTGATATTTTCTACTCGTGCCGATGGAAATGTGAAATAAAAAGTCAACTTAAAAATAATTGAACTCAACCACCAGTTGACAAAGATAAAGGACAGATAAATTTGTTCAGGTACGCGTGCCGATGGCACAACGATAAATTCGTTCCCGTGACATTTTGTACCCGAACTGATGACACGATAATAAATTTATTCCCACTATACTTTGTATTTTAAAAGTGTCGCTAATAGTATAAATATAAATAGAGTTGATCATCCAATAGTACGATTAGCATAATAATCCAATGCTTGAGGCATGATTACACTTTTAATACGGTGCATTTGTGTCTTTGGAACATCTAGTTTAAATTTTCAAATAGTATTTTTTATTAAAACATTTCAAACTTTAGGAAACCAAATTTTATTAAGATCATTACTTTCTTTTAACATTTCATCTCCACACATTCCATGACTAAACTTTAACATTATCTTCACCTAAAACTCCTCACTCCACGTACCATGCCTTCCAATTGAAAAATTTGACAATCCTTTAGTTCCAGAATAAATTCAAACCACCCCCAAAACATCAAATAATTTCATCACGTTTTTGTATTGGGAAAAGGTGGTTGCAAGAAAAAAGAAAAAAAATGGATTTTTTGTATATACATAAATAACACTCAAAATTCAAAAATGAAAATCCAATTTTTTACCCCTAAAAAACAAAAAGTTTCCTTTTTCTTTGCGATAGTTGATTGAGGAAGAGTATAAGAAAATATATTACATACGGACAAATGAACAAATTGGTAAAACAGGATATAAACATCTCTTTCAATATATACATAGCTAAAAGCATATGTACAATAAATCAATACACACGAAAATTTCAAGAAAAGAATATAATATTGTATCTGCTTTCCTACAAAATACACCAAAACCAAATAAAGACCGGAAATTCTACTACAAAAATTATGATAGGAAGATTTAGGAGAGAGAGAGAGAGAGATGAACCCAACAACTAATATTAGTATATAATTTGGGAACAAATTCAGCAACTACAGTTAAACCCAGCAACTACAAAGACCAAATCTAGCAAAAGTGAAACTAAAAAAATATAAGCAGGTATGTATTTTACAAAACCTAAAACCAAAATCTCAAAAAAGAGAAAAAACCTATTATGGCCCTTATTTGCCTCCATTCGGTTGCTCCGGATTTTTTTTTCTCTTCAAAATCCGGCAACCTAACACAACAGAGATGGGTTAAAATGATCCTAGAAAAAAAATGTATACAATTGTGTCGCCAAAAATATATTAAGGTTGTAAAGTGATTCGTACCATATAAGTATTGAAGATTATCTTGAAGCCATTATTATTTCTAATGGAAACTCCACCCCTGGCCGAAAAAGTAATGATCTTAGTGCCAAAGCAACTAAACCCAAACCTAGGCGGGTATCATTTGAGAAATCATCAAAAGAGACAGAGATCCGGTCAAATTGACCATAGTGGCCAACAGTTGCAGCTGCTGAAATCAATTACTATTAAGGATAGACAAAACCCAAAAATTCAGCCACAAATTCTGGAGGGATATATAAATTCCAATATACAAAATTCATCTAGTAGCATTTAAAATACCCAAAAATTATATCTAAAAATAAAATATTTAAATCTGAGATAGGATGTGTATATCAACAACAATGTAATACCATCGATGTATATCAACAGGAAGATTTACAACATTGTGTATATTTAGGAATGATCTAGGTAGAGTTAAATCTGAGATAGTATGTGAGATAGCATACCATCGGATCAAAATAACTCTGTTTTGAATGAAGAAATGTGAGTTCAGTTTTTTAAACCCTGCCATAAATCCATACCTTAGTAGCTGCTAGATACACAAATTCAAAACCCATAAAATGTATACGCATATGCGTTCAGTTTTTTACCATCAAACAAAACCCATACATGCGGAGAAATCAATAACTCGCTAACAAATCAAAAGCTCGGAATGTAGAAAAGGCAAAAAAAAAAGTCTGTAGAAAATAAGGTCTGCAAAATCAAACAAAGAACTATATTAGAGTTAGAAAATAAATTTATGACTGAAAATATTCCAAAAAATGTAAAGATGTCTAACTTGATGGAGCTCGAAGAAAATAAGGTCTAAAATAGTGAGAAAGCAGAACAGGCGTTGGTGAAGCTCGTAGATTTGAAAAAATATGTTAGATCTGGAAAAAATAAAATGAAAATTAGTATCCCAAATTACTCCCACTAATCTGCGAACCCTACTCCATCTTCGCCTACCGCTTTTCACAACGCCAAATGTATTGGAACTGTTGTCTGTAAAATGGGAGACCATCGCAATAATTTCAGAGGTTACTTACCATGTAATAGTTTAGAAAGAGTAAATAGCGCGCGCGCGAGAGAGAGAGAGAGAGAGAGAGAGAGAGAAGATGCCGTGATAGGGTTTTTTGTGAGTGTGGAGAGAGAGAGAGGGAGATGATGGGGGAATGGTCGTGTGAGGAGTCCAGACATTTTGTGAGGCTCGAGGTAAGATTTTTTGAGAGGCCCGAGAAGACAGCTTCCCGAGACGCCCATAAATATTCCACATGTCAAACTTTTAAACCATTAGATTCAATCCTTCCAGAGTTAATTCGAGCCACAAGGATTTAATCCTAACCGTCAGTTGATAAAGACAAAGATCACCAATTTTTAAGCTCAGCTCTTAATTGGAGGAGACAAAAAATCCCTCATGTTTTATTATATAGATATATCTAAACCCACCAAAATAATTTATCGAGTGTCACTCATCCCACACACTCTTTCAAATTATACCCCGGACACACTCACTCGGCCCGTTATTCAATATTTTAGAATTTATTCACTAAATTCCTCCAAAATGTGCCACACATTTATCCCTCCCAAAATCCAACTATATCTACTTATAATGGATGATAAATATTCCTCGTATCTAAATTTCACTAAATGAATAATTTCCAGAATAAACTTTAATAAATTAATTCGTATATATATATATATATATATATATATATATATATATATATATATATATATATATATATATATATATATATATATATGGTCGAACTGCCAAATTTTTTGAACAGTCGATCGATCGATCGAACAGGTTTTTGCCTTATCCGAGATTCTATTTATCCTTATTCTCCAAATATATATCCAACATATATATAACTCCATAACCCTGATTTCTAACAATCCCCAACCATATATATCACATCCCCACACTTAATTTCACCCAATACATCAATTAGTTTCAAGGGATTCCTCAATTTGTTCAAGAATTAAACCCTAATTCTTTTAAACCCAAATATCTCATTTCTCCAAATTTCTTACTTAAAATCACACCATTGTCATGGATTTTAACTCAAATTTTATATGAAGTAGTTATCACATCAACTTCTTATGAAATCTTCTTTCAAAAACCCTTTTTTTGTGCAACAATTCCAAACCCAAAATCAAATAGTTTTCACACCAACTATAATATGGATTATAAACACATTAAAATGATTAAAGAAAGTTAAACACTTTCCTCATTGGATAACTTCGAACCGAACCGATGACTAAGAAAAAAGAACCGGTCTGGTGCCCTAATAAACGAACCGATCAGGTACCTTAAAAACGAACTGATCAGATCATAAACGAACCGAATCGATAACCTCAGTTCGGACCGGTTCGGTCTGTGTAGATTTCTTCTTTCTACGAAATTCACACTTACACTCATCCAATCCAAGATTTAAGGTGTGTAATCTCCCAAACCAATAGTGTAAGCATCTACACACTTATCTACAACCAGCACAACCATTTAATTTCATAGGATTCATCATAAATGTCATTGATTAAACCCTAACCCAAAAAATCAACCCATTTCATTATCTCACCACATTTCTACCATTAGAATTTTTCAAGCTTAGATTTTAAAAAAATTATCACCAAATCAATTTTATATGAAAATCATTTGCACAAACACCATTTTCATTTAAGAATCCCAAACCCTAATTCTTATAGTTTTTACACCAACTATAATATGGATCATAAACACACTAAAATGATGAAAGCAAGTTAAACACTTGCCTGGTTGGATAAATCCGATGATCTCATTCTAGAATCCATCGGAGCTTGGCCCGAGTCTTTTGTTTTTCTCTGGTTTCTTCCTTCTTTCACTTCTTTCATGTTTCTTTCTTTCCTTTCTATTTATCTCTTTCTCTCGTGGCTTATAAGAGAGAAAATAAGTATTATCCACTTAATAAACCCAAAATTGACTCATATACACAAATGCAAGTCCCTACTGATATGAAAAGTCCCCGAAACCCAAACACTACCCCTGGGTACTCTATTCTGACCATCTCGGTCCTTCCGAGACCAACTGTGCACTCGAAATCTCCATCTGAGTCACTTATAAAAAATTTACCTTCTAAACCAATATAACTCTACACGTGTTTTCCGAATAAAATAACATGACCTGTCGCCTTTATTCACCTGCGACATGAAATATAATTAGTCCATCTCATTTACTTATTACCTTAAGTAAATATAACACATGTAAATATTAATATGTCACTTACAAATTAATATTTACTATTTACTTTAAATTCTCAAATTATTAAATTACACCCACTCATGTAATTTAATTATCCATAAAAGTATGGGGTATTTCATTCTACCCCCTTACAAGAGAATTTCATCCTCAAAATTCGAAGACAACCGGTACTAAGATTCAGGATCTTTAACAACGCACATCCTCTAGTACCCAAAATTAATACTCAAAGTAAGGCTTAATATCTATAACCCGAGCTTCACGACAAGTTTATTCAAGTTTCTTCATACTGATACTCGTCATCAGTCATAAGCTCTCACCTCAATAATGACACATCATGCATTGTTCTTCTATCAATGATATCCGAATAAAATGAGCATATAAATCACTGGCTCTATCACCTCAATTATATTGGAAGGCCGCACATCACTAAGTGCCAGCTTCCCATGTCCATCCAAACATAAATCTCCCATGCTGAGAGAAACCATAAGAACATCTTACCACTCTTGTCAGTCATTCAAATCTTGATTCGTGGTGAAATAACTCTTACAGCGCTCAAAAGTCACGCCAAAAATAGTTTGTGGTCAATGCCCCCCTCAACAGTGAACTCAAAATTATTTTTGATCCAAAAGTTAATTTATCCACTCACCTCTAACCAACCAGAGGGAGAATGACCACGCTTTTCCACACAAAACCTTAATAAACACCTTGTCCACAACAAACAGGTACGAGTGACTACATATAACTCTACCAAACGGTAATTTATCATTTCAATTACCATGATATATTTACTTCACTTACAAGGTATGTTAGATCCGGAAGTAAAATAAACACAGTGACTCTAGAATTGCAGTGGTGCACCCGGAGACACATCCTAGTCGTCAAGCATCTCCCATCTACTCATCGGGACATAAGTGACACGACTTGCCCAAAATAAAATGTTTCCCCACTACTTCTCACAAATCCCTATTGGAGGTAGGGTTAAAGGACTTCATCCTGATTCACAACTGAAATCACCAAACCAACCTATTTCCATCTACAAGTGGTGCACCTGAAGACAAATTCACTAAGTTTTGGTTAACACTGACTTCCACTTATAACATATCTCATAAAGTGGTACCTTATACACCCTTCCTTCCTATGGGGTGTACCAAAAGTCTCGGCTCTTGCACTTTTGCCACATGCGCACTTTTGGGTCCCTTTTTCCTTATAGGCATCAACCTTCAATTTATGTGCAAGCCACTCTCAACATCTAACTGAGTAAAGATTCGCTCAACTTCCACACAATATTTGGAATTTCCTCTTCTCAAGAGATATCCTTATAAATGGCTTCCCACAGCCTTTCGACCCATCTCGGGTGTGCCAACTCTCATTGCACACATATACTTGGATTATCGTCATTCTCACATGACATTCAATCCATCATACCATTTTGTCTTTATTTATGACTCCCCCACAGGCATATATTCCACATATTTATTCCCACATCCACCTATCTCGGATGATTCGAAATCAACCAACGAGGGTGCCCATACATCCTATAATCCGTGCATATTTACACAACACTGGAAATGTCACACACTTTCCTAAAAAATGGACTCGCATCCAAGACGTGGCTATAACACATGGGTATTCTCAATAGCCCCATAAATCGAAATCTAAATCTCCTTACCTCGCTCCACCCTTGAACTCGTGGTGAGAAGAAACATTTCCAGAGCTCTCTCACAACACTTCCATCTTCACATGCCTTAATGTATATGAGTTCTCATCCCAAAGTGTTTTCTCCATATATTCATTGATTAGCATTAAAAATTGATTCCTTAGTATCCATCGACGTCTCTCTACTCACGATGTTTATCAAAATCCATTGCATATTTCATCATGGCGTAATATATAAACAAGGAAATTTCCCGAATACTCTATCACTCGGCATTAGCGATAATGACATTCCATAAACATCAAAAGCATAACCTGGACTCTCAAAATCCCGTCCCCAAACATATAAATATAAATCTCAACTTCCACATCTCTAAATGCGTGATATAACAATGCACTCTTCCCTACAACCAAGTTCTGAGTGTTAAACATAATAAAGAGCTAAGTCTCTCTGCTAGATAATAAACCTAATATACCTCAAATCACCTCAATAAAGTCCTTACACACTGGGATCAGATATCCCAAGACAACTATACTCTACTAAGTCTCCATCATATAATAATATAAATGCAATATCAACCCTCTTTCAGGTGAGACATCACTAAAACAACACATCCTGCCCTTGTACAGCAAACACGATAGCCTTGCAACTTCAGCCCACTATCGTTCTAACCAATCCAACCTCAGGATGATATCATACTCACATAACACATCACTAGAATGAGTAATCTCATCAAAATATATACCACTATGCCTACACCCACTTCCTCATGGATGAAATAAAAAATAACCCCGCTAGACCACGAAAATATATAAACATAATAATGCTATCGATATACACAAAAAACTCGTCTCACTAGAGAATCTAGTGCTAATCAAGATATCGTGGCTCACTCATGCCACACAAGTCATACCTCATACAATCGAGGTTAAAACTCATATTAATTACCTTGCCAATCACCTCGGGATGCTCCAATGGTTCCCAGACATAACATGCCTATCTGAATCGAACCCAAAAACTATCTTAATCATTTCCCCAGCTAGGAACCATACTTTTGTCCCTCACTTTGGGAAAAATTAATGCATGAGGTCCTACTCTCCACATAAAAATACCTCTTCATATAATCCACTTATCTTCGGCCATGATGGCCGTATTAGGGTTATCCTCCTCTCGGACCCTGGTAGCCTCAACCCTGACGACCATCCTCATTGTTCCCTTAGCTCCACTGGCCCCAAGGAACACACTGCTATCTTTTACAACCCTGATTGTATCCACCATCACTCGATAGGAATTCAACTATCTGAATCATTTAAATGGGTACCCTTATGAGCCTCCCCCTTGTGGTGTTTCCCTAGCACCATTACGTCCAGTCTTACTCCTGGACTATATCCTTTAATTCCTTTAGCTCCCTTCACATATAAGCATTCATATTCTCACTGACAAAAACACGATATTATCACCATCTGCTTCAATTGTCCAAGAATAAATTCCCCTAAGTGCTCGTGATTCCACTCATGAGTCCATTACCCACTTAAGGACTATTTTCTCCATTATACCAAATGTGGTGATTTAGTCCCACCATTACAACACTTTTCCCCCGCACTAAGAAATCTTTTACCCCCAATTTACTTCCAGTTATACTACTTCCTGCTATATGCCAAAGCCTCTCGGTATCTTACATCCATTGGCTACACACACAATCTCCATATTTACCCAAAATTCCAACATGTGGTCCTCTTCAAAGGCCCCTCTGACTCTCTACCATTCTAATCACGCTGGGTGAGTCTAATTTAGTACCACTTTCTGCTATAGCGGTACTTAAAAATATAAGTTTCACCCTAGCAGTCCTTACAGCCCCATATTCTCGAGCAAGAATAGGGGTGACCTTTATTACAACCATCGACCTCAAAATATTCTTCAACTCCTCCTGTTGTTCTCCCAACAACCCTTACCGATCTTCCTTCCCGTGTCGGCATATGAAGCACACCTAAACGCATATAAGATTCACTATAATCATACATTATAGAAGGAGAACGAAATCTCACCATAGGATTCAACAATCGTAAACATAGGGCTCTATATCAAATAGAAAACACCACTGAAAGCATAGTACGTCCGCACAGATTCCTAAGGATACTAGAACTTGATGCTTTGATACCACCTGTGACACCCCTCCTACTAAAATATTGCGTGATCAGTCTTATATCAAATTAAACAAGAATCTCAAATGTTTCATTCTCAGCATCACTGATCAAAACCAATTAATTACTAATAACCTATTAGGCCTGGCATCAAATTTTAAACTTCCTAATCTTTTCAACTAAAACACACAAGTAAAACCAACTATACGAAGAGATAAACAACTTAAACGAATAAATAAATAAATAAATAATAGATAATTTCGATAAAAACATATATATATAACCATATCGAATGGGCATAAAATAAAGGTGCGCCAAGTAAAATAAAAGACAACAGTTGGGCAACAAGCCCGAATATTACAACAGTACCTCCTATCGAGATCACAATGATCAAAGCGTCTATACAATTCCCTGCCAACATTCACAACTGAGGCAACAATGTCTGACTCGAAAGAATAGTCATCCAGGCATCCATGTATCTGGACACCTAAAAATTATAATAAAGGAGAATAAAATGATAAATTGATACGGGTCAAAGCCCGAGTTTGAAAAATATTTTAGCAAGTGCTTAACATACTTTAATGTTTAAAATACGATACTCTTCATATTGAAACTAGTGTCGCACTCATATGAGACACCCCTCACCTCTCATCTAACCATGCACACTTAACACATGTATTTTAAAACATCCTAGTTATCTACCTAGCCTAACTATCACCTCGCAAAACTCACAAGTCACCATACGATATCTCATACCCCGCGTTATATAAAATATTCTAAGCCATCGCCCGAGCTTATGCATTATAATCTCTCACTTATGATTCATCCTTACAATATGAATAACTTTCAGTAGTTATAGTATGCTAATCAGATTCTAGTGTTATTTATCTCATATAAAATATTCTTATATTTATATACGTTTATCACATTCTTATTCCGGATTTTATACTCCCAGATGATCCAGAAATTATTTTACAATACAATATTTATTATGTCCGTATATATATATATATATATATATACACTATACACATCTAGTATACCCATACTTATATATCACATACTATATAAGTATAATAACCATCCCTGAGAGCTATAACTCAATGGATGCAGTCTCTCAATGCTATCATCTTCCAGGGAATTACTCACATATCATCCTGGGTATCAGCGGTCAGACTCTCACACCGACTTGGTAAAAACCATATGACAACATATGGGAAGCGATCATAGTTCCTCACCGGAAATGAGAATGAAAAATACCCACCACGTATCACCCCTGATAAAAATCACACAATATAAAATGGACGCTATGACCTGGGGACTATATGTAGCCAAGCTAGGAGCCTCACCCACATCGCGCAACTTCCCATGATAGCATTAGAGGGGTACGATTCACACAAATATATCATTCACACATAGATATATATTCATAAACATATCATATATATACTATCTATATACCCGTATACCACTACACCAAAATGACAAAATTGTCACCTTTCAGCCGGCTACCCTTGTCAAGGTCATTGGCCGTGACAAAAACACGCGTTTTGTGTCACGGTCATTGACCTTGACACGTCCATGACAAATAATTGTCACGGTCAATGACCGTGACAAGTTCGTGACAAAATTACTTGTCGTGGACTTGTCACGGTCATTGACCGTGACAATTCTTTAAATAGTTGTCACGGTCAAGGACCCTGACACTATCGTGACAACTTCTTCAGCAAAAACTCTTTCCCCTTCTTCCCCCCCCCCCCCCTCGTCGTTCCCTCCTTTTCCAACTTTCTCTCTCTCTCTCTAGTTTCAGGTTAATTTCTCTCTCTCTCTCTCTCTTCCATTTATATATATGTTTGTGTGTATATATATGTGTGTGTGTGTGTGTGTGTGTGTGTGTGTGTGTGTCTATGTGTATATGTGTGGTGGGTGTGGAGGGGGGTGGGGCAGGGTGGGGGCTGTTGTGTGTGTGTGTGTGTGTATGTGGTGGGTGTTGCTTAACCTATATTGTTGTCTTAGGTTAGATATCTTCATGAACTTTAGAATATTAGTGTTATCGACTTAATTCCACATTGAACATATGTCTACTTGTATATTTGTGTCTAATTTTAATTTCAAAGGGAATATTACGATATTTTGACTATGGTTAAAGATAAAAAATAATCCGTTGTGATTTTATTTCTAAGTGATTCTAGAATTTTTATTCTTGGAGTTAAAGAAATCAATGCATTCTTTCTGTTGAAAGATATTTATTTTTTAATAATGCAGGTTATTTTGAGCTTTCCTTCACTATTAAAACATCCAATTTTTCTTTCAAATAGTATTTTTTTCCTAACTTTATAAGAAAAAATGTAAGAAGAGAATACCTCATTAACATATTTGTTACAATTACAAAGAATTTAAAGCTATTGCGTTAGTAACATTTAATCACTAAGGTTATAAACTTGATGATTTACACATACTTAATTTTCTTTGTTCCCTCGAGAACCCTTGTCCTTGAAATGAAAATAAACTCTTTAAAAATTGGGCCTCACTACTTTATAACTTTTTTTTATTACTCTATCATTTTTCTCCTACCAATTATATATAATTGGCTCTCTCATGTATCAAAACGTTTGAGTCTATCAAGTTAAATAGACTTGGTTCGTTATGAGTGAGAAATAATCTAGTTTAGGTCAGATGAACCTTATGGACTAAAGACTGAAGATCATGCACTATCTCTCATTGGAGCCTTCCATGATTGAATATGAGGACTATATCCTTTTGAGAAGTTTAATATAATATTGGCTAATTGCACACACTAAGATGTTTTTTAAATTGAGAGAATTTTTTCATAAAATGTGTTTTAAAAACCTTTTTTTGAGTTACGTATTTACCTTTTCAAGTATTGGGATCTAGGAACAAGTTTAAAAAAAAAAAATTGGATTTTTTTATTTTGAGGCATTCGAACGGACATAATATATAACATATATTCCATGCTTTACATCTATTTCGGCATATATAATATATATAATAATAAACAAAACCTCTTAAAAATAATATATAACATCATCACCTTTTAACATATATAACATACAATAATGGTAATAATAAGTTTTTCAAATATAAGTAAAATCTCTCTACACAATCAACATTTCTAACATCATATCCACCAACCTAAATCAAAGTTACTTCAATCAAAACATTAATGGTAATAATAAGTTTTTCAAATATTTCACTCGTCCCAATAGAAAAACATTTCGCCCGAAAAATATTAAAATATAAATAATATATCCTATGGGTATAAAATATTGATACATGTATCCACGTTAGATGTTTTCAACTAATTTAGACATATTTATGTGTGTATGTGTATATGTGTGTGTATGTGTGTGTGTGGTGGTGTGTGGTGGGGGAGGGGGCAGGGGGTGGGGTGGTGGTGGGGGTGTACGTGTACGTGTGTGTGGGGTGGGGGGTGGGGGTGGGGTGAGGGGTGGAGGGGGTGGGGGTAGGGGTGGGGGGTTGCGTGTGTGTCTATGTGTTAATAACATTTTTTTTATCTGTACTAATAACATTTTTTTACAGCAAATGTGTCCTTAAGGTATTAAGGCGAAGATGATGATGATGTTTATGATGATGTCGTCTGGGCTCGGTGGTAGCAGAGGTGACGAGGGCTCCTCGACCCCTAGGCTCCCCAAATATAGAAAATTTGGGATTACCATCGAGAACAAATTGGAGCTATTAGCGAGATCCCTCGAGCTGCTCAAGACGGTCATCGGCCTGGGGTTTATGAGTTGGAAGGAGGTGCCATATGAGCTCAAGTTAGTTGTTTGGAAGGCACTACAGGTAATATATTTATATTTATATGAATATTTCAATTTCAATTTCAATTTCAATTTCAATTTCAATTTCAATTTCAATATCATTTTATATTTATATTTATTCGCAACTAACATTGTATTTGTTGGACAGGAACAATTCAACTTGGATCCAAAGCTACGCGATTCCGTCTTGGAGCAGTTGAGGGAGCAACACAAGACGTGGAAGAAAAATATGCGGACATGGTACTTTGGGAAAACACGAGAGTCCATTATCCAATGGCGTGGATCTGTCTCGCCCAAGGAGCCGATCTCATTGGCACAATGGAAAAATTTCATTGACAATGAGATCTAGGATCGATAATTGGCATCTCGCCAATCAGGGAGGGAAAATCGGGCAAAAAATACGGACGTGAACTACTCCGTCCGGACGTCTTACGCCGAGGTGGAGCATAGGATGAAGGTAAGATTTAATTTTTCTATAACTACAGAAATATATTATTCTTCATTATTTTACTTTGCGGGGCCGATACAAATTTTACTTTATTTTATTTCAGGGGGTAGGGAGTGGGCCAGGGGGTAAGCCACATAGGCTCGATACTTATGTGGCTCTTCGAACGAAGAAGGGGAAGGATAAGGAGGTGTCCCCGAGCATCGCGGCCACGATTGTAAGTAATCCGACAGTTAAATTTTTGTTAATTATGCTAAAATTTTTTAGTTTACTTATTTTACTAAGCATATGCTTTTTGTCATTTCAGGCAAAGCATAAGGAAGTGCATGAGTCGCAGTCTGATGCCGACAAGGAGTCTTTGTCCACATACGCACTCAGCCAAGTGCTTGGCTCTGATCACAAGGGCGGACAAGGGGGTGAGCTCGCGGGTGGTCAAATCTAGGATCATCGGATTGGAGATGAGCGACACCGGGTTGGCTCGAACGGTGGATTCACACGACGCGAAGTTGTCCCGTTTGAAGGCGACGGTCCAAGATATATATGCATTCATTAAGCGTACGTTGGGCAGAGACCGTAAGGGGAAAGGGAAGGAGAAGGCGATGGAGGAGGAGGTGCGGGAGGACGAGGAGCAAGATGACGAGGATGTGGACCTCGCTGCTTCTTCACCGTCACGTGCGTATTTCGATGATCCACTTTCTTATTTGGCTCCCTTCCCCAGATCGATGTCGACACTTGGTTAGCCGAACGTGTTCATATTGGATGTATTTAATGGCCAACGGATAGGGCGGGGGTTGAGGGACCCGAATATCATCGAGGGTGGAATAGTTCATGGACGTGCGCTTCAAGGGACCGAGTCCAAAGTGCTCGTAACGCATGTGATACCCGGGAAGGAGAACTCCCTATTGTGGTTGCGCGAACAATGCGGCACGATGTATATTAGTGGGTATGTCAATTCGTATATCGTGTGGCCAACTCACCTCTTCACATTTACCCAAGACATGTAGTAACATTATTTTTAAGTTTTTACATTTTAATTATATTTGGATTATATCGTCATATATATTGTTTCTATTTTGAATATTTGGATTATATCGTCATGAATATATATTTCCACTATCTTTAGTTTATTTGGATATATGATATTTGAACATGTACAACCAACGTTGTTGTTGATGTAAAAAATTAGATCGCTCTAATTATTCAATCACAGATAAATAAATGAGATAAAGAATTTTAAAGTGGTTCAGCCTTATAAGAATGGCCTACGTCCACTGTTATGTTATTGCTGATTGTTTTGGGAATTCTCGATTACGAGTTCTATCAAGAAATTCCGGTCCCTTTGAATGAGGGAGATACAATGTATTTATAGCCTTGAGACTGTGATCTGAAAGGGTGATACATTAAATGATATACATATGAAAGGGTAATACATTTAATGCCCTTAGGCATGTGCGTCAAGGATAAGCATTTAATGAACCAGTTGAACTATTTGTTATCTGACAATCAATGCTGTGGCCGAGATGCAGCTCGAACCGCCTTAGTTGCTCGTCGTTCAGGAGTTCCTCGGAGAAGTCTATTCCTCGGAGCGTGTGAGTTCCTCGGAGGGATCTGTTCCTCGGTGTACACTTGCTGCTCGGGGTAAGTATGAGTTGGTCGGGGAAATCAACTTCCTCGTTGCTATTGTGCCTCATAGATTGACACGTGTCTTCTTATTATTCGTCCATATCAGCATACTAATTTTGGTATCAACAGAAGCCCCCAATGTTTCATATTTCGAACTTTGAGGAGTATGGAACATTCTTTCTCGGTATATGGCAATATTAAATGACTTTCCTGGGTTTTAGGAGCATTTTATTCGTATTCAAATTTCCTTCCACATTCGCAGAATCCGCCTTTTTTGAATTTTTATAAGCGCTTCGTTTTTCGTGCACTTTTTGTCCTTTTAGCCGCCGATAGCGTAATAGTTTCCTGTTTGTAATCATTTCTTTCGCCGTTTCCCAAGGCAAAGTATTGAAGCTTCATAGGCAATCCCACCATCTTCTACCTTTTCCAATTTTCTGCTTTCGAGTTTTCCATAGTCTTTCTTTCTCTTGTGCGTTCATCCTTGTCTTCGTTCGTTGTCAACATATCTCCCCTTTTCCTGTAAGATCTTCTTCCTTCTTCTTTTATTCACCATGGTTTATGTTATTGAATCTCTTGAGAAATTCCGTTCTGATTTTTCCATTCCATCTTGGGTAACTTTGGAGGATCTTTCTGAGCCTTCAAATTATTTTTGTTTGGCTGAGGGACATTGGTTCCCTAGCTTTTTTATTGCTGAATGTGAATTTTCTTTTCCACCAAACCCCTTGTGCTTAGAGTTCTGTCATTATTTCGATGTTGTTCCTGCAAAAATAGCCCCCAACACATGGAGAATAGTTAATGGGGTGCATAGGTTAAATCAAACTCATGGAACTCGTATAGGAATTCCCGAGATTATGTACTGTTATAGATGGGCTGTTCTAGACAATGTTTATTATTTAAAAACTAGATTTTTGAATAGGGCTTTAGTAGTCAATCTCCCTGATGCTAATAGGGATTATTTTGAACATGGGGTAGTTATCAAAAAATTGGCAACATGCCCCTTTGGTTGGAGATGAAGTATATGAAGGTCCCAAATGCCCTCCATATGGAAATGGGATAGGTTATTTTCATTTTATTTTATTTCTGAAACTATGCTTTTATTATGTTTAAATAAATGCGTGATTGTCATTTCAATATGTATTTGTTTGCAGTTGACAGCAAAAGAAAGACTCCAAAAGAATCAGAAGTTAATATCAAGCATTTGAAACATATCTGGAGTTTGCATCAGAAACTTGCAGACGAGCACGTCAGGTATGCTTCATACTTGTTGCAGTATTGTAGCTATACATCATCCTTTACTGCTCGTCCTGTTGTTAGCACTAGTGAACCATTGCCAGTTCCTGAGGACTCTTCTCCAGAATCTCAAGTTCCTCTAAGTCAGAAAATGGGCAAGAGGAGAGTTCCTGCTATCTTTGAGGAGACTACCTCTGCTGGAGAGGGTAAAAGAAACAAAACAGATGTCCAAAAGGGGACAAAGAAAGTAGATGCCACCCATTCTGGTGCTCCTCAGAAGGCTGCCGAGAATCCCCCAGTGGCTCCTACCCAGAAGGATGAACCTGTGGAAGTGATCACCATCTCCCCAACCAAAAGATCTTCTTTGGTTGAAACTGTTGAAAAGACACCGAGGAGACTAAATAAATCCTCCTCGATCAGTTTTTTTGAAACCATTCCCCAGCTCCAAGCTAGTAGAGCTGGTGTTCCAACTATTATTCCCCCGAGTTCTGCAATGAGTTCGGTAAAGACTTGGACTATTCTTGAAGTCAAAGGAATTGAGGATAGTATGTCTAGGGATATGCTTACATCCCTGGCTACTCGTCACATTGCTTCAGTAAGTTTCTCTTATTCTGAATTTTTTCTTTCTTTCCATCAATACGTGTATCTCTACAATGACTTATCATTATCTTCTTTTTCAGCTGGTGAGTTTTTTTAACACCATTGTGAGGAAGGATGAAGTAATCAAGGCTTCTAGCTCCTCGTCTGGAGTGGAGGATGCTTTACAGTGCTTGGCCCAATCTTTAAAGGATTCCCGTCAAAAGTATGGCGAGGATAAGGGTGAATGGGAGAAAAAGTTGGCTGCATCTGAGGCAGAGAAGGTGTAGTTGGGAAATAAAGTGAAAGACTTGGAGAGAGAGAACAAGAAGTATGCCGAGAAGCTCACGAACTTTGGGGAGTTTAAAAATAAGTTTAAATTGGCTGAGGAAGAGCTAACCCTTCTGTGAGAAGTAAATCGCCAGAAGGAGGAGGTGGAAGCTAAGTTGAAGGCCATCGAGGATCTTCTATCCGAGAAGCTCTCCTAGGAGAAAATAAAGAGAAAAGTGGCGGTGAAAAAATCTTTCCGCACAGGCTGGGACAAAGGATGGGATAGGGGAGTAGCAGCAATGATGACTCAGGTGCAGTATGGGAGTTTGAAATACTTCCGAGATGGTTGGGTTGCTTCCCTGCAAGAATTGAAAGTTAACGAGGACTCTGAGCTGTTTCAACAACATCTTCCTGGTCCCCCTCCCAGAATTGAAGATGAGGAAGAAGACGAAGCTGCATCCGAGGAGTCTTCAATAACAGTGGGTGTTCAAATCCTTGCTTCACAAACCAATCAAACAGTCACCGAGGAGATTTCGTCTCTGCCTGCTCCTCCTGAACAAGTCCCAACTTCAGCCTACCAACTCATTGTCCCCACCGAACAACCAAGCTCCTCGTCCCAGCCTCCCGAGAAAGTCTTGGGAGACAAGGAAAAGGTGTGAAGTTGTTCGGTATTTGTTTTATTTTTTACTTGTACTCTGTATTCTGAACGCTGTACTCCTTTTGATGATGTAATAAAATCATCTTTTTTGTTCCTCTACGTTGTTGATGTTTTGTCTGCTTCTTTTATTAACTCTTGCCTTCTTTTCTTTACTAGTTTATGGCTAGAATGGAATTACTATCTTCCAATGATACAAAGCTGATGCAGCAATGTAATGAATATTATAAGGCTGGTCATACAGAACTAAGTGCATCAGAAGTTGCCGACATCCTTGGCCATGGTGCTTCAGAGCAGGTAGTGGAAGCTTATCAGTACTTGAAATGTTTACTTGACCGATCTGTGGCCAATAATGTGGCGTACTACGAGATGATCGAAGAGCTTCAATGTACCCTAGAAGATCTTCAGAATCAGTACAAGGAATCAACTGCCCGGTTGCATGAGGGGTATGAGAAGAAGTACCAGCAGATTTCTTCCGAGAAGGTCTACGAGAAGCTCTTTGCCGGATATGATGTCAGGGAGAGAACCCTAAAGGGTGAAGTTGAAGCATGTAGACAGATTGCTGAGCTGCTGGAGCAAGAGAATAACAATTTGCAGAAAGAGCTAGCACAGTATAAGTCTGCAGCCTCTTCTTCAACAGCTGTAATCCCAGTGACTGATGAGGGATTTTCATTTCTAGAGGTTGAGAATGCCAAATTAAGGCAAGAGTTGGACACCTTGAGAAGGTCTGGTACTTCTACTGCTACTCGGGGATGAGGAATAGGTTCTCGTGGACGAGGAAGAGTTGCACAAGATGTTGTCGAGGAGCAAAGTACTCCTCTTGCTCGGGGTCGATCAAGAGTTCTTCGTCGTATGGTTGACGAAGCTCATACTCAATCAGCGTTGGAAAACCAAGCATACCAATTGATGGAAAAAGATCAAGCCTTGTCTGAACTGTCCAAGAAAGTTAAAGAATTGGAACTACAAATCTCTACAAAGGAATCAGTGTTGGAGACTAATGAACTTTTCATCCTGAGTCTTCACGAGAAGCTTGAGAGGTTGACATTTCAATTCCATAAACAGCCCAGGGAGTTCTGGATGGCTGGATACAACGAGGCACTATTCCATTTAGATGCTCGTATCCAGAATGCCAATAATGAGGGCTACAAACAAGGCTGGTTGAATGCCTTATGTGTGTTGAAACTCGAACAGGGACATTATTTGTGGGACTACTATGAGCCTGGATTACTCGACTTGCCTGTGCCACCGTTCAATTTGGACATGGAATGGATCCCAGCTCGTGCCATTCCTCGGAGCTTAATTGCGAAGTATCTCGGTGACTACAGTTTGCATTCTCAGTTTGAGGTATCTCGTCTTGAGCATCTTCTAGATCGACCTTCTGTGATGAACGTTAGGATGCTGAAGGACTTGAACTTCATTAATTATCCTCAGTCTTTAAATGATCCGCCTGCTGGCGAGGAACCTGTATCTAAGGCTGAGGGGAAAAAACCAATAGAATAGGAATTTCTTATGTAACAGTTAGTATTCATATCCATGTAACTATCAATGTAACTTGTAATTTATTTCGAATTTTAAGGAAAGACTTTCATTTTTCTTCGCAAATTTGTATTGCTATTGTCTTGTATTTGTCAAACACTTTATATTTGTGCTTGCATTACGTGGTTCATTGACCAACTCAGTAATAAAAAAGTTACAAGTATAAAAAATGTTGCTCGACCACTTAATAATAAAGTAATGAGTATAAAAATGCTTAAAATTTTCCCAACCAGCCAAGGTTGTTAAATTGTACTCGCCGACCAATTATAGTTGGTGAGAGTTTATCCTCGACTAACCATACTTGGTAAATTTTTGTCTTTTTAATGTGTCCGACCAATCAAGGTCTATAAATTCTCCTCGTCGACCAACTACAGTTAGTGGGTTTTTATCCCCGACCAACCATACTTGGTTTAGTTTGGAATATTTTGTTCTTCGAGGAACTTTTGTATTTTCTGTAATAATCTTACCTCCCGACCAACATTAGTTGGCATTTGAGAGCATATCTTGTTTCTTAACCAACCGAGATTGGCCTTTTTAGGAGTATTGTGTTCTCGCTCTTTTACCAACCGGAGTTGGTCTGAGTTCGAACTATCATGTCCACTTGCCCTTTTACCAAAATTGGTCTGAGCTAGTGTCAGCCTCCTAACCAAAGGAGTATGGTTTGTTCTCGCCCTTTTACCAACCGGAGTTGGTCTGAGTTCGAACTATCATGTCCACAAACTCTTTTACCAACCGGAGTTGGTCTGAGCTAGTGTACGCCTCCTAACCAAAGGAGTATGGTTTGTTCTCACCCTTTTACCAATCGAAGTTGGTCTGAGCTTGAACTATCAGTTTGTTCTTACTCTTTTACCAACCGAAGTTGGTCTGAGCTTGAAATATCGTGTTGTTTTTACTGCTGAGCAGCGTAGTGTTGCACACTAGTATTCCCCGAAAAACTTTCAATAAAAGAAAGAAGATGGTGAAATATCATCGTTTTATTCATATTGATGGAACTGCTTTACATTTTACATCACTGATAATACTTGCGTTGGTGTTCATCATTCCATGCATTCTTAAATTCCTCTCCTTCTAGAGTCGCTATTCGGTAAGTTCCTGGTCGAACAACTTTTGTAACTCGGTATGGTCCATGCCAGTTTGCTTCCAACTTATTGTGCTTCTGAATGACCTTCTTTAGCACGTAATCTCCTTCTTTTAAGTCGCATTTCTTCACCCTCTTGTTGTAGAACAGAGTTGTTCGTTGTTGGTAAGCAGTATTCCTGATGGCTGCCTCTTCTCTAACCTCCTCGAGCATATCCAAATCTAATCTTCTCATTAAATCGCTGACTGGGGAATTGAAATTCAGCACTCTATGTGTTGGAAGACCCAACTCGGCAGGTATTACAGCCTCACTTCCAAACGCCAGAATATATGGTGATTCTCCAGTTGCTGCTCGGGGAGTTGTTCGGTAAGCCCACAATACTGACTGTAGCTCATTAATCCAGTTAGCTTTAGCTTCACTTAGCCTCTTCTTCAAACCATTTAGTAATGTTCTGTTCGTCACTTCAGTCTGTCCATTACTTTGAGGATGGCCTGGTGCTGAATGAGTCTTCAAAATGTTTGACTGATGACAATAGGCGACAAACTCCTCCTTATCAAATTGTGTTCCATGGTCTGTGATGAAGGCATGAGGGAGACCATATCGGCAGATGATATTCTTCTAAACGAACTGGTACACCTTCTCGTATGTCATATCAATAAGTGGCTCAGCTTCTACCCACTTAGTAAAATAGTCCACTGCAACGACGAGGTACTTGAATCTTCCTCAGGTCGTTGGCAGTGGTCCAACCAAATCAATTCCCCACATGGCAAATGGCCAAGGAGAAGTTATGGGTGTCAACAATGCTTGTGGAGTACGTCGGATGGAAGAAAAACGTTGGCATTTATCACATTTCTTGGCATAGGCTATACAATCAGCCCTCATCGTTGGCCAATAATACCCCTGCGTCATCACCCTTTGCAAAAGTGTCCAACCTGCTACATGGGCTCCACAGGACCCTTCATGGATCTCTTCAATCAATTCTTTCACCTCGGAGGGATGTACACATCTCTGCAAACCTACCATAATTCCTCGTCTATACAAAACACCATTAGTTAGTACATACCGAGCAACTTTAAACTTCAATTTCTTGGCAGCGAGCTTATCCTCCGGCAATTCTCCCTCCTTAATATATGCCCTGATGGGATCCATCCAAGATGGTCCTAAATCAAGGGTAATAACATTCATCGTCAGGTCTTCATCTATGCTCTGACTTTCTAATACTTCAATTGGTGTTGTTCTTCGCAGCTCGATACGAGCAGCTGATGCTAGTCGGGCCAGTGCGTCTGCTTGTGCATTTTCCATTCTTGGTATTCTGATCAACTGAATGGCATAAAATTCTGCCAACAACTCCATCACCTTTGCATGATACTTGACCATTAATTCTCCTTTAACTGCCTATGTTCCCATCATCTGATTCACAATTAATTGAGAATCACTGAATACCATCACTTATTGCGCTTCAATAATATTTGCTAAATTAAGACCTGCTATCATGGCCTCATACTCAGCCTCATTATTGGAGGCTTTGAATTGGAATCGCAGGGCATATTCTATGTCAATCTCGTCTGGGGAGTTCAAAACAATCCTTGCTCCACAACCTATTGTACAGGATGACCCATCTACATATAGTCTCCATGTAGGTAACTCATCTTCGAATTTCTTATCTGACAGAGTTCCTCGGTGAAATATCTGCTGTTTCCTTTCATCCTCCCCTGGTATTTTTTGCTCTTCGTCGACCATCTCTTCTTGCCCTTTTACCAACCGGAGTTGGTCTGGGTTTGAATTTGATGATCTTTCTACATCCACAAGCCCTTTTACCAACCGGAGTTGGTCTGAGCTTATGTCTGTTGATCCTGTAACATCCACAGGTCGGTCAGCGAGCAACTTTTGTTCCTCGGGGGTATCAGGATATGTAAACTCTGCTATAAAATCTGCTACAGCCTGCCCTTTTAGTGATGATCTGGGTTCATACACAATATCGTACTCACCGAGCTCTATGGCCCTGTACATCAGTCTCCCTAATTTTTCTAGTTTATGAAGGGCTTGTCTCAATGGCATGTCGGTATACACAACGATGGTATGGGCCTGGAAATATGGCCTCATTCTTCTACTTGCCTAGATTAATGCCAATGCCAATTTTTCCAGCTTTGGGTACCTCATCTCCGCACCTCGGAAAGCCTTACTTGTGTAATAAATTGGCTCTGGACTCCATTCTCCATTCTGATCAATGCCGAGCTAACTGCATTCTCCGATACTACCAGGTACAAGTACAAATTTTCTCCCATTACTGGCCTGGACAACAGTGGAGGTGCTCCCAAATATTTCTTCAAGTCTTGAAAGGCTTTCTCACATTCATCATTCCACTCGAAACTTTTTCGAAGTGTTTTGAAGAATGGGAGGCATCTATCAGTTGCTCGGGATACAAATCTGTTGAGCGCTGCAACTCGTCCTGTAAGACTCTGCACCTCTTTCTTCGTCATTGGAGATCGCAACCCTAAAAGAGCTTTGATCTTTTCTGGATTCGCCTCAATGCCTCACTGGTTGACAATGTAACCGAGGAACATTCCTTCTCGTACTCCAAATGTGCACTTCGTCGGGTTGAGTTTCATTTGATATTTATCCAGTTGATCGAAGGTCTGACCTAAGTCAACTAGATGATCAACAGCTTTCTTGCTCTTTGTAAGCATATCGTCGACATAGACTTCCATATTGCAACTGATTTGTTTGGCAAAAACCTTGTTCATCAGTCGTTGGTATGTCGCTCCTGCATTTTTCAAACCAAAAGGCATAACATTATAGCAATAAGTTCCCCTAGGGGTAATAAAAGAAGTACTTTTCCCGTCTTCAGGTTTCATTCTAATCTGGTTGTAACCAGAGTAAGCATCCATGAAGCTGAGCAGCTCGTGTCCCGAGGTAGCATCCACTAGTTGATCAATTCTGGGCAATGGAAAGTGATCCTTTGGGCATGCCTTGTTGAGATCGGTGAAATCAACACACATTCTCCATTTATTATTTTTCTTCTTTACCATCACCACATTTGCTAACCAGTATGGATATTTCACATCTTCAATGAAGTGGGCTTTCTGGAGCTTCTCGACCTCCTCTTGTATAGCTTGATTCTTCTCGAGACTAAATACTCTTCTTCTCTGCTTTACAGGCTTGATTTCTTTATTCACGTTGAGCTCATGACATAAGAAGTTTGGATCTATTCCTGGCATGTCTTCATGACTCCATGCAAAAGTTTTCTTCCTATTTCTCAAGAAAGTTATCAACTCCTGTTTTATCGAAGCATCCAACGACGAACCTATCTGAGTTGTTCGTTCAGGGTGTTCATCGTCCAGAATAACATTTTCTGTAGATTCCACCCCCTGTCCTTTTACAAGTTGGGATTCATCTCTGGGATCAAGTGTTTCAATTTCTGTACCTTCATCCACCTGGTACGTAGTAGTCTTTTTCCTTGACTCTTCAAGCTCCTCTTGTTCGGCAGATGAATAATAGCATTCCCGAGCTACTTTTTGATCACCATTCACAAATCCTACTCCAAAATTTGTTGGGAATTTTAAGCACTGATGTACTGTGGATGGAACTGCTTCGAACTTCTTCAAACCAACTCTTCCCATGATGATGTTGTAAGATGATTGCACATTCTTACCCATCACAAATAAGCGTATTCTTTCTGTCCGACAAGCAGGCCAAGTTCCAATGAATATATCCAACTTGATTGTCCCAAGTGGAAAAACTTTCTCTCCAGCAAAACCCAGGAGGGGTCTGTGATAAGGTTCCAATTGAGATAATTTCAAATTTAAACTGTCAAAGCATGAGTAGTACATGATGTCTGCCGAACTACCATTATCTACCAGAACCCTTGAAATCACTACTTCTTCCATCCTCATTTTGATCACCAAAGGGTCGTCGTGAGGATAAAGAACACCTGTAAGGTCGTTTTTTGAAAAACCAATGACCAGCTTCTCTTTATTTACCTTCCTCGGGCGATCCTCCTCAGCCAAATTTATTCGCTGAATGTACACGCAAGCTTGAGCCTCTCCAAGGTAAGCCTTTCTTTCTTCAGTAAGGTCTCCTCCTCCTGCATCTCCTCCTGTGATGACATTACAATCAAATGACCCAAAACATATTGAAAATACCTCTCGTTCTGGCTGCCTTGGTTTCTTGGGAAGGTCGGGGTCATCATCTGGATCATCTTCATGGTTTCTCTTCTTCTTCTCCTCTGCTCGACGAGGAGATCTAGACCTCTCCCTAGTTCGGTCATTATTTCTTCTTTCACCTCCCCAATCAACATACTTTGCTAGCTTTCCTCTTCGGATGAGTGTTTCAATATCGTTCTGAAGAGCTATGCAATTTTTGGTCATATGGCCATGATCCTTATGGAACTCGCAATATTTCTCCCTATTCCTCGTGTCAGGGTCTGACCTCAATTTCTTCGGCCACTTTATTTCCTCGTTATTCTTGATTTCTTTGAAGACATGATTAATACCCATTTTCAAAGGTGTATAATTATCGAATTTCTTCAGGACTTCCCATGACATCTTATTATTTCTGGAATGCTTGTCACTGCCATTGCCCTTATGCTCTTTTTTCTTAGATTTGTCGACTTCCACCTTGGTCTCTTTATCCATATTCTTCTTTGCACCCATAGCCTCCTCGGCATTCATGATTTTGGCCGCTTTTGCCATTAACTCTGACATAGTTGTAGGTGGATCTTTGGCCAAAGTGTAATACAACTTGTTAGGCAACAACCCACTCATTAAGGCGGTGATTGCTGTTTTTTCTTCATAATCTATGACTTCCAGCTTCTCGTTATTGAAACGAGTTATGTAATCTCTAGTACTCTCACCAGATTTTTGTCTAACACTTAACAAGTGTGCTACTTGTTTTACTGGCTTTGCTCCAAAACAGAAATTGCCAATGAACAACTCGGCCAACTGAAAGAAAGTTGAAATCTTACCCCGAGGAAGATTGTTGTACCATATCTGGGCAGATCCAGTAAGAGTTCCCGAGAATGCTCTGCATCTCATCTCGTCGGGGACAACATAGATATCGGCAGCAGCTTGATATTGCTCTATGTGAAGAACAGGATCTATTTTTCCATTATATTTGGGGGTCACCACGGATGCTTTAAATTTTGACAGTGTAGGAAAATCCACAATGGCCTTTACGAAAGGTGTCCCTTGAACAAAAGTTCGTTGTAGGGGGTTCCTCGCCTTAGCCATTTCTCCCAATCTATCCTCCAACCGCTGAATGGAACCTTTCCACGCATCATTTCCCTCCTCGGGCCTATTAGTTCGAGAAATTGATTGTTCTAAAGTGGCCTCTTGAGATCTATCTTGTCGAGCAGCTGGTCGCGATTGTGCTGATCCTTCTCTTAGATCTGATGGTTATCGAAAACTCCTCGACATGGCTTTAGGTGGACTTTTATTCCTCCTAGGGCCTAATCGACTGAAAGGAGACACCCTGCTCAGTCTTTCCAAGGCACTGGTCCTCTCCGGAGAGAGAGTAATACGTTGCTCAGTATCTGTGGCTCGTATCGATGAAGTTTGCCCAGGTTGATAAGAGAAATCATCAGATTCCTCATTACGATACGTCTCTGTACGCTTGGATCATGAAGAAGGTAAATTGGTTTGCCTCTGACCACTTCGTTGTCCCGAATGTGCAGGTGCAACGCCATGAAGGGTTTGTATGAGTTGCCGCATTGTTTTTTATATGGCGGTTTATCCTTGAGCCAGATTCGTCATAATTCCAGCCAGATCTGGAGGTCCAGAAGGATTTGGAAGATTTCCAGCGTTTCGATTGCTGGATTCCGGATTATCTGCCATTGATGATGAATGATTTTTGGTGAAAAACGATAACAACAGTCGTTCCCACAGACGGCGCCAATCTGTTGATGTAAAAAATTAGATCGCTCTAATTATTCAATCACAGATAAATAAATGAGACAAAGAATTTTAAAGTGGTTCAGCCTTATAAGAATGGCCTACGTCCACTGTTATGTTATTGCTGATTGTTTTGGGAATTCTCGATTACGAGTTCTATCAAGAAATTCCGGTCCCTTTGAATGAGGGAGATACAATGTATTTATAGCCTTGAGGCTGTCATCTGAAAGGGTGATACATTAAATGATATACGTATGAAAGGGTAATACATTTAATGCCCTTAGGCGTGTGCGTCAAGGATAAGCATTTAATGAACCAGTTGAACTGTTTGTAATCTGACAATCAATGCTGTGGCCGAGATGCAGCTCGAACCGCCTTAGTTTCTCATCGTTCAGGAATTCCTCGGAGTATTGGAGTTCCTCGGAGAAGTCTATTCCTCGGAGCGTGTGAGTTCCTCGGAGGGATCTGTTCCTCGGTGTACACTTGCTGCTCGGGGTGAGTATGACTTGGTTGGGGAAATCAACTTCCTCGTTGCTATTGTGCCTCATAGATTGACACGTGTCTTCTTATTATTCGTCCATATCAGCATACTAATTTTGGTATCAACAGTTGTTATAACAGGTACAAATATACTGCTGGGCAGTGGCAGTGGCCATACTACCCAACAGAATTTTTTTAAATTCTGCCCAGAATTGTCACGGTCATTGACCGTGACAATTTTTTTAAATATTGTTACGGGTTTGTCACAGTTAATAACCGTGACTAAACTTGCCACGGTCATGGACCGTGCACGACCGTGACAATTTTAAAGTACTTGTCACGGTCATTGACCGTGACACATCCGTGACAAAAAAAATTGTCTCGCCCCGAATTGTCATGGTCATTGACCTTGACAAGTTCAACTTGTCAAGGTCAATGATCGTGACAATTAGGCATATTTGGTGTAGTGTATATATGTGTGTATATATATATATATATATATATATATATATATATATATATATATATATCACATCAAATCTGGCTATTATGCCTATGTCTCGTGGCATTAGTTTATAATCCCAAATATGCGAATTCGCAATAATTTATAAGTATACACAAAACTTATTTTAATCTCATAAGTATTCACTCATTTATGATACAATTCTCACATAAATGTCTATTCCGGAATTATAGCTAATCACGTCTAGCTAGTATTCTTAAATCGTCTTATATATATATATAAAATTCTACACGCATAATTATATATGTACGGACCCGTCGAATAATTCCTCGAATGTCGTTCATCCCAAACATTCCTAAATTTAAACCCCGGATTTTTCTCACTAATCCGAGACTTATACATCACCCATTTACTCTTGTAGAGGTCCTCGCACTCTATTTATGATACCCTAATGTCTATCTCCAAAAGGAATTCTTTTCTAATATTTTTAGTCCAAGAAAACTTCTCCAGTATTTCTGTCAAAACCGAACCAAACCGATGGCCAAGAAAAATGAACCGGTTCGATGCCCTAATAAATGAACCGATCCAGGACCTCAAAAATGACTGATCCATTCATAAATGAACTGAATCGATAACCTCAGTTCAGACTGGTCCAGTTTGTCCAGATTTCTGATTTCTACAAAATCCACTCTTACATTCATCCAATCAAAGATTTAACGTTTCTAATCTCCGAAACCAACAATCTAAATATCTATACACTTATCAATAACCAACGCAACCGTTTAATTCTATGGATTAAAACCTAACCCAAAAAATCAACCCATTTATTATCTCACCAAATTTCCACGATTAGAATGCTTTAAGCTCAGATTTTCAAAAGAAATTATCATCAAATCAATTTTATATGAAAATCATTTCCACAAACCCCATTTTCATTCAAGAATCTCAAACCCAAAATCTTATAGTTTTTACACCAACTATAATATGGATCATAAACACACTAAAATGATTAAAGCAAGTTAAACACTTTCCTGGTTGGATAAATCTGATGATCTCATGATGGGGGAGCTTGTTCCGAGTCTCCTTTTTTCTCCCTTTTCTTCCTTATTTCTCTTATTTCTTCTTTATTTATTACCTTTCTCTTTTTCTCTTTCTCTAGCGGCTTATAAGAGAGAAAATAAGGGTTATCCACTTATTAAACCCAAAATTGACTTATATACACAAATGTGGGTCCCTACTGATACAAAAAGTCCCCGAAACCCAAACATTATACCGGGTACTCTATTCTGACTATCTCGGCCCTTCTGAGACCAATTGTGCACTCGAAATCTCCATCCAAGTCACTTATAAAAAATTCACCTTCTAAAACCAATACAACTCAACACGTGTTTTTCGAATAAAATTACGTCACATGTTGACTTTATTCACCTGCGACATGAAATATAATTAGTCCATCTCATTTACTTATTCCCGTAAGTAAATATACACGTGTAAATATTAATCTGTCAGTTGCAAAATAATATTTACTATTTACTTTAAATTCTCAAATGATTAAATTACACCCACTTATGTAATTTAATTATCCATTAAAGTACGGGGTATAACAGTCTCACACATAACACACATTATACTATTGCTCTCGCATTCACATCATGGCTATGACACTTGGGTATTCTCAATCACCCCATAAATAGAAATTTAATCCTTCTCGGCATTGTCCCACTCTTCAACTTGTGGTGAAAAACTTCAGTGCTTTGTTACAGGACTACCGACTTCACTAACCTTAAATCGTAATATAACTTTCAACTCAAAATTATAACTACATAATTGTATAATAATTAAGGTACCAGACTTGTGGACTAATGACCATACATCTCCCCACTTCCAACATTACATTGAGTTTCATGTGTGGGATGTCTCGCAAAGCGAAATCCAAATAAGGAACCCCCCCTGATACACTACTACCTAGAATTATTGGAACATCAAAATTCGTTAGGCCGTTAGTCCATAGCATGTACCCCTAAATTCCCATCTTTTGACGTATAATCCATATCTCCTCGCTTGATAATAAAACCCAATATGCCCTGAATCCTATCGATAAAGTCCCTACACACCGTGATCAGATATCTTGAGACAACAATACCTTCTGAAGTCTCTATAGTAAGATTATATAAATGAGAGCTCTACCCTCTCGCAGTTGAGGCATCGCCAAAATAACACATCATGCCTTAAATCAGCAGCCAAGATAGCCTTGCAATCACTGACCACTATCATTATAACCATTACTAAAAATCCAAATCCAGGATAATAGTATACTCGTATAACACATCACTAAAACGAGTAATTCTAATAAAATATATACCACTTTCAATACAATCGCTCACTTGCAGATAACACAAAGATAACCCTGCTATACCACTGAAAACATATAAACATACTAATAATGTTATTGATATATGAACTAAACTCATCTCACATGTGAATCTAGCTCAAATCAAAATATCGTGACTCGCTCGTGCCACATAAAGCATGCCTCATTCTTCTAGGATAAAACTCATATTTTTAACTTGCCAATCTCCCTTTTTACTCAAATGATTCCTGGACATAACACACTTATCCAAACCAAATGAAAAACTACTTTAATCATTGCTCTTACTAGGCACCATACTCTTGCCCCTTTACTCGCTTCGGGCAAAATTAATGCATGTGGTCTTACTCTCTATAGAGATACTTCTCTGTAAATACCTATCCTTGGTCATACTGACCATATTAGGGTTATCCCTCTCTCGAACTCTGGTAGTATCAACTCTGATGGCTACCCCTATTGTTCCTTTCATTCTACTAGCCTTCAGGAACACACTGTTGGCTTTAACAACCCTAACTAAATTCACCGTCACTTGGTAAGAATTTATATATTCAGTGTTTTACTATCACTATTTCATAGAGTCTTACTCCCCGTCTAAATCTTTTGATTCTTTTAGCTCCCTTCATAAAGAAGTGTTAATATCTCCACGGTGAAAACATAACATTGTCACTATCTGCATCGATCGTCAAAGCTGGATTTCCCTTAAATGGAAACTCCTATCGCAAGTCCATTACCCACTTAAGAATTTTCTTCTTCATTGTACCTACCTCATCTTGTACAAAATTTACGAAATCCTTAAATTTATTTTCACAAATGGGCCTTCATCCATCCCTTCTGTGATAAGTTCATATAAGCGTTCACATCTCATCCTAAACATCTCATAGAGGAACTTGTGGTCAAACTGTACCTCAAATCCTTCCATTGACACAACATCTCATTTCTAAATGTTGTGGTTGACTCCCACCATTATAACTTTGCTCCTACGAACCAAGAAAAAATTGACCCCAAATATTCACTTTCGGGTGTACCACACTCCACCATATGCCAAAGCCTATGGATATCTAACTTCCATTGTCTAACAGACACAATCTCCGCACTTTCTAAAATTTCGACAGATGGTCTTCTCAAAGACCCATGTAACTCTCTCTCGTTCTAACCACGTTAGGTGAGTCTAATTTGGCACCACTTTATGCTATAGTGGTACATGGAAATCATATGCTGCACTCTACCAATCGTTACAACTCCTAACTTCCTCAACAACAATAGGGATGACCTAAACTACGGTCATTATCACCAAAATATTTTATAACTTCAACGAAGACCTGCCTCCTACTATCCTCCCAATAGCCCTCTCTTGTCGTATTTCTTTGTTCGGCACATGTACACACCTGAACACAAATAAGATTCACAAATATATATGCATAATAGCAGGATAATGAAATATCACCATATGAATAAATAATCCTAAACATAAGGCTCTATATAAAATAGAAAGCAACATTAAAAGCGTAGTACGTCTGCACAGATTCTTAAGTACACTAGAACCTGATGCTCTGATACCACCCGTGACACCCCGCCCAATAAAATACAAGGCGATTAGTCCTATATCAAATTAAGACAAGAGTCTCATGTGATTTCATTCTCAACATCACTGTCCAAAACCAATTAATTACTAATAACCTATTAAGCGCAGTGTCAAAATTTAAACTTTCTAATATTTTTTTTAACTTAGTCGCATAAGTAAATCCATTCACACGGTAATACACATAACAAATGAAACAAACAAATAAATAATCGATAAATCTTGATAAACATTTATACAACCATATTGAATGAGCGTAACAACAAAATCGCTAGAAATAAAGTAAATGACATCAGTTGAGCAACATGCCCGAATATGAATTACAATACCTCCGATCTAGATCACAAAGATAGAAGCGTCTAAATCATTTCGGCCAACATCCACAGCTGCGGAAGCTACGTCTAAATCGAAAGAATTATCATCTAGGCGTCCCTGTGTCTCAACACCTAAAAGGTTTTTGAAAATATTGAAAGTGGTTCAGAGCCCAATTCATTTTGAAAATATTTTGCTAGTGTTTAAAATACTTCAATATTCAAAATATGATATTCTCCATATTTAAACTGGTGTCGTACTCACACGAGATACCCCTCACCTCTCATTTAACTATGAACACCAAATCATATATTTTAAACACCCTAGTTATGCTACCCAGCTTAACTATCATCTCACCAATTCCTTTGAAGACCCATATGCCTTCTCAACAACCCTCATATAATATCCTAAGGTTTCACCCCCTTATAAATTTTAATTTCCCGCTTAACATTTACCCGTTCATTATGAATAACTTCCACTAGTTATACATTATTCACATTTTAGTGTTATTTATCACGTAAATAATATTCTCCTCTTATATACGGATTTTACATATTTTATTCTGAATTTTCCAACTCCCGAAGGATACAGAAATTTATCTCACCTTCCATTCTTTACTTTGTACGCATATATATATATATATATATATATATATATATATATATATATATATATATATATATATATATATATATATATATATATATATAATATACACATAGAGTATATCTATACTTATATATCACACACTATATAAGTATAACAACCATCCCTTAGAGATATAACTCAATGGATACAGTCTCTAGAATGCTATCATCCTCCAGGGTTTTTTTCACACATTCATCTGGGCATCCAGGTCGGGTTCTCACCCCGTACTCTAAATAAAATACAAGCGTATAGGAATCGGTCATAGTTCCTCATCTGAAAGTGAGATCGAATCATACCCAATACGTCTCACCCAGAATAAAGATGCACACTTGCTTAAATAAATGGACTCTATAACCTGGGGCTATACTCACCCTGCTGTGACACCCCACCTTATTAAATACCTGGTGATCAATCCTTTATTAAATTAAAAATCAAGGTGACCGATTGGTTCATTCTTAACATCATTGTCGCAAAATAATAGTTCCAAGTTGAACACCCTAAATAATTAAGCTAAGTGTCAAAACAATTTAATTTCTATTTTATTTAAATTCAGATATGAAAACCATTTTAATGATTAACAGTTTAAGAATCACATAAATATGAATAACGGTAATAAACACCCAAGAATTCAACCATTCAGATGAACCAAAATCAGATTAAAACTATAAATGAAACCATCCTAACAATAATTAAATCCCAACGAGTACCGAATAATGGAAATATAAATACACATAGATCTCTGATATAACCAAACTGAATAGGGAAACGGGTGACACATGCCCTAACTATGAAGAACTAAAATAGGAACAGAATCAATGAAGAGCTCATCTAAGACAAAGGCCTGCAACTCCCACATAAGCTGCAGCGCGTCCAATCCTAGAAACCTACCATGTGGCTGGGCACCTGTAATACATATACACACACACATATATATACAAGAGAGAAAAAGATAGGAAACGGGTCAGAGCCTGAGTATAAAATAGTTTTAAAATAGTTTAGCAAGTATTTAAAATGCTTACCTGCTAATGCAACAACCATGTTAGTATGCGACACTCTCTTGAGAATTCTCACCTCTCATCTAGTGTGCACGCCTACCGTACTAATAAATCTTATAAGTCTTAACTCTTATTTTCCATAAAGTTTTATCCCGAGGAGTAGAAAGTTATGATATCTAGTTTTAGAAAGTCATTCTCTTCAAAACTTATTACGTTACTTAGAGCAACATCGTACCGTTATAAAATTCCCGAACACTTATTATAAAGTTGAAATATTTCTTCATTTCTTAACTACATATACACATAGTAGAAAGTTTCCATATATAAGTGTGTATATATATAAATCCCTCATATAATATATCTACTATCGACACCTCACATAAACCTATGGTGTTGGCATACTCTGTTATCAAGTCCCCATATCACATAAACTAAGGAAAATACTAGTTCGGAATCAGTCTTGAACTATATTAACACAGTACACAAACAAATGGAGGCGAATCATAGTTCCAGGTCCTAAGAGGTCAGCACATATTCTCACGTCTCTTAGAACATCTGACTATCATTTTCAGATGGCATGTATCCAGGATACTATCTTCTAGGGTACGAGTCAATATCGCTCTTTAAGGTCCAATCGAGATAAGACCTTCTTAGTGCGAAAACCCCCGTGATAGTAAGTAGCCCGGGTATGATTTTTACACATAGAATTAATATATGCACAGTCATTATCATATATATAAAGATTCAAAATTTCTAAATTAGGTGCACCCACGACCCATAATTATAATTATCCGTTATTAGCACAAATTATTCAATATCTTGCATAACGAATTTGTCTCTTTTATTCCCATTTATACTTTATTTCATACATACTTATCATTTCACGAAGTATTCTCCTGCTAAAGACAATTTCAGTAGGTATACCTTCATTAACCTTCTGGTCCAAGACTTTCACGAGTCCCTTAATTCATTAACAAACTTACGCATAATATCTAATGTGTAACGAAATTCCCCGTTAACCCACAATTTCATCCTATATTAAATTTCATTCAATGGAATCTATTCAGACCCTACTGGTCCTCCTCATGACCCATTATACTCTATAAATTATAATCAAGGGTTCCCACGTATTTAAATCGGATTAAACAAAGAGGGGACAAATATGCAGTTTTCTAGGAGGGGTCGATCAATCTTGGAAAGGGGGTCGATCGATGTTCTTGGGTCGATCGATCGATCAAGCAGTTCTTGCCCAGAAACTGCAATTTCAACCTACGGGTTTCAACCAATAATTTTCTCCAAAACGCCATTTAAAATTCACAAACTCCCAAATAAGGTTACTACTGGTTCTATACGCATATATGCATGATTTTCTATGTAAAACATGTACAATTTCATCAACGGAATTGAATTAAAGGGACAATTTGTATTAACTCTCAATAACCCTAATTTTCATAAGACTTTCATCCTTTGAATTTCTTTTTCGATATTTCTTGCTTGTAAACTCATACCAATTTGTGGATTATCCTCTACATGTGATTTAGATGTTCTATATATGTCTAATTCCTCTACAACATGTGGCTTTAAGTCTCAAAATATTAATTTCTTCCACGAAACATGTTCTAAACAACCCTAGACTAACATGATTGAAACATTAACTTAAAAATAAAGCAAGATAGATTCTTGCCTAGAAGTTTGAGTTTCTGATTTGTGGAAGAAATAGGTATGGTTGCATTCCTCATCGCGCGATCTACGCTTTGGTGGTTGTGGCGGTGCAAACGGTTGAGTCTTTGGCCTTGAGTTGCTTGGAAAGCTCTCCAACTCCTTCTCTAATGGTCGTTCTTTGGTTTTGTGTTTGTTAACCCTAGAAGATAACTCCTAAAGGTTGATATATCCTTAAGAAATTTGTGAGTTTAATTACTCAAAATATAAAATGTCTAATATACCCTCCTGGGATGCCAATTAGGCCTAAAAATGCCCCGAGACCCAAACTAAACCCCCGAGTGTACTTTTCTGACTATCTCGACCCTTCCGAACACATTGGTGCACTCGAAATGACCATACGGGTGACTTATAATTTATTCACTTATAATAATAATAATCATAATAATAATAATAATAATAATTTAGTCCTGACAAGACACAGGAGCGTCCTGACATAATTTCCATAATTTCCATTTTATTCACTCGTGATAATTTTTAGAAAATCAATCTTATATATTACTTTACTCCTTTAGTAGTATTCGAAAAATTCCCAATAATTACTAACTCTCGTCATGCTAGTAAAATTTGAAATTAATTTTTGGATTAATATTAAATTACTATCTCAATTTAAATTTAATAAATCCCCAAATTTTGAAAGTCATAAAAACACGGGGTATTACATACTTCCCCCCCAATAACGTAATTTCGTCCCAAAATTTGGAAAATAAGGCCTAACAGTACGCAAACTATCTATATAGTAAGGTGCTCAATCATTATAGCCTCCGCCTTGCAGCAAACTTGTTTAACACTCTCATTAAAGACACTTCACAATATGCTCCTATCTGATAACATTCACATAAGACGAGCATATACATCATTGACTCCCATTATTTCAATATTATTAGGAGTCCGCACCTCACTACATGACAACTACTCGTATTTATCTAAACACAAAACTCCCATCCTGAGAGAAACCATACGAACATCTAACCACAACTTACTCGCCAAGAACCGCTGTGGTAATTCCACCATAAACATTAGACTCTAACTCGACCAATCCAAAATTTTGAATATCCTTCCTTCTATTAACATTCAGATTGAGAAAAGTTAAGATTTTTCCACACCCGAAACCTCAATAAGCACCTTGTTCGCAATAAGCAGGTACGAGTTCTCCCACGAAACCCTACCATTAGGTAATATCTTCCCCCAATTAACGTATTATACTCCACTTGCTAGCTATAACCGTTGTGGAAATGAAACGATCCCAAAGAATCCCAAATTACTTTCACAATGCTCCCTTAATCGTTAATCACCATTCACATACTCACCGGCTATGGGTGATACATCCTACACAAAACGTAATGTTATCCCCGCTGCTTCCCGAAATCCCATTTTGAAGGTGGGATTCAAAAATCTCATCCTAATTCAGAAAAATACCGTGTAGGACCACGTACCGACGCTATCATTCCTTTAAAAGGAAGACTAGGGTACACTAGCTAATATTGTAAATCACCCCAAAGGAATGTCAATTACTTCCTTATTGGGCATCTTGTTCCACACGTTCTAAGGAACTCTTGATCTTACCTTAAGGTTGGAAAATCATCCAAGAAACTTTACCGACTTTACCGGCCTCTTCCACTATAGGAGTTGTCGATAGCCACAAAATTTTCTGGTTGATTCTCTTGTTCCTACCAATTTCTATTTATGAATGGTGAATGCGGATACAACTCACTATGTCCCTCTTAACATCGACGTCCACTTGAAGTGACACTTAATACTCCCCTCCTTTCCTTAGCGTATACCGAAAGCTCCAACCCGTGCACTTTTCTCCACGATGTGCACTTCCAAACATGTTATAACATACTAACATCTTCACTCTTTGTATGCGTCAGTCACTCTCAACATTTGACTAATTACAACTCCGCATCGATTTTTCTCCATAATAATTGAATTTTACCCTTTACCCTTTTTAAATGACTTCCCACAATCTTTCAACCAGATTCGGTGTGCCACTCTGAACACGAATATATTGATTTATCATCTTTCACACGATGCCCAATCCACTCTACTACTTCCATTTCATTATGGTAATCCCTCAAACATTTATTCCACACATTTATTTCCACAACCCTTCAACTCGGACGATTTTGACATCAACTAGCCAGGATGCCCACACACCCTATAAATCGTGCATACTAGTGTAAGTATCACATACGCTTCACACATAATACCCAATTACTTATTTTCCTAATGCTCACAACGTGATTACAACACTTGTGTACTCTCACTCACCCTAGAAATCAAAATTTTAAATCCTCCTTATCATCATTCCACCCCTTAACTCGTGGTGATAAGACAAAACATTCAATGCCTTCTTGCCACACCACCGGCTCCTCTGTCCTTGAATCATAATTCAACTTCCAACTTACAGATATAATTACTTATTCCTACTATGATCGAGGTACCAAACTCATAGACTAATGGCCAAACATCTTCCTACTTCCAACCTTATGCTAAGTTTCATGTGTGCAATGTCTCGCAAAGCAAAATCCAAAAAAGTAACCCCCCGATACACTACTACCTAGCATTATCGGTTATCGAAATCCGTTAGGCCCTCCGTCCATAGCATGTACCCCTTAATTCCGTCTCTTGACAAAAAAGTTACATCTCCTCCCTTAATTACACTTAACAAAGAACATTTCGCCAATTGTATCGTTCAATTTTGGTGGTAATCACATCCTGTAAACCTCGAATACGTATAATCGGGGTCCTCGAAATCCTGTCCCCAAACATATGGGTATAACTCTTAACTCTCACATCTCTAAAGGATAGATATATTAATGCCCTCTTCCTAACACTAAGTCCTGAGTGCTAAACATAATAATGAGTTAAATATTTTCAGTCAACAGTAGACCCAATACATAATGAATCATAACAACAAAGTCCCTACACACACCAAGATCGAATATCTCAAGACCACTATCCCCTCCAAAATCTCTAAAATAGATAATATAAGTGCGTGCCCGGCCCTCTCACAGGTAAGGCCATGCCAGAACAAAACATACTGCCCAAAGGCAACCACTGCGGTAGCCTTGAAATTACTGCCCACTATTCTTTTAACCGTTTGTATAAACCATAATAAGTATAATATCGTATTTGCATATCACATCACTAATACGAGAATTCTCAATAAAGAATATAAATCACTAACAGTGTACTCATTTGTCCTCCGCAGAGAACATTATAGACAATCCCACTTTACTTGGGAAACATATACATAATAATAATGCTATAGATATACGCACTAAATTCTTCTCACATGCGAATCTAGCAATAAACAAAAATATAATGACTCGCTCGTGTCACATAAAACACGCTTCATCCTCTGAGGATAAAACTCATATTTATATTTTTCCCATCGCTTTGGCTACTTAATCGTCTTCCGGACATAACACATCTGTCTGAACCAAATCAGAAGTTATATTAACCATTTCCCTTGCAAGAACTATACCCTTGACTTTATTCTCGCTTCGAAAATTTTTAAGTCATATGGTTTTACTCTCCACAGAATACCTCAACAAATAACCCACTTATCTCCTGAAATACATTCGGAAACTCATGAACGACTAGAATCGAATCTAGGAGAATTACAATCTCCTTAGAGGTATCCTCCTCAATGTAATACAAATGGGTGGAAGATCCTCCCTCTGGGCGTGGTATCGCCACCAAAACATCTCCTGGCCCATAATGGCAAAGATAATACTCCTATCGAAATAATTTATCACGGCTCTGTACGCAGCGAGCCAATCCATGTGAATAATGACGTTGTGATCACGTATGACTAAAACTACTATGACTATAGGTAAAATCAAACTACCAAACTATATACCTACACCCCGGCGTATAACGAATATTAAAGACCCTTTCCCAATGATGAGTCTATGCATGATACCGTACTCTCAGTAGTGTCTAAAAATCCTAAGGTCCGCAAAAAATGAGTATCTATGAAACAGTGTGATGCCCCAGTATTGAATAAAATGTGTCCCATAGTACTAGGAGGAAGGAATGTACCATCAATGGCCGATGATGGCTACTGAATTTTAGTATGCTGGACGTTGTACACACATTTGTGTTGTTTCTGCCCCTGGGTACTTTACTCTTATCTGGTCAATCCTGCCTCCGGTGACCCATCCTGCCGTAATTGAAGCATTTACCTCTAAACTGTTTCATTTTACGGCTCTGTTGGTTTTGGTTCGATTGTACAGTTCTACTTTTTCCTTAGCCTTATTGGTATTATTGAGCATCTTGATGAAAAACAACATCTGGTTTAGCCCAAATTGTGACCCGTTTGTACACACTTATAATTGAGTCCTGAAAGTTCTCGCTTGTCAGGTCGGAGTTCCTCTCCAGTCTGATCCGGACAAGTTCGATGTTCATGACCGTCCATTCCACATTTGAAACACCTCTTTTGTGACTTCACTCTGACCCTGGATTTGTTGACCCTGACTCTTTTGGGTTTCCATGCATAATTTGTTACCTTCGTGGCATTTAGGTCTTAAGGAGCTTGTTGTTGCGATTTTAGTGTCTTCGCATACTTGTTATTTCTAGTCATGACATACTGACTATACTCTCTAGATATTTTACCCCTATAAGTTGTGTGATTCGTTCTTGATACTAAAAGACCGTAGTGGTAACTTCCTGGTCCACAATACCTACTAACTCGGTGATTGATACTCGCTTTGGGGACACCTGAGGTGTGAGCTAACCTTGCTCATTGACTCCCCCAACGTCATTATCTTGTTCTTCTTGATGATTTATCTAAAAATCTAAATAATCTGGATGATTTCATCATTCACATAAAAAAATCGCAGAAGCACGAATTCCTAATGCATAAAGGTGAATATAACATTCCTAATATTAGGGCTCTAAATCAATGACGCTAAGCTGGAAACGAAATAAGCCTTACAGATCCTAAAGGACACTAGAGCCTAATGGTCTAATACCACCTGTGACACCCCGCCTAATTAAATACTGGGTCATCAGTACTTTATTAAATTAAAAATCAAGGTGACCGGTTGGTTCATTCTTAGCATCACTGTGGCAAAATAGTAGATCCAAGTTGAACACCTAAAATAATTAAGCTAAGTGTCAAAACAATTTAAAACCTTATTTCCATTTTGTTTAAATTCAGATATGAAAACCTTTTTAATGATTAACAGTTTAAGAATCACATAAATATGAATAATGCTAATAAACAACCAAGAATTCAATCATTTAGATAAACCCAAATTATATTAAAACTATAAATGAAACCATCCTGACAATAATTAAATCCCAACGAGTACCGAATATTGGAAATATAAATACACATAGATATATGATATAACCAAACTAAATAGGGAAACGGGCGACACATGACCTAACTATGAAGAACTAAAAAAGGAACGGAATCAATGGAGAGGTCATCTAAGACAAAGGCCTGCAACTCCCACATAAGCTGCAGCGCGTCCAATCCGAGAAACCTATGCATGACGCCCCTGTGGCTAGGCACCTGTAATACATACACACACACACACACACACACACACACACACACACACACACATATATATATATACAAGAGACAGAAAAACATTGGAAACGGGTCAGAGCCCGAGTGTAATATAGTTTTAAAATAGTTTAGCAAGTATTTAAAATGCTTACCTACTAATGCAACAACCATGTTAGTATGCGACACTCTCTTGAGAATTCTCACCTCTCATCTAGTGTGCACACCTACCGTACTAATAAATCTTATAAGTCTTAACTCTTATTCTCCATAAAATTGTATCCCGAGAAGTATAAAGTTATAATATTTATTTTTAGAAAGTTATTCTCTTCAAAACTTATTACGTTACTTAGAGAATCATCGTATCGTTACAAAATTCCTGAACACTTATTATAAAGTTGAAGTATTTCTTGATTTCTTAACTACATATACGAACTGTAGAAAGTTTCCACATATAAGTATATATATATATATATATATATATATATATATATATATCACTCATATAATATATATACTATCGATACCCCACATAATGTGTAACGAAATTCCCCGTTAACCCACAATTTCATCCTATATTAAATTGCATTCAACGGAATCTATTTAGAACCTACTGCTCCTCATCACGACCTATTATACTCTATAAATGATAATCAAGGGTTCCTACCTATTTAAATCGAATTAAACAAAAAGGGGAAAAATATGCAGTTTTCCAGGAGGGGTCGATCGATTGAGGAAAGGGGGTCGATTGTTTGAAGAAACGGTATCGATCGATCAATCATCGTTCGATCGATCATCGATCGATCGATGTTCTTGGGTCGTTCGATTGATCAAGCAGTTCTTGCCCAAATACTGTAATTTCAACCTACGGGTTTCAACCAATAATTTTCTCCAAAACGCCATTTAAAATTCCCAAACTCCTAAATAAGGTTACTGCTAGTTCTATACACATATATGCATGATTTTCTATATAAAACATGTACAATTTCATCAACGGAGTTGAATTAAAGGGCCAATTTGTAATAACTCTCAAGAACCCTAATTTTCATACGACTTTCATCCTTTTAATTTCTTTTTCCAGATTTCTTGCTTCTAAACTCATACCAATTTGTGGCTTATCCTCTACATGTGATTTAGATGTTCAGAATATGTCTTCTTCCTCTACAACATATGGCTTTAAGTCTCAAAATATTAATTTCTTCCACGAAACATATTCTAAACAACCCTAGACTAACATGATTGAAACATTAACTAAAAATAACGCAAGATAGATACTTTCCTGGAATTTTGAGTTTCTGATGTGTGGAAGAAAGAGGTATGGTTGCGTTCCTCATCGCGCGATCTACGCTTTGGTGGTGGTGGCGGTGCAACCGGGTGAGTCTTTGGCCTTGAGTTGTTTGGAAATCTCTCCAACTCCTTCTCTAATGGTCGTTCTTTGGTTTTGTGTTTGTTAACCTTAGAAGACAACTCCTAAAGACTGATATATCCTTAGGAAATTCGTGGGTTTAATTACCCAAAATATAAACTGTCTAATATACCCTCCCGGGATGCCAATTAGGCCTAAAAATGCCTCGAGACCCAAACTAAACCTCCGGGTATACTTTTCTGACTATCTCGACCCTTCCGGACACATTGGTGCACTCGAAATGACCATACAGGCGACTTATAATTTATTCACTTATAATAATAATAATAATAATAATAATAATAATAATAATAATAATAATAATAATAATAATAATAATAATAATTTAGTCTTGACACGACACAGGCGCGTCCCGACCTAATTTTCATAATTGCCATTTTATTCACTCGTGATAATTTTTATAAAATCAAAATTATATATTACTTTACTCCTTTAGTAATATTTGAGAAATTCCCAATAATTACTAATTCTCGTTACGCTAGTAAATTTTTAAATTAATTTTTGAAGTAATATAAAATTAATATCTCAATTTAAATTTAATAAATCCCCAAATTTTGAAAGTCATTAAAATACGAGGTATTACACCTGCTCCTCAAGCCAGAGGATTCACCCACATCGCGCAACATTCCTAACACTATAGGGGTATGGTCCATGTAAATATATCAATCACGCACATATATATTTGTAATCATATCATATATATATATATATATATATATATATATATATATATATTTATATCATCAAATCCGGCTACTCTTGCCTATCTCTCATGGCATTAGCCTAATATCCAAATATACCAATTCGTATTAATTTATAAGTATTCCCGCACTTATATTAATTCCATAAGCATTCACTCACCTATGATACAAATATCGCATTTATTTCATTCGAATATTAGCTTACCAAATCTAACTAATATTATAATTTCATCATACTCGCACATTCTAATTAACTCACATATAATCAGCATATATATATATATATATATATATATATATATATATATAAGAATAAATTAATTAAAATATTAAATAACGGGCCAAGTGAGTGTGTATATATATTTATCGAGTGTCACTCATCCCCCACACTTTTTAAAATCATACCCCGGACACACTCACTCGGCCCGTTATTTAATATTTTAATTAATTTATTCTTATATATATAACTGGACAAACTGCCAAAATTTCCGAACAGTTGATCGATCGACCACCCTTCGATCGAGCGATCAAACAAGTCTTTGCCTTATCCGAGATTCTATTTCACCTTCTTCTCAAAATATATATTCAACATACATATAACTCCATAACCATGGTTTCTAACAACCGCCAACCATATATATCACATCCCCACACATAATTTCACCCAATACAACAATTAATTTCAAGGGATTTCTCAACTTGTTCAAGAATCTAACCCTAATTCTTTTAAACCCACATATATCATTTCTCCAAATTTCTCACTAAAAATCACACCATTATCATGGATTTTAGCTCAGATTTTATATGGACTTGTTGTCACATCAACTTCTTATGAAATCTTGTTTCAAAAACCCATTTTTTGTGCAAGAATCCCAGACCCAAAATCAAATAGTTTTCACACCAACTATAATATGGATTATAAACACACTAAAATGATTAATGAAAGTTAAACACTTGCCTCGTTTGATAAATTCGACGACCTTCTGCTGGGAATCCATTGGAGCTTGGCCCGAGCCTCCTCTTTTCTTCCTTTTCTTCTTCCTTTCTTTCCTTTATTCCTTTCTCTCTTTGCTTTCTTTCCTTTCTCTTTATCCCATGCCCTTATAAGAGAGAAATAAGGGTTATCCCTTATGAAACCCAAAATTGACTCGTATACACAATTGTGAGTCCCATCTAGTCCAAAATGTCCCCGGAACCAAAACACTACCCCCGGGTACACTATTCTCACTATTTTGGCCCTTTCGAAACCAAACATGCATTCAAAATTCCCATCCGAGTCACTTATAAAAATTCACCTTTTTAAATCCAATTCAACTTCAAATGTATTATTTTCCAAATAAAATATTATTCCTTGATGCTTTGCCCTTTTGCGACATGATATAAAATAATTCAACTTTATTTACTTATTCCCATAAGTAAATGTAACATAGATCAATATTAATCCAAAACTCGCCAATTAATATTCAACCCACACTTCAAACTTCCTTTCACTTAATTTCTCAAATCATTTCTCCCAGTATTAAATTACACCCCCTCATGTAATTTAAATACCCATAAAAGTAAGGCGTATTACAACTATATAAAATGATTAAACTTCCATAACCTATGATGTGGTTAGCTTTTCAACAACTCATTATTAAATTATATAATTTATGAAAGTCTTTCTGAAATGTGTAACCCTTTAAAAATTGAGAATCAGTTTTGATGCATTTATGCAAATTAAGTATTCATTTTGTGTGCTCCCACTAAGTAGGATATATGTTAGTGATTTAGGAACTACATTCGAGCACTTGAGGTTCTATTGATTTATGTTTCAAGTTTTGGGGAAAGAAAAATTATGTTTGTGTGCAACCTATATGACATTGAATGAAAGTAGTTTGATTGTAATCTGCTGGGTTGGTATTTTAAATGATATAAGTTTCACTTTTGTAATGAAATTGGTGTTTTAAATGAAATTGACACTTAGACTATTAGAATGTTGTTTGATAATTTTGTTATTTGTTAAGAAGGGTGGATAGTCTTATATACAAAGGATATTATAGCCAATTTGTTTTTTTAAATTACAATTTTTTTTATTGGGGAACGATATTTTTGTCATTTTGCAATTATGTACTTTGGAATTTTTTATTATTTTGCGATTACATGCTTTCGAAATTTTCTCCGTGTCTTCATGCACGGGCATTCCACTAGTGTGTGTGTGTGTGTGTGTGTGTGTGTATAGTCCCTTTATTCTAACTCCAAACTAACATTTCCCAACTCCACTTTAACGTGAAAAGACTTTAATAGCCTCAAAATTCATTGACTTAATGTGACACCCCGCCTAATAAAATACCGGGCGAACACTCCTATATCAAATTAAAACAGGAGTCTCATATGGTTCATTCTTAGCATCAGTGTCGAAAACCAATTTAATTACTAATATCCTATTAGGCCGAAGTCAATTTTTTTTAATTAACTAATCTTTTTAACCAAACCATTCAGATAAAACAATTACAACAGTTTATATGCAACAACTAAAATGAAATAAAATAAAATAACCGAACACTCGATACAATAATACAAGCAAATCGAATGCCGCACTAAAAGGCGATAAAATAATAAATGAGTACAGTTGGGCCATAAGACCAAATGTTTCTACAATACCTCCTATCTAGATATCAATGATAGAAGCATCTACAATAAATAAACTTGCATCCACAGTTGCTGCAGCAAACGTCTGACTCGAAAGAATCATAATCCAGGTGTCCTTGTGTGTGGACACCTATATATATATATATATATATATATATATATAGCAAGAGAGGGGAAAATAGAGAAACGAGTCAGAGCTCGAGTTTTAAAAATATTTTAGCAAGTTCTTAAGATCCATGTTTTAAAATATGATATTTCTCATATTTAAACTGGTATCGCACTCTCATGAGATACCCCTCACCTCACCCCTATACTAATAGTGCACAATTATCTCATACCTTTTTAAACAAACTAGTTAAACTACCCTACCAAACTAAGGTATTTCATCCATCTTTAAAAATCCTCAAAAATCCGAGTACTAAGGAGACTAAACTTATCCTCATGCCCAACATTTCGTTAAGTTTGTACGTGGCGTATCTCGCGAAGCGAAATCCAAACAAGGAACCCCCCGATACACTACTACATGACAATGTTGATCATCAGGATCCATTAGGCCTTCAGTACATACCATAATTATACCATCTCGTATTTATTAATAGTTCTCATTAGAACCTATGATCCATATTCATATAAATCCGAACATAAATCTACCGGAAGGAGTATATCACTTTATTCATTATTTTCACTTTAATACAGGGTCACGTTATATGATGTCTCATCTCATATATTAACAACATACTATACGCACAAGTATAATAATCTGTCCACAGAGCGATAATATAAGTAGCTTAGTCATTCTCATCTACTGAGAAACAGTGGAACATCACTAGTATACATATATATTATTCTTAGTACATAGATACATATATCGCACCCCTAGGCTCAGTTGCGGTGCACTCATACTCTGCTATCAAATCCCTGTACATCATGCACATAAGGATCATGTGTTCTGCTTCACTCAGGAACCGTATCAATACAAATCACGCATATTGGAGGCGAACATAGTTCACATACCCATGGCTCATGCACATACCTACGCTCCCATAGTTAGTAGACTTATCGACTCACAAATAAGACCTTCACAATCCTATGTTCTTGAGGTACCAAATCTAAATCCCTCCGAAGGCACACAAGATAAGATTTTCCTCTTTCGAAAGACGACCTCCCGTGATAACAAGTATGGTAGGTATGTCATACACATAATAAACAATAATATAGGTACACATCCCACCAATATAAATATATCATCAGTTAGGTATTCACATAGCCATATTATAATGATAGGTATTCCTCTCACCTATACACAGTTTAACAACGGGTATTCATTTCTCCTATATATAATCCCCATAGGTATTCATTAAACCCATATATATAATAACACCAGGGCATACGCACAACCCATATAATAACGATAGGTATTCCTCTCACCTATATATAATCCCCATAAATAGACGTATCGGATAACTGCTCAATTCTCTTTCTCCCGTATCCTAAATTTCATCCTAGTTACCTCGTAGGATTTTTACTCAACCAAAATTGGCATATAAGTGTATTTTCTACGCGCAAAATTACTTATATAAAATTTTACTCACTGAAATATCACCCCGAGTGTTACTCCTCCCAAACACCCTAATTTTGGTAAGTATTGAATTTTACTTTCAACTAACACAAGGTACACACCTTACTCAAAAAATTATTTAGAAGTCCGCACACTATTTTTAGGAACCCCAAATATTTATCTCCAAACAATTCTAGCCTTTATTTTTCAAATTTTCGTTTTGATTTCCGAGTTAAAGATCTCCACCTCAGAACTTCTTTCTTAGAAAAATCATATAAAATCGAAAACAAATCATAAAAGTAAGCGGTCAGTGCCCACGCGACCGTATCGAAAAGATATACAACTTTTATGTTTTGACTGAGGGCTGAATCAGTTATCTTCTAGGCCGAATCGATCCTGAAAGCTACTGAGTTACTATTCATCATCTTCTCCAAAATCCCAAACCTCCATTAATACACCTCCGAGGTTTTTATTTTCTCACCCATCATCATAAAACCTCAATCAACCATAAATACACACATACAAAGGGTTCCAATCATGCTAGAACCCAGATCCAACAATTAATTTCAATTAATTCCTAAATTTCTCAAATTTGATATTATTCGGGTTTTACTCGTTAATCTTCCGAAAAACCCATTTTGATTCGCGAAAACTCATCCCAAAAATCTTTATAGTTTAACACACCAACCATAATATGAGAAATAAGCACAATAAGTTAATAAAGCAAGTAAACACTTGCCTCGTGGATTAAATCCGATGACCTCGAGTCGAATCCCACAAAGTTTGGCCTGAAATTCCTTTTCTTCCTTCTTCTCTTCTCTTCTTCTTATTCTTCTCTCCCTTCTCTCTTCTCTTTCTCTCTCTTAGGGCAGATTTTGGGAAATAAAAGAGGTTTTCCTCTTATTAAACCCGAAATTGGGTATACACCCAATTATTAAGTGACTCGTGTACTCATTTACGAGTCCCTACTAGTCCAAAAATGCTCGGGACCTAAATATTACCCCCGGATACTCTATTTTGACTATCTCGGCCATTCCGAACCCAATGGAATAGTCAAAATCTCCTTCCAAGTCACGTAACTAAAATTCACTATTTTGACCCAACACGTTCAATACGCGTATTTTCTAATTTAAAATATTTTCCTTTGTCGCTTTACCCAACTGCGACATGTAATCAAAATAATCCACCCATATACTTAGTCTCGAAATATAATCCATGTAAATATTAATCTGACACTCGAAAACTAATATTTACTATTAACTTTATAACATTAAATTTATTTAATTTCACTCATTAATCCCAAAATTACTATTCACAATAATTCCTCAAAATGCCAAATTACATCCACCGTGCAATTTAAATACCTTTATAAGTACGGGGTATTACATACTTCTCCCCTTACAACATAATTTCGTCCTCAAAATTCAGATATAGCATGTACCACTACTCTAGGATCAGTATATACATTACATCCCAGCTTAACCAAATTTAGATATAGCCTAACACAATGGTATCCCACTATATTCTACTCATCTCAAAGCGTATGCTCATACATATATAGTCTCATCATCTCTATATATTTACACTAATCTTGCACCCGTTTGTTAAAACCACTCAGCGCAAAGTAATTATTATTAATACCATATCTACCAGTCTCACAGAGTAGAAATATTTACAAATTCATAAATATACACATATAGTCACATCATCCATATACATATATATATTAATCTTGCACCCCCAGGTTAACACCCATTATAACACTTAATCAATAATGTTCTTGCACCCCTGGTTTATCACCCATTAGTGCTCTTAATAATAATATCAGATTATAGGCATACACACATCCTATTAAGATTCATAGTGTAACAACCCAGACTTTTGAGCGACTATTTTATATTAGTTTGCCTGATTGGCTAATTTTATAAAACAGAGGAAGTTGGATTAAATATTATTTCCCGTGATATTAAGGGATAATATTTACTATGTTTTGCCTATTTACCGTTATGAGAAGGTAAATAGCATTATATTGTGATATATTGCATCGTCGTATGTTAAACGACGGTTATGACCTATATTTAAAGTTGGGTATAATTAATGAAATAAAATGAATTTGGAACCCAAAAATATTGCACGTTACTCCGAATGCCAAAATAGGGGGTGCGATTATTTTTAGAATAGTCGAGATAGTCAAAATAAGTGCCAAATTGTATTTTTGAGTTTCGGACACTTTTGACGGGTTATGACTCATTTATGTGGTTACGAGTCATTTTAATGGTGTATTAGCAATTAAAAGAGGGGAATTTTTGTTTTAAACCCGATTAAGTCTCCCCACCCCTCTTATTTCCCTTATCTTGTGTTATAAGCCGAGAGAGAGAGAGAGAGAGAGAGAGAGAGAGAGAGAGAGAGAGAGAGAGAGAGAGAGAGAGAGCTTGGGAGAAATGGGAGAAAAGAGAGAGAAATGAAGATTTTGAGCTGGAAATCGATGTTTCGGGAAGAGAATCCGAGACTACAAACCTAAGGCAAGTTTCTTACTTGCTAGATATTGATTTAATGTGATAAATTGCATGTATAGTTGTATTTTGGAGATTTAAACCATAAATGGGTTTTTGATGATTTTGGTGTTTAAACCCTTAATCTTGTAGTTTAATTTGATTTGAGTTGGGAAAATTAGTTAGTTGAAGTGTAGGAATGATTTAGTAGAATTAGTTGTTGTTGATGTTGGAGAAAATGAAGGATTTGAGGATTTGAGGTTTTGGGATTTTAGGATTTATACAACCCGTAGCCCAAATTGGACAAATCTGCAGGGAGAATCGATTCGGATAAGGGGCACGATACAGGTCTGAGAGACCGAATCGATTCGAACAAATGCAGAAAGTTGGTTTTAATCACCGAATCGATTCGCAACTAGGGGCGAATCAATTCGGCCCTAGGGAAAATAGATTCATATGCCCTGTGTGACAACCCGCGATCCGAGATAAGGGGTGGCCAGCCCGATACTCAAACGTAACAGGAATCATGGATGGATATCATTCTCAGCATCACAAAAATAAACTGAGTATACGAGAAAACCACCCAATAAATCAGAAAACGGGTTGCCAAAAAGTTTAGAAATTTAAAACCAGTTAAGAAAATTAAATTTAAACAACCCAATCTGACAAGCAAGTGGAATTCCAAAAGAGTATATATAATAAAACTAAAATGAATGTACACAAAAGGACCGAATAGGCTGTCGGTCCATAGCTACATACAACACAGTACAACAGTTTAATATCTTACTTAATACATTCATTAATCAAATACAAAAGTTTGGGCCACTCGCCCGAGTTAAAATCCGATCATATCTAGAACACAAAGAAGAAAACGTCTAATTCAATGTCCTGTAATAATCCGTAAAATCTTACAGCCCGACAAAAGTAGAGGAATTGGGAATAATCACAATGGGCATCCTTGCGGTGGAGCACCTGAGCACATACAATCATATACACAACAAGGAAAATGAACCGGTCAGAGCCGGGTTTTATATGATCACCAGAAGAATAAAAAGCATGATAGGAATGAACAATTATGCATGGATGATAAGGATGAAAATCTAGCATGATATCTAGCATTTTAAACTTACATGACAATTTTACTAATTATGAAATGTAAATCAATTACACTAGAGAATTATAAGTAAACACCTTTAATTAAAACCTTTCTCATTAATCATATTACCATTTCCTTCTTACATTCCTCATTAGGAATAAAACCATTTATTCGGTTTAATCAAGAAAGGATAATTTCACTTCATTAATTAACTTCTATCATTAATCATCATTTCCATTTTTATCTTTCCATTCCTCAACAGGAATACAATTTTTATCAGTTGCTCTTTATGGCACATATCTCATTCACATGCTCTTTATGGCACGTATCCATGCTCTTTATGGCATTAATATCCAACAAGTCCCACTTCATGCAGAAAAGTTATATTCTCATACATATAACGATTCTAAGACCGCCCCTCCGAGTTTCCCCACTGGGCGCGCCTCTAAATAACTATCATCTTCCAGGGCCTATCATATATAAGGCAACCTGGGCTCATAACGCAATGTCGGAAGTGGCCATATGCCTGCGGGATAGTCAAGACCACACCCAGATTCTCCTACCCATCGCAGAAAAATACATATATATAAAACAGTGCTCATGTGGCCTAGGACTATATCCACCCTGCGTTAATTTGTCAGGGGGCATCACCTCGCGTGCGGACTTCCCTTATGATAGTATTTAGAGAGGTGTGTTCAAGCCAATTAACATTTACCATTTAAATCTCATTTTCATTTTCAATATTCATTTCCAAATTCCATTTCCATTATCCATGTATATGGTTCTTTTTATTCGAACCTATCATCATTGTATAGTGTGGTTCATTTTATTCGAACCTATCATCATTAAACAATTGGGTTCATTTTATTTAAACCTATCATCTTTAAACAATTGGGTTCATTTTATTTGAACCAATCATCTTTAAACAATTGGGTTCATTTTATTTGAACCTAATCTCTTTGAATATCATCATTGATTTTCCTCAAATTACAAGTCCCGATTTAGTCTCCAAATAATCATTATGATTCTACAATTTCCCAAACTTCATATAATTCCGATAAGCCCCTAAGTCTCCAAGCATGGGCATTTAACTTCCTAACTTTGAAAAATTTAATAAAAGAAGTAATGCCTTAACATTACTTTAAACCTCCCCGGAATAAACCCCAGATGACCCAATTCTAGTCTAGGGTGGCAACCAAACTCAACTACTACTCTAGGACTCAAATTTTACTTCATTCAAGAAGGTTCCTAGGTCCTAAGTCTTAACGAAAAAGGTTAAAAATTAAACACGAAAATAATTCAAAACTGCAGGAACCGAATTGATTCGCCCTAAGGGACGAATCGATTCGCCCTGACGAATTGATTCGCTCTGAAAGAGAATCGGTTCGGAAAACAAATCCAACATTCTGCAAATGCCGAATCGATTCGGGTACCCAGACCTGGAAAACTGCTTCTATGCGAATCGATTCGCCCCTGCGAAAATGCCAAGTTTGGGTATGGAGTTTTAAACTCCAAATTTCTTCCCAAACCCAAAAGCAACCAAACCAAAATCATTTAATGGAACTAAAACACCACAAATACATCTAACTACCATCATATATAATATTTATCATCCAAATCCATTTCCAAGGGTTTTATACCCATAAATCCACAAAACCCTAACTAAACAAAATCATAACAATCCACAACTATCAAGCTAATTAATCCAATTAAATCATATATTAGCAAGTAGATAACTTGCCTTGATCTTGCAAATTCATATTTGATTTGGTGTAGACAACAATCCAAGCTCCAATCTCCGAATCTCTCTTTTTCTCCCAAAGTTCTCTTCCTCTCTCTACTCTCTCTAGGGCTCAATTTGTCTTAAGAGAAAATGAGGAAAATAATAAGGCTAGCAAGACTTAATCGGGCCTTAATTCTAAAATTCCCAACTTAAATGATCAATACGCGATATAATTACTCGCAAATACACATTTAAGCTATAACCAGTCAAAAGTGCCCGAAATACCAAAATACAATATGGCACTTATTTTGACTGTCTCGCACCTACCGGGACTAACTACACCCTCCAAATTGTCATTTGGAATTTTTATAACTCATTTTAAGTTCCGGTTTCATATTAACCAAAATGTCATTTTAATTCTTATGACACCATAAATCACAACATGGATATTTTTACCTACTCATAAGGTAATTATATAACAATTCAGTAAATATTAACCTTTTTCACATTAAATTAATATTCACTCTACATTCCGGCATTTTATATAATTACTACACATAGTAAATAAATATATAAAATAGGCTCTCAAAAGTGAGGGTTGTTACACCCTGTTTTTGTGAGATTTTTTTAGTTTTGTTTGGGGTCCTTTTCTTTTAGGTCCGAGGTTTAGGACCCTTCCTTTGGGAAGTAATGAGAGTTCTTAGAGGGTTGTATTGGGTAGACAAATTTCCTAGATTGGTATGAGATTATTTGGGCTTACCCTAAGGTTAGTATTGAGAGGTTAAGGTTCCGAAGGATATAGGAAGTTAACCTAATATTAATAGAAGGATAAAATGAATATGTTGGGATTTTTGGGAGTCTATTATTGAGGCAGACTCACTTTAATGATTTGGGATATAGTTGTGGACTCTTGGAGACTAGTTGGAGGATAATGGCACTTCAGGTCTTAGGTCATTAATAAAATATGACTTTAAGAGTAAGAAATGCACATTTTAAGAATTTGGCATTTAATGGCTAAGTATAAATGCTTTTGAGAATGTAAAAGTGAATGATTTCAAAATGGAAAGAAAATGATTTTCATAAATGTTAATTTATGATTACACACCTCTCTAAATCGCTATCATAAGGTAAGTTGCGCACGTTAAGGTGAAGTCCCCTGACTAATGAATGCAGGGTGAATATAGTCCTTTGGCCATATGACCGGTTATAGTATATTTGTTCTGTGCTAGTGAGGTAATTCTGGGTGTGGTTATGACTCACTCGCATGGGTATGGACGCTTCTCGACGTTTTGGTATGATCCCAGGTTGTCTTGTTTGATAGGCCCTGGAAGATGATAGCCATTTAGGGGTGCGTCCAGTGGGGAAACCCGGAGGGACGGTCTTAGAATCGTTATATGTATGTGAATATAACTATTCTTAATAATTTGGCACATTATTGATGTTAAAGCATTTTATGATAATAAAATGCCTTTACTTACATTTCCTGGATGGAAGAAGGGAAATGGGGAAGTTAGATACATTTTTCAGATGGAAGAAGGAAAATAGGAAGATATGAAATGAAAGAAAATCATTTTTATGATAATAAAACTTGCTTTAAATGTGTATTTTTCTTGGATGGAAGAAAGGAAATAAAATTGGTAAAGAATGTTTTGTAATGATATTGATTTGGTAAATATTTGATAAAATGAATTGCCATATATGTATTTCCTAAAGAGAATAGGAATTGTTGCCTTTAGTTTGTGAATGAAATGGTTATGATGTCTCCTTGAGTAGTGTAGATGAGTTCTCCCATGCTTATTATGGTCATTGGTCATCATCATTAATATTGCGCTAGGTTCTGCTTTTAGATGGAGAGGTGAGAAATATTATGTTAATTGCGAGAGAATTATGCACTTAACTGTCATGCATTTTAGTCACTTGGTAATCGTATCAAATCGGGCCCTGGCCCGTCTATATCTCTTTGTTTTGTATGCAAATCTTTATCTGTTCAGGTTCTCTACCGCAAGGACACCCGTATTGACTTTCCATCCCAGTTGTCATGGAGCTATATCATATTGCAGATGTTGTAGGATATTTGTTAGAAACACTTATATATTCTGTACTCTAGTTACATCCAGTATATTATTCGGGTGTGTTACCCATGATTTGTATTCATTCATTATTACTGTGATATTAAATTGAAATTACTCGGTGTAACTATTTGTATTTGTCTATTAACCGACAGCTTATTCGGTTATTATTTATTATATTGTCTTTCTGTTACCCGTTGATTTTTGGTATCCACCATTTTTGCAAATTGGATTGTCTAAGTGTTTTTATTTTATTTACAAAATTTAAATTTGACAGTCCGTTTTCTAAAATAATTGGTGGTTATCTCGTACTATTATTTTAATCGATAGTGATGCTGAGAATGGACCATCTATGATTCCTGTGATTATTAGAGTATTGGGCTGGCCACCTATTATTTTAGTAGGCGGGTTGTCACACATAGCCATATTCCCAACCTAATCATTCACTTCTCAAACCTATTTTATTCTCATCGCTATGTATTGTATAAATATTCAGATTACAATATCTCTCGTAATCTCCAAGGTACATTCCCTATACCGAATAATTAAAGTATCAATTCTCATATACTCTTCCGAAATTTGGTACTACATACACTCCTTCTTTCCTTGGAGTATGCTAACAATACAATCATGTGCAAGCCACTCTTCAACACTCGTTCGAGTAAGATTCCTCTTTACTTTCTCACAATAATTTGGTATCCTTTCCATTAAGAGGTACCTTTCAAATGATTTTCCACAGCCTTTCAACCCATCTCGGGTGTGCTAGTTCTCGTTGCATATAAATGCTTGAATTATCGTCATTCTCACACGACACTCAATACGCCATACCATTTAACCTTGTTTATAGCTACCCCTCAGGTATATATTCTACAAATTCATTTTCACATCCTTTTATCTCGGACATTTTTGGGATTAACTAACACCTGGGTTTTTCCTAACCCAAATAATTCAAAATTTAATTCTTCCGATACCCGAAAATCCAATCCTTCTTAAGGTTAACCCACCAATCTTCTTGTGGTTAACTTATAACAATTTTCCTATATCAGCACCACTAGCCCAACTGTCTTTACTTCGTGGTATTCTTAAGATCAAGGTGTTTCCAACACACATAAAATGAGTATTATCCCAACTATATCCCTAGTGCCCAAGACCTCTCTCAACTTCAGACATTTTCTCGGTTTCATGCATGGGACGTCTTGCAAAGCAAAATCCAAAGAAGGAAACCTCCCGTTACACTACTCCCTCGCATCATTGGTCATTCAGATATAACGATCAAAGGGATACCAAGGGGATGTTCTAAATCTTACTTCGTTAACCTACCAACATACTTCTACCACTATATCCTTCCATCTTAATGAAATGGAAAATATAACTAATCGGGCGCCTACTCTCTGCAAAAGCGCTACAAACATTATACCCAAAATGTATTTCCTTTAAATTTTCCTTCTATTCAAGGCCTGGATATACGTCTCAAATCGATTTCCTTCACCTTAACTCACCCACATACTTGCGATGAGAGAATAATTTCAGTGCTTCTCTGTAGCACTTATATCTCTATATAATTATACAATCATCAAACGGCTCTCACTCTATAATGTTTTCTCTACAGTAGGTGACTTATCGTTAAAACCCACATCCTTACATTCTATAACATCTCTCCACTCCTGACGTCATTAAGGTTCGTGCGTGGAGCGTCTCGCGAGTGAAATCCAAATAAGGAACCCGTCCTATACACTATTACTTAACTTTTTCGGTCGTGGAGGTCCGCTAGTTTAAATATTCCACTCGGATAATCCCATCTCTCCTATCGACAAAAATGTGGTCATATCTCTTAATTCATTACAAGAGCCACACCACTAATCGCTTGTGCTAACACTAAGTCCTTAGTTCAAACAACAATGAGCTTAAACTCACAGCTCAACAATAAATCCTACATACCTTAAATTATATCTATAAGGTCCCCATGCACTAAAATCGTGGTAATGAAACACTTCCTCATCAAAGTTCCATCTAAGCATATGATAAAGTCGGGCTCATCCATAATTTATCTTGCATTCCATTCTTTATTATGTCCGTATATATATGTTGCACATCTCATAGAAATATATATACAATATATTATACACATCAAGTATATCCATACTTATATATCATACACTATATAAGTATAATAACCATCCCTCTGAGCTATAACTCAATGGATGCAGTCTCTCGATGCTATCATCTTCCAGGGAATTACTCACACATCATCCTAGGTACCAGCGGTCGTACTATCACACCGACTTGGTAAAAACCAATTCACAACGAATGGGAAATGATCATAGTTCCTCCCTAGAAGTGAGAACAAAACATACCCACCACGTCTCATTCCTGATAAAGATCACAGAATATAAAATGGACACTATGACTTGGAGACTATACGCTCCCTGCTCCTCAAGCCAGGGGCCTCACCCAAAATGCATAACTTCACATGATAGCACTAGAGGGGTAAGTTTCATACAAACATACCAATCACATACAAATATATTTAAACATATCATATATATATATATATATATATATATATATATATGTCTCAATATGCTCGTATATATATATAATATAATCCGGCTAATCGTGTATACCTCTCGTAACATTAACCCATATTTCCCGAATATACATATTCAATTTAATCCCATAAGTATTTATTATTTATAATATAAATGACTATTAAGCTTATCACAACTAGCTCGTATCCCAATTACATCCGAAATTCCAATTCGAATCCCAAGAGTCTTTATCCCATTAGTCTCTTAAAAATTATAAAGTCTCACAACTTTAATTTTTATTATTGCAGATTTCATATCTTGCACTAAAACAACTATAACTCGCTCTACATAAGTCCAATTACTAGTGAGTTTATCATTCCACTGGAGAAGCCTCTTTCTCCATTCTACCTACCTTACTCTGGTACCACGTTCACTTAACCATGTCACTCTTTATTCACTGTCGGTCTCTGATCGATTCTTATGTGAATAACCTAGAAACTGCATTCACTTTATTCTTTCTAAATCAAGGGAATTTGCAGTTTAAAGCCATCTGTAAGATTAATTTATGAGAAAAATATCATGATCCTCTAAATATGGTGACCAGCGATCCCACCATTTCACATTGCTCCAACGAGTGAAAATTTTTCCTCAAATTTTACATATGTGTATTTCCACACCCAACTCTAAGTCAAAGCTACCGAGCCTTCGACTTCCTAGAAGTGAAACTACACTATTTCCTCCTATCTCAACTTCAACGCACGGTCCTCATCAAAGACCTCTTAAGCTTTTTCCCCATCTAACATCACTGGGTAATTCAAGTTTAACACCATTCTATACTATAACGGTGCATAGATAATTATAACTACTATTCTATAGTAGTAATTGCATCAATCCATGACAATGCCACAAGGAAAATGACCTTTACCGCGGTCCTCATTTCCAACATCAACTTACAGCTCTAACTAAGCCTCGCCTCCTGCTGCCCTCACAACGGACTTCCTGGGTCGCCCTTCATCGATCAGCACATGAATCCCGAATGAGCGCACAAAAGATTTACTATAATCTTACATAATGGCAGGAGAACGAAATCTCACAAGAGGATATCAACAATCCTAATCATAAGGTTCTATATTAAATCAAAAGCAATGCAGAAAGCGCAGTACGTCCGCACATATTCCTAAGGCCATTAGAACCTGATGCTCTAATACCACCTGTAACACCCTGCCTAATAAAATACCGGGTGATCACTCCTATATCAAATTAAAATAGGAGTCTCATATGGTTCATTCTTAACATCATTGTCGAAAACCAATTTAATTACTAATATCGTATTAGGCCAGCGTCAATTTTTTTTAATTAATTAAGGGTCCGTTTGGTTGGCAAAATTTGCCTAGGCAAATGCCAAAAAGTGTGCAAATATGAAAATTTGCCCACATTTTAGCTGTTTGGTTGCACAATTTGCCTAGGAATTATTTGCCAATGTACAACACCTCCTATGCACAATCTGTGGGCAAATTTTGCTTACCTATTTGAGTGGTAAATATTTGCCAACAAATTTGCCAACTTCTTAAATAGTTTTAATGTTTTAAAAAATAATTTAAAAACTGTTTTAAATAATTAAAAAACTGTTATGAATATTTAAAAATTGTTTTGCAATGTTTTAAAAGCTATTTTTAACATTATAAAAATTTGTTAAGAAAATGTTTTACAATTTTTTTTTAAAAACCGTATTAACAAAATATTGTAAAAACTGTTTTTAACATTTTAAAAATCTTTCGTGAATATATTATAAAAACAGTTTTAAAGTTTTAAAAAATAATTTTAAAAATTGTTTTAAATAGTTAAAAAAACTGTTATAAATATTTAAAAACTATTTTGTAATGTTTTGAAAACTGTTTTTAATATTAGAAATAACTGTTAAGAAAATATTTTACAATTTTTTTAAAAAAAACGTAATATAAAAATATTGTAAAAACTGTTTTTAACATTTTTGAATATAATATAAAAACTATTTTTAAATAAATTAACTGGATTGACTTTAATTTCGCCTAATGGTTGTTTGATAGCGTCATGTGAAAAAAACTAGGTAAAATTTTCTTAGGCAAATTTTGCCATGCCCACTGTTTTGCCCACTATCAAACAAACGGACCCTAATCTTTTTAACCAAACCACTGAGATAAAACAATTACAACAGTTTATATGCAACAAGTGAAATGAAATAAGATAAAATAACCGAGCACTCGGTACAATAATACAACCAAATCGAATGCCGCACTAAAAGGAGATAAAAGAATAAATTAGTACAGTTGGGCCATATGACCGAATGTTTCTACAATACCTACTATCTAGATCTGAATGATAGAAGCGTCTACAGTAAACTTGATTGCATCCACAGTTGCTGCAGCAAACATCTGACTCAAAAGAATCATCATCCAGGCGTCCCTGTGTCTGGACACCTATATATATATATATATATATATATATATATATACACACACACTAGCATATGCCCGTGCTTGAAGGCACGTTTCCAAAAAATTCAAAGTGCGTAATCGTAAAACGACAAAATTTTCAAAGTGCATAGTTACAAAACGGCAAAAATTTCGTTCCCCGACAAAACAAAGTGTAATTTAAAAAAAATGGCCATGAAATCTCATGTCGTTTTGTGTTTAATTTGGTCAAGTTCATTTTTGGTTAAAAAACATTGGGTCGTGTTTGAGATAGGTAAACATTAATATTTCGTGTCATGTCGTGTATATTTTGGTCGAGGTCATTTTTAGTTTGTAATTTTGTTTATATTGTCTATAACTTGTCAACACTATAACTTATTTTATTTACAACACAACCTTATTAAACACGACCTGATTAAACACAACAAAACATTATGCCAAAATAATAATATTTTTATCTAAACAAACTAAACACTATGAAAATTTTCGAGCATCCCCTAGCACAATGTTTATATTTAAGCTTACACCACAAAAAATCAATATAAAATATCACATTTGATAAAAAATAAAACTAGAAGTCGTATCGCCAAATGCTGGTTTTATTTGTGTAGAGAGTTTTTGGTAAAAAAAAAATGAGTAAAGCTAGGACGACACCGGCAGCGACACAGAGAAATTAACACAGTGAGGGGTCAAAAGGAATTTTTCAAAGTATGTAATCTCTAATCGACGAAAATTTTCCAAAGTACGGTAAAAATTTTGTTCCCTAACAAAATAGTGTGAATAGAATATTAGAAAACCAATTGCCACAAATTCCCTAATGTGATACCAATATGTGCATACTAACCAAACCAAATGTTATAATCACTTACAATACAAAGAATGAATGTACAAATGTTTCCATGAGAGTAGTTGAGCACTGACAAAGTATTGGGCACTTGGCGTATAATAAAATTTTGCTCAAGTTTCATTCATAATACGAATATTTTACAAAAATTGGGCAAAGTTTCCTTCGTTTATATGACTATCCACCCTGTTTAGACAATACAAAATACCATAGAAATAATAATATTCCAATCCTGGACCTCGCATATATCACCAACTATTCAACTAAAAAAAAGCATGTACCACAATAGACAATTTCAAGTATCCAGGTCATAATGCTGAAATTGCACATCAAGACGATAAACAATCTCATTACAACAACATATTGCCAAGGGCGTTCACAATTACACCATGCCGCTTGTATCGCCCACGTCATGCTTGACACGTTATCCTCCTATTTGTCATAATCTGAAATTAAACAATAAAAAATAAACATGATTAACTCAAAACATTGTAGATGAGGAGCAAATGTTATGATCAACTACTAAACAGTAATGCATAATTAGCAAATGTAATGCATTACAACTATAAAGAGTAGCTGATTATAGCGGATCATAGCAAATGTAATGCACAATCATAGAAAATCTAATGATTATAGCTTATTATACTTGATTATACATGACCCACTCGTGGCCTCTTTGTGAGTGAATGTCGCACACAGGCTGCAGCAACCTCAATCATTCTAAGCATTTCACTGTCAACGTAATTCTTTTCTAGACTTGGATCTGCTAAGACTTCAAATTCCTCGGTATCAAGTGCATTAATAAGAAAAGGTCGAGCTTGAAATATGAGGTTTTTTATTAAGAAAACGCAGAATTTGAAATTTTTATTGATGTCTCGATAATAATATATCAAACCTTCATATGAGTATTCTGGTATGCATGTTGGTATGCCAAAACTTATCCTCGCTAACTTGAAATACATAGCAACTACTGCATTTGAAGAAGGCAAACACTCAATGTATACCTACTTGCATACAATGCCATATACACTGCTACTTACCTGCTGTTGCTACAGTCATACATGTATATGTATTTATAGGCTATTCATGAGAAGAGAAATCATAAAATGCAGCAAAAAAGTTTAAAAGAAGAAAACCTTAATTTTCATCATTGCGTTCATTAATGGTTGTGGTATTGGAGAGCGAGGTGGCATCAAAAGATACTCTGAAATTTAGAATTAGAATCTAAAATCTGAGCTAAATATAATATCATATCAAAAAATAAACTAAGTATGCAAGAGAAACACTAAAATTTATAAAATATACACTAAAAATGCAATCCCAAACTTCAGAGGATATAATGCTTCTGAGATAGTTTAAACAAAAGACACGTAAATGAGATTGTGAATCACATTTTAGAACACTAATATCGCACCTGATCCAATCCAAATACTTGTCATGATTCACGACTTTTTCAATTAAATAAAGATAAATATCAAATATTAGAAAAAAATATTAAAAATCAAAAACCAAATAGCACGCACAGAAATTTTTTCGGGTAATCTACAAAACTAACAACCATGCCCAACACAAATCCATCATACGGCTAATAAAGTAAATTAACTTGCAAATAACTGCTATATAGCATCTATAGCTGGTATATAGCAGCTATATGCTTGCTCCTGAAGTTTGACGTGGGGGCTGGTAGGAAACTCCAAAAAATCACCATCACATGCCTAAAAAGTCACAAAAAATAGTAAGGAAAACAAAAAAACGCACATAAAGGTGACCCTAAAGCACTAAAGAATAGAAAAGCATCATTGAGAAGGTAAAAAAATATGGCAGGTGTGTTGGAAATATAATAGAACCAACCAAAGCCAAAAATTCACTAAATGCACACACACACTAAGAGGAATTTTTCAAACATGTATAATGAAACTCTCAAAACTTAAAAGCTTAAAGTCGATCTTAACAACATAAGTTACTGCCAAAAGAGACATAAGATACAAATTTACTGCCGTCGTTGAACATCGTCGTGGATTAAATCACTTTTCAATGGAAATCTCATTAAGGTGGTCTAGTAATGGACGTCGGTGATTTAGACGTTAGTAAATTTTATCGAAGAACTACATGTAAAGACAACAAAATCACACTGAATGAATAACTGAATTCATAACTGTAGGTAGATCACACTGAATGCATAATTGGGTGTTAATAATATGAATGAATAACTGAAATGGTTAGCTAAACTCATAGCAGGTAAATCAAACTGAATGCATAACTGAGTGTAAAACTCATAAGGACTATTATTATGCATATTTCTCCCCCTATGCCTGAAACAGTAGTAAAGTGTTATGATCCTGCAAGATATTAATGTACACCAAAATATCACCAAAGAAAATGGATGACATAGATTAAAACGTTTTACCAAAGTCCAACTTTAGATAAACCACGTATTAATTCCATTAACTAATCTTGTTCAAACATAGAAACCAGCACGAAACATAGATAACATAGAAAATAGATAACATATCTTGTTCAAACATAGAAAGAAGTATCAAAATGACTTACCAATCTAGTTCAAACATAGATAACATAACAAAAAGTACCAAAATACAGTGCCACGATGATCATATTTCCAGAAGCTCTGATTTGTCTAACTTGGGTGATACTCCTTGAGCTTTGGCGACATATGGACAACAATGGAGTTACAATGTAATTTCAAGTAGCCTGCGTACATGTGAAATTAGTCAATGAGGCCCTACATAGTGAGAACTTATTTGTTAAAAACTTTTTTTTGAAAACTTCATATCCACCCTCACCAATGAAATTTTCTTTTGAAAATTTATTTGTTGCAATTTGTAGGTCTCGTAGTGAAAACTAGTGACCCCAACTAAGGTTACAAATCTCCGGTAGGTCACACAGTATCCAGTGCTTAAAGTTTAAAAGGGATTAAAAAGGCATGATAGAATGGGCAAGAGGTTTTCACGTCAAAATACCTGACGACTCTCATTGTTTCCTCGTAGAATAGTAATTCGTTGAGTTGTGTATTTAGTTATATTCACACGTGTTAAATGCTCCCGCATCCCCACTGACACATTTGTCATGCCAAGCCTGAAATATGCCCCATGATTAACATATACGTGATAAAATATCTACACAGCTGCAACATAAATTTATGCTAAATCTTATTGTATTGAAAACAAAAATTACTAAAAAAAATAACATATTAGTGCTAATAATTTGCAACGCAATAAAATTTATAGAAAAATATATGCCCGTGTAATGTTATGTCTTATCACAAACGTTTAAAAGAAAAACAATAAGAAATATGAAAAGAAGACTTCACTGTTGTAAATATGGCCTCTAATTTTACAACTACAACTAATTCAAATTTACCACTTTCAAGTTTCTTTCGCAATTGCCTTCTCATTTTTTTCCACAATTGAAAAAAATCAACTATTGTATATTTGCACCCACCACCAATATCTTTTACACAGATTCATGTGGTGGAAATCAACAGTTGCAATTTCAAATCAACATACGTTTAGTTCAAAGCGATCCATCAAAACTTTACAAAGGGACCAAAACGGGTTCCAATTTCGAAGATCACCAAAATAGGTGAAATAACTTCAGCTTGCAACTGTGTCATATAAAAAAACTGTCATATAAAAAAAGTAAAGAATCCTAAATTGCATATTATGTTGTAAAATCAGTTTTATTAAAACTAAGACATTTAATCGTTCGTCTAGGTAGTCATTTAATCGTGACTTTATCAGCAGTCTTTGAATGTGAAAGCGATGGAGTTTAATAGCGACACCCAAGTGCCCCGGCAAGAAAAAAGACTAATAAGAAAAGCTACACCAGTTTGAATATAAGCTACACGCTTGTGTGGGTTGGCGAAGACAGTTATGGTAGAACAATTTTGATAACATGCCATGTTTATCGCGTCAATGATGCACATAACAAAATATAACTCGCAATATAAACATTAATCCAATCACGTGTATTGTGACAGTAAATCTAGTCGACGACTTGAATAGTGAATGTATTTAAAATATCACTAAATATAATAAATATACATCCACACACTTACATAAGACGATATGCACAGAACTTGAGGTATAGCATTAGACCTGCTGGATTCCCGGACAACCTCCCTGCTACAAATACATTAGAACTGCTGAATTAGTCGTGCAAGGTACATACATATAGCCATATATAGTACTGTATATATAGCAACTCATATGCAAGGTACTATATATGTAGCAACTTGGTGAATTAGTTATTTTACTGTATATAGCTCCGTTGCTGTTGTATATGGCCATGCAAGGTAGCATCTAAACATAATATGAAACCAAAAAATAGAACCTTTGAATGGAATGCTACGGATATGCTACATCACTTTAGGAATCTACTATAGCCCAGTGCAGATCTATTACAACAGATTGAATTCGACTGCGGATCTGTTAGTTTTTACTATTTAGAACATATTCCCAATTTCAAGAATGAATTAAAGATGTCCGTTCATGTACGTATAAAGACACCCTTACAATCTCTGGGGTAATAAGACATTTCTCAAACATCTTAAAGAATTTAATAAAAACTTTTGCAAGTGAAAGAAACCCCTTGTAAATTACTAACTTACATTAGTAGTGGTATAAATAAATTTATATAAAGAAGGAACAACTATAAAGAAGGCCACTTTAGGTTGGGATTTTCGGTACAGGTTTATATGTTAGGACACTACATATCAGATAAGTGACCACATCAAGGATATCTACACTTTTCACTCTCCAAAGCAACACAATCAATGCACAAAAGATGCTTATATGGCATAATGGCAAGTAACCAGCACCATTCTTTGCACCTAATTAAAAACATATAAAGAAAATCAATAATTATAATACAATCTTTATATCAACTATTACTAAATCCATTATTATAATGAAACAGCGAGTAACCGAGAACTCTACCAGTAAGAATTTCATCATTTGCTATTCAATTGTACTGTACATAGCTAATGTTTCCACAACCATAGGCCATGTAGCACCCATCATATGAGCACGACTAACACCTCTTCCTTCGTCCATACTGACAAAGTTACAATCAATATAATCAGGTATGTGCATTTTATAAGAAGGAAACACAATCATTTTCCCCATGAAATTTTCCAAAATTAGGACTAAATTTGAGTACATATAGTACATATCAAGTTGCCAACACAATAGTGAATTAATTCTAATGATCTAAATCTTTCGATGGCAGGAGAAAGATACATTTTATAAGGAAAATAACAGTTTTTCTTTGAGAGGAATGGTAAATATACGAAGTAATTAATGAAAATGTTTGATCCCTATGATATATGTCTCTAATGAAACATAATTCAAAGTGGTCTCTTACCTTTTGTCCAAGATTAGTTCCATTACAAATCTGTGTGTTACAAAGCTCAAATGAAGACCTAATGTTGCACTTCCATCCATCAGAAAAGACATGTAAAAGATCAAATTACCACTTTAATTCCATAGTACAAAAACAAAAAAGATCGAAAGTTACTCGCTTGGCTTGGCTTGCTGCTCCGAATCGCTGACTCGAGGGAGAGACTAGAGAGAGATGAGGGGTGTTGCAGGCAGGGGCGGAGGAGGAGGGGTACTGGCAGGGGCTCTGGTATGGGGGGAGCAGCACTGCTGCAATTACGCCGGTTGCCTGTGCTTGCCTCTGCCCCACAATTGCGTCGCGATTGCGCTGGTTGCATGCTGTGATTACGCTGCTGCAGTAGCACCAAATCTGCCCCTGTGCTTGCCTAAAAATTAAAGGATGGCAATCTTTTCAATAGTCCGTCATCTTTGTAATATTCATATAAAAAATGGTTGTCTCCATCTCCGTGATTATAGACTCGGGAATGGTCATCAACCACGGGTATGGGTTGAATATCGTTGTCCCAACTTCCACCGGAGTTCCCGTGCCCTCCTCTGAAATGAGAAGTAGAGTATCCACGAAAAAATACTCGTGTACGGCTTGTGTTTATATTTGCATCAATCCATTGAACCCATGTTCTCAAGGACCTTGTATACGCCTCTACCACTTCTAGTCTTTTATACACATGATTGACTTGTAGTCTCTTATAAACGTGATTGAATTTTAGTCTCTTACTGGTAGAATATGCTATTATCCTATAGTAATGCTTATTTTAATTTGGTATTGTCAGCAAATTCTTAGGTAGAATGATGCCTAGCAACTATTTTTCTTTGTAACACAAATCAAACACTACCCAACACTACTACCAGTGTTCAATACATTCCTGCTTCAGATCCTCACCCCCACCCCCAACATTGGTCGATATTCACTCCTGACATATGGATGTTTGACTCTAACTTAAAGGATGGTCTTAGAACCATTCTTCGTATGTGCATCCCTTTTACCGGATGCAAATGATTATGAATATCTTTCATATGCTTCTGATGCTTGATAATATAAAGATAAATCCAAATGAGTTTTTTTTCTTAATTTTGATAGTGCATTTTTTAAGCATTTTGTAAAATTAAATTTGAAAAAATTGAAAGCATAATTAACAGAATAAAAGGTACTTGAACATATGATTAGAGTGCAACGAAGGGTGAGGGATAGATAAAATAAGGCACTGGTGTGGAAATACTATGCGACCACGCGTGCGGTGGTTGCCTTAAAGAACCAGGGGTGTGATTAAGGATACTGCCTTACTCGACTATAAGATTACCATATCATTTCTATAAAATTTGCTCAAGCTCTTTCTGTTTCTGAACTTCATCCCAAAGGTAGTTAATACTTTGTGAAGCGGTTAGGTGCTCTTGCTTTCTTAAAGTTTTGAAGCACTCTAGCTTCATTCATGCAGTGTCCATCTGCAAAATGTATCCAAGATTCATTGTTAAAACTATTACTCAAAACATTTCGTGAAATAACTATAAAATTTTGCATAACTATAATAAACAAAAAAGTTATAAACATTTTCATAACTATAATATCAAGATGCTATAATCCATTTTGTACTCAAATCATCACTTGAACAAAAAAAACTCCCAACTATATCACCTTGCCAGATGCATTAATCAATTGAATCACCCCTTTAACAGACATACAATGAAGAGTTCACCGTTCAGTGGTCGCTAAAAATTCTCGAGTTCCTACCGCAATACAAAAATAAAGTACATTATGTATGAGATATTGTTTGGGAATAAAAGAGATAACATCATAGGTAAATAAAGTACACTATGTTCAAGAAAAATCAATGGTGATGTTGGAGTCCTCGCAGTGAGTGAGTCAACCTCGGCTCCACCAACATCATAGGTAAATACTCTCTCTTAGAACTATGTACTATGGGATCAATTAAGGAAATTCACTCACCCTTCTGGAGCATTGTTTCCCTTTCATCACTCCCTTTGTCGCCTTCGAATTAATATCGATCTTGACACCATCCTTAGGGATGGCATCTCAGGTGTAAATATATTCCTGAAAAAGCCACCAAAGTTCAAGTAACATCAATATTTAAAGAGAGCCAACTTCCCCAAAGTCACATTTGGCATTAGCTTCCAATCCATACAAAAGACACTTGCAAAAAACTAAACATAACTCAAGTAAAATCAAGATTATGGTGCATGGTGTAGTTGAGACAATTGCTCAAAATAAAAGATAATGCCACGGTTGTATATTTCCACTGATGTATGCACTTTGAATAAAATGAGTAATTCACTTATAGAGACTAAAAATAACAAAATACGTTTGTGTGTGAAATCAGACAGACAAAACAACAAAGAATACAAAATAAACACCAAATGAAAAACAACAAAACATAAATAAGAAACAAATTATTACATACCAAAAAAATAAATTAAAAATGCCAGCAAACCCTAAACCCCAATACATGAGATGCTTTGAATAAAAAATACTCTCCCAAAAGAAATTCGAGAGGCTACCTCAATCGAGAGATTACCTGTACCAAAGACTAAGAATAAAAAAAGAAAAATAGTCAAATAGTGTGAAGATGTGCAAATTGAATCGGGTTCAACGACGAATACAAAAGAAACTTAGGTACAAAAGAAACTACCTCATTTATCAATATTTTTAATTTTTAATGAAATAATCCTGCATCAAAGAATAAGAATAAAAAAAATAGAGAGGACTAAAATAGAGAGAAGGACTAAAAACCTAAGATAAGCTCCTATTGTCAAAGTATCAAATGTTTACAAAAAGAAAATGGTTATATGGTATGTTTCTTACAATAAACACCCCAAATGGGTTTCATCACAATATCATATGTGTACAAAAAGAAAATGGTTATATGGTATGTTTCTTATAATAAAAACCTCAAATGGGTATGTATCTAAACAAATAGATATATGGTATGTTTTTTACCATAAACACTCCAAATGGGTATGTATCTAAACAAACAGAGACTCATCACACATCATATGTGTACAAAAAGAAAATGATTATATGGTATGATTCTTACATCATAAACTTCTATGAAAGAGACAACACCATAAATAGATGTCTTGAACCTGCACACATGAGTTCAATAGAAACTTATCACATATAGATTCCATTATATCTAATTTCAAAAAGTGCCAAGTTTAAGTAAAAACCATATTGGAGATATTAGTTTCAAAATAAATACCCCTAAGAGTCATCTACTTCTCACAACAAACACTTAAATTAATTTTTCAACCAATAAACAAACCCGAAAAAATATACAACAAATGAGCCAGCGAATCCAAGAGTGATATTAAAAAAAATCGCATGAAACAAATCTGGGGATACTCGTAAAATCCAACACTTGAACCCTAGACTAAACCCCCCAAACTCAACACTTGTAAAATCGCATGAAACAGATCTAGAAATAAAGAAAGAAAAGGATACTACCGTAAGTCAATCCACTATGGGAGAGAGACGGCAGCCTTGGAGCTCGGAGGGTGTAAGGGTAGCCGTGTGCATAGGGGTGTGGTGTAGAGGAGGAGGAGGTGGTGGTGGATTGGAGAGGGAGAGAATGGGTTGATGTTTGTGTTGTGGTAGGGCTCTTTTGGGTTCACGATGAGAGAACGAGAGAGAAGTAGAGAAATGAGAGTGGTTGCTGATTTGAGAGAGAGAGAGAACCAGCTTAGTGTTGTTTGTGTGTCCTTTGTGTGTGATGGGGCCCAAAAGACGATTGAAGTGTGATATTTCCTATTTTAACCATGTTTTTGAATTTTGAGTAAAAGGGGGAAAGGGAATGAAGTGTTAGAAAAGAGGGGGAAAGGGAATAATAAAGGGACAAAAAAGGAAAAGGAAATCTTTTAATCTCCACCCTTCATTTCGTGCCTTGTTGGAGTCTATCTGAACCGTGAAGTGTCTTCTCATCTTATGAATAGTGAAAACACCATTGTAACTTATTATATATATATATATATATGTGTGTGTGTGTGTGTGTGTGTGTGTATAACAAGAGAGGGGAAAATAGAGAAACGAGTCAGAGCCCGAATTTTAAAAACATTTTATCAAGTTCTTAAAATCCATATTTTAAAATATGATATTTCTCATATTTAAATTGGTATTGCACTCTCATGAGATACCCCTCACCCTCTCGTAATAGTGCACAACTATAGCATACCTTTTTAAACAAACTAGTTAAGCTACCCTGCCTAACTAAGGTATTTCACCCATCTTCCAAAATCCTCAAAAATTCGAGTACAAAGGACTAAACTTCTTCCCATTCCCAACATTCCGTTACGTTCGTGCATGGGTTGTCTCGCGAAGCGAAATCCAAACAAGGAACCCCCTCGATACACTACTACATGACGATGTTGATCATCGGGATCCATTAGGCCTTCAATACATACCATAATTATACCATCCCGTATTTATTAATAGTTCTCAATTAGAACCTATGATCCATATTCATATAAATCCGGATATAAATCTGTCGGAAGGAGTATATCACTTTATTCATTATTTTCCCTTTTATACAAAGTTACGTTATATGATGTCTCATCTCATATATTAACAATATACTATACGTACAAGTATAATAATCAGTCCACAAAGCTATAATATAAGTAGCTTAGTCATTCTCATATACTAAGCAACAGTGGAACATCACTAGTATACATATATATTATTCTCAGTGCATATATACATATATGGCACCCCTAGGCTCAGCTGCGGTGCACTCATACTCTGCTATCAAATCCCTGTACATCACACACATAAGGATCACGCGTTCCGCATCACTCAGGAACCGTATCAATACAAATCACCCATATTGAAGGCGAACATAGTTCACATACCCATGGGTCACGCACATACCTACGCTCCCATAGTCAACAGACTTATCGACTCACAAAGAGGCCCTTCACAGTCCTATGTTCTTGAGGTACCAAATCTAAATCCCCCCTAAGGCACACAAGATAAGATTGTCCTCTTCCTAAATACGACCTCCCGTGATAGCAAGTATGGTACGTATGTCATACACATAATAAACAATAATATAGGTACACATCCCACCAATGTAAATATATCATCAGTTAGGTATTCACACAACCATATTATAATGATAGGTATTCCTCTCATATATACACATTTTAACAACGGGTATTCATATCACCTATATATAATCCCCATAGGTATTCATTTAACCCATATATATAATAACACCGGGGCATACGCACAACCCATATAATAACCATAGGTATTCCTCTCACCTATATATAATCCTCATAAATAGACGTATCGGATAACTGCTCAATTATCTTTAGCCCGTATCCTAAATTTTATCCTAGTTACCTCGTAGGATTTTTACTCAACCAAAATTGACAAATAAGTGTATTTTCTACGCGCACAATTACTTATATAAAATTTTGCCCACTGAAATATCACCCCGAGTGTTACTCCTCCCAAACACCCTTATTTTGGTATGTCTTGAATTTTACTTTCAACTAACCCAAGGTACACACCTTACTCAAAAAATTATTTAGAAGTCCCCACACTATTTTTAGGAACCCCAAATATTTATCTCCAAATAATTCTAGCCTTTATTTTTCAAATTTTCGGTTTGATTTCCGAATTAAAGATCTCCACCTCAGAACTACTTTATTAGAAAAATCATATAAAATTGAAAGACAATCATTAAAATATGCGGTTAGTGCCGACGCGACCGTATCGAAAAGATATACAACTTTTATGTTTTGACCGAGAGCTGAATGAGTTATCTTCTAGGTCAAATCGATCCCGAAAGCTACTGAGTTACTATTCATCATCTTCTCCAAAATCCCAAACCTCCATTAATACACCTCCGAGGTTTTTATTTTCTCACCCATCATCATACAACCTCAATCAACCATAAATGCACACATACAAAGGGTTCTAATCATCCTAGAACCTAGATCCAACAATTAATTTCAATTAATTCCTAAATTTCTCAAATTTGATATTATTCGGGTTTTACTCGTTAATCTTTCGAAAAACCCATTTTGATTCACGAAAACTCATCCCAAAAATCTTTATAGTTTTACACACCAACTATAATATGAGAAATAAACACACTAAAATAATAAAGCAGGTAAACACTTGCCTCGTGGATTAAATTCGACGACCCCGGGTTAAATCCTGCGAAGTGTGGCCCGAAATTCCTTTTCTTCCTTCTTCTCTTCTCTCCCTTCTCTCTTCTTTTTCTCTCTCTTAGGGAAGATTTTAGGAAATAAAAGAGGTATGCCTCTTATTAAACCCGAAACTGGGTGTATATCCAATTGTTAAATGACTCGTGTACTCATTTACGAGTCCCTACTAGTCAAAAATTTCTCGCGACCCAAATACTACTCTCGAATACTCTATTTTGACTATATCGGCCATTCTGAACCCAATGGCACAGTCAAAATCTCCATCCGAGTTAGTTAACTAAAATTCACTATTTTGACCCAACACCTTCAATACGCGTATTTTCTAATTTAAAATATTTTTCTTTGTCGCTTTACCCAAATGTGACATGTAATCAAAATAATCCACCCATATACTTAGTCTCGAAATATAATCCATGTAAATATTAATCTGACACTCGAAAACTAATATTTACTATTCACTTTATAACATTAAATTTGTTTAATTTCACTCATTAATCCCAAAATTACTATTCACAATAATTCCTCAAATTGCCAAATTACATCCACAGTGCAATTTAAATACCTTTAAAAGTAAGGGGTATTACATTTAATCCAAAATAACTTTCCCTCCTTCTTGTTCGGGGCAAACGGATTAGTCTCAAGGTGCAGGTAGGGGTATGCAAAAAAAAGGACCAAACCGACAAACCGAGCCGAACCAAAAATTTTCAGGTCGGGTTTTTTTAAGGGTCGGTTCGGTTCGGCTTGATAAGGTATAAAATCGATGGGGTGGCGTCAAAAAATCGATTTTGAACCGAACCGAACCGAACCGAATTAATTTGTATACTTTATACTTTTTAATTTTATATTATTTTTATATTAGTATTGGCATATTATTTTATATTTTTTTAATTTTGTATTTATATTAGGTACTAAAAAAAATATTTTTTATGAAAATAAATGAAAAAAATGAACTGGCCCTGTACAAAACCGGCCCTGTCAAAAATCGATGGGCAAACCGAACTGGCCCTGTCAAAAACCAAGCCTGTTCGGTTCGATTCGGTTTGGTTCGGTTCTTCAACAATTTCGGTTCGGTTCGGTTCGATTCGGTTCGATTCTTCTCCTTCAAAAACCGACATGGTCGGTTCGGCTCAAAAAACCCGACCAAAATCGAACCGACCGACCCGTGAACACCCCTAGGTGCAGGCAAGTTGGCCCGGGGATTACCCTCCACAAAAAAGAAGAAGCTTTATCTCTTTTTAACCAAAATGGAAAAAAAAAAACTTTTCATATTTTTTTTCTCTAAAAACTCTTTTTTTTAAAATATTTTTGCAAAAAAAAGACAATTTAAAAAACAAATCTACAGTATTTTCTCTCTATAAAACTAGTTAAACAAAGTTTTTTTAAATAGAAAAAAGAGTTGTATATATATTTGAAAAAAAAGAAAACAGTTTTTTAAAGATGAAACCAACATTCCGTTCATTTTAATAAAAATAAAATAACATTGCGTTTTTATATATATTATGTATAATTTATCTTTTCCATAAAACAATTGTTTTTGTAAAAAACAATCAAAATAATGTAGAGTTTTCTTTCAATACATTAATATATACATATACTATTGTGCATTAATGTCTTTAGGGGTTAAAAAATAAAAGAAAATAGTTTTTATATAAAAAAAAGCTACGGTTTTTTCTTTTTACAACAAACAGTTAATTTTCAAAAATACCCAAAACCGTTTTGAATATAAAAAATTTGTATTTAAAAAAAAATCTTTTAAAAAAAGAAGTTGTATAAAAAATCGCTTCAACTTTATATAACTGTTTTTAAAAGTAAAAAAATTTATTTCCACCTATATGTGTATGTATGTATGTATGTATGTATGTATGGAGAATTCTCACCTACATCATGATCTATATATCATCTATACATCACACCTAATTGTAGGCCATAAAAAATATTTTTACCCTAATTTTATATTTTTTCCTATACACACACATTAAATTACCTTAATATTAAAAAAATTAAGTTTTCTTTTTATGAGAAAAATCGTTACTTAATTTTAAAAATAAAACTTTTTATATATAAACAGTTTGAAAAGAACGTTGTCGTAAATAAACATTATTTTAATAAATAAAACTTTTTATATAGAAACTATTTTTTTTAAATGTCATAAAACGTTAAAAATTGGTTTTTTTATAAATAGAATATTTTGTAAATAAAACAAATTTTAAAATATTAAAATAACTCTTTATATAGAAATTGTCTTTTTAAACGTTTCCTATAAATAAAAACATAAAGAAAATGTTTTTTTTAGAGAATTTTTTTAAATAAAAATCATTTTATATTCTAAAAAAAGTGATATTGTAAAAATTAGTTTTATAAAAATGATATCTTACAAAACCATTTTTTTTAAATCTATAAATGAATATAATTTTATTAAAAATAGTTTTCATGTGTAAGGACAAATTTCCATTTGAGTCAATTTGTAGTATTGGCTTAATTCCAGATAAAACTAATTGAGTCATAGGATAGTTCATTGTTGTAACACAAGCCTATGACATTTGTGTAACAACCCGCCTAATAAGATACCGGGCGATCACTCCAATATTAAATTAAAACAGGAGTCACATATGGATCATCCTTAGCATCACTGTCGAAAAATCCATTTAATTACTAATATCCTATTAGGTGGCCGTCAAAAAACTTTTACTTAACTACTCTTTTTAGCGAACAAATTAAAACACCCACAATTAAATGCGTAATGAACTGAAATGAAAATGAAATGAATTAAAATAACCGAACACTCGGTCCAAATATACAACCATATCGAATGCTGTACTGAAAGAATAAATAAATGCAATTGAGCCATTGGCTCGAGTGTTTATACAATATCTCCTATCTAGAGTACAAGGAAAGAAACGTCTACTGATAACCTGCAAGCATCCACAGCTGCTGCAGCAGACGTCTGACTCGAAAGAGTTTCCATCCAGGCGTCCCTGTGTCTGGACACCTATATATATATAGTATAGAGAAAGAAAGGAGAGTAGACAAACGGGTGAGAGCCCGAATGTTTAGAAAATATTTTGCAAGTGCATAAATGCTTTATTTTTAGAAAAATAGTTTTATCTCATATTTAAATTGGTATCGCACTCCCATGAGATACCCCTCACCTCTCCACTAACAGTGCACACCTAGCGCATCCCTTAAAACATCCTAGTCAAGATACCCTGCTAAACTAGTCTAATACCCCACCACTATCTAACCTAGATAGTCAAACAGATGTACTAAGGGCTAAAAATCACTCTAATCTCGACGTTATGCCATGTTCGTGCGTGGGGTGTCTCGCGAAGCGAAATCCAAACAAGGAACCCCCCCGATACACTACTATGCAGCAAGGTCGATCTTCGAGATCCGCCAGTGTCTCAGTACAGAAAGATATATAGAATATATATATACCATATTTATAATATTAGAGCACTAAGGATTAAACTTCTCCCCAGTCTCAACACAGTGCCATATTCGTGCATGGGGTGTCTCGCGAAGCGAAATCCAAACAAGGAACCCCCCCCCCGATACACTACTATGCGGCACGGTCGATCGTCGGGATCCATTAGACCCTCGGCACTCGATTTATACATATACGTACATCTATAATGTCTATCCGGATAATATCTCCCGGACTGAGGATTACCAAATCAATTGTATCTTTATTTTACACATTCGGATCTATCTCCCGGACTGAGGTGTATTCTATACACAAAGTATTTACCAATACTAATCCTTTTCATTTCAAAAACATCCATTTCCCTTCTCATATCCAGGAAATGTATTTAAAACCAATTAATTAACATGAATTGGTTTACTAAAACATATATCTTTTTAAAAGCCAATTTTATTAACATAAAAATGCTTTTCCTTTTTCAAAATATCCCATTTCCCTTTTTATATTCAGGAAATGTATTCAAAGCCATTTTCATTATCATAAAAATGCTTTGATCATAACATATGCTTCCACATCCCTTCTTCCATCCGGGAAGTGTTACCGAAGCCAATTTATATAACCCATTTCCCTTCCTATATCCAGGAAATGTAATTAAAGCAAATCCATTATTATGAACTGCTTTAATATAAACGCGTTCTAAGACCGCCCGTCCGGATTTCTCCACTGTGCGCGCCCCTAAATGGATATCATCTTCCAGGGCCTCCAAGACAACCTGGGATCCTACATCGAAAGACGTCGGGAAGCGACATGTGCCTGCGGGATAGTCAAGACCACACCTGAAATCTCCTAACCAGTGCAGAAAATATAACAACAAACGCTCACATGGCCTATAGGACTATATCCACCCTGCATCATTAGCCAGGGGGCTTCACCATACGAACGCAACTTCCCTTATGATAGCGATTTAGAGAGGTGTGTAATCCATATTTTATTAATTATGAAAAACATTTCTCTTTCCATTTTGAAAATATTCATTTTTATATTTTCAAAATCATTTCCATCATAATATATATATATACCTAAATCACATAGTATATACATATCCTATATATATTCTTCCTAGAATATATATAAACGACCATAGTGGCCTATAGCATCTAGTGATGATCATAACCCCAAAGATTTCCTCCAGAAATCATAATCATGCATTTATATTAGCATGATCTTAAATCCAAAGTATTTCATACTTTAATTATCACTATATCTCTCAATCCTATCTAAGGATTTATTGGATATTTCCAATGATACCCTTCACTCTAAGTGAAGTCTATATATATATATATATATATATATATATATATATATATATATATATATATATATATATATATATATATATATATATATATATATATATATATATTCCCAAAATATCCTAATTATTTCCTAGGATATACTTAACGAAAATCGATATAATATGCTTTCTATCAGCATAATTATATAGGCCTATATGCCTACGGGAATTATCCTCGGAATTCACCTCACCCGAACAACCTTAATTCAGTGGGTTAAAGATTTCAATCCCTTGAACCCAAAAACCCATTCCTAGTCCAATTTATCATTTAGAAGTCCCCAATATAATTAGGAACCCTAATCCATCAAGTTCTACGATTACTCCATTTTCCTCGAAAATATAGATGAAGGGTTGTACACTAAAACCCTTACCTTACCCTCGTAAATTACCTTAATTTATGGACCATGAAGTCCTAAAAGGTACCTTAGGTTATCACCTAATTAACCTGAAAGCAAGATGAAATGGAATCTATCCCATCCAAATTACCCTAAGAGAAATTATCATCTTTCAGCAGAGGTCGATCGATCGACCCCTGACCGTCGATTGATCGAAGGCTTCGATCGATCGATCCCCCAGGCTCGATCGATCGATCAAGTCGGGCAGCTTCTTCTCCGAGAAGTTGTTCGGCCATGGAAGCTTCCCCCAAGCTTCCATCTCTTCACCCAACGGCCTACAACCTCTACCAACAACAAATACACCTATAATACGGGTCCTAAACATCCCAGAACCCGGAATCACCCAATAATTTTGGTTAATTACTAAAATCTCCAATTTACCAATTTTAGGGGTTTATTCGTTTTATCTCCCGAAAACCCATTTTATCCACGAATACCCAACCCAAAATCATTAGGGTTTGTTATACCAACAATGATATGAGATATTTATGCTCAAAAAAATAAATAAAGCAAGTAAACACTTGCCTCGTGGATAAAATCCGACGTCCTCGAGCCGAATCCCGCGGAGGCCGGCCGGAATCTCCCCTTTTTTCTTCTTTTCTTCCCTCTATCTCTCTCTTACCTCTTTTCTTTCTTCTTTCTTTCCTCTCTTCCTCTATATATAAAGAGAAAAAGGGTTCTATCCCTAAAAACCCAAAAACGACTCGTTTACCCAATTACGAGCCTATTTAACTCCAAAATTACCCGGAACTCAATTTTGACAATCGGACACTCTTTTCCGACTATCTCGGACATTCCGAGACTCATGGCGCAGTCGAAATTTCCATCCGAGGTACTTGACCGCAAATCACTATTCTAATCCAAAATAATTAAATGCGGTGTTCTACTCAAAATCTCACCTCTTTTGTCGCTATACTCCACGGCGACATATAAATAAAATATTTCGACCTATATGGTCCCAAAATAATTTATAACACCCTTCGAAAATCATTAACTCCTCGAAAATCCCAAAAATTACTATTTCGAGAAATTCTCCAAATTCCGAATTATACTTAATTATGGAATTTAATCATCTCCAAAAGGGCGGGTTATTACAATTTGAAGTGTTGAAGATGTAGAGGCTAAGAATTTGAATATTACACATTTGCTAGTTTTCGTGCCTTGCTTCACGTCTTCAACATATCGACAATTCCAAAGTCTCTAAAGGTATGAATGCATTAATATATATAGGGACTTGAAATTTTTTGGGGGTGTTATTTTTTATTTAAATTTAGGTTGAAAATGAGTTTTTATTTTTAAAAAGAAAAATGCATTTTTCTGAAATTTCATTCAAACGACCTTATTCGAACGAGTTTATAAACAAACTTCTTAGTAAAGTATTCTGAATTATCGTTAGAAGTTTCATTAGAAGTGTCGTTCGAACGAACCTATTCAAACGAACTTCCAAAGAGATTCTTTACATATTCGTCTGAAATCTCGTTAGAAGGTCATTGGAACGATGTCTTTGGAATGACCTGGGCGGTTTTCTGACAGTTTTGAACAGTTTTCAAATTTTAACCTCCCACTTTCCCACTAACTTTTTACCAGCTTTAATATGTGTGGGAAGGGAACTTTTTAGATGACTTTTGTGAGTTTTCAACAACACTTTGATAGAAAAATTTCGAACAACATAAGTTCCATTTTCTGTTTTATCCCTTGATATTTTATTTTCATAAAAACACAATGTTTACACCTATTAATTTGTTTTGATCCAAGTTTTTAAATATATACATTTGCTTGAGATCTTTTGGCACCGGGTTTTCATATCAATCCAAAAAGGAGAAAAGGTTCCAATATAGGAGTCCGTTCTTAGTTTACAGAACCCATAAGAACAAAGGCTTCATTTATTGGGTTGATAGTAACTGAGCCCCATCGGTGGATTCCAAGGTGACTAAGCGGAGGTTGAAGAACGAAGGAAACTCAAGGCTTGAAGGGAGCCGAGTTTAGGAAGTAACTCTCTTGTCGTGTCTTTTGTAAAAATACCATAGTTAGTGGATTTGTAGGCTGTGTCACCCGAGGTTTTTCCTATTGTGAGTTTTTCTCGTACATCGCGCCTTGTGGTTGTGATTGTTTATTTTATCTTACAAAATCATATAGATGCATGCTTAGCCTAATAAGGATAAAATTCGGTTTAAATCACAACTTTGGTTTAAATTGGTGTTAATTTTAATTTGGGTAATATTAATTTAATTTAATTAAAGTTAAGAAATTTAATTTGACAAAATGCATGCTTAAGTTTGTTTGACATGTTTTCATCTTAAATTAAGTTGAATTGTTGTTTAAGTGAAATATAAAACATTGGTTTTAATTTAATTTCACTTTAATTTTAATTTGAAAAAATTAAAATTTGTTTATTTTAAAAATTGGTATATCATTTAACTGTCTCATAATTTGAGTTTAAAATCTTGGTGCATCCAGTTCCAATAATTAGTATCAGAGCGGGAACGCTAAATTATTGTGTTCAGTTCATTTTTTTTCGTTACATGAAAATTTGTGTATTCTTCAACCCGTTGAAAGATAAAGTGATGATGAACTAAAACTTGCAAACTTTAATTCTCGTGGTTTAAATGATATATTTAGTGCGGTTACACCTGATGAGTTTCGTCGAATTATGACGTGTGAAACGTCTAAGGAGGCATGGGATATTATCCAACTCACCCATGATGGAAAAAATGTCGTTAAAGCTTCAAAACTCCAAAATATCACCACTCAATTCAAAATCATTAAAATGTTAGAAATTGAGACTTTTGATGAATTCAATGCTAGAATTTTCGACACTGTTAAATCATCGTTTAATCTGGGAGAAAAGATACCAGACAACTGTGTAGTAAAGAAAATTTTGAGGTCATTACCCGATAAATTTATTCCCAAAGTGACCATTTTAAATTCTTTACCCACTTTAGCCTCTATGAAACTTGAAGAGATCGTAGGTGACTTGCAAACCCATGAACTTGACATGTTTACCTCCAAGAATGAGAAGAATAAAGATAAGAGCATAAGTTTAAAAGCCGAAAAGGAGGAAAAACAAGTTTCGAATGATGAGAGTTACATCGACTCCAAGTATATGGCTATGTTAGCGAGGAAGTTCAGAAAATTTCTTAAGTTTAATAAAGAAAATCGTAAAAGTGATTTTAAGAAATTTGATAAGTCTAAGCATAACAAAGTCGAGAAATTCCTTAAAATGCATAATGAAGAACTTGATAGGATGATTTGAATAAATGTTTTGGTTGTGAGATTTATGGCTATATGGCATTTGAGTGTCCCACTAAACTAAGGAGGGAGGGAAAGAAACCAATTTCATGCAATGCCACCCCTAGTGACAGTGAACCAAAAGAGGGACCCGATTCCCCCAATGAGCACAAATTTACCGCATTCATGGCTAGTTATGTGAGCATCGATAATGAATCTTCCCATGAAGATGTTCCTTTACATGACACTTCGAAGGCCATTATTTGTGAATCCTAAAAGTCTGATGGTATAGAGAGTGGAGAAGAAAATGAGAGAGAGAATGAAAAAGAGGTTGAGGAGAGTGAACTTCAAGTTGCCTTTCGAGAGTTATATGTCGAATCAAATAAATTAAAAAGGGCCAATTTGAAGTCAGAAGCTTGTTTGAGAGATCGTGTTAAGGAAATCAATGAGAGTGTTTTAGTAGTAGATCTTAGGGCACATGAGAGATCTATTTGAGAGAAGATTGAGTATGTAGAAGGGGAGATAGATATCCTTAGGGGTTTAATAGAGGCTATGAAGAAAAAAATTCTCTAGTTTGAAGAGACTAGGTGTTTACTTTAGTCAAGAATTTTATAATTTGAAGAGAAAGTGAGAGACTCAAGTCGGGTCAAATTTGATTTGGAGTGTAGGTCAGAAAAATGGGATAAAATTCTAGGAACCGTCCAAATAAAAAATGACATGTCTGGTATTGGCTTCGATACTCTATATTCTTACGCTAATAAATCCAAAATAACAATTTTGAGTGAATCCTTTCAAAACACTTTTATAGGTAAATGCTCAGGTACTACTTTTCATCGGATCTTTACTTGCACACATTGTGATCGAAAAGTTCACCTTAGGAAGTTTTGTTTAAATCTCTAAATGGTCTTAAGAAATCATAGGTGAAGAGTGCGCGTTTGTTCAAATAAAAAAATTATTTAATTAAACTCAGTTTTTTCAATTAAATCCTAAACATGCATCTAGGTGTGATTGAAGATGGGGAAATCATGCAAGAACATTCAAACACACACAAGTGAGGAAAAATCCCCCAAGGGGGCAAACCCTTTTTATTTTCACTATAATTTTTAATATTCGGTTACACGAATTACAATGAAAATAAGTGCGACACAGAAATACCTGCAGGTGTCGGTTCTGATGTAGTCGGCTGGAATCTCCCGTAGGAACTCCAGGTGGACAACAATGAAGAAGAGAATGGCTTCTCCACAAGTATGAACAAAATTAAAGTAGTGTTCTTGGGTTTCAAAAGGATTCACAAAATTATGGGAATGATGTGTGAATCAAAACATGATTTTTGGGGCTAAAAAATACGAAGACTTGAGCTAATAGAACTCTAAAAAACGTCTCTCTAAGTCTTGAAAAATAACTCCCCCGAAGGTTAATTTTATAGGAAAACCAAAAGAGTTTTGAGTCGGTGGGACTATTGTTGTGCGTGTACCCCGAACTGGTTCACTGTGTGGTTCGTAGTACCTTGCTGGTTTGGGGTTAAAACAAACAGCATTCTTCTAAGGAATTTTCTCCATCTTCAAAATGTCATAACTCCTTCACCGTAGCTCGGATTGAGTTGTCATTTCTTCCACTATCTTCGTGGCATCGAGCTCTTCAAATTTACAGTTGACCATACCTCTGGACTATGAATGTAAAATTACCAAAATGCCCTTGAACTTTCCTATTTCTTTCATTATTTTGACTTCTCTTGCGTACCACTTGCATAAAATCCCTAAAATCGTGGAATGTGAAGTCATTGAGGTAGATGTGGGACACTTGATGGAGATGATGAATGCATTATTCTTAGAATTTGGATAGAAACCGTCATGTGAGATCGTGAAGTGACGTACCAAATATAGCGGCGTACGACATACACAAATGTAATATATCGGACTTGAGAAAATTATCCTTACAAATCTCCCCCTATGTCTATACCGGTACAAAATAAAAAAATTTGAATTATTATCATTCAATTGAACTATACAAATCTACGCTTCATGAACCCAAAACTGGAAAGATACAAATGAGTAAGTCTTCATCGTTTGTTCTGCAAATCTTCAAAATCTCAAATCTTTTCTCAATAGGGTGTGCAATCCAATGATCATCAATGTAGTACCTACACACGTGAGATAAAGAAAAAATACCAAGTGACGTATCGAGTTTGAAATGAGATTTATACTCCCCCATAATATGATAATTCTTTCTCCCCCTTTTTATTATGTCCCCAAATAGATAGATATGAGAAGCATAAAAATGCAAATGAAGAATGTCAGAAGGAAAGAAACTCCTATTTCTAAATTTTTCAAAAAATTTCAACAAATATACAACAAAGAATCACACCATGAAAGAACACAAAAATAGCCAAGTTGATGATAGCATAAATGTAGGGGTGTGAACACATTTGATAGGAAAATCAATGCATACAAACATGACATATGTGATGTGACACCTCGACTAATTAAAGACCGGGTAGCTACTCCTTTATTAAATTAATACAAAATGCCAAGTTGGTTCAGTTCATAGCATCACTGTCGAAAAAATGTTTTAACAATTACTAGCCATCTAATATTTAAAAAGTGAGTTGTCAATTTTAATTAAATCCGATTAACATGCAAAGATTAAATTATGTAATGCTAACATAACCACCACAACATAATGACAATGGAATGGCCATAAAATAGTAATGAGTCTGGAGGGATACTCCTCACAAAAATCCAAATACATGAATAAACAAATACTAAGTCTGCATCACTAAATTAATTACAACCCAAAATCTGATATAACTGGATAAATAAAGTGTCTAAAAGAAATGGGGTGTCATGCCCAACAGATGAGAAAAATATGATAACATAGAGTCAAGATCGAAAGTGGAGGCGTCTACTGTCAAGGTCCTGTAACTTCCATAGCAGCTACAGTACGTCACCTGAATGGAAATCCTATGCTTGGTGTCCTTGTGGCTGGGCACCTAAAAGGTTTTTACAAGAAAATATATTTGGAAGCAAACGGGTCAGAGCCCGAGTGTGAAAATAGTTTAAAATATAGCAAGTGTTTTAATGACATGAACAATGAATGCAAAATACATGTTAGGACGTGCTCTCACATGAAATACTCACCTCTCGACTAACTGTGCACTCCAAACGTATCCGTAACCAAATCTAGTTATCCTATTATCAAACTAGTCCACTTCAATAGTTGGTGTTTACTAAAATAATCATGGTTTAATTCCCGAATCCTTTATATAAACTGGGAGTTTTACTTTCATTTGATTCTAGGAATTAATCATAACAATATCTAAGCGTTTTCCCATTTTTAATTCTACAAAGATGTAACATTAATTCACACTTGCACTTATATACACAGTTTGCTTCTATATTTCATTGCATTAATCTTCTCATAATTATACAATACTGGCACCCCTGGACTAAGTTGCGGTGCGCACGTACCCTGCTATACAATCCCGGTACATCACGTACATAAGGATCATGTGTTCTGAATCTCTCAAGAACCGTTTTGACAAGTAACAAACACACATAGTGGAGGCGAACATAGTTCACATCACATGGGTCACGCACATACCTACGCTCCCATGATCAGCAGACTTATTAACTTTTCAATAATTCCTTCTCTGACCTATGTCCTCGAGGTACCAATCTACCCCTCTAGGCACACAAAGATTAGATGGCCCTGAATCGAACATCGACCTCCCGTGATAGCCAGCATGATAGGTATGTTATACACAGATAACCACATATACTAAGCATTCACACTTCTTAGATATCTCAGTATATTAATAAAGGTATACTTCTCATTCTTATTCCATTATTTACTGTTATACGTTTATAAGTTCCCGTTTTAAATGCATTAGAGTTGTCAACTCTTCTCAGGTCGTAATTAGGTACTCGTTTCCAAATCCACAATTGTCATCTGGTCTACTATAAGATTCTAAGTTCTACTCCTCAACGTAACCCAAATCCTCACAATTATACCCACTAGTCAATAAGTTAAGGTTAATTCTTCGTTAATTAAGTCAACGGAACAATTGAAATAAAATCAGGCCTAAAAGGCCATTCTGTCAACTCGTTAGAAGTCTCGTTCGAACGAGTGTCGTTCGAACGAACTACCAACTCGTTAGAAGGGATACTGTCATCTCGTTAGAAACTCATTCGAACGAGGTCGTTCAAACGACCTGGGCAGGTCTTCTAACGAGATGGCAGAACACGCCCAGAAATCTGCAAAATCCGATTTTCTTCCTTTTTCTCCTTTCCAAATCCATCCTATGATCACCCAAACTAAATTTTAATGTGTTTAAGCTACACTAAGTCCTCCTAGGTCACTCTTTAACATACATATGGGGTTAATACCTCCTAGATCAACATGTAATCATCGTAATTCCAAAATCTTGTCCCAAACCCTATAAACATGAACACATAATTTAATGTCTACAACTATTTCTTATAAATCCATTTTTAAGTCATCAATAGATATATTTTGGATATGAAATTCGTCTATAACTTATTCTACATGCGGGCCTCATATAGGATTACGATTTCTATCACCAATTTCATGGGTTTTCATCAAACTTTCAATACAAAATATATATTCAATTCTAAGCATGGAGGAAACATTCACTTGAATTTATGTAATTAAACCACTTGCCTTAGATGTTCTGATTTGATGTTGAAGGATGAAGGTTGATTCTCCTCTTTCTCTCTACAGATTTCTCCCAAATATGGTAATGGTGGCTAGGGTTCCTCTTAGGACTCTCCCTTTAACTCCTATAGCCCACTACTTGATAAATGCTGAATAATGGACTTAGTGGATTCATTACTAATATAAAATTAACCTCTAAAATTCGTGGGTTTTAATTCCCCTATTTTTAAAATTGCCAAAATACCCTTCTAGGTTGTCGGTTTGGCCTAAAAATGCCCCGGGACCCAAACTAAACCCCCGGCTAGTATTTTCTGACTATTTTGACCCTTCCGGACACGTTGGCGCACTCACAATGATCATTCGGTTGGTAAAAATATAATTCACTTTTTAATTTAAATAATTTCATTCTGGACGCGACTGACACGCGCGTCCCAACTAAATTTTCCAAATTGTCGTAATTCTGCCTCGCGATAATTTTAATATTTTCAATACTCATATATTACCGTATATACTCAGAAACATTCAATTTTAACATCGTAATCAAATACCAACTCACATCTCGCTAGTATTTATATCTGGATTAATTCCCAATTAATTCTCATTTAATTCAATTAATCCCTTAAATAAAAATCAATAAAATTACGGGGTATTACATACTTCCCCCCTAATAACAGAATTTCATCCCGAAATTCGGAATTAAAGAATACCTGGTAAAAATAGCTCTGGATAACATTCGCGCAACTCATTCTCGCGCTCCCATGTGGACTCCTCGGCATTATGATGCCGCCACTGCACGCGTACTAATGGTACTATCTTTGACCTCAGTTTCCTCTCGTTGTAGTCCAGGATAACAATTGGCCCCTCCTCGTAGGAACTATCGGGCTGTAGATCGATGTCCTCTAAAGCAATGTGAGTATGGGAAAAATCATCCCTAAGATATTTCCTTAGCGTGGAAATATGGAATACATCATGAATTCTATGTAAGTGCTCCGGTAACCCAAGTCTATACGCAACTGGCCCAATTCTCTCGATGATAGGAAATGGCCCCACGTATCTTGGTGCCAGTTTCCCTTTCTTCCCAAAATGCATAATCCCCTTCATAGGATATACTCTGAGTAACACCTGGTCTCCCACCTTGAATTCTCTAAAGAACCTCTTGGAATCAGCATAGCTCTTCTGCCGGTCCTGAGCTACCCGAATACAGCTCCGTATCATCTCTATCCTTGCCGAAGTGTCCTGAATCACTTTCGGACCAAGGAGTTTGTTATCCCCCACCTCTAACCAACATGCCGAGGAACGACAAGGTCTACCATACAATGCCTCGAAGGGATCCATGCCAATGGTGAACTTGTAGGAGTTATTATAAGCAAACTCCACCAGTGGAAGGTACTGCTCCTAACCACCTCCAAAGTCTAATATGCACATATGCAACATGTCCTCCAACATCTGATTCGTCCTCTCTATTTGCCCATCAGTCTGCGGGTGATACGCCGTACTCAACCGCAACTCCGTACCCATTGCCTCTTGGAAACACTCCCAAAATTGTGAAACAAATATCTTGTCTCGGTCAGACACGATATTTAAAGGCACTCCGTGAAGTCTCACTATCTCTGCAATGAAAATCTGAGCATACTATCCCATAGTGTAGTCTGTTCTCACTGGCAGAAAATGAGCAACTTTGGTCAATCTATCCACAATCACCCATATGGAGTCGTGACCCCTCTCTGACGTAGGTAGCCGCGTGATAAAGTCCATGGATATGCTCTTCCATATCCACATCGGAACCTCTAACGGCTGTAGAAGTCTTGCCGGTTTCTGATGGTCCACCTTTACTAGCTGATAAGTGGCGCATTTAGAAACGAACACAGCGATATCTCTCTTCATCCCGTTCCACCAGTACTGTCGTCTCATGTCTTGGTACATCTTATCCCCACCAGGGTGTACCACGAATCGTGAGCCGTACGACTCTGCCATTACCTCGTGTCGCAAGTCTTCCCCTTTCGGAACGACCAGTCTCCCATTGAAGCGTAATCCCCTGTCTGAACTAACGGAATAGGACTCGGCTCCCTCTGCTAGTAATCAAACTATCTGACCCTGACAGAACGATTCATTTACCTGGGCCTTTATCACTCTCGTAACAATCTGAGGTGTAACAGTCATTACAGACATGAACGATCGGGCCACTGCATCCTGGTGTCCCAACTCCTTCCACTTATCTTTCCACACCTCGGCCACCTCATCTACTGGCCTACGGCTCAACGCGTTTGCTACCACGTTAGTCTTCCCTAGGTGATATTGGATATCAAACTGATAATCCTTCACAAATTCAATTCATCGACGTTGACGCATATTCAGTTCCTTCTGCCTGAAGAGGTATTGTAGAGACTTGTGGTCTGTGAACAACCGAAATTTCTCCCCCAGGAGATAGTGTCTCCAAATTCGAAGAGCGAATACGACTGTCGCTAACTCCAAGTTGTGGGTGGGGTAATTCTTCTCGTGATGCTTAAGCTTATGGGAAGCATAAGCTATGGCCTGACTCTCCTGTTGCAGTACACCTCCAAGTCCTTATAGGGATGCATCGGTGTAGACTAGATACTCAACTACCGGTCTGGGCAATGCTAAAACGGGTGCTGAGGTCAACTTTTCCTTCAACTCATCGAATGCCAACTGACAGGCATCGCTCTAGATGAACGGCACACCTTTGTGAGTCAGATGTGTCAAAGGACCTGCTATCTTTGAGAAACCCCGAATAAACCTTCTATAGTATCCTGCTAGGCCCAAGAAACTACGGATCTCAGTTGGTGTCGTGGGCTGTCCCCACTCCCTCACCACGGATACCTTCCCAGGATCAACATATATCCCCCGGTCTGAAATGATATGCCCCAAAAACTAAACCTCCTTCAGCTAAAATCCACATTTTTCGTACCTTGTATAAAGCTCGTTCTGACGCAGCGTCTGCAAAACTTGTCTCAAATGTTTAGCATGCTCCTTTTCTGTCTGGGAGTAAACCAGAATGTCATCAATAAAGACAATGATGAACTGGTCTAGGAACTCTCTGAATACCCTATTCATCAAGTCCATAAACACGGATGGAGCGTTGGTCAAGACAAAAGGCATAACTCGAAACTCATAGGAACCATATCTCAACAAGAAAGCAGTCTTTGAGACGTCCTGTTCCCTGATACGCAATTGATGGTATCCCGATCGCAAGTCGATCTTTGAGAAGAAGGAAGCTCCTCTCAGCTGGTCGAATAAGTCATCAATTCGGGGCAGCGGATACTTATTCTGTATCGTGACTTTATTTAACTCCTGGTAATTTACACACAACCTCAATGATCCATCCCTCTTCTTTACGAACAACACAGGGGAACCCCACAACGAAGTACTCCTTCGGATAAACCCCTGACCCAATATCTACTCTATCTAATCCCTTAGCTCTCTCATCTCCGTTGGAGCCATATGGTAAGGTGGACGGGCAATTGGCCGAGTGCCCGACGTCAAATCGATAACAAAATCTATCTCTCGACTAGGAGGTAATCCAGGTATATCCTAAAATACATCAGCAAACTCCCTAACAACTGGAATCGAATCGATTGGTATCACCACTTCCTTAAGGTCTCCTCCTCTATATAGTACAAGTGAGTGGACGATCCTCCCTCAGGGCGAGGCATCGCCACTAAAAACATCTCCTGCCCGGGAATGGCAAATATAATACTACTACTGAAACAATCAATCATGGCTTGGTATGCAACTAATTAATCCATACCAACAATCGCATCGTACTCTGTCATCTCTAATACTAACATATCAGCGGGTAAAGTAAATCTCCCTATCTCTATACCCACACCACAACAAATAAGGGAAATCATGGAACCCCTACTCAATGGTGAATCTACGCAATTAATCGTGCTCTCTACAATGTCTAACAACCCCAAAGTGCGTGCATATCTCGTGGCAATGAAACAATGTGTGGCCCCCGTATCAAATAAAATACTCCCCATAGTCCCCTGAATAGAGAACATACCCTCAATAGTAGGTGGATCATGTGGGACTGCTGCATGCTGGAGTTGATAAACTCGTCCGTACTGAAGTTGTCCTTGCTGGACTGGGACTGCTGTGATGGGTGGCAAAGCTGGCATCTGTGGTGCTGCTGGGAGGGCGGCGGGAAACATGAGTCTCTAAGGCTCATGTCGAGCACCCTGTTGTTGCTGCTGTGGTGCCCTACCCCTATCAGGACACTCCTCGCGCTTGTGGCCAATCTTGCCACAAATGAAACATTTTCCCAGAAAGTTGCCCCCTCTTTGACCCTACTGCCCACGGCCCTGGTGGCCGCTGCCATTCCTCCCCTAGTCGTGTTGGCCCTACTGAAACTGTTGTTCCTGGCCCTGCTGACCCTGATGGCCATGACAAAAACCTCCCTATCCATTTCTGAATCCCCCAAATCTGAACCTCTTAAAAACCCCTTGCTGGGAACCCTGGTCTCCCTGCCTATGCTGACCCTGAGCAGATTATGCCCCGTTGGCACCATTTCCGCCTGTCTAGCCGTGATGGCTGGACTCTCCTAATCTCTTACTCTCAGACATGTGAAAGCGGTGATCCTGGTAGTGAAGCAGTGCTGCGTTAACCATATCAGAATAAGTGGCCAACGAGAGATTTCCCAACAAGTGATGTCGGATCCTCCAAGTCAATCCGTCCATGAACTTCTGAATCTTCTTCTCCTCAGTCGGAATCTCATCGGGAACAATGTTCAAGAGATTAGTGAATTCGGCCTCATACTCGGCCACGGTCCTCCCCTCCTGCTTGAGGTTCATTAATTTCCTCCTCATTTCAGTGTGAACAGTTGATGGAAAATATTAACGATCGAACCACACCCATAACTCCTGTATGGAAAGGGAATCTCTCTCCTACGAGTTGGTAATGGACTCCCACCACTGTAACGCTGATCCTACTAGCTTAAAAGTAGCTAGTATCTTCTTCTGAACATCTGTGCACTCGTACATCCTTAAGTGCCTTTGAATGTCCTTCCTCCACTGACTGGACACAACAATGTCGGAGCTACCTGCAAACACCGAAGGGTGTGCGTTCTGAAAAGCATCACGAATGCGTTCCCAAGAGGACGGGAATGCATGAGCCTGAACTGGCGCGGCTATCGGCGCCTGAGGTGGTGCCTACTGCATAACTACGAGGGTGTCATTTACCGCTTGGGCTATAATGGCTGCAACCTCTGCGGCATTCATGGTTCCCTGAACTGGTGCAGGCTGTGGCTCGGGCTAAGCATCCTTAGAAACTCGTTGTGCATGTCGTGGAGGCATCTGAAATGAGAGTAAAGTCTTATAAGTTCGCAGTTATTATCTCTAAATATCTTTAGAGCGAAGCCTACACAAAAGAATACAACAATCCTAAAGTATAGGTCTCTATATCAAAGAAAGCTCAGCGAAAACATAATAAGCCGTACAGATCCTAAGGACACTAGAACCTGATGCTCTGGTACCACCTGTGACACCCTGACTAATTAAATACCGGGTAGCTACTCCTTTATTAAATTAATACAAAATGACAAGTTGGTTCAGTTCATAGCATCACTGTCGAAAAAACGTTTCAACAATTACTAGCCACCTAATATTTAAAAAGTGAGTTGTCAATTTTAATTAAATCCGATTAACATGCAAAGATTAAATTATGTAATGCTAACATAACCACCACAACATAATGACAATGGAATGACCATAAAATAGTAATGAGTCTGGAGGTATACTCCTCACAACAATCCAAATACAGGAATAAACAAATACTAAGTCTGCATCACTAAATTAATTACAACCCAAAATCTTATATAACTGGATAAATAAAGTGTCTAAAAGAAATGGGGCGACATGCCCAACAGATGAGAAAAATCTGATAACATAGAGTCAAGATCGAAAGTGGAGGCGTCTACTGTCAAGGTCCTGTAACTTCCACAGCAGCTACAGTACGTCACCTGAATGGAACTCCTATGCTTGGTGTCCTTGTGGCTGGGCACCTAAAAGGTTTTTCCAAGAAAATATATTTGGAAGCAAACGGGTCAGAGCTCGAGTGTGAAAATAGTTTAAAATATAGCAAGTGTTTTAATGACATGAACAATGAATGAAAAATACATGTTAGGACGTGCTCTCACATGAAATACTCACCTCTCGACTAACTGTGCACTCCTAACGTATCCGTAACCAAATCTAGTTATACTACTATCAAACTAGTCCACTTCAATAGTTGGTGTTTACTAAAATAATCACGGTTTAATTCCCGATGCCTTTATATCACTGTTCTAAAAAACTCGCCTAGGCCCTGCCTAGGCTTAAGGCTTGGGAGAAACTCCACGCCTTAAGCTTTTCACGCCTTATTCTTGGTAAAACTCTTAAGGCGCACTTTTTTCTAAAAACAAGAATGCTTTAGTGAAATAATATCCCCTTTTAAAGATTTTTTTTACTAACCGGACCATTATCTCATCCAAAATAATCAAATAGTATTTTAATTTGCATATATTCAGACATATTTTTATGATATGTACAATTTTAGTATTTTAATAGTCTTGTAATGGTTAAAAAATATTAAAATATACTAAGAAGGCCTAAACGCCTTTTCACGCCTTTTTACGCCTAAGGCCCGCCTAGGCTTCTAAGGCTTAAGGCTTGGTCTCCACGCCTCGATCACGCCCCGCATTTTTTAGAACCTTGCTTTATATAAACTGGGAGTTTTACTTTCATTTGATTCTCGGAATTAATCATAAGAATATCTAAGCGTTTTCCCATTATTAATTCTACAAAGATGTAACATTAATTCACACTTGCACTTATATACACAAGTCGCTTCTATGTTTCATTGCATCAATCTTCTCATAATTATACAATACTGGCACCCCTAGACTAAGCTGCGGTGTGCACGTACTCTGCTATCCAATCCCGGTACATCACGTACATAAGGATCACGTGTTTCGAATCTCTCAGGAACCGTTTTGACAAGTAACAAACACACATAGTGGAGGCGAACATAGTTCACATCACATGGGTCACGCACATACCTACGCTCCCATGATCAGTAGACTTATTAACTTCTCAATAAGTCCTTCTCTGACCTATGTCCTCGAGGTACCATTCTAAAGCCCCCCCGTAGGCACACAAATATTAGATGGCCCTGAATCGAACGCCGACCTCCCGTGATAGCAAGCACGATAGGTATGTTATACACAGATAACCACATATACTAAGCATTCACACTACTTAGATATCTCAGTATATTAATAGAGGTATACTTCTCGTTCTTATTCCATTATTTACTGTTATACGTTTATAAGTTCTCGTTTTAAATGCATTAGAGTTGTCAACTCTTCTCACATCGTAATTAGGTACTCGTTTCCAAATCCACAATTGTCATCCGGTCTACTATAAGATTCTAAGTTCTACTCCTCAACATACCCCAAATCCTCACAATTATACCCACTAGTCAATAAGGTAAGGTTAATTCTTCGTTAATTAAGTCTACGGAACAATTGAAATAAAATCAGGCCTAAAAGGCCATTCTGTCAACTCGTTAGAAGTCTCGTTCGAATGAGGTCGTTCGAATGAGGTGGTTCGAACGAGTGTTGTTCGAACGAACTACCAACTCGTTAGAAGGAATACTGTCATCTCGTTAGAAACTCATTCGAACGAGGTCGTTCGAACGACCTAGGCAGGTCTTCTAATAAGATGGCAAAACACGCCCAGAAATCTGCAAAATCCGATTTTCTTCCTTTTTCTCCTTTCTAAATCCATACTATGATCACCCTAACTAAATTTTAATGTGTTTAAGCTACACTAAGTCCTCCTAGGTCACTCTTTAACATACATATGGGGTTAATACCTCCTAGATCAACATGTAATCATCGTAATTCCAAAATCTTATCCCAAACCCTATAAACATGAATACAGAATTTAATGTCTACAACTATTTCTTATAAATCCATTTTTAAGTCATCAATAGATATATTTTGGATATGAAATTCGTCTATAACTTATTCTACATGCGGTCCTCATATAGGATTACGATTTCTATCTCCAATTTCATGGGTTTTCATCAAACTTTCAATACAAAATATATATTCAATTCTAAGCATGGAGGAAACATTCACTTGAATTTATGTAATTAAACCACTTGCCTTAGATGTTCTGATTTGATGTTGAAGGATGAAGGTTGATTCTCCTCTTTCTCTCTACAGATTTCTCCCAAAGATGGTGATGGTGGCTAGGGTTTCTTTTGGAACCTCTTAGGACTCTCCCTTTAACACCTGTAGCCCACTACTTGATAAATGCTGAATAATGGACTTAGTGGGTTCATTACTAATATAAAATTAACCTCTGAAATTCGTGGGTTTTAATTCCCTTATTTTTAAAATTACCAAAATACCCTTCTAGGTTGTCGGTTTGGCCTAAAAATGCCCCGGGACCCAAACTAAACCCCCGGCTAGTATTTTGTGACTATTTTGACCCTTCCGGGCACATTGGCGCACTCACAATGATCATTTGGTTGGTAAAAGTATAATTCACTTTTTAATTTAAATAATTTCATTCTTGACGCGACTGACATGCGCATCCCAAATAAATTTCCCAAATTGTCGTAATTCTGCCTCGCGATAATTTTAATATATTCAATACTCATATATTACCGTATATACTCAAAAACATTCAATTTTAACATCGTAATCAAATACCAACTCACATCTCGCTAGTATTTATATCTGGATTAATTCCCAATTAATTCTCATTTAATTCAATTAATCCCTGAAATAAAAATCAATAAAATTACGGGGTATTACATGTGCATGATGAATATCGAATACTCCTAATGAGTGAACTCAAACTCTTACTTATGTGTAAAAAGGTGGAAATATGAGACATTGACTCAATCAAATTAACAAATCAAAGCTCAAAGTGATTTCCACACAAATAACGGCCAAAAAGATTTAATGCTTTTTCAGGACTTTCAAGGAAGTGCAAACCCGTTTAAATTCTTCAATTTAACTCCCTCAGATTTATATTTTGAATAGAGGTGATCTAAATTCTCAAACTTAGGAGAATTGAAGGTGAAACCTAATGGCCAATATTTGGCATATATTTCTTTTTATTGCCTTTAAATTCTTTCGGGCTCTTTTAACCTCTTTGGACCCCAGATAATGAAATTCCTAAACTTTTTAGGTCCAATGTAATGGTGGATTAGTATTCGCAAAGGCAAAATGAACCTTTCGCAGCCCTTCCCCGTTTTAAAAAACACACAATCTCACCAAACGGTTTTTACATGCATTCTAATCGTGTCAAGTTTTATCGCATATAGTTAGTTGTATAGACATAATTGAGATATAAACACTCAAGCCAATATGTGATAGACAAGTACATTAATCAAATAAAGTGGTGCATGTGTGAAGTAAGGATATAGGAGTAAAAAATGTAGAAAGATATCACTAATCACTTCTCAAAGATTCCAAACAATATAAAGCACGTGGATGAAGTTATGTAGCATCTCAAATCTCTATCAAACAGTCACGTGGAATAAATGGAGTGAAATTTGTGACTCGGCTATCTTAAATGCTCATCCATAAAAGGTGCAAAGAAAACACAAAAATCTTTTTGTGCTCTTCTAAAATTTTTATAAAAAGAAAATCTTATTGCATTGTTTCAAAAAAAATAAAAAAGCAAAAATAATAATACACATGATACAAACTACCAATAGGAAGCATATGATATGAACAAGATAAAGAATCCTATCCTAGACACGTACCAACCCCTCATTCAACTGTGCAAATTCCTAAAGACTTCCTAAGACTCTCAAATCTAAGGGAATCTAAAGGTTTCGTGAAAGTATCGGTTAACTGACGGTCGGTGGGAACGAAACTCAGTGATACGACTTTCTCCTTAACTAACTGAGTATAAAATGTTCGCGTATACTGATGTGCTTTGTGCATGAATGTTGGACTGGATTTCGGAATATGTGTATTGCGCTCGTATTATAATAGGAAATGGTCATGGTGTCATGTGAGATCCCATAATACTCCAACATTTGCTTCATCCATAAGAGTTGTGTGCAACAACTCCATGTGGTGGTGATGTACTCAGTCTTCGCAGTGGACAAAGAGATGGAGTTTTGCTTCTTGCTCAGCCAGGAGACAAGAGAAGAACCAAAATATAAACACCCGCAAGAAGTGCTCCTACAACCACATGCATCCCCGACCCAATCGATATCTAAATAGGCAGACACATGGTCATCGGTATCAAAGGAATACTAAATACCGTATGAGAGAGTCCCACTCATGTATTTGGTAATACATTTTAGAGCAAGTAAGTGTGACTCTTTTGGGGATGTCTGATATCGTGCACAGACTACGACACTAAAGGCTATGTCGGGATGACTGATAATCAAGTATAGAAGACTACCTATCATACTCCAATACAAGGTTTGCTCTACGTCCTTGCCTGAAGTGTCCTTACTAAGCTTGATAGAAGTACTCATAGGTGTACATGCATACTTAGTAGAGTGTAAATCAAATTTCTTCACTAGGTCTCTCGCATACTTTGATTGGGAGATAAAAATCCCATCCTTTAGACGACGAACCTGAAGACCAAGGAAGAAAGTAAGCTCACATACCATGCTCATCTCAAACTCACTTTTCATCTCCTCCTCAAAGTGGTGAGCATGCTACGAGCATTTGGATCTAAAAACTATGGTTTCCATATAGACCCGGACAACCAAAATAGCACCGCCATCTCTCCTGATGAACAATGTCATATTAACTCCCCCTCTCTTAAAACCACGGGCTAAGAGATAGGAAGTAAGCCTCTTGTACCAAGCACGTGGTGCTTGCTTCAAACATACAAGGCTTTCCTTAAATAGTAGACGTGCTCCATGTGCTTAGGGTCTTCAAAGACTTTTGGTTGTTCCACATAAACCTCCTCTTATAGAATTCCATTTAAAAGGGAACTCTTGACATCCATCTGATATAACTTGAAGCAAGAATGACATGCGATGGTGAGTAGTAAGCGAACGGACTCAAGCCTCGTAACAGGAGCAAATATCTCCCCAAAATCTACACCCTCTATCTGTGTGTATCCTTGAGTGACCAGCCTAGACGTGTTTCTGATTATAGTAACATTTTCATCTATTTTATTCTTGAAAATCCACCCGGTACCTATCACATTAGTCTCACTAGGTCGGGGGATAAGTTACCAAAATTGTTCTTTTTAAACTGAAGCAACTCATCCTGCATGGAAAATATCCAGTGTTTATCCTTAAGACCTTCTTTGTGATTCTTGGGCTCGACTATGGATGTGTAGCAAAGATGACTAACAACGTTCTCTAGATGAGAATGAGTCTTGGCCTCTAAAGTGGGATCGCCAACAATGGCAGAAGGATCATGAATCTTGCGAACCCAAGCAGGTGTGTCCCCTAACAAAGGAGTAGGGTCCACAGGGTGTGGGTGAGGGATAAGTAAATCACTGCCAGAAAAGTCCTCATCCTCACACTGAAATCTAGGATCAATAAATACTGGAGGTTCATCATCTTGCACGGTGACGTTTATTGACTCCATAACCTTAGATCTCTTCAGGTTAAAAACCCGGTACTCTCTACTATTTGATGAATATCCTAGCAATATTCCCTCGTCTCTTTGGGAGTTAAACTTTCCTAATTTCTCTCTATCCCATAGGATGTAGCATTTATTCCCAAAGACACGAAAATATGCAAGGTTGGGTTTATTTCCAGTCCATAATTCATAAGGTGTCTTGAGTGTGTGTGGACATAAGTAAATCCTATTCATCGTGTGGCATGCAGTAGACACGGCCTCAGCCCAAAATCTCCTCGCAACTTTACGACCTAGAAGATCTAGCCATTTCCTGAATCGTCCTGTCTCAATAATCCCATTTTGCTGAGGAGTCATCACAGTAGAAAACTCATGTTTGATCCCAAGGCTATCACAGTAAAGATCTACCTTTGCTTCTTTAAATTCTGTGCCTTATCACTACATATCCTGTTAATAGTGACTTTGTGTTGATTTTGCAGGAAATGACACTTGGTCATTAAAAATTCTACAGCATCGGATTTCTCTCTCAGAAAACCTACAATGGAATATCTGTATAAATCATCCACCATCACGAGGATATACCTCTTACCACCCAGACTCTCAGTACGAGTAGGACCCATAAGATCCATGTGAATTATCTCAAGAACACGGGAGGTGGTAATGGAATGCAACTTCCTATGGGGGTTATGGATTTGCTTTCCCAACTGACAGGGTCCACAAACCATGGAAGTTTTCTTTCCAAGTGATGGTAAGCCACGTAGTAGGTCATTTTTAGATAAACGAGTCAAATCTCTAATGTTCACGTGACCTAGATGTTGGTGCCACAGATCCATAGGAGTGATCATGGAATTGTTGCAGATAAGTGAGGATGTGGGCATAGTCCCATAACAATTATCCTCTATCCTCACCCCTCGCCCTAAAAGTTAACCAACTTGATTATAGACATTACACGCATCCCGATCAAACTTTACGGCGTAATGAGCGTCGCATAGTTGGCTAATGTTGAGAAGGTTTACTTTCAAATCTTTGACATACAAAACATTCTCTAGCTTTGAAAATCCTAGTAACTTTATTGTACCTGATCCTACAATGCTAGACTTGCTCTGGTCTCCAAAGGTGACTCTACCTTCCTTATAATTCTCAAGGTAGGTAAAAAATGAGACATCACTTGTCATATGTCTCGAGCACCCACTATCAAAATAACACTGTGAGGTATTATGTGCTTTGAGAGCGACATGAACAACAAGGGCCTTTTTATATTTCTTAGGTACCTAAGAAATGGTAACCTTTTTTTTTTTACCCTTGTTGTTATTGGTTTTAGCCGGGATGCGAGAAGCACTGACTGACGGCAAAGTCATCCGTCAAAATTCTACCATCAAACTATAACAACCCGTCCTTTTTGGAGACAATTAAATTCCAAAATTGAAGTATAAATTGGAATTCGGGGAATTTACCTAAATAGTAATTTTTGGGATTTTCTAGGATTAGATGATTATCGATGGATGGTATATTTACTTTTGGTATTAAGTAAATATGTCGGAGTATTTTAATTATATGTCGCCGTTGAGTAAAGCGAAAAAAGGTAAGGTTTTAATTAGAAAATTCGCGGTGAAATGCAATGGGTTAAAATAGTGATTTGCGGTCAAGTACCTCGGATGGGAATTTTGACTGAGCCATGAGTCTCAGAATGATCGAGATAGTCGAAAAAGAGTGTCCGATTATCAAAAATGAGTTTCGGGGAATTTTAGAGTTAAAAGGGCTCGTAATTGAGTAAACGAGTCGTTTTTGGATTTTAAGGGTTAAAACCCTTTTTTTCTATATAAAGACGGAGAGAGGGAGAAAAGATAAAGAAAAGAAAGAAAAAAGAGAGAAGAGAGAGAGGAACGAAGAAAGTGGAGAGAAAAGGGAGATCTCGGGCCAAACTCCGCCGGACTCGACTCGGGATCGTCGAATTTTATCCAAGAGGCAAGTGTTTACTTGCTTTATTTACTTTTGAGCATAAATATCATATCGTAGTTTGCTATAATCAAACCCTAAAGATTTTGGGTTGGGTTTGCGTGGATAAAACGGGTTTTCGGGAGTTAAAACGAATAAACCCCAATAATTTTCCAATTCGATAAACTTAGGATTTAATCGAAATTAATTGTTGGTTTCGGGTTCTAGGATGTTTAGAACCCTTGTGATATGTGTATATGTTGTTGGTTGAGGTTGGAGGAGGTTAGGAGAAGAAACAAAAAGCTTGGAGGTATGTTAATGGTCGAAACCGTCTCGGAGAAGATGATGAATAGTGACCTGCGTCTTTTCGAATCGATTCGGCCTTGATGAGAATCGATTCAGATCTTGGTTAAAAAATAAAATTGTATATCTTTTCGACGCGGTCGCGTGGGTGCTGACCGCGTATTTTTTTGAGTTTTTTTCGATTTATAGTGATTTTTCTACGAAAAGATGTCCGAGATCAAAATCGTTAGTTAGAAATTAAGGATAGAACTTATTGGAGATAAATATTAGGGGTCGTCAAATGGAGTGTTAGGACCTATAAAGAACTTGAGGAGATATGAAAACTTTGGGTTTGTAGGAATAAATCCAAGTTATGATTTAAATGGAGATTGGATTGATTTTTGGGTATTTTGGAGATTGAAAAAAATTGCCCAAACAGTGCCCCTCGAACAGGCTGAATCGATTCGGGTATAGGCCGAATCGATTCGACTAAGGGGATCTGTAAGGATGCCTTGGGCCGAATCGATTCGGATTTAGACCGAATCGATTCTCCATTAAGGACCTTCTTGCATAACACTTTTTGAATCGATTCGGATTGGGGGCCGAATCGATTCGCAATTGGGGCGAATCGATTCGCTTTGGTCAAATTTGCCAGTTTTCTCCCCTTAAGAGTATGGGGAGTTAAATTACAATTTGGGGTCTTATATGGGGGATCCTAGTTATGATATCGAGACTCCTAAATGATGGTTTTGAGGGTTAGTAAACCTTTAGATGAAAGAGAAGGTCTTGGATTGGTGTAGGGCATAATCCGGGGAACGAACATAGTTAACGTTCAGGACGAACAAAATTTGAGGGAGAGAGTTCGGCTACCATAGAGACGAGGTATTTATGTAATTGAATGTATGTGAGGAAATACTTTGGGTTTAGTATCATGCGTATATAAATGCATGATTATGATTCTTGGAGAGAATCTTTGGGATTATTGGTCATCGCTAGATGTGATTGGCAAATATGGCCATTTATATATATTCTAGGAGGAATATATGGTATATGTATATACTATGTGATTAAAGTATATATATGATATGATATCAATGACTTTTGAAAATGAACGATATGAATGTTTTCAAAATGGAAAAAGAAATGATTTTCATAAATAATAATTTATGGTTACACAATCCCTATCATAAGGGAAGTTGCATGCGTATGGTGATGCCCCCTAGCTAATGAATGCAGGGTGGATATAGTCCTATGCCATATGAGCGATTATTATATGTTTTCTGTGCTGGTGAGGTAATTTTGGGTGTGGTTATGACTCTCCCGTAGGCATATGGCCACTTGCTGACGTCTTGCGTTGTAGGATCCCAGGTTGTCTTGATGATAGGCCCTGGAAGATGATAGCCATTTAGGGATGCGCACAGTGGGGAAACCCGGACGGGCGGTCTTAGAACGCATTACATGTTAAAGCAATTTATGATAATAAATTGGCTTTAAGTACATTCCTTGATGGAATAAGGGAAATGGGATAAATGAATTGGCTTCAGATACACTTCCTGGATGGAAGAAGGGAAATGGAAGCATATGATATGAAAAAGCATTTTTATGATAATAAAATTGGCTTTTAAATACATTTCCTAGATGTAAGAAGGGAAATGGGATGTTATTAAACGGAAAAACATTTTTATGATAATAAAACTTGCTTTAAATATATTTCCTGGATAGAAGAAGGGAAATAGAAAGTTTTGAAATGAAAATGAAATTTGTAAACATGTTGTAAATGAATTCTCATTCCGAGAGATATATCCGGACTTGTAAAATGATACGTATATTAAAATATGAGTATATATGGATAAATTGAGTACGGAGGGTCTAATGGATCCCGACGATCGACCTAGCCGCACAGTAGTGTATCGGGAGGGTTCCTTGTTTGGATTTCGCTTTGCGAGACACCCCACGCACGAACTTGGCTTAGTGTTGAGACTGAGGAGAAGTTTAACCATTAGTGCTCTAATATTTGGATTTCTTATACGGTATATATATATATATACATATATATCTTTCGTGTATTGAGGGTCTAATGGATCTCAATAATTGACCTTGCCGCATAGTAGTGTATCGGGGGGTTCTTTGTTTGGATTTTGCTCTGCGAGACACCCCACGCACGAACATGGCATAGCGTTGAGACTGGGGAGAAGTTTAGCCTTAGTACTTGGACTAACTAGGATTGTTAGAAGATGGGTGATAGTTTAGTTAGTCCGTGTCGTCTGACTAGGATGTTTAGAAGGATGCGCTAGGAGTGCACTGTTAGAAGAGAGGTGAGGTGTATCTCATGAGAGTCAATAGCAAATTTAAATATGAGACAAAACCTCTTACTAAAAATAAGGCATTTTTTCACTTGCTAAATATTTTCAAAACTCGGGCTCAGACCCGTTTATCTACTTTTCCCTCTGTTGCTATATATATATTATATAGGTGTCCAAACACAGGGACGCGTGGATGGCACTTCTTTCGAGTCAGACTTCAGCTGCAGCAGCTGTGGATGCGTGCAGGTTCTTATCATTGTACTCTAGATAGGAGGTACTGTATAAACATTTGGGCCAATGGCCCAATTGCATTTATTTATTCTTTACCTCATTTTAGTGCGACATTCGATATGGTTGTATATTTTGACTGAGTGTTCGGTTATTTTATTTCATTTCAGTTTCATTTACGCGTACTGTGTGGATGTTTTAATATTGTAGTTGTTTAAAAATAGTAGTTAAGTAAAATTTTGACACCAGTCTAATAGGTTATTAGTAATTAAAATATATTTTCGACAGTGATGCTAAGAATGATCCATATGAGACTCCTGTTTTAATTTGATATAGGAGTGATCACCTGGTATTTTATTAGGCGAGGTGTCACACAAACTCTGTGATGTGGCAGCTAAAAACTCAACCCGCTCTCTCAGACTAGAAAAATCATTAGTATGATGTGGTGGAGCAGTAGTACGTTGTGTCTGACCCAAAATATAGCAAAACTCCCCGAGGTGGCCTTTTCTTTTGCAATACGTACAAAAGAACACAGTCTTAGGCGGACCTTGATTTTTTTTTCTTGGTCAAACTCTCCTTCGAGGATTTTGATGATGGACATATGGAGTTGTAGTAAACTCAGGAACTAGTCCAGGTGTAATTTGGGATGTGGAGGCACCATCATACCTTATTCCTTGCCTATCACCTAAAGCGAGGCTGATGAGCATCTTTCCCATCTTTCCAGATCTATCCTCGATTTGAACCTTGACTTCCCTAGTTCTCTCAAGATCACGAGTAAGTTGAGCTACAAGGGCTTCAAGTTTCTTCCGAGTCTCTAGGGAGTAATGGAGCTCACTCGTAAGACTAGCCACTTGTTTAGTCAAGTCCCCTTTCTCTTTCTCAAAACAACTCTATCTCTCTCTCTAAAAATAATCTCTCTCTCTCTAAAAAAACTCTCTCTCTCAACACAGGAAAACTCTCTCTCTCTCAAGGTAGTGCAGGTGGAGGATTCTTTCTCTCTCGCTTTTCGTAACTCTTCCTCTAAGGCAGTGATCCTAAGAACTAACTCTTTGTTGCGGTTTTTGGTTTTAAATGACTCAGAATATAACTCAGCGTAGGCATGTTGAAGATTACTCTCGCTCTCACTTGCATCATCCTCCCATCACTCACATCATTTTTACTGTCGAGGTTTCCCTGTGAAGTAGAATCTTCATCATCATGAGGAGCAATAAAAGTGCTCACATGACTAACCATGAATGCAATGAAGTTACACTCATGCGGTAACTCATCTCCAGAGTCCACCGACTCGACCTCACTGTCGTCACTAAGGGTAGCATTAAGGACAACTTTGCCCTTTACTCTGTTTAGCCTAGTAGCACACTCAAAAGCTCTATGACCCTTACTGTCGCACTCATAACACCTCTCACTGTCTGTATTAGGAGGATCTTTAAAACCTTTTTCATTTTTCTTTTCAAACTTATTTTTCTCAAAATTCTTTTTATCTTTGAAATTTCCATTTTTCTTGAATTTGATAATTCTTTTGAAATTTTTAGCAAAAAGGGCCAAATCATCTAAATCAAAGTCACACTCAAAATATGATGTATCAATCTCTCTTTTTCTAGATGACTCAACTATCTTTCTTGCCGACCCCTCACTCTTTCTATCCTGGGCATTAAGTGAAATTCCCTTATCTTTAGGCTTGACGAATTTAGGAAACATATCAATTTAATACGTTTGCAGGTCTCCTACAAGTTCCTCCAATTTTAGTGTGTTTAAATTATCCATAGAATTTAGCACAATGACTTTAAGGATAAAATGTTTAGGCAGTGATCTAAGAATATTTTTAACAACTCTAGCATTAGGAATGTGTTCACCAAGATTGAAGCTAGTAGTAATAATATCGATAACCTAGCACAAAATTCATCAAAACATTCAGTGTCAAGCATGGTGATGGTCGCAAATTGAGTTGTTAAATTTTGCAGTTTAGACTCTTTCACGACATTAGTTCCTTAATGGATAAGTTACAAAACATCCCATGCCTCTTTTGACGTGGTGCACATCATTATCCGTCTGAACTCGTCAGGTGTGATGAATCCAAAAATAGCACTTAAACCCTTAGAATTAAAAAACGACCATTTAAATTCCTCTTCAGTCCATGTAGTGACAGATTTTAAATTGGTCACATTATTAACATGGACGGAGGGAGGAGTCCACCCTTTTTCAACCAAAATCCAAACTCGTTCATTAATGGCTTTTAATGCATATCTCATGCGGGCTTTCCAGTAAGAATAGTTTGTCCCATCAAAAATTGGCATTTTATTGTATAGCTTCTCCATTTTTTCAACATGCTCTTTTTCAAAAATAAATTCTTCTATAAATTGATATCTTAGAAAAATTTTGCAAAAAATTACATGGTATAATTGTGTAATTGGCTCTGATACCAGTTTGAAGAGTGCACGTTTGTTCAAATAAAGAAATTATTTAATTAAACTCAGTTTTTTCAATTAAATCCTAAACATGCATCTAGGTGTGATTGAAGATGAGGAAATCATGCCAGAACATTCAAACACACAAAGTGAGGAAAAATCCCCCAAAGGGGAAAAACCTTTTTATTTTCACTATAATTTGTAATATACGACTACATGGATTACAATGAAAATAAGTGTGACACAGAAATACCCATAGGTATCGATTCTGATGTCGTCGACTGGAATCTCCCACAGGAACTCCAGGTGGGCAGCAAGGAAGAAGATAACATCTTCTCCACAAGTATGAACAAAAGCAAAGTAGTGTTCTTGGGTTTCAAAAGGATTCACAATAGTATGGGAATGATGTGTGAATCAAAGCACGATTTTTGGGGCCCAAAAATATGAAGACTTGAGCTAATATAACTCTAAAAAACGTCTCTCTAAGTCTCGAAAAATAACTACCTCGTAGTTGGCTTTTATAGGAAAACCAAAAGAGTTTTGAGTCGGTGGGACTGTTGTTGTGCGTGTACCCCGAACCGGTTCATTGTGTGGTTCGCGATACCTCGTTGGTTTGGGGTTAAAACAAACAACATTCTTCTAAGGAATTTTCCTCATCTTAAAAAGGTCATAACTCCTTCACTATAGCTCAGATTGAGTTGCCAATTCTTCCAGTATATACGTGGTGTCGAGCTCTTCAACTTTCCTTTTGCAGACCTCTAGACTATGATTGTAAAATTACCAAAATGCCCTTGAACTTTTTTGTCTTGCCTTTCTTTCATTGTTTTGACTTATCTTGCATACCACTTACATAAAATCCCTAAAATCGTGGAACGTGAAGTCGTTGAGGCAGATGTGGGACACTTGATGGAGATGATTCTAAGTCAAAGTGTTAGCATAAGGAGTTTCAATGAAACAAGAATAGTAGTTGTTAATATTACAAGGCTATATAGATCAATTAATTGATCGAGTACATTGAAATACAAGAATATCTATTTATTAGATATATGCTTATTATGAACCATCTTGTACTCAACATGATTCAAGTATAAAAACACTACATATAGTTTCTTATAATTCGGATAGAAGCCTTCATATGAGACCGTGAAGTGACATGCCAAATGTAGCGGCGTACGACATACAAAAATGTAACATATCGGACTTGAGAAAAATGTCCTTACACAAGGGTAGAGTCACCAAGTTTCCCAAATCCTGAGAGCGTCACGCTTCACTAGTTTGGGTTAGGCGATTCGATTTAGAGGCTTTACAAGATATGATTTTTTTTATTCTCATTTTCTATCACGTAATACCTCCCTTTCTAAATCTAAATGTTAAATGTGTCGGATTTGTTTACATGCACTAGCTTTTGTGATACATGATATATATTTTTGCTAGTTGTGTGATTATTTGTCATTTTCTAGTCCATGATTCATTATATATGTTTTTGCTAGAATTATGACTTGTATATCAATTGTATTTTATTTTTTTCAGTTTTTTCTAGAATTAATTGAGAAAATAGAAAAAGATTTTTGTGTGTCTTTTGAGTTATTTTGGTTTGGTTTAAAATTTTGAAAAACTCAAGAAGATGTTTTTGTGTGTATTTGAGTTTTACACACTTTTGTCGCATATACTTGTGTTGAATCCCGCATTCCCCCGCTTCCATGTGGCTAGAACTTTTGGTTATCTATTTCATTTCTTTAAAAAAATTATCATGCTTGCATGGGGTAATTTAAATTTGAGTTTCTTAAGGGATTCGTATTTTTATGCCTCTTTTGAACACATGCACGAGATCTTTTGAACTTTAACTTCACATGAATATTTGATCGAAGTGAGATGTTCTCCTAACAGTTTAGTCATCTTCGTGTTTTGTGACTATGGAGGATTTGTGCATGTAAGAACAGTTGCACGTGAGATTTATGGGTGTTGATAAAAATTATTATATATGAAAGTGCACGGGAAAGGTCTACGAAAGGAACTCTTTTCCTTTGCGATTAAGCCATCCTTTGTAGGGACCTTAAAAAAAGGTGTGGTATTGTAAAAAGTAGCCAAGGTCTAAAGAGTTTGATAAAGTCCTAAAAAGTGTGGCATTGTAAAAAGTAGCCAAGGCCTATTTAGTTTAGATTGATATATCCATTCGAAATAAAAGAAAAGAATATTATTATCATTGAGGTAGTTTGAATGGAAATATCAACGGGTTTGCACATTGTCAATGTATCCTAGTTGTGCTATTTTGTCATGACTCTATTGTAGAATCATCAAAATTATAGTCTTGTATGCATTCTTCTTATTTTCTTCTTTGAGTTCACCTTATTTCATTACATGAGGCTAAATTTTTGTTTGATAAAAAGTTTGCAATAAAAAAGAACTCCTTGAACTATTTTAAGTGATTGGTTAATAATTGTATTGTCTCTAGTTCACACACCTTCACTTCAGTTTCCAAATTACTCACTTATGCCATAAGAGTGTGGAAAGATTATTTTAATTTTTGTGTGTCATTTTTGGTGTGTGTGTATATATATATATATATATATATATATATATATGATATTATTTGTTTTATGTCTTTGCCTTGCTATCTATCCCATGTTTGCTTCTTGATGATATTGGTATCTATCTTGTTGCGATATTTGTTTGATATCCCATGCTTATTGTAGTACATTCTAGGCAGTATCCTTTTTTATTTATCGCATCATGGTTGTTATCCATAATAATTTGTGTGGATTAGTTGAATTTCATTGTTGCATATATTATTTATGGTTCTTGTCACATTTTACATCATCACATGTTAAACTTGTTTTTTCCATTTTACTTATCCCTTGCTTCATTTAGGGGGATATTTTTCTTTAATTGGGGAGAAATAAGTTCTTTTATGATTCTTTAACCTTTGTCTATTCCTAGTAAAAAAGGAGCAGAAATGGTATTTGAGCCATTAATGTGGGAGATTTAACTTGGGGGAGACACGGCCTTATTAGGTAGATCGTGTTAGATAAAGGGGGAGAATTAATTTTTTGCACTTTATATTGTTATATTCCCTATGAGTTTCATGGTGTGATTAAGTGTGCAGGTTATCATCTTAAGCGATAGTGTTTTAGAGCGGCAAATCTTCTCAACTCTGCGTCATGTCAAGCATTATATTTTTTTTTGGTGGGATTGTGTCTAGATCTGCATAACGTCCTAGGATCTTTTGGTTTAGTTTTATCCCGGAATAGACAAAGGGGGAGATTTGTAATGACAAATTTCCAATTTAGTCAATTTGTAGTTTTGGCTTAATTTTGTACAAAACTAGTTGAGTCATAGGATAGTTCATTGTTGTACCTCAAGCCTATAACAATTGAAGTGTTGAAGATGTAGCGGTCAAGAATTTAAAGATTACATATTTGTCGATTTTCGTGCCATGTTTCACATCTTCATCATATAGACAATTCAAAAGTCTCTAAAGGTATGAATGCATTAATATATAAAGGGACTTGGAATTTATTTTGGGTGTTATTTTTTATTTAAATTTAGGTTGAAAATGAGTTTTTATTTTTTAGAAGAAAAATATATTTGCTGAAATCTCATTCGAATGCCATGTTCAAATGAACCTGTTAGAACGAGTTTACAAATGAACTTCTTAGTAAAATCTTCTGAACTATCGTTAGAAGTTTCGTTCGAACGAACCTGTTCAAATGAACTTCCAACGATATTTTTCGCATATTGGTCTGAAATCTCGTTAGAAGGTCATTCGAACGACTTGGGCAGTTTTCAGGCATATTTGAGAAGTTTTCAAATTTTAACCTCCCACTTTCCCACTAAGTTTTTACCATCTTTAATATGCACGGGGCAGGAACTTTTTAGATGACTTTTGTGAGTTTTCAAGAACACTTTCAGAGAAAAATCTCCAATAACAAAAGTTCCATTTTGTGTTTTATCCCTTAGTGATTTGTTTTTCATAAAAACACAATGTTTATGTCCATCACTTTATTTTGATCCAAGTTCCTAAATATATATATTTGCTTCAGATCTTTTGGCATCGGATTTTCACTTCAACCCAAAAGGGAGAAAATTTTCCTACGGAGGAGTTTGTTCTTTGTTTGCGGAACCCATACGGAGAAAGGCTTCATTTATTGGGTTGACGATAGCTAATCCCCATCCGTGGATTTTGAGGTGTTGGTATACTCCAACATTATCGACTAGGCGGAGGTGAAAGAACGAAGGAGTGTCAAGAGTTGAAAGGAGTTGAGTCGAGGAAGTAAGTCTCTTGTTGTGTCTTTTGTAAAAATACCATGGTTAGTGGATTTGTAGGCTGGGTCGTCCAAGGTTTATTCCGTTGTGGGTTTTCCTCATACATCGCGCCATGTGGTTGTGATTGTTTATTTTATCGTGAAAAATCACGTAGATGTATGCTTGGGCCAATCAAGATAAAATTTGGCTTAAAACAGACCTTTGGATTAAATTGGTGCTAGTTTTAATTTGGGTAATTTTAATTTAATTTAATCCAAGTCAAGAAATTTAATTTGACAAAATGAATGCTTAAGTTTTTTTGGCATAATTTCATCTTGAATTAAACTGAATTGTTGTTTAAGTGAAATATAAAATGTTGGTTTTAATTTAATTTCACTTTAATTTTAATTTGAAGAAATTAAAATTTTCTTAATTTAAAAATCGGTATGTCATTGAACCATCTCATAATTTGAGTTTAAAATTTTAGGGCATCCAGTTCCATCATCATGTATAAATAAAAACATTAAAAAAATTAACTGTTTTTATATAAAAACATAATTTTTAATAAAAAAAGAGCTAAAATAATAAATAACGTCTTATAATAAAACTATTTTTTAATTAAAAAGCATCGTTTAAATATTAATGTAATTTAACGTGTGTGTATGAATTGAAATACATTTTGATTTCAATGTATAATTTATATTAGATGTATATATGAAATGTATAATGTATAATGTTAACAATTTATATTAATGTAATCATGGGTAATACATTCTTTTTAGCTGAAAAAATGGGTAATACATTCTCTTGAGTGTTATCTCATGTCTTTTCATACACACGGGTTTAATACATACTCATGGATTGCCACATTCCATGTTCATTTTGAGTTGAACTTTTATTTGGAAAAAAGATAGTAAATATTCATCTTTTTCGAGAGAATTTTCTTAGTTCATCTCATATCATGTATTTGTTTCAAGCTTTGTGATTAATTCTTGAATCCTTAAAAGTAAGACTTTTATACTCACGGTCGTTTTGACAAATCTTTTTCCGAAATAGTTTGTTCTTGAGTATGGTCTTCTTTCAAGCTTGAAAAATACACTTGTGACTTATTTAGAAAAACCAGACCTTGCACTATATCTTCTGAATTATAAAATATCCTCCCACATCCTGCTTGAAGTTGATGGTTACTTGGCAGTTTCGTTGGCTCAGAACAAAGTGTCCCTCCACTTTAAAGAAGATTTGTTGGCATAAGACTTCAAGACATTAGACGAGTCAAAAATCGATCATTGTCGTGTAGCGTTTGTTAGCTATTGGCGCTTTTTTCGAGGAATATGGTGTGAAATAGTAAATAGTCACTTGATGTACTGTGTGATTGTAAGTAATATTTTTCAAATTTATAAAAATCTTCCACGATACATTTGTCATTCAATACAGCGCATGGTTATTTCTCATTAGTGGTTTTTACTCGTTCGTCCGGTGTTGTGTGAATTTTTTTAACTTTTCGCATTTTAGAATCGCTTATCTTAATTTGAAGAAAAAATTGATTAGATTCTAATATCAATAAAATAATTTGTCACATAAACTTTGAGGATTGTTTTAACCCATTTCTAATTAAAAAGGAAAATTATCCCTCAATCGATAATTTAATTTTAATTGTTGATTTACCACCGAGAGCTCGCACTCTCGTAGTCTAATCTAAAAAATAATGATTTACAAATCCCAGGGTGGATTAAAGGCCGAAGAACAAAGATCAATAACCATCTTAGAATTTCCTTTAATAATAAATTTGTGTAAGTTATAGTTGTTTAAAGAAAACATGCCATATAATCCATTTCTGCTTCAGCCCAAGATGGTGAATTGGCATTAGTAAGGCTTATAAACCATTAGCCAATGTTCCATTATGATCTCTAATGATACCATCCATAATATCCCTCTTATAAATTTGACACCCCGCTTATTAAAATAACGAGTGGTTAGCCCTCTACTAAAATAAAATAGGAATCTCATTTGGCTCATTATTAGCATTAGTGTCGAAAATCCAATTAATTATTAACCACTTATTATTTAATCAAGTTGTGTGTCAAATTTAACTTTTTTAAAATGCCGTAAATAAAACCATTCACTATAAATCATTCAAATAAATAATTAAATCCACAACCACATAATTAAAACCATATACTGGCATAATATAAAAATCCAGTAACCGAATAAACCATCGATTTACAATCCAATAAAAGTGAATTAAATAAAAATGAAATAAAAATTCTTATTGGGCGACATGTCCGAATAATAATTGACTGAGTTGTATCCAGAATCTCAAAGATAGAAAACAGCTAAACAATCCCAACAACTCTGCATAGCGACTGCAACTCTGATGACCTGGAAGTGATACTCATGCTTGGTGTCCTAGTGGCTAGACACCAAAAAGGTTTTGAAAAATATTTTTCTACAGGTCATAGCCTAAATCCTTTGAAAAATATTTTGCAAATAATTAAAATGTATTAATAAATATGAGTGCATTCTACGATATTTAAAGTCGTACTCCTATAACATAATACTCACCCCTCAACTATAGTGCGCAACTAATGCATGAATTCTAACTTCCTAGTTATGCTACCCAACCTAACTAGTCTTAATGTACGCTTAAGTCCATACGCTACTCCGTGTCATGCGTATTTTACATGTTTAGCTTTCACTTTCGCTTAATAATTATAATTCTTAATTATAATTTACCATTTCCTTTCAAATAACTTTCACGAGTTATTAATTCAATATTCACACTTTAATATCTTATGCTCGTATATATATTTTTCTTCATAATTATATACATATTTACATATCACAGCAAGTACACATATATATACCTCTCTATATACAAATAGCCCAATCCCTGATATTAATAACTCACTGGATACGAATCTCTAGTATGTTATTAGGCTCCAGCGCATACAGACATCACCCTGGGCCACCGGGTCGGAATCTGACCGCTGAACCCAAATTGTAAACGATGTTGGAGACGGTCATAGTCTTAAGTTAGTGAGTCATAACCATACCACAATACTCCACTTGGACGCCAACCTCACATAGAGTTGGAATTCACAAGCCTATGACCCTTGGGACCAATACTACACCTGTTAGGATTCGTCAGGAGAGATTGCCCACAGTGTGAAACCTCCATCAATAGCATCCCACTTGAGTGGTATGTTTAATATATATATATATATATCCAATACCCCGGCTGTCCATGTATGTCACTCGTAGCACTACCCTATAACCCTTAAGTCTAAACCCGACTCCAAATTATTGAACAATCACTTATTTAATTAATTTATCCCTTATATTAATATTCTGGACACGTAATCATTCTCAACTAGTGTATATCCCCTTGTTACCTAATTTTCATCACGAATTAATTATTTAAATTTCCTAAGTATTATTCATCCCAATTACTCCAACTCTCACCTCGAATATGTCCCAATCATCCCAAGGCCAATTACCATATTTATAACAATATTCCAAAGGTCCTAAATTTACTCACAGACATCCTAAATCAATTCGGGACCAACCCAATTAATTAACCAAAATTGGGAAAACAGGGTCGCCGATCCAGTTCAGTTTGAGGGCAAATCGGTTCGCCCTGTAGAATAACCCAGTTTTGCCTATTTCAAAATTCAGCAAGGTATCATCAATTCAATTCACACATAAACCCAATTCCACCAAGAATGACCATTCTCCATCAATCCTAAATATGAAGCTAACCCATTTTCATACTTAATTCATATATCCATTATCAATTAAATGGGATTCATTATTTTATTAAAAACTTGTGCAATTCTCAATAATACCACCAAAAATCACAATTTCCAAATGTTTTCAATCAATATTCTATCTTTCTACATGGGATCCTATCTTCAGATTTTAGATTATATAACGCCATATAAATCCTATGAAATCATGTCCCCCAAACCCAATTTTCATATGACTCCCACCCAAAATAAGTGTCAGCAGCTATAATATTAATTGAACTGCAAACATACAATACTAAGGAAGTTAATAATCAACCTTAAAAAATTGTAAAGTCTGAATTTGTATTATAAGTCCCCATTGTGATGATATTAGCCCATAATTTCTTCAACTCTTCACAATTCTTGCCTCTCTTGATCACCCCCTTTGAGTTTCTTCTTGAATTCTTTTATATCCTTCCTATTTTCTCTCCAACTTCTCTCTTTGGCTTTTGATATAACAAAGTAACCCCTTGATTTAATAATGTTGCTAATCACTCAACCCTAGCCTTTGATTTTGTTAGTCTAATCCCAAAAATAGGTTAACATGTATATTTAAATGACCCGTATACCCTTATGCGGTGCCCATTTAGTCTAAAAACCCTCGAAATCCAATCACTACCCATGATTATTTAATTTTGACTATTTCGACCTATTTTGGATCAACTATGCACTCAAAATAATCATGTGGATCACTAATTATAAATATCCCATCGCAACCTTTTATAATCCACACATGTGTTCCAGTTGAGATACAATCAAATCACATCTCTTTTACCCACTTACGATGTAATACCATTTGACATTAATTAATTTTCTTTATCAAACTAGTAATTATATAATCACATAAATATTAATCCACTTCCCTTTAATTAATATTTATTTTAAATTCATATTATTTCTCAATATATTTAAATTACGTTCATAAGTTTAATTTAAATGCCAAAGTATAAATACTTAAAATTATGCGATGTTACATATTCCCCCCTTAAAAAGGAATTTTGTCCCCGAAATTAGAGCATACCAAGAATAAAAAGCTCGGGATATTTCTCATGCATATCATCCTTCTTCTCCCATTTCGACTCATCAGCGTAGTGATGTACCCACTGAACACGAACCAAGGGCACCACCTTAAACCACGTTCCAAAATAGCAACCGGACTCTCCTCATATGAGATGTTGGGAAGAAAACTATCCCCTCCAGTGGAATATGCCAATATGCCCTCTCACTCCTCTGGTACTTCTTTAATGATTATACATGAAACATGTCATGAACCTACTACAGATGCTCCGATAAGGTGAGACTATATGTCACCGAACTTATTGACGTGATGCAAACAATGTGTGTAGTGTGTGTATCTATAACTCAAGTTCAACCGAGTTGATAACGTAATAATCCCGGTAAGTCAGGGTCGAATCTTAAGGTAATAGGACGAAATCGTAACGTATACTACGATAAGGTGTCTAAAACCTAATAAAAAGGAAAAGGTGATGAATTTTGTATGAGAATTTTAATTTATCTAAAGCAAATAAATATCAAATGCAATTTAACTGAACTAAAGAAAAAACTACAAATTTTAAGTTTAAAAACTATTTGAAAGAAGTGGGATCAGGATCCAATCCATCAAACTGTTGGTAATTTTGTTGGATACACAATTTTCAAAAGCTATATATATTATTAGAAGAAAACCTAAAAGTTTTTGAAGTACTAAACATATGAGAATTTTACTTTGCACAATATCTAGTCAATAAATAATTTAACGCGAATGAAAAGATTTTCGACACACGTATTATACCCTTAAACACTTCGGTTTCCTAGAGAAAATGAAGTTAAAAGACCTATAATACTCGTTCCGACAAAATATCAAACCTACGAATTATATACAATTTTATTAAATTTTATATCCAACTTATATACTTAGGTTGGTTTCATGTATCCCAACCCTCGAAGTATCTAGTCGAACATGTTAAATATAACTAAGCATGAGTTATTTACATTTCAAGAAGACATGATTATGGAAATATGGCAAGAAAGCATGTAATCTATAACAAAGAAGAAAGAAAGGTGAATAATCACAAACAAATATTGGAAGAAAAATTGAAAAGAAATATGAACTTGTATTAAATTTGCATGCATGTTAAGGACAGATATTGAATCTTCTTGTTCCTTTCTTTCCCTAGCTTTCTTCTCTAAGAAAAACTCTGCAAAACTAAGCTATTAGACTCCTAATGTGACCGAGAATATGTCCTAGGTTATTTTGGAAGTCCCTAAACCATACAACTCATTAGCGAAAAATAAGGCTTAAAATAAATTTCCCGTATCAGGTATGTCAAACTAGTTCGCTCTATCAAACCAGTTCTATGCCATTCCAAATCGGTTCTGCCAGGGGGAATTTCCTATATTGCACTTTTTCCCCTGGATTTTTTTCTCATCTTCAAATGCACATAACTTCTTCACCGTAGCTCAGATTTGGATGTTGTTTCTTCCAGTGTTCTCGTAACTTTAAGATCTTCAACTTTCCAATTGGCTCTACCTCCGGTTTGTAGCTGGTAAATTACAAAATTTCCCTTAAATTTCCTTTTCTTCGTTTCTTTCACTGTTCAATTTTCCTCTCGTATCTACTTGAATTAAACACATGTAAAATAAGAGAGAAATGCACAAAACAAAAAATACTTGCCAAAAATGTTAGTAGCATGATTATGAGATAAATATAGTCTAATGACAATGCACGGGGACCATAAAAGTGCCTAAATTAAGGGGATAATTATGAAATATTTAGGTCGAATCAAATCCCCCTAAAGTAGATAGTTGCTCATCCCGAGTAATGTCAAAAAATAAGAGTATGATTTAAATGTACTTCCAAACAATTATTGGGATAGAATACCTCTTTCGTGGGCAAGACGGGTGGTGTCTTATGAGGGTTTATAGTGAATTTACCTACAAAACTCAATTTTTGACTCAAATAAAATATCAAAATAATTAAAAATTATACAATTTAAATTTCAGAAAAATAGTCACTTTAAATTCTTATTCAATAATATCAATTTATAAATGTGTGTGTGCGAAGCTCAAATTTAAACCGCCAACTTCCTTTGACTGATCATTACGTTACTTTATCAAAAATTTATTTTAATTCAATTTCTCACAGAATGCTCTCACAAACTAATCACTCTTAATATGGCTATTTCTTCTCGGTGTGCATGATAGTAGGAGTAAATATAATGGACACTAGTTCACACACACACACACACAAGTTGAAAGACATAGTATTTGGGTGAAAAGATCGCATGAATGAGTTATGACCATTGAAAAACAAAAAACATCATTTTTATTCCCATTGTTTTGCCTCTTTATTAAATTCTCGTGTTTTAGCTCTCCACGCGGTAATTAATTTCGTTATTCAGACTCGTTTAGTAATTTTTCATGTTAAGGTGTTTTGGGATGAAAATAGGAATGGTTGAGAATTTTTGGAGTTAGAATTTTTTTTCTTTCTATGCTCGTAAGAACTTTTCCGAGCATTTTCTTTTTCCCATCTATTTTTCTCATTTTTCTATTTTTTCATTCTTTTCATTTTTCATTCTTTTTTTTTTAAATTTTTCTTGCCCCTTTTTATGACCCATTTTGGACTTAATTGATAAATTTTAAACTTTCGCCACCCTGAGCCAATTGTTCTTTTTAAGTTATCAAACGAAAAGGTTATAATTTATTAGGCTCAATCGGGCTTGCAAAAGGATACAATTTTTGTAAGAACACAAATTTCTAATTGAGTCCTTTGTAGTTTTGGCTCAATTCCGGACAAAAACGTTTGAGTCAAAGGATAGAGTATATTGATCATCCTTCAAGCCTATGACGTATTTGTTGAAGACGTAGCGGCCAAAAGTATAAAGCCTCATCAAGTTACCGAGTTGAATGTGCCTCGTTTCTACGTCATCATTAGTGGTTCCATGCTCCCAAGGTATGAATGCATTATATATATATATATATATATATAGGAGCTTGGAACGTTTTTATATTGGGTGTAGGTTTATTTAAAACTGTTGTTTATTTTTAGAAAGATTTAATTAAAACTTTAAATAAAGTTTATAAAGTTTCTGGGATAAAAATGAAAATTTCCAACTTTCTGGAAGTTCGTTCGATATGTCGTTCGAATGAGTTTTTCGTTCGAACCAGATGTCGTTCAAACGAAGCTGCCAACGAGCTTCCCCATAGGCCACTGGAACATCGTTCGAATTGTTGTTCGAATGAGATGGATGTTCGAACGAGACTTCAAACGAGATTTCTAAGGAGTTCATTTTTAAGCCACTGGAACTTCTTTAGAAAGGCTCGTTCGAACGAGATTTCAGACGGGAAAAATTTATGGCAGTTTTTACCCATGTTTCCCACTTCATTACCCCACTAACTTTTGACAGAACTTAATAGTGTTGGAACCAACCTTTTTGGTTTAACTTTTTCATACACATCTATCTCCCAGAGTGAGTTTGAGAGAAAAATTGATTAAGGAAAAAGTTCATGTTTTAAAGTGGCTAAGTTTTCAAGAAAATTAATTACACACTTTAGTTTTACACCCATAGTTTATTTTTTCCAAGCATCCATATATATATATACTTTTCTTGGAGTGTTTGGCACCGGTTCATATCTTCCTTCAAAGAGAAGTTTTGGTTTTCTTCTACATCCCACAAAGAAGAAGAAGTTTGCGTCAATTTAGCCACTTGGAGAAAGGCTCCTTGTTCAGGTGACGGTGACCATATAAAGTCCGATCGGTGAATTCCGAGACCGCGGTGGAGCTCTGTGGTTATTCGCTAGGCATAGGTTGATAAAATAAGTTGTGTCGGGGCTTGAGAGGGATCGAGTCGAGTGTTGTAAGTCATCTTGATTGTATTTGTAAATTCTGTACTTAGTGGATTCGAGGCTAGGGTCGTCCGAGGTTTTTTTCCTGTTATGGGTTTTTCCTCGTACATCGCGGCGTGGTGGATTAATTGTTTATTTTATCTTTTGCAAAATCACTTAGAACGCAGGCTTAGGTAAAAAGATAAACTTGGTTTAATTTAATCACTGCGTGTTTAATTTTGTGCTAATTAAATTTGGGTAATGTTTATGTGAATTTAATTCAAGTCATTTAATTTAATAAATAAAATTGGTTTGGCCTAACTTGATAAAATTGCAAAATATGACTTAGGCAATTTTTCTAGGACTTGGATTAATTAATATGGTTTAAGTGAATTTAATATAAGTGTGTGTTTTAATCATATTTCACTTTGAGTTTAATTTTTATTTTGAAAAGGAAATTAAAATTTGTTTATTGTGTTGAACCGTCCACTAACGCTTCAGCATCTAACAAGGAAATTGATTTTAAAGTGTAAGGATTTTAAAATTGGGGCGTCTTCAATTTGGTATCAGAGCCGTACCGCTAATTTATCCCGTTAAAGATCCGTTTTTCGGCTTTTATAATTTTTGTGCTCCTTGTATTTTTAGGTGGTTCAATTTTTACTCACTGTCAATTTTTTTTTGTATCTCTCGATGGGACACCTTTGTGAAAATTTGTCCATTTCTAATGATAATGAAATTTTTTCTATTCGAGAGGAATTTAATGAGCTTAATAAGTGTAATGAAAAATTATGAGAATTAAATTTGAGATTTGCAAAAAGAATTAAATTTCTTGAAGAAGAAAATTCTTGTTTTAAAGCTAAAGTTGAATTTTTGCAAACCTCGCTATCTCAAAAAGATATTTTTCCTGAAAAGCTCATGGACGTAAATTACAATTATAATATTTTAGAAATGTCCAAGAAAGAGAGTGATAGTCGAGAAAAGACTCTTAGGGACAAGTTTGCTCACATTGAGGGGGAGCGTGATAACCTTCTAGAAGTTATAGATAATTTAAAGAAGGAGTCCCATAAAATAGAGGAGTCTAATTTTTTACTTGAGTCCAATATTTTAAAAATAAAAAATAACTTACAAGACTCGAGCAGTTTTGATAATGGTTCTAGCACATCTTGTTCAAATGCTCCGTTGCTAAAGATAAAACCATTGTTTGTTTTGGAGGGTCTACTTTATCCAAAGACTTTAGAAAAGGTCACACCTTAGGTAACATTTCTCATGTTTTCACATGCTTTCATTGTGGTAGGAAAGGTCACCTTAGGTCATTTTGTTTTGATCTTAAAAGAATTCCTAGGAAGTCTGTCTAGCAATTCATTTGTTTCCAAATCCCATAATTTTAAATATACATCTATATGGGTTCGAAAATCATTTTTAGACGTGCTAAATATTAGATTTGTTGATTCTCATCTACTTTCACATGAAACCTCCCTTGCTAAATTTAAAGGTTGAATGTTTTAGTTTTGTTTGCATACTTTAGCGTTTGTACTTCATGCTATAATTTTATGCTAAATGTATGCTTGTTTAGTCATTTTCTAGTCATTTCTTTATTTCATATCTTATGCTAGAAATCATGACTTGTTTATCTTTTGTATTTTATTTATTCATTTTGGTTGCATTAAATGAAAAATACAAAAAGATTTGTGTTTATCATTTGTGTTTCATCTTTTAGTAATTTAGGCTTAATGAAAATACAAATGATTTTTGCTTGTCTTTTGAGTACATATTTTTTATTTTTGGTCAAATATTAGAAAAACTCAAAAAGATTTTGTTTTTGGTGTGTATTTTAGTTTGACACACTTTATGTGGAATATACTTGTGTTTGAATCCCATCTTTTATGCTCCCATATGGCTAGAACTTTTAGTTTAGATTGTCAATCCTTATTATGTTCTTTACCATGCTTACATGGAGTAGTTGGATTTTGTGTTGCTTAAATGGATTATATTTTCATATGCCTCAATTCACACATGCACGAGCTCATTTGAAATTATAACTTCGTATGTATATTTGAGCTTTGTGAGATGTCCTCCTACCAATCTTGTCATCTACATATTGGCGACCTAGGAAGGCTAGTGCATGTCAAAATCCGTTGCACGTGAGATGTGTGAGATATAAAAAAATGATAAATAAATGTGCACGGGGAAGTGCTCCGAAAGGATTTATTATCCCTTGCGATTGTAAGCCACCGTTTGAATGGACCTAAAAGAAATATGTGGTCCAAAGGCCTAAAAATATAAAATATGGAATTAAAAAGAAAAATAATTGCCAAGGCCTATGTTTAGTTGATTTATTCATTCAAAAGAATAATATTTATGCTTATTGAGGGAGTTTGAATGATATATCAACGGTTTGCACAATGTCCGTTTATCCTAGTTGAGCTTTCAATGTCATGACTCTATTGGTTAGAATCATCAACATACTAGGCTTGTATGCATTGTGTATGTTTGTTCATTGAGTTCAATCTCTATTGTCACATGACATAATATTCAAATGTGATGAAGTTTGCAATCAATTGAGAACTTCGTGAACATGTTTTAAGTGATTGGGTCTAAATTTAATTGTTACTAGTTCACACCCCAACACTTCCGTTTCCATATGACACATTTTTGCCATACGAGTGTGAAAAGCTTATCTTATTTTGTGTCATTTGTGTGTTTATATCTATATATGTGTACTTACGTCTATTAGGTATATCTTATTTATACATATATTTGATATTTTTGTTTATTCTTTACCTTGCTTTCTAGTTCATATATGCTTTATTTCATAATTAGTATCCATCTTATTGCATTCTTTGTTGATATCACATGCTTAATACTTATGTATCATATTGGTATCTGTTTCTTGCATCTCAGTTGGTATCCATTAGTATTTATTGGATTAGTTATGACTTTTGTTGTCCATATGCTTTAATGTTCTCATCACTTTTGCACATTTACATGTTTAGCTTGTTATCCCATTTTTTCCCCTTGTTTAGTTTAAGGGTAATATGCTTTAATTGGGGAAGATAAGTTAATGTTTAAATTCTTAAGCCTTTGTCTATTCCCGAATAAAAGGGGGAGAATGCTAAGGGGAGAAATGGTATCTAATCCTATTGTATATCGTATCTTAGTTGAGGGAGATTTATCTTAGGGGGAGAGGTATTTCTAAGTTGATCATTGTTGATAAAGGGAGAGAATTATGTGACAACCCGCGATCCGAGATAAGGGGTGGCCAGCCTGATACTCAAATGTAACAGGAATCATGGGTGGATATCACTCTCAGCATCACTAAATATAAACTGAGTATACGGGAAAACCACCCAATAAATCAGAAAACGGGTTGCCAAAAAGAGTAAAATTTTGAAAATGCAGTTATGAAGATTAAATTTAAACAACCCAATCTGATAAGCAAGTGGAATTCCATAAGAGTATATATATTACAACTAAATCGATTGTAAATAAGAGGACCGAATAGGCTGTCGGTCCACAGCTACATACAAAGTATTACAATGAATTTAAGTATCTTACTTAATACATTCATTAATCAAATACAAAGGTTTGGGCCACACGCCCGAGTGTAAGACCCGATCGTATCTAGAATACCAAAATGGAGGCGTCTAATTCAATGACCTGTAGTAACCCGCAAAATCTTACAGCTCGTCAAAAGCAAAGTAATTTGGAAAGTCAAAACGGGCGTCCTTGCGGTGGAGCACCTAAACGGATACAATCGTATATATATACAACAAGGAAAATAAACCGGTCAGGGCCGGATTCTATATGATTTCCAGAAGAATAAAAAACATGATAGGTATGAACAGTTAAGCAAGAATGATAAGGATGATAAATGTCATTTACATAAAAGAAAGAAAAGTGAATAGCTTAAATTTAAAACCTTAGCTCATTAATCCAATTACCATATCCTTCTTACATTCCTTATTAGGAATAAAACCATATATTCGGTTAGATCAAGAAGATATCATTTCCTTTAACTTATTAACTTTTATAGTTAATTATCTTTCCATTCCTTAATAGGAATATCATTAATATCAAGTGCTCTTTATGGCACATTTATCTCAATTCCCGTGCTCTTTATGGCACATATCCATGCCCTTTATGGCATATATCATACGCTCTTTGTGGCGTTTAACAACCATCAAGTCCCACTTGATAAAAATATAGTTATATTCATATACATATAACGATATCTAAGACCGCCCGTCCGGGTTTCCCCACTGTGTGCGCCCCTAAATGACCATCATCTTCCAGGGCCTAACATAAGACAACCTGGGCACCTATCGAATTCCGTCGGGAAGCGGCCATGTGCCTGCGGGGTAGTCAAGACCAAACCTAGAATCTCCTACCCATCGCAGAAAAATACATATATATATATAAGCGCTCGCATGGCCTAGGACTATATCCACCCTGCATTCATTAGCCAGGGGGCTTCACCTATGCGAGCGGACTGCCCTTATGATGGTATTTAGAGAGGTGTGTATGAGTAAATTATTATTTACATTTTGAATCTCATTTTCAGTTTTAATTATCATACCAAATTTCATTTCCATTATCCATGTGTTTGGTCCATTTTATTCGAACCCATCTCCATTAAGTAATCTGGTTCATTTTATTCGAACCTAATACCTTAGACTAATGTGGTTCATTTTATGCGAACCTAACGCCATCGAATATTCTCATTAATATTCCTCAATTTACAAGTCCCGACTAAATCTCCAAATACTCATAACGATTCTAAAATTCCCCAAAGTTTATATAACTTCGATAAGCCCCTAAAGTCTCCAAGCTTGGGAATTCAAACTCCTAACTTCTAAAATTCAATCAAGGAAGTAATGCCTTAACATTACTTTAAACCTCCCCGGAATCAACCCCAGATGAACCCATTTCTAGTCTAGGGTAACGACCAAACTCAACTAATACTCTAGGACTCTAAGTTTACTTCCATTCAAGAAGGTTCCTAGGTCCTAATCCTAAAAAAGAAGGATAAAAATTTAAAAGGAAAATGACTCAAAACTGCTGGAACCGAATCGATTCGCCCTAAGGGCCGAATCGATTCGCCCAAGCGAATCGATTCGCTCTGAAAGCGAATCGGTTCGGACAACAAACTTGAGTTTCTGCAAATTCCGAATTGATTCGGTCTTAACCCGAATCGATTCGGATACATGGACCTGGGATTCTGCATTTATGCGAATCGATTCTCCCTAAGGGCCGAATCGATTCGCCCCTGCAAAAATGCCAAGAATGGCTATGGAGTCTTGAACTCCAAATTAATCCAACTCCAAAACCAACCCCAACCGAAATCATTTGCTGCAATTTCTACATCCTAAACACATTCTAACTACCAACCTCAACATCATTTATCATCCAAATCCATTTCCAAGGGTTAATACCCAAAAATCCAACAAAAACCCTAACATTTCTAAATCATAACAAATCCATAAATATCAAGACTAATTATTCTACTTAAATCAAATAATTGCAAGTAGATTACTTGCCTTGATCATGGAAATGCAGATTTGATTTGGTATAGGCAATGATCCAAGCTTAAATCTCCAAATTTCTCTTTCTCTCCCAAAGCTTTCTTCCTTTCTCTCTCTCAATTGTGTAAAATGGAAGAATGGGAATAGGGGTGGGGAAAATAAAACGGGGCTTAAGTCCTAAAAGCCCACTTAAGTGCCTAATACGCGATAAAACAATACGCGATACACTTTTAAGCCATAACCAATCAAAAGAGCCCGAAATGCCAAAATACAATATGGCACTTATTTTGACTGTCTCGCACCTACCGGGACTAACTACACCCTCCAAATTATCATTCGAGAATTTTATAACTCATTTTACTTCCGGTTTCATATTAAACCAAATTGTCATTCTATATCTTAGGACACCATAAGTCATCACATGGATATTTTTACCTACTCATAAGGTAACTATACAACATTTTAGTAAATACTAACCTTTTCCATATTAAATCAATATTTACACTACACCCATCATTTTATAATTAATTACTACACATAGTAAATAAATATAAAATATACTATCAAACGTGAGGGTTGGTACAAATTAATTTAGGGGGAGTCCTTACTTAAATTGCATTTAATATTTTCATATTCCCTATGCGTTTATTGTGTTTGCTTAAGTGTGCAGGAATTATATTCTAAGTGTCAACTTTCACCGGCAAAGATTTTGATCCTTTGGGTTGTTTGAGTCAAGCATTGTATTTTTTATTTTGGGTGGGACTTTTTGTCAGTCTAGTAGACCTTGGCGGCCCTTTAGGATTTTTGTTGGTTTTTGTCCCGGAATAGCCAAAGGCGGATATTTGTAAGGACACAAATTTCTAATTGAGTCCTTTGTTGTTTTGGCTCAATTCCGGACAAAACTGTTTGAGTCATAGGATAGAGTATATTGATCATCCTTCAAGCCTATGACGTGTTTGTTGAAGAAGTAGCGGCCAAGAGTATAAAGCTTCATCAAGTTGCCGAGTTGAATGTGCCTCGTTTCTACCTCATCAATAGTGGTTCCATGCTCCCAAGGTATGAATGCATAATATATATATATATATATATATATATATATATATATATATATATATATATATATATATATATATATATATGAGCTTGGAACGTTTTTATATTGGGTGTAGGTTTATTTAAAACTATTGTTTATTTTCTGAAAGATTTAATTAAAACTTTAAATAAAGTTTATAAAGTTTCTGGGCTAAAAATGAAAATTTCCAACTTTCTGGAAGTTCATTCGATATGTCATTCGAACGAGTTTTTCGTTCTAACCAGATGTCGTTTGAACGAAGCTGCTAACGAGATTCACCATAAGCCACTAGAACATCGTTCTAATTATCGTTTAAACGATATGTTTGTTCGAACGAGATTTCTAATGAGTTCAATTTTAAGCCACTGGAACTTCGTTAGAAAGGGTCATTCGAACGAGATTTCAGGCGGGAAAAATTTATGGCAGTTTTTAGCAGTTATTGCCCATGTTTCCCACTTCCTTACCCCACTAACTTTTGACAGAACTTAATAGTGCGCGAACCAACCTTTTTGGTTTAACTTTTTCATACACATCTATCTCCAAGAGTGAGTTTGAGAGCAAAATTGATTAAGGAAAAAGTTCATGTTTTAAAGCGTCTAAGTTTTCAAGAAAATTGATTATATACTTTGGTTTTACACCCATAGTTTATGTTTTCCAAGCTTCCATATATATATATATATATATATATATATATATATATATATATATATATATATATATATATATATATATATATATATATATATATATATATATATATATATATATATATACTTTGCTTGGAGTGTTTGGCACCAGTTCATCTCTTCCTTCAAAGAGAAGTTTCGGTTTGCTTCTACATCCCTTAAAGAATAAGAAGTTTGCGTCGATTTACCTACTCGGAGAAAGTCTCCTTGTTCGGGTGACGGTGACCATATAAAGTCCGATCGGTGGATTCTGAGACCGCGGTGGAGCTCCGTGGTTATTCGCTAGGCAGAGGTTGATACAAGAAGATGCGTCGGGGTTTGAGAGGGATCGAGTCGAGTGTTGTAAGTCATCTTGCTTGTATTTGTAAATTCCGTACTTGGTGGATTTGAGGCTAGGGCCGTCCGAGGTTTTTTTTTCCCGTTGTGAGTTTTTTCCTCGTATATCGCGGCATAGTGGATTAATTGTTTATTTTATCTTTTGCAAAATCACTTAGAACGCATGCTTAGGTAAAAAGATAAACTTGGTTTAATTTAATCACTACGTGTTTGATTTGGTGCTAATTAAATTTGGGTAATGTTTATGCGAATTTAATTCAAGTCATTTAATTTAATTAATAAAATTGGTTTGGCCTAACTTGATAAAATTGCAAAATATGACTTAGGCAAATTTTCTAGGACTTGGATTAATTAATATGGTTTTAGTGAATTTAACATAAGTGTGTGTTTTAATCATATTTCACTTTGTGTTTAATTTTAATTTTGAAAAGGAAATTTGTTTATTATGTTGAAACATCCACTAACGCTTTTGCATCTAACAAGGAAATTGATTTTAAAGTGTAAGGATTTTAAAATTGGGGGCCTTTGGGGGCGTCTTCAATTTTTCACAATTTTTTGTGGCTAATATTTTTGGGTAACGAACGATGGCCTAACTTCATTCATTCGAATTACTAATTATGTTACCAAATGTGTCTCAAGATTAATTTTAATTATGGAATATTTTGGCACGTTTTCGAAACAATATTTTACTCATTTTCCTTAACCGATCTAAACAATTATTTAGACATTATCAATGACTTTTTAATCATTGAAAAGAACTTTGATTTATCTTTTAACTCAGAGTGATTTAATTACTCAAAAAAAATGATAGGCTCAAAATCTTATCGGGTTAAAAATCTCCACACTTGTTCGTCAAGTTGTCAATTTTCGCTCAATTTCCGTTCTTTGTCAATTTAGGCTTAGTGCATTAAGTTTTTTAAAAACTGAGACTTCAAACAAAAATTTAGTGACATTTTTGAAGATTTTAAATTCCAATTTTTATTTAATTAGAAAAAAAATATTTTTTACTTTATTTGAAATTTTTTGACATTTTTCTATTTTTTTGGGCATTTTAAAACTTATGAAGTTTAAAAGTTGCACTTGTCACCCCCTAACTTAGACTTTTGCATTGTCCTCAATCAAAAGGACTAAAATCTATATAAGAAAAGAAAGAGTGCGAAAATAAAAGGAACAAACAATTATAATGGAAGTTTTTCATTAAATAACTAAATTATAATCCATATAGGAAAATATAGGAAATTACATAGTTCTTGAAAAAGATACATCACTAAAACTTAAAGAACTACATAACATAAAAACCACAAATATACCCATAGAATTTAGTGAGAGGGTCTGGGAGCACTGGGGTCATGGTTGTATGGATTGTAGAAATAACTCAGGAATTTTTCATTGAGCCCCATGTTCAAGCGGTACATATTCGCTTGGAGGCACATCATCATGCTCATGTCGCGCCGATAATCTCGTCGGTCAACCTCTCACTCCTCCTGGTACTCCATGATAACTCCGTCAATATGAGTCTCCAAATTATCATTTCAATGATTGATACGTCGTATGATAGGGGTTCTCGTCAGAATCGAGCGCATAGTCCAAGTTGGCATCCTCCTCGTCTCCACCATAAAAAACTTAGACATCATCACCACCACCCTCCTCCATGTCAACATCCTTCAAAATAGGAGGATGAGGTTGCACATTTTGCATTTGCCTCATACTTCGCTCAGTGGACAATGCATTTATGGTCTTTGGTATGCGGGTGAAAGAACATCCTCCGAGGACACGAGCATTGTCACAAAGGCCATAAATAAACCTCGCATCTTTCCCTTTTATTGAATGGAACGACAATGATTTATTGAAGATAAATGTCCACTAGGATAATTTTACTTTGATTGTCGAGGAGATGGTAGAGAAAGGTTCCATGGCATAGGAGAATGTCCAAATTGTTAGTGGTGGGGAGAATTGTGTCGAACGTGATGAGGTGGGAATAATGGATGCGTTTGAGAAGTCGTTAGACGATAAAAGTGTCCATTGTCCATTTGCTTTCGAGTGCCTTACGATCAACGCAGTCTTGTATAGAAATGAGGGGGTGTTTTTCAGATATGTGTGATTTTGAAGAATGATCACCCCCGCAAACCTCATTTTTTGTTTAATAATGGCAAGGGATATGGTAACTCTCTTAACGTAGATATAAGACTCATATTGGTCTTTGGATTTTCGAACGAGCATCCTATAGAAAAGACCCACAACTTAGTCACACAGGGAATTAATGTGTGTGTGTGTGTGTGTGTTTGGGGGGGGGGGGTCAACAATTGGCATCACCCAAAATGGCTTAAAGGGTGGTGACATAGGCTATGAGGTCATCCCATTTGGACTTTGAATTCTATAAAAACCATTAGGGTGGGACCAAAGAAATAATCGACCCAATTACGCTCATGACACTAGCGAAACCCATCGTTCTTACCCTCGTCGATGATATCTAGGATTTTTACTTGGTTGGGTGAGTCATGGTTGAATATAATGGAGAAGGACTTGATGAAATTTTGTAGTGTATAGGGATGAATGTTTTGTTTGAAAAATGGTAGAGACGGGTGGGGTTTTATAGGTGGTTGGATGGTTGGAAAGTGTGGGATTGGGAAAAGGTTTGGTGGTAAATTTTAGAGGAGATGAATTAGGAATTGGTTTTGGGTTGGAGGGAGGTATAAGGATTGAATTTTTGAATAAGGAGTTAATGGGAAAGGTTTGTGGGGAAAGGTGAGTGAATTTGGTGGAAAGAAGGGGGAGCAAATCGGTTCAGGCAAAGGGCGAACCAGTTCAGTTGGGAAAACTGATATAGCCATAGGGAGAACCGATTCAGCTCTAATTTCTTCCCAAATATAAGGTTTTTCTTCCTATTATCATATACTAAGGTATATCAATGGTTAAACACCTCTAAATTCACTACTAAGCCCCTTCTTTCACTTTTTGTGGCCGAATCACATCAAAAACTCATCATTTTTTTACTTCCACTCTCTTGGGGCGTGGTATGGAAAAAATTTATGTTCCTAACTCTTGCTAATGTGGACCTAATTGACTCCTAAACAGACACTACTCCAACTATACGGAGTTCGACAACATATTCATCCGCGTATACGGGGTTCGACAACCAAATCGTGTCATCTTCCTCAACAGACACTCTCGATATGGCTTTAGGCATTATCCATTCACTTTTAATGTGTCCCCCCCCCCCCCCCATCTTTTGGACTCTTAAATTCTATCGCACCATAGGGAAAAATCTCTCTTAGAATGAACAGGTCGGTCCACCAGGAACGTAACTTATCGGGAAATAAATGGAGTCCGAAGTTGTACAAAAGCAATTTTTTGCCCGAACGAAACTCTTTTCGATTGATATTTCTCTCTTGAGTATTCACATCCCGAACGATTGTGGGATAGTAGAGACCACTTTTAAGACTCTTAGTGGCCTCAATTTTCTTGGAAAAGTGGCCTCCACGTGCTTCTGAATGACAAAACCGGATGAGACTAGGGATTTTGTCATCCGGTACACATCTTCGGATTATTTGGTCAGCGTAATATTTAAACAAATAAGGATCTCCATAGAAAAATATGCGCGACCAAGTGAATAAATCCTCTTCTCTTGCAATGTCCAATTGAATGGGAGGCCCCTGTGACTAGGTTGTTCACGATATACGTAAACCAATGAAGACAGGAAGTGGAAAATAATTTCTCATCTGAGAAATACTCGTCTATGGGTATGGGATCTTTAGGTACATTGGATGAGAGTCTCGATTATTCATCATCCACGATGTTCTCTACTACTTTCTTATCTTTAATGGAAAGATCAAATTCTTAGAGTATCAAGATCCACCTAATGAGGCGCGGCTTTGCATCCTTATTAGAAAGGAAATATTTTAGAGTCGCATGGTCGGTAAAGCATGTTATGGGTGACCCAATAAGGTATGAATGTAATTTATTTAGGGTGAACACTACCGCAAGCAACTCTTTCTCCATAGTGGAGTAATTCAATTGAGTCCCGGTTAAAGTTCGGCTAACGTAGTATATGACGTGGGGTTTCTTATCTCTCTATTTCCCTAAAATTGCCCCTATCGCATAATCACTCGCATCACACATAAGTTCGAATGGAAGGGTCCAATCTGAAACTTGCATGATGGGAATGGAGATTATCATGCTTTTTAATTTTTCAAAAGCTTCTTATAATGCTTCACTCCACTTAAAGGGGGAATCCTTCACAAGTACTTAAAGGCCTAGCGATGGTGCTAAAATCTTAAATAAACCTATTATAAAATCCCATTTGGCCCAAGAAAGAGCTCACATCTTCTAGTGACTTAGTTGGGGGAATTTCGGCAGTAATGTAAATTTTTACCCTATCGACCTCTATCCCCTTAGATGACACGATGTTGCCAATAACTACTCCTTAGGTAACCATAAAAAAGCATTTCTCCTAATATAGGTACAAGTTCTTTTCCACACATTAGGAAAGAACCTTCTCAAGATTAGCGAGTCAATGGTCAAAAGAGGGGTCGAAGACACTAAAATCGTCCATTAACACCTCAAGGACCCTTTTGAACATGTCGCTAAATAGTCTAAAGCATGCACCTTTGAAAGGCTGTGGGTGAATTACACAATCCAAATGGCATACATTTGTAGTAAAGTGTGCCAAAAGGACATGTGAACGTAGTCTTCTCTTGATCTAAGACATCCACCTCAATGTGGTTATACTCGGAATAACCATCTAAAAATAGTAAAACAGGTGGCCCGTGACTCTCTCAAGCATTTGGTACATAAACATCAAAGGGAAATGTTATTTCCTTGTGCTGTCATTGAGCTTTCGACAGTCATTGGAAGTGTGCCACCAAGTAGTGGTACATTTTGGGATAAGTTCCCCCTTTGCATTTTCGACCACAGTCATTATCGAATTCTTGGGGATTGATTGAATAGAACTCACCCATTAACTATACGAGATGGGATAGATGATGTACACATCCAATAACTTAATGATTTTTGTTCTAATGACATCTTTCATGGTCATTTTCAAGTGCCTTTGAATCTCCGTAGAGGACTTTATGTCCTGCTCTAGGTGGATTTTATGGGAATAAATTAAAGGAATTAACCTTTGAAATTCGCGATGGTCTAACCAAAATCACCTGCGTGCTTCCTCAAAATGTCCATAAGATTTCCTTCTTTCTCTTTATTCAGGCTTGAGGATACAATAAATGGAATATGTATCATCCTCTCCCAAATAAACGTATTTGATTTTAGAATGAAGCTTCTTCAACTCGACGTTAGGAAATTTCACATCAGAACCGTGCGCGATTACCTCGATGGTAGTTCCTCGAATCGAGAGACCAAACTAATATCTCTTATGTCCTCATCGATATCACCCTCATCCAATAAATCTCCCATCTCCCTCACCTTTCACTCGAAATCGGTGTAAGCACTATCACTCTCACTCATCGTAACTAGATATGCCACTAGGTAATCATTAGTTTGATTACCCTAAAAGTGTTTGTAGACTACCTACTATATAAGATCCTACACATGTAACTAATCCTCATCACCCATTTTCTTGGTGATGTTAAAGATATTAGTCTCGAGTGGCATATTCCCGAACATGAGTTTTATTTACCTATTACACGTGTTAACAATGCATTAGCCATAACAAATAATCATTAAACAAAAATGGGTAACTTGTCAAGGTCAAAGACCCTGACATGGTATGGGTGACAATTTTTTTATCAATGACGTGTCACAGTCAAAGTTCGTGACACATTTTTCCTTATCACGAACGTGTCATAGTCAAAAACCGTGACAAGGAAAACTTATCTCGGACTTTGACCGTGACACATACTTGACAATTATTAACTTATCACATACATATCACGGTCATCGAAAACCTCATGCACGTCTAATGTAACACAAAGCAATCGGTCGCATAGTCACGTGACTCATGGTTTTAGAATATGACCCGAATTTGAAAATAGGCACACTTACGCTTAAAAATGTGTCATGAGTGAGAAAAACAACCAATAGCGTCCAAATGGCACTGAAAATGTCACAAAACTCGTGCACGTCCAATGTAACACATAATAACCGTTTGAATAGTTAGGGGACTCTCAGTTTTAGAATAGGACCAGAATTTGAAATAGGCACACTTAGGCTTGAAAATGCATTTCGAGCAAGCAAAAACCACCAATGTCCCCCAAACGGCATTGCAAGAAGCACGAACACCTCGTATGCATCCAACTTAACATATAGCAACCAACTGCATAGTCGTTGGACTCTTAGTTTGAGAATAGGACCTGAATTTAAAATTTTTTAAACTTAGGCTTCAAAACGTGTTGTGAGAAGAATAAAACAACCAACGACCCGCAAATAGCACAAAGATTGGCATGAACTCATTGTGCACATCCAAAGTAACATGTATCAATGATCCGCATATTCGCAGGACTCCTAAATTTTGATAATATGACCAAAACATCCCATTTTATTTTAGTTAGTTAAATATGGTCATGGTTATAGTCGGTGACCAATTTTTTATAGTTAAATATGGTCACATATCTAGTTCATAACCGTATTTATTATTTAATTTTTTTGATATATTTAGGATCGGTTAAGGTCCGTGACCAAACTGGGAAAGGTATAATGGTTGGTCACGACTATGGGTCATGAACAAGTGGAAAAAGGGGAAAAAACTGGTCACGATTTGGGCGGTGACCATTTTTGTGATGGTATAAAAAGTCGCCACAACATTAGGAAATGACCAAGATACGAGGTTAGTCATGCATTGTTCGGGGATTTGGTCCGTGACCAGCTAGTCGCGATCCTTGTTCACGGCCATGGTCCCTCACGCCATGGTCCATGATGAGACCATGGATTTTGGTCATGGATTTGGTTCGTGACCTATAATTTGGTCATGCCCCATTCAGTCAAGACCCAGGTCTGGGACCCCTGAGCCTAGTTATGCTCCAAGTCAGCGAATGTTTGCCTAATTTGGTGTAGTGGAATTTTCCACTTATTACGCAAAAGGCACATTTAAGTGGGTTAATCTCCATCTTGTACTTTTTCCATCTATTGAAAACTTTTCTTAAGTCAACTAAGTAAGAATTATCCTTCTTTAATTTAATAATTAGATCATCCACATATAATTCCATAATGTCATGGAAAAGGTCATGAAAATAACCATAATTATCCTCTAGCAGTTTGCCCCCACTTTTTTCAGACCAAAAAGCATTATATTGTGTATTAAATTTCCTAAAGGAGTCCTAAAAGATGTCTCCACTGCATCATCTGGATCCATCTTGATCTTTTTATAACCAACATAACCATCCATAAAGTTATACATCTCATGACTAGCAGTTGAATCGATCAAGTCATCAATTGAAGGTAAAGGGAACTCATCTTTTGGTCAAGCTCTATTATTATCTATAAAATCAACAAAAATGAGAATTTATGTTTTTTCTTTCTTCCCTATTAGAAAAATATTGGAAAGACAAATTGTATGTGCAACTAGCTTGAAAAATATAGCTTTTAGCAATTGTTACACCTCATCTTTGATTTCAAAGCCCAATTTAGGATTTTTTGTTCTGGTTGAATGTTTGATTGGTATTAATAAAGGCAAAACATTCAAATTATTACAACTCAATTCTTCATCCAAACCTGGTATCTCAATGTACTTACATGAAAAAATGTCGTTGAATTCCCTAATGATCTTGATCAACTCTAGATTTTTTATGTCTTTCAGGTCCATTGAAATGAATATTGGCATTGGTTCATCACTATCATTAGCTAAATCAATCAGCTCCAACTCTTGAACTTTTGGTTTAGGATGATCTTACATACATTTGGGCATATCTTCAACCTCTTCCCCAAACTCTTGGATATTTGAATTATTAATGACAATACATTATCCTTAATTATCTATCACAAAGTTTTCATACTTCGGTTCAGCTTTTTCAAGGCCTTCAACTGCCCACTCACACCTTCAAAGGTGATATATCACCCTTCTATTATTGAGAATCACTCTTTTCCACTATTGTGCAGGAGATTATGGCTTTTTAGTTTTCTTACAGTTTCTTTATTTTTCACCTTTAATCTATTAACTCTATGTAACAACTCGCGTAATTTTGGGCTATTTTAATTAATTTTTGGAAAATGGAGGAAAATAAAGTTTTTGATAAAATTATTTCTATTGCTCAAATATGTTGGTTATTATTTTTAAAGGCGAGAATTTCAAACGGTTTCGAAAACGGAGTTAAACAGAATTTAAAATGATTTTTAAATGTTTTTAACTCTTGGAATTCTAAGTCGGCGAACATTAAGTAATTTTCAAGAGTTGTTTTGACTTCCAACTCTTCATTTATTTGGCTTATTTAAAGGAGTCTTTTGGATTCCAACTCTTCATTTCTTTGCATTATAAAAGGGAGTCGTGGGCAACCTTTTTAACATACGTTTGGCACAAATTTTGACAGCAAATATATTTTATATTCCTCTTCTTTTTATATACACATTGGCCCTTGAGATTTGCGAGTTCCAACCTTAGATTAGAGGTGTTCTTGGGGCTATTTTGTTGGAGGTTCTTGGAGGATATTTTGTAGATCTTTTGTATTGATCGTTGGTTTCTCATCATGGTTTGAGGTATGGCGTTTTACACAATATGCATCTTAAATCTCGCGAGTGTCATTCTCTTTGAATTCTTGTTAATTGAACTCATATTTGAATTGATAAATTCATTGAAATCTAGAAAATAATTGTTGAAATTATTTTGATTCATGTGGTATCATTATATTGTTATTGAACACGTTGTCATGAGATTTTAATATGGCATAGATGTTGGGTACCCGCCAAAATTCCTGTTTCCCGAGCTATGGCTTGATAAAGCATATACGGATGTGGTGAGGCCTGATGACCCGGTTAAAGTGTTGTTGAGAAATTATAATGATGAAATGCTATTGAGATTTTCATTTTGATTTGAATATTCGTACTCGTGTTGTTATGTTTTATTCATCGCTAACATATATTTGTTGAGCATCTTTCCTGTCGTATTGTGTACTTCCCCATATTTTCTTTTAGTTGGCAGGTTAGCGTGGATTTGGGATGCTATGGACCAATTGGGATGATTTTTAGCGTGGATTATATTGGGGAGAATTTTTAATATTTTTGGAAGATTTGTATTATTTATTTTGTTGTATAGAGCATTGGAGATTTGTATTTATTTTTCGAGTTAGATGTTGTATTTATTCGAGAGACTTGTTGTATTTGAAGAATTGAGATTAGTGAATTTATATTATTGTGGGTTTATTTAGATGCTCTATACCTTGTCACTTGTGGATTTGGATTTATTTTATCGCATTAGCACTCCGTTCGCTCTCCCCGGGCGGGCGGGGTGTTACACTCTACTCAAAGCACTGTGTTATTTCACTTCTTATTCTATCTTATCAATCTTTAGCTCCATTCTATCTCTAAGATATTGAGAGATAAAATGATCTTTAGGAATAATCTTCCTCTTTGATTCATCTTGAAAAACTTCTTTAAACTCTTCATCTTAATCCTTCACATGTCCCAACCTATTCTTAATAGAGGGCACTCTCTTCCTTTCAATACGTATTGTGAGTATACGCGCATCCTCATTTAACTTGGTATAAAAAAAGTGTCCACCAAATGTACTTTATTCTTTTGCAAAAGGATTTTTTATTTCTCGAATCACGGTCTATGCTCCTGTAACATTGGATTTTGCATACTGATGGTATGTTGAAGGAACTAAACCATAGTTATGCATCTAAACCATTACAATTAACAAATAGTATGAGGTATCTAACTCAATCACATGGAATTTAATGAATGACATGAGATTTCCCATTGTTATTCTAATGTTCACATAGCCAATGAACTTGAAAGTTTGGTTATCATAACCCAAGATTGAAAGAGGTATTGCAACCAACCTTGTCTCTTAGATATTAACAACATAAAATGAACTGATATATAGGCATGTTGTTCATCGAAGCACCTCCATCCAGTAAAGCCCTATATAAGCTTTTCCATTTATGCATGTTATCGTTTGCAAAGGTCTATTGTGAGGGAACCTAATGGATATATATGTATCTCAGAAGGCGACCTTAGACGTAAACTTTTATATTATCATGACCATAGGTCCTATCCATATTAATGATGGAAAAGCATTTTTCAGGGCAATGTCTAAAATAGCCTGAGTGATTTTCAACCTGCTTTTTTATGGCATCCCAACCTGATTGAAGAACCACAAAAAAGTTGGTGGCCTCGATACAACTTGATATTTTATGCTCAAATATACCTGATATTCTTTATCCTAATAATATTTTATTATATCCTTACCACTTGGTTCATCATAGGCAAGAACCACGTTAGCCATCCCTTACAAACATCTTCTATAAATATCTTACAAATATTTGTCTTCTCTCGTTCAACCTTCTTCTTACTCATTAAAAAAACCATTTATGCTACATGGGTTGGTAATCAGTTGTTATTAACATTACATTGATGGATCTGCAAAGTCCTTCCACTATGTGATTGTTGATAATCTTCCTCAAAGTAAACCATTAAATCATGGGATCACCTATGTGTTAATGGATCTACCAATAGTTTGGATCATGTTGAACGTGTTCCACTAGAGCATAAGGTGGAGGGTTTTTAAGAGGAAAAACTAATCCATCACTCAACATTTTGTTGTATAAACTCATTTTCTCTTCAACGCTACAAGGAGATGGAGTGGATCCTCATGAGAAAACTTCATTTTATTATTATTATTATTCCCATTTTTCTTGCTTCTTCACCTACATCATCATAGTTGACTCATGGATAATTATATCCTCTAACTATTTGGCCAATTAGTTATTTCCATATGTTGTTGATCAAGACAGGAAGAGGTCGAATGACCAGTGAAATATTTTGAGAAGCTTTTGTGAAGGCTTTGAATGTGCCTTCTCCAGTCTCATTTATTAAGTTACAAATGACCTATGTCACCAATCCTTCTTCATAAATTTGAAGGATTTTTCTCTTTATTGCATCTTCCCGTACATATTAAATCTTTGTATAAACATCTTGATGTAAGCCATCAACTCCTCACATGGCCTTTTGATTATCTCTAGTGAGGTGAGCACGAGTATCTTCCCACGTAGACACACTTCTTGGGGATAAGTAAAAATACCACGTGTAAGATTAGCCTATTATGAATTTTGAAAATTACCTTAAATTTAGACTTTTGTTATTACAATGGGCACCAAGATGCTTAATAAATATCTTCAAATATTCCTTCGGGTTGCCTCAACTTCCATTAAAATCCTCTAAGATTGGAGGAATATACCCCTCACGGTAAGGTTGAGCATCGTATTCCTTTAGATAAGGGATATGAAATTTATTCTAAATGGATGATGCCTCATTATATGTCTTTGAGGATGATGCCAGCATCTTCATTATTTCCCTTTTAACCTCTTCAACGGTCAAATAAGGAAAATAGATATTTACATTGTCTTGACATGTGGTAGAGTGGCCATAGGTAAAGCAGTAATGGCAACTAGAGCTTCAATAGTTGGCATTATAGCAGTATAAAAAATGACAAGAATGGGAATAACTAGACTAAGAGTGTAATGAGAATTCTCGTTAAAGTAATGATAAGTTGCACTAATGGTGCAACGAAGAAACTTGGATCCATTGTGGAACCAAACATTTCCATTCCTTTATGAATTTGGAGGAACTCCATAAATTTTACCATGAGATTGGTCATTTGGTTGGGCCCCAAAATAGATCTTGTGGATGCTTCAATTAAGAATATTTTTGTGATAACAGTGACCTGATGAGCCTTAGTAGCATGTGTAAGAACAGTTTGCTCTTCCTCATGATGAGCATCATCGAATGCGAGAGTAGGGTTTATATTTTCATTAACTATCTCTAAGAGAATACCTCCCCAGTGGAGTCAGCAAATGTAAGAGATAACTTATCTTTAAGTAGTGAGAAGAAGTGGTAATTTATCTTACCACCATGGTGTTTATAGTAAAATTGAAGTGTAACCCATTAATGCGGATGAAAAAATATACTTCGTAAGAATGCTGATAAAAAATCTCAATAATTAAGGAAATATGTTCAAAAGGACAAATTATATACAAAAACGCAACAAATGACGTGGTTCACCCAATTTGGGCTAAGTCCACTAGAGGTCGAGTTTTATTTCAATTAGAGATGAAAAATCAATGTTTAAAAAACTCACACTCGATAAAATTTATCCTCTCAAAGTGTATACAATTTTTAAATTCTCTTTTAGAATCTCTTTAAGTCTATTGAAGTCTATCCCAAAATCTCTCTCTTTTTAGTGTGTGTTATCTATGTCGTATATCCTTTTTCTGTGTTTTTTCTTCAATGGAACTATGTAGCATATGTAGTTCTCAATTTTATCCTTGTGGGACCTTGAATGACGTTTCCACCTTTTGGAATCTTCTACTAAAAATCTACCATAATTTATATAATGGGGAACAGAAGCATTAACATAGATTAAAGGTGTCCTAAAATATGGACGAATGTATTACTTTAACTAAAAGTGATAATCGCATTGCCTAATACATAATATAAATTATGTAGGCAAGGGATCATATGCAAAAGGAATATTCACTTATGCCACGTAGTGCTTTCTACGTCAACACCTTTTTAAAACCCAATAATAATTTTAGTTAAGAAAGCTAGTGGTTGGTCACAACGTGCTCCATCGGGTGAGTTGTTTGATAACATACTTGATCGTGTATAGTTGTTTTGACCTGGGTATTTTCAAAATTAGTTTCCATGGGAACTTTCCTAACAAGGTTAATCGATGGTCCATTGATCTTCTTTGATTCTGCCAAACATAGTCTTTTGATTGTTTAGATTAACCTCTTCCATATACCAACGAATGAACTCCCATTTTCCTTAATGAAATAACTTATCTCTGAGTAGGTGGTTTTATAAATAAGCCCCTCCTAAAGTATCCCTCTACCCGGTTCCTCTTCATGTCCTTAAATATCTACCTTCTTCGATTAATTAATACAACTCTATTTTCCATTTATAATTCTTCAATTAATTAATGCCTTTCAAATACATCGTTTCAATAACTTTTTCTTCTAACAATTTGTATGCAACTTTTCAATAACTTTTTATTCTATAAAATAATACAATCGTCTCTTCCAACTCTACCTCTTCCCATTCTCAAATTCCTTGCACTCCTAATCAAATAGTTTTTACGCTTTTTCTTTCAAAAACATCAACGTCACTACATATATATAATTAAAAGGCCTAACCGCTCAGCACCACTAGATTTTTTCAGGAAATCTCATCATCAATTATGTTATGGGGAACTGATTGCGTAGGGATACATGAAATTTTTTAACCTTTGATTTTATGTTGACACGTTATTAAGATTATTGGACAAATATAATAATGTAACTTATGTCATTATTTTAATGTTTTTATTATTTTGAGGGTAAAATCATAACCATTTGAGTTTTCATTACATATTAAGATAGCATAAGATGGAATTTTAACTTTTGTCTGCTAATGAGACCATTGATGTATTGCTTTGAGATATGTCGTATTTTGTCATCCCACTATATTTTTATCTCATTCTCTTTTGTTCTTTTCTGAAGTAAAATTAAAATGTTTTGATTTGAAGCTAAGGAATTGTTAACACAATCCATAGATTCAATTTCCATTAAATATCCACCAAGGTAAGTTTTTTCGTTTGTATATATTATTATTTATTTTAATAGATTTTTGAATTTAGTTTGTTATTAAAATATGTTTAATCCATATAAATGTTTATATGTATATAACCTTTGATTATCATCTATTTGTTGAATTTGGAAAATTTTGTATAATCTAATTGAGTCGTCATTATTCATTTCATTTTTTGATATGTTGAATTAGTATGTTGTTGAATCCATATAGAGTACGATACAGGTTCATAATTTGAATATTTACGAATGGAGGTTTGGAGTTTGAGTTTGTAAACTCAAAATAAAATAAATTATTAAATTAAAAGATCCTTCCACTTTATAAGTTTCTTACACATGAAATGAAACTATCACCTTAAGAAGACCAAGTGTTCCCACACCACAAACTAATTATTCTTTGTACTTCACAAGTAAGTAGAAAAAAAAAACAAGTTACATATCCTTTCTTACAGATCTTTTCTTATATATGATAGCAACTAAGGTATATAATCAATTGGATATAAAAATACTACATATGCACATAAGTGTATATATAGATATGAATATAAAAAATATCTTTGGTTTCGATTTGATATTAAAGATTTAATACTAAGCGTGTTATATATTTTATTAATCTGAGTGTGATGCCAACACACACCCACGTCACTATATCCAGTCGGCCCAATTTCGTTATTCATGCATATACTAATAATGCAAATCCATTTTAATACTCATTTGTTATCTTATGTATTAGCTCTACTTTATTAATCAGGTTCTCTTTTTTTTTCAATTAGCCCCACCCATAATTCGGGCATCACTACTGAAATTATCCCTAGTCCCATACCTAGAGATCACCGTATGATAATAATTACATTGTCTATCCCCTAGGAAGAATATATACCAAAAATCATCACCTAGTCTCACACCTAGGTTGAAAGAATAACGTAACGATATACTACCTAGTCCCATACTCGGGAAATCCCAACCATAGAAGAAAACACTCACTAGTCATATACTTGAAAGTATCAACAACATTAAACTCTACTTACTAGTCTCATACCTAACAACCAACCTACAACCCAAGGGTGAAAGTACAATTACTCCTAAAATCCAAATGTTCCTGCGATTTCAACTGATTAACACGAACAATCTCGATTTAAATCATATTTTTAATTTATCTCTAGCATCCTCCAATTAACTATACAACCCCAATTTCAATATAATTACATCTATGTAATCATGCAATAATCAAGTTATACAAAATAGCTACACAAGTTGTAAAAATATAAAATTCCAATACGAGTGATATTTTATGAATCCAACACATAATCCAATTCAAATATACATATTAATAACTTTTTACAAAAAATAATTCCATTTTACAATAGGCACATCGATATCATACATTTATGAGTCAACAAATTATTTAAATTTCATATCTTAATTCTAACATGCGATTCGTCTCATAAATCTATCATAATCTAATTCATTATTCTAAACATGTGATGTTTCATGTCCTAAATCATACTTTTATATTTAATAAAAACATCCCCAGATTAATCATCACCTCCCTAATTAATCTTCATGATTATTTTAAAAAATGATTAATCAAGGTTTAGCAACATTTAAAACACATAAAACTTAAGGGGATCAATAGAGATATTCAGGCTCAAAAAATAAATCTCTTCAAAATTCTAATTATATGGTTGCATTCATCTCGCGAAAATAATAAAGTCTCGTTCTAGGTTGATCTTGAGAAAACTTGATATTCACCTTCAAAACTTGGGTTGAAGCTTTCTTTTAATGGGGGACTAGGTTTTGTAGAAGATGGGAGGAATATTTTTTAGATGCTACCACCTTTTGAAAAGGCTAAAATTGATTAACAAGTCTGATCCCTGAGCTATTTTAAATAAGAAAAACCATAGAATTTGATACAAAAAATCCAGCTTGCAACCATTCCCTTAGTGCGAATCAATTTGCCCCCAACGATGAATCGATTCAGCACCTCGTAATATCCCCATTCCTCTAGTTTTAAATAAATATAGCAAATTCCAAATTTTCTCCTGATTTTAAATTCGAGTAACTTTATATCAAAACCAATATTCTAATATAATAAAAATAATTAACTCCAATAAAATATTTTTCCATTTTTGAATTTATATGAGTTATTTTGCGGTCCAAAATGTTGGGGTATTATAGTATTGAAAAAAAGCATGAAGGATGGAGGTTCCAGGATGATAGTGATATTGTTGTTGGGGTGGTATTTGATGGTTCTATCTTATGAGGGCGGTTTAGCGGGGAGATTATCCTCAGAAATGTAGTGGTAGTGAGGGAGGAAGTGCTTATTGTGGAGGATAATGTGGGAGGGGTTGAAGACGAATCAACAATTGTGGCAAGGGAGAGGAGAGTGAAGGAGGATGGATAAGATTTTGAGAAGGTGGAATTTTTTTAAAGCTTCCTCTACTTTTTAGTCAAATTTTTGTATTTATATTTTGATTTACTTGAGGTTGTCTATCTCAAAAACTAAAAGCTATAAAAATATTTTTGTCTATTTTTGAAATAATATGATTTTTTTGCAAAATTCTAATTGTAAGGTATTTTTATTTCTCATTTCCATCATAACTCGTCTATCTATCTCTCAATTATGTGTATCTTAAGCCCACATATATCATTTCATCTCTCTGTATACATTTAATGTAAATGATCTCCCCTACTCTCATTATGTGTTCCTCGTCTCCATTCAATCTCCAACAAAATAAATTATAGGCATTCTTATAGCTCTTAATCAATTTACCCCATCTTTCAAAATAAAAGAAATAATAACAGAGTCATTGAATATAAAGTGCAAAATCATATCTAGTTTTTCATTGATTGACATTCAGTTTTCAGTTGTATTTGTTTATTTACAAATCTTAAGTTTATTTCTAGGGAGGCTGTGATGGGGGTTGTGTTGGCGGCGGAAGGATATTGGTGGTTGAGTGAAGACGATGGAGAGTTAGGTGGTGTTAATGGTGTTATTCGGGATAAGTTTGGGTATGTGGTCGGAGCATGTCATATGTAAGATCCAACAAATAATATCCAACATAAAAGATGGATTATTTTATACTTACCCCACATATGCATGAAATCAATCCTTCCACCCCAAAAATAGGATTCTGGTGACCCTTGAGATGGAAATATCAGATTGAACATGTTTTTAATAATATGTGTTTTGGGTGGGAATTATTCATTTATTTAGACGGGTAGGAGGAGAAGAGTGTCAAAGTTTGAGACAGTGATATAAATTGTTTCATACCTCAAATGAGGGTCCTACACCCATTGTTAAAGGTGTTACGATGGTTTATTACATTGTAAATAGGTTAGTATAATCTATGAGACCTCTTGAGCTTTGGAAAAGAGAGTCTGAAGTCTTGCAGCCTTTATAAAAAATTCAAAGGACCTTAGAAGTAACTGATTGACTTCTCTAATGGTTATTAAGTATTGATGTAGGGATCAGCAAGATATACAAGCTATGTAAATAGTGGAAATGATCTAATTTACAAATATAAAGTCATAACAGTGTGTTGGGAGTATTAAATAAAGAGTGAAACACTTCTGAAAGCTTAGAACTCTTTCTTCTCTCTGAGTTTGATTGCTTGAATGTGTCCTCCATGTTCCATTAATTGCCTACTTATACACAAACACCCAAAAAAAGAATGGGTGGACTAGCACAACATGTTTTTGGTCTCCCCGAGTCAACAAAGTGGTGGAGTGTTGGCTAAAGAATTTGTAGGTGGTGTAAGGTGATTATTAGTAGCATTAAATGTAGATGGGAGTATTAAATGAATGTGGAGTTGGGTAATGGAGGTGGGTGAATCATATTATATTTTTCACCTACCCGATACACTGGTTGTAAGAGCCTCATCGAAGGTCCGATCGATTTTGAATGGTCGTGGAGTTTCTCTAAGTTGATCTTGAGGTACTATTCACTAAATCACCATGGGGTAGTGTATGGGAGACCAATAGAGGTGATTTCTTTTCAATATGAGGTCTACTTTGAGCATAAGTCATGACATAACCTTGATGTTGTGGTCTTTAAGCTTGTTTGAAGAGGTGTGATAGAATGATTGATCCTTCTAGTAGGAAGAAAGTACAACTAAGGTTTGCTATAGTACCATAATTCACTATTGAGAGCAACGAATGTCTTATAAGGCAAGTAGTGGTCTGTATGAGGTTTAAAGTGAATCGTGAGATCTCTGCTCTACATGGAAGGTAGTTGAGGATTGGGATGGTATTATAAATACCAAATATGAAATAGGGTATCATAATTAGTCCCTTGTTTCATCTTGAAAAAATTGTTAAGGGAAACACTTATATGTTAATCATGTTAGTGGTATAGTTGTAACAAACCATTGATATTTTCTATCATGATTAGATTGTGTTGGAAAGGAACCCGCACATGGTTATGGTTCAGTGTTGGCTATTGAGAGCATTTATATGATCGAGAGGACTGAAGCGTATGATCTTGGAGTTAGAAAGCGCTTGAACATTAGGCCTTGGGGGATATAAAAGATCCCCTTAGGATGAGTTGGTTTCTTCATCGCTAACTTCCACTCTCTCTTATCTATATAATTTCTTTGAGCAATAAATCTCTCTCCAAAACAATGTCTTCTGAGAAAATATTTCCCTATAAGGTATTGGATTATATGCTCATAGAAATTATTAGGCCCCACATTTTACTGTCTCTCGCGATGAAGTTAAAAGTTGAGCCCTTCGTTCATCCCCTACTAGGCCAGTTATTTTTGGTGAGAAATTGATGATTTATGAGGATATATTCAATCCTAATTTTAAAGGATGGGCTCATTTTGCCTCAAGGATTATTGAGATAAATCTAGCCAAGATTCAGAAGAACTGTCAAATTTTACAAAATTTTGCTATGAGGTCCGCAAGGCCTGATGAGAGGAAATGTTCAATTATTGTCAATTATGTGTGCTTACACATTTCTTTCATTCAATATAGGTCCTTCCATGCCTATGGATTTGGTTAGTATTATGAAGTCTATTTGTATATCCCATTCTTAATTAGTAACTAAATTATGTAGATCTTTGATGGTGATAGTCTTTACCTTTGTGTAGTCCAACAACAATAAATGTGACGTTTACCTAACCATGTTCTTTAAGTTGTATAGTGTTCAAAAGTAAAAACATCTAAATAATAAGGGGCTAAAGTACTTAGCCTCTAGTCTTAACAAGGTTCCTTATTTAAGGACGAGCACAACATCCTCAAAAACTGTAAAAAAAATATTCTTCTTTGTTAGGGGATCTTGGGACAACCCAAACCCTGCTAACCCATTATCTTCCCTACCCTTTGGTTCACCCCTTCATCCGTGGGTAAGTTGGAGTTTATTTTTTTCTCATACTTCAAACGACTTCCACTTTTACTCTCAATAACTTACCTCTATTTTTAAGTTATTATTGATTCCATTATGTCGGAGTTGAATTGGATTATATCGAGTCTCAGAAGTTACCTTTTACCCTCTCTAAGATCTTGATGATAGCTAAGCGACTCTTTAATTTTGGGTTGGGCCTTAAGCTCTAGTCTCTAATGTCTCAGGAGCACCTGATGCCCCTAGGATTGTGATGATGAACACATTGGAGTTTGAATCCTATGTCTTGGTTTCTCAAAAGAGGAAAGCCACTATCGAGGTCTGGCCTCCGAGGGTTAAAATGACCTACCTAGGGTAGACTCAGACCCTAAAGATTGAAGGAGTTTCCACTTCAGCAAATGAGCATTTCTTGATTGTAATTGTTCTCCCTGTAAATGGCTTCATGTTTTATTTTCTTTGTTTATTACCATATTCATTAGTTTTATGATAGTTAACTCTGACTTGTGGCTAATCCAGTAGATAAACGGGAAGAATAGAGGATAGTTATACAGCTCGGCGAAGAGATTCCTTTGAGGATTTTAGTTAATAAGAACAAAAGGCCTAAGACCCCAAAACGCTAAAAGTTTAGAGCCCATTGGACATTATGATTCCCAGGGTCAAGTTGGTGGAGGAGGTCATCCAGGGCCAAGCCATGTTGAAGGCTTAGGTAATGAGCTTATAAAAATCGTACCCATTCTACAAGCGAAATCAGGGGTAGGTGAGACTTCTGAGGAAACCCAAAAAGAACCTTATATTCCAAGGGACTTACATCCCATAATCTCACATAATTAAGTCATGGAGAAGGTGGTGCCTCCTTAGGGAGGTTTTAAAGGTAACTGAGGTGTCCAGTGCATGAAAGGGTCTTCTTATCGTCGGGGGGAAAAGCTAATCGCCCCCTGTGGTTAATAGATATTTGAGACCTCCCTCAACTTTGGGGATACACTGTTATGACTCAGGTGTTGATAACCTTCATTTATCATCCAGGATAAACACTTTTCATATGGTGGGCATGTTATGGGGCATAAGTACCCCTGCCAATATTGAGGGGTTGGTCTAATTTATGGGGAGGTACTAGCACGTTTCTCAGACTTCTGTAACACCCTGTGATATTAAGGACTAGGAATTTAATTATTGTGGGAGAAAGAAAATTTATTTGAATTGGATAATTGTAAATTTGGCAATTGAGGTTAAAATTATAGGATGTTATAAAGTATTTCGGATGACGATTCCGAGTGCACGGTTGATTCGGGATGGGTCGAGATAGTCAAAACGACTGTCATTGGGTTTTATTTGGGTTTCAAAATATTTTAAGTTAGTTCGGCTCGAATTGGAGTAAATGATTCATTTAAAGTGTGTATTATCATTTAAAGTTGGGTATTTTGGAGATAAGTCTTATAAAGCCTACGGGAGATAACAATCCCATTTTGAGAGATTTAGAAAGCCCTAAAGAGAGAGAAAGAAGAGGAAAGGAATAAGAGAAATGGGAAAAGCTTGGAGGTTCCGGCCAATACCCAATTTCAAGGAAGATTCAACCTCTACAACTTCGAGGTAAGTGATTAAACTTGCTAAATAATTTATGTGTGTAATTTATTTCATGATTTGTGGATAAAAATATGTATTTTGGGTTTATATGTCAAAACCTAGATTTTTGGGTTAAATCTTGCATTTGATGTGTATACATGGGATTGAGGGTATATAACTTGATGGGATGAGATGTAGGATGAGTTTTGATGTTAGAAACATGTTTCGGTTGAAGATTAATGAATGGAAGTTGATAAATTTGGGTTTTGTAAAATTGGGTTTTGGAGAAAATATGCCATTCCGTAGCTTGCTGAATAGGCTGAATCGAGTCGGCCCCTTTTCGAATCGATTCGGCATGTTGTAGACTTACAGGTCTGTGGGACCGAATCGATTCGAACCCAAAATTGAATCAATTTGGCCTAAGACAGACTTACAGGTCATTTGGATCGAATCGATTCGCATAAGGGGCAAATCGATTCGCGTTTGGGACCGAATCGATTCGTTCTAGGCCAAATCGATTCGAAAACAGGGTTATTTTGCGAATTTTTTCTAGAGCGAGTTTTACTCTGTTTCGATTGGGTTTATCGATTAGGAACATCCTTATATGGTGCGAGGAACACATTTTGGAGGTTTATCAGAAGTTTCTCATAGATTGTGATCTTAGGGACATATCGAGTTACTTGAGAAGGAATAAATTGGAGTTGTCGCAACGATTAAATGGGGAATTATATTAGTGACGAGAATCCTACTTGGAGAGTAGACGTGACATATTATATGATGTGATGTTGGGGTCTCATTGGGGTGGTTATGAAGGCATGACTTGAAATTGTTGTGATGAATTTTGTGTCGAATCCTCCTAGAGACAGGATTTTATTTAGATATGATCGGGGATGAATGAGAGAGAGGTCGTGTATCCATAGAGACGATAAACTTATTGATTTAATCCTAAATGCCATATTGTTAAGGGTTAATATGATCAACCAAACCTGAATCTAAATTGAGAATGATTAAATGTATTATCGACTAGAATAAGTTGTGTTTATACTTATAGACGGGCTAATTATTATATATCGGTGCATATCCAGATATAGATGGTGTGTGCATGATGATTGTTATATGCTTTCTGTGGGTACCCGAAATTAGAACTATGGGCCTGGACGAGTAGCCCAGTCCTGGAGGCCCAAAGTCCAGACCCCTCATCTCTTATATTGATCTGGTCTCCCCCCGCGTCCTCATGAAGGAAAGTTATAGGGGAGATGGAAAACGTGGAGGAACCCATCACCTCCACTTACCTACATGAACATGTATATATTAAACCCTAGGTCCGGGGCAAAAGGACAAGTTGTATTCTCTGTAATTACTCTCCAGAGTATATAGAAATAATATCGACTGCACCACCGTGGATGTAGGCACATTTTTGCTAAACCACGTACATCCTTTGTTGTGTGATTGCCATTTTATATTCCTTATTCTCACTTGGTGAATGCTTTCTTCTTATTTATTTGTGTTGCACAATAATTGTCACCAAAATTGGCGCCGTCTGTGGGAAACGTTCATCTTTCCCTGAGAAGATCCCACACCAAGAAAGGAGTTTAAGATGTCTGGTCACAGCAGCAATGCCCTTCAGGCAGGAGATATTCAAGAGCCACCTGCTCATCGTAGGATTAGGTTTGAAGTTCAACGTTCAGATCAGAGAGCTCGCCTGGAAAGGCCAGCCTCAGAAGAAAGTCAGGGACCAGCGAGGTCCACGCAGATATCCAGATTGATTGATGCGTACGAGGCAAGGCTCCACGAGAAGAGAGTGTCTTCCCGCAGATACGAGGCTGAGAATGCTTGCTTGAGAAGAAGGCTGGAAAGAGTGGAGAGGTATCTTCATCCCGATAACAGGAGACGCCCATACCACACTCCTATCCCTCAGGCGAGCAAGTCTCGCAGCCGAGGAAGGAGCCCTAGGGGAGAATCTTAAAAGGTCGAAGGAGGCGAGTCAGACAATGACCTCCGCGAACAGCTACAAAGAGCTCGCCACTACCAGAGCCCTGCTCGCAGCGACGAGAACATACGAAATCTAGTCCGTAGAGAGATGGACCAACATCCTGCTCACCACGGAACAAGATCAACCAGAAAACTCACAAGGCGAGCTCTCAAAACCTAGATGAAGTCACCCTTCACGAGGGAAATCGAAGAGGAAGAATCCCCCAAGAAATTTACCCTTCCAAGGTTCAAGATTTACGACGGAAAGACTGATCCCATCAATCACGTCAGGCAATACCGACAGGCCATGACCCTCTGGAATCTTCGAGATGCCCTGATGTGCCGCATTTTTCCCTCGAGCCTGCATGATGTAGCGCAGAAGTGGATCGAAAGGCTCCCCCGCGGTCGATAAGGAATTTCAAATCCCTAGCCGAACTTTTTACGGCCCGATTCATTACCAGTAGCTCCCATCCCAAAAGGATGGATGCTTTACTAACAATGAATAAAATGCCTCAAGAGACCCTCCGAGACTATGCGAAGAGGTACTGGGAGTTATTCAATGAGATCGAGGACTGCGCAGAGGAAGTGGCAGTGGCCTCCTTCAAAATTGGGCTCCCTAGTTCTTCCCTCCTATACCAGTCCCTAACGAAGAAGGAAGCTATGACTATTGATGACCTAATGGCCCGAATCGAGAAATATACAAAGGTGGAAGATGTCACCCGCCCTAATACAGGAGAAAATGGTCGAGCTAAGCTCACTAGCAAGGGAAGTGAGAAAACTGAGAACCAGAAGAAAGGAGGAAAGAACGGAGTCAAAAATGGCTCCAAGAACGGAGGAAACCATGACGCGTCGAAAGTATTCCAGGCGGTCAACACCGTCTTCAAAGAACAAATTTACAAAATTCTCGCGAAGATCAAAGATGATCCATTCATCAAGTAACCCAGGAAAATGGGAGGAGGTCCCTCGAAGAGGAACAATGCGTTAAGATGCGCTTTTCATAAAAAGGGAGGACATAAGACCAAGCACTGCAAAGCACTTAAGTCTCACCTCGAGGAGTTGGCCCAGTCCGGTCATTTGAACGACTTTGTGGAAAAGAGGGCAGAGAAAGTGGCTGCCAACAGAGAGGCGAGACCCGACAACGTGCTGGAGGATGATGCTGGACATGAGTTCGCAGTAATCCACGGAGTATCTGACGTCAAGCAGATACAAGGGAACTCAGCTCGAATGGAAATGAAAAAACTTACAGCGGTAATGCAGGATTTTCAAATCGATCCAGCAAAGTCACAGTCAGGAAAGCGTCGACGAGCAGAGGACGTCAACTATAACAAGCATATTTTTTTCACGGATGAAGATTTGGTGGGAGTAAGGACCCCACATCATTATGCCCTGGTCATTACACTCAGGATAGCCAACTTTGACATCGACAAGCTGCTCGTCGATCAAGGAAGCTCATCCGAAGTAATGTACCTTGACCTATTCAGGAAATTGAAGTTGAGCGTCGCCGACCTAAAGGAAGCTACTGTTCCTTTGGTCGGCTTCACTAGAAAAATGACCATGCCCCTGGGCAAGATAGTACTGCCAGTGCATGCTGGAAACGTCTCCAAGATGATCGAGTTTTTGGTAGTTGACATCGACTCACCGTACCAGGCCATCCTCGGCAGGGGATGGCTTCATGCGATGAAGGCAGTCTCCTCGACCTACCATCAGAAGCTCAAATATGTAACCGAGCGAGGAGTAATGGAGATCCATGACGACCAAGTGATGGCGAGGCAGTGCTTCATAGCAGCCATCCGACCAAAGCCAGAGAAGAAGGTCGGTCAACCCAGTAAGAAAGTTGAAGAAGGTGTGATACCTTCCAAGTAGCAATTAAAGTACGGGAGACCTGGAGTAGAGGAGACCAGGCTCCTCCCCTCCGAGCGTGTCGTCGAGGACCTGGTAGAAGTTATGGCTGGAGTTGGTGACAGTAGTAGAGTCTTCTTGATTGGAGCATCTCTCACTGACCAAGAACAAAAGGAGTTGACGACCTTACTGAGACACAACGTAGATGTTTTCTCATGGGAACCATACGAGCTACCTGGAATCGATCCTAGTATGGTCTGTTATCAGCTGCACGTCGACCCCACATTCAAGCCAATCACGCAGAAGGCACGGAGAACTGCACTCGAGAAGGCTAAAGCGGTCGAAAAGGAAGTCGAAAAATTATTGGATGCAGGATCCATACGGGAAGTGGAATTCCCCAAGTGGTTGTCCAACCCAGTAGTAGTTTCAAAGAATAATGGGAAGTGGAGATTGCATCGACTTCACTGACCTCAACAAAGCATGCCCTAAGGATAGTTTCCCCCTCCCAAAGATAGACCAACTAGTAGACGCCACTGCAGCTCACGAGCGAATGAGTTTCCTGGATGCATACTCAGGATATCACCAGATCCCCTTGTATGCCCCAGACCAGGACAAAAAGGCATTCATCATGACACTTGGGTTATATTGCTACAAGGTCATGCCCTTTGGGCTCAAGAATGCAAGGGCAACCTATCAGCGGCTGGTCACTAAAATGTTCAAGGATCAAATGGGAGACACAATGGAGGTCTACATCGATGACATGCTCGTTAAGAGCAAGAAGAAGGAAAATCACCTCTCGGACCTGTCAAAGACCTTCGAAATCCTCAGGAAGTACCGGATGAAACTTAATGCAAGCAAGTGTTCCTTCAGTGTCCAGTCAGGAAAATTTCTTGGGTACTTGGTCAGTAAGAGAGGCATAGAAGCTAATCCAGACCAGATCGATGCAATCAATAGGGTGTAACCCCCTCGAACAATCCGGGACATGCATAAGCTCACTGGAATGCTCGCCGCCTTAAATCGCTTCATCTCCAAATCCTTCGAGAAGTGCAAGCCTTTTTTATAGCTTTTAAAAGGGAGTAAATCGATAGAGTGGAGCCCAGACTGCTCGCGAGCTTTGGACGAGCTCAAGTCCTACTTAAGCTCCCCACCGCTGCTTGTCATACCACAGTAAATGGATTCTTTATACCTGTACCTCTCCGTATCCAATCACACTGTCAGCTCTGCATTAATATGTGAGGTTGCAGGAATCTAACACCCCTTTACTACGCGAGCAAGACCTTATTAGACACCGAGCAAAGGTACCTACCATTGGATAAGCTCACCTTTGCACTTGTAATAGCCTCGAGGAAGCTTAAGCATTATTTCGAAGCTCATACTATCATCGTCCTTACATCGCATCCCCTTAAGGCGGTCCTAAGAAAAGCGGACTTATCGAGCAGACTGTCTAAGTGGCCAGTCGAGCTCGGCTGGTTTGACATCAAATTTCAACCAAGGACAGCTATCAAGGGTCAGATCCTTGCTGATTTCATAGCCAAATTCACGGGGAAGAACTCTCCGACCAACTTCAACCAACAAGGCAAGAGAAGAACCCAGCAACAGAGAGAACCTGGAGACTCTTCGTTGATGGAGCCTCCAACTCAAAGGGGGCAGGGGTAGGCATTGTCCTCATCACTCCAGAAAACACAATCTTCGAACAAGGGATCGGGCTTGGATTTGCAGCCTCCAATAACGAAGCAGAGTACGAAGCCCTAATAGCCGGTCTCCAAAAGGCACAAACTCTAGGAGCAAAATGTTTATAGGTGTTCGGCGACTCTCAACTAGTCTCCAATCAGATAAGTGGAGATTACAATGCAAAGGATGAAATAATGGTCGCCTACCTCGCCTTAGTGAGAGAATTAATGTCAAGCTTTAAAGAGATCAATATCCAGCAGTTTCCCAGGGGACAAAACAGTCATGCTGATGCCTTAGCAGCCTTGAGTTTGGCAGTTGACTCTGACCTTAAAAGGGTCATCCCCATCGATTTCCTCATTTGTTTGAGCATTAACCATAATAGCAAGTTACCAAATGTGGAATAACTAGTCCAGGTGGGATCAACCCCCAACTGGATAGACCCCTTAAAGGACTATTTAAAGGATGGCACGCTCCCAGATGATAAGAAAACTTACCACCAGATAAGAGTCAAAGCTGCTCGCTTTCACTTATCCACAGGACGCGACTTGTATAAGAAATCCTTCTCCGGTCCCTACCTTAGATGCGTCCACCCAGGTGATGTCGAGCAAGTCCTACATGAGCTTCATGAAGGAATATGTGGAAGTCATATCGGAGGAAGGTCTATAGCCTTTCGAGCAATGAAGGAAGGCTATTGGTGGCCATATATGCAAAAGGACTCCGCAGTATATGTCCGCAAATTCCAGAAATGCCAATTCCACGCTCCTATGGCCCACCAACCCACTAGCGACCTGAAGTCCTTGTCCAGCCCATGGCCCTTCGCCCAATGGGGAATGGACATCGTGGGATCGCTGCCTACCGCCGTCAGCAATCGCAAATACCTGTTGGTTGCGACTGACTACTTCACCAAATGGATCGAGGTTGAACCCCTGGCGAACATCCGAGATGATGATATGATAAGGTTCATATGGAGGAATATAATCACTCGGTTTGGAATCCCCAGAACCATCATCACCGACAATGGAACGCAGTTCGAAAGTGGCCCCTTTCAGAACTTCTGTAACGAACACGGGATCAGACACCACTTCAGTTCGGTGGCCTACCCTCAGAGGAATGGTCAAGCTGAAGCTTCCAACAAGACTGTGATCGATGGATTGAAAAATCGATTAGAGCGAGCCAAAGGCGCATGGGTAACAGAGCTACCCCATGTTCTATGGGCGTACAGAACCACTCCTCGGAGAGCAACAGGAGAAACCCCTTTTTCGCTGACATATGGCATGGAAGCAATCATCCCACTAGAAGCAGGTTTGCCAACAATGAGATCCAACCTTGTCGACCAAGGCCTGAATGATGAAGCATTGCTTGCCGAACTCGACCTAGCCGACGAGCGCAGAGAGCTAGCCCTGGTGAAGCTAGAGAACTATCAGCAACAACTCGCGAAGCATTACAACAAAAGGGTTAACCCGAGGACGTTCCAAGTTAGGGACTATGTTCTAAGGAAAGTCCTGGGCAGCACAGTGAAGTCGTCAGACGGCAAGCTAGGCCCAAACTGGGAAGGACCCTTTAAAGTAACTAAAGACGATCTGCAAGGTGCCTATCACTTGGAAACGATGGAGGGCAGAGAAATACCACGAGCATGGAACGCAACTAATCTCAAGAAATTCTATTTTTAGATCTTTTTCTTGCATTCTTTTGTTATGAAAATAGAAGTTCATTTTCCTTATTACTAATGAAAGTTACTTAATTAGTTACATTCTGATTGGTGACAGTTGCATTCATCGCACATCTTTTCCAAATAACAAGCACATTGATCACTATAGCAGGGGAATACCCCTCCTCAAGTCATCGTCATAAAACACGAGAGACCTCTTAGCATTGCCCCTGGCAATATATAAAGCCCTACAGAGGATTCTTAGGCAATACAACCAAATCTTATACTGGTCATCAAACCTACTTCGGTTGAACAAAATCCTGATCGGATGAAGACATCCAACACCAGGTGTGTCCTCGCCAATTGCTCTACTTAGGCCTAAGGGAGTGTGACGACACAACCTAAAAGGTAAAGTGGGGCACAATGGTACTTTGGAATTATACTGGACTGGGGGGACACTTGCATGACAAAACAGAAAAGATCATAAAGCAGCAAGGATATGAAAAGTAGGATATACACATTTAGTTGGCAAAACTGCCCGAAACACAAACTTTTCATTAATCCATCATTCTTACAACGATGATAATACATGTTTAGTAGGCGAGCTCGTCCAAAGCATTTACATTATCAAAAATAAAAAAATAGCAACTGTCAAAATATCAAGGGGGTAGAAGCCTCCGAGCAAGATAATCAGCCACTCGAGCTCTTCGTCCGTCATCAGGAGCAGGAGAAAACTCTTCCACAACCTCATTCGCATCCGACTCCAATAATTGCCGAGGAATAGCATCGATGGGGATCCATCGATCGTCCCTCCTGAATGGGTTGGGCATCAGAGTGGAGGAAGACATCTCATGACGATACCATAGCACCGAGTTCCTCGGGACTTGTAGCTCCTTCAAGGCACTTAGCCATCCCCTGATGAAAGAAAGCTCCTCGAACTCAGATAGCCTTATTAGAGCATCCAACCAGCCTTGATCATAACCGTTAGCCCACGCTTGCCGAGGACCTTTCTTGAACAAGTGCCACAACCGGGTGACGTCCCTTTGAAGCCCAGCAGCAATTACATATGCTCGCTGAACATCACCGCGGAGCTCCTCCATTTCCTTATCATGAAGCTCTTTAGCTTCCCTGTTTCTGCCCCTGGTGCTCCTACCAGCTCGCGGAAGGGGAGGGCGAGTGGGACCTCGCAGCATAGGAGTGACATTATGACCATATCTAGCTCGCGACGACAAGGAGCCTTGCAGAACTGCTGGAACATTGCTCGGCGCATGCTCCCTAAGTTGTAAGACTTCTCTCCTCAGGTCTTAATTCTCCTGCTGAAGAGCCTCCCCAACTTGGTTGATCTCGGTGGCCTCTAGTAGTCTTGTTCTCAGCACATTGACCTCCTCTTGCACTGAAGCACCAATATCCTCCATCTCCTGGAGCCTGTCCTTCATCTTATCCACCATCTCGGATTGCTCCTTATACTTCTGATTTCTGGACCTAAGGGACTTGCAAAGCTTAACGAAGGCCTGGCGAACTTCAGGACTCGCGTTGGGACCAAGGGTCTTACCCAATTGGGAAGTAGCAGGAATGTAATCATCTACATCAACTAACTACAAATGAAAGGAAGATAAAGGAGAGAAAGAGACAAATCAGTAAAAGCATAAATAAAGCCTTTTTCATTAATAAAGATTGAGGTTACATCGAACTGAAGAAAGAAAGTTTACAGACTGGAAAAAGCAAAAAAATACAAAGCAATCCTATCAATTAGCAACCTCAGGTGGCCCAGAGGTGGATGGCCCTTTCTCAGCATTAACAGGAGCACTACCCTCAGTAGGGGTGGCCTCTGTCACTTCAACAAGAGAAACATCAGCAGAGGTCACCTGAGGAGCAGGATCAGCGACTTCAACGGCTTGGGCAGGGTCCTCATCCACGACTGGCCTCGGCCCTGGGTCGTGCTCATCCAAGAGTAGGGATGCAACATCCACCCCAGCGGCTGTGAGAGCCTTGTTCCATCCTTTCTTGAAGTTTAGATGGCTAATATAGCCTATCTGAATTTCAGCATCTTCGTATGCTGCAGCCCAGCCGGAATTATAAGAGTCTTCCTTGGCAGTGACAGCCTCGGACTCCTTCTTCTTCAGCTCTTCAAAGAGCACCCTTTTCTCCTCCACGACAGCAAGTTTGCTCGAGCAAACCAGGTCGTAGGCCTGCCTCATCTCCTCCAGATCCTTGATTGCCGCATTCTTCTCCTTGCTCGCAGTGGCAAGAGCCAAGTCGGAAGAAATCCGAGCAGTGTCAACAGCCTTAAAATTGGCCTCGAGCTCCTTACCCTTCACCTTCAGGGCAGAATTCTCTTGCTCTAGCTCACTGTTCTTCTTCACTAGCTCATCGCGTGAACGATACAGCATGGCGAAGTCAGTAACGAACTCCGAAAAAGAGAAGGCATTAGAAGAAGAAAATGAGGGAAGTCAGAAAAACATAAGAGAAAAAGAAAAAGAAACCTTACCAGAGCAAGCCTCTGACTAGCCTGGAGGGCCAAATGCTCTGACCCCATAGCCCTTTGGTGATCAGCCGGGAGGACAACTCTTTCGAGCAGGGCCGGGGCCAACTGAGGAGAAATTTCCACAGATGCCCCCTCGGGCAGAGCTAACACTGGAACTAAGGCCTACCGGCCTTCGTCCTCGCCTCAGCCCTCCTCTTTTCCTCCTCTTTCTCGCTCTCTCTCTTTTTCCTCTCCTCGACCCTCCTTTTCTCCTCCAATTTCTTCCTCTCTTCTTCCTTTTTTTCTCTCTCTCTCTCACCTGCTCCTCTTCCTTCATTCTCCTCTCCTGCTCCTGAGCAGAGGACCGGGAACCAGTAGCCACAACCCCAAGAGTAGATTTTTGCTTTTTTGACCTCTGTGCAAGAAGTATGTGGTCCTCATCATCATCAACCCTAATCAAGTTCTTCCTTAGAGGAACCATCTCTTCACTTGAACTGCTAGAAGTGCTCGACGATCCTCGAGCTTTAGAAACCTCCTCACGATCAGAAGAATTTCTACTATCAGAGCTCCCTCCACCCAAAGTACTCATGGCTCCTACAAGGTCACTTTTAGAGATGCTCTCCTCCTCGTCCAACTGGATAGGATCTGCAGTAGCCTCTTCTGAGAAGTCAAACTCTGGGACACTGTCCACAGGCCTTGCTATGAAGCTGGAACCAACGTTCTTGTACTCGAGCAGAAAGGCAGCAGACCTGGGATGCTCGTCATCACCCAAATGCTCCCTGATATTCCAAGCCTTAACCAACTCCGAGATACGAACCTCGCTGAGAGCAGGTTCCAAGTTCTTCGACCTCGCTGCAGAAGAAAAAGCAAATAAGAGTTAACAAGATCACAAATCAACAAAAGTCGAAATAACAGTACAATGTCTACCTATGTATTCCTCCCCATAAAAGGGAACAGATAACCTCTCAGACCTCGACCCTTCAAATTGGGCAGAAAACTGCCAATTTCTAACAAGGAAACCTTCTTGCCAGTAGTCCTTATGGGAATCAGGTAGATTGACTACCAATACCCTGTCAGGACTCCTAGCTTTGAGGTAAAGGACACCAGAACTAGTCCGAGAAAAAGAGTAGCAAAAACAAATTTCGGCGAGCCCTAACCTAGTTCCATACAATTGATTTATCCTATGTACGCCATTTACTATTTTCCACACATTGGGCGAGCATTGTGCAAGAACAATATTGAAATAGCCAAAGAAATGCAGGAACAAATCATTGGGAGGAAAAGTGAGTCCCCCCTGGGAAAGCAACAAGATATGTATCCTGTGGGCATCATCTATATCCCTAACGTTCCAAGGAGGGGAGGCACAACACTCAATATCTACCCACTCAGGGATGTTGTAAAACTTTCTAAATTCAGAGATTGACCTATTTCCAATCTTCGCCATTGGAAGACCCAAGAAAAGCTACAAACCAAAGAGAAAGTACAAATAAAGGGCACAGGAAACTTACAAAATAGAAGATCGGTTCAAGTGATGAAGAAGCACGAGCTCAAATAACTAAGAAGCAATGGGAATGGAAATTGAGAGAAGAACGTACGAGGCGCTAGAGCTCTCAGAAGATAGAAGAATACTGGAAAGACTGAAGCGATGGGAGAAAAGTGGCTATTCCAACAAGCCTTCAAATTCTAATCATAGTGCATAGTAAGCGAAGCGGGTGCCGCCAAAATCAACTCCACAGTCTTCGAGGAATCGTAAAACAGTCATTATGGCTAATCATTTAAATCTGTTGAGCCCATAAACATGGCCCAACAAATTTAGGGGCAATTATGGGTACCCGAAATTAGAACTATGGGCCTGGATGAGTAGCCCAATCCTGGCGGCCCAAAGTCCAAACCCCTCATCTCTTATATTGATTCGGTCTCCCCCCAAGTCCTCATGAAGGAAAGTTATAGGGGAGATGGAAAACGTGGAGGAACCCATCACCTCCACTTACCTACATGAACATGTATATATTAAACCCTAGGTCCGGGGCAAAAGGACAAGTTGTATTCTCTGTAATTACTCTCCGGAGTATATAGAAATAATATCGACTACACCACCGTGGACGTAGGCACATTTTTGTTGAACCACGTACATCCTTTGTTGTGTGATTGTCATTTTTTATTCCTTGTTCTCACTTGGTGAATGCTTTCTTCTTATTTATTTGTGTTGCACAATAATTGTCACCACACTTTCGATTATGAGTTAGTATCCTTAATCTTGATTAAATTGGGAGACTATTCATATCATAGGTGTGTTGGATAAGTAAGTTTCAAGTGAGGGATCATATAATGAAATGAATTGGGAAGGTAGGCGTCATAGCGTCGGTTAGTATAATGAGAGCTACATACATATAGCCGAATTCATTATTTTTATACATACGAACGGGAGATGGTAGGTATAGGTATATATATAATCGATTAGTGAATTGGATGTGACTCAAGGTTATCGAGCACTGGCTAAGTACGAAGAAGAATTTACTCGATTAGAGAATTTTATGCCCGACGAGGTAAATACGGACGAGAAGTGAATAGTTAAGTTCTCGGGAGGTATAGATGGGCGATTTCGACAACATTTGTTAGGGAACCCAACGTTACTAACTTTTTTCAATGTGATGAATGCGACATTGTTACCTTGTCAAGAGTATCGTCTTCGTTTAAAAGGGAGTAAGAAATTTGCGAGCTATGGACTTATTGGAGAATGATTTTAGGTTGGTTATTTTGAGGAGATTATTGGAGCATACAAATGAGAATATTTGTATTTATTTTGTTGTATAGAGAATTGGCGATTTATTTTTATTTCGAGATAGATGGTTGTATTATTATAGGAGACATTTGTTGTATTTAATTGGAGAATTGATATTAGTGGTTTCTTTTTGTTGGTTTTATTTAGATGCCCTATACCTTGTTGATCGGGGAATTGGTTAGTTTTATCGAAGTACCGCTCCGTGTTCTCTCTTTAAGGGGCACCTAGATGACTTGAGGAGGGTATTCACTCGCTGCCGGAAGTATAAGCTAAAGATGAACTCCCTCAAATGCGCCTTTGGGGTTACTAGTGGAAAATTTTTGGGGTTCGTGGTAAATCTCCAGGGGGTACAAATGGACTTGGATAAATGACGAACCATCCTTGATATGCCAAGACCAAAATCCGCGAAAGAGATAAAGAGTTTCCTGGGCAAGGTGTCCTACTTTAGGCAGTTTGTCCCGGGGCTGGCTGAGGTGACACATCCCTTGATGGAGCTGCTAAGGAAGGGCTGAAGTTTCCATGGGAAATAGTGCACCAAGAGGCCATGGACAAGTTGAAGGAACTACTTACCTCCCCTCAAATAATGATCCCCTCGAAGGCAGGTACCTCTTTATGTTTATATCTCACATCAATAGAACGGTCTATTGGGGCTTTGTTGGCCTAAGAGAGCGAAGGGATTGAAAAACTCATTTATTATCTAAGTAGGATTATACATGGGCCCGAGGCCAGATACACTAGCATTGAGAGGTATTGCTTAGCCCTTGTGTTTGTGGCACAAAAACTTAGGCGCTACCTACTATCATTCACAGTTCATATTATAACTAGATGTGACCCCATAAAGTCTTTGCTTGCTAGAACTATATTGATAGGTCAGGCAGCTAGATGGTTTCTAATTATATCAGAGTATGATCTGAAGTGTGTGGTCCCTAGGGTCATCAAAAGTCAGGCGTATATAGATCTATTGGCCATTTTCCTTTCAGGAACGTTCGAGATGCCTATCGAAGAGCTCCCGGGTGATGACCTCCAGGCCAATTTTGTAGCCAGTAGCCTGGAGGAATGGAGTATGGAGTTCGATGTCTCCTCAGCTGAGAAGAAAGGAGGAGCTGGAGTTATTTTGCGAAGAAGTAGTGAAGAGATTCACTTGTCGTTCAAATTAGAGTTCGAATGCTCAAATAATGAGGCTAAGTACGAGGCACTAGTCCCTGGGTTACTCGAAGCACTAAGGAGTGGCATTCATGTTTTAACAATCAAAGGGGATTCGAGTCTGGTGGTGAAGTAAGTGACATGGGAGTTTTCACTGAAGCACATGAGTTTGGCGCCTTACCACAAAATCATTAATTTATTATTGGGCTAGTTTGAGGCGATAAAGATAAAAAGGCACCCCCGAACAATGAACAGGCATGGAGATGCCTATGCCACCAACGTGCAAAAGATTGTCTTTGATGGGGAGTTAATCGTGCTCCGAGTCACAAAGAGAACCGCCCCCTCGACGGTATCTGAGATGCTTCTATCAGAGGATAAAGATGATTGGAGAGGAGAAATCAGAAAATAACTAGAGAAAGGCGAAGGACCACTTAGCTTGGCTGACTTATCACAGTGCTTAGTTTCTAAGGGCAACTTATATTTTAAGAACAAAGGGGATTGGCTGTCCAGGTGTGTGGAACCCGACGAGGCTAAGATAAGATTGATTTAAGTACATGAGAAAAGTTGTGAGACCATCGAGATTCCCCTATACAGGAGGATACAATGGGTGGGGTACTACTGGCCCTCGATGAGATAAGAAGCCGCCGCAATACAAAGAGAGTGGCTGAAGTGTTGCCTTTTTTGTCAGGTAGCAGAGTGCAACTTCATTGATCAACCACAAGATTAGAGACAACCCTACATGGACTTCTTCGTGGATTGAGTAGTGCCAACAGATAAAGAAGATGCTAAAAAGATAAGGAGGTGAGCACTGAGGTACTTCATGCAAGATGGGCGGTTGTACTGACGAGGCTATCACGACAGTCCCCTAAGATGCATAAGAGGTGAAGAAGCCAAAGAGATATTGAAGTAGGCTCATGAGCTAGGTCACATTAGGGGATCCAAACTTTATGACCAACTAATAACCTTGGGCTATTTCTGGCCTTCGATGGAGAAAGACTCAACTGATTTCGTTAAAAAGTGCAAAGCTTTTCGGTTATATGGAAATATGATTCACGCGCCATCAGTGGATCTACACTATTTGTCTACACCATTCCCATTCCACACTTGGGCTTTCGATCTGGTAGGATCCATCAACCCTTCGTCACGGGGAAAGATATGGATTTTAATAGCCACAAAATGTTTCACGAAATGGGCGGAGGCCATAGCACTGATGAAGGCAACCGAGGGGGTAGTAGCTCGATTCATAAAGGAATACATTATATACCGCTTTAGCATCCCGAAGGTGTTTTTATTGGATAACGGTACGCCCTTCGTGAACACGGAAGTGCGCTTGATAATGAAAAATTATTCCATCATCCATCACAAATTAATAGTAGCCTACCCAAAATGCTACGGGCAAGAAGAAGCCACCAACAAGACGCTGGTGAATATCTTGGCAAAGATGCTAGAGGATTTTTTGGGCACATAGGATGACAAGATCCTAGAGTTTTATGGGCCTATCGAACGATGAAGAGAAAGTCAACATGGTACACGCCATTCTCCCTGGTATTGGGAGTAGAAGTTATGTTGCCAGTGGAACTCGAGGTACCTTTAGCTTGCTACAACCTACGAAGCGCTATGCTCCCGCACAGTCGCCATGTGTAACTCGAAGCCTTGAAAGAATATAGGAATAATGCCGCAAGACACTTCTAGATATATAGGAAGCAGTTATCTAGATCCTACAACCAACTGGTAAGGCCAAGGAAGTTCAAAGAAGGAGACTTGGTCCTAAAAGCATGCACGAGGCACATAAGAGGTTTGTCACTACCAAAGTTCGAGGCCAACTGGGAAGGGCCTTATATCGTTCGAGCAGATCATGATTCGAGCTACAACGAGATATTTAAGTTGGAAGATGATGTGATCTTCAAATTGAACAACAAGTGACTGAAGATTTATTACGTCTGAATGTATGTCCTGTTACTCATGTTCAATGACTTGTTCCTTTATTTTTTGTTGCTAAACTATAAATGTACACTTCAAAGCAATTGGGCTTGCCCATTTAATATAGTCAAAATTAAAATTCAAAAGTCATATGCTAGATCAATATTTTATTTTTTCAAATCCATTGATTGACCCATTTATTACATTTGAGCTAGTTAGCATCAATGGCTAAGCATAGTTCAAAGTCAATTAAACAATAGAAAGAAGGGAAGCACTAAAGTTGACAATTTTTCTTTATTCCAAATAAACGATATCATTTGTCAATACAACAAAGTTAGAAAAACAAATTCAAAAATTTTAACAAAAATAACAAGAACAAATAAAAGAAACATCTGATAATGGAGCTAGGGGTCGTCCATAATGAAGTGAAGATTCTCTGAACCAAACACCCGGTAGTGATGTGGGGGAAGATTCTGCTCAAATTGGCTTTGCTCTGTGACAAGGTCAACTAGTTTCTTCTGGCTATTTTCTTGAGCCTGGGAGATGGTCTCTAGCTCTTGCTCTTTTTCAACCAACTGTGCCTCCTCACGAGCAACTGCCTCGCAAGCCTCTTGAGCTGCTTGGTCAGCCACTAGCAACTGTAACTCTAGACCCACAAGTTCTTCAGATACATCCACCTTCTCGCGATGGAACTCCTGGAGGCGATCATAAACGCTAAGAAAATCACTCTTTTTGAAACTTTGCAATAGCTCCACCAGACATGTTAGGGAAAAACCATCATTGGTTAATGCATTAACCTTGCCCAATAATGTTTTAACAAAGTCAGGGATAAAAGACATAAGCGGGGTGCTGAGAATATCCTCTAATACCATCACGAGCCCAAACAATCGACCATCCATCATCCTAGGAAGGGGATACAGATATCGAGCTATAAAGGTCGAAGGAAAGCGAGTTAGCAATCGCTCGATCAACAAGCGAGGACCCTTAGTGAGAACAGAAGGTAATCTGGCTAAAGTTTGACGCACAACCACCTCGAGGAATGCCTCAGATGGATGAACACTGAAAATGCTATCACTAGCGAATGGCCGTCAGGTGCGCGAGGCACTATCACTGGCTTGTACTTGGGGAATGCGGGGTGCCGAATTATCACCAAGAACATGGGCCCCTCCCAAAGAAGCATCTAAAGCTATTATTGGTGCTTAAACGGACTCCTTAACAATAGGCTCCACTTTGAGCCCATGAGTTGTTAATTGATCGACCTCCACCTGAAACGTAGTAAATAGTTGAAGTTCGCAATAGAGATAAAGGAAAGAATGAAAAAATAAATAAATATATATATATATATATATATATATATATATATATATGATAACTTAGAGATTTATGCCTATAAAACTAGGCCCGCCTGATCCTCGGTTATGGGAGATTTATGCTTATAAGACTAGGCCCGCTTGACTCTCGATTATGGGAGATTGATGCCTATAAGACTAGGCCCGCCTGACCCTTGGTTATGGGAGATTTATGACTATAAGACTAAGCCCACCTAACCCTTGATTATGGGAGATTTATGCCTATAAGACTAGGCCCGCCTGACCCTCAGTTAGGGGAGATTTAAGCCCATAATACTAGGCCCATCTGACCCTCAGTTATGGGAGATTTATGCCTATAATACTAGGCCCGCCTGACCCTCAGTTATGGGATATTTATGCCTATAAGACTAGGCCCGCCTGACCCTCGGTTATGGGAGATTTATGCCTATAAGACTAGGCCCGCCTGACCCTCGGTTATGGGAGATTTATATCTTAAAGTTAATATATCTAATTACTGAAAATATATAGTATAGAGAAGATATCGCAGGTTGTTGCTCCTCAACAAACTCACGCGTGGCCATCTGAACGACGTCCTCCTTTTTAACCACCTCGGGGGCCATCAATGGGGGATGACTTTGATGGGAAATCACATTCTCCCCAACCTCAGCCACCTGCTCCTGCCTATCCTCCACTATCTCAACAACATGTTCTTGTTCACGCTCTCCTTGGGCAGCGGTAGTTGGATCAAAACCTTTGGAGTTTGAGATTGAAGGATCAAATATAGTAACAAGCATTTGATCATTCGAAGGTTGAGGTACCACGGGGATGGTGGACACGGGTGTGGGATCCTTAAAAAGGAAAGAAAAGTAGAAGTTGAATCAGAATAATCAATAAGAGCAATAAAAGGGGAGATCAGTGCAGAAAGTAAAGACTTACCAAAGGCATCGAAGTCACAGCAAAAACAGGTACAGATATAGCTTCAACAACTTCGGTCGAAGACACACCCCTCTTAAGTCCAGCCTACTCATGCAAAAAATAAGGGTCAGGGGAATAGCCACCACTAGATGAAGTATCAGATACAACTACCCCTAGGGGAAATGGGAGACTACTTGAGAAACAGTAGGGGCAGCTTCTTCGAGAGGAAGATTCTCCTCAACACCATCACGCGCATCAATTGGCACACCAACCTGAACAAAAGAAAAAGAGAAAATCATAACAAACTGAAGGGAAATCAACATGAGAAAAATTGAATAGTAGGAGGGCACCCAGAATAAGAGATGTAAGAAATTTACCTCTTCTTCCATCACATCCTCAATGATCTCATAGTCTTGGGGGCGAGGCAGGTTTCGAGGAAGAAACCATTACCCTCAACCTAGGCCTACGCACTAAGGCAGTCTCTTCTTTCTCTTGCTCTTCCTCTTACTTATCCTCATCTTTTTATTCTTCTTCTTCATCCTCTCCTTCCTCATCATCATCATCACCTTCACTGATATCTCCACCAGACAAATGCTCCTTAGCAATCTCCTCCTCACTGGATCCGCTTGACTCCTCCATCACAAGATTTAGGGGGTTAACTACTTTCCTCTTTTTTCTACCCTCAACAGATTGAGGGTCATAAGAAAATCCATGAGAAGACATCTCGACTGATATGTAAGCTTAGTATTCCTCACTAAAATGCTCCCAAGTCTGGCAAAGACGATTTACCATCTGGCTCACTGCCTTGGAAATCTTTGGGTCAGGAGAAGAGACTAATGGAGGCTATGGAGTAGTTTAAAGCTTCTTTAAGGGTGCCTTCCGGGTTGCCCTAACTGCTTCACCAGTTGAAACACACGAGGATACTCGGTCCTTCCAACCAGCTTTGAAGGACCAGGGGCAACATCAGTCAAAAGAATAAAAGATTGAGTGGATCTCTATCTCTTTACAACTGTCTGATCCACGGGCGCTAGGGGAGGCAGTTCAAGAGGAACACTCGTATTAGTTGTACTGAGGGGGGAAACAAATGATTGGGTGGTGCAATTTCTCAAACCCAACTCAGTGGATGGAAATCTTTCAACCTCAGGATAACGGGGTTCCTTGAGAAGATTAGTTTGGAAACGAACCAATTAGTTCTGCCAAAACACATTAACGAACATCGCCGATCTCCCTCCCCGAGTTCCCTTACTCGGGATCACGAGGTTAGTAGGATAATGGGCACACAAACTGACAACAGTAGACATGAGGAAGTTAGAACAAGGAAATGAGAAGTTAGTGGACTTCTCTCTAGTAAAATGACTTAACGGGGGGCCCTTTGATTATAGCAAAACTACATGGCTACCCGGTGGGGGATATAAAAAGAATAAAATGATGACCACTCGGTATATAAAGGAAAATAGGAAGGGATCAGTAATAGAGGGACACTGTGCACCGGGAAATTTCTGTCCATGGCTTCTTCAATAGGAGCAATGGGACGATCTTCTTCACCAAAGAAGTTGTTGGTAAAAAACTGGCTTACCCCAACATAAGGGCGAGGGTTGAATCACTCAGCGCGATCAATCAGAGCTAATAGGGGCTTCTTTATGCTTTTATTTTTCCAACAGCAAATACGGTAGACTCTCACATCCTGCGAACTGGGGAAGTGGCCAGTGGGAGCATAATCCTTAAAATGGGCATAAAGGAACGCTTTTAAAAGAATATTGTTGGCATAGTTAGACACATCGAACCTACCAACGCTTCGAGCATAGTCTGCAAACACCCGATCTAACCAAGTGTACAGAGATCTAAGAACAATAGCTGCGAGGGGGATCTTTACACTGCAGGCCATTCGAACGGCCAGATTGATCAGGTCCTTACGAGGGCAGTCGTGGGGCTTGCCTGGAAGATATAAGTTCGATAGCATCACCCATATATACCCCGCTAGCTCAACTTTAAACACATAGACTTTCCCAGTTGGAGGCTGCTCGAAGACTTCTTTCCCTCGCGGGTTCTCCCTAGCAGCCTCGTGGGATCTGATAACAACCTTTTCTTTAATAAAGTAAAAATAGCAGATGACCTCCGAGTAGGTGCACTTTTTTTAAGTGACCATACAATCCTTCACTAAGGCCTCTAACTCATTCCTCAGAGTTTTTTCTTCGCTAGAAATAGCCTCCTCGAAGAAGGTGTTATATCCAGTAGCTTCCAGTCCCAACAGTTCACACACGTCCTCAAAGGTAACAGTAAACTTGCCCCAAGTAGCCATAAAGGTGTGTGACCTATGGCTCCACCGTGACACTAACAGTTGTAAATCAGTATTATTTTTTGCTAAGGTAAGGTTACCCAGCCACAGAGAACAAGATAAACCTATGAGGGCCAGTTGAACCGAGAACTTGGCATGAATATACTTTGTCTAAGGACCCAACCCTTCACTAGAGCCAGAAGACGCCTCAAACTCCACCTTGGAGTAGGGTAAATCCACGCACTCTATACGAAAATGGGTGACAGTAGCAGTAGGGATATAAGTGAAGTCCTCAGCATCTTCACCTTCATCTATTAACAAATTTGGCTCCTCAGTTAGCACCAAAGCACTAGGAAACCGTTCAGCCATCGCCCAAAAATGATCGTCCTCTCCGAAATAAGGGGCACAACGGTATCGTTCCCACTGAGCCTAGTGTGCCTTGGTGGTAGGAGAGGCACCCCTGACAGAAATAGTTCTCTTTACTGGTGCTATATTAGATGAAAGAAGAGAGAATAGAAGATAATTGAAGAAATCTTGAAGAAGGAAAGATTGCCTTTGCCAAACCCTCAAAGAAAAGTTTGAACTCAGAAATTTAAACCCAAAGGTGAGTCTTAACTAAAGGTGCATCCCCTTTTATAGGGGAAACACGAATTTCAAAAGACGACAACAAAGGTGACATTCGGAAAATAGCAATGATGGTGTTTTAGAATTATGTGACTAACATGTTGGCCAAACATGCGTGATTGCAGAAGACTAAAGGTTGCTATGATGTTGATTTGGGGAATGACGCGTCTAATAGTCACATCATCTTCACTCGCGCACCCTGGCATTTCCACGTGTGACGCATAAAAATGTAAACGACAACTGCATTTAATTAAGCATGCATGGGGGTCTTGTCTACCTTGGGGAACGAAGAGCTTTGGGGAAAATTTAAAAAACCTCTTTATTATACCCAAGAAGGAAAATCATAGATAATCAAAAGTTTCGTACAGATATTTCTTTATGAAAATAAACAAATATGTCTACGAAGAGGCAAATGTGGAGGGGTGTTCCCCCACATGGATGATTAACTTATCCAAGTGAATTAATCAGCTACAAAGAAAGATGCCCCATAAACACACCTTGAAGATCCTTCATGCAAGTAGCTCGCAGGACCACCTCTAAGGCTCCTCACAAGCAAATAGCTCGCAGCGCTTTACCCCGAAGAGCCTCTAACTGACCTGGCTCAAAAGACCTAGCTCGAAGAACAGGGGTCAGCCGGATGACAATAGTTTGTAATAAGATATAAAATGTCGTATTATGTACTTTATTTTATGAATGTATATGTTAAGGGTAGTTTCTTGGTACCCACGAGGGACCATGCCTGGAAGGGAATGGGAGGGCTTTCATACTCTATCAAGCTACCTTCTCTTAGGAACTTCGCAGGGACATGATTTGGAGGATTGAGAAAAAGGCAACATTGGGAATTATTACCAACCCTCTTGGCACACTTGGACAAAAACTTCACCCAGGGCAAATGTCACGCGATCCCACTCATTGATTACCTATTTTAATGAACCTCCTCGAGTCGTTCGATCTCCCTCAATACTTAACCCCCTAGAAGTCACCTCCTCGAGGTACCCCGAGCGCTAACCTGTCAGACTGACGTGCCTAGATAATAAACAATAGCAATTGTTTGCACCATTTCCTAACATCATAGCTCCTCACGTTTAGGAACTCAAGAATACAACACTTAAGTGCCTTTATCCTTAGGATGGCAGGTCTAGTTCACCAAATCTGACCTAATAGCCATCCTAGAGTAAGCCCCAAGTTGAAAAGTCATATCCTTCATAAATGACTGAAATACTCCCAACCAATACAACATTTTCCCGCTAAAACTATCAGATCCCATGCATTAATTGTAGTATCTCATGCATTTAATGCACCCGCGCCAAAGAGATCGAGGGCATGCTGACTCGAGCAGCCTCTCCCTACATATAAATATGACTAAATAAATAAATAAGGGAGAGAGCATCTAGAACCCAAAATCGCTGTCCAAATTCCCTCATACCAGAGAGCCTTCAAAAAGAGCATTAACTCCCATTACACATTGAATGCACCCATCATTGAGCATTAACTCAGCTTGAAGTTCCTGCCTTGTCATTATTGTGCCCAGAGTGCTTGTTCTTTCTCCCTCCGACCATGCCATCTGCTAGTCCCATTTCATTTATTGTGTTTACCACATGCTGCCCATGTTAATATGTTCTCTAGTGCTACTTTCAATAATTAAATCTCTCTGTCTCTGATTCACCTGTGGCTCTAAACTGTGCTCCATATTTAATGGTGTTGGTCCCGATCTTGATAAGGGGTTACGCCTCGCTTAATATTAATAGTATTTGAAGAACCCACATCTTACAATTACAACCTAGAATTATTTAAGTAATGATGACTAATTAAAACATAATTTACATTTGGAAAAATGCCAAATGTAGACAATACAAATTTTAATAACATCTTTAATTTCATAACTAATTGAAATAGTTTTGATTCAATTAATAGCTTAAATAATCGGTTAATTGATTCAACTAAGTTTAATTTTGTTAATGGAAAGTTTGTAAACAGTGTTTTACAACTCTTATTTCATTTTATCTCATGATCCAACATTTTACACATTATAGATGTTGGCCACCACCCACCACCATCCATTACCCATCATTTCTATCATTTAGGATTTGGATGCCAAATGAGCTACCATTAAAAACATTTTAAACCACCCATAATTAAACCCTTTCCACAACCCCGTTCTAATGTAAACCAATAAACATCAAAAGGCACCATCACCATTGTATAACTCATACCCACCACCAACAAACCCTCAAGAGTGTAGATTCTAGATGCATCATACAAGCATCCACACACGTGTGTGTGTGTGTGTATGTGTGTGTGTGTGTGTGTGTGTATAGAGAGAGTAATCCATCAGATTCAATCTCCAAACCCATTTATGAAAATTTCAACATATTCATCGTATCAATTTCCTACTGTTTATGAAATATCATGTAAGCATCAAGGAACAATAAAAAAAATACCTGATCTCAACTGATGTGCGAGGTCGTCGGGGGAGACTTAGATAGGTCGCCGACAGGGAAAGATATAGAGGGTGCCAGCTTAGGAGGTAAAGAGGTAGTGGGTTACGTTGTGAGGGAATTTGGTTTGGTTTCGAGGAAAGTGGGGGAAATACTCCCACCCGATCTTTTCTTTTTTTCCTTTTTAATGACTTTTTGCAACTTTACTAATATATTGTAACGTTTTTTTTTTCTATTTGTAACGGAATTTGGCCGTTACAAATTTTTAATGGACTAAATCCGTTACAAATAGAAAAAAAAATCTGTTACAATTTACATGTTTTGGTGTAGTGCTTCTTAGGTAGATCATGTTTGATAAAGGGGGAGAATTTATTTTTGCACTTTATATTGTTATATTCCCTATGCGTTTGATGGTGCGATTAAGTGTGTAGGTTATCATCTTTAACGACAGTATTTTAAAGCGATAAATCTTCTCGATTTTGTGTCGTGTCAAGCATTATATTTTTTTATTTTTTTTGGGTGGGATTATGTCTAAATGTGCTTGACGTCCTAGGATTGTTTGGTTTGGTTTTGTCCCGGAATAACCAAAGGGGGAGATTTGTGAGGACAAATTTCCAATTGAGTCAATTTATAGTATTGGCTTAATTTCGAACAAAACTAATTGCGTCATAGGATAGTTCATTGTTGTACCTCAAGCCTATGACAATTGAACTGTTGAAGATGTATCGGCCAAGAATTTGAAGATTACACATTTATCAGTTTTCGTGCCATTTTCGCGTCTTCAACATATCGACAATTCAAAAGTATATATATATATATATAGGGACTTGGAATTTTTTTTTTCTTTTTATTTAAATTTAGGTTGAAAATGAGTTTTTATTTTTTTAAAGAAAACTCTATTTTTCTAACATTTGGTTCGAATAACCCTGTTCGAACGAATTTACAAATGAACTTCTTAGTAAGATCTTCTGAACTATCGTTAGAAGTTTTGTTAGAAGTATCGTTCGAACGAACCTATTCAAATTAACTTCCAACGAGATTTTTCGCATATTGGTCTAAAATCTCGTTAGAAGGTCGTTCGAATGACCTGGGCGATTTTCTGAAAGTTTTGAGAACTTTTCAAATTTTAACCTCCCACTTTCCCACTAACGTTTTACTGTCTTTAATATGTGCGGGAAAGGAAATTTTTAGATGACTTTTGTGAGTTTTCAAGAACACTTTGAGAGAAAAATTTCCAACAACAAAATTTCAATTTTGTGTTTTATCCCTTAATGATTCATTTTCATAAAAACACAATGTTTACACTCATTACTTTTTTTTTTATCCAAGTTCCTAAATATATACATTTGCTTGAGATCTTTTGGCACGGAATTTTTATCTCAACCCAAAAAGGAGAAAAATTTCCTACGAAGGAGTCTGTTCTCGATTTGCGAAACCCATATGGAGAAAGGCTTCGTTTGTTGGGTTGACAGTAGCTGAGCCCCATCAGTGGATTCCGAGTTGTTGGTGGACTCTAACGTTATCGACTAGGCGGAGGTTGAAGAACGAAGGAACGCCAAATCTTAAAGGGAGTCGAGTCGAGGAAGTAACTCTCTTGTTGTGTCTTTTGTAAAAATATCATAGTTAGTGGATTGTAGGTTGAGCCGTCCAAGGTTTTTCCTGTTGTGGATTTTTCTCGTACATTGCACCTTATGGTTGTGATTGTTTATTTCATCTTGCAAAATCTTGTAGATGTATGCTTAGGATAATCAAGATAAAATTTGGTTTAGATCACAACTTTGGTTTAAATTGATGCTAGTTTTAATTTGGGTAATTTTAATTTAATTTAATTCAAGTCAAGATATTTAATTTGACAAAAAGCATGTTTAAGTTTGTTTGGCATAATTTCATCTTGAATTAAATTGAATTGTTGTTTAAGTGATATATAAAATTTTGGTTTTAATTTAATTTCACTTTAATTTTAATTTGAAGAAATTAAAATGTGTTTATATTAAAAATTGGTATATCATTGAACCATCCCATAATTTGAGTTTAAAATTTGGGGGCATCCAGTTCCATCATAATGTATAAATAAAAACATATAAAAAATTATCTACTTTAATATAAAAACATTTTTTTAATAAAAAAGAACTAAAATAATTAAAAAAACATCTTATAATAAAACTATTTTTTAATTAAAAAGTGTCGTTTAAATGTTAATGTAATTTAATGTGTGTGAGTATTAAAATAAATTTTGATTTCAATGTATTTTTAATATTGCATGTATATATGTAATGTATAATGTACAATTATAATAATTTATATTAATGTAATCAAGGGTAATACATTCTTTTTAGCTGAAAAAATGGGTCATACATTCTGTTGAGTGTTATCGCATGTCTTTTCATACACAAAAGTTGTATACATACTCATGCATTGCCAAATTCCATGTTGATTTTGAGTTGAACCTTTATTTGGAAAAAAAGATAGAAAATATTCAGCTTTCCGAGAGCATTTTTCTTAGCTCATCTCATCTCTTGTATTTGTTTCAAGCTTTGTGATTAATTCTTCAATCCTTAAAAGTAAGACTTTTATAGTCACGCTAGTTTTGACAAATCATTTTCCAAAATAGTTTGTTCTTGAGTATGGGCTTCTTTCAAGCTTGAAAAATACACATGTGAGGTATTTAGAGAACCCAGACCTTATACTATATCTTCTAAATTATAGAATATCCTCCCACATCCTGCTTATAGTTGATGGTTACTCAGCGGTTCCGTTGCCTCACAACAAAGTCTCCCTCCACTTTAAAGAATATTTGTTAGCATAAGACTTCAAGACATTAGACGAGTCTAAAATCGATCACTATTGTGTAGCTTTTTTCAGCGATTGGCACTTTTTTCGGGGAATATGGTGTGAAATAGTATATAGTCACTTGATGTACTGTGTGATTGTAAGTCATATTTTTATAATTTGTCAAAATCTATTACAATACATTTGTTGTTCATTACAGCGTGAGGTTCTTTGTCGTTAGTGGGTTTTACTCATTCATCCGGTGTTGAGTGAATTTTTTAAAATTTTCGCATTTTAGAATCACTTATCTTAACTTGAAGAAAAAATTGATTAGATTCTAATATTAATAAAATAATTTGTCACATAAACTTTGAGGATTATTTTAACCCATTCCTAATTTAAAAGGAAAATTATCTCTCAATCGGTAATTTAATTTTAATTGGATATTTACCACCGAGAGCTCGCACTCTCATAGTCTAATATAAAAAATAATGATTTACAAATCCCAGGGTGGATTAAAGGCCGAAGAAAAAAGATCAGTAACCATCTTAGAATTGCCTTTAATAATAAAACTGTGTTAGTTATAATTGTTGAAAGAAAACATGCCATATGAACAACTTCTGCTTTAGCCCAAGTTGGTGAATTGGAATTAGTAAGGCTTATAAACCATTAGCCAATGTACCATTATGATCTCCAATGATACCATCCATAATAGACCTTTTATAAATTTGACACCCCGATTATCAAAATAACGGGGTGTTAGCCCTCTATTAAAATAAAATAAGAATCTCATTTGGCTCATTATTAGCATTATTGTCGAAAATCCAATTAGTAAACCATTCAAATAAATAATTAAATACACAAGCACATAATTAAAATGCATACTAGCATAATATAAAAATCCAGTAACCGAATAAACCATCGATTTACAATCCAATACAATATTCCAATAAAAGTAAATTAAATAAAACTGAAATAAAATATGTTATTGGGCGACATGTCTAGATAATAATTGACTCGGTCCTATCTAGAATCTCAAAGATAGAAAATGGATAATCAATCCCAGCAACTCTCCACAGCGGCTGTAACTCCGATGACCTAGAAGTGATACTCACGATTGGTGTCCTAGTGTCTAGACACCTAAAAGGTTTTGAAAAATATTTTGTTATGGGTCATAGCCTAAATCCTTTTAAAAATATTTTACAAATAATTAAAATGAATTAATAAATATGTGTGCATTCTTCCATATTTAAAGTCGCACTCCCATAAGATAATACTCACCCCTCAATTATAGTGCGCAACAAATGTATGCATTCTAACATCCTAGTTATCCTCCCAACCTAACTAGTCTTAATGTACCCTCAAATCCATACGCTACTCTGTGTCATGCGTATTTTATATAATTAGATTTCACGTTTGCTTAATAATTATAATTCTCAATTATAATTTACCATTTCCTTTCAAATAACTTTCACGAGTTATTCATTCAATATTCACACTTTAATGTCTTCTGCCCATATATATATATACATATTCTTCACAATTATATATATATATATTCATATCACAACAAGTACACACATATATATAACTCGCTATATACAAATAGCTCAATCCCTGAGATTAATAACTCACTGGATACGAATCTCTAGTATGTTATCAGGCTCCAGGGCATACAGACATCATCCTGGGCCACCTGGACGGAATCTCACCACCGAACCCAAATCGTAAATGCAGCTGGAGATGGTCATAGTCTTAAGTCAGTGAGTCATAACCATACCACATTACTCCACTTGGACTCCAACCTCACATAGAGTGGGCATGCACAAACCTATGACCCTTGGGACCGATTCTACACATGTTGGGATTCGTCAGGAGAGATCGACCATGTTGCGCAACCTCCACTGATAACATCCCACTTGAGTGGTATGTTTAATATATATATATATATATATATATATATATATATATATATATATATATATATATATATATGCAATACCCCGGCTAACCATGTATGTCACTCGTAGCACTAGCCTATAACTCTTAAGTCTAAACCCGACTCCAAATTATTAAATAATCACTTATTTAATTAATTTATTCCTTATAATAATATTCTGGACATGTAACCATTCTCAACTAGTCTGTTTCCCCTTTTTACCGAATTTTCATCATGATTCATTATTTAAATTTCCTGAGTATTATTCATCCCAACTACTCTCATTCTCACCCCGAATATATCCCAATCATCCCAAGGCAAATTACCATATTTATAACAATATTCCAAATGTCCTAAATTTATTCACAGACATCCTAAATCAATCCGGGACCAACCCAATTAATTAACCAAACTGGATAAACAGGGTTGCCGACCCGGTTCGGCTTCAGGGCGAACCGATTTGCCCCTGCAGAACAACCCAGTTTTGCCTATTCGAAATTCAACAAAGTTTCATCAATTTAATTCACATATAATCCCAATTCCACTAAGAATTCCCATTCTCCATTAATCCTAAATATGAAACTAACCCATTTTCATATTTAGTTAATATATCCATTCTCAATTACATGGGATTCATCATTCTATTAAAAAATTGTGCAATTCTAATATCATAAAAAATCACAATTTCTAAATGTTTTCAATCAAAATTCAATCTTTCTACATGGGATCCTATCTTCAGATTTCAGATTATATAATCCCCATATGAATCCTATGAAATCATGTCCCCAAAATCCAATTTTCATATGAATCCAACCCAAAATAAGTGTCACAAACTATAATACGACTTGAACTACAAACATACATTACTAAGCAAGTTAATCACCTGCCTTAATCAAATTGTAGAGTCTGAATTTGTATTAGAAGTCCCCTTATTATGATACTAGCCCAGAGTTTCTTCAACTCTGTAACACCCCACGACTTTGGAGACTGAGAGATTTAATTTTGGGAAAATTAAATTTAATTAAATTGGAGAATTTTAAAATTTGGGAATTTAAGTCCAAAAAAATAGAGAATATTTCAAAGTATTCCGGAGGATATTTTTGAGGGTACCATCGATCCCGGAAGGGTCGAGATAGTCAAAATGACTGTCATTGGGTCTTATTTCGGCTCCGGAATGTTTTTAAGTTGTTTTGACTTGAATTGGAGTCAACGAGTCATTTAAAGTGTGTATTAACATTTAAAACTGGGATTTTGTTTTAATAGGATTTGAGGCTTACGGATGAAGCCTTATCAAATAGAGAAGAGAGAAAGAAAAAGGAAGAAAGAAAGAAGAAGGAAAAGAAGAGAGAGAGGAAGAAAAAGCTTGGGATTTCCGGCCCAACCGCAACATCGAGGATGATCCAACCTCTACAAACCTGAGGCAAGTGTTTAATCTTGCTAAATAGCTATTTGTGTATTTCATTTCATAAATTGTGGGGTAAAGAAATGGTTTTTGGGTATTAATGTCAAAACCTAGATTTTTAGGTTTAATCTTGGAATCAATGTTTAAATTGAGAATTAATGACATATAAATGATTGGGATCAACTTTGGGTCGATTAATGGGCTTAAAATCATGTTTTGATGAAGGTTTGGGGGTTGGAATGAGAAATTTAGGGTTTAGAATTCGTAGGTTTTGAAGAAACAGATGAAACCTTCAAAAATTGCAGGTCCGAATCGATTCGCCCCCTCAAGCGAATCGATTCGGTTTGGTAAAACTAGCAGGTCTGCATTGACCGAATCAATTCGGACCCCAAGCCGAATCGATTCGGCCTATTGCAGCAGCCAGGTATTTGGGCCCTAATCGATTCGCCTTGGAGGCCGAATCGATTCGCTACTCCGAATCGATTCGGAATAGGGCCGAATCGATTCGGAAACAGGGCATTTTGAGGTATTTTTCTCCATAGTGATTTCAAACCCTTTTTGGTTGGGTTTATTGATTTGGGGGCTTTCTCTTAGGATGTAAAAGATATATTCTTGGAGTTACATATGGATATTGGGGGAAAACTCTTTGAGGTTGGAATTTACCAATTATAGATAAAGGTATATAAATACCTATATATATATATGTTTGAGGTTGAGAACTCTTAGAGAGTGAGAGGTCTCCTATCCCTAGAAATATTTAGACTAAGAAATCAATGATAACCCGATAGGGGTAAGGATTCATAAAATACAATCGAACCATAAGTAAAAATGGGAAACAACTTGGTGGTGTACTATTGACTAGGATAAGCGGTAGCGTAAATTCTAGTTAGGATAGTTTATACGCAATTATGGGGATATGGCCATTGAGATTTCCAATACTTAAAATGAGGTTGGAATAAATTGAGGTTTTTAGACTATTAAGTCATGTTTACGCCTATGGTTAGATAGTACTAAAGATGATTATGTACTTTCACATTTAGAGGTGAAAGGTGTAGTGATGGATTCCTACGCAAATTCTTGGGTGATAACCCTAATGTTGAATGTATATGTATAGACAAAAACATATGGTTTTGGGGGACTACTCATCATAGGAAGATGATTGAAAAGGTTTCAAGTATGGAATTATATTCACATATCAAGGTAAATTTAATGGAAATGGTAGTGACGGCTTGTATATTGAGGATTATGTATACTTATAGCCAGGTATATATATATATCTTATACATATGAACGAGAATTAGTTTAGATATAGAAAAGGATATGTGAATACGTGTTGCTATATATATATATCTGTATGTATATAGATATATGGATATCTTTATGTTGTGGACATACATGGTATGGATATTTAAACCGTATATGATGGTTTATTATTTGATCATATGATTGGATCATATGGATTATATATATTATGCATGTGAATGATATATATATACTTATTTCGTTAAGCATACCCCGCTCATGCTATCATTGGGAAGTTGCGCGCGTAGAGGGTGAGCATCCTGGCTTATAATGCAGGGTGTGGATATTCCCCAGGTCATAGTCGTCCCTTGTGATTATTATACTTATAGATATATATTTTGGGATGAGACGTGGTGGGTATGTTTCGTCTCATTGCCGGTTTGGAGCTATGACCGCTTCCCGGGTCGTCGTGTGCGTGAGTTTACCACAAGATGGGTGTCGTTTAGTCCCACCAGGGTGGCCCCAGTATTGCTACGTGAGCCGGGCACTGGGAAGATGATAGCATTGATGCAGTTTATCGGCGATATATATAGCCGGGTATATTATGTGCATGGCCTTGTGCATCATATGTAGAATGTACACTTGGCTATTGGATTGATGATGATATATATACGGTTAGAAATAAATACCTATATATATATATATATATATATATATATATATTTATATATATATCCTATAGATGAAAGGATATGGACTTTTTAAAGTACATCTTAGGTGATAATGGTGTACTAGACTGATGGGGGTTGATGTATCACACATAAGGTATTATTTCGGTTACATCATCCCAAGGATATTATTGGAGGTTCTTTTATTTTATCTTAATTGTTTTCTTTCTTTTCTTTTCTCCTTTCTTTCTTTAGTAGTTATAGTTAGTAGTAAAGGTAGTATTATATAGTATGTTAAGGATTATGGATCTCTAGGATCGACATTGCCCAGGAGTAGTGTAACGAGGGGGTTCCTTGTTTGGATTTCTCTTTGCGAGACGCCTCACGCACGAAACGCAGTGCCATGTCGAGAGTTGAGAGAAGTAATTCTATTTGTGGCATCTCGGATCTCTGGTCTTGACCTTGTCAGGAGTAGTGTAACGGGGCGGTTCCTTGTTTGGATTTCGCTTTGAGAGACTCCCCACGCACGAAACGTAGTACAATGTTGGGATTAGAGAGAAGTCTTGCCAATATTCCATGTGCATGTTGTTAAGTATATTAATTCTTACGTTTTTAGCCTATATAGGTATATATATATATATATATATATATATATATATATATATATATATATATGTGTATGTATAGGGGTAACGTTTTAGGAACTATGATAATTATATTCATGAGATTTTTAATCGGAATTCATTAAGCCTTTTATGGCATAATTGTTGTAATCATAATCTAATAGGATTAGAAATGGGTGGATCCTTAGATTATGACGGGAAGGTAGCTCTCGTGGGTATAGGCTAGGCCTATGATAAGTTAGGTTGTCCTAAAATCAATGGGGGTAATTTAACTAAAATTGGAGGACGCGAATAGGTGCGCGCCTTTAGATGAGAGGTGAGTTGGGGTTCCACGAGAGTGCGGTCTCACTTATTATGAAATTAAGTACACCGGTATTTATTATGCACGGTTAACACACTTGCTAAATATTTTACACATTCGGGGCTCTGACCCGTTTACTTCTCCCTCCTTCTTGTATATACATATATATTTCCACAGGTATCCTACCGCATGGATGCCGGATGACCTTCTATCCAGAGTATTGGGAGCCGTGACAGGTGCGGACTGTTGCGGGATGTTTCTGGTAGTCGCTTCCTACTTCTTTAAAATTCTAGGTAGGATTCATGCTGTATATCGGGTTTGTACCCAAGGGATATTTATATATATGTTTATATTTATTCCATTCAGTTATTGTATTTGCTGTGACCCGACAGCTTATTCGGGTTTATTTATTTATGGCATATTCATGTTTAGTGATTCCTTTCATTTCTTATTGCTTCTTGCATCTCTCTCTCTTATTCTTTAGTAGTTTCATAGTGTTGGGTTTTGTATGTTGCAAGTTTTTAATTTTTATAACATCTCGCTTATGTGATTTCGGGTAGTTAGTCCTATATTATATAGTACCGTTAGTTGATGTTGAGACTGGACCATCTGGAATTCCTGATTTAATATAGTATAGGGCTGGCCACCCGTTATTATTTTAGGCGGGGTGTTACAGATGGTATCAGAGCATCAGGTTCTAGAGTCCTTAGGATCTGTGCGAGTTTCTGCATTCTTCCGTTAACGTTCTTGACATAAAGCCCTATAAATAGGACTGTTGTGTTCACTGCGTTGTTTTCTTCTGTGAAGTATATTCACTTGATTGGCGTTCTGATAACAATTGCTCTTGTTTCGTTTCAGACGTTGCCTCGATTTGGTCGTCGAGGAAGGATAGGATTAGAAGTACAATACCCATAGCATATTTTGGGTACGCTTTGATCGGGGGTAGTTGTTTTCCCCGATTCTGGAGGAGATATTGAGGAGATTTCTAGCTTTGGTGTGAGGTGACTTATCGGCAGTTGAGTAATAAAGGAAATTTGCTCGAATGGCGAATCTTGGTCTTAGTAAGGAAAGTCCGAGGAGAGGCATGTAGTGTAGTCCTTGGGAGGTTTAGATTGAGAATCTGTTAACCTTAGTTAGGAAACCTGGTTTTGGTGACTCTTACCGAGGTGAGGTAGGTGGAGTTGTCCCAATATTGGGAGTATTGCCTTCTGGGAATTGGGAGTAAGAAATTTAGAGACTCAGTTTCGTTGTGTAGGACTGAGGGAGTTTTTGGTTGTCGCCATCGTGTTTATCCTTCAAAATGGTTATGAAGGATTTTGAGGAAGATGTTTCTCTTGTGAAGAAATAGGCTTAGGGATAATGATTTTCCTGGAAGGAGTTGAGGACCCTAAGTTAAGATTCTAGGGTGAGGGGAAACCATTAGATTATGGAAGTATAAGGTAGAATACCTTTCTTTGGGTTTGAGTTACGTTTTGGGTAATAATTGGGAACATCGCGCTTAAGGCATGATGGGTAGTTAGCCGCTACACCGTTAGGGTGTATGGAATTTTCCTAGAGGAGGAAGTGAGCAAGTGTGGCTTTGGTATGGCATCTTTTGAGAAGATACACCTTTTCATAACTGAGAGGTGCAGGGTTTGGTAGATTTATGAGGAGCGGATAGTTTAGCTCATAGTTGTGCTAGTTTTGAGAACTAGGTATTGGCTAGAGCATTGTATTTGTTGAGACCTTGTGTTCTAAACATAAGGTGTTTGTTTGGCGTGTCGAAAGACGCGGAATATATTTATATTATATTATTGTATAGGCCCTCGGGCAATATCTAAAATATGAAAAAAAAAAACTTTTTCTAAAACCTTAACCCTGGTTCAACTAATCTCAATCCCCGACCTAGCTACACAGTAGTGTATTGGGAGGGTTCCTTGTTTGGATTTCGCTTGCGAGACCTCCCCCGCACGAAAGTGGCTAGCGTCAGGAATTGAGGAGAGTTCAACCAGTGGAAATTTTCAAACTTTTATATATTTAGTATATTGTTATAGATTATGTTACCGAGGGTTATCTTACAATTTGAGGCTAATGGAGCCTGATTAAGATTTTAGGAGTAGAAACTCGGGTACAGGGTGTATGGGCGCCCTGGGTAGCTAGTTGATGTTAGGGATCGGTAAGGATCTATATAGTTCGACGTGAGAACTAGAAAGGATCGGCATAGTGATCTTGAGGATTGATATAAGGACTAGATGATATTGAGGTCCTAGGCTCATCTTAAATTTCGCGGACGAAATTCTTGTAAGGGGGGAAGATTGTAACACCCCACGACTTTGGAGACTGAGAGATTTAATTTTGGGAAAATTAAATTTAATTAAATTGGAGAATTTTAAAATTTGGGAATTTAAGTCCAAAAAAATAGAGAATATTTCAAAGTATTCCGGAGGATATTTTTGAGGGTACCATCGATCCCGGAAGGGTCGAGATAGTCAAAATGACTGTCATTGGGTCTTATTTCGGCTCTGGAATGTTTTTAAGTTGTTTTGACTTGAATTGGAGTCAACGAGTCATTTAAAGTGTGTATTAACATTTAAAACTGGGATTTTGTTTTAATAGGATTTGAGGCTTACGGATGAAGCCTTCTCAAATAGAGAAGAGAGAAAGAAAAAGGAAGAAAGAAAGAAGAAGGAAAAGAAGAGAGAGAGGAAGAAAAAGCTTGGGATTTTCGGCCCAACCGCAACATCGAGGATGATCCAGCCTCTACAAACCTGAGGCAAGTGTTTAATCTTGCTAAATAGCTATTTTTGTATTTCATTTCATAAATTGTGGGGTAAAGAAATGGTTTTTGGGTATTAATGTCAAAACCTAGATTTTTAGGTTTAATCTTGGAATCAATGTTTAAATTGAGAATTAATGACATATAAATGATTGGGATCAACTTTGGGTCGATTAATGGGCTTAAAATCATGTTTTGATGAAGGTTTGGGGGTTGGAATGAGAAATTTAGGGTTTAGAATTCGTAGGTTTTGAAGAAACAGATGAAACCTTCAAAAATTGCAGGTCCGAATCGATTCGCCCCCTCAAGCGAATCGATTCGGTTTGGTAAAACTAGCAGGTCTGCATTGACCGAATCGATTCAGACCCAAGCCGAATCGATTCGGCCTATTGCAGAAGCCAGGTCTTTGGGCCCGAATCGATTCGCCTTGGAGGCCGAATCGATTCGCTACTCCGAATCGATTCGGAACAGGGCCGAATCGATTCGGAAACAGGGCATTTTGAGGTATTTTTCTCCATAGTGATTTCAAACCCTTTTTGGTTGGGTTTATTGATTTGGGGGCTTTCTCTTAGGATGTAAAAGATATATTCTTGGAGTTACATATGGATATTGGGGGAAAACTCTTTGAGGTTGGAATTTACCAATTATAGATAAAGGTATATAAATACCTATATATATATATGTTTGAGGTTGAGAACTCTTAGAGAGTGAGAGGTCTCCTATCCCTAGAAATATTTAGACTAAGAAATCAATGATAACCCGATAGGGGTAAGGATTCATAAAATACAATCGAACCATAAGTAAAAATGGGAAACAACTTGGTGGTGTACTATTGACTAGGATAAGCGGTAGCGTAAATTCTAGTTAGGATAGTTTATACGCAATTATGGGGATATGGCCATTAAGATTTCCAATACTTAAAATGAGGTTGGAATAAATTGAGGTTTTTAGACTATTAAGTCATGTTTACGCCTATGGTTAGATAGTACTAAAGATGATTATGTACTTTCACATTTAGAGGTGAAAGGTGTAGTGATGGATTCCTACGCAAATTCTTGGGTGATGACCCTAATGTTGAATGTATATGTATAGACATAAACATATGGTTTTGGGGGACTACTCATCATAGGAAGATGATTGAAAAGGTTTCAAGTATGGAATTATATTCACATATCAAGGTAAATTTAATGGAAATGGTAGTGACGGCTTGTATATTGAGGATTATGTATACTTATAGCCAGGTATATATATATATCTTATACATATGAACGAGAATTAGTTTAGATATAGAAAAGGATATGTGAATACGTGTTGCTATATATATATATCTGTATGTATATAGATATATGGATATCTTTATGTTGTGGACATACATGGTATGGATATTTAAACCGTATATGATGGTTTATTATTTGATCATATGATTGGATCATATGGATTATATATATTATGCATGTGAATGATATATATATACTTATTTGGTTAAGCATACCCCGCTCATGCTATCATTGGGAAGTTGCGCGCGTAGAGGGTGAGCATCCTGGCTTATAATGCAGGGTGTGGATATTCCCCAGGTCATAGTCGTCCCTTGTGATTATTATACTTATAGATATATATTTTGGGATGAGACGTGGTGGGTATGTTTCGTCTCATTGCCGGTTCGGAGCTATGACCGCTTCCCGGGTCGTCGTGTGCGTGAGTTTACCACAAGATGGGTGTCGTTTAGTCCCACCAGGGTGGCCCCAGTATTGCTACGTGAGCCGGGCACTGGGAAGATGATAGCATTGATGCAGTTTATCGGCGATATATATAGCCCGGTATATTATGTGCATGGCCTTGTGCATCATATGTAGAATGTACACTTGGCTATTGGATTGATGATGATATATATACGGTTAGAAATAAATACCTATATATATATATATATTTATATATATATCCTATAGATGAAAGGATATGGACTTTTTAAAGTACATCTTAGGTGATAATGGTGTACTAGACTGATGGGGGTTGATGTATCGCACATAAGGTATTATTTCGGTTACATCATCCCAAGGATATTATTGGAGGTTCTTTTATTTTATCTTAATTGTTTTCTTTCTTTTCTTTTCTCCTTTCTTTCTTTAGTAGTTATAGTTAGTAGTAAAGGTAGTATTATATAGTATGTTAAGGATTATGGATCTCTAGGATCGACATTGCCCAGGAGTAGTGTAACGAGGGGGTTCCTTGTTTGGATTTCGCTTTGCGAGACGCCTCACGCACGAAATGCAGTGCCATGTCGAGAGTTGAGAGAAGTAATTCTATTTGTGGCATCTCGGATCTCTGGTCTTGACCTTGTCAGGAGTAGTGTAACGGGGCGGTTCCTTGTTTGGATTTCGCTTTGCGAGACTCCCCACGCACGAAACGTAGTACAATGTTGGGATTAGAGAGAAGTCTTGCCAATATTCCATGTGCATGTTGTTAAGTATATTAATTCTTACGTTTTTAGCCTATATAGGTATATATATATATATATATATATATACATATGTGTATATATAGGGGTAACGTTTTAGGAACTATGATAATTATATTCATGAGATTTTTAATCGGAATTCATTAAGCCTTTTATGGCATAATTGTTGTAATCATAATCTAATAGGATTAGAAATGGGTGGATCCTTAGATTATGACGGGAAGGTAGCTCTCGTGGGTATAGGCTAGGCCTATGATAAGTTAGGTTGTCCTAAAATCAATGGGGGTAATTTAACTAAAATTGGAGGATGCGAATAGGTGCGCGCCTTTAGATGAGAGGTGAGTTGGGGTTCCACGAGAGTGCGGTCTCACTTATTATGAAATTAAGTACACCGGTATTTATTATGCACGGTTAACACACTTGCTAAATATTTTACACATTCGGGGCTCTGACCCGTTTACTTCTCCCTCCTTCTTGTATATACATATATATTTCCACAGGTATCCTACCGCATGGATGCCGGATGACCTTCTATCCAGAGTATTGGGAGCCGTGACAGGTGCGGACTGTTGCGGGATGTTTCTGGTAGTCGCTTCCTACTTCTTTAAAATTCTAGGTAGGATTCATGCTGTATATCGGGTTTGTACCCAAGGGATATTTATATATATGTTTATATTTATTCCATTCAGTTATTGTATTTGCTGTGACCCGACAGCTTATTCGGGTTTATTTATTTATGGCATATTCATGTTTAGTGATTCCTTTCATTTCTTATTGTTTCTTGCATCTCTCTCTCTTATTCTTTAGTAGTTTCATAGTGTTGGGTTTTGTATGTTGCAAGTTTTAAATTTTTATAACATCTCGCTTATGTGATTTCCGGTAGTTAGTCCTATATTATATAGTACCGTTAGTTGATGTTGAGACTGGACCATCTGGAATTCCTGATTTAATATAGTATAGGGCTGGCCACCCGTTATTATTTTAGGCGGGGTGTTACAAACTCTTCCCAATTCTTGCCTCTCTTAATCACCCCCTTTGAGTTTCTTCTTGAATTCTTTTATATTCTTCTTATTTTCTCTCTAACTTATCTTTTTGTCTTTTGATATAACAAAGTAACCCCTTGATATAATAATGTGGCTACTTATTCAACCCTGACCTTTCATTTTATAAGCCTAATCCCAAAATTAGGTTAACATGTATATTTAAAATGACCCGTATACTCCTATGAGGGTCCCGTTTAGTCTAAAAAGCCCTTAAAACCCAATTACTACCCACGGGTAATTAATTATGACTATTTTGACCTATTTTGGATCAATCACTCACTCAGAATCATCATCTCGATCACCAATCATAATATCCCATCTCAACCTTTTATAACCCACACATGTGTCCCAGTTGAGATACAATCAAATCACCTCGCTTTTACCCACTTACGATGTAATACCGTTTGACACTAACTAATTTATTTTATCAAACTAGTAATTATATAATCACATAACTAATAATTCATTTCCCTCTAATTAATATTCATTTTAAATTCATATTATTTCTCAATATATTTAAATTACGTTCACACGTGTAATTTAAATGCTAAAATATAAACACTCAAAATTACAGGGTGTTACATATTTCTCCTCTTGAAAAGGAATTTCGTCCCAGAAATTCGAGCATACCTAGAATAAAAAGCTTGGGATATTTCTCACGCATATCATACTCTTACACCCACATCGACTCATCGACGTTGTGATGTCCTCACTGAACACGAACCATGGGCACCACCTTAGACTATAACTTACACTCACTACGATCCAAAATAGCAACCGATCTATCCTCATATGAGATGTCGGGCTGCAAATCTATTTCCTCCTGTGGAATATGCCAATATTCCCTCTCACTCCTCTGGTACTTCTTTAATGATGATACATGAAACACGTCGTGAATCTACTGCAGATGCTTCAGCAAGGCGAGACTATATGTCATCGGCCTTACTGACGCGATGCAAACAATATGTAGTGCATGTATCTATAACTCAAGTGCAACCCGATCGCTAAAGTAATAATCCCGGTAAGTCGGGCTCGAATCCTAAGGGAATAGGACAAAATCGTAACGTCTACTAAGATAAGGTGTCTAAAATCTAACTATCGACTCTCCAAAGTAAAAAAGGAAAAGATGATGAATTTTTATGAGAATTTTTATTTATCTAAAGCAACTAAATACCAAATGCAATTTAATTAAACTAAAGAAAAAACTAAAAATTTTATGTTTAAAAACTATTTGAAAAAAGTGGGATCAGGATCCAATCCATCGAACTGTCGATAATTTTTTTGAATACAAAACTTTCAAAAACTATATTTATAATTAGAAGAAAACCATAAATTTTTCAAAGTATTAAACATATGAGAATTTTACTCCCCACAATATCTAGTCAATAAATAATTTAACGTGAATGAAAAGATTTTCAACACAAGTATTATACCCTCAAACCCTTCGATTTCCTAGGGAAAAAGAAGTTAAAAGACTTATAATACTCGTTCAGACAAAGTATAAAACCTATACAATTTTATTCAATTTCATATCCAACTTATATATATTGGTTGGGTTCATGTATCCCAACCCTCGAATTATCAAATCGAACATGTTTAATCTAACTACGCATGAGTTATTTACATTGCATGAAGACATGATTATAGAAATATGGCAAGAAAGCATGGAATCTATAGCAAAGAAGAAAGAAAGAAAGAAAGAAAGAAAGAAAGAAAGGCGAATAATCACAAACTAATATTGGAAGAAAAATCGAAAAGAAATATGAACTTGTATTAAATTTGCATGCATGTGAAGGACAAATATTGAATCTTATTGTTACTTTCTTTCCCTAGCTTTCGTCTCTATGAAAAACTATGCAAAACTGAGTTATTAGACTCATAATGTGACCTAGAATAAGTCCTAGGTTATTTTGGAAGAGTCCCTAAACCCTACAACTCACTAGCTGAAAATAAGGCTTAAAATAAATTTCCTATATCAGGTCTGTCGAACTGGTTCGCCCTATCGAACCTATTCTACTATATTCCAAATCGGTTCTACTAAGGGGAATTTCACATATTGCACTTTTTCCCCTAGATTTGTTTGTCATCTTCAAATACTCATAACTTCTTCACCGTTGTCGGATTTTGATGTTATTTCTTCTAGTGTGCTCGTAACTTCAAGCTCTTTAACTTTTCAGTTGGTTCTGCCTCCGAGTTCTGGCTAGTAAATTACAAAATTACCCTTAACTTTCCTTTTCTTCATTTCTTTCACTGTTTCAATTTTCCGCTCGTATCTACTTGAACTAAACACTTGTAAAATAGAGATAAATATATAAAACAAGAAATACTTGCCAAAAAGGTTAGTAGCATGATTATGAGATAAATATAGTCTAATTATAATGCATGGGACCATAAAAGTACCTAAATTAAAGGGATAAATATGAAATATTTAGGCCAAATCAAATCCCCCTAACTTAGATAGTTCCTCATCCGAGCAGTGTAAAAGAATAAGAGTATGATTTAATTGTACTTCCAAACAATTATTGGGATAGAATACCTATTTCGCGGACAAGAGGTTATGTTTAGCCTATGTAACAAGACGTTAAACCCCTAGGCTACCCTAGTAAGATGAGTGGTGTCTTGTGAGGGTTTGCAGTGAATTTACCACAAAACTCATTTTTCGACTCAAATAAAATATCAAAATAATTGAAAATTATACAATTTAAATTCTAGAAAAATAGTCAATTTAAATTTTTATTCAATAATCTCAATTCAGAGATGTGTGTGCAACTTCCACCGATTGATCATTACGTTACTTTCTCGAAAATTCACTTTAATTCAATTTCTCCCGGAATGCTCTCACAAACTAATCACTCGGAATATGGCTATTTTTCGGTGTGCATGATAGTAAGAGTAAATATAACGGACACTAGTTCAGTCACACAAGTTGAAAGACATAATATTTGGGTGAAAAGATCTCATGAACGGGATACGATCATTAGAAAACGAAAAACATCATTTTTATTCGCATCGTTTTGTCTCTTTATTAAATTCTCGTGTTTTAGCTCTCAACGCGGTAATTAATTTCGTTATTGGGGCTCAGTTAGGACTTTTTCGGGTTAAGGTGCTTTGGGATGAAAATAGGAATGGTTGGGAATTTTTGGAGTTGGAATTTTTTTCTTGCAATATTCGTAAGCACTTTTCGGAGCTTTTTCTTTTTTTCATATATTTTTCTCATTTTTCTATTTTTTCATTCTTTTCATTTTCATTTCTTTTTAAATTTTTCTTACCCCTTTTTAGGCACCATTTTGGACTTGATTGATGAATTTCAAATTTTAGCAGCCCTAGGCCAATTGATTTTTTTGGGATTATCAAATGAAAAGGTTATAATTTAGGGGAAATTACATACTACCCCTTAGTATAAAATATGTGTATATCTAGATCCACTTTGAATCTACTTGAATAAATCAGCCCTTCGTCAAACTTTCCAAAAATTTATCCACTTTATATTAGTGATGTTGACAGATATGCCCTTGTAAATCATTTGGAATCGGAGGCTTCTTAAGAGGATACAATCTTACTACTGAAAATCTCGACTATATATCCAGATTCTATACATAAGTTATCATAAACCTTAAAGATATATCTTGACGACCATGTTAATTTACCAGTGATGGATATTTTAAATTAGTGATATATATTATTATAAGGTTATAGATACCATTATTGGCTAACGGATACCCATAAGAGATTTCTTTTCCTGGACATCTTTAGTTTCAAAATATTAATTTGTTGGAGACGCAAAGTTCACAGAGTTGATACGTACCATTGTGGGTGAAAAGATACCAATAGCAATTAAACAAACCGACCCTTTCCCTATATTTGTACATGGTGAATCAAATTTACACAAATGAAATTGTAATATATACCATTCGGTTAAGATATGATAGTAGAGAACTGTGAATCTAGCAGAGATCCCTTATTGCTATTGAAAATCTCAGTTATGTTCTCTACTAGATTCTATACTCAGTTTCTTTGTACGTTCACCACCATAGATTAATTTGTGATTGATACCACTATTGCTTTATATATCCATCATTGTTGGATTGATAGATATGGAGGTTGAAAGATACTATTGTTGGATTGATAGATTTGGAGGTTGATAGATACCAGCTGGGTTTATAGAAATCACTGGAGGTTTGAAACGATAATGTACAGGGAAATAATATCTAGAAGAAAGGATTATTTGGTCTTTTTCACTTGAAAATTATTCTCACGCTCTTCTCTCACTATGCAGTTATGGCCGATATTTGTGGAAGAATTTCAATTAAGGGTCGACATGTTTAAAATGTTTTGATTTGGGCTTTTTTATAGAGAAACTTTTATTCAAGGGGCCTCCTCTAGTTATCTATATAATGTATTAGTCTCAATTGGGCTTGCAAAAGGATAAAAATTTTCACAACTTTTTGTGGCTAATATTTTTGGGTAACAAATGATTGCCTAACTTCATTTATTCGAATTACTAATTATGTTTCCAAATGTATGTCGAGATTAATTTTAATTATGGAACATTCTGGCATGTTTTCAAAACAATATTTTACTCGTTTTCCTTAACCGATCAAAACAATTATTTAGAGATCATCAACGACTTTCTAATCATTGAAAAGAACTTTGAGTTAACTTTTAACTCGGAATGATTTAATTACTCGAAAAAAATGATAGGCTCGAAATCTTATCGGGTTAAAAATCTCCACACTTATTCGTCAAGTTTTCAAATTTCGTTCAATTTCCGTTTTTGGTCAATTTAGTCTTAGTGCATTAAGTTTTTACAAATTGAGACTTCAAACAAAAATTTAGTGATATTTTTGAAGATTTTAAATTCCAAAATTTATTTATTTAGAAAAAAATATTTTTGACTTTATTTGAAATTTATTTGAATTTTGTTTAACTTTTTGACATTTTTCTATTTTTAGGGAATTTTAAAACTTGTGAAGTTTACAAAGCGCACTTGTCACCCCCTAACTTAGACTTTTTCATTGTCCTTAATCAAGAGGACTCAAATCTAAATAAGAAAAGAAAGAGTGCAAAAATAAAAGGAATAAATAATTAAAATGGAAGTTTTTCATTAAACAACTCAAATACAATGCATATAGCAAAATATAGGAAATTACATAGTTCTTGAAAAAAATACATCACTAAAATTTAAATAACTACATAACATAAAAACCACAAATATGACCGTAGAATTTAGTGAGAGGGTTTGAGAGAACTGGGGTCGCGGCTTTATGGATCGTAGAAATAACTCGAAAATTTTGCATCAGGTCCCATGTTCAAGCGGTACATGTCCGCTTGGAGGCACATCGTCATGCTCATGTCGCGCCGATAATCCCGTTGGTCAACCTCTCGCTCCTCATGTTACTCTGTGATAAACCCATCAATACGAATCTCCAAGACATCAATTTGGCGATTGATAACCATCGTATGATAGGTGCTCTCGTCAAACTCGGGCTCATAGTCCAAGTTGGCCTCATCCTCGTCGCCACCACCACAAACTTTGACATCATCACCACTCTCGTCATCACCACTACCCTCCTTCATCTTAACATCCATGAAAATAGGAGGAGGTTGCACATTTCGCATTTTCCTCATACTTCGCTCAGTGGATGATGCATTTATGGGCTTTGGTACGCAGGTGAAGGAACATCCTATGGGGACATGAGCATCGTCACAGAGGTCATAAATAAACCTCGCATAGGGAAGATACATCTTAACCTTTTTCTCTAATGGAACGATAATGATTTCTTGAAGATAAATGTGCACGAGGCTAATTTGACTTTGATCGTCGAAGAGATGGAATAGAAAGGTTCCATGGCATAGGAGAATGGATGAATTGTAGGTGATGGGGAGAATTGTGTCGAACGTGATGAGGTGGGAATAACGGATGCATTTGAGAAGTCGTCAGACGGGAAAAGTGTTTGTTTTCCATTTGCTTTCGGGTGTCGAACAATCAACACACTCTTGAATGGAAATAAGGGGGCATTGTTCGGATATGTGTGATTTTGCAGAATGATCACCCTCACGAACATCAATGGAAAGGGATATGGGCACTCTCTTATCGCAGATATAGGACTCGTATTGGTATTGGGATTTTTAAACGAGCATCCTAAAGAAAAGACCCATAACTTGGTCCTACACAGAGTCAATGTGTGTATTTATATGGGGGGGGGGGAGGGGATCAACCATCGACGTCATCTGAAACAGCTAAAAAGGGTGGTGACCTCAGTGAGGAGGTCATCCCATTAAACTTTCATTCTATGAAAACCATTCGGGTGGGACCAAAGAAATACTCGACCCAATTACACTCTTAACTCTAGCGAAACCCGTCGTTCTTGCCCTCGTCGATGATGTCTATGGATTCGTAGTTAGTTGGGTGAGTCATGGTTGAAAAAAATGGAGGACTTGAGAAAATTTGGAAGTTAAGAGGGAGGAATTTGGTCTGTGGAATTGGTAGGGATGGGTGGGGTTTTATAGCTAGTTGGATGGTGGGAAAGTGCGGGATTAGGAAAAGGTTTGGTGGGAAATTTTAGAGGAGATGAACTGGGATTTGGTTTCGGGTTGGAGGGAGGTATAAGGGTTAAATTTTAGGATAAGGAGTGAATGGTAAAGGTCTGGGGGGAAAGGGGAGTACATTTTGTGGAAAAGATGGGGGAGCGAATCGGTTCAGGACAACGGCAAACTGGTTTAGGCCAAGGGCGAACTGGTTCAGTTAGGCGAACCGATATGGACCTAGAGCGAACTGGTTCGGCTCAACTTTCTTCCCAAACGTAAGGTTTTTCTCCAATTTTTCATAAGCTAAGGTATGGCAATGGGAAAAAACTCTAAATTCACTACTAAGCCCCACCTTTCACTTTTTATGGCCGAATCATATAAAAAACTCACCGTTTTTCGACTTCCACTCTCTCGGGGCATGGTAAGGAAAATATTTATGTTCTAACTCTTGATAATGCGGAACCGAGCGAATCCTAAACACTCTAAAACACACAAGAATCTCACTATACAAAAAATTCACCTGATACTCGTCGAGGGTGCGACGACCTCTCTCGAAAACTTATTCATCCCCATATACGGGGTCTGATAACCAAATCGTGTCTTCTTCTTTAACAGACTCTTCTCTATATGGCTTTAGGCATGGTCCATACATTTTGAACGTGTTCCCATCTTTTGGACTCTCAAATTCAGTCGCACCATGGGGAAAAACCTCTCTTACGATGAACAGATCGGTCCACCACGAACGTAACTTGTTAGGAAATAAATGGAGTTCGAAAATGTATAAAAGCAATTTTTGGCCCGGAAGAACCTCTTTTCTATTGATATTTCTCTCATGAGTATTCACATCCCGGACGATTATGAGCTAGTAGATACCCCTTTTAAGAATCGTAGCGGTCGTATTTTGAATGGAAAAATGGCCTCCATGTGCTTTTGAATGACAAAACCGGATGACAATAGGGATCTCGTCATCCGGTACACATCTTTGGATTATCTAGTCAACGTAATATTTAAACAAATAAGGATCTCCATAGAAAAATATGTGTGACCAAGTGAATAACTTCCTCTTCTCTTGTGGGGTCTAATTGAATGGGAGGCCCCCGTGACTAGGTAGTTCACGATATCCGCAAACCAATGAAGAGAGGAAGTGGAAAACAATTTTGCATCTGGGAAATACTCGTCTATGGGTATGGGATCTTTAGGTAAGTCGGACGACAGCCTCGATAAATGATCATCCACGATGTTCTCTACTCCTTACTTATCTTTAATGGAAAGATCAAATTCTTGGACTAGCAAGGTACACCTAATGAGGCGCGGCTTCATATCCTTATTGGAAAGGAGATATTTTAGAGCCGCATGGTCGGTAAAGCACGTTATGGGTGACCCAATAAGGTATGAATGGAATTTATCTAGGGAGAACACTACCACTAGCAAATCTTTCTCCATGGTGGAGTAATTCAATTGAGGCTCGATTAAAGTCCAGCTAACGTAGTATATGACGTTGGCTTTCTTATCTCTCTATTTCCCTAATATAGCCCCTACCACAAAATCTTTTGCATCACACATAAGTTCAAATGGAAGGGTCCAATCCGGAGCTTGCATGATGGGAATGGAGATTATCATGCTTTTTAAACTTTTAAACACTTCTTAGAATGCTTCACTCCACTCAAAGGGGGCATCCTTAACAAGTAGGTTACTTAAAGGCCTAGCGAGGGAGCTAAAATCCTTAATAAAACTACTATAAAACTCCGCTTGGTCCAAGAAAGAGCACACGTCCTCTAGTGACTTAGGTGGGGGAAGTTAGACAATAATGTAAATTTTTACCCTAACGACCTCTATCCCCTTGGACGACACGATGTTGGTAATAACTACTCCTTAAGTAACCATAAAAAATCACTTCTCCTAATATAGGTACAAGTTCTTTTCCACACATTGGGAAAGAAATTTCTCGAGATTAGCGAGTCAATGGTCAAAAGAGGGGCCGAAGACACTAAAATCATCCATGAACACCTCAAGGCCCATTTCGAACATGTCGCTAAATACTCTAAGAATGCACCTTTGAAAGGTCGTGGGTGCATTACACAATCCAAATGCATACATTTTCAGGAAAGCGTGCCAAATGGACATGCGAACGTAGTCTTCTCTTGATCTAATACATCCACCTCAATTTTGTTATACTCGAAATAACCATCTAAAAAATAGTAAAATGGGTGGCCCGCGACTCTCTCAAGGCATTTGGTCCATAAACAACAAAGGAAAATGGTCTTTTTTTAGTGCCGGTATTGATATTTTGACAGTTAATGCAAGTTTACCACCTAGTAGTGTTTCATTTTTGGATAAGTTCCCCCTTTGCATTTTCGACCACAGTTATTCTCGACTTCTTAGGAATGGCTTGAATAGGACTTACCCATTAACTATCTGAGATATGATAGATGATGTCTGCATCCAATAACTTAATGATTTTCGTTCTAATGAAATCTTTCATGGTCATTTTCAAATGCCTTTGCATCTCTTTAGAGGACTTGTCATCCTCCTTTAGGTGGATTTTATGGGTACAAATTAAAGGACTTAACCCTTCAAATTCATGATTGTCTAACCAAAAGCACCTGTGCGCTATCTCAAAATGTCCATAAGCTTTCCTTCTTGCTCTTTATTCAGGCTCGAGGAGACAATAACGGGATATGTCTCATCCTCTCCCAAATAAGTGTATTTGACATAAGAATGAAGCTTCTTCAACTCGAGGGTAGGAAATTTCACACTGGAGGGAACTATGCAAGATTCCCTCAGTGGTAGTTCCTCAAATCGAGAGACCCAACTAATATCTCTCTCGTCCTCATCGCTATCACCCTCATCCATTTAATCTCCCATCTCCCTCACCTCTCACTCAAAATCGGTGTACGCGCTATCACTCTCACTCACTGTAACTAGACACGCCACTAGTTGATCCCTAGTTTGATTACCTTCAAAGTGTTCATGTACTACCTACTGTATAAGATCCAACTCATGTAACTCATCCTCATCACCCATTTGCTTGGTGATGCTGAATATATTAGTCTCCAGTGTCATTTTCCCGAACGTGAGTTCCATATACCCATTACGCGTGTTAATCAATGCATTAGCCGTAGATAATAATAACTACACAAAAATGGGCAACTTGGCACGGTCAAAGACCGTGACATGGTAGGGGTGACAATTTTTTTATCAAGGACGTGTCATAGTCAAAGTCCGTGACACGTTTTTCCTTGTCACGGATGTGTCACAGTCAAAAACTGTGACAAGGAAAACTTGTCATGGACTTTGACCGTGACACATACTTGATAATTATTAAATTATCACATATGTATTACTGTCATTGAACACCTCATGTACGTCCAACGTAACACATAGCAATCTCTCGTATAGTCACGAGACTCGTGATTTTATAATATAACTCGGATTTGAAAATAGGCACACTTACTCTTAAAAACATGTCACGAGTGGGCGAAAACCACCAATAGACCACAAACGGTACTGTAAGTGGCACGTATACTTGTGTAAATCCAATGTAACACATAGTAACCGTTTGCATAGTCGGGGGGCTCCCAGTTTTAGAATAGGACCAGAATTTGAAATAAGCACACTTAGGCTTGAAAACATGTTTGCGAACGGGAAAAAAACACCAACGGCCCCCAAACGGCACTACGAGAGACATGAACACCTCGTGTGCATCCAACTTAACATGTAGAAACTGATCGCATAGTCGCTGGATTCTCAGTTTGAGAATGGGACCTAAATTTAAAAATTGGCACACTTGGGCTTGAAAACGTGTTATGAACGGGATAAAACCACCAACGGCCCCCAAATGGCACCGTGATTGGCATGAACTCTTCGTGCACATCCAACGTAACATGTAACAGTCAATCGCGTATTCACAGGACTCCCAACTTGAGAATATGACCCAAACATCCCATTTTATTTTAGCTAGTTAAATATGGTCACGGCTTTAGTCAGTGACCATGTTGTTTTGTAGTTAAATATGGTCACGTCTAGATCCGTGACAATATTTATTATTTAATTTCGTGATATAATTAGTATCGGTTAAGGTCTGTGACCACACTGGGAAAGGTATAATGGTTGTTCATGGTTACGGGTTATAGCCAAGTCAAAAAAAGGGAAAATACTAGTCACGAATTTCGATCGTGACCATTTTTGTGAGGGTATAAAAGGTCACCACGACATTGGGACATGACCAGGATAAGAGGTTAGTCATGCGTGGGTCACGAATTCGGTCCGCGACTAGTTGGTCACGGCCCTTATTTGCAGCGATGATCCCTCACGCCATGGTCCGTGACCATGTCTTTTGGTCAGGGATTTGGTTCGTGATCCGTAATTTTGGTCATGCTCCAAGTTGGCGACTGTTTTCCTAATTTGGTGTAGTGGAATTTTCAACTTATTACACCAACGGCACACTTGAGTGGGTTCATCTCCATTTTGTACTTTTTCCATCTGTTGAAAACTTTTCTCAAGTCAACTACGTAAGAATTCTCCTTCTTTGATTTAATAATTAGATCATCCACATATAATTCCATAATGTCATGAAAAAGGTCCTGAAAATAGCCATCATTGTCCTCTAGTAATTTTCCCCCACTTTTTTCAGATAAAAAAGAATTACATTGTATATTAAATTTCCTAAATGAGTCCTAAAAGATGTCTTCTCTTCATCATCTGGATCCATCTTGATCTTTTTTGTAACCAACATAACCATTCATAAAGTTATACATCTCATGACTAGCAGTTGAATCAATCAAGTCATCAATCGAAGGTAAAGGGAACTCATCTTTAGGGCAAGCTCTATTATTATTTATAAAATCAACACAAATGCGAATTTTTGTTTCATCTTTCTTCCCTACTGGAACAATATTGGAAAGAAAAATTGTATGTGGAACTGGATTGAAAAATCTAGCTACTAGCAATCGTTACACCTAAGCCTTGATTTTGAGGCCCAATTCAGATTTGTATGTTCTAGTTGACTATTTGATTGGTACTTCTAAAGGCAAAACATTCAAATTCTTATAACTCAATTCTTCATCCAGACCTGGTATCCCAATCTACTTACATGCAAAAATGTTTTTGAATTCCCTAATGATCTTGATCAACTCAACTTTTTTGTGTCTTTCGGGTCCTTTGAAATGAATATTAGCCTTGGTTCATTGCTGTCATTAGCTAAATCAATCTTCTCCAACTGTTGAACTTGTGGTTTAGGATGATCTTGCATACGTTTGGGCATATCTTCAACCTCTTACCAAAACTCTTGCATATTTTAATTATCAATGACAATACATTATCCTTGATTATCTATCACAAAGGTTTCATACTTGGGGTCAGCTTTTTCAGGACCTTTAACTGCCCGCTCACACCTTCAAAGGCAATATATCACCCTTCCATCGTTGAGCACCACTCTTTTCCACTATTGTGCAGGAGGGTATGACTTTTTATTTTTCTTACAATTTCTTTATTTTCCACCTTTAATATATTAGCTCTGCTCAAAGCACTGTGCCATTTCACCTCTTGTTCTATCTTGCATATCTATAGCTCCATTTTATCTCTAAGCTATTGAGAGATAAAATGAGATTTAGGAATACTCTTCCTCTCTGATTCAACTTGAAAAGCTTCTTCAAATTCTTTATCTTAATCCTTCACATGTCCCAACCTATCATTGATAGAGGTCACTCTCTTCCTTTAAATACGCCTTGTGAGTATACGCGCTTCCTTATTTAACTCAGTATAACAGAAGGCATCCACTAAATGTGATTTATCCTTTGCAAAAGGATTTTTGGTTTCTTAAATCATGATCTATGCTCCTTTAATATTGAATTTTTCATACCGATGGTATGTTGAAGGAACTAAACCATAGTTGTGCATCCAAACCATCACAATTAACAAATGGTATGAGGTAGCTGACTCAATCACATGGAATTTTTTTGACGTGAGATTTCTCATTGTTATTCCAATGTTCACATAGCTAATGAACTTGAAAGTTTCGTTATCATGAACCAAGATTGAAAGAGGTATTGCAACCAACCTTGTCTCTAAGATATTAACAACATAAAATGAACTATAAGCATGATGTTCATCAAAGTACCTCCATCTAGCAGAACCCTAGAGAAACTTGTTCCATTTATGCATGTTGTCGCGTACAAAGGTCTATTGTGAGGGAACCTAATGGATCTATATGTATATGAGAAAGTTATCTCAGATATAAACTTTTATTTTATCCTATACATAGGTCCTATCCATATTAACGATGGAAAAGCATTTTTCTTAGCGATGTCTAAAATAGCCTGAGTGATTTCCAACCTGCTTTTTATGGCATCCCAACCTGATTGAAGAACAACAAAAAAGTTGGTGTCCTTAATACAACTTGATATTTTATGCTCTAATATACCTCATATTCTTTCACCTAACAAGCTTTTATTTATCCCTACCAGTTGGTTCATTATAGGTAAGAACCACATTATCCATCCCTTGCAAATATCTTACATAAATATCTTACAAATATTTATCTTCTCTCGTCCAACCTTCTTCTTCCTCATTAAAATAAATAATGATTTATGCCCCATGGGCATGGGCATGGGTTGTTATTAACATTACATTGAGGGGTCTACAAAGTCCCGCCACCATGTGCTTATAGATAATCTTCCTCAAGATAAACCATGAAATCATGGGATGACTAATGCTGCAATGGATCTGTCAATAGTTTGGATCATTATGAATGTGTTCCCCTGGAGCATAAGGTGGAGAGTTTTTAAGAGGAAAAACTAATCGATCACTCAACATTGTGTTGTAGCATCTTATTTCCTCTTCAACGCTACAAGGCGATGGAGGTGGATTCTCATGAGAAAACTTCATTTTATTATTCTTCTTCTTCCTATTTTTCCTACTTCTTCACCTTCATCATCATAGTTGACTCATGGATAATTAGATCCTCTATCTGTTTGGCCAATTAGTTATTTCCATATGATGTTGATCAAGACAAGAAGAGGTCAAATGTCTAGTGAAATATTTTGAAAAGTTCTTGTGAAGGCTTTGAATGTGCCTTCTCCAGTCTCATTTATTAAGTTAAAAATGACCTATGGCACCAATCCTTCTACATAAATTTCAAGGATATTTCTCTTCACTGCATATTCCCGTACATATAAAATCTCTATATAAACATCTTGATGTAAGCCATCAGCTCCTCACATGGCCTTTTTCTCGTCTCAAGCGAGATGAGCATGAGTAAAGTCATCATCTGCCAGAAGTAATTTCTAGAGGAATTTCACATGCATATCTTCCCACATAGCCACACTTCTTGGGTATAAGTGAAAATACCACGTGTAAGCTTTGCCCATGAGGAATTTTGAAAATTACCTTAAACGTAGTTATTAAAATAGGCACCAAGATGCTTAATAAATATCTTCAAATTTTCCTTCGGGTTGCCTCCACTTCCATTAAACTTCTCTAAGATTGGAGGAACCCTGAGAATAAGGTTGAGCATTATATTCCTCTAGATAAGGAATATGAAATTTATCATAAATGGATGGTGCCTCATTACATGTCTTTGAGGATGATTCCATCATCTTCATTATTTCCCTTTTAACCTATTCAATGGTCAAAGAAAGAAAATAGATATTTCCACTGTCTTGACACTTGGTGGAGTGACCATAGGTAAAAAAGTAACGACAACTGGAGCTTCAATGACATTATAGAAGTATAAAAATGACCATAATGGGAACAACTAGACTAAGAGGTGTAATGAGAATTCTCGTTAAAGTAACAATATGTTGCACTAATGGTGCAACGAAGAAACTTAGATCCATTGTGGAACCAAACATATTCATTCCTTTATGAATTTGGAGGAACTCCATAAATTATACCATGAGATTGGTTATTTAGTTGGGCCCCAAAATAGATCTCGTTGATGCTTCCACTAAGAATATTTCCGTGATAACAGTGACTTAATGAACCTCAATAGCATGTGTAAGAACAATCTGCTCTTCCTCATGATGAGCATCATCGAATGAAAGAGTAAGGTTTATATTTTCATTCACTATCTCTAAGAGAATACCTCCCCAGCATAGTCAGCAAATGTAAGATAAAACTTCTCTTCGGGTAGTGAGAAGAAGCGGTAATTTATCTTACCATCGTGGTGTTTATAGTAAAATTGAAGTGTAACCCATTAATGCAGATGAAAAAATATACTTCATAAGAATGATGATAAAAAAATCTCAATAATTAAGGAAATATGTTCAAAAGGATAAATTATATACAAGAACACAACAAATGATGTGGTTCACCCAACTTGGGCTACGTCCACAAGAGGACGAGTTTTATTTCAATTAGAGATGAAAAATTAATGTTTAAAAAACTCACTCTCAATAAAATTTATCTTCTCAAAGTGTATACAGTTTTTAAGTTCTCTTTCAGAATTTGTTCAAGTCTATTGAAGTCTATCTCGAAATCTCTCTCTTTTCTGTGTGTGTTATCTAGGTCGTATATCTTTTTTCCCAGTTTTTTCTTCAATGGAACTATGTAGAATATGTAGTTCTCAACTTTATCCTTGTGGGACCTTGAGTGAATTTTCCACTTTTTGTAATCTTCTTCTAACAAGCTACCATCATTCATATAATGGGGAACAAACGCATTGACATAAGTTAAAGTTGTCCTAAAATATGGAAAAAAGTATTACTTTAACTAAAAAGATAATCGCTTTACCAAATTCATAATATAAATTATGTAAGCAAGGGATCATGTGCAAAAGGAATATTCACTTATGGCATGTGGTGCTTTCTACATCAACACCTTTTTATAGCCCAATAATACTTTTAGTCAAGAAAGCTAGTGGTTACTCGCAACGTGCTCCATCGGGTGAGTTTTTCATAACATGCTTGATCGTGTAGAGTTGTTTCAACCTCTGTATTTTTTTAAGTAGTTTCCATGGGAACTTTCCTAACTAGGTTAATCAACGGTCCATTGAGCTTGTTTGATTCTGCCAAACTTGGTCTTTTGAGTGTTTAAATTAACCTCTTCCATATACCAACAAATGAACTCCCATTTTCCTTAGTGAAATAACTTATCTCTGAGTAGGTGGTTTTATAAATAAGCCTCTCCTAAAGGCTCCTTTTATTCGGTTCCTTTGCATGTCCTTCAATAACTACCTTTTTCAATTAATTAATACAACCCTATTTTCCATTTATAATTATTTAATTAATTAATACTTTTGATATACATCTTTTCAATAACTTTTTCTTCTAATAATTTATATACAACTTTTCAACAACTTTTTATTCCATAAAATAATACAACCGTATCTTCTAATTCTACCTCTTCCCATTCTCAAATTCCTTACACCCCTAATCAAATAGTTTTTACTCTTTATATTTCAAAAACATCAACATCACTACATATCTATAATTAAAAGGCCTAACTGCTCAATACCATTGGATTTTTTTAGGAAATTTCATCATCATTTATGTTTTGTAGAAGATGGAAGGAATATTTTTTAGATGCTACTACCTTTTGAAAAGGGTTAAAAGTGATTAACGAGTTTGATCCCTAAGCTATTTTAAATAAGAAAAACCATAGAGTTTGATACAAAAAAGGCATCCTTCAACCATTCCCCTGGTGCGAATCAATTTTAAATAAATATAGGAAATTCCAATTTTTCTCCTGATTTTAAATTCGAGTAGCTTTATATCAAAACCAACATTTTTATATAATAAAAATAATTAAGTACAATAAAATATTTTTCCATTTTTGAAATTCTATGAGTTATATTACGATCCAAAATGTTGGGGTATTACAGTATTGAGAAAAATCATGAAGGATGGAGGTTCCAAGATGATGGTGATATTGTTGTTGGAGTGGTATTTGATGGTTCTATCTTATGGCAGCAGTTTGGTAGGGAGATTATCCTCGGAATGTAGTGGTAGTGAGGGAGGAAGTTCTTATCTTGGAGGATAATGGAGGAGGGGTTGAAGACAAATCAACAGTTGTGGCAAGGGAGAGGGGAGTGCGGGAGGATAGATAAGGGTTTGAGAAGGTGGATGTTTTTTAGAACTTTCCTCTTCTTTTTAGTCAAATTTTTGTTTTTATATTCAAATTGCTTGAGGTTATCTATCTCAAAAACTAAAATCTATAAAAATATTTTTGTCTTTCTATTTTTGAAATAATATGATTTTTTCTCAAAGTTCTAATTGTGAGATACTTTTATTTCTCATTTCCCACATAACTCATCCATCTATCTCTCAATTATGTGTATCTCAAGACCATGACTATCATTTCATCTCTTTGTATACATTTAATGTAAATGATCTCCCCTACTCTCATTATGTGTTCCTCATCTCCGTTCTATCTCCAACAAAATAAATTATAGGCGCTCTTACAGTTCTTAATCAATTTACCTCATCTTCCAAAATAAAAGAATTATTAACGAAGTCATTGAATATAAAGTGCAAAACATATCTAGTTTTTTATTAATTGACATTCAGTTTTCAGTTGTATTTGTTTATTTCTAAATCTTAAGTTTATTTCTAGGGAGGCGGTGATGGGGGTGGTGTTGGAGGTGGGGGGATATTGGTGATTGAGTGAAGGCGATGGTGAGTTGGGTGGTGTTAATGGTGTTGTCAAGGATACGATTGGGTATGTAGTTAGAGCTTTTCATATGTAAGATCCACTAAACAATATCCAACAGAAAATATGGATTATCTTATAGTCACCCCCACATTTGCATGAAATCACTCCTTCCACCCGAAAATAAGATTCGGGTGAACCCTAAGCCGAAAAGATCAAATTGAACATATTTTTAATAATATGTGTTTTGGGTGGGATTTATTCATTTGCTTAGATGGGTAGGAGGAGAAGAGATTCAAAGTGTGAGATGGTGATATAAATTGTTTCATACCTCACATGAGGGTCCTACGCCCATTGTTAAAGGTATAGTGATGGTTTAATAAATTAATAGGTTATTACAATTTATGAGACCTCTAGAGCTTTGGCCAAGAGAGTCTGAAGTCTTGCAGCCTTTATAAAAAATTCAAAGGACCTTTGGAAGTAACTGATTGACTTCTCTAATGGTTCTTAAGTACTGATTTAGGTCTCAACAAGATATACAACCTATGTAAATAGTGGAAATGATCCAGTTTACAAATATAAAGTCATAACAGTGTGTTGGGAGTATGAAATAAAGAGTGAAATACTTATGAATGCTTAGAAATCTTTCTTCTGTCTGAGTCTGATTGCTTGAATGTTCCCTCCATCTTCCATCAATTTACTACTTATACACAAACACCCAAAAAAATCATGGGTGGACTAGCACAACATGTTTGTCATGTCCCTGAGTCAGCAAAGTAGTGGAGTGTTGACCAAAGAATTTATAGGTGGTGTAAGGTGATTGTTGGTAGCATTAAATATAGATGGGAGTATTCAATGAAAGTGGAGTTGGGTAATGTAGGTGGGTGGGTGAATCATATTGTGCTTTTCACCTGCCCGCTAGACTGGTTGCAAGAGCCTCATCGAAGGTCCAGGTGATTTTGAATGGTCGTGGGGTTTATCTAAGTCAATCTTGAGGTACTATGCACTAACTCACCCTGGGGTTAAGGCCTGGGAGACCAATAGAGGTGATTTATCTTTAATATGAGGTCTACTTTGAGCATAAGTCATAACATAACCTTGATATTATGGTCTTTAAGTTTGTTTGAGGAGGTGTGATAAAATGATTGATCCTTATAGGAGGAAGAAAGTACAACTAAGGTCTGCTATAGTACCATAATTCACTCTTGAGAGCAACGAAGGTCTTATAAGGCAAGTATGGTCTATATAAGGTTTAGGGTGAATCGTGAGATCTCTTCTCTACCTGGGAGGTAGTTGAGGATTGTGATGGTCTTATAAATACCAAATATGAAATAGGGTATCATCAGTAGTCCCTTGTTTCTTCTTGCAAAGGTTGCTAGGGGAAACACTTATATGTTAATCAAGTTAGGGGTATGGTCATAACTAACCATTGAGATTTTCTATCATGATTAGATTGTATTGGAAGGGAACCCACAAATGGTTGTGGATTAGTATTGGCTATTGAGAGCATTTATATGATTAAAATAATAGAAACATATGATCTTAGAGTTAGAAAGGGCTTGAAATTTAGGCCTTGGGGGATATAAAAGATCCCCTTAGGATGAGTTGGGTTCTTCATCGCTAACTTCCACTCTCTCTTATCTATATAATTTCTATGAACAAAAAATCTCTCTCCCAAAAATTGTCTTCTGAGAAATTATTTCCCTCTAAGGTCTTGGACCGTATGCTCATAGAAATTATTTGGCCCCATATTTTACTGTCTCTCACGGTGAAGCTAAAAGTTAAGCCCTTCATTCATCCCCTACTAGACCAGTTATTTCTGGTGCAAAAATAATGAGCTATGAGGATATATTCAATCCTAATTTTACCGGAGGGGATCACTTTGCCTCAAGGATTATTGAGATGGATTTGGCAGAGAACCAAAAGAACTATTAAATTTTACTAAATTTTGTTATGAGGTCCGCAAGGCCTGATGAAAGGGAATGTTCAATTATTGTCATTAACGTGTGCTTTCATGAGTCTTTCCTTAAATATAGGTCCCTCCATGCCTATGTCTTTAGGTAGGATTATGAAGTCTATTTGTGTATCCCATTCTCAACTGATAGCCAAATCATGGAGATCTTTGATGGTGATAGTCTTGGCCTTCATGGAGTCCAACAACAATAAGTGTGGCGTTTACCGAACCATGTTCTTTAAGTTGTATAGTGTTGAAAAGTAGAAATAACTAAATGACAAGGGGATAAAGTACTTAGCATCCAATCTTAACACGGTGCCTTCTCTAAGGACGAGCATAACACCCTAAAAAACTATAAGAAAATATTCTTCTTTGTTGGGGGATCTTGGGACACCCCAGACCCTTCTAACCCATTCTCTTTCCTACCTTTTGGTTTACCCCTTCATCTGTGGGTAGGTTGGAGTTTATTTTTTTCTCATACTTGAACTAACTTCCACTTTTACTCTCAATAACTTACCTCTCTTTTTAAGTCATTATTGATACCATTATGTTAGAGTTGGACAAGATTATATCGAGTATCAGAAGTTGGCTTTTACCCTTTTTGAGATCTTGATAATAGCCAAGCGACTCTTTAAGTATGGGTTAGGCCTTGAGCTCCAGTCTCTAATGTCTCAGGAGCACCTGAGGACCTTAGGGTTGTGATGACGAACACATTGGAGTTTGAATCCTGTGCATTGGTTTCTCGAAAGAGGAAATCCACTATTGAGGTCAGGCCTCTAAGGGTTAAAATGACCTGCCTAGGGGCAGACTGAAATCCTACTAATTGAATAAGTTTCCACTTCAGCAAATGAGCTTAATCTATTTGAGTGTGATTGTTCTCCCTTTAAATGGCTTCCCATTTTTTTATTACCATATTCATTAGTGGTATGATAGTTCACTCTAACATGTGGTTAATCCAGTCGATAAATGGGACGAATGAAGGATAGTTATATGGCTCTGCCAAGAGACCCTTGTGAGGATTTTAGTTAATAAGAAGAAAAGGTCTAAGACCACCAAATGCTTAAAGTTTAGTGCCCATTGGATATTATGATTTCCAGGGTCAAGTTGGTGGAGGAGGTCAACCAGGGACTAGCCATGTTGACGGCTTAAGTAATGAGCTTATAAAAATCGTACCCATGCTGCAAGCAGAATTAGGGTTAGGTGAGACTTCTGGGGAAACCCAAAAAGAACCTTATATTCCAAGGGACATGCATCCCATAGTCTCGATAAAATAAGTCATGGAGAAGGTGGTGCCTCCTCAAGGGGATTACAAAGGCAACTGAGGTGTCCAGTGCATCAAAGGGTCTTCTTATCGTCGGGGGAAAAAGTTTATTAACCCCTGTGGTTAAGAGATATTTGAGGCCTCCCTCAACTTAGGGGATACACTCCTATGACTCAGTTGTTGATGCCCATCATTTATTGGCCAAGATAAACATTTTTCATATGGTGGCTATGTTGTGGGGCATATGTAACCCTGCCAATATTGAGGGGTTAGTCTAATTTATGGGAAGGTACTTTCACATTCCTCAGACTTCTTCCTTAATTTTTTTTTGTTCTCATATCCCATTTTTCTTGTAGGATTAGCACCTGATATAAGCTCTTCTAGAGAATGCTCTTGATGGTAGTTGTAAAAGTATGTGTGATACCGATTTGAGTGAACTCGCGAATTCCCAATTTAAACTTATTTAACTGGGGTCAAATTTTAAATCAAATTTATTCAGCCCCTAAACATGCAACTACGTGTGGATTAATCAAACCAACAAAAATAATTGCTAACACATAGATTTCAGGAAAAAATACCTTTCGGGTAAATCCTTTTATTTTACTATAATACTAAAAATGATTACAATGAAATCAGTAATGATCACTCCTCAAAACAATCACATATGACACATAGTCTAGAGTTAGCAATGAAACAACCACAGCAGTCCATACAAACACGTAGTTCGATTCAGCCCAGGAACACACACAAGCACTCCCTATTGACACGCAGTCACATCAACCTAGTACCTCCCTCAAGTGGCACCTAATCAATAGTAAGTTATCCTCCATACAAGAGAAAACTCAATCAAAGATGTATCTTGGGTTCCAAAACAATTCACTAAAAGATTGGGATTTTTTTGAATTGAAAACAAAGTGAAAAACCCTTAAAAGAAGAAGACTAAAGAATTTTGTATATTGTTGTTAACATGTTCTGTAAAACACCATGTCTTCTTAAGGAAAAATGACTCGTTTAATGCCCTTTGTATAAAAAAATTTGAGTCGACAGATCGCTCAAATGAGATCTCAATGTCACTAGAACGATGACACGCATTTCTTGAACGAGCTTCACGCTACATAAGGATATCGCTTGAATGAGACACGTAAGTCGCTCAAACAAAATTAATTAAAAAATAAATTTTTATTTCGTCAAAAAAATGTCCACCTCAACACTTAGACAAATTTCATTTGACGAAAAACGACGCCTCAACACTTCGAAAATATTTTAGAAATATATCCCAATACTCTCAAATGAACCGTAAAGTAACAAAAACACAGTCTTACCAAAATTCATCTCGTGGAGGCTTAAATGTTAAAGAACTTTGATATTTGGATCCGTCTTCATGTATCTTTAAACTTGAACCTATTCTTCGATGGCTTTGTAATGGTATATGACACACACTAGTGTAAACGAGACTTATATGTCCGTGCAAATCTCCCCCTATGTCTATGCCGGTACAAAATAAAAACATCTGAATTATCAAATCAAATGCCTATTCAAATCTAATACCCTCTCATGAACCCAAAAATGACAAGGTTCTAAACATGTACGTCTAAAACTTTTCTTTAAAATCTTCAACATCAAATTTTCAAATCTTCAAGATTTTTTTATCAGGGTGTGCAATATGATCTCAACCTTTGTAACTACACACATGAGACAAAGAAAATAACTTTGTGACGTATCAATTTTGAAATGAGATAAATATAAATCAAAACAACTATTGAATCTCAAATTTCCCCCATAATTAAAACTCCCGTATAAAATGATAATTCGCTCTCCCCCTTTTTATTTGTCCGAAATAGACATGGAAATGAATAAACAAAATAAACATGGAGTTGTCACAATAAGCAAAGAAAACAACTACGATCATCAAGATATACTCAAAGATGTTCACAAACTATTTTTGATTTTTCAATTTTTTCAAACAAAAATGCAAAAATAATTTTACAAAAATCACACACCATGAATTTACACTAAGATATCCAAATCATGAAAACGGAAGGAATGAGTGTGAACAAATTCGATAGGAAAATCAATGCAATCACGCGTAACATATGTGCACGATGAATCCAGATACTCCTAACAATTGAACTAAAAAATCATCCTTATGTGTCAAAGGTGTTGAGTTTAAATGACATCGACTCAATCCATCAACACATCAAAGTCAATAATGATTCTCACACCAATAACGTCTAAAACTATGTAATGCTTTTTCATGACGCTGTCAGGATGTGCAAACCCATTGATTTATTTCCATCCAAACTCCCTAATAAATAATAAATATTTTTTTCTTGAGGTTATCTAAAAATTAATGACCTATTCATCTTTTTATTGCCTTTCATTATTTCGGGCTCTTTTAAACGGTCGCTTTCACATAGAGTTAATTTTTTACTCTCGCATCCCTTTCCCGTGAACTCATCATTTTTTTATATTAAACAAATTCCTCATGGGCAATAGTTCTTACATGCACTACTTTCATTGTCAAGTTTTATTGCATATCGTTCGTTTTAAAGACAAAATTGAAATGATAACACTCCGACCAATATGTGATACATAAGTACAATAATCAAACTAATCCGTGCAAGTCAGCATTAAAGGCAATTATGAGTCAAACATGTAGGTAGTAATCACAAATTACATCTTAATGACTCCACACATTATAAAGCACAAAAATGATAAAATGACGCATATCAAAACACTATCAAATTTCCACGTGGCTATGGACTGAAGTTGTGACTATATGTCCATTCATATACAGTGTAAAAAAATACAAAAATCTTTTTGGATTTTTCAAAAAATTTATCAAAATAAAATCTTTTTGGCTTTTCCAATTTTTTTCCTCAAAAAAATGAAAATCTTTTTGTATTTTTCCAAAAAATTTCAAAAACAAAAATCTTTTTGGTTTTTCAAAAAATATGAAAATGGAAAATACAAATACAAAAAAGATACACACTAGCAATAGGCATAAAATATCATTATGAAAAACATCCTATGCTAGAAAAAAGTCTAAACCTCAACCAGTAGGTGTGGTGGAGTTTTCCAAAGGGGGTGACATCCTATGAAAAACCTCCATCACGTCACGTGAAGTCTTGACTAAAACTTTACCTACTCCTTAATATGTGCAAACTCTCTCGTGTAATCATCCGGAGCATCATGTGTGGGTGCGTGTGTGTGAAGACTTGAAGTAACAAAACGTGACACGTTACCCAACTTAAAACAAAACTCTTTAAGGTGTCCTCTCTTCTTACAATGTGTGTAAACATAAATTGTCCTAGGTACACTTCTCTCAAAATGTCTCCTACGCACTCTCCTATTAGGTATGGGATGCCTAGGTGGGTCGGGTCGAGAGCCATATGGATTAATCATAAACTCGGGGACCGTCTCGAGTGCAGCATGTGAACTGAACGCACCGTCATGACCTCTCAACATTAGCCAAAGAGAGACTGAGGAGCATATTTCCTACATTCTTAGATGTGTCCTCTATAGTGACCTTTACTTCCTAGTCACGTTTAAGATCTCTCTCTAATTGTGACACACGGGTTATAAGTTCACTCTCCTCCCTATTCATAATGATCAACTGCTCACTCAAAGAAACCTTCTCCTTCTTATGTTGACACGTCGTTGCCTCAAATCCCCTCATCTCTCAATCTCTCTCTCCAAATATATTACCCTATGACCTAATTCCTTATTCATGTTCTTCATTTTCAACATCTCGGTGTACAAATCTCTAAACATAATATGGAGCTCACTATCACCCTCACTAGCGCACTCACTCTCACCATCACTAAAAATGCTCAAATCCTCCTCCAGAGTCTCACGTGCACAAGAGTCCTCATCGTCGTGGGAAAAACTAGGTGTGTTCATGTGACTAGCAGAAAAATTAACAAACTTCCCATGTGAATACTCATCCCTTGAATCTTTCACCTCATTCTCACTGTCGCTAAGAGTGGCTGGCATGGCAATCTTTTTGCCTTTTCTCTTTAGCTAGTGGGACACTCAAATGCTCTATGTCCTCTACCGTCACATTAAAAACACTTCTCCTCTTCCTCATTCTCTTTCTCACCCTCTTTCTCACCGCTCACTTTGTCCTCATCTTTTTTTTCTCAAAAAACTTTTTATTGGAAGAATTTTTTTTTGGAAACTTAAGAAACTTTTTGAAATTCTTTGCAAGCACGGCCATATAAAAATTAGACCCGTCCTTGGACTCGGACTCACAAAAACTCACTTTCTTTTTCTTCTCACTCTTGGACGCTTCCTTTCCCTTCCTAGACTGGGCTCTAAGTGCTATCCCTTTATCCTTAAGTTTGACAGTGTCGGGGAACATGTCAATCTCATATGTCTAGTGGTCTCCTACCAGCTCTTCTAATTTTAGACGACTCAAATTTCCTAAGGAATTCAAAATAGTTACTTTAGAGATTAATTTTTTTCTCTCTTGATATCCTTTCTACTTACAAAAATGTGTGACTTTGACTTCTTGAGAGACCTTGAGATTTTTCTCAAGTTTGACAATTATTGCTTCAAGTAATTTTCGAACCTCCAAAGATTCATGAAGATTTTTAAAAACACGAGCTAAAGAATTTGTTAAATCAATATTTTCATTCCTAATTAATTAAGTTCCTCTGAAAGAGTAACCATAATCAACTCTAGTTGACTAACTAATGTTTCCTTCTCCTTTAGTTCTTTCAACTCCTTTTTCTAAAGTTAATGCCCTAAAAGTTAATTGTCTATTAGTCTTTTGAATATGTAAGTATTTAGTGTATAACACAGAATAGGAAGTTATAAAATCACTTTCTTCAACATCACTCTCACTTTCAACAAAATTATTATCTGGGGGTGATTAGGAACAGCTTCTTTCTTACTACTTCCAGAAATGTCAACATTAGGATGTGACACACTAGATGAGCTAGTAACATTAGCCATAAAAGAAGTGAAGTCATTACCGGATGGACTTGAGTCATCTGAGTCTTCGAACTCGTTTTAACTATCACTAAGAGTAGCATTATACCCGGCCTTTTATTTGCCTTGCCTCTTAAGTTTAGTGGGGCATTCATACTTTCTATGACCTCGGCCATCATAATCAAAACATCTTTCCAAATCACCCTTTTTAAAATTATCGCTTTTAGGATTATCATTCTTAAATTTCTTGAGATTTCGATCATTTGAACTACCATTTGCCTTGTTTTATTCTTTCTCAAATTTGATTTATCAAATTTTAAATTTGGTTCTTAAGTTTGAGAAACGTTTTAAATTTCTTTGCAAATAAGTCCATATCATCACAATCATCATCGAATTAAAAAATATGTTCCTTTTCAGCTTTTGAAGAAACTCCCTTATCTTTATTTTTGTTATCCTTAGGAAACATGTTTAACTCATAAGTTTAAGATCACCTCCAAGTTCTTCTAATTTTAAGGAATTTAATAGGCCTAAGGTATTAAGGACAATGAGTTTAGCATTAAAACGACTAGGAAGAGATCTAAGGATCTTCTTAACTACATGATTTTTAGTGATTTTATCACCTAAGTTAAAGCATGAGCTAACTATGTTGGAAATACGAGCATAAAACTCATCAAACATTTTAGTTTCTTTCACGGTGATAGTTTCAAATTGAGTGGTTAAATTTTATAGTTTTGAACCCTTAACAGTGTTGGTACCCTCGTGAGTTAATTGGAGAGTGTCTCATGCCTCCTAAGAAGTTTCACAAGTCATGATACGACTAAAATCATTCGGGGACATGACACTAAATAAAACATTTAAACCCTTAGAATTAAAATACATAATTTCAACTCATCCTCACTCCATTATTCAACGGGTTTTAAAACATTAGCATCAATAATAATAAAAGTTGGAGGGGACCATCCTTTTTCAACAACAAGCCAAACACATCCGTATATAGATTTTAATGAGGATCTCATACGTTCTTTCCATTAAGCATAATTTGTTCCATCAAAAAAGGGGGTCCATTTGACAAATAACTTTCCATATAAACTCTAGTATTCATCTAAGTAAAGTTTATGTAACAACCCGCGTAATTTTGGGGTATTTTCAAAATATAGAGGAAAATCAAGTTTTTGGTAAAATTATTTTTACTTCTCAAATATGTTGGATTTTATTTTTAGAGATGAGAATTTCAAACGGTTTCGGAATTGGATTTAAAATGGAGTTTTAATTGAATTTTTATTATATAGAAGAGTCCTCAAAATATAAAACTCTCTAAGAGTCCTCAAAACATAAACTCTCTAGCAAAAAAAATATTTAAAAATATTGAACGGTCCGATCGAGCTGAATTATTTTCTATAGCTTCTTCTCATCTTCAGCTAATTCTCTGTAAAATTTCATTGAATTCCAACGATCCGATCGTCCGAAATAAAATTTTTAGTGTTTGTATCTGATTAGAACTCTTTTCTTAATCAAACTCTTAATCATTTATATATCAATAAATTCGTGGCTTTTCTAATCACTTTTTCTCAAACTTTTCAACCATAAGACCTCTCCAAAATTACTCCCTTTCATCTACAAACCATAGCCCCAAACTTATTCAAGATTTCAACCTTAGAGTAGAGGCTTATTTGGTGTTTTCTCGAGTTTGGGCTAGAACGAGATTTGATTATTTTCGCGAAAGGAACGTGATGGTGCGAATAGATTTTGAGGCTAAAATTGTGTGATGATTCATGTTGGTTCTTTTTGGTGGTTTAATTTATGGGGTTTTACACTATATGCTCCTTGATCTCGCGAGTGTTCTTCCCATTATCTTCGTGTGATTATTGACTCATATTTAAATTACTAAATTCGTTGGAATCTAGAAAATTTTGTTGGAATCTAATTTTGATTCATGTGGTATTATATTTGGTGTTGAGCATGTTGTCATAAGATTTTAATATGGCAATGAGGTTGGGCACCCGCCAATATTCCTTTTTTCGAATATGCTAAAAAAATGCATAGGCGCGGTACGGTGGTGAGGCCTGGTGACCTGATTAATGTGTTGTTAAGAAATTATATTGATATAATTGCTTATGAGATTCACTTTTGATTTGAATATTCGTATTTGTATTATGACATTTTATTCACCGCTAATATTTGTTGAGCATCTTTCCTGTCGTATTGTGTACTTCCCCATATTTTCTTTTAGTGGCTGGTTAGCGCGGATTTTGGGGCACTATAGAGATTGATTTTTAGCGAGGATTATTTTGGGAAGAATATTCGGGAATAAAAGTTGAGAAGATTGTATTTAGTTTGATGCATAGAGCATTAGAGATTTGTATCTTATTTCGAGATAGATAGTTGTTATAATTCGAAAGACTTGGTATTTATTTGAAGAGATTGAGATTTGTAGTTCTATTTATTATATTCTTGGTTTCAAATGCTCTATACCTTATTATATTGTGGATTTTATTTAGTTTATCGATGAGTAGTGCTCCGTTCGTTCTCCCCGGGCAGGCGGGGTGTTACAGATGGTATCAAAGCATGGTCTTAGGTCTCGTAGGTTATGAGTCCGTTTAGTTTCCGCATTGTCGATATTTGATTCCCTTTGTTGATTCGTACTTCTTATGGTAGATGGTCTAGCATACATGTTATATGTATTTCTTGGAGATGTGAAGTTTTGAGTTAAGGACGTTGTAGGCATTGAGTTTAGAATTAGTAAGCTTGATGTGGGGATCCTTAGAATGGATTATGGAGATAATAATTATTTTTGGAGATTTTAGTACAGATGTTAGGTATCGTATGTATCGATTTTTGTTGTTGAGATTTAATTTGAGGACGTTAGTATTTTAATAACTTTCGGATTTAGGATTGAGTGGGGGATTTGTGAGAGCGTGTGGTACGCCATTATTTTCATAGTTATGCGTATGCATATAGGTAATATATATATTATTTTGTTGTTCGTGTGGTAGGTGCGCGTAGGATTGGGTGTATGGGCGCCCAATTATGGCATTCCATGGGTAGGCATATGTGAGCCTTATTTTCCTTTTACGAGATTTACGTTTGATGTGCGTGCTTCGTCTAATTTCGAGGACGAAATTATTTGCTAGTGGGAAAGTATGTAACACCCCGTATTTTTATAATTAATTTAATTAATTTTGGAAATCGGAGAAAAATAAAATTTTGGATTTTTATAAATTTTATAATTTAAAATGTTGGTTTTTATATTTGAAAAATAAATTTTCAAACGGAATTAGAATCGAAATTAAAATGGAGTTTTAATTGAATTTTTATTATATAGAAGAGTCCTCAAAACATAAAACTCTCTTAGAGTCCTCAAAACATAAAACTCTATAAAAAAAATATTTACAAATATTGAACGGTCCGATCGAGCTGAAATATTTTTTTAGCTTCCCCTCGTCTTCAGCTAATTCTCTGTAAAATTTCATCTAATTCCAACGGTCCGATCGTCCGAAATAAAAATTTGAGTGTTTGTATCTTATTAGAGTTCTATTAGGATTAGGTTTCTTAAATGACTATATAATGACTCTAATTCATGGGGGGACTTCTCATAATCACTTTTTCTCAAGTTTTTCACCAGAGAACACTTCTAAAAATATTTTCTCTCAACCATAATCATCAACCTCCAACATAATCAAGGTTTTGTCACCAGATTTGAAGGCTTATTTGGGGTTTAATCAAGATTGGTCTAAGAACACTTCTTTGCTAATTTTTCGAGAGGAATCCAGATTTCTAATCAGATTTTTAACACAATCTTCACATGCATGAATACTCTATTCTTTTTCTTTAGTATTATGCATTTTAAGTGCTGCCTAAACACTTAATTACATATTTTCTTAAAAATAATTAGTAACTTAATTAGAAAAAGTGGACACTAATTATGGGGCTTTTTTTATAAAATCTTTTAATCTGAATAATATTCATAACCCTTTGGGTACGTAGGATTCATGAGTGATTTTGGATTTTATTGGTGTAGGTTGCATGTAGAAAAATCCTAGTTTTAAAATAAATAACTTTTGGGTGCGTATAACTCATGTAATACATGTAGAGATAACGAAATTTGGGTTTTGATGTATATATGATGAAAACTTGGTATATTCAATTCAAAATAATTAAATGAGATTATTTAGGTATTGTTGACGTTGTGATAATTTAATTAAAGGTTTAATTGAATTGGACTATCATGCGTAGTTTTATACATTGATTAATTATGCTTATTTGTGTGACTTTTTGGTATTATTAAATTGCCTTTGTGACGACGGATTGTTGGGTAATTTTGCTCTCTATATACTTTAGGATGCCTTCTAGGTATGGGACTAGTGGGTATACCTTTTATGATTTACGCCTTCTAGGCATGGGACTAGTGAGAGTAGATTATTGCGTTTTTATCATCTTGAGGGTGGGCTGATTTTTATTACTTTATCGTCATTACGGTAGTCTAAGTACGAGACTAGGTTAAGATTTATGTTAGAAAATCCTCCTATACATAGGTTAGGACGTATTGATAACTTGGGGGCCCTTATGTATGGGACTAAGGGGTATTTTGAGGATCTCACATCGATTCAAAGGGTGGGGTGATTATAAATTGAGAAATTGAGAATTAATGCCTAAGATAAAAACGAGTATTAAAATTTATGGCGACATAACGTGTCGGGGCCGACAGTTTAAACGGGCCAGAGTGCGATTTATGTCGTGTCGTGTGTGGAACCTTGTCATGTGTCGGGGCCGACAGTTTAAACGGATCAGAGGGCGATTGACAAGGGGAAGTGTGACACTTTAATAAAAAGTGAGAAATATAATAAAAGCTGGTTAATTTAATTAAATTAACATCATGGGACTTGGGAATTTATAATTATATTGATGTGCCTTTATAAATGGGATTTTTGTGGGTAGTTAGTGATTTATAATTATCGCGTTTAATTATCCCGTTTAATTTAAAATATTCTATTGTGATATTTATTGCGTATAATGCTACTGTCTAGATTCAAGGATCCTATTTGAGGGGAGTAGTGTATATTCTTGCTCGGGGATTTGGCTCTGACCCATGCGTTGACTAATCTTTTTCAGGATTAGAATTGAAGAAGCTGCATAAGTTTATCGGAGTTATTATTTGGAGGTGCAGATGGAGTTATTCATTTTATGGCATAGTTTAGTTAGATTTTCTTTTCCAGTCGTATTTAATTATGAGACTTCATTTGAGTTTTATTGGGACATTCGGTTCCAAAGTTGTTTAGAGGATTTATTTTGGGATTATTTCAGATTTTATTTAATCATTATTAGAGAATGGATTATTGGAGTTAGCATGTGATGGATCTTTTATCTCTTAGTTGTTTATGAGCATTTGAGTTTGATTCAATTATGTATCTTATGGACTAGTTTATTTATGTCTCATATATGTCTCATGCTAAGAATGTTATTTATTTACTCACGCTCGGTATAGTTTTGGTGGCGGTCGATGCCAGAATTAGGCGGGGTGTGAAAGTTTAGAAACATGCTCTGATACCAGTTTAGAAACATGTATGAGGAAAAAACCCAAAATGAGAAAACAACCTCGGGCAGCCCAAGCCAGACAATCACTATGAATAATGATTTTACAAAGACAGATTAGCCTTACACTAAGACTCGATCCCCACGGGTCTTGACGCTCCTTCTGATCTTCAACCCTTATTCAATAGTACCCGTGTAAAAACTCTGTCTTCCACGATACCTGTCCACAACACACGCGTCCACGTATGTCTCGGTGTCCACCGATATGGCTTTGATTCGTCTACGATGTCGAACACGATGTCCGTCGCTTCTTCACTGCAAAACCCTTTGATGTTCAATGTGTAGAACAAATAACTTTAGTGAAGCAAGATAACTTAAACATATAAGAATGATAACTTGGATCTTTGCAAACTCTAAGGATGTGTTTAAGACTTTTAAACCTTAGAAAACATGTGCAAACAAGGTTCTGGTTCGTAAAACTATTTTCCAGAAAGCACACCTACAAAACTATGATGAAAACACTGTTTAAATATGATTTCAATGCTGCCTCAAAAAATGTGTCATTCAAACGAATTGAGGAACTCGTTCAAGCGACATCCCATCTCATTCAAAAAAGATTGGATGTCATTTGAACGACAACGCGAAAGTTTGACTTTTTAACTTTTGTTTAAAAACGTCTCTTCCAATGAGAGATCCAAAAATGTCAAACTCTTTTACGAGATTATCATCATAAAACGTAGTGTAAACCTTTTAAAACACTATAACCCATTTTAAAACATTTTTCTTTATAAAAATTACATCCTTATCTTTTATAAAATAATTTCGAGCACCATTCATTATACGCATTCATACCTGAGTGATATCGGAATGAAATTAACTTTGAAGACGATTAAACTTGCACTAATAAAACTTTGGCATCATTAAATCTTTGAAGATTTGCCGCAACGTCTTCAGTTTCTTCAATATGTCATATACCAAGTGGGATCGTGACAAAATAAAAATCTCCCTATGACATATTACAAACACAGTTTTGTTCACGAAATTAAGTCAAAACAATACAGGGACTCAATTGGAAATTTATGTCCTTACACAGACAAGTGATGAAGTTGTCCCTATAAAAGGAATCATTGTGGGATCTCATTATGCCACTTAGGATCCACGTTTACTAATTTACATAGGGTATAACAGAAAGCCCCCAAGGCTTCATGCACGAGCTTGAGGTTTTTGGTGACTGCTCTTGAAGGGATGAGATTCTTGAACAATTAGCATTTTAGAGTGAGTTCATCGAGTGTTTATTATGCTCGTCGACGAATTTTATTGGTCGGGTCTCTTTCTGGGTGGCTTGGGTCGATAAGATTAACTTTGGCATTTATGAAAGTATTGAGAACGTGTGTCAAGCAACTGAATTGTCCCTAGTAATGATGAATGAGAGGCGCGTGTGCACGTTCTCTGTGTCATCGATTAAGTGTTTCAAACTTTATATCTTCTCATAACGTGACCTTTATGTCGTCCTTTTGTAACTATAACTACCCACTGTGTTCTTTGCCCCTACTCACAAATTCAAATATTTCAAGTTATAGAGAAAGAAAGAGAAGCGCTACACTGCTCTTCAAAACGGTATTCCATTTACAGTAATCAAGTTGCTTATTCTTCTGCTTGTGCGTTTGGGAGGTTTTTCTAGTGTCGTTCCTTGTTTCCAATCTTCTTCTTTCATTTCGTCCATCGGATGGTTCATTTAGGGTTTTACTATTTTTCATAGTTTATGATTTGCATTTTTGGTTAGTGTATTGACTGTTGTGGAAGTTTCTATTAGGAGTTTGTTGATTTAGACGACCATTAAGTTGCTTGGACAAGGTGACGTTAGAGATTCTTATATCAATTTAGTGCAATAGTGACTCACTGTTCATCCCCTAAATTATTTTGTCGTTTTTTATTAAGTTGTCATCTTTATGAGTTTTTTGCCCCAAGTTCAACGTATCTATGAATTTGTGCGCAAGCTTGAATCTGAATGCCCTAGAATTACTACTAGAAGGTTCCCTCACCCTTTGTAGGCAGTTAGACCGGAGGACGAATTGGGGCATCCTAAGTACACACCCAAACTTCTTCAAGTAGTGGCTCTTCACCTGACCCAGATGAGCCTTTCGTTAATTCCCCTATATTCGATGATTCTGAAATAGGTTGTTTTGCACCTCATCTCTAGGATATTAATCTGGAAAGTAAGGAATCTATGTCTTCCATAAATTTAAAATTCTCTTCTGAGGATGTTGTTTCAGACAAAGCTGGGGATGTTAGGCCTGGGAGTGTGGGTCCCTTCCCATCTACTTCCTCAGTGGATGATTTTTTGCCTGACGTGGAAGAGGAGGAGGAAGAGGACTCTTAAGAGTCTTTGGATGTCTATGATCCTGCTTCAACTGATGCTCAGTGCTATCCTAGTACCATAACTAAGGACGATCTTGACCATTTGATGGAGAAATATAACATCCTTTACCCAAGGAAAGGGTATATGATGTAAAAAAATGTCAATGAGATTTCCTTGCCTCTTTGGGCTCTCCATATAGGACTTAGGATACCTCTTCATCCTGTAATTTGATCTATTTTGAGAGGTTACACTGTGACTTAGACCCAACTTCCCCTAATACATATAGGACCATCCTAGGGGCCATGATATTTTGGAAGTCTAAAATAGGGTTTGATTTGAACGGATACATTTTTAGATATATGCATGGACTGAAGGATAATGCCAAGGCCCCTAGTTATTACTTTTTCTCGCCTAGGAAATCTCTGTATAGGATACTCACGGTAGTTCAGACTAGTAACCTTAGCTGGAAAGGCCAATATGTATTTGTAAAAGGGGAGTGGGAGTGGGAGTTTAGGCTTTACGAGCGTGATAGATCATGTAGGATTTCCAGAGAATGGAATGGGCCCAATTAGATAGGTAAAATGTTTCCTCATTTATAATGCATCTATTTATTTCTGCTCATCTTCTGATGTTAATTTCTCGTGTTGGATCTCTTTCAGTGAAGAAATCCCTGAGGTTACCTGCCTCGCTGGTGGATCGAATCGAGGCTTATTGTGAGAAGAATCCCTCTACAATTGAAGAGATTTTCTCTGTGGAGAAGTTTGTTGCTGCTGGTTATCATACTTTTCCAGGTGGCATTCTCCCTATTAAAATAGAGATTCCTTTGGAGGGGTACGGTTTTTTTAAGACTACCTTGGCAGATGACAATCAGTCAGTCGAAGGAGGAGAAGGTTTTGAGACCAAGTACTAAAAATGCCTTTCATTTCTAGTTTATTGTCAACATTAACTTGGTTATTTAATTTATGTGGTCATTTTCCCCTAGCTACTGTGGACCGACAATCTAAAGAAACTTATATGATGGCTACTTGTCAAATCGACCATAAATTCATGGAGTTGATCCATAACAGGAAGACGGAGGCTGAGAGAAAAAAGATAGAGGCTGAGAAAAATAAAACCAAAGAGTAGAAGGTGTCCGAGAAGGATGCTTGGAAAAATGACAAAACTGCTATCAGTGTGACTAGATCTAAGGGGAAAGCCCCTATGTTCTCTCGAGACCCCAACGTAGGGGATATGTGTCCTTTAGAGACTCCAATAAGTCAGATTATTCCTAAAGTATCCAAAGTAGAGGAGACAAGGCTCTTTCACAGGTTGGTGAAGGGATAATGTTTTCAGTCTAGATATGGTGAAGTTAAAGAGTTCAAATTTGACCCTACCCACAGGATTTCTTTTGAGGAGTTACGAGCTAACCCTGACTCTATCTTCCCCCACACCAATAATGCAACATACCTACTCAGCTATGATGGGCATAGTAAGGACTTCGAGTTTTCAAAAGGTATAATTCGGACTCCCGGTGGTGACTAGTGCAGCATAGGTTATCAGTGGTATTTCTGCCCCTTTCATTATTTTATATATGCTATATTTTTCTTTGCCTGCTAATTCATGCATTCTTATTGCTAGGATTATGTTGCTTCCACGGTATTACGAGAGAAGGCTATAGTCTACCATGTTGTGTATGAGGAGCTAAATAGTGAGAATAATAAGCTGAAGTTTGACTACGAGAAGGTGTCTAGAGATCTAAGAAGACTTCTAAAGAGCTAGAGGAGCCGAATGGGTAGTTTATGATGAGGATAATATAGTTTAATTTTCTCGAGGAAGAGAATATTAAGTTAAAAGACAAATCAACTACTGAAGATGCCACCATAAAAAGTTTGGAGGAAGCTTTAGCTATGGAGAAGAAAACCCTACAGGAGGCCAATCAAGAGAACGCCACGTTGTTTATTAACCTGAAGAATGCCCAAGATGCTCCGTCTACCGCCGAGGAGTTCAGAGTGTAAAATTATAAATCTTCAACAGACCACAACATGGATTGAGTGGGCTTCTTCATGGACGGGTGTGAGGAGCTAAAAAAATAGAGTAATGACATATGACCCAAATATCGTCGAGGAGCTTAGCAAGTGGAAAGAAGATGATGATGAGGTGACTGCCTTAGTAGGGGAAGGCGGTAATGGTGAGTCCCTAAGTGATGATCTTCTGTTGGCTTTTGATGCTCTTGGTCCTTCTGGCCACAACGATTCTGTTGTTTGAGTTATTTATGAAGCTTTTTTACTTTATCCTTTTAATTACTATTTTTTGGAATGTAATCACATAACTTAAATGCCATTCTTTTAGTACTAAAGCGTATTTGTGGTTGATGAATAGTATACCCTTCTATGTTTTACTTCTTTTCTATATTCTTGTTTAATGATATGTGTGCAAGCATAACAACCAAGTTACTGTAGGTAGTTGTCTTGATATCATTACATGGTTAGACTATGAGGAAAATTCTTCTTGACTCTAATTGGGGTACTCATTAGTAGGATTTTCCCACATATCAATCATTTTAGTTTATGTTCATGGCCTGTAGGGTCGCACAGAGGTTTTGTTCGTAGGCATCTGATTCACGATCTGTGCTGAGATAAAATCGTACATGAATTTAATTTCAGTTTATGACCTATTTTGTTTAATGAGGTCATATAGGTTTTGTTCGTGGCTTGTTTATTCAATGAATCCATACAAATTTCTCTATTCGTGACTTGTTTTCTCAATGAAACCATATAGAGGTTTCTATTACGGATTTCTCTGTTTGTGACTTATTTGCTCAATAAAGTCATGTAGACCTTTATGTTCGTGAACGGTGGGGTCATACAATTTTGCCATTCGCGACTCATAAAGTCATTAAGTGATTTGTTGTGAAATTTCTCATCAACCTCATACAATGAGATTGTATAGGATCTCGAATTCTGGGTTTAGATAGGTATATGCACATATCTCATGCCCCAAAAAAATCAAATAAACAAAGATGATGCAATTGGGGTAATTGAACATTTATTTATAGGAAATTTTCAATTACATAGTAAGCAAAGAGAATGATTGTCTAGTACCCTACTGATAATACTTTCTTAAATATTCAGAATTCTAGGGATTCTTAAATTTCTCACCATCAAGTGTTTCAATGCGATAAGTTCATGGCCTTACCACACTTGTCACCCAGTACATCCCATGCCAATTTGGCTCAAGCCTGTTGTTTTTCTAGATCACATTCTGTAGGACATATTCGCACTCCTTCAAACTGCTCGGATGTACATGATGATTATAGAAATGGGTAGTTCTCTGCTGATAAGCAGCCACTCACAGCATTGCATTCTCCCTTACCTCTTAGACTAGGTCAAGATCTGAGAATGCGCTGTGTGATACTGATTTGAATAATTTTTGCAAATTTTCAATTCAAACATATTTAATTTGAGTCAATTTTTAAACCAATATTATTCATCCCTAAAACATGCAACTACGTGTGGATAAATTAAACAATAATAAATAAATTGATGAAACACAGATTTCAGGAAAAAAAACTTTCGGGTAAAATCTTTTATTTCACAAATAATACTCACAATGATTACAAGTGAAATCTACAATGGATTAAACTCAATAAAACCACATAGGTCACAGCCTAAATCAGTAATGGAATTTCGTAGCAACTCCACATGAACCGCAGTTTAGTCAGCCCAGGAACACCCACGAGCACTCCATATTCCCTCAAATGGCACCTAATCAGCAGTTGGTTATCCTCCCTATAAGAGAATCTCAAGCAAAGATGTATCTTGGGTCCAAAAATAATTCACTAAAAGATTGGGATATTTTGTGAATTGAAAACAAAGGATTTGAACCCTAAATAAAGAAGACAAAGTGTTCTGCCGAATAACAGCTTGTGCAGAATGAAAAATGTCAGTTCTTCTTAATGAAAACGGAGTGATTTAACATGTTATATATATAAAACTTAAGGCAGCGCATTTTTCGAATGAAGTCAAATGTCGCTCGAACAAGAGCTTCTCGCGAGATGGTAAAGTCATTTGAATCGCAGTAAACCCACATAGACTGCAACCTAAATCAGCAATGGAATTCATAGCAACTCCACACGAATCGCAGTTCACTCAGCCCCGGAACACCCACGAGTACCCCCTATTGACGCACAGTCAATCAGCCTATTACCTCCCTCAAGTGGCACCTAATTAGTAGTAGGTTATCCTCCCTACAAGAGAAACTCAAGCAAATATTTATCTTGGGTTCCAAAATAATTCACTAAAATATTGAGATGTTTTGTGAATTGAAAACAAAGGATTTGAACTCTAAATGAAGAAGACAAAGTGTTCTGCTGAATAACAGTTTGTGTAGAATGAAAAATGTTAGGTCTTCTTAACGAAAATGGATTAAGTTAAAATGCTTTATATAAAAAACTTAAGGAGGCATGTCACTCGAACGAAGTGAATGTCGCTCAAATGAGACTGAATGTCGATCTAACGACAGCTTCTCGCAAGATGGTAAAGTCGCTTGAACGACTTACACAGGTCGCTCGAACGACCTTATTAAAAAATAATTATTTATTTTTTATTTCAATATCCGCCTCAACACTTAGAAAATATATTAGAAAAATATCCCAGCACTTTTAAATGAACTGTTGAGGGACTAAAACACGATCTCACCAAAATTAATCCCATGGAGGCTTGAATGTTGAAGAACTTTGATATTTGGGTCCGTATTCATGTATATTCAAACTAGAACTTTTTATTTGATGGTTTTGTATAAGTATATGACATAAACTGATGTAAATAGGACTTATAAAATATGTCCTGACAAGATCTAGTCTTCTCATCATATTACTTTTAAGGGAATCGAAGTTAAGAACCCGGCAACTGGGGAGTCCTACCTCAGTTGGAACCACTGCCTCTGGACCATAGGCAAGCATGTACAGTGTTTCTCTAGTTTTCGTTATGGGGTGGTCCTATAAGCCTATATCTCACTATGCATCTCATTGATCCAATTGCCCTTTGCATAATCCAATCTCTTTTTTATTCCATCCAATAATGTTTTGTTAGTGAGTTTGGTCTGACCTTGAACTATGGATATTCGGGGGCGGAATGGAGTATTTTTGATTGGGTGCAATAATATTCGAAGTCTTGATTATCAAAATGCATACCATGGTCGATGATAAAGGGATAGGGCATGTTATATTAACCTATTATGTTCTTGCACATGAACTAAATGAATTTTTCGTTAGGCATTTCTACTAAGGGCTCAACCTCGACCTAATTGGTAAACTAGTCCACATCCACCACCACGTATTTGAATCGCCCTTCTATTTTGAGTAAAGGGATGACCAGGTCGATCCCCAGATTGATAATGTCCAAGGTGAAGTGATCGATGTAAGTGGTGTGCGGTGGATTTTAGCGTATTTTTGACATTTATCGCATTTCTTTGCATAATCAGAACAGTAAGCCTTCATGGTCGGCCAGTAGTAGCCCTGGGTTAGTATGAGCTTTACCAGTGACCTCCCAGTCGAGTATGCCTCGTAGAACCCTTCATGCACTTCTTTTATCAAATTGTTAATCTCTGTGGGGTGGAGACATCGATGTAGTGAAATGATGTACTCTTTTTTGTATAGGTTCCTGTAAGAAGGTAGTTTAGATAAAATGGAGGCGTAACCCCTTTTGAGTACAGTAGTGATAAGTTATCTAACCAAAACCTTGAATTAATTATAGGACATGTAAACACAAACTCAATGAAGATATAAACACAGTTTGAACCCATAAATCTCTCGTGTATAACTCAATCAGATGATAATGAACTCAGAAGTAACTCATTTAGAGGGAGAGAAAAGTAAGCACCCTAGATACACCTTGGCAGGCAGCCAAACACCCCAACCACCCTCAAGAGTCTCTGTCAAGTATTAAAGCTTCCTAGTAAATGACAATGGCGGGTGAGTAAAACTCTCTGGTTTGTAATAACTCTCTCTAGTAATAACTTCTGAATTCTCAAAAGAACATGCCCTCCTTGGAGGTGGTTGGGGTCCTTAAATAGCCCCCACTCCACTCCCAAGGAAACTCAGTCATCAATGCATGTGAAAAGACTTCCCTCATACTTCATGTCACCAACATTAAATACATGATGCACTAGTTATCACCACGTCATAGACATTAAATGCCAAGATATGCCTTTCGGCCTAACTATTGTGTGTCAGGGGGCTGTCGCCACAGAGGTGGCTTACCAACTGTCTGACAGCCCCAAATACCATGGTGGTTTACTCAAGCGTATATTTGATATTGTCTAGATGGCTAGTGACATCACCTACAGTGGATGTGACATTAAGTAGAGGGTGTTTGGTTCACAACTCAACACCCGATGGAACTCAAAGCCATTCCTCCTGAGGTTCCACGGTGAGGGTCCTTCGGTGTTTTACCAGGTGTATCTAAGATGGTAAGGACAAGCCCCAACGGTGCCTCACTTCTCAATCCTCCAAACCAAGTCCCTCTAGGGTTCCCACGGTGAGGTCATTCGATAGAGCATGAAAGCTCTCCCAGACCCTACCAAGCCTGGTCTCTCGCGAGTACCGTTTGACCTCACACTAAAACTCATTATTATTCTCATTACATCATTACAACCGTTATGGCTTATTAATCAATATAAATAAAGATACAACATGACTAAATAACACAGCAAGCTAAAGTATGAGTTGCCACGCTAAGCTTCCTCGCTTGAGCTGCCACGCTAGGCTTCCTTAATCCCAAACACTACTGTTGATGGGGGATTATCCCTAATCTCAGGATTACCTTCAAGCCCCCTCTACAGTTCCTAACTTCCAACACATAATGGGTGACCTTATAACCCAACTTTCTTGCTTCTTTTGGAGTGTAAGGGAGCTCACCTATTTCAATATAGGCTAATATGGTATCCATCTATGACGGGATTAGACTTACTTCCATGATGCTTAAACTCTCCTCATCCGTGGTACTACGGGCAAGTATTTCAATCGTCACAGTTCTTCTCAATTTAGTTCATATGGCTGATGCCAATCGTGTTAAGCCGTCGGTCCTAGCATTTTCTGAGTGGGGCACTCGCAGGATCTGGACTTCTTTAAATATCTATAGCCAGCATCGAACCTTGGTTAGGTACTTCATCATGGACTCTTCCATGGCTTCATAAATTCTAAGAAGCTGATTGACTACCAGTTAGGAGTCATTGTGAGCTTGTAAGTTCTCGGCCCCAAGGGACAATACCAAACTGAAGCTTGTTATCAGGGCCTCATACTCTGCCTCACTATTAGAAGCCTCAAACTGAAAACGAAGATCATACTCTACCTCTATCTCATTTGGTGTGGTGATAATGATGCATGCACCGCTACCGATTGCGTATAATGATCCGTCAACGAAAAATTTCCAAATGGTACATTATTGACAAAACTCTGCTTCCACAAGTTATCCAAATCTTAACATCTTCCTTTGGGATTCTTCATCTTTCGCCAAATCTTCCTTATTTACTGAGCTCTCTCTTATAGGATTCTTCGTTTTTTTATTTGTAAGTGATCTAGTTTTCGAAGGCATCTTCTTACAGGTTAAGCTGTCTCTCGAAGGAATCTGCTTGAAGGTTAAGCTCTCTCCCAAAAGAGTCTTCTCAAATGGTTTCTCATTGTTTCTAAATTCGGCTATGAAATTTGCTACTGATTACCCTTTGATTGCTCTTTTGGGCTTATATTGGATGACGTATTCTCCTATCTCTATCGCCCAAGCGAGTCGACCAAACTTTTTTCGCTTATATAAGACCTTTCGTAAGGGTAGACCAGTATATACCACGATGGTATGAGACTAGAAGTATGGCTTCATTCTCCTAGAAGCATCCCTTATCAGTAAATCTAACTTCTCCATACTTGGGTACCGGATTTTAGCTCCTCGATAGGCCTTCCTGGTATAGTAAACTGTTCTCTGAATGCCTTTATCCTGTTGAACTAATGCCGAACTGATAGCCGATTCGGATAAAACTAGGTATAAATAAAGTTTTTTCTCCTGGAATAGGTTGGGACAAGAGTGAATTTGACCCCAAGTAATTCTTTAACTCTAAAAAGATAGTCTCAGACTCCTCGTTCCACTTAAAAGTTTTCCTCGATACTTTGAAAAAAGGCAGGCATTTATCGATGGCTCTTGAAATGAACCTACTGAGGATGGTAATGCGCCCTGTTAGTCACTGCATGTCCTTCTTTTTTTTATATAGGGGATTTCATGTTTATCAATGCTTGGATTTTCTCGAGGTTTACTTCAATACCACATTGGTTGACAATAAAATCAAAGAACATTCCTTCATTCACTAAGAACACAAATTTTGTCAGATTTAGCTTCACCTGGTGCTTCTCTAATTGGTCAAATGTCTGCTCGAGATCCTTGATGTGGTCAGCTGAGGTCTTGCTCTTCGTCATCATGTCATCCACACACACTTCCATATTCTTACCAATATGGTCTTCGAACACCTTATTTACCAGCATGTGATATGTGGCCCCCATATTCTTAAGACTAAAGGGAATGACATTGTAATAATAAGTTCCCCTTCTGGTGATGAAATATATATTTTCCCTATCTATGGGCATCATCTTGATCTGATTGTACCCGGAGTAAGCATCCATGAAGCTGAGGATCTCGTGACCAGAAATTGCATCAACCAGCTGATCAATTCTGGGCAAAGAATGATTATCTTTGGGACATGCCTTGTTTAAATTAGTGAAGTCAATGCACATCCTCCACTTTTCATTCTTTTTATGGACCATCACCACGTTGGACAGCCATTAAGTGTACTTAATATCATCGATGAATTTGGCCTTCTAGATCTTCAGCACATCTTTCTTCATAGCGAGATTCTTCTCGACATCGAAAACCCTTTATTTCTCTTTAATTTGATTTGCACCTTCCATTATACTAAGTTTATGGAATATGATGTTTGGGTCTATTCCGGGCATGTCTTCGTGGCTCCATGCGAATACGTTCTTGCGTTTCTATAAGAAATTTATCATCTCTTCCTTCAGATGGGGATCTAGAGATAATTCGATTTGAAATGTCCTATTAGAATGATCGACATCGAGGGAAATAATTTAGATTTCTTAAAAGACCTGCCCCTTGACTAGCTTGTCTTCATCCCAAGGATCAATAGTCTTAATATGATAGGTTATCGTCAATTTCTTTTATTCCTCTTGGTCGACCGACGTATAGTAACACTCCCATGCTTTTGCCTAGTTGCCTTTAACAACACCCACTCCATAATGGGCTGGGAACATCATACATTGGTGAACTATGGACGAAACAACCATGAACGTTTTTAGATCGACTCTTCCTAGTATCACGTTATAAGCGAAGAGAACATTTTTTGTCCAAAATGAAGAAATGCATCATCTTTGTACGACAAGTAGGTCAGGTGCCTATTATAACTTCCAGCTCAATTGTCCTCAATGGGTACACTTATTCTTTAGATAAGCCGATCAAGGGCCGATGATATGGCATCATCATGTTTTCCCATAGTTTTAGCCTTCTAAAGAAGGTGTAAAACAATAAATTAGTTGAGCTACTATTAATTACTAGGATTTTAGCGACCCTGCCATAGTGGGTTATCATAGTGATGACTAGTGGTTCGCCATGAGGGTAAAGGACTCCGAATAAATCATCTTTAGAGAATTTGATAATTAGTGGGTCTTTGTTTACCTTTTCAGGATGTATGTCCAACTACATTGTTAAACTTACTTACCGGACGTGAGCATAAGCCTTAGCTTCGTTCAAGTACGCTTGCCTTTCGGCCAGGTATTCTCCTCCCCTAGCGTCTCCTTGGTAATAAAATGACATTCAAAGGATATTAAGCCAACATCGTGCACTGGTTCCTTAGGATTCTTAAGGAGGTCTCGGTCATCATCTGAATTGTCATTACGTCCTCTCTTCCCATCGTCTACATTTCTGTAGGGTGATTCAGATCGCCTTCTTGGCTTATGTTTGTTTATTTATGCTTGGTCGTCCTTATCGATGGATCTTAAAAGCATGTCTCTTCTAATTAGGCCTTCAATTTCATTTCAAGGCGATGAAGTTGTCTGTATTATGGCCATGGTCCCTGTGAAACTCACAATACATGCTCGTATCACTCCTATTAGCAAGCGCTTTAAGTTTGTCGGGCCACCATTATTTCCTCGAATTTCTTTAAGGATATACTGGATGCCTACTATTAGGGGGTATACTCATCATACTTATTCGTCTTGTTGGCTTTCCAATATTTTGAATCTTTCTTGTCATTGCACTTATTGGACGATGACTTAAGATGATCGAACTCCTTTGTGGCCATGGCTTCTTTAGCATTCATGATCTTACTGACCTTGGATAATAACTCTGTCGTTATTCTTGGAGGCTCCTTAGACAATTCCCATAACAACTTTCCTGGCTGTAGACTTCTTATCAACACATTATGGTAGTATGTTCATTACAATCGAATACCTCAAGTTTCTCGGGTGATATAGTCACGAGTTATTTCGTTAAACTTCTACCGTATGCTGAGGAGATGGGCAACCTTCTTTCCTAGTTTAACATAAATCACCAAGTGATTAGCTAGGATATTTATAATAGTGTTTAAGTATATGGAAATAGTGATGTCACCTTCAACAACCCTTTATTTAACATCGTTGGCTTTAAGGTTGTCTGTGTCAGGACCGTATCTCTCATAAGTAATGGAATCGTTAGGGTTATACTTGACCCTGGCCAATGTATACACCTTAACAATGCTACCACCAACATAAGCAAAAATTATGAGGGTACCCTTTTCGGTCCCTAAACCATCCTTGAATAGACTTTATGGGTTCACAAAGGAATCTATTGGATCCTTTGATGATTTTAAATAATTTTAGGACCTAAAGACTTCATTAGGGGTAATGGGTATATCACCAACCACGATTAGTTAGCCACCAATTTAGAGAGATCTATGATAATGGTAATAAATATGTCCCTTAAAGCTAGAGGAAAAGGGAAACTAAATCCACACTATAAGAAAGCAAGCTAAAACGAGGACTTAAGAACAGGACCTTTAAGATCAACAACCCTCAGAAGTACTAAATCGAGAATTTAATACCTCCCTCTTAAGGTTTTAAGACCTTCAATAGTAATAGAAGAGGCCTCATGATACTTGCCAAGAAATCTAAGGTCTACAGGACAAAAGTAATCAATGATTATAGTACTAGCAAGCATTACAAATGTTCATAGTTCATCATAAGGGGGAATTTGGATGCTCTCCCCAACGGTCAGTCGGAGGATTTTCTCAACATGAAAAACAAATGACAGAGATCCAAGGTTTTGAATTCGAGGTTAATAACTCTTATGATCCATGGAAATTTTGAGGAAGGAAACATGAAGCGGTGAAGGACAAAGGAAAGAGAGTTTGAAAAATTAAAGTTTGAAATAAATGGTGAAAATAAAAGTTGATAACTAACATATATACAAGGAGGAACTTTCATCCCAAGAAGTGGTCCAATACACTTACCTCTTCACCTGCATCACAATAATGGCTAGTCTATCCCATGAAATCTCGCTTATGATAAAATACTTTAGGCCAATTACCACAATGCCTTTTTAGTTATTTTTTACTAAATATTAACCTTTTAATATTATGAAATAATAAATAAGGGATACAAATAATACTAAATGTGATATTCGAAACTCAAACTTGAGGAAGAGGTAGCATATCCTAATCTAAGATCGAAGCATAAGGATAAGGACCCCGGCCTTTCGATTTAAGACATAAGCAGGAGATCAGACTCCATAGTTCAAATAAAGGGGATCATAAATCTCCGAATAATCCATGTTAAATATATACCACCTTCATTATTCCTAACTTTCTAATAGTAGAGCTCACGTTTCAATAAAAGGACCTCAGTTGTCCCTTATAATGCTTGTTTAAGCTTGGGAAAGTCATTAAAGAGATCATAACCTCCTATAAAGGGTGCATAAAATCCATACCAAAGAGGAATATCTGCCAGGAATCCTTATCAAACCTCCATAGCATCGATTCCAATGAATTAATGACTTAAATACCTTTAGCACCTCGCTTGGACAACCTTAGGATCAGTAATGCTCGCTAATAGTAAGGAAAGGCTTCTTGGAACAATCTTATGGGTTTATAGAAACTACACTCACTGTTTTACCATCCCTTACTCACTCCTAGAAATTTGTCCTAATGAACTAAAATTCCCAAAAAACCTTCTGACATGTGAATACTTCCACCAACACTTTGCCTCTTCATTGTAGCCTCGGTACTCATACATGGTCACCCATGAAGCAAACATAACTTCTCACTAGGTCCAAGTTGATGGTTGTATAAAAGGAAATTTAGGAAAGACTGTAGGGACCCGAATACATGTTTTTGATATATGTTGTTGAGTATAACACCTTTACTTAGCATTTGTAAAGGAGTTAGGACCACTTCTTGTTCATACATTGTATTTTAAGCACCATACTTTAGTGACTTATCTTTATTTTATTCTTGAGTCCTAAGCAATTAAGATTTACTTATAAAATTATTTGAGTTACTTGTATAGATCACTCTTCTTATTGCAATGAACTCATAAGTCTAAGGTCATGCATATTTGTGTTCTTCATAATATATTGAATATACAAGAGAAAAATGTCATAAATCTAGATGCATGTGCCTTGGTAAAGATACTGAATCACTATACATCTTTATGTCCATATTATTCCCATTTTAGAATGCTCAAACTATCTCTAGGAGGGATATTTGGTGAGGTTGAGGTCTTGGCCAATTTCATCTCCATCGAGTTATAATTCATATTTAGGGTAGTCAAATTATTGTCCATAAGTCTATGAATTAACTTTTTTACAATCTTCTTCCATTGCACTTTTTGTTTGTATATCGAATAACATAAAATGTTATCATATTTTTATACTTAATTAATACTTAAATTTAACTATGTTATTATAAATAACAGAGGCATATATTCTTATTTATTTATAATTAAAAAAATTACAAAGCTCCCACATGTCATGTATGTAGCATACTTGTATATTAGAATAATATAATGATCAGCTATTGTTCTAGATGACTTTAATTCTTGAGGTCAAATGTGTAATTTTTACAATTGTGTCAAGCTAGATTTTTGGGTCTTGCCAAAGAAATATATTTAAACAAAAAATGAATCAGGCGATTGTTCTTTATTTGAATGCTTTAACTAAGAAGCTTTTTTTGAAGTACTATATTTTTTACAATTAAACTGACAAAATGTTATGGAGTGCGATTGAAAACAAAAAGAAACTAAATGAGTTTAAAGAAAAGAAATTTAAATGTGATGGAAAGTAAAGGAATTTAATTACAAGTAGATCTGAAAGGATAAAAATTCGATTGAATGTAAATGAATTAAAATGCAAAGACTTAAAATAAGTAGTAGATGAACAGTAAATTGCTGAAAGATATATTGGGGCAAAAACTAAAATAGATTTGAAATCTAACCTTACAAGATACTTCAAAGAACAAAATAACATAAGTAAAATACAAATAAGTAAAGTGGGTTTTTTTGGAGTCCTCATCGAATTTTTGTCCCAAATTGCTTATTTACATTCCAAATGTAACTTCCACGATTAAATAACTGTTGGGAATTCCCTCTATAAAATTTGAATTGCCCAATAACCGTGAGCCACATAAGTTACCGCCATGTCCTTCTTGACAACTTCCCGCATGCATGCAAAATACCACGTGTCTTTTCCCCTCCACTGCAGTGTGTCACTGAATAAACGTTGTTTCTTATAGTCTCTAAGACATCATTCCATAATGTTTTACAAATTTTCCCTTAATGTGTTACTCATGGATTGCCCTGTTAAACATGGTGTAAATATACTCCCTCACTAGTTAATTTTTGTAAAAGGTTAGGTAGTGGACCATTGCTCTTTCCATGCAAAAAACAAACAAGTCTCTTCAACTTTGACAACATCCGATTGGTTAGGCTTCCCATGTCTTGGAATGATGCATGTTATCATGCTCTATAATCTGCCTCTTTCTTTTGATCATTTGGTGACAAAGGTGATTCGTATCTTTGAAATTTTCACTTTCCTTGTACTTCTCATCTTCCTCTTACACTCATTTTTCTCTGTTTCAAAATGATGATGATGAGTTTGTCTATGTTCCTACCCATTATTCTTCTTATATAGGTTTTGAGTATGCATCAACTTCATATAATGATATTCCTTGTGCTTAAGGTATTTTTGATCAAGATGCTAATGAGTTTTAAGTTATTCGTTTGACCATCTCAGATCAACCAGTTACCACCACTATGACGTGACACCCCCACAAAATCCATAAATACATTTATCAGGTCTAATATAAAAATCGCAGGAATAAAAAAATACTTAGTAACATCCTCAACATAATGAAATAACTAAAACTGAACAAGTAATAAAAAGATGATAAAATACCTATCATAAATCCAACTCTGATACTAATCACTGCCAATACAAGTAACCCAACATTAGAATATAAAATGTATATCATATAATTTTTTTAATACAAGAACCATGTATACAAGTTGATTGAAACTAAAAAGTACTAGAAGATAATGAGATACACTTACTCGACTACTACAACCTAATAGTAATGAATGGAAAATAAATAGATATGATCCTCCAATGAACCCAATCTATAGGAACCATCGAAACCTAAGACCTATGAAAATAGATATAATAACAACATAAACAGCAAGCCTATGTAAATAATATTATATCTAAATCTAAGCCACATTATAGTTATACACTTTCCTATCATCGTTTAGTGAATTTTAAGTTATTACTTACCCAACTCAACAACCTAAAATAACATGCAGTTCTAAATCCCAAACCCATATATAGCCCATGTGACTAAAGTTTTACCTCTTCATTCTTTAATCTTTACCATTACAATATTAGGTTTGTCTATTTCATTGTAAATCACATGATGTACTAAGGTCTCAAACCTAAGGCACGTCTCAGTAAAATAACAGGCTTATATCTCAAGTCTATCCATCTTAGGCTATCTCACGCAAATAGTGCAATGTACATGCCTCTACAAGTAATACACAAGTTTGAGTTAAAAGTATGTTGCTAGGCATCCCTACTATAAGTCATATACATCTTTAATATAGCACATGATAAGTACGACTATCTCTAGTACCACAAAATATAATCAAATAAGGTAAGATAAAGATAATCTCTACATCTAATATCCATAATATCCTTCGGCGTGTACAAATACATGGACTACTCACACTCCCGCATATATCTAAGGCATATCCATATCACCTTAGGGGATTACTCGCTCATACTAAGTATCATCTTAGGTCGTCCCAACCCTAAGACCCCATCATGATTAAAGGATAAATTGTTATGCCTACGTGTAATACATATATCCTACCATACCCAAGACCACTGAGGCACCATCGTGGTCGATGTCACACACACCTCATAATGGAATCTCTTATAGCATGTTCGCCACGCTCACTCACACATGGTATGCATTACACATAAATCATCCTATCAAATATAACCCTCGCTAACGGGTTGAACCAAATAATATATATGCATATAACCCCCAATGCTATCGGATCACATTTAACATCACTATCATAGAAAAATGTAAAGCACGTATATAACCCTATATTCATCGCATATTATATTAATCGAACACCCAGAATTCCTAAATCTAGTTATAGCCTCACCCTACCTGATGATGCCGAAATCAGCACCACCAGATAAGGTGTTTCCAAGCTCAATATAAGTATAACAATGGCAGCACAGTTATATAAGAGATAAGAGAATGAGGTGAGGAGAAGAGGATAGCACACCGGTATATAAGTGGTTCATCCAATCTGGCCTATGTCCACTGTGAGTGTGTGTGAGTAATATCACTGGAAGAAGGCACTAATGGCCATGGATACAATCTCTCAAGTTTTCTCTCTCTACTGTAAATTTAGACAGAGTTTTAGCTAGGGTTTAATAACTGGGATCCTTTTGCAAGGTAGGGGATGATCCCTATATATAGTACCTAGGGGGTGTAATGTACCCCCCATGCATGTAATGAGCATGTGTGTGGTAGCCTCACCAATGTGGGGGTGCCATCTTTCACTGTCACATGTAAGGAATGATGATGAAATATTCTCCCCACGTGTGGAGAATAATCTTATTACAACTGATTTTGCCCATGTGTCCTTATCCAAATGTCAACAGATGCTCGGCCGCCATATTGATGCATGACCTCGGCCTGGGAGAGGCCGAGCTGTAAAGGTTTGATATTCGTTCAATCCGAGATGTGCCATAGGGAGTCTCGGCCTGATCTCAGCCGAGACATCGTGCTGGGGTCGGCCCCAGCCGAGGTTAGACTGATTCCATATTGAAGATTACCAAGGCTTCTTGTCACCTCGGCCTACACTCGGCCGAGGTTGTCATACCCAGGTTTATGAGAGTGCTGTTGATGACTGTGACGCGCGTAGTGTCAATTGAAAATATAGGTGATAGTGTCGGCCTAGGCCGACCCTGGTCTGGCCGAGGGATGATATCGTGGGCCCATGGCTTATTTAGGGTCGATCAATATCTCGACCATCATCTCGGCCGAGATTGGTGTCTCGGGGCCGAGGTTACACTTGGGGCATATCAATCACCCCCCATCCCTTAGTCATATGTGAGAGCAAGTGGCTAGGGGATTACTACTCCTCCGAGGCCTGTCTGTTCCAAGCCAATACCTGTATGACACCTGTCTACGCTAGAACGTGCTTCCTTGGGAGGCGTGTGCTGTCAACCGTCCTTTGGGGCTCCCAAGGCAATGATGGGCCTTGGGAAATGTGCCCATGTATTTAAGGGTTTGAACCCTTCTTTTTCTCTTTCTTCTTCACTTCATTCATGTGCGCGATTTGTTCTTGCAATTTTCTCTCTCTAAAGCTTCTCCACTCAACGCTCTTCTGCAGAGGCATTTGTTGGTTTTCTTGCGAGTTTTCTTCATTTTCCCTCATTGTTTCATTTCCAGGTATTTTCTCCCTTCCATTTCCTTTGTTTTTCGCTTTTGGTTTGCATTTTCCGACGAGTACCATAGTTTCAGGCGAACAGGAAAACCTTTAAACTTCTAAGTTTGATCTTTAGATTTCTTTACTTTACAATCCAATCTTGTTTGTAGTTTTAGGAGTTATTCCTAAGTTTAGGGTCGTCCTCTGATGCTCAGACCTTTATACCAGCTTCTTGAGGATTTCCCTTCTCTTAGAGAGAAGACCCTAGAAAAGATTAGGCAAATAGAGAGAGCCCAGGAGGAAGCTCGTAGGTCACAAGAGTTTCCCATTAGACCCTTGTTTCCACCACCTCTGAGAGTGATATATCCTGACCCCCCGGAGAACTTCTATCAGACAGGGGTTCCCGCTGATCCAACACCTATCTCTGAGTCTGAGTCTGAATCTGAATCTTCTACCTCAGACCCCATGTCTGTGGACTCTTTCTAGGAAGCCATGGATTTCACACCTCGGCCTGGTCAGGCCCCTGATCAGACCGAGGTATCCATCCGAGCTTCATCCCATGATGGCTCAAGAACCTCAGCCTCTTCTTCAGAGGTTGAAGTTATTGAGCCGAGTGTGGCCATGCCACCCATTCTTGACGGCATCCCTCTGTCGGCCGTCACAGGGGCAGAGTTCGCTCAGAAATTCGCTAGTAACCCATTTACATCTGCTCCAGCCGACGTTGAGCTTGATGATGAGGAAGATGATGAAAGCGATGTGGACATCTCTGAGGCAGCCGAGTTCGAGAGCACTGTAACTGAAGTGGATCTTCTTCACTTCAGATATTTATACTCTATTAGTCCCTCCATCAAATTAAGGAGACCTCTGAGGGAAGAGAGGGCCTATCACGGCCGAGATGGAGAAATCTGCCTGTACGAGCAGATGTTTAAGTTAGGGTTTAGCCTACCCATTCATCCCATCATCAAATCCATTCTCTCTTATATCAACTTGGCCCCTTCACAGCTATCCCCCAATGCCTGGAGAGTCATCATAGGGGCCATTATCCTGTGGAGGGCATTCCATCACTCTGACCTCCCTGTTCAGGTCTTCGTTGGTTATTATGTCATGACCTCGGCCAAAAACCATCCGAGCTACTATCATTTTATGGCTCAGAGGCCTGAGAAGAAAATGCCCCAGGTGACTCAGACCTCAAACCATAATTGGAAGCCCCGCTATTTTTTCGCCTCTGGACCATGGGAATTTATCTCATCTGTTCCCTCTTCCACACTTGAGCCGAGGATACCCCTCAAATGGGGTAAGGTCACCATGTCTGCTAGGGCCGACCCTGGTCTAAGTCTTCAGAATATCCAGAAGGTAAAAGCCCTGTAAGACCAAGGGGCACATAGTCTTTTTGTTAAGTTCGAACATTTGCTGACCCCCCAGTATCTCTCAGGGACGAGCCTAGGTGGAAGTCCCCTTGTTGAATTTGGTAAGGATTTTTATTTTTTTTAAGTTTAACCTCTGAACTCATTCATATCTGATCTCTAACCCATATCTTTTAACTTTTGCAGAGCGACCACCAGGTATTACAGACGAACTGTGGGAGATGGCTGCACCGAGCTTAGCGAGACTTGCCAAAAAAGGCTGGTCTGAATGCTCCTCCCCCAGCTCCCTCTACATCCAAATCTCAGGCTTCAAAGAAGAGGGCCCCAGAAGCCCCTGCCCCTGAAGATCAGAGGCCGACCTTGAGGCAGAAGAAGGCCTCTGATGCTGTAATTCCAATCTCTTCGGCCGACATCCTGACAGCTCGTCTGGATCAGCTGAAGTTAACGGATAGTGTGGTCGGCCACAGCACGCAGGCCATGGATGCCATCGGCTCTGTAATGACCGAGGCTGACAAGCGCTTCTACAGGGCCATGGACACCTCCTTACTGATTGAGTTCGGCCTTCACAGAGCCATCCAGGTATGATTTGTTCCCTCGTCAAAATTTTATAAGTGCAACATCTGACTTTTCTCCAGCTTAACCTCTTCATTAAATGTGCAAGGAGTGACTGCTATGTATCAACTATCAAACTGGACTCTAAGGAAATTGCCCCTCATCCATAAGGGGCAAGAGGCCGAGAAGGTTCGGAGCGCCTTAAATGCTGAGGTCGACCGTCTGAAGTGAGAGCTGCAGAACTCTGAAAATAAGGCCAAGGGGTTGGAAAAAGACATCTCTCTGCTCGTCAAAGACCATGCCAAAGCCCTGAAGGCAAAAGATGACGTTCTGCAGCAAAAGGTCAGCTCGGCAGTCAAGGCTTCCCTTGAAGAAGCCTCACCCAAAATAATTTCTGGCTACAAGGCCTCGGACGAGTTCATGGGTTTTGGTTTTGAATATCTCAAAAGAGGTGTCAAGGCGACTACCAAATGGGCTGAAGTCAGAGAGAGGGAGGTCGGTACTCTAAAGGCCTCTGACTTTGTGGGTCTCGGCTTTGCTGACCCTCAGTTTGCTCAGGCGCTTCAAGAGGTAGAGGACGAGGCTGCTGCTCCTGCTGAGACTGCAACTCTGGGAGGGACCGAGGTCGGAGGGGAAGACCATGCTGATGACGTGGATGAGGTGACTAATGCTGACCCAGCCGAGACTGTTGATGTTCCCCCCTCAAACCTTTAGTCTTTTTAACTTGTAACTCGTAACTTGTAATTTGTAACACCATGGTACTTTTATATTCAAGGAATATTTGTTACTTTTTTGTATTTTAACCTCTGAGGAGGGATGTCTTCACTTTTTTGCTGAATGTCATGTGATCTCTTCTATTATTTTATTGTAGTGATGTTTTATTTATACTCAGTCAATAATTCTGACCTCAAACCTCTTCATCACTGAATTGCTATTAGGGTCTGAGGTCATCTGCTAAGGTGTCTGAGCTCAGACCTCGTCACCGCTGAGTGATGTTATGAAGGTCTGAGGTCATCACCTAAGATGTTATCCTCATAATAAATTTCACCAAATTAATGATGTTAAGGGTCTGAGGTCATCTGCTAAGGTGTCTGAGCTCAGACCTCGTCACCACCGAGTGATGTTATGAAGGTCTGAGGTCATAACCTAAGATGTTATCCTCATAATAAATTTCACCAAATTAATGATGTTAAGGGTCTGAGGTCATCTGATAAGGTGTCTGAGCTCAAACCTCGTCACCACCGAGTGATGTTATGAAGGTCTGAGGTCATCACCTAAGATGTTATCCTCATAATAAATTTCACCAAATTAATGATGTTAAGGGTCTGAGGTCATCTGCTAAGGTGTCTGAGCTCAGACCTCGTCACCACCGAGTGATGTTATGAAGGTCTGAGGTCATCACCTAAGATGTTATCCTCATAATAAATTTCACCAAATTAATGATGTTAAGGGTCTGAGGTCATCTGCTAAGGTGTCTGAGCTCAGACCTCGTCACCACCGAGTGATGTTATGAAGGTTTGAGGTCATCACCTAAGATGTTATCCTCATCATTAATTTCACCAAATTAATGATGTTAAGGGTCTGAGGTCATCTGCTAAGGTGTCTGAGCTCAGACCTCGTCACCACCGAGTGATGTTATGAAGGTCTGAGGTCATCACCTAAGATGTTATCCTCATAATAAATTTCACCAAATTAATGATGTTAAGGGTCTGAGGTAATCTGCTAAGGTGTCTGAGCTCAGACCTCGTCACCACCCAGTGATGTTATGAAGGTCTGAGGTCATCACCTAAGATGTTATCCTCATAATAAATTTCACCAAATTAATGATGTTAAGGGTCTGAGGTCATCTGCTAAGGTGTATGAGCTCAGACCTCGTCACCACCAAGTGATGTTATGAAGGTCTGAGGTCATCACCCAAGATGTTATCCTCATAATAAATTTCACCAAATTAATGATGTTAAGGGTCTAAGGTCATCTGCTAAGGTGTCTGAGCTCAGACCTCATCACCACCAAGTGATGTTATGAAGGTCTGAGGTCATCACCTAAGATGTTATCCTCATAATAAATTTCACCAAATTAATGATGTTAAGGGTCTGAGGTCATCTGCTAAGGTGTTTGAGCTCAGACCTCATCACCACCGAGTGATGTTATGAAGGTCTGAGGTCATTGCCTAAGATGTTATCCCCATAATAAATTTCACCAAATTAATGATGTTAAGGGTCTAAGGTCATCTGCTAAGGTGTCTGAGCTCAAACCTCGTCACCACCAAGTGATGTTATGAAGGTCTGAGGTCATCACCTAAGATGTTATCTTCATAATAAATTTCACCAAATTAATGATGTTAAGGGTCTGAGGTCATCTGCTAAGGTGTCTGAGCTCAGACCTCGTCACCACCGAGTGATGTTATGAAGGTCTAAGGTCATTGCATAAGATGTTATCCCCATAATAAATTTCACCAAATTATTGATGTTAAGGGTCTGAGGTCATCTGCTAAGGTGTCTGAGCTCAGACCTCGTCACCACCGAGTGATGTTATGAAGGTTTGAGGTCATTGCATAAGATGTTATCCCCATAATAAATTTCACCAAATTAATGATGTTAAGGGTCTGAGGTCATCTGCTAAGGTGTTTGAGCTCAGACCTCGTCACCACCGAGTGATGTTATGAGGGTCTGAGGTTATCACCTAAGATGTTATCCCCATATCTCTGATCTAAGAATGAAGCAAGAACTATCATGGAAACTGATCTTATTAATAACCTCTTCTCAATAAGATGGTACATTTACATAAAATTCTATGCAATATCATATGAAATATCTCTTTAGGTGGTCAGCATTCCATGGGTTAGTGAAAGGTTCTCCTTCTAGGTTTTCTAGCCTGTAAGTGCCAGGCACAACCTCTTCCGTTACTTTGTAGGGGCCATGCCAGTTTGGGTGTAGCTTATTTGCCTTCTGTAGGGTCTTCTTTAGCACCAGGTCTCCCACTGCAATGGGTCTTGAATTCACCCTCTGGTTGTAAAATTTCGCTGCCCTCTGCTGGTAGGCTGCTTTTCTGACCTCTGCGTCTTCTCTTCTTTCTTCAATAAGATCCAGGTCTAGCCTCCTCTTTTCCCCATTACTGTCAGGGTCGTAGGTTTGAATCCGATGAGTTGGTAGTCCTACTTCCGTTGGTATGACGGCCTCTGAGCCATGTGCCAGCATGAATGGGGTTTCTCCTGTTGGTGTCCTTTCTGTGGTTCTGTAGGCCCATAACACAGCGTAGACCTCTTCTGTCCATCTCCGCTTCACATCTTCTAACCACTTCTTGATCTCGTCCAAGATAGTTCTGTTAGTGACCTCGGTCTGGCCATTTGCCTGAGGTCGACCAGGAGATGAGAAGAATTGTTTAATACCCACTCTTAGGCAATACTTTTCTAGGGAGGAGTTCTTGAACTGGGTCCCATTATCCGAGATGAGAGTGTTTGGGAGGCCATATCTGCATATGATGTTCTTCCAAATGAACTGGAAGGTCTTCTACTCTGTAATTGTTATCATCGGCTCTGCCTCCATCCACTTTGAAAAGTAGTTAATGGCAACTATCAAGAATCTATAGTTGTTGACAGCTCTTAGCAAAGGTCCTACCAAGTCAATTCCGCACACCACAAATGGCCATGGAGAAGAGATTGACGTCATAGGCTGATGGGGTTGATGAGGGATAGTGGCGAACCTTTGACATTTGTCGCACCTCTTCACATAGTCTGCAGCGTCCTTAGACAAGGTAGTCCACCAGTATCCCTGAGTGATGATCCTCTTGGCTAAGGGACTTCCCCCTATGTGGCTAGAGCAAGAACCCTCATGAACCTCCTGTAAGACCCGGGATACTTCCATGGGATGCACACATCTGAGGAGAGTCAATAGAAACCCCTTCTTGTACAAGACATCTCCTACCATTGAGAACTTGGCAGCCCTGTATCTCAACTTTCTCCTTTCCAGCTTGGACTCGGGTAGCTCTCCCTCTCTTAGGTATCTGACAAGCGGGTCGATACATGAGTCTCCTAGGCTCACATTGTGACAAGGTCTACATACCTCATCCTCCTCGATGGTTGCCTTTCCTAAGACCTCGATTGGGATGGTCCTTCCCAAATCTGTCTTCATTGCCGAGGCCAGCCTTGCCAATGCATCAGCGTGATTGTTGCTCAGTCGAGGCACTCTCTTCAGTTTTGCTTCTTCAAAATACTCTAACAACCCTCTTACCTTCTTTAAGTACTTGGCCATCCTTTCGTCTTTGACATCGTATACCCCCAATACTTGATTGACAACCAACCTTGAGTCGCTATAGAGTAGGAGTCTCTTTACTCGAAGAGTTGTTGCCAATAAGAGACCTGCTATCATGGCCTCATACTCGGACTCGTTGTTTGAGGCTTGGAAGTTGAATCTCAGGGCGTATTCAATGTTGGCGCCATCTGGAGCCGAGAGTATTAGCCCCGCTCCGCTTCCACTGTCACAAGATGAGCCATCAACGAAGAGGCTCCAGACATCTGCATCTGATGAGAAGACCCATTCTCTCATACCCCCTTCTTGAAGAGGTATCGATCCTCTTCGTTCTCTTCTATTCTGCTCTGGGTTTTGCCTGAGATGACCTCTTCTCGGCCTCGGAAGACGTTTGGTGTCGTCTCTCCCGAATTTTGGAAAACACTACGGTTCGTCTCTTCGCCGTCATCTAAGCCTTTCTCTGTCTCGGCCTCTTCCAAACTTCTACCGGCCTCTTCCCAGGTGAACTCTGCGACAAAGTCTGCGAGGGCCTGCCCCTTGATGGCTGTCCTGGGCTGGTAGGTAAGATCATACTCTCCTAGTTCGATGGCCCAGGTCATCAATCTTTCGAACTTCTCATGTTTGTGCAGAACCTGCCTTAGTGGGGAGTCAGTAAGGACTACCATGGAGTGAGCTTGGAAGTAAGGCTTCATTTTCCTTGAGGCATGTATAAGGGCATAAGCCAACTTCTCCATTCGGGGATAATTTTGTTCAGACCCTTGAAGGGCCTTACTGTTGAAGTACACAGGCCTCTGGATTCCATCCTCTTCCCGTATGATGGCTGCGCTGATGGCTGATTCAGAGACTTCCAGATACACAAACAACCTTTCCCCCGTGATGGGCCGAGACAGCAATAAGGGAGACCCTAAGTAGGACTTGAGTTGGTCGAAGGCTTTTTCACACTCTTCGTCCCATTAGAAGGCCCTTCTTAGAACTTTAAAGAATGGAAGACACTTGTCCGTTGCCCTAGAAACAAACCTGTTAAGGGCAGCCACTCTTCCCGTGAGTCTCTAGACATCCTTGATACTCCTAGGAGTCTTCATGTCGAGTAATGCCTTAATTTTCTCAGGGTTTGCTTCAATCCCCCTCTGATTAACGATGAATCCAAGGAACTTCCCGGATCCTACTCCGAAGACACACTTTGCTGGGTTGAGCTTCATTCTGTACGAGTCCATGACATCAAAGGTCTTCTCAAGGTTCGCTACGTGAGTACAGCCTTTCAAGCTCTTCGTTAGCATATCATCCACATACACCTCCATGGTCTTACCTATTTTCTCCTCGAACATCTTATTGACAAGACGTTGATACGTTGCCCCCGTATTTTTCAGACCGAAGGCCATCACCTTGTAGCAATACGTCCCTTTGTCAGTAATGAAGGCTGTCTTCTCAGAGTCTTCAGCATCCATGAAGATTTGGTTATAACCTGAATAAGCATCCATGAAGCTCATGATCTCGTGCCATGCCGTTGCGTCCACCATCTGGTCTATCCTAGGTAAGGGATAGCTGTCTTTCAGGCAAGACCTGTTCAGGTCAGTGAAATCTACACACATTCGCCACTTCCCATTGGCCTTAGGCACGATGACTGCATTTGAAAGACACTCCGGATAGGTAACCTCTCTTATGAACTCGGCCTCTTCCAAATTTTTTACCTCTTCCCGGATGACGTCTTACTTCTCCCTAGAGTAGACTTTTCGTCTCTGCTTGATCGGCTTGGCATCTCTGTCCACGTTGAGCTTGTGGCTCATGACCTCAGGGTCGATGCCAGGCATGTCTGCATGACTCCATGCGAAGACACTTTGTCTCCTCCTGAGGAAGTTTATCAGCTCTTCCTTGATTCCTTACTCTAGAGCCTTACCAACCTGGACGGTTTTTTCCGGCTCGTCCTCATTGAGGACGATGGATTCTACCTCTTTCGTGGCCTCACCCTTCTTCAATTTTGTTTCGTCTCTTGGGTCAAGAGTGTCGATGCTGTAAGTGGTGGTTGCTCTCTTATGGTCCTCTCTCTCTTCGGTCGAGTTGAAGTAACACTCCTGCTCCGTGGTCTGATCCCCTTGCACTTCCCCTACTCCATAAGGAGTTGGGAATTTTAGCATCTGATGGACCGTCGATGGCACGGCTTCAAACTCTTTGAGGGCCACCCTTCCTACGATGAGGTTGTAGGCCGAGAAAACATTTTCGTCCATAACAAAAAAGTTTATCTTCTTGGTCATCCTCTTAGGCCACTCATCCCCCATTCGTACATCCATTTCATACATGCCTAAGGGGTGCGCCTTTTCACCACTGAAGCCTATCAATGGGTGATGGTAGGGCACCAGCCTTGCCCTGCTAAGACCCAGTCTCTTGAAACAAGGCCAAAACATCACGTCTGCTGAGCTTCCCCCGTCTATGAGAATCCTCCCTACCTCTCACCCATGCACCCTTGTTGTTATGACCAAAGGGTCATCATGGGGGCTAAGATACCCTTGAATTCGAGTCTGGAGAACCCCACTACGAGGGTGTCCATGTCTACCTTCTTCCTCTTCTGCACTGCGTCAGAAGACGTTAGATTCACAACCTCAGGCTTGGCCACTGACCTGGCCTCTGCTACATGAGCCTTCATGTCGGCTACCTCAGAGACACCTCCTGCAAATCCCCCACAGATGGTGCTAACACCAAAGGAGATCATTCCGACCCTCTTCACAGGGGTGTTGTCATCCTTTGGCCGAAGATCCGGGTCGTCTTCGTCATCTCCTTCTGAATCGTCATCCCTTCTGGCCGGGACATTGCCACGACATCTGTCATTTATTCTTTTCTTAGGGTCTTCTCTTCCACCCTTTGGAGACTTGCCATCCACATACTTCCTTAGCTTTCCTGATTTCAGCATCTTCTCAATCTCATCCTTTAAAGCGAAGCATCTATCTGTGACATGGTCGTGATCCTGATGGAACTCACACCATAGGTTTTTATTCCTCTTATGTGGCGGGGCCTTCAGTTTCTCCGGCCACCTCAGAGTCCGGTCAGTCTTAATCTCATTAAGGATGTGTTCACAACTCACAGTCAGAGGAGTGTAATGAGCAAACTGGGCCCTGGCTCTTCTTTCATAGGGTCGGCCTTGGTCTGGCCGAGCTTGCCTATTCCCTCTTCGAGAGACTGTTGCGCTCCTTGACCTCGATAGCCTCTGCCTTAGGTCATTCACTGGGCCCAGTCTCTCAAACATCGACCCTCTGCTCAACCTATCAAAGGCCGAACCTCTTAGCTGGGCCTCTTCACCTCTTCGGCCGACACATCCTTGACTCTGCCTAAGAGGTTGTATAGTGTTATTTGACATCTCATACGGCTCCCAGCAGTCTTCTTCATCCTCTAGGTCATCATACCTATCCTCTGGGCAAGGGTTTCCTTGCCTCCCCAGGCGCAAGCGCCTAGAGTCAGCAACGTCCCTTCTCCGCTGGGGTGCAGGCTGGTCCTTTATCGGTGCCTGGGGTGGTCCCCTGGCATCAGGATGAGGCTGATCTGCCGCCAGAGTGATCATGTCCGGTGAGACTCCAGGTGGCCTCATCATCATGCTTTGACTGAGCTGGGCAAATTGCTCCTTCATGGCTTGCTGTGTTGCAGCTAAAGATTTTAAGGCTGCTGCTACCTCTGCCATTTCGGACTGGGGAGGAGCCTGACTGGAACTAGCCCCTCCACCCCCGGGCGACGGAAGAGGCGGTGGTAAGTCTGGTGCCATATGTTAACACTATAGAGCTTTAGTAGCAAGTGAGCTTGATACCTTAAAGGACCTCTTTCAATGGTGGAACAGCTCCACGCTAGGGGGAGGCCTGGTTCACCACCAGAGTCTCCGGTGAGGTTAAGCAGAAAAAGAGGAAGAGATAGCTTCTCGTTCCCACAGACGGCGCCAAAATGATGATGCCGGAATCAGCACCACCAGATAAGGTGTTTCCAAGCTCAATATAAGTATAACAATGGCAGCACAGTTATATAAGAGATAAGAGAATGGGGTGAGGAGAAGAGGATAGCACATCGGTATATAAGTGGTTCAGCCAATCTGGCCTACGTCCACTGTGAGTGTGTGTGAGTAATATCACTGGAAGAAGGCACTAATGGCCATGGATACAATCTCTCAAGCTTTCTCTCTCTACTGTAAATTTAGACAGAGTTTCAGCTAGGGTTTAATAATTGGGATCCTTTTGCAAGGTAGGGGATGATCCCTATATATAGTACCTAGGGGGTGTAATGTACCCCCCATGCATGTAATGAGCATGTGTGTGGTAGCCTCACCAATGTGGGGGTGCCATCTGTCACTGTCATATGTAAGGAATGTTGATGAAATATTCTCCCCACGTGTGGAGAATAATCTTGTTACAACTGATTTGTGCCCATGTGTCCTTATCAAAATGTCAACAGATGCTCGGCCGCCATATTGATGCATGACCTCGGCCTGGGAGAGGCCGAGCTGTAAAGGTTTGATATTCGTTCAATCCGAGATGTGCCATAGGGAGTCTCGGCCTGATCTCAGTCGAGACATCGTGCTGGGGTCGGCCCCAGTCGAGGTTGGACTGATTCCATGTTTAAGATTACCAAGGCTTCTTGTCACCTCGGCCTACACTCGGCCGAGGTTACCATACCCAGGTTTATGAGAGTGCTGTTGATGCCTGTGGCGCACGTAGTGTCCATTGAAAATGTAGGTGATAGTGTCGGCCTGGGCCGACCCTGGTCTGGCCGAGGGATGATATCGTGGGCCCATGGATTATCTAGGGTCGATCAATATCTCGGCCATCATCTCGGCCGAGATTGGTGTCTCGGGGCCGAGGTTACACTTGGGGCATATCACTACCATACCCTAAAATTACACATATTAACTATATTCAATCTCGTATATCCCTATCCAAATTTTCCAAGGCTTCTTATCTGGGTATCAACCCAAACCTAATGTATACAAGACCATCGTAAATAACAATTACCCCATTAGATGATTTTTACTCATTCTTAATCTCACCTAAGGGATATATGTGCCTAATCTATCACAATGATGCTAATAATATTGGCCAATAATCTAAATCCATTGAACTTCTAAAATAAAAAATATTAACCCATCCTACTCTTGGGTTTGCAAACAAATTATCTATTATCAATTTATACCTTCAACCGAACCACATATATTTTACAAGTATAAAGGGCCAAACCATCCAAGACTTAATCCCCAAAACCCAACAATCTAATCAAACAATTATAACCAAAAGGACCCTAGTCAATCGGTCTACTCTTACAAGTATTTTCCAACCTTCCTAGTTAGAGGTTTCATCCCTTATAAGCCCCAAACCTTTCCCTTTCTAAACTCCATTAATAAACTTAAAAGCTTTATCCAAACACCCAACTAGCATCGTAATAATAATAACACCTCATATTAACAATTGTGACTTATTTCTAACATCAAATCCACAAGTTTATAACAAGATCCAAAGAAAAACCCAATTTCTCATTCAACAACCCGAGACATACTAATTTCTTCAATTAGCTTATTTCAATATACATATGCAGATAATTAGGTGAAAGGGTGTGGAACCCCGGATTTTAAATTTTATCACAATTAAAAAAAAAATCCTTTTAATGTAAAACACGAGAGATGCGGAAGCGTTATAAAGGTGATGGTTCAACTTTCAAAACAACAACAAGTTTTAATTAACTCAAAACAAATTAAAATCTAATTCAAGTCCTAGAATTTGCCTAAGTCATGATTGTTCATATTATCCAAAGTTAGGCGAAACCAATTTTAGCAAATGACTTGAATAAACCAAATTTACCCAATATTTAATTTAGTACCAAATTAAATGAGTGTGATAAATTAAACCAAATTTTATCTTGAATATATCCTAAGCATGGATTCTAAATTATGGTGCAAGATAAAATAAACAATGTCACACTACGCCGCGATGTACGAGGAAAAATCCAAGACGGGAAACAACCTCGGACGGCCCTAGCCACAAGTCCACTAGATATGGAATTATAATTACAAGACAGATAGACTTACAACGACTGACTCGATCTCTCTCAAGCCTCGACGCTTCTTCTCGTAGAAACCTCTTCCTAGCGAACAACCTCGGAACTCCACCGCGGTCTCGGAATCTACCGATGGGACTTTATATGGTCACCGTCACCCTAGCATGGAGCCTTTCTCCAAGTGGGTAGAATCACAACAAAAAGTCTTCTTCTTTGATGGATGTAGAAGCAAACCAAAACTTCTCTTCTTGAATTCGGTAGAGATAAACCGGTGCCAAATCTCCACACAATTGATAAGTATATATGAACTTGGAATAACTCAATTGGGTGTAAACTAGAGTGTGAAAAATATTTTCTCTAAAAAATAACACTCAAAATCATGAACTTTTTCCTAAACAAATTTTGCTCTCAAATTCTCTCTTGGAGATAAACAAGGTTGGAAAAGTTAATTAGAAAAATGTGTTTCCTGTCCTTAATAAGTCTTGAAAAAGTTGGTTAAAAACCAAGTGGGGAAAGTGGGTGAAAACTGCTCAAAACTATTCCCGCCCTGGCGTCTCGTTCGAACGAACGTGACTCTCGTTCGAACGAGACTTCTAACGAGCGACCAGCCTGGGCTCGTTAGATATCTCGTTAGAACGACCAAACTCGTTCGAACGACATATCGAACGACTGACCAGTTTAGGGTCGTTGGCAAACTCGTTCGAACGAAAACTCGTTCGAACGAAAACTCGTTCGAACGAAAACTGGTTCGAACGAAAAGCTCGTTCGAACGAAACCTGATTCGAACGAAAAAACTCGTTCGAACGACATTTCTAACGAACGACCAGAAAGTTTGTAAAATTCAATTTTGGCCCAGAAACTTTTATATACTTATTTTAAAGTTCTAATTGATTCTTTCTGAAAATAAAATGCAGTTTTTATTACACCTAACACCCAATAAATATTGTTCCAAGCTCCTATATGAATATAATTGCATTCATACCTTGGGAGCATGGAACCTTAGTTGATGACGTAGAAACGAGGCAGGCAAACCGGCATTTTGATGAAGCTTTATATTCTTTGCCGCTATGTCTTCAACACACACTTCATAGGCTTGAGAATATTACAATCAAATACATTCCTATGAATAAATGTTTTTGTCCGGAATTGAGCCAAAACTATATATGGACTCAATTGGAAATTTGTGTCCTTACAAATCTCCCCCTTTGGCTATTCCGGGACAAAAACCAAACAAAAATCCTAAAGGGCCGTCAAGCTCTACTAGACTCAAAACATAACCCGCCCAAACTTGACTCAACCCAAGGATCAAACGCTTTGCCATAAAAAGATGCTGCTTTAGAATAATTCCTGCACACTTAAGCAAACTCATCAAATGCATAGGGAATATCAAAATATTAAATGCAATGAATTAATTACTCCCCCTAAATTAATTCTCCCTTTTAAACACATGACATACTTAGAAAGACGTCTCCCCCTAAGATAAATCTCCCCAAACTAAGATACGATAATAATAGGATTAGATACCATTTCTCCCCCTATCATCATTCTCCCCCTTTTTGTTCAGGAATAGGCAAAGGATAAAGAACTAATAAACAGCGTGTGGAAGCTTAAAGTGATAAGACATGAAAGCATATGGACAATAAAAGCAGGGCAAAGACAAATATCATATATATAGATACCAAAAATATACCAATAGAGCACTTGCATATATATATAGATATAAACACACACATGACACAAAATACAATAAGTTTGCACACTCGTATGGCAAAAATGTGTCATATGGAAACGGAAGTGTAGGGGTGTGTACTAGCAACAATTAAATTTAGACCCAAACACTTAAGAAACATTCACGGAGTTCTCATTTGATTGCAAACTTCATCACAGTTAAATATAACCTCATGTGACAATATAAAGATTGAACTCAATGAACAAACATACACAATGCATACAAGCCTAGCATGATGATGATTCTACAAACCAAATATAGTCATGACATTAAAGACAACTAGGATAAACGGACATTGTGCAAACCGTTGATATACCATCCAATTCTCCCTCAATGAGCATATATATTCTTTTGTTTTTGAATGAATATATCAAACAAACATAGTCCTTGGCAATTGCTTTCTTTTAAATGCCAAATATTCTGTTTTTAGGCCTTTGGATCACGTATTTCTTTTAGATCCAATCAACGGTGGCTTACTATCGCAAAGGATTTAATTCATCCTTTCGGAGCCCTTCCCCGTGCATATATTAATTTATCATGTTTTCATTTTTCGCACAAATCTCACATGCAACGGATTTTGACATGCACTAGTCCTCCTAGGTCATAGATATGTAGATGACTAGATTGATAGAAGAACACCTCAAAAAGCTCAAATATAACATGTGACATTAAGATTTCAAAAGAGCTCGTGCATGTGTGAAAAGAGGCATATAGAAATAGAATCCATTTAAACAATACAAAATCCAACTACTCCATATAAAACATGGTAAAGAACATTTTAAGGATTGAAAATCTAAACCAAAAGTTCTAGCCACGTGGGAGCGTAAATGATGGGATTCAAACACAAATATATGCCACATAAAGTGTGTCAAACAAAATACACACAAAAATCTTTTTGAGTTTTTAACATTTTTAACCAAAAATAAAGGTATATACTCAAAAGACTAAACAAAAATCATTTGTATGTTTCATTAATCTTAAATGAAATAAATAAAACACAAATGATAAACAAAAATCTTTTTATATTTTCCAATTAATTCAAACACAAAATATAATACAAAAAGATAAACAAGTCATGATTTCTAGCATGTGATATGAAATAAGGCAATGACTAGAAAATGACTAAACAAGCATACATTTAGCATATGAATATGGCATGAAGTACAAATGCTAAAGTATGCAAACACTAACACAGTTATCCTTTAGATTTAGCAAGGGAGGAAGCATGTGAAAGTAAATGAGAATCAAAATCCCTATTTTGTAAGGCAACCAAGTCGGATTTCCTAACCCAAATTAATGAAGAATTATTATCTTGGGGTGTTGGATCGTTAATTATCGTGGTTACTTTACTATGGGATTCTCTAGGAATTCGTTTAAGATCTAAACAAAATTTCCTAAGATGACCTTTTCGACCACAATGTGTACAAGTAAGAACATGTCGAAAAGATTTTCTTAAGGAGTGATCTCTAAAATCTTTCCTAGACGATTCTCCTAAAACAGTGGTTTTGGCATTATAAGAAAATTCATTACAAGTATTGAAGCCTAAACCACAAGTGTCATTTTTAATTTGGACCGTTCCTAACATTTTATCTAGTTTTTCTGAACGACACTCCAAATCAAATTGGACATTACTAGAATCTTTTAATTTCTTTTCCAATTCTAAAATTTTAGATTCTAGTAAAACATTTCGCTCTTCAAAAGCAAGAAGCTCCTTTTTCAAGGATTCCATTAAACCCCTAAGGCTATCTCTTTCGCCTTCTATATAGTTAAGCTTCTCTTCAAGAGTCCTCTCATATGTCCTAAGGTCTTCTATTAAAGCATTTTCATCAACGACCTTGACACTCTCTCTTAAACTAGCTTCTAACTTCAAATTAGCTCTTTTCAATTTAATAGATTATGTATTAAGTTCTTGAAAAGCATTTTGAAGTTCACTCATATCAACCTCATCTTCATTTTCACTCTCTCTTTCTTCTTCACTCTCACTATCATCAAAAATAAGAGAATCATGTACAATGACCTTGGAAGTGGCATGTGCTATCGTTTCATCATTCGATGAGTTCTCACTATCACTCACATGTCTAGCCATAAAAGCCACAAAAATTTTCTTAGTGGGGGAATCGGGCTTCTCTTCCTTATCACTATCACTAAGGGTCGCATTATATGAAATGGGTCGTTTACCCTCTTTCCTTAGTTTAGTGGGTCACTCAAAAGCCCTATGGCCATAATTTTCACAACCAAAACACTTATTAGACTCGTCCCTATCTAAATTGTCATTACTAGTTTTAGGGATCTTCTCGGCTTTAGAAAACTTCTCTCTTTTATCATGTTTAGAAGTGTCAAATTTCTTAAAATCATTTTTAAAATTACCTTTGTTAATTTTAAGAAATTTTCTAAATTTGCGAGCAAACAAAGCCATATCTTCCGAGTCACTATCACTATCGCTCTCTACTACTTGTTTGACCTCTTTTCGGGCTTTTAAAGCAACGCCCTTTTCGATTTTCTTTTCATTTTTAGAGGGAAACATATCTAGTTCATAGGTTTGTAAATCACCTACAAGCTCTTCTAATTTCGTAGAGGCTAAAGTGGGTAAAGAATTTAAAACGGTCACCTTTGGAATAAATCTATCGGGCAGGGACCTTAAAATTTTCTTTACAACACGGTCGTCAAGTATTTTCTCTCCCAAGTTAAAAGATGAATTAACAATATCAGAAAGTCTAGCATAAAATTTATCAAAAGTTTCTAATTCATCCATTTTGATAGTTTCAAATTGAGTGGTCAGGTTTTGGAGTTTTGAAGCTTTAACGACACTAGTTCCTTCATGAGTTAATTGTAAAATATCCCAAGCTTCTTTAGCGGTCTCACACGTCATAATGCGTCGGAATTCATCCGGTGTGACAGCGCTAAACAAGGCATTTAAACCTCGGGAATTAAAGTTAGCAAGTTTAAACTCATTTTCAGTCCATCTATAGGCGGGTTTGATAACACGTTCATTTTCAACTAAATAAGTTGGTGGGGAGTATCCGGTAACAACAGACATCCAAACTCTCTCGTCGATAGATTTTAGTGCCGATCTCATTCGCGCTTTCCAATACGCGTAGTTTGAACCATCGAAAATAGGAAATTTTGAAAATGGGGAAAAATCCATTTTAGCCAAAAATTAAAGGATCTTAACGAAATAATTTATCGTTTTTGGCTCTGATACCAATTTGAAAGGGTGTGGAACCCCGAATTTTAAATTTTATCACAATTAAAAAAAAATCCTTTTAATGTAAAACACGAGAGATGCGGAAGCGTTATAAAGGTGATGGTTCAACTTTCAAAACAACAACAAGTTTTAATTAACTCAAAACAAATTAAAATATAATTCAAGTCCTAGAATTTGCCTAAGTCATGATTGTTCATATTATCCAAAGTTAGGCGAAACCAATTTTAGCAAATGACTTGAATAAACCAAATTTACCCAATATTTAATTTAGTACCAAATTAAATGAGTGTGATAAATTAAACCAAATTTTATCTTGAATATATCCTAAGCATGGATTCTAAATTATGGTGCAAGATAAAATAAACAATGTCACACTACGCCGCGATGTACGAGGAAAAACCCAAGACGGGAAACAACCTCGAACGGCCCTAGCCACAAGTCCACTAGATATGGAATTACAATTACAAGACAGATAGACTTACAACGACTGACTCGATCCCTCTCAAGCCTCGACGCTTCTTCTCGTAGAAACCTCTTCCTAGCGAACAACCTCGGAACTTCACCGCGGTCTCGGAATCCACCGATGGAACTTTATATGGTCACCGTCACCCTAGCATGGAGCCTTTCTCCAAGTGGGTAGAATCACAATAAAAAGTCTTCTTCTTTGATGGATGTAGAAGCAAACCAAAACTTCTCTTCTTGAATTCGGTAGAGATAAACCGGTGCCAAAACTCCACGCAATTGATAAGTATATATGAACTTGGAATAACTCAATTGGGTGTAAACTAGAGTGTGAAAAATATTTTCTCTAAAAAATAACACTCAAAATCATGAACTTTTTCCTAAACAAATTTTGCTCTCAAATTCTCTCTTGGAGATAAACAAGGTTGGAAAATTTAATTAGAAAAATGTGTTTCCCGTCCTTAATAAGTCTTGAAAAAGTTGGTTAAAAACCAAGTGGGGAAAGTGGGTGAAAACTACCAAAAACTGCTCAAAACTGTTCCCACCCCGGCGTCTCGTTCGAACGAACTTGACTCTCGTTCGAATGAGACTTCTAACGAGCGACCAGCCTGGGCTCGTTAGAAACTCGTTAGATATCTCGTTAGAACGACCAAACTCGTTCGAACGACATATCGAACGACTGACCAGTTTAGGGTCGTTGGCAAACTCGTTCGAACGAAAACTGGTTCGAACGAAAAGCTCGTTCGAACGAAACCTGATTCGAACGAAAAAACTCGTTCGAACGACATTTCTAAAGAACGACCAGAAAGTTTGTAAAATTCGATTTTGGCCCAGAAACTTTTATATACTTATTTTAAAGTTCTAATTGATTATTTGTGAAAATAAAATGCAGTTTTTATTACACCTAACACCCAATAAATATTGTTCCAAGCTCCTATATAAATATAATTGCATTCATACCTTGGGAGCATGGAACCTTAGTTGATGACGTAGAAACGAGGCACGCAAATCGGCATTTTGATGAAGCTTTATATTCTTTGCCGCTACGTCTTCAACACACACTTCATAGGCTTGAGAATATTACAATCAAATACATTCCTGTGAATAAATGTTTTTGTCCGGAATTGAGTCAAAACTATATATGGACTCAATTGGAAATTTGTGTCCTTACATTAGGGGGTTTTAAATTAACTACCATAAAAAAATCCCAATCATCTTCTAACAATTTTAATCCAAGTTTAGGAGGAAATCAAATAATATAACGGGAAATTAACCTAATTAATATAGTGATTAGATTAATTATGAAAATTAACAATTTAATCATCTAAAATGTAATTCACAACATAATTAGATTTATATTTCAATGAATAGATGTAATCTTAAAACATATTAAAACATAATCAAATTTTATACAAACTTGCTTCGATCAATTTATGGACAAAACCATGCCACTATCCCCCAATTCCTTCCCTTCTCTTAAGGTACCTTCTCTCTCATCTCAAGGAGCTTCCCTAATTATATGATGTGACTTATAAGATCCCTAAATGTCTCATTAAAACCCATAGTCCACGAAATTAAGCTTGGGCCTTGAATGGACCTTGCCTAAAATAGCCCAAAATCACCTCCAAATGACTTCAAACGTTAACCATGCCCAATACCCATCTAGTAGGCTTATACCTAATATTTTAAGATAATAACGGACATTCGACACATCCCAGTCGATTATAAAATATGACAATTCAAGTAACTAACAACTCAGCCATTTAATAATCAATCGGCATGAGTCCAAATCTCACTTAATCAATTGATGAATTAACGTACATTAAATCCAATTTCAAATTTGAATTAGATACTACATAAAATGTAAATAGTGACATATCTAGTCACAACAATCACACATAGTTCATTTCCTTAAATTTTTTAATTAAATGATATGCATAAAAATATGGGGTATTATAATAGATATCCATATGTTTACTGTAGAAAGAACATTTTCTCTCAATACCATGTCCTTCGAACAATGGGCCTCTTTTATCTCTTCTCTTTCTAAACCGCCTAATATAAAAAATGAGCCTGAGGTTAGGAACATATTTGAAGTTAATGGATAAGTAGTGTTCCCTATAATGGAACATACTATTTTCATTAAGTCTCCCCAATATAATCTCCTAGACGATAAACCTTGGGAGTCCCTTATTCAGCTTCTAAGAAATACCACAACTCTTATATTTTGTTATTATAGATCTTGTATTCCTTCTGAATACCATCCTTAGATCATTTACTCCTCTATTTATCCAGTTCCTGAAGTTGCTCCTATGATAAGTTAAATGATTAGTCATCATTATCCTCTGATGATTATAAGATTTGGAAGGTTAATCTTTTAACTTATTGGCATTATTCATGATCTTGATCATTTAAAATTCTTATTATGATAGTATCGATTATATAAATCCCCTAATTTGTATCCTTGTTATACCATCCTCATCTTCTTTGAATAATTATCGATATCTATTTGATACGATTATTGGGGATAATTTTACTTTGATTTCCTTTGAAGCTATGGTGAGGGTGGATTATTTTTACCCTTTTTAGGTATGAAACCACATATGTGGTTTCCATCCAACACTCAAAGGATTTTTCCTTAAGACTCCTTTTAAGGTTGGTCCTCAATATGCTTTTATTCAATTTCTTTATCCTTCTTTGAAGCCAAATCACCCAGACCCTGAAGTTGTTGCATCAATGTGTATGTCATATCCTTTGAATGACCCAATATTATCCTGGTATAGTTGAGCTTCAACACAGTTTGAGATTAGATGGAAAGGCAAAGGATAATCCTCCACCTCTTTAACATTTCCATATTCTTCATTAGTGAAAATTTCTTTGAACCATCATTTTTATTATATTCTTATTCTAGTATATGTTATTATCCTTCAACTTCAAACACCTTTGGAAGTATTAATGCCACGTTGATTGGTGTTATGTTCGATAAATTTCTAAATTTTACATATTGATTTTGATATGTTTTTTCTAGAGGTCCAGTGGTAGTCACAACCATTTTTTCATTGGTTGGATCCTTACCTTTGATAAACTGCATTCAATTAGATATATCATCCCCATCAACACTAATAGCGTTATCCAATTCTTTAATATTTCCATCCAGCACTTCTAATGAGTATTTCCCTTGTTCCCTCTACCCCTATCAAATCTTCAATTGTGATTTAGAGAGGAGGAAGTATGCACTTTTGACCCATTTAGGTGTAACACTTGTGATGCTTTCTACCATACTCTAAACTTCCCTTGGATACACCTTTGTTGAATTATGGTTATCTCAATATTGGTCTACTTTTATTGGACATGGTTTTTTTTAAAATATTTCATATCCCAGGAGCATCTTGTGGTGGATTCAATATTCTTTGTTTTTCGGGTTATGTTGGATAAATCATCCATCTATTGTGTAATTTTTAGATCTTTCATAACAATCTAAACTATTAGACCTTGAACCAAATGTATCCTTTATGAGTTATTCACGAGCCTTATGATGATAGTATGTTAAGGCAAAGTAAATTTCTCCATAACCTGGCATTATGTATTGGAAACTCCTTGTGGCTTGAGCACTTTGGTCAAACTGATGACCCTTCGGATAAAACTTCTTATATCCAGAGTGGAAGTTAGGTTAAGCTCCTTGTTTTGGCTATGAATCCATAAAACTGTGATTTACCATCTTTGGTTTATTAGTTTTTAATACAACCATCTTTGGCAAGCCTCGAATAATTATTAAGTATCCAGTGTTAATCCATTTCTATTGTTATTGTTATTGTTGTTGTTGTTGTTCCCTCAAAATTATGATTTTTCACATTTTAGTTTATTCTTATCCACGTCTTATGTAAATATGCTTCATTATCTTAATATTTCCCTTCTCGATCAGATCTAGAATCCTATCTCGAAAAACTAAACATGTATTAGTTTAAAGAGGCCAAGTATTATGACATGTGCAATATTTTTTCTATGTTAATTCTTTAACAGTTAGTAATTGTACAATATCAGGAAATTTCAGCATTTTTTCACATAAAATATGATAAAAAAATTTATCCGCTTTATTTATGTCAAAACAGTATTTTTTTTTTCAAATCCTCCCCTTTTCCTTTTGAACATAGGATTATGCAGTGTTTATTTTCGAACTAGTGGTTCACACACTATTTTCTTAGTTTCTATGATTTGTTTCAATATCCACCTCTACATTCACTTTTCTATTATTTGTTTCAATATCCACCTCTACATTCACTTATCTATAATTAGTTTCGAAAGAGGAATTATATCTATATTTATCTTCTTTTAAACTATTCATATATCTTAACACATTGTCAATTAAATCTACCATATCCCTAAATTATGTTGCATCAAACTTCTTTCGAATTCTAAATTCTAAACCATTTTGGACTAATTTGAAAAATTATTACTCTGGCAATGCTATTTAACACTTGTTCCTAGCCTTTTTAAACCAATTTATGAAATGAACTGAATTTTCCTTTTTCCTTTAACTTAATTTAGATAAATTATCCATTGAAATTTCTGGCTCAGTTTGGAAGAATTGTACATGAAACATATATTCCATTTTTTGTCAATTTTGACCAGTATTTGGTGGAAGGCTTATTAACCAAGTAAGAGTTTCATTAGTCAAAGAATTTTAAAACAACATCAATTTTACAAACTCATTAGTTCCTATATTATCACATTAACTTGTAAAGATGGCTACATGTTCAATAGTCGATTCATTTCCATTCCCTGATAATAGTGAAAAGTTGGAAACTTATATCATCTAGATAGTTCAATTCTCTCAAACCATTAAATATATGGCTTCATTGAAAAACGATTATGGACCCCTTAAGTCGTAAGTCGACAAACTTTATGGATGAGATCCATTATTTCATTTCTTCCCACCGTTCATGGTGGTTGCCATGGGTTGATTTGCAACTGATATTTGTGGCACTAATGGTGGTATAGTTTATTGTGGTATGTATGGTTAAGTTTATAAAGGTACTGGTAGTGGTACTAGTTGTGTTTGATTTACTATCATCCTAAATAGGTCATTACCCAAACTCATGACATTTGCCAACCACCCAAACTCTAGCTTAAAAAAAGGTTACTCGCCATTCTTTGGTTCTAAGTAACACCAAATCTAGTGTTTGTGTTGTAACCATCATGTCCCCTATTCGGGGGGAGTTCCCTTCGAAGCGGTGGTGGCACTACCGCATATGATTGTGTGGGCAAGAGGATATAAATAGTTATCTTTATAGATGTGAGGTGTGTTAATTTTTAGAGATCAGATTACTCGACCTATTTCACTCAAAATAGGCAAAAGAAGTAGCCACCTACGAAGAGATAGCATAAAAGACAACTAGTACATGAGAAGCGAAATAAGACATGGACGTGGAGACTATCTTACGGAGTGGGAAGATGTTAGGCACCCACTCTTCTCTATTAGTCTTTCATGGGCTACATAAAATGTTCTTCTTATCCTAAATGCATGAATATATGTACATATGTCAAATGTGTCATGTGAACAAAGTGGATATATAAATAAACGTGTGTGTGTGTGTGTGTGTGTGTGTGTGTGTGTGTGTGTGTGTGTGAGAGAGAGAGAGAGAGAGAGAGAGAGAGAGAGAGAAAGAGAGAGGGGAATAGAGTCATCAAATCCACATCATGGGAAAGATGGGAATGTATGTTCCCAAGGATATAAACTAACTAAACATGAGTAAAATGATAAGAAAATTTATATAAATGGATAAAATATGAGCAATGCCCCAAAATTATTATTTCACAATCGAAAAGTCAATAAGTGTATATATGACCTCTAGGTAGATAATGAATGCAAGAAAACTAATTACATGAGTGAGATGGTTGTAAATGAATGTAGACTAAATAAAATAAGGAAGGAATGACTTGAATCCCAAGATGACTTCAGAATGCCTATATAGCCAAAAGTGGCATCAAAGTCCACGTAGTTCATAATATGAAAAAATTTGGGGTCTAACCCGTAATACAAAGCTAGGATGTCTCTTTTGATTTGTAAAAAGTAGGTGAAATGGGGTGAAAGTGTAGAAAAATATGGGAACACTCTAAATTTGTAATTGTGGTTTAAATCCCCTTTTTAGGTTTTTGGGTTTATCAAAATAGGCTTAAAGATATATATATATATATATATATATAATAAAAGGGTAGGATTAATGATAGCAATAGAATGTAACAACTTGAAATGAAATAAGAACACTAAAATATGCAAAATAACATTTATGGGACTAGTAAAATATAAAGGGTTTTAGAACTTCAAACACTTTTGGATTCTGTTTTGAACACTTTATTGGCTGACTTTTGATGTATGGATGGTGGCGATGGTCAAAAGGTGGGGCAAGGTGATGTAAGGGAATGTTTGAGAGAATATAGTCAATATGTTAAATTCATAATTATTTTCGCACTAAAATCGAGATCATGTGCAAATAAGGTAAGGGTTTCCATGTATAGGAAAACCCTGACTAAGATAATGACAATTCTATCCCAAAGCATCTTCCATCTAGTAGGGGACCAAACCTGACTGTCAACAAGTTAGCCTACCTTGCAAAGTAAGCCCAGTCTGCCTATAGGCAAGTGAGGTGTCATGCCTATAGGCAAGAAAAAATGATTTTTTGTCCATAATTTATAAATTTTCAGTTCGATACACACACGGATGGGACCAGTATAAAGACAATTTAAAACTTTATAATTTTTTAATAGAGGATTCCCGAGTTTGAGAGTTCACCAAAATCAAATAGGTCTTGGGGAGAGCATTATTCTTATCTGATTAGGGTTTGGACGAGGATCAGGGGTCCAAGTATGAAGGGACTTTGTTTGAACTCTATGGAGGAGAGTGAGAGTTCTAGAATGGGGTATCTACAGATCCAGTCGATGGGCGTGCTTAGGATAAGCAAAATCTCGTCAAAAGATAGACACCCGACGAAGGTTGTGCAAGTTGAGTACTTATGTTTTGGAACTCTGGTGGGGATTAAAATTTGCAAAGAGGATTGGGGATTTACTGAGAGATTAAGATGAGTTACAGATATTATAAGGTTAGAGGCTTGATTCTGAAGCTCGAGGCTCGATTCTGAAGATCTAGATCTAGGTGGTATATGCGAGGGTTGTAGCCTGATTCTGGGGGCTTTTAGTGCATGTTTAAGTCTTAATCACGTATTGATGAAATAATGTAATTTTGATGTTAAATCCTTTAATTGAATAATGAAATCATGTCATTCGGATCTAAAAATGTTACATATAAATTATAGTAATGTTAATCTATAAAGGCCCTCACGTTAGATTAATTCTTCTAGTGAAATCATAGTCTAATTTGGTGGAATCATGTTTAGATGAAGAACTTAGGGTTGAATCCTATAATTTGAAATTAGATCATTAATCATAGTTTTAAAAATCTAAGACTTATTATTACGTGCTAGTAATGTTGATATGTAGGTTAGATTATAAGGAAACTGGGTAATCTAATGTTTAGAGGCTATGAAGCTAGGTTTTTGTGTGGTTATAGTTGTTTCCATTTGAGAAAGAAGATGGACTCTGCAACGTGTCATTTAAACAACATTGGGTTCTAGTTCGAACGATAAAGGATATCTCATTCGAAGGACATATGTTTCTCATACGAATGACACAAGCTTTTGGTTCGAACGACTGGAATTTTTATTCGCACGATTTTGGAGGTTTGGTTTGAACGACTTAGGGATATTATTCTAACGACTTTTGACCAATTTAGATTTAAAGTTTTATATATTTAAATAATATTAATTCGATATTTAAAATATTGTTTTCGAAATCCTTAGAGTAAGGCTGCCTATTGTTTACTTGTTTTGTGTGAAATCATACCCACATTGTAAGTGTGCTCGTGGGTGACGTACAATATTAATCATGAAGGTACCCTAGTGATTGCAACGGGCTTTAACTTCGTCATATTTACCCCAATACTACATGCTGACACACTGATTTCTCGAGTGGGACAAATGGGAGATTTTTTTCGTATAGCCTTGGATATGGGGCCCTACGACTTTTGGGGAAGGCTTGGTGATTTTTCTTGATTGAGACTTTGAGGTTATAGGGTTAGGATGACCTATAACTATATCTAGTAAGCACGAATGATCCCCAAAGCGCTAGGGATAGGTCTTCAAACTTTCATTTGTGAACTTAATCATAGCCATCTATTTTGCAAGTGAGTGGCGTATAATCACTTGGTTATTGGATTATGTAATTTTATTACATTACAATGCGATTTATACTAGAGATCGTGTATAGATGAAATACTAGAATTTGGAGCAATATAAATGATAAAACCCTCATAAGCGATATAATTATGTATGTTAGATGCAAATTTAACCTTGATGTTTGGGGAAATTTTGAACATTGACCCTTCTGTTTCAACTTTTGAAATGTCAACCTTTACGTTTCGAATATAAAAAGGTATTTTTATTTTTTTTAAATGAACACAAAACATTAAAGAAATATAGAAAAAGACATTAAAAACTGTAATTTTTTTATAAAAACGGTATTTAAAAATAATTGTATTTAAAGAGAGAAGATTTTTTCTAAAAATTATATTTTAAAAACCATTTTTTTATAAAAACTGTATTTTTAATTACAAAAATGTTTTCTATAACTATATTATTAAAAATGTATTTTTAAAATGAAATAAAGAAAAAATAACAAAATAGAGAAAAGAAAACTATATTTTTAAATAGTTTTTAAAAATGAATTTTTTATAAAAAAAGAAAAAAATTATTCTATGTAAAAAAGTATCTTATATATTTTTAAACATAAAAATAAAATAAAAAATTAGTACAGTATTTTTAAAATACAGTTTTTACAAAAAAATATATTTTTTATATGTTTTCCTATATTTTTTACGTTTAAAAATATAAAAAAATATAGCTTTTTATATAAAATGCAATTTTTGTGTAAAAAACATTTTTTAAATATAATTTATATATAAAAATACAATTTTTTATATAAAATTTAGTTTTAAAAAAATTTAGTTTTTAGGTTTTTCTATATTTTTATTTTTTTTATTTACTTCTTTTTTAAAATGCATTTTATTAAGAATACTATTTTTATGATTTTTTCAATATTGTTTTATCTTTATTTTTATGCTTTTGTATAGTTTTATGTTTTTTCTTTATTTCTTTTTTAAAATACATTTTTTTATGGTTTTTCCATATATTTTCTATTTTTCTATTTTTTCTTTATTTATTTTTAAAAATAGAGTGTATAGTAAAAAAAATGGATTTGGGTTGAAAATTTTAAGAGAATGGTCAATATTCAAAACCATCCCGAATATGACGGTTAAATTTCAATTTAACACAATTATGTAACATTAGTATCACTTGGGATTGGGATTAGACCTACTATATTTAGATTATTTGGGTTGGGCTAACATAAAAGCAACTAAAAAATGGAAGGGAGATGCATTATTATTGTGGCCTAACTATAGTTACATTCTTGCTCATTGTAGACTTGTTAGGTTTAATCCTATTTGTGGAACTTTTCTTCACGTCCTAGGCGGTAGCAGCAGCAGCCTCATCCCATATCATTCTTAGCTAGAGATACATTCAGCCTTTTATTTTAAGTCCCATCTCCAATTCTTAGGATGTAGGTGTCAAGTTTTCATGCTCACTTATAATTATTGTATTTCCATTTTAGTATCAGTCGAGTCAGATTTTTGTATTTGGCATTACTTATGTTGGAGTGAGTTTATTTATTTAGAGTGGCAAATCTATTATGTTGAGGCATTTATTCCAGTGTGGAGTTTATTTTATTATGATTTGGAGTTGGTTGAGGTATGATCTACACTTTGTATTTAGAGTCACTACTTATTGGGAGAGAGGTTTATATTGTTCTCAGACCACAAGAGCTTTCACTACTTGTTTACTCAGTGGGAATTGAACATGCAGCAGAGGAGATGGTTAGAGTTCGTTAATAACTACCATTTATCAATTCATTATCATCTAGGGAAGGAAAATGTGGTGGTAAACGCCTTGAACCATTGACCGACTATGAGTTTAGCAACATTATGGGTAGAGAAGGGAGATTATTTATCTACTTTGTGTGCAGAGCAGTGGAGTACTTTGCGTATCATTGTCGTTGTGCTTATTACGCCATATATTGTGTCACGTGTGATCAAGGCCCAGGCTTTGGACTCCTTTTGTTGCAACAACTGATATCTATAGGGTACTGTTGGAGGGTCCCAAACTGCGAAAGGCAATTTAAACTGAGGTATATGGTTTATAGTTCACTATGTATCCTGGGGATGGCAAGATGTACTATGATATGAAGAGGCAATACTGGTAGGACGAAATGAAGAAAGACGTAGCAGAGTTTGGGTCTAAGTGTGCCACAGGTCAGTTAGTGAAAGTGGAGCATCAAAGAATAACTCAAGAGTTACAGCCGTTAGAGATCCTGGTGTGGAAGTGGGATATCATCTTCATGGATTTTATTATTGGGTTATCAAAGTTCCAAAGGGGACATTATTATGTTTGGGTTGTTATATACAGATTGACAATAGTGGCCTATTTTCTTCCAGGGCGAACAGACTACACTGAAGAGTAGTACGCCTGGCTCTTTATTTTGGAGATTATGTATCTTTACGGGGTATTGCTCGACAATGTGTAAATAAGAAACACACCTTTATTTCGCAGTACTGGGGAAACTTTCAGGAGGCTATAGGGGTACATATGAATATGAGTACCACGTTTCACCACCAGATAGGCGAACAGATTGAGCGGGTTAATCGGATTTTGGAAGCCATATTGCGAGCTTTTGTTTTGGATTTCAAGGGGAGTTGGGATCAACACTTGCCCCTCGTGGGTTTTGCCTATAATAATAGTCACCAGAAGAGTATTGGTATAGCACCCTATGAGGCTTCGTATGGACAATCGTGAAGTTTTTCGAGTTGTTGTCTAAAGATGACTATTCGGGACATCTTAGAGAAGATGGCGCTCATCAGGGAGCATATCAAGATTGCCCAGAGTTGGTTGAAAAGTTACATTTTTTTGTGGATAACATATGTTGAGATGACTAGAGATTCATTAAAAAATTATACAATCTATTTCTATATTTTTGGATTAAAAACTTACGAAGGTAGTGCGATCCTATGCAAAAATTTTCTTAATCATTCATGTAGTATTATCTCATAACAACTCATGTTGATTGTGTAGCGGTCTTTACCATATCACACACACGTATACGAATTAAACTAAGGTCTATTTTCAATTTCGATCCTAAAAAATTACTTGCATTGATTTTCAATCAATCAGATTATATTTTCTTTGATAGATTTTTTAGATGTGCACATAAGAATTATTGCATATGTTTAAATAAAAATGATAAATAAGCATTACTAAGATCTACGTATAGAGGGTAATGGCTAGCATTGGAAATAAACTTATATTATGTACTAAGGAGATGAAAAGAAAAATAATTATCTATGAAAAATCATACTCTCAAAATATAAGAATGAAAAATATAAAAACACAATAGTGAGGGAGTTATAAGTTCAAGACCAATGGGTTTGCACATTTTTATCTAGCATGTGATTTTTTTTTTTTTTTTGCCTTGTTGATTTGTTAACGCAAGTGGTGAATTTTAGGTTTTAATCCACATGAAAATTTGTAAACTTAAGATTTCTCAATATGTTTTAATTTCACCATTTTCTACTATGGGTTGAATTTAGGGGTGCATGCAATATCTATCTATCTATTTTTGGGTTTCGAGTTCTTTGGTATTTCCGTTAGATCACTTATGTGGGATTCTTAAAATTTTACATCTTATATTTATGCTAATTTAGATGATTTTTATTTGCATATATCATGTTTTTTTCTTTTATTTATTCGGGATAAAAAGGAAAAAAAAGATTGATTTAATGGTGAGTACTTATTAAAGGAAAGTAGTTTAGTGAATTCATTGAATTTTTAAACACTCATCGATTTATCATCCTCTTTTATCTCTTGTATGTCATGGGTATACTTAAGTGTTCAGGATACATGGTCCGTGAGTACTAACAAAGATGCGAAAAAGTTTAAATTAATTTAAAACCCTATTATCGAGTCTCGCGGATTGGGTGCCGGGTAGAAATTCATGTGTAGGTTTATATTTGATCTTAGACAATTGTTCGTCAATCGTTTTTGTTTTTTGGGGGTTTGTCCTATAATTGATAAATGAGGGAGATTTGTTCGAACAAATTTCTCGATTGTAGTATTTCGAATTGACAAATCGTAGTTCTAGGTATTTGAGTCTTTATTGAAGATCTATATTAATAACAAATTCCAACGTTACAATAAAAGCTCCAAAAGTCCATCAAGGTCTAAACCACAAATTCGTTAATATATAAGAAATAGTTCAATTTTCAAAAGAAAATTGAGAAAGATCTTGGGAGATTTTTTTAGAATAATTTGTTAAATTTTCGAATGTTTTAGGAACATTGTTTATCTATCCCAAATGATGATGCAAGTCTCAAAAGGTGAAAAAGATAAAAAAAAATATATATATATATATCTTCAAAATGCATATGGAAGCATTTGGGTTATGTGTGGGCTTGGTTGTTTTACATAAAATATTCTGGCATGTTTCTTATTTAAAAAATTACCTATGCAAGTCATTGGATTTAACCAAAGTTTTTTTGGGCACATGGACCTAGGGAAAGATTGGTTCGGGAAAAAACAATCTTTGGTTTCTTGTTTTAGGGAGTCGTGTGAAGATGAAAAGTTTGATAATTAACACGGATGGTGGCTAGAATGAGAACACTAAAGTTTAAACCTTCAGAGGCATTGTGCACGACCACAAAGGAAATTGGATCACTCGCTTATGAGTACTAACTAAGATTGAGGCCTTGTTCTATAGGATCATCATGGCAAACGACATAGGTTGGCAGAATTCCACCCTTGAATCAGACTGTAAAAATTTTGTAGACATGATCAACGAAGGAGATTGGGAAAACTATCCTCACTCCGCCATTATTTTGAACTACCGAGATATGAAACAAGAGATGAACCAGACGGTGCAACACATACCGAGATAGGCCAATCAATGCACTGAGTAGTTGGCCAACTATGCCAAGACCCATGCTGAGTACTTTATGACACTTTTGGAACCTCCGGACCAACTCAAAATGATCATCAAGGAAGATAAACTGAACCCCCACATGGAGGGGGCAGCGCTTAATGGTATTTTGCACTCCCTGCGCGGAGATGAATTTTTGTTAATACCATCTTTATTGTAGATTGGTTAAGGTTTAACACATGTAGCTATGCTGTAAACATTTTAGCTTCCATGTACTAATTTAATCTCCTTTTTCACCCAAAAAAAATGTAAAGTTTGATGGACACACATATTATCATTGTTCCCACAGTTTGAACTAAAGCTCTTAACACTTTGGCTTAAGGCATGTGTGGCATTCGGCAATATAGAAGGCGATTTATTATTTAATTTGTCCTTACTTTTTGGTTTTAAAAACAACTACAAAGTTTTCCTTCACATTGTAATCTAAGAGAATAAAAAAATCAATATTTCTTAGTTAAATTTACAATGGCAAGTTAAAAATTCTACAAATAATTAATACACTATTGAATATTCTACAAAACAAACTAATTATGAATTAATAGTGTACAAACTAATTACAAGTTACAATCCAAGAATCAATTAACATTTAAATAGCATGATTATAAATGATGTTAGGGACTGAAATTATAGACTAAAAAAAACCCAAATAATCAAATAATTATATACATAGCCCATCATCAAAACTACAAAAATAATTAACAAATATACTTTAGGGTTTTGAAGCTATAACATACATGTAATATATGACAGAGAATATATTCAAAATGAATCTCCAATAGGTAAGAAATATTTATGCAAAAAATGAGAAACAATTTTTAAAATTTAGGTTAAAAAAAGTAGGACTTTCATAACTAATTGATGGCCTAAGATATGGACGGTGAATTGGGAATATAGGTTTTAATAGGAAATTTTAAAACTTTCTTAACTTCTTTTAAAGATTAATTGAAATATGATAAACCAAATCAAGTCTAAACAATTTGTTAATAATAAGCACAAGTAGTTAAGATAAAGAGTTTAAAGAAACTTTACAAATCAAGATTTTAACGTAGTTCGGCCACTGCCTACATCCACACTCGAGATGATACTCGAGAAGCTTCACTATCTCCGGTTCATTTAAAGAGAAACCAAAATGCTCATAAGAAATTATAACACCTTATAAACCGTAACTACAAGATATTAAACTCGTATTTGTCCAACTGGTACTCATGCAAGATCCCCAAGTCTTGAAATGCCTCGACTCCCCACAACAATGCCATTACCGGACGAGAAGATACAATGAAGCTCACCGTAAGTAATTAATAATAATAATAATAATAATAATAATAATAATAATAATAATAATAATAATAATAATAATAATAATAATAATAATATTTGTAACCAAAATGTAAATCAAATTTTCTCTACAAAACTAATGGTGAAATGGGTTTATTTCTCTTTCTAGAAATGTAAAAAAATAAGTAATCACAAGTATATTGCTCAAAAGAGTTTTTACCTCACAAAATTATTGTGTTTATATCTTTGGTGAAAAAGGAATTGATGATGAAGTTATAATCTCAAAGGTGTTTTGGGTGAAGCTTGGTTTTGATGGAGTTTTGTGTTTAAAGCACTTATTTGGAAATGGGTTTGGGACTTGGTTTATCCCTCAAAAAACTTAAGGAAATTAATATAAACTTGGAAATAAAACTTTGACCAATGAGATTGTTGTTGTAAGATTTTTTATTGACCAATGTCTCCTTTTATAGGCTTATTTTGAGAAACTAGTTATTGGAGGGTAGTATGGTAAATCTTGGGGTGCTTGAAATTCAAATTTGAAAACTAGTTGTTATGGAATTTTGAGATTTCAAATAATTATAACTCACTATATCTTTCCTTTTTCAAGTCGGTTTTTGGGGTTTTGAAGTTAGTCCCACTTGGCCTAAGTTAGCCAATTATACCTCAATTTATAGTTGGCTATACCTCGAGTTATATTAGACTATACCTTATTTGTTTAGGTCATTATTTATGTTGTGGTTTGGTTACATATTTTGGGTAGGTTTAGGTATGTTTATACAGGTTGAATTTGAGTATATGCATGATCAAACAAGTTTACTTACGTTTTACTAGTGTTTCTAGAAATCTTCAAGGTTCTAGAAAGGTTTTTGGAGTTTTATCATTCTTCTGGATTGCATGGAACATGTGATGTTGCTTTGTGAGATGATCAGGAGCTTGCTTATACGAATGGTTTAAAATGAACTTCTCTTTATGCTTTTATTTGATGAGTTTGGTTTGATCTTTGTGGTTGAATGTCGCGCCCCGACTTAATTTTTGTTAAACTCATCCTTTTAATTAGAGATAAACTCGCTTAAACAATGCTTTAATTTAAATCTCTAAGGAAAAATAGTATAAGAATTTTTTTTCCAAAGGTATGTGTAGATGAAAACATAACTGCCTTTACTTATAACTAATAAGTACTACATAACTTTACATAACCAAGATCCTTAGTTTAATAATTACACAAAAGAAATCCTGATATTCAAACCATACTAAATATCCGTCACTCCCCCGTTTTAAGGTCCTAACTTGGCAGTGGACTCCAAATTATAAGCATACCTGAAACAAAATATTACAGGAGTGTAAGCTATAAAGGCTTAGTGAATGACCACATACCACACATATAGCCAATTTGAATAACCATTTTTTTTTCTAATGCTATAACCCAACAAGAATTGTGAAACTCTCACAAGCCTGGACCCGCCACAGTCCAATTAACCCACCACAGTTATTAGGGACCACCACATCCCTTTATTAGGCCCGAGTACACAAACCTTTAAGTTGGATTAACAGGACCCCCACATCCCGTAGAACCCACCGAAGTCCTTAACATTAGATAAAGGGCTCACTAGTCCATATCATTATATAACATCGCTTAACATTTTTAATCACATGCATATGTTTCATAAATACAACATCACTCCCATAAACATTTTCACACATGTGTTTAACTACACATTTCCATATGAAATTATAAGCATTTATATTTCATAAGGAGGGTCACTCACCTTGGATTTAATGTTAAGATTAATACCAACTACTTCCTTGGTATGGTAGTATTAGCTGCTTCCCCGCCTAACAAGTCAATGTCGTTAGTATTTGAATACACCGATTAACATCAAACCCAGTAATACATCACATCATTTGGTCAATCAGAAATAACTAAGGAGGAATTAAATATGACACTTCACATTTCTATAACACCCAATTAATTAGGGTTCTAACACAATTTACAGAATTTAATTATGCATTTGCTAGACAAAGTTATGCCCATTTTATTACAGCCTTTTTCTAAATCATTTCTCAAGAAAAACAACAACACAACTTCAACTTCATGAAATTCTCATAATTTTTGTACAACATAACTTTCCATGATATTCCACACAATATCAGTAAACACATTGAATAATACAAATTTAATGTTTCATAATTTTTAGGGCTCATTTTCTATGTCGAGCAAAACGTCAAACACCTGGTATACATTCTTACTCCTTTAGGGAAGATTTTAAACCAAGACTTCAAACTATCACCAATGGTTCATTACTTGGTATTTTTATATAATTTTTGGATATGTTATACATGTATGAGTATATTTTACTCTCCAACTTGAATCACTCAATTCCAATAAGTATTCCATGATTTATACCATTTTTAGCATAACTAGGTCAAAATACAACATTAAGGCATAACTTAACATTTTTAAGTATACATAACCTTGACCTTGAGTATAATTCATGGAAACATATAATAAACATGCTTTAGCATAAATATACATCATAATCATGAATTTTCTAAATCAAAATGCTTTACGAAAAGATGATGTAAATTAAGGACTTTAAAGTATGCATTTACGATCCTAGCTCCAGTTTTAACTTGTGTTCTTAACCCATCCTTGTTCCAACACAATTCAGCAATATGGGTATCATTAAAATATATATCCAAATCAAAAATAAAAACATGATAAGTATAGAACTCATCCATGTGACCAACTTTAATAAAGATGTAATTACCTTACGAGGATTCCTTGATTTATGGAAAATTTCCAAAGATTTATTCCTCAACTTTCTTCTCTTTCTCTCTCTTTAGGCAAAAATCTTGTTCATGGCTGCATTTTCTGAACAAATGAGTTGTTTTATACCGCTTAAGTCGGCCAAACCATCACCCACCCTTTAACCTATCAAAAAATAGCACATGGTGTGCTAATAAGACAATTTTCACTTAAGGGATGGACATATTTGCCCTTGTTTCGTACTTTCGGTATAACTTCTTGTATGAGCCTCCGTTTAACCCACCGTTTGTTGTGTTATAATATTAATTCATATATCTAAAACTTTCATAATTTATGTTTTCCCCAAATCATAAACTAATACGCCTAATTTGGGCATCGAACAGAAAAGTAGCAATTTACCGAAAATCTCAAAACTTTCACATTTGGCGACCAAACATTGCCAATTTCGTATCAACACCCTTATTTAATTTTATAAACATAATCATGCATTAAAAACATAATTTATTATGCATTTAACCACATAACTAATCATATGTTCTAAACATGGTATCCCCGATTATAAGCTCAATTAGCATCTAATGTAAACAACACATATATCACATGAGCATTCATCCCCTAAACATGATAATTAACATGTTTAACACACATAACCAATTTATAACTTATAACTCCTAAGGTATAATTAATCATGTAATTAACCTTCCTAATCATGTTTTAGGGCCTTACAATTCTACCCCTATTATAAAAATTTCGTCCTCGAAATTTAACGCATAAGAAACTTACCAAATAGATGAGGATATTGCTTCTTCATGTTATCCTCCCCTTCCCAAGTGCCATACTCCACATTCCGATTTCTCCACATCACTTTAACTAGTGAAATGGTTTTACTACGTAACACTTTCTCCTTTCGATCTACAATAGCAATTGGTTCCTCCACATAGGTTAAGTCATCTTGAAGCTCTATCGGTTGTGAGATAAACACGTGTGAAGGATCGGGCACATACTTACGTAACATGGATTTATGAAAAACATCGTGTATCCGAGATAATTCTGGTGGTAATGCCAACTTATAAGCTACAGTTCCAACCCTTTTTACTATCTCATAAGGGCCAATGTACCTGGGACTTAACTTTCCCTTCTTCCCAAATCTCATAACCCCTCTCCAAGGAGAAACACGTAGGAATACTCGATCACCTTCCTCAAATTTCAATTCTTTCCTTCGGTTGTCTGCATAACTTTTCTGTCTACTTTGCGCCATCTTTAAGTGATTATAGATAAGATTGATCTTTTTAGTAGTTTGCTGTACAATTTCTATCCCAAGTAGTTTTCGTTCTCCTACTTCAGTCCAACACACTGGATTTCTGCATTTTCTCCCATACAAAGCTTCATAAGGGGCCATATTAATACTCGAATGATAGCTATTATTATAAGCAAACTCTATTAGTGGAAAGTGTTCATCCCAACTCCCCTTGAATTCCAATACACAAATTCGTAACATATCTTCAAGTGTCTGGATCGTTCTTTCTGACTTCCCATCAGTCTGAGGGTGAAAAGCTGTACTAAATTTCAATTTAGTTCCCAAAGCTTGTTGTAAACTAGGCCAAAAGTGAGAAGTGAACTTAGGATCTCGATCAGAAATAATAGAAACGGGTGCACCATGCAATCTAATAATCTCATCCATATATATTTTTGCATATCTATCCATGGAGTAAGTAGCTTTAACAGGAAAAAAAATGTGCAGACTTAGTCACCCTATCAACGACAACCTAAATGGAATCAAACCCTCGGGATGATTTTGGTAAACCTACAACAAAATCTGTAGTAACATATTCCCATTTTCACTCAGGAATAGGCAATGGTTGTAGTAAACCACTTGGCTTCTGATGCTCTGCCTTCACCTGTTGGCAAACTAAACATCTAGCAACAAAATCTGCAATGTCGGGTTTCATTCCCGACCACCAATAACATTGTTTCAAATCTCTATACAGTTTCGTGCTCCCTGGATGCATAGCATATAAAGAACAGTGCGCTTCCTCTAAAATCGTTCTTCTTAAATAAGGCACATTAGGTACACACAAACGGTTACCGTACATAATTATGTTATCATCCCGAGTAGAAAATTCATTTGCTTTACCCTTTTTCATATTATCTCTAATTTTCTCTAATTCTGCATCTCCTGCCTGTTCTTGTTTAATCCAGTCAATCAACATGGGTCTAACATTTAAATGTGCTACTATTCCATAAGACTCATTCAAAGTTAATTCCACCCCCATTAAAGCTAACTCTCTCAGCAGGTCAACTCGAATACAATAAATACAAGATACTATGCCTAGATATTTTCTACTCAAAGCATCAGTAACAACATTAGCTTTACCTGGATGGTGATGTATCGTGCAATCATAATCTTTTATAAGTTCCATCCACCTTTTTTGCCTCAAGTTCAAGTCTTTTATGTAAACAAGTATTTTAAGCTTTGATGGTCAGTAAAAATTTCACAACTAACACCATATAAGTAGTGTCTCCAGATTTTTAATGCAAAAACTACTGCAGCCAACTCAATATCGTGTGTAGGGTAGTTGCGTTCATGTATCTTTAACCCCGGTATAAACCTCCTATAATAGCCCGCCAATCCCAAAAACCTACGCACCTCTGTCACACTAGTTGGTCTTTCCCAATTCATTACTGCTTCAACCTTCTTGGGATCAACACAAATACCATCAGCAGAAATAACATGCCCAAAAAATACTACCCTGTCTAGCCAAAATTCACATTTAGAAAATTTAGCATACAACTGCTTCTCTCGCAAGGTCTGTAAAATAATACACAGGTGGTGTTCGTGCTCATCCCTACTACGAGAATATATCAAAATATCATCAATGAAGACAATGACAAAAGAATCCACGTATGGGTGAAATATACGGTTCATCAAATCCATGAATACAGCTGGTGCATTTGTCAACCCAAATGGCATAACAAGGAATTAATAATGTCCATACCTGGAACGAAAAGCAGTTTTAGAAATATCACAGTCTCTTACTTTCAATTGATGATATCCAAATCTGAGATCGATCTTGGAAAACACCTTAGCTCCTTGTAACTGATCAAACAAGTCATCAATTCCGGATAGTAGGTATTTGTTACGGATAGTCACCTTATTCAATTGACGATAATCGATGCACAGCCTCATGGTTCCATCTTTCTTCTTCACAAACAATACTGGGGCTCCCCACGGTGATACACTAGGCCTTATAAAACCACGATCTAACAAATCTTACAACTGTATCTTTAGCTCTTTTAATTCTGCAGGTGCCATACGGTATGGTGCAATAGATATTGGTGTAGTTCCTGGTACCAACTCAATCGAAAATTCCACCTCACGATCTGGTGCTAACCCTGGGAGTTCTTCTGGGAAGATATCTGCAAACTCATTAACTACTGGTATATCTAATAGTTTTCCATCCTCTTGTCGTGTGTCCACCACATGAGCAAGATAACCCTTACATCCTTTCCTTAGCAGTTCATAACATTTTGTAGCAGAGATCAAACATGTTGGAGTGACATTTCGTTCCCCAATAAATTTAAATTCAGGTTCACCCGGTAATCGAAACACTACCTCCTTTTTAAAGCAATCCAAACATACATGATATGAGGATAACCAATCCATACCCAGTATTACATCAAAGTCACGCATATCGAGAGGTAATAAGCCAACTAGTAATTCTTTTTCACCCACTCGCACCACACACTCCCTATATACCCTCTCAATAAAAACCAACCCCCCCCCCCAACTGGAGTAACAATAGCTAAACCAGAATCTAATGATGATAATGGTTTATTAAGATGCAACAGATAAAGCAAAGACACAAAAGAATGTGTAGAACAAGGATCTATCAACACATAAGCATCTTTATCACCAATAGGAAGTGTACATGTCACTACGCAAGGCATAGCTTGTGCATCTTGTTGCGTCAGTGCAAACACTCTACCTTGGCCTTGGTTTTGAGACACGCCTCCTCTACCTCCCCTGTGTACCTTCGGTGTAGAAATCCTATCTCCTACTGTCACACTCCCAACTGAAGTTGTAGCTCCCATCGCTGGACAATTCTTTCGTAAGTGCCCCGGTTGATGACAATGGAAACATAAAGGTGTCGTCTCTGCTATTGTACACTCCCGAGACATGTGCCCTTGACCACCACATCTATAACAAAATATGGCCCTAGATCCCATCACAGATGCATTTTATGACCGATTGATCCCAGTTCTTCCACCTCGAGCTTGAAATCTTCCACGTGCATTTCTATTATTTTTAAATTCTTGGCCCTTAGGCACTCCTCGTGCTACACTCTGAGTTGAGGTTCCCGCCTCCCATCCATATGATCTTATAACATCATGTCTAGATTTCTTCGAGTGTTCAGCTTGCATTTCTTTCATTGACTTCTATGACACCATGGCCCTATCAACCAAGTCCACATAATCTATGATCTTCATATTAGCAACCATGGTTTTTATCTCTACACTCAGCCCGGTTTGAAACCGATCAAATTTACTTTCTTCCGTCCTCACCAAGTCAGGTGCAAATCTAGATAAGGATATAAATAAAGCTTCATACTCTGCCACTGTTCGGTTCCCCTGTTTCAACGTGATAAATTCTTCCTCTTTCTCTTTCCTATAAAGCCTTGGGAAATATTTTTCAAAGAACACCTTCACAAACCTCTCCCATGTAATTGGTGGAGGATTTGCTGGCACTACTCCCCCAATCATAGTAAGTAACCTCTCTGTAGCATCCCACTCCAATCTAAAGGTTGCTAACAAAACCTTTTGTTCATCTCGCACTTCCATCACCTTGAATATTGTTTCCATTTTTCGAATCCACCCCTCTGCCATTAACGGATCCGTAGTCCCAGTAAATGTTGGCGGATTTAACTTCATGAACCTCTCATGCAATTTGTCCATATCCCCACTATGTTCTCCACCTCTTGCTTGTTCCATAAGTTGTGCCACAGCACGTAATATTCTTCCCACATCATCAATAGGTTGTTGTTGCACCTCTGGTTCCTCCACTTGAACATGTCTATGTCCTTGCTGACTATTAGGAACATAAGATGCCTCACCCTCTGCTCCAACATGCGGCTCCCGTGGATCCATCACTCACTGCAATATAATTAACTTAAACAAAATACAATAGTAGCAGTTTAATATTAACATTGTTAGTCAAAATCCAAACACATAGAAAACTCCCGTTCTAGTGTCCACTGCCAATCTAGACCCTCACACCCTGTCCAGAACCTAATAACCACGCTCTGATACCAAGTTGTCGCGCCCCGACTTAATTTTTGTTAAACTCATCCTTTTAATTAGAGATAAACTCGCTTAAACAATGCTTTAATTTAAATCTCTAAGGAAAAGTAGCATAAGAATTTTTTTTCCAAAGGTATGTGTAGATGAAAACATAACTGCCTTTACTTATAACTAATAAGTACTACATAACTTTACATAACCAAGATCCTTAGTTTAATAATTACACAAAAGAAATCCTGATATTCAAACCATACTAAATATCCGTCACTCCCCCTTTTTAAGGTCCTAACTTGGCAGTGGACTCCAAATTATAAGCATACCTGAAACAAAACATTACAGGAGTGTAAGCTATAAAGGCTTAGTGAATGACCACATACCACACATATAGCCAATTTGAATAACCATTTTTTTTGTTCTAATGCTATAACCCAACAAGAATTGTGAAACTCTCGCAAGCCTGGACCCGCCACAGTCCAATTAACCCACCACAATTATTAGGGACCACCACATCCCTTTATTAGGCCCGAGTACACAAACCTTTAAGTTGGATTAACAGGACCACCACATCCCGTAGGACACACCACAGTCCTTAACATTAGATAAAGGACTCACTAGTCCATATCATTATATAACATCGCTTAACATTTTTAATCATATGCATATGTTTCATAAATACAACATCACTCCCATAAACATTTTCACACATGTGTTTAACCACACATTTCCATATGAAATTATAAGCATTTATATTTCATAAGTAAGGTCACTCACCTTGGATTTAATGCTAATATTAATACCAACTACTTCCTTGGTATGGTAGTATTAGCTGCTTCCCCGCCTAACAAGTCAATGTCGTTAGTATTTGAATACACCGATTAACATCAAACCCAGTAATACATCACATCATTTGGTCAATCAGAAATAACTAAGGAGGAATTAAATATGACACTTCACATTTCTATAACACCCAATTAATTAGGGTTCTAACACAATTTACAGAATTTAATTACGCATTTGCTAGACAAAGTTATGCCCATTTTATTACAGCCTTTTCCAAATCATTTCTCAAGAAAAACAACAACACAATTTCAACTTCATGAAATTCTCATAATTTTTGTAAAACATAACTTTCCATGATATTCCACCCAATATCACTAAACAAATTTAATAATACAAATTTAATGTTTCATAATTTTTAGGGCTCATTTTCTATGTCGAGCAAAACGTCAAACACCTGGTATACATTCTTGCTCCTTTAGGGCAGATTTTTAACCAAGACTTCAAACTATCACCAAGGGTTCATTACTTGGTATTTTTTATAATTTTGTGATATGTTATACATGTATGAGTATATTTTACTCTCCAACTTTAATCACTCAATTTCAATAAGTATTCCATGATTTATACCATTTTTAGCATAACTAGGTCAAAATACAACATTAAGGCATAACTCAACATTTTTAAGCATACATAACCTTGACCTTGAGTATAATTCATGGAAACATATAATAAACATGCTTTATCATAAATATACATCATAATCATGAATTTTCTAAATCAAAATGCTTCACGAAAAGATGATGTAAATTAAGGACTTTAAAGTATGCATTTACGATCCTAGCTTCAGTTTTAACTTGTGTTCTTAACCCATCCTTGTTCCAACACAATTCAGCAATATGGGTATCATTAAAATATATATCCAAATCAAAAATAAAACATGATAAGTATAGAACTCATCCATGTGACCAACTTTAATAAAGATGTAATTACCTTACGAGGATTCCTTGATTTATGGAAAATTTCCAAAGATTTATTCCTTAACTTTCTTCTCTTTCTCTCTCTTTAGGCAAAAATCTTGTTCATGGCTGCATTTTCTGAACAAAGGAGTTGTTTTGTACAGTTTAAGTCGGCCAAACCATCACCCACCCTTTAACCAATCAAAAAATAGCACATGGTGTGCTAATAAGACAATTGTCACTTAAGGGATGGACATATTTGCCCTTGTTTTGTACTTTTGGTATAACTTCTTGTATGAGCCTCCGTTTAACCCACTGTTTGTTGTGTTATAATATTAATTCATATATCTACAACTTTCATAATTTATGTTTTCCCCAAATCATAAACTAATACGCCTAATTTGGGCATCGAACAGGAAAGTAGCAATTTACCAAAAATCTCAAAACTTTCACATTTGGCGACCAAACATTGCCAATTTCGTATCATTACCCGTATTTACTTTTATAAACATAATCATGCATTAAAAACATAATTTATTATTCATTTAACCACATAACTAATCATATGTTCTAAACATGGTATCCCCGATCATAAGCTCAATTAGCACCTAATGTAAACAACACATATATCACATGAGCATGCATCCCCTAAACATGATAATTAACATGTTTAACACACATAGCCAATTTATAACTTATAACTCCTAAGTTATAATTAATCATGTAATTAACCTTCCTAATCATGTTTTAGGGCCTTACATTGAACTTATAATGTGTGCGATTAAATATTTACTAGAGTTGGTTGAATGCTTGGTTGTAATGCTTGGGTAGTTGATGTCACGGCCACATGGTAGATATTACCTTTGTAATATATCTCATAATGTATTGAGTACTTATTTTTATCTCAAGTACATTAGAGAGAAGATAGTGAAGAATGATTATATATTAATTGTGTTGTTATCATGAAAAAACTTTTTTCTTGAAATACTTTATGTTTCACACTAAATATCATGTATTGGGGAAATATTAGAGAGAGAGAGAGGTAGGACAAAGATGAAACTTAGAGCCCATTTGTTCCCTTGCCAAAGTCACATTCGCTTGTGCCCAGTCGTTTATTGAATGTGAATTGAAAGACCAAGAAGCCAAAAAGTTAAAAGGCAAAAGGTGGTTATTTTTCCCTTTGTTTGTTTCAAATGAAAAGTGAGAATGAATTTCATTTTGGCAAACTAAATGATGAAGACGGGAGATTGAGTGTAGGCTTTGGGTTGTTTACTTTATTATTGGTATGCTGAGTAATTTATTTTGGGTGGCCGATGTACCCACTACATACTATGCCTTTGGTGGAGGTGGTGATGACGGTGGTATGGGGGGATCATAGAGGTGATGGGCTTGATTTCTCGGTGGAGAGATAGGTGTAAGGGTGTGTAGTGGAGGAGAAGTAAATAAATAAATAAATAATGAATCAATATATATATATATTGTGAGAGAGAGAGGGAGAGAGAGAGAGAGAGAGAATTATGGGTTTTTAGATTAAAATTACATTTTTTAGATTTTGGGGGGATTTTAATTGTTTTAATTTAGATGCAATATGTTTTAAAATTCTTTATTTCCTAGATTTCTTAAGATTTTTGAATTATTTTTAACTTAAAATTCCCCATTGTTGTTAAGGTTAATCTTTTTTTAAATAATTTTGGGCAAATATTAATTTTTGAAATATAATGTATTAAAGTATAATATCATAATTAGTAACTTATTAACGTAATAGGCCAATAATATTATATTTACAATTTATTTGGATATTTTAATACTCTTATGTGTCCAACATGTATTGATTGGTGTTTTAAAGAACTGCAGGTTAGTTTTAAATACCAATTATAGCGGAATAAAAACCAGAACAATATAGCTTGCTTAATATGTTCCTAAATGCATAGTAAAAAATGTAAATGAAAACAAGTTATACTCGATTCAGTAACTTGTCCTTGGCTACATCGACAGGATAAGTGGGGAGAGGAAATTTTAATAAAGATGCAACTTGAATCCCATAATGATAGTTGAGAGCCAAACCATTAGGGTTACGAAAGATTATTCCATGCCGTTATCATAAATTGGCAGTCTTATATTTACAAAAGTGTCTGTCATAATTAGGAGTGTTACAAGATATCATCCCTTTTTTTAGGTAAACAACTAATTTAATCCTTATAGTTTATAGTTTTTGAATTACTTTAGACTTGGTTACATCATTTGAGGCTTATTCCTAGATTTTCGTTGATAATCTAGAGATTGACCCAGTCAAGGTCAGTCAATTAATGACGAAACACTCTTACCACTTATTTGGTTGCTGGTTATAAAAAAACAAATACATGTTTGACATATAATATCATTCCCGATGCAAAAGGTAAATCATATAACTAACCAATAAAAAATTCCAACGCGATACAAAAGCATGTTTATTTTAGGGTTTATATGGAAAAGGATTGTTAAATAAATAAATCAACCGCTTAAAATTTGCATGTACGAATTTCTATAACATTCATACGCTAAAAAACAGTCGGTTTATACTTTAATATCCCACGGAACACATTGTTCCTTTTAATATTATAATAGTTAAATCCCCACATAAATCATTTCTTTATTTAATATTATTATATTAGCACCCCAATAGTTTTATCTCCCCAAAATGTTGATGTTTCATTCTAAAAACATCAATAATCCTCTTATATTCCATTTGAATGTTGTAACATTTTAATAATTAGTACACTACAATCCCAATACCCACCTCTAAATATCCCATTTGTGTTGAAAATACTCTAAGAGTGTGAGAAATGTGCCAATAAATGTTAATAAGGATATGAATTGCCAAACACCAAATTTTAATTTCAAATTAATTAACCGAATAAAAAATTAAACCAAATTTAATCAAGCACCTTTTAAAGAAACGTTTATAAACTGTTGAGTAATTTTATCTTGCCCTGAGCAGGCATCTAGGTGATTTGTAAGAACTAATTAAATATTAATCCATAACATCAGGATGTACAAGGAAAACCCACAATGGGAAAACCCTTGGAGGACTTGGACTATGCAAATTCACTATGATATAGGATTTATACAATAATGATAGACATACTTACTCCACTTGACTCGACGCCTTTAAGCCTTGATGCAGTTTTCACTAGTTGAACATTCTTCATAGTAATACCGTAGGAATCCACCCATCATCGCCACAACGCGTTCGCCTTACTCGTCACGGTGTCCACTGATCTTGGCTATAAAATCATCACCGTAATAACACAGAATCCACCATGAGAAATGAAACTCTCTCAATAATGTAGAGTAAACAATCTTGGTTCAAGAAACGTGAGATCTCAAATAATAATATTACATTTATTCGTGGATCACAAACTAAGGGTGTAAACTAGGGTTCAAGAGGCTTTTATTTTTCTCTATAAATTTGTTTTACGAAACTTTTCTCTCTTTTTAAAATTTTTGTGCCAAACCTTATATTTATAGATTTTCATCAAAAATAGGCGGCACACATTATGAGGCATCTCGTTCGAATAAATTCAAAGTTGTTCAAACGAGATTGGCAACCTCGTTCGAGCGAACACCAAAGTCATTTGAACGAGACCGGTGATCAGGTTTGAATGGGGATCAGTGACCTTCTAACGATAGCATTCTGCCTAGGTGGAAACATATCACTCAAAGCTCGTTTGAATCATGTTCGAATGAACCCCTCAAAATCATTGCACGAACACATAAAACACATTTGAACGAAAATATGAACTTGTTTGAATGACAACTAAACTTCAATTAAATGAATTTAAAAAACTTTTTCAAAAAATTGCCTCAATAAATCTTTTAATCACCTAAAACGAAATCAAGGGATCAATATAATACACCGTCCACACCTTTCTTGAGATCCCATGGATGAAGATGAAACTAGGCATGAAAGCTCATACCATTTTAACTCGGTCTCTACGTGTCTCTGATGCATCATAGTCTTAAAGTAAAATCTGAACACAACCTTCACCTATGACTCAAGTAATTTTGTCACAACAAAATAAATCCAATCTTACAAATTTACAATAAAAATATTACAAACTTGACACATTGAGAAATCTTTCCTTATAAAGTTGTAGATGATAATGTTCAAAATGTTTGCTAGTGTAGAATTACTCATAAAAAAATCTTTTGATTTTTCCAATTGGATCATGCTAAATGCACCCTCATTGTTTTTTCTCCACCACTAATTCCCCAAAAAACTTATGTATTATGGCACCTACATATGTTACAAATTAAAAAATAAATAATAAACATAAAACAAAAAGGGAAATAAAAAACGTAAAACCTTTTCCTCCCCCAAACACTTACTACTCAAACCCAATGAACCTCTAGGCTAACCGTCGACTTTTTAACTTCGTGGTTAATCCACTATTGTTGAAACCATTTCTTCCAACATTAGCTTCATATGGAGGTGATTTTATTCATTTTCCATCATTGTTGGTTTTAATAGAACATCAAAAACCAAAATAAAACAAAAGGGAATAAGTGGTCATTCAAACTACAAGGAAAACATCAAAGATGGACTTATAGTGGTATACAATAAATTACTTTTCTCCTTTTGATCATTATAGTCATGAAATGTACCCATGTTCGGCGTTCAAAAAATAAATTATCGTCCCCAATCTATTTGGTGATACAGTGCCAAAAAAAATGACCAAACTTAACACTATATCATGAAATCCATTATTGGTATTCAAAGCTAATGAACATTTAAACTCGAAACTATAACACAAATCATCAACACAAACTTTAGTAATGTAATATCGAGTTTAGGTAAGAACCATTGGTCTAACATGACATTATTTAAGATGGTAGGTATAATATTGACCACTAGTACATTCTCCATATCCTTAATCGATTCGCCCCCTAAGAGAATCGATTCAGCCTAAACAAAATTGGCAGGTCTGCATTGACCGAATCGATTCGGACCCAAGGCGAATCGATTCGGCCTAAGATAGAAACCTAGGTCTTTGGACCTGAATCGATTCGCCTTGGAGGCTGAATCTATTCATTAGGCCGAATTGATTCGAAATAGGGACGAATCGATTCGGAAACAGGGTTGTTTTATGGAATTTTTCTAGAATGATTTCTAACCCTTTTTGGTTGGCTTTATTGATTCGGGACCTTCTTTTATGATGTAAGAGATATGTTTTGGAGACATATAAGGGGTTTCTCACACGTTATGATTATTGAAATATATATACATATATGCATTAGGGTTGTGTATAGAGATAGTGAGAAACCTCATTGGGGATGGAAATCCTAATTATAAATCAAAAGTGAGTATAGATATGATGTGAGGTTGAGAACTCTTAGAGAGAGTTGCGAGGGTATGTTGTGAAATTCCAGGCCGACATTTATATCGAATCCTTATAAAGACAGGATACTATTAAGATACAATTTGGGGGCCAATGAAAGAGAGTGGTCGCGTATACTTAGTAATGATAAATTTAAGGAATAAATCAGAGAGGCGTTAGAATAGGGGATTCACAAGAGTGATTAAACCGTAGTCAAAGTCGAGAGCGATGAGATCATATTACCAACTAGATTGGCGTGTGTAAATCTAGTCGGGGTAGTTGTTATATATCGGTGTCTGATTTATAAATCCAATGATAATCCATGTAGTACCTACACACATGAGAAAAATCAAAATACCAAGTGACATATCGAGTTTGAAATGAGATAATATATGATAAAAACATAAGCAACAAAAAACAGAAACTATTTTTGAATTTTTCAAATTTTTCATACAAAGATAAGATACCAATTTGAACAAATATGATACAAAAATCACACCATGGATTTAGACTCAAACAACCAAGTCATGGAAATGGAATGAATGGGTGTGAACACATTCGATAGGTAAATCAACTCAATCAATCATATGTGCACGATGCATATGTGTACCCCTAACGAATGAACATCAAAAGTATCCTTAGGTGAAAAAATTGTTGAATTTAGACGTCATCGTCTTATGCAAATCAACAAATCAAAGTCAAATGATTTCCACACCAATAACATCCAAAATTATATAGCGCATTTTCAAGTATTTCAAGGACGTGCAAACCAGTTTTAATTCTCCAACCATACTCCCTCATAAATATTTTCTTTTAGAGGTAATCTAAATTCTCAAACTTTGGAGAATTGGTGCAAAAACCTAAATGGCCCATACTTTGGCATGAATTTCTTTTTTATTGCCTTTAAATTTTTTGGGCTCTTTTAACCTCTTTGGACCTCGGATAATAAAATTCCTCAATTTTTTAGGTCCTTTTTAACGGTGGCTTTTGCGCAAAGGATAGATGATTACCTTTCGCAGCCCTTCCCCGTTATCAAACAAATCACACAAACTCACAAAATGGTTTTTATATGCACAATTTCCTTATCAAAATTTATCGCGCTTGGTTCGTTTTAAGGACAGGATTGAAGTGAAAACACCCAACCAAGATGTGATAAGACAAGCACAATAATAATAAAAAAATCCGTGCAAGTGTGCATTAAAGGAAACATGAGTCAAACATGTAGGAAGTAACACTTAATTACATCTTAATGACTCCAAACATTATAAAGCACATGGATGAATTGACCTATTGTCTCAAAGAACTATCAAATAGTCACATGAAAAAAATGGAATGATGTTGTGACTTGGTCATCCTAAGTGTTCATCCATAAACAGTGCAAAAAAAATACAAAAATCTTTTTGGATTTTCTCAAAATTTTATCAAAATAAAATCTTTTTGTATTTTTCAAAAATTTTATGAAAAACAAAAATTTATACAAAAAGTACACATGTCATAACACTAGCAAACAAGTATAAATCATGAAACCACAACTAGTGTATGACAAACATGCAAACACAATCATCTATATGATATGGCAAGTGAAGAATCATGTGCAAGCAACCGGGAATCAACTTGTCTAAAATCTAGTGCTTCTAAAAGTGATTTCCTAACCCAAATAGATGTGAAACATCGTACGGGGCTTTGGGAACCACGGGAACACTAGACATAAACATCCTAGGACATTTTCTAAGATCAAAACAAAAACGCCTAAGGTGACCTTTCCTACCACAATATGAACATGTGTAAACGGGTGGAATAACACCTAAAGTGTGATATTTTCTAACATCCTTGGAATTAGTTGACCCTCTAAAACAAATAATGGTTTTGGCTTTAGCACTAGAAGCATGAGAACAAGATGAGCCATTACCATCACTATCAAACCTACTTGAGTCTGTCAAATCATTTTTTAACTTCAAATTTTTTTACTCGAGCAAAGAATTAGACTCTTCCAAAGATAGGGATTTCTTTTTCAAATTATCAATTAAACTTAACAGTTTATTGCGCTCCCTCTGAATTAAACAAACTTATCCCTAAGAGTCTTTTCACGTGTCGTAAAATCATCGATTAATTTTTTATCCTCGACGGCACAAACGGGAACCCTAGAATTTTTTAAGTCCTTTAATTCGTTCTCTAAAACAAGGACTTTCTCATCACTCTTCTTTTTGGCAATTTTAAAAAAATCAAAATCAGTACACAAATTACCAAAGTGCTCACGACAAATATCACTTTGAGTTTAAAACGCTTGCAAATATTCAATCTTACTTTTAAAGAGAGAATTTTCTTTTTCCAAAACTTTAATTCTTTTGCAAAGTTTCAAATTCAAACTTTTTAATTTTTCTGCACGGTCGTGAACTTTTTCAAAAATAGGCTCCTCATTAAATGGGCGTTCCATTGAAAAATTGCGATTTTTCACAAAACTGATTTAAAAAAAATCAATATCACACAATTTTGCGGAAAATAGGAATACGCGATAAATTAGCGTAACCCACTTTGATACCAATTTGAGAATGCGTGTAATATCGATTTAAATTAAATTCCCAAGTTTCCAAGAATCCTTATTTAATTAGCGTCTACTTTTAAACCAAATAAAAATCAGCCCCTAATCATGCATCTAAATCAACCCATCAAATATAAAGCATGCGACACAAAGTTAAGGAAAAAATCCCCGAAGGGCAAAACCTTTTATTTCTAGAACTTTAAAGAATTTACAAGACCATTGACTTACATACAACCTGATAATCGCCCACAAGTATAACGCACGGTGTTTTCGGTAAACCTTCAAAGCAACGGCTAGAAACAGTGTGACACAGAAATACCCGCAGGCGTCGGTTCCTATGTCGGCGGCTGGAAATATCCCTTTCCAGGAGGGAAGCAATGAAGAAGATAACGGCTTCTCCACAAGGGTTGAACAAACCAAAGTTGTGTTCTTGGGTTACCAAAAGGATTCACAAAGGATTGGAAATTTGTGTGAATCAAAAACCTAGAGTCTAGGTGCTCAATAGGTGAAGACTTAGAGTATTTAGGACTCTGAAATTCGTCTTGAAAAGTCTTAAAAAACTGCTCCCCGAAGTAGGCTTTAAATAAGAAAACTTGGAGCCTAAAAAATCTCAGCTGATCTGGCGAAGTTTATCCCAGGCGGACCGGTCCGGATCTGAGGCGGATCGGTCCGATTGACCGGATCGATTCTTTTATTCTGAGGCGGATCTGTCCGATTTGACCGGATCGGTTCGGTTGATCCTGCTTCATCGGTTTGCTTGCGGTCCGGGGTATACTGGATCTGCAGCAATCGGATCGGTCCGGTAGGGAGGCGGATCGGTCCGTTGGCGGATCGGTCCGATACGTTGGCGGACCGGTCCGGCTATCAGAATTTGATTCCTCTTCTTCTTTTGATATTCGAATCCGTTGATGAATGTATGAATCTTGAATTTCTTCAACGGTGTAACGGCGTGCGACATAATAAATGGTTAATGGACAAAAATGTCCTTACAGTGTTTGTTTGGCATGTCGAAAGACGCGGAATTGATTTATATTATATTGTTGTATAGGCCTTCGGGAAATATCTAAAATATGAAAATCTTTTATAAAACCTTAACCCTGGTTCAACTAATCTCAATCCCTGACCTAGCGACACAGTAGTGTATTGGGAGGGTTCCTTGTTTGGATTTCTCTTGCGAGACCTCCCCCGCACGAAGGCAGCTAGAGTCAGGAATTGAGAAGAGTTCAACCATTGGGAATTTTCAAACTTTTATATATTTAATATGTTGTTATAGATTATATTACTGAGAGTTATATTACGATTTGTGGCTAATGGATCGTGATTATAATTCTATGAGTGGAGCTCGGGTACGGGGTGTATGGGCGCCCTGGGTAGCTAGTTCGTTTTAAAATTTATATGGTTCGACGGGAGAAATTTATATGGATGTCTGATGCCCTTCTATCCAGAGTCTTCGGAGCCATAACAGGTGCGGACTGTTACGGGATTTAGATCGTAGTCCCTTCTTATCTCTTTGTAAATCTAGATAGGATTCATCGTTGTATATCAGGTTTATACCCGAGGGATATTTATAGATGTTTATATTTATTTTATTTCAGTTATTGTATTATCTGTGACCCGACAGCTTATTCGAGTTTATTTCTTTACGGTTTACTCATTTCATTTTAATACTAGAACTTTCTTTTACCGCAGTATTCGTGTATTCTATCTCTCATTATATCTGTTTGTATTGGTTTACTATTCGTGGTGTGCTTTATTTAGTTTTTGGCATCCGCTTTGAATATTTTTGGGTAGTTAGTCATATACTAGTTAGTATAGTGGTTGATGCTGAGAATGAGCCATCTGAGATTCCCGATGTATTGTAGTATAGGGCTGGCCACCCGTTATTATTTTAAGCGGGTTGTTACATTTTGGTAGGACAAAAATACTTAAATTCAAAGTACTTACTATTTTCACATGCATGGCTAATGTTTTTTTCTCTCCATGCAGGCGGGGGAGAATTTTAAGGTGAGATAATGCTTAAGGACGAATGAAAAGAGAAGAGTTAATGACACAATAATCAACAATATTTTTAGACATCCTAATCCCTATTGAATTTCTCATGGGTCGTAATTTTAGACATGGTAAAATAACACAACACAATTGACCAAAAATTGAGATAATGTGTCATGTCTGTGTTGGGACTTTATAGCACAAAGTCAAGTCGTGTTATTTTTTGTTTCAAAATAATGACTCGTGTTAGTATTGTAATCGTGTTATGTTATATTTTTAATTGTGTTTTTTGGCATTATCGTATGGTGTATATATTATCAATTGTATTAGTCATATGTTATTAAAATGGGTCTGGTTCGTGTTGCGTTAAAAAATGGAGGGAAATAATACGATCTTATAACACGTAATCCATCCCAAAATAATAGTCTTATTTATATAAAAAAAATGGTGTAAAAATTATGGGAGATTATGAACTTGTCCATTTCAACAATACTCATTAAAAAATCATGATACAAGCGCATGTATTTCATTTAAATCTATTTTTCACTATTAGGAGGATAAATTTCGAAAACAATTCTTATAATTTATTATTTAATTTGGAAAAAATGGAGTATTATAATACTTCCATTTTCATGTTTGGCATATCACACGACACATATAATGTAAAGGAAGAATAACTAATCCTCAGCTCAAACCTAATAAGTAATTATGACATAAGTCGTGAACATCAAAATCTATAACATACATGTACAAACCAAAGTTTTAACCTCTTTTAAAGAAAGGGAAAAGTAATATATGTTTCAAATCTTTTATCCATCTTTAACTTCAAACTAAAGGAAAGAAACTTACATTCATTTCTGTGAATGCTATGTGATATTGATTAAACCAATTTCGATTTTAAACTTATTTAATTGGAGTCAATTTTTAAACCAATTTAATTAAGCCCCAAAACACAAACAACTATGTGGGTAAAATCAACCAACATAAATAATTGCTGACACATAGATTTTAGGGAAAACCCCAAAAAAGGGAAAACCTTTTATTTCACTTAATAATACTTATAATGATTACAAGCGAAATCTGCAATGAATATCTGCAGATACCCACAAGAACACACAAGTTTGCATCAGCGATGAACCAACCTCAGAAGATCCACAAAGACATGCAGTCCAATCAGTCAGGAACACCCATGAGCCTTCCCAATAACATGAAGTCAACATCAGCCCAATACCTCCCTCAAGTGGCAATTAGATCAAAAGTAGGTTATCGTCCTTACAAGAGAAACTCCAGCAAAGATGTATCTGGGGTTCCAAAACAATTCACTAAAGCATTTGGGATTTTTGTGAATTGAAAAACAAACGATTGAACCCTATATTGAAGAAGACAAAGTGCTCTGTTGTTTTGTAGTTTCTACAGAATGAAAATCGTCAGGTCTTCTTAACGAAAAATGACTCATTTAACACGCTTTATGTAGAAAAATTGAGTCGACATATCGTTCAAACGAAGTGACAAAGTCGCTCGAACGAAACCAGATGTCGCTTGAATGACATCACTCGAGATGCTAATGTCTCTTGAATGACAGGCATACATCGCTCGAACAACAGAGCGAAAAAATAAACTTTTTATTTTTCATTTCAAAATCCTCCTCAACATTTAAAAAAAATATTTTGACGAAAAACAACGCCTCAACACTTAGAAAATATTTTAGAAAATATCCCAACACTTTTGAATGAACCGTTAAGGGACTAAAATACAACCTTACCACAATTAATCTTAAAGAGGCTTGAATGTTAAAGAACTTTGATATTCGGGTCCGTCTTCATTTGTCTTCAAACTTGAACTTTTTCTTCGACGGTATGTAGCAGTATACGACATACACTAATGTAAAACAGGACTTATAAAATATGTCTTTACAATTTCACATAACAAATCATATATAAAAGCACACGATTACATATCGCCGTGAGTAAAATCAATTCTCACATTTCCTATTAGATGCAATAATGTTTTTTTACTAAACAACTAAATTTTAAGAAAATACAACGGAATATATCAATTTGGATATTACCTTCTTTATATATTCTAACTATTCATATGCTCTCTTCATTCAAGTATTTGATAATGTAATAAAGTTTCCATTTTTTAGATAGATAAGTAAAAATAAAACAAAAAGACATAACCTCACTCCATGTCTAACTATTCCTATTCTATTCATTCAACTTTTTTATTATAGAAGATAAATTTGTCACCTTCGAGATGCCAAAGTAAAACAACAACCATATCCACTTCAAAAACTATTAAGATATGAAACATACTTTAATCATTTAAAATCATATATTTGATAGCATTTTATTTAAGACTCTCAACCAAATACTAAACAATCCTATCACTGGAAAATATTAGTAATCAATAAAGATTTAAGGGAATTATAATATAAACAATCTTATAGCTTGTAAGGACATTATTTCATTGTTCAATTTACATTTGAGTATGTTGTATACCGCTACAATCTTCGAAGACTTAATCAAGTTCAATCATGTGAATATCAATGTTCTTCAATATTCAAGCCTCTGTGATATTAATTTGGTAAGGTTGTGTTTAAAGTACCTTAGCATTTCACTTAGAGCATTGGGATAAATTTTCTAAAATATTTTCTAAGTGTTGGAGCGGAGTTTTTCGTCAAAAGTATTTTTTAAAGTTTTGAGGCGGAGTATTTTCTGGAAAAATAAAAAATTATTTTTTTCCTGCCTCGTTCGAGTGACAGAGCAGCTCGTTCAAGCGACAGAGTGATCTCTCGTGAAGCTCATTCGAGCGATACGTGTCATTGTTTGACAACTCTGACATCTCATTCGAGCGACGCACTTCCTTAATGTTTTCATAAATAGCGTGTTAAACAGCTCCATTTTTCTACAGAATACCTGAGAATTTTATTCTACGAAACTGCTCTGGAAGACATGTTTGTCTTCTCACTTTTGAGAGTTTTAACATGGTTTTCAATTAACAAAATATCCTAATCTTTATGTGAATTATTTTGGAACCTAAGAACAATTTTATGAAGTTTCTCTTGTAGAGAAATATCTCTACTGCTGATCTAGGTACCACTTGAGGGAGGTGTTGGGCTAACGTGACCACGTGTCAAAGGGAGTACTCATGGGTGTTCTTGGGCTGACTGAACTGCGATTCATGTGGAGTTGCTACGGAATTACATTATTGATATAGGTTGTAACCTATGTGGGTTTATTGAGGTTAATCCATTACAAATTTCACTTGTAATAATTATGAGTATTATTTGTGAAATAAAAGGTTTTATAAAAAAGGGCTTTTTTCCTGAAATCTGTGTGTCAGCAATTTATTTGTGATTGTTTGATTTATCCACACATAGTTGCATAGCTGAATAAAATTGGATTAAAAATTGACATCGATTAAATAAGGTTAAGTTGGAAATTTGCGAATTTGATTTAATCAGTATCGTGCACTCATTTACAAATTGGTATCAGAGCGGGGTTTTTTAAGTTATAGAGAGATCCCTATTTTTCGCAAAAGTTTGTGATGTTGATTTTTTTGAAAAATCAGATTTTTGAAATTTTTGCAATTTTTTCGATGGAACACTTATGTAATCGGATGCCCCCCTTTGATGACACGAGTCATAATTATGATGATTTAAATAGTTTGAATTTGATGTTTGTGAAAAAAATTGATTTTTTGGAAAAAGAAACTTGTCGTTTTAAATCCGCTATGTATTTTTGGCAAACGGTCCAAAATCAAAGAGATTTTTACCGTGAGAGACTTGTTTCTTTGGACCATGACTTTAAAGCTTTAGAATTGTCCAAAAAGGAGAGTGATCATAAAGTCCTATTTTTAGAAAAAGAATTGGAGGACTTTAAAACTCTAGGATTTGTGTTTGTGGCAAAGAGGATAAAAATAGTTTAATCGATGAGTTTGTCGCACGTGAGGAGAATCTTAGGGATAAGTGTGCATATTTTCAGGGAGTACGTGATAACCTTCTAGGAATGATTGAAAATTTAGATAAGGAGTCCCTGTAATTGGAAGAGTCTAATTCTTTGCTTGAGTCAAAAATTTATGAGATAAAAAATGATTTGATGGACTCGAGTAGTGTTGGTTGAAATGGTGGTGGCTCGTCATGTTCTCATGTGTCAAGTGTTAAAGCCAAGACCATTATTTATTTTAGAGGGTAAATAAATCTCAAGGATGTTATAGGTGTCGTTCCATCCGTTTACACATGTTCACATTGTGGTAGGAAAGGTCACCTTAGGCGTTTTTGTTTTGATCTTGGAAGAAGTCCTAGGAAGTTGAAATCTAGTGTTCCCTTGGTTTCCAAAACCCCTATGCATCGTTTCACACCTATTTGGGTTAGGAAATCACTTTTAGAGGCACTAGATATTAGACTAGTTGATTCTCGGTTGCTTGCACATAATTCTTCTCTTGTAATATCTTATAAATGATTATGTTTACATGGTTTGTTTGTCATACTCTAGTTATGCTTCATGTTATATTCTCACTAGTGATCTGACTTGTGTAATTTTTTTATTACCTTTTAATTTGAGAAACTTTTGAAAAATACAAAAAGATTTTATTTCGATAAAAATTTTGGAAAAAGACAAAAAGATTTTCGTATTTTGTTTTTACACCATTTATGATTGGACATTTAGGATGACCGAGTCATAATTTCATTCCATATCCATGAGACTGTTTGATAGTGTTTTGATATGTGTCATCGTTTCATTTTTGTGCTTTAAAATGTTTGGAGCCATTGAAATGTAATTTGTTGTTACTACCTACAAGCACTGTTCTAAAAAACCCGCCTAGGCTTGAGGCTTGGGAGAAATGCCCCGCCTTAAGCTTTTTACGCCTTATTCTTGGTAAAACCCTTAAGACGCACTTTTTTCTAAAAACAACAATGCTTAAGTGAAATGATATCGCCTTTTAAGGAATTTTTTTACAAACCGGAGCATTATCTCATCCAAAATGATCAAATAGTATTTTAATTTGCAAATATTCAGACATATTTTTATGATATGTGCAATTTTAGTATTTTAATAGCCTTGTTATGGTTAAAAAATATTAAAATATATTAAGAAGGCCTAAACGCCTTTTCACGCCGTTTTACACCTAAGGCTCGCGTAGGCTTCTAATGCTTAAGGCTTACCCTCCACGCCTCGATCACGCCCCACGTTTTTTAGAACCTTGCCTACAAGTTTGACTCATGAGTTCCTTTAATGCACACTTGCAAGGATTTGTTTGAATATTGTTATTTTCTATCACATATTAGTCGATGTGTTTTCATCTCAATTCTGTCTTTAAAACGAACCAAATGCGATAAAACTTGACAATGAAAGTAGTGCATGTAAGAACCGTTGTGTGAGTTTGTGTGGCTTATTTAAAAAACGGGGAAGGGCTATGAAAGGTACTTATTTATCCTTTGAGATTAACCCACCATTCAAATCGAACCTAGAAAATAAAATTTTGACAAAAACAGAAGCCAATGTCTAAAGAGGTTGAAAGAGCCCGAAAAAATTTTAAAGGCCATAAAAAGAAAAATATGCCAAATAGTAGGCCAATAGGATATAGTTTCATCGCCTCAAAAGAAAAATAAAAAGCATTATTATTAATTGAGGGATTTTGGATGGAATATAAAGAGGGTTTGCACGTCCTGACAAAGTCATGAAAAAGAGTTACATAGTTTTAGACGTTATTGGTGTGAAAATCATCTCTGACTTTGATTTGTCGATTTGATTAAGACGATGTCATCTAAATTTACAATTTTCGACACCTAAGGACAATTTTGAGATTCATTCGTTAAAAGTACACATATTCATCTTGAACATATGTTATGTTTGATTGCATTGATTTGCCTATCGAATTTTTCACACCCATTCATTTTACTTCCATGATTTGGTTGTCTTAGTGTAAATTCATGGTGTGCGATTTTTGTAAAATTATTTTTGCATTTTAGTATGAAAAATAGAAAAATCAAAAATAGTTTGTGGAAGCTTTTGAGTTACTCTTTTACATGAGCTTAGTTTGATCCATATTTGCTATGCATATTTGTCGTGACACTCCATGTTTGTTTTTGTTTGTTTGTTTTCTTGCCTATTTCGGACAAATAAGAAGGGGGAGAACGAATTATGGGGGAGTTTTTGTATTATGGGTGAGATTTGATTATTGATTGATTTATTCTTATATCATTTCAAACTCGATGTGTCACAAAGGTATTTGCTTTGTCTTATGTATGTAGGTATAAACGTTGAAGATCATATGTTGCACACCCTGATGAGAAAAGCTTAAAGGTTTGAAGATTTTTGGAGTTGAAGATTTTGAAAAAAAGTTTTGAGACTTATATGTTAAATACCTTTTTGGTTTTGGGTTCAAGGGAGAGTATTAGATTTGTATAGGCATTGTGATTTGATAATTCGGATGTTTTTATTTTGTACCGGCATAGACATAGGGGAGATTTGTAAGGACATTATTTCATTGTCCGGTTTATATTGAGTATGTCGTATGCCGCTACAACTGTCAAAGACTTATTAAAGTTCAATCATGCATCAAGACGAATTTGAATATCAATGTTCTTCAACATTCAAGCCTCTACGAGATTAATCTGCTAAGGTTGTGTTTAAAGTACCTTAGCATTTCACTTAGAGTGTTGGGAAAAAAATTCTAAAATATTTTCTAAGTGTTGGAACGGAGATTTTCGTCAAAAGTATTTTTTACAGTTTTGAGGCGGAGTATTTTCTAGCAAAATAAAAAATTATTTTTTTCTCGTCTCGTTCGATCGACGGTGTGATCTCGTGTGAAGCTCGTTCGATAAATGCGTGTCAATGTTCGAGCGACTCTGACATCTCGTTCGAGCGATGCACCATCTTAAAGTTTTTATAAATAGTGTGTACAGCTCCGTTTTTCTATAGAAGACTTAAGAATTTTATTTTACGAAAACTGCTTTGGCAAAAATATTTGTCTTCTCACTTATGAGAGTTTTAGCTTTGTTTTCAATTCACAAAACATCCTAATCTTTATGTGAATTGTTTTGGAACCCAAGAACATAATTTTGTGAAGTTTCTCTTGTAGAGAAAGATCTCTAATGTTGATCTAGGTGCCACTTGAGGGAGGTGCTGGGTTGACATGTCTGTGTGTCAAAACGAGTACACGTGGTTGTTTTTGGGGAATCTAAGTAAACAGACCTACAAAAGTAAAATAAAAAGAATACTTAATTGTACAAAGCTCTCAAAATATGAAACCGTACCCAATCTATCATAACAAAGATGAGGGAATACGTGCACATGCAACTACCTTACACACACACACTCACTTTAATGCATGAAGCTATTTTTATTCCAAAAATGTTACTTATTTCGATTAATTCGCCCTAATCTTATAAAGAACCCCTTCTTACTTAACTATATATTTATTTCTTAATTTAACACACCCGGTTAAATACTTTTAACAAATACCCTTTGTTTAAGGAACGCATTTCTTCACCGAAATTACCCACTACTCATACCATAATTACATTAGTATTTTCCTTGAAATAATATTTCAACACACGCAAGCATCACGTTAGAAAATACTTATTTTTCATTGAAAGCCTTTCATTAACACATTACTATGTTAATTATGGGTTAAACCTCTTTAGGTTTCTTACTACCCACTTTACCATTCCCTTTATTGCATGTACATTGGTCAATATTCTTATATCACTTGTCCTCATTATTCTTTACCGGAACATTTATTGATTTCATTCCAATTAGGTTGTCTTTTCTTAAATTCGCCACACAACTTATTTATTAACATATTCCACTTTTTATTATCTTTTTCTCATAATCTTTCAAATATTTTCATATTTTAATGGGCTCCACACCCCAGGCTATGTTACTATATGTTATGACCAGTGATTTTGGGTCTTTCACCCTAGGGCTTCGGGCCATCATTAAGTCCATATTAATGTGTTTTAACATTTTTCAAATGTCCGTACTATCAGACTTTCCTTTATCGGATGAAGCTAAAACTTAGGGTTTCACCCAACTTGTGTTACACATTAAAATCACCATTTCTTGTCCTTGATATACTTGCATTGATTTAATATCTAAAATCACTTTTGTTTAGGACTAATAATGTAACACCACTTTTAACATTTTTATTTCATAAAATGATCCACTTTATGTAAAATTGACATTTTATCCATTTGTTTCCAAACTTGTCCTTTCCTCAATTTTCACAAGTGTCATTTCTCAAAAGCATTGTTAAGTTACACACACTAACTTCTTAAATATTTCTAACTCATTAACTCTTATTTAACACTTTGGAGTGACATACTTTCCAAGTTGGAAATCTCTTTATTTCACTACTTTCTTTTTCAAATAGATCATTGAACATTTTGAAGACTTCTTTATAAGAAAAATAACATTTTCTTTATCAACACAAGTAGTCTTAAGACCATACACTTATCACATCTTCAACACTTATTCACACACTTGAAGGGACAAAATTTCTATTTTCTTTATTTCATGTTAACACTAATTAAAACCTCCACTAAACTTGTTTTTATGCTTATCATCAAAATACTGCAAGTTTATATGGATAGGAAGATGGATTCCAAGTCCAAAAATCCAAAATAATGAGTTTAACACATGATTTATTCAAGAAATTTCATTTGCAACAACATGCCTTTTTAAGACTAAAGACATTTTATTATCATTAAAACTTGAATAAATATCTATTTTTATGAAAATCCCAAATTCTTCAAGAAATTTTTTAAACATTTGTTCATAAAATATCTTTAACAATATAAACATTATTTTCAAAACATTTTATTCCGTAAGATATTTAACATCAAATTTTCTTGAAATATATCATTCACTCAATACTTTTGATATCCCTTTTTTAACCCGTTTACACAAAACCATGAGAAATAACCTCTTTAAACCATATATACATCCTACTTTTACCAACTCAACTACAAGACCAATACTATGGAAAAATAGAGTTTTTAAGCTAATAACAGAGTTTTTCCGCCTCAAAGAAGATCCAAAAAGGTCGTATGAATGTAGAAGAATATGGCAACCTCCCACCTCCTAAGGTGGCCTTAAAGAGGTTCCCTAGCTCCACTAATCTGGCCTTTAAGAAAGATCCAAGCGAAAACTCCTTCAAACTCCATTAATCTTCTACATTTCTTCTTTTAAAAACCCTAACAATATCTTTAAAATTCGTAGATTTACCCAACAAAGGTGTAAAATTCTTAAATATAGAATAACATGGTTAAACTATGGTGGTTTTAGGTGGAAGGATGGTGGTGCTAGGGTAGTGTGTGGTGGTTTGCGATGGAGGAACGCTCAAGAGCGAGAGAGACAGAGAAAAAATCTGATTTGGTATTCCCCAAATGAGCCAAACTCACATTAAATCGTTCCAAAACCCTAAGGGTTAAATTCCCCGAATGCCCCTACACTTAACCCTTTAACCCAAGGTCGATTACGTCTTTTATCCCGCGTTTTGATTTGAGCCGCTGAGAGATCGACACCTCATCCCATGCGAAGACCCTTGTTATGACACCACATCAAAAAGAACAAAACTTTTAAAATCTGCTCCGGTCGTTCGAACGACATTTACCCTCTTTCGAATGAGATGCTCTCTCATTTGAACGAGACTTCTAACGAGGTACTAATGAGGATAAAATCGAGGGTTAAATGGGACGTGAGAAGAACCTCATTCTAACAAGAAATGCCACATCGTTCGAACATCAACTTCTAATGAGATTCCAGAAAATGAGGGAAATCGACCCTTTACTAGGTCGTTCAAAGTATGTTCGATTCGAACGGCTCATTGAATGGAAGGGTCACTACGTTCGAGCGACTTTAGTTTTTTCCCTATATAAACTTTAGGTTATAAAATCTCTGATCCAACCATCACGAAAGGCACAGGGTCTCCCAAATCTAATTCAAGGTCCATCACACCTGGTCTAAAGCCCAATTGGGTCCTACCAAGTTACCAAATCACATGGGTGCGGTCAAAGTCACGGGGCGAGTGTTACATTCTTCCCTTCTTAGGGAATTTCATCCTTGAAATTATTAATCCATCAATTCCACAAATTCCTTGGACTATCAATCGTTAATATTTGTTATAGTAAACTTTCAAGGCTAAGTCATCGAAGTCCTCAATCACCAAAAAGTCATCTTACTCCTTTTCACAAGGGTTGCCATTAAAGAACTAGACATGCAACATGTTATAATGCTCACCATAAAGCTAGCCATGAAAATTACATAACAGTCCTTAAGTCTTCCTTTACTCAATGATCAGGCTCAATCAAGTCCTAATAATTATGTGCTAATAGCCAAGTATATTGGCACCTCTATTGAGGACACTCTCTTGGGATTGACACTCACCCAAGAGAAAATGACATGGAACTAATCACCAAATTCATCTTCATAATTTGTTTTAATTCTTGGGACGAACTATACTGAATCTCCTCAAATTCTAGGGTCTTCCTAACCATGCAATTCCCTTTAACTTGATACTAATCTCGTATCACAAGTTCTTCACATTTTTTTTGGGGGGGGGGGGGGGGGGGACATGCCACTAAGTTCCTAATCATGAGTCCAACCAATACCTTCCCATAGGACCCTTCCATGAACCTAGGGAGTTATAACATTATACGATGTCCTAAAATCTCCATCCTTCTCTTTACAATCAGAGCCACTAACTACCATGTTGGCCAATTATAAGTTCACTAATCCTAAGGCGAATGTATCGATGAGCAAACCGTGCAACCGAAAGCCCATCCACCCATACACAAAACTTTTTGCAGTAATAAGGAAACTTTAGACAACGGTGCACTCAGTTACCTAGTTGCATTGACCATGCCAGGTCTATCCATACTTTACTAGGACAAATCGCACTGTACCATAACATGCCACGTACCCCGGTTACCAAAACCATGGGAACACAATAATCGATTATCAAAATTGAAAGGGACACAAAAAATCATAAATGATGAACAACCGTTATGGGAGAATCCCATCCGCACGTAAGGGACTATGACTTATGAAAGGTGAACCTGCACAACATGCTTTGAAGTCTACGACTCCTCACAGACATCCTCATTAAATCCTAGCCTAGCCATACATCCTGGCTCGAGTCACAGATCGTGATGCTCGGATCGTGAACTATTCATTCCCATAAGATGAAAACAACATGCGAACCTATTGTCCTTTGAAAAGTCAAACATTAGACTCCCCTCCTTAGGTATAAGGTTTCCCCCTTACACCCATGACAGGCGTGAAACACTTCGATTGGAGAATGCATAACATCTTTTTCAATGTCACCTTATCCACATCTCTAGTCAACGTGACGTCGTGACCAACCTAACACGCCTAGGTCATTATCGAGATTATCGTACTATAATTGTATCCCAAGCATCTCTTTAAGTAATGCCCCCACTAAGTGAAGCATTCACCTTATTATACCCTCCACTGCCACAAGGTCATCACTGCGCCTATCTCCAAATTCTACCCAAAATGGATCTACATGATGGCCACACTGGTCGTCATCAACATTGTCGAGATAACAAGTGTTCTACACTTCTGAGAACTACTCCTTGTCCTTCTAGTGCTATTCCATCTTACAATGTCAACACATGTCGATATCCTAGCTATGCTTCGATATCCTAAACATGACATTATCAATCTAGGTCCAAAATTCATTTCCTAGCACTCCTCAAAATCAAGTATATCATCCCAAGACACCTGAACATCACGCCCAATTATGACATGAGCTTTTAATTTCCCTTAAGAGGTTATGTTACCCATCTGTGCCAATTCGAACGATAATACCAAGGACGTACACTAATAGACTCTTTAAAAATTGACCGATAACCTGAGATCATCACGTGACCATCCATGCTACCGAATTTAACTGGTTCCCTAAGGAAACCAAGATCACCCCAATTCAAAAGTCATCAAAAACCTGATAGGTTTTCATCACTTATAATCCTCTTATCATAGGTACGCTCTATTAATTTACGCTCTACTAATTTCCCAATATTCGCATCGTGGCCATTAAGTACTCACAAAGATACTGGCCTATAAGTCTCCATATATGGTACGCCTTAACCTTTGAACACACTAAGGCATCACAACAAGTCAGTTTTTATTCCTCAATGATGCCACAAGTAATCAGTCCAAAGGATTCTCCAAGTACTTCCTAAAATCTTTTCCATAGTCAAATAGTCTTTCATTCCATCATTACTTAGGTCACTAGGATGGGCTACAACACCTAAACAAGAATCTTATCCCCCATTTGATCGAGACTCTGACATATTTCTAACCTACGACTCTCTTATCGAGATCTTATAAAGGTTCAAAAATCTTCTTCCAAATGGATGATGCCCTAAGCCATGCATCAAACCATGGATTGACACTACTAAGGATTTTGGCAGGATATGGAACGTCGTATATAAGCCATAAGCCTCTAGGTCTACACTACTGACTTCACTAGAGATCATATTCATCAACGTTGCATCATATTCTCTAAAACCTTATCATAGAAGACTATCAAGGGTTCAGTCTGTAAAGACATTATTTCACATTGTCCGTTCATAATTGAGTATGTCATATACCGCTACAATTATCAAAGAATTATTCATGTTCAATCTTGCATCAAGAGAGATCCGAATATCATAGTTCTTCAATATTCAAGCCTTCGTAAGTTTAACTTTGGTAAGGTTGTGTTTTAAGTCCTTAATGGTTCACTTATAATATTGGGATAACTTTTATGGAAATTTTTCTAAGTGTTGAAGCAGAATTTTTCGTCAAAATATTATCTAAGTGTTGAGGCGGACCTAATTAAAATATAATTTTTCGCTTCACTCGTTTGAGCAACATACAGGGGTCGTTCAAACGGCATCCCATGTCGCGCGAAGTGTCATTTAAATGGAACGTGTCTCATTCAAGCGACGTTGCTTTTTCGTTCGAGCGAGATGTCGCCTTAATGTTTTCTATAAATCAGTTTTTTCGGTTTTCGCTTTTGTTGAGAAGACTTGAAAATATAATTTTACGCAAACTGCTTTGGCAGAATACTTTGTCTTCTCATTTTGAAGGTTTTGATCCTCGTTTTTAATTCAAAAATAATCCCAATAGTTTATGTGAGTTGTTTTGGAACCCAAGAACACAATTTTGTGAAGTTTCTCTTGTAGAGAAGACCTCTACTGCTGATCTAGGTGTTGATTGATTGAGGTACTAGCCTGACCCGACTGCGTGTCGATAAGGTGTACTCGTGGGTGTTCTTGGGATGATTTAGATTGCGTGTTCATGTGGATCTTCTTCGGTTGATTCATTGGTGACTCTAGGTTGTGGTCTATGTGGGTTTTTTATGGTTTACTCATTGCGGATTTCATTGTAATCATTGTAAGTATTATAGTAAAATAAAGATTTTACCCGAAAGGGTTTTTTTCCTGAAATCTGTGAGTTAGCAATTTTATTTGTGATGGTTTGACACACACACCTATAGTTGCATGTTTAGGGGATGAATTAATTTGGTTTAAAATTGACTCGTGTTAAATAAGTTTAAATTCGGAATTTGTGAATTTATTTAAATTAGTATCACACGGCACATTCTCACACTCCTACTTCACTTCAACCATCATTGTTACATACATAACGTACTCACCACCAATGGAAGATAACTCTCATCATAGCTTACGAGATACAACTTTCAATCAAAAATAACCAAGGCACTTACCTAATAATAGTTTCCTATCGATTACGACCGAGTACACATCCTTAAGTAATGACCAACACGGGTTTACATTCCTACCGAATTATCAAATGCTTGCATCATGACACTACCTCAAGGCTCAAGTTCGCCTAACCACATCATCAACATTAACTGCCCATAATTACCGTACCCAAGAACTTAATGCATCCTTGTCACAAATCAACATCGCTTAGGCATGATACTCTAGTCACCTAACCTCCACGGATGACTTCACGCGATTTATGTCTCTAACTCAATGGATGTAATTTAGCTTTATTAATATCTTAATAGACCTCTCATATCATCAAGGGTTGATATACAAGTACCTCATGCTAAAAAATGTGGTATCGCCACTATTGGCTCGTAAAGATACTTACTAATCACTAAGGTATCTAAATCAGATACGCGGAAGCGATTGATGATAACTAACTTAATCGCATGCCACCTACTAATGAATTACTCGTCGTCCTGATCTCCTTGACTCCACCATCGAGAACATGAACTGAAACCATCACCAATCTAGCGTGACCGTCCCAAAACTAACATTGGCATCGAAAGATCCACCACCGCCCTCAGCAGGTCACTCTCGAAAGGAACTTTGAACCTAGAGCTCTGATACCATTTGTAACGACACGGATTTATGGGCTACTCGTGGTCAAACTGGTCTGACCCGAATGTTAGGTGTGAAGTGTAATGAGACAACCTAAATAAAGTTGTTAGTTCAGTTTTATTTAATTAGCGTTTCATTTGTTTATCGTGTGATTTCCATTTAAATCAGTCTACATGAGGGACCCATGAGAAGCGTCCCCAGAATCCAAGCATGCAGAGCTGCTGACATAAAACAAAAAGGATACTTACCTGTACAACTCTCTCAAAATATAAAACCGCACTCAACCTGCCTTAACAAAGACAAGGGAATGAGTTGAATGCCCAGTGGAAAAATATAACAATGCAATATAGAATCGAATGACAGAAAAGATACTCTAACATGTCATATCTACGTGCACATGCAACAACCTCATGTATGTGTATATATATATATATATATATATATATATGTAAAATGTTACTTATTCTGATTAATTCGCCTTAATATTATAAAGAACCCCTTCTTACTTGACTAGAAATTTATGTCTTGATTTAACACAACCGGTTAAATACTTTTAATAAATACCCTTTTTTTAATGAAAGTATTGCTTCACCGAAATTACCCCTTACTTATACCATATTTATATTAGTATTTTTCTTAAAAATCACCTTTCAACACACGCAAGCATCGCATTAAAAAACACTTATTTTTCGTTGAAAACCTTTCATAAACACAATATTGTGTTAATTATGGGTCAAACCTCTTTAGTTTGCTTACTTATCCACTTGAACACATCACTTTATCATTCCCTTTACTTCATGTACATTTCTCAATTTTCTTACATCACTTGTCCTCATTATTCTTTACCGGAACATTTATTGATTTCATTCAATTGAGGTTGCCATTTATTATATTCGTCGCACAACCCATTTCTTGACATGTTCCACTTTTCATTATCTTTTTCTCGAAATCATCCAAATATCCACATACTTTAACGGGCTCCACACCGCTGGTAATGCTATCATATGCTCTGACCAGTGATTTTGGATCTTTCACCCTAGGGCTTCGGGCCCTTCTTAGTTATCTCTGGTGTCATCCGAGTCTATATTAATGTGTTATACTATTTTTCAAATGTCCACATTATCACACTTTCCTTTATCGGCAGAAGTCAAAACTCAGGTTTCACCCCAACTTGTGACAAAATCATCATTTCTTATCCTTGATACACTTGCATTGATTTAATTACAAAAATCGATTTCGTTTATAACTAATTTTGTAACACCATTTCCAACATTTTTACTTCATAAAAATTTTCAATTTATATAAAATTACCATTTTACCCATTTGTTTCCAAACTTGTCTTTCCTCCATTTTCACAATTGTCATTTTCCAAAAACATTGTTAGGTTACACACACTAACTTCTTAAATATTTTTAACTCATTAACACTCATTTAACACTTTGGAGTGACATACTTCTCAAGTTGGAAATCTCTTCATTTTGAAGACTGCTTTATAAGAAAAATGCCATTTCCTTTATTAACACAAGTAGTCTTAAGACTATACATTTATCACATCTTCAACACTTATTCATAAACTTTAAAGGCTTAAATTTATATTTTTTTTATTTTAAGTTAACACTCATTAAAACCTCCATTAAACTTGTTTTTATGCTTATCATCAAAATACTACTAGTTTATATACATAGGAAGAGGGATTTTAAGTTCAAAAATCCAAAATAATGAGTTTAACACATGATTTATTCAAAAAAAATCATAATGTTTGCAGCAACATGCCTTTTCAAGACTAAAGACATTTTTTGATCATTCAAACTTGAAAAATGTCCATTTTTATGAAAATCCCAAATTTTACAAAAAAAACTTCAATATATTTGTTCACAAGATATCTTTAACGGTATAAACATTATTTTCAAAACATTTTATTCCATAAAATGTTTAACATCAAGTTTTATTGAAATATATCATTCACTCAACACTCTTGAAGCTATATATATATGTGTGTGTGTGTGTGTGTGTGTGTAAGTGTCTGGGAACTTAAAGCTATATTGTGATGTACATAGACAACTAGGTAAATTCATAAGTAAGGTTAGCTTATATAAATCCTAGTTACACGGTCACATGAATTAGGATTGTTAAAGGGAGATTGGGTTAAACTAGTGAATTGGGTTAGCTTCATCTAGTGTAATTTAGTGGTACATTAGGCATGCACATTAGTTGAGAGGTGAGAATTCTCAAGTGAGTGTCGAAATACTAACATGTATGTAATATCAACTGGTGAGCATTTTAAATACTTGCTAAACTATTTTAATGTTGTTTTACACTCGGGCTCTGACCTGTTTTCTTTTATCTTTTCTCCCTCTTATATATATATATATATATATATATATATATATATATATATATATATATATATATATTACAGGTGCCCAGCCACAGGGACATCAGGCCTAGATCTTTGGACCATTGACGTGCTATAACCAGTGTGGAAGTTGCAGGGACTTGCAGTAGGCGACTTCATCCTTGTCTTCTCATTCTTCTATTTTGTCCTCTCTAGTTAGGGCTTGTGTTGCCCATTTCCATATTTCTTTGAGTTCAGTGAGAGATTTGTACTCTTTATTGTTTCAGTATTCAGCTATTGTTGGGATTGTTTTATTTATTACTTTGTCCTGCAATTGGGATTCATTATTTGGATTGATTTTGTAAGGACATAATTTTATAAATGTCCATCACAATTTGAGTATGTCGTATACCGCTACAAGTCGTCGAAGAATTGAAGAAGATTGCATCTACAAAAGACGAATCCGAATTACAAGTGGTCTTCAACATTCAAGCCCAATAATATGAACTTTGGTAAGATTAGTAGTGGCAAATGGACAGTTATGGGCGATTATGGACGGGTCAAAATGGATACGGATAAATTTGGACGGGTCAAAAGCGGGTCAGACAGAAGAATTTGGATGTGTTGGGTCGGGTCAAATTCGGGTCGGGTTGACCCGCTTTTTTTTTGAAAAAACAAATATTATACCATATACGAATAAATATGGTATAATAATTTTGAAAAAATATACAAGTACTTAAATAAAAAAAATCTTTAAACTCTTGGTAATTTGAGCTTTATGTTTGAGAGGTCCCAAAACCATTTTGACCCGCTAATGACCCGCCAAAAAACCGTCTTATTGGATCGCTCAAACCATTTTGACCCATAACACAATTAATGGGCCCCAAACACATTATTTGGGTGGATTATGGACGGTTTCATCCTCAAGAGCCCATATTGTCGGGCCTAGGTAAGATCATGTTTTAAGTTTCATTTACATTTCATATTAAGAGTGTTGGGATATTTTTAAAAAGAGTTTTAAAAAGTTTTTATATAAAAATATTTTTATAAATTTTTTTTTATAAAAAGATTTGTTACTGTTTTCGAAAAAAAAAAAGGGTTTTGAAAAGTTTTTGAGAAATTTTCTAAGTCCTATAGCATTCCTCGATTTTGACGCTCAGGTTGTTCAAGAGAGATCCCCATCTCGTTCGAGCGACATTGAGATGTCGCACGATGTCGTTCAAATGACACGCGCATATAGTTCGAGCAAGATCTCCTTTTTATTTGAATGACCGAGGCGGTACGATTTTCTATAAATACTCATTAAATGGTTTTGTTTTCTTTAAGCAGTCCCAGCATTTTAAAAGACAGAAAACTGCGAATCTGCAAAATTCTTTTGACTTCTTCTTTTAGGGTTTTCATCCCTTTTGTTTGCAATTCACAAAAATCCCAATTACTTTTGAGTGAGTTGTTTTGTGAAACCCAAGAACATATTTTGCCTTTGTTCATTCTTTGTGGGGAGAGCTCTGTAACCGACAGTTGCGTGCTATTGTGGACAGAGTCCATGTGAAGATTTTAGACTGCATGTGTGGACTGCGCGTCCTGGTGGTATAGCTGCGTGCGAACCATTGTTGTTTTATTTCTAGCCGTTGCTTTGGAGGTTTAACGAAGACACTGTGTGTTACTCTTGTGGGCGAAAGCAAGATGGTATGTAAGTCAATGGTCTTGTAAACTTGTCAGAGTTCTAGAAATAAAAGGTTTTTCCCTTTGAAGATTTTTCCTGAAATTTTGTGTCGCATGCTATATCTTATTTGGTTTGATACGTAGTTGCATGTTTAGGGACTGAATTAATTTGGTTTAAAAATAGACTCTAATTAAATAAGTGTGCAAAATTAGAAATTTACAAATTTTAATTAATTATCACACCGTCATATTTTACAAATTGGTATCAGAGAGGGTTACACTAATTTATCGTGTGATCTTTGTTTTCGGCAAAAATTTGTGTGATGTTGATTTTTTTTAAAAATAATTTTGTGAAAATCGCAATTTTTCCAATGGAACGTTCATTTAATAAGGTGCCTATTTTTTATGGAAAACATTATGCCTATTGAAAAGCTCGCATGAAATCTAGTTTAAAATCCATTTACGAGCGTGTTTGGTTGCTTTGCAAAAATGGATGGAATCCTCCCACTGTCACCATTGAAAATATCACATCTTTAAAACCTGTGTCAGATTGGACTGAGAACGATTTTAAAATGTCGAATTTTAATTCTCGTCGACTGAGTGTTATTTCTCGAGCTATCACTCCTGATGAGTTTCGCCGAATTATGATGTGTACCACGTCTAAAGAGGCTTTGGATGTCTTGAAATTGACACGTGAGTGTATAAACGCGGTTCAAGAATCAAAATTACAAAATTTGGCCACCCAATTTGAGACTATCACCATGTCTGAGTCTGAATGATTTGATGATTTTTATGTACGTTTGTCGAACATTATAAACACCAGTTTTAATTTGGGTGAGGTGATTGATAACACGCGTGTCGTTAAAAAGATTTTGAGATCTCTCCCAAAACGCTTTATTCCTAAAGTCACGGTTTTGAACTCTTTGGGAAATTTTAAATCACTTAAGTTGGAAGAACTTGTAAGAGATCTTCAAACCTATGAGATTGACATGTTTCCTCAAACCATTAAGGGTAAGGATAAAGGAGTTTCTTTAAAGACTCATTTTAAGTAAAAGAAATAAAAAGTTTGTGAGTCCGATTCTGAGGATGATTTGAGTGTTTCGAGTGAGGGTGAAGGTGAGTGTGAAAGTGGAGATGAAAGTGAGCTCCAAATTTCTTTTATAGATTTGTATGCTAAGACTTTAAAGACAAAAAATTAAATAAAAAGTTAAGTCTCAAGGTGAAAATTTTGGAGAGAGATATTGGGATTTGGGGAGAGTTTGAGTCCAAAGCAAGTCAACTTGAGAAGGTGAAAGTGAGTTTGAGTGAGCAGTTGATTGCTTTAGGTAGGGAGAAGTGTGATTTGACCAACACAGTGTCTAGTCTGACGACACGTGTATCCCAACTCGAGAGTGATCTCGAACGTGCCCGGGAGGTCAAAGTCCCTTTAGATAACGCATCTAAGAAGGTTGGAAAGATTATTCTCAATCCTATTTTGGGTAGTGATGAGAGTTTAGGAATAAGTCATAACGGTGCTTCTACTTTCCAAATAGTACCCGAGTTGGTTCCTAATTTAGTGTTAGATTCACATGAGTCTCACCCTAACCCACCTAGGCGTCCTAGAGTTTTTGAGAGAGGTGTTACTAGGCCTATATATGTTTGTTCCCGTTGCAAAAGGAGAGGATACCTTAGGGAATTTTGTTTTATGTTAGCTTATGTGTCACGTTTTGCTACTACACATGTTTTTGCCGCACATGCACCCACACATGATACATTGCATGCTCCTGGAGACTACATGAGAGAGTTTGCACATTTAGGTGAACAAGTTAAGTTTTTGGCCAAAACTTCACAAAATTTTATGGAGGTTTTTCATAAGTTGGCACCACCTTTGGAAAACCCCTTCGCACCTAACGATTGACGTTTGACTTGTTTACAAGCATAGGATGTTTTTTTTCATGATGACATTATTTTCTTATTACTAGTATGTATAATTTTTGTATGTTTTCCTTTTTTTGAAATTTTTTTTGGAAAAATAGAAAAAGATTTTATTTTGATAAAATTAATGTGAAAATCCAAAAAGATTTTTGTATTTTGTTTGAACCTTTTATGGATGAACACTTAGGATGACCATGTCACAATTTCATTCCATTTATCGATGTGACTATTTGATAGTGTATTCAGACAATAGGTCAATTCATCCATGTGTTTTATAATGTTTGGAGTCATTAAGATGAAATTAGTGTTACTTCCTACATTTTTGACTCATGGTTTCCTTTATTGCACACGTGCACGAATTTGTTTGATTATTGTGCTTGCCTTATCACATGTTGGTTGGGTGTTTTCACTTCAATCTTGTCTCTAAAATGAACCAAGCGCGATAAAACTTGATAATAAAGTTGTGCCTAAAATAACCGTGTGTGAGTTTGTGTACTTTATTTGAAAACGGGGAAGGGTTGCGAAAGATTCACATTTGACCTTTGCGAATACTAAGCCACCATTAAATCGGACCTAAAAAATTGAGGAATTTTATTTATCCGGGGTCCAAAGAGGTTTAAAAGAGCTCGAAAAAATTTAAAGGTAATAAAAAGAAATTCATGCCAAAAAGAGGCCATTAGGTTTTTACACCAATTCTCCAATGTTTGAGAATTTAGATTACCTCTAAAAGAAAATATGCATGAGGGAGTTTGGATGGAATTTAAAACGGGTTTGCACGTCCTTGAAAGTCTTGAAAAAAGCGCTACATCGTTTTGGACATTATTGGGGTGTAAATCACTTTGACTTTGATTGCTGATTTGCATAAGACGATATCATCTAAATTCAACAATTTTTTCACCTAATGATACTTTTGATGTTCATTCATTAGGGGTAAAAGTATTCATCATGCACGTATGATTGATTGATTTTATTTACCTATCGAATGTGTTAACCCCCATTCATTCCATTTCCATGACTTGGTTGTTTTAGTTAAATCCATGGTGTGATTGTTGTAACATATTTTTTCTTTGAAAAAATTGCAAAATCCAAAAATAGTTTGTGGAATCTTTTGAAATACTCCTTTTCATGCGTAGCTTGATCCATTTTTTCTATGATTTTGTCGTGACACTCCTTGTTTAGTTTGTTTCTTCTTATCTGTCTATTTGGGGACATTATAAAAAGGGGGAGAACGAATTATGATTGTATGGGGAGTTTTTGCATTATGGGGGAGATTTGATTTTATTGATTGATTTATTCTTATATCATTTCAAACTCGATGCGTCACGAAGGTATTTGCTTTATCTCATGTGTATAGGTACAAAATTGAAGATTAAAATGTTGCACACCCTGATGAGAAAGCTTTGAGAGTTTTGATGTTGAAGAAAAAAATTGAGAACTTGCAAATATTACCTTTTCAGTTTTGGGATTCATGGGAGGGTAGATTTGTATAGGCATTTTGGTATTTTATAAGTCGGATATTTTTATGTATATACCGGCATAGACATAGGGGGAGATTTGTAAGGGCATAATTTTATAAATGTCCGTCACAATTTTAGTATGTCATATACCGCTACAAGTCATCGAAGAATTGAAGAAGATTGCATCTACAAAAGACGAATCCGAATTATAAGTGGTCTTCAACATTCAAGCCCAACAATATGAACTTTGGTAAGATCATGTTTCAAGTTTCATTTACATTTCATATTAAGAGTGTTAGGATATTTTTAAAAAGAGTTTTAAAAAGCTTTTATATAAAAATGTTTTTATAAATGTTTTTTTATAAAAAGGTTTGTTACTGTTTTCGAAAAAAAAAAGTCGTTTTGAAAAATTTTGGAGAAATTTTCTAAGTCCTGTAGCATTCCTCGATTTTGATGCTCAGATCGTTCAAGCGAGATCCCCATCTCGTTCGAGCGACATTGAGATGCCGCGCGATGTCGTTCAAATGACACGTGCATCTCGTTCGAGCGAGATCTCCTTTTTGTTCGAACGACCGAGGTGGTGTGATTTTCTATAAATACTCATTAAATGGTTTTGTTTTCATTAAGAAGTCCCAGCGTTTTAAAAGACAGAAAACTGCGAATCTGCAGAATTCTTTTGACTTCTTCTTTTAGGGTTTTCATCCCTTTTGTTTACAATTCACAAAAATCCCAATTACTTTTGTGTGAGTTGTTTTGTGGAACCCAAGAACATATTTTTCCTTTGTTCATTATTTGTGGGGAGATCTCTGCAACTGACAGTTACGAGCTATTGTGGAGGGAGTCCGTGTGAAGATTTTAGATTGCGTGTCTGGACTGCGCATCCTGGTGGTATAGATGCGTGTGAACCATTGTTGTTTTATTTCTAGCCATTGCTTTGGAGGTTTGACAAAGACACCGTGTGTTACTCTTGTGGGCGAAAGCAAGATGGTATGTAAGTCAATGGTCTTGTAAACTTGTCAGATTTCTAGAAATAAAAGGTTTTCCCCTTATGGGATTTTTCCTGAAATTTTGTGTCGCATGCTATATCTTATTTGGTTTGGTACGTAGTTGCATGTTTAGGGGCTGAATTAATTTGGTTTAAAAATAGACTCTAATTAAATAAGTGTGCCAAATTAGAAATTTGCGAATTTTAATTAATTATCACACCACATTTATTCGTTTACAGATTTATCTAGATTAGTCATTTTCGTCAGATGGTTTGGTTTTAATATTATTGTTTGCGTTAAAAAAATGGTTTTTAAGTAAATAATAACAATCGGACTTACTTTAAATTAACTGTTTTGACACTTAGCTTAATTATTTATTAGGTGATTAATAAAAAAAATTATTTTACGACAGTGATGCTAAGAATTAACCAAACGGGCACTTTGAATTAATTTAATAAAGGACTGATCACCCGGTATTTAATTAGGCATGGTGTCACAAGTGGTATCAGAGCATCACGTTCTAGTGTCATTAGGATCTTTGCGGCTTATTAAGCTTCCAGCGTTGCTTTGTTTGATATAGAGCCCTATGTTTAGGATTGTTGATTTCTATGGTGAGATTTCGTTTTCCCGCTATAATATGTATATATTATTGAATCTTATTTGCGTTCGTGCACGTTCGAACAATAAAGTATAACAAGCGAGGGTCGTTGGGTGGAGAGTAGGAGGCAAGGCTTAGTTGAGGTTATAGAGTATATTCGAGGATAATGACCGTAGTCAAGGTCACCCCTATCATGGCCCGAGAATCCCGAACTGTGAAGACGGCTAGGGCGCGACATATGATTTCCAAGTGCTGCTAAAGTTGAAAGTGTTGCCAAATTAGACTCACCCAACTTGGTAGGACTGGGAGAGAGTCAAACGAAACATTGAGGAAAGCCATCAGTGGAAGTTCTAGAAATGCGGGAGTTGTGTGTGTTAACCAACAAATATAATATATCCAAAGGCTTGGGCATATGGCTGAGTGTGGTTAACCGGAAGTGAAAATTTGGGGTAAAATTTTTCTTGACTCGTCAAAGAAAAGTTATATTGGTGGGAGTCAACCACCACATTTAGAAATGGAATGTTGTGTTAATGGAAGGATCTTAGGTACGATTTACGGTTTGACCGCAAGTTACTTCATCAGATGTTCAGGTTAAGATGTGAATGTCGTTTTCAACTCATCACAGGAGCGCCGGACAGAGGTCTATGTGTGAAAATGAATGTAATTATTCAGCAAATCTTGTGCCAGATGAAGTAGATACAAATGGAGGAGAGGATTTCAAGTGGGAGATCGACTCATAAGAAAAGTTAATAACACTTAAAGGGAATTATGCTGGACGGTCGACCCTGAGGGTGATAATATCGTGCTTTGTCAAAGGAGATGTTAATGCTTCTTTGTGTGGGAAGCTAAAATAATCGAAGAATTTAGTCAGAGAATAAGACTGGATGAAATGGTGGTAGTGAATCACCACAAGGGGGAGACCCATCAGGGGACCCATTTAAATTATTCAGATAGTTAAACTCATTCCAAGCAATGGTGAATTCAGTAAGGGCTATTGAAACCAGTAGCATGTTCCTTAGGGCCAACAAAGCTAAGGGAACAATGGGGGTAACCATCAAGATCGAAATTACCAAAGTTCGAGAGAAGGACAGCCCTAATATGGTCAGTATAACGGGAGATAAGTGGATTATGTGTAGAGGAATTTTATGGAGAGTAAAACCATATGCGTTAATTTTTCCCGAAGCGAGTAAAGGGACAAGGGTATGGTGCTTGCAAGGGCAATGGTTAGTGTAGTTTTTGGTTTGGTTCGGATAGGCATGTTATGTCCGGAAAACCATTTGAGCAGCCAGGGCGATTGGCAAGGTAGGATTAGGAGTTTTATCCTCGGCGGATGAGGCGTGTTTTATGTGACACGAACGAGTCACTATATATTAATTTTTGCTAGATTCACACGTGAGACGAGCTTAATGCATATATCGATAATGTTATTATTGTGTGAATGTTTTCCCTGGTCTAGCGAGATTATCTTTACTGTCATCTGTGGAGGATAAAGGGGTGTATTGATAGTGTTATATACTTTATTGAGATTACTCATCTTACGGATGCGTTATACGAGTATGATATTATCCTGATTATGGTTTTAAAAGTAATGGTTAAAACGATAGTGGGCAGTTATTATAAAGCTTTCGAGGTTACTTCTCTAGTGCATGATGTTTTGTTCTGGCGAAACCTCACCTGTGAGAGGGTCGGCCTTGCATTTATATCATATATTATAGAGACTTTGAAAGGTATAGTGGTATCAAAATGTTTAATCCCGGGGTGTGTAGGGACCTTGTTGTTATGATTCAGTGTGTATTGGGTTTACTGTTGAGCGGAAACATTTAACTCATTATCATATTTAACGCACAGGACCTGGTGATAGGAAGGGCGCATTGTTATATCTATCCTTTTGAGACGTGGGAGTTAAGATTTATATTTATATGTCTGGGGACAGGATTTCGAGAGTCCCGATTGTATGTGTACAAGGTTTATGGAATTTGATTACCACCAATACTGAGCGGTAGTGCAATTAGCGAAAAGCTCCTTGTTTAAGTGTAATTGCGAAAATAGATGTAACTTTTATGTCCAGAGACGGGAATATAGGGGTACATGTTATGGATTGAGCGCCTAACGGATTTCAATAACCGACAATGCTAGGTAGTAGTGTATCGGGGGGGTTCCTTATTTGGATTTCGCTTTGCGAGACAAACCCCGCATGAAACTTAGCGTAAGGTTAGAAGTAGGGAGATGTTTGGTCATTCGTCCATGAGTCCAGTACCTCGACCATTATAGAAGTATGTACTTATAATTGTAAGTTAAAGATTAAATTACGATATAAGGCCAGTGGAGCCGATTGTGCGGTGAGGAGGCATTGAAATTTTTGTTTTATCACCATGAGTTGAAGGGAGGAACGATGTTAAGGAGGAGTTAGAACTTCAATTTCTAGGGTAATTGATAGTACCCAAGGGTTGTAGCCACGTTGTGAGTGTAGGAGCAATAAAGAATTAGGTATTATGTGTGAAGTGTATGTGATGCTTACGACAGTATGCGCGATTTATAGGGTGTGTGGGCACCCTAGTTAGCTGATGTTAGAATCGTTTGAGTTAAAGAGACATTGGAATAAATGTGTGAAATATATGCCTGATGGACTAATATAACGAAGAAAAAAAGAAAGAGTGGATTAAGTATCATGTGAGAAGGACGATAATCCATATACGTGTACAATAAGAGTAGCATACCCGAATTTCGTTAGAAGGTTGTGGGAAGCCATTTAAAAGGGGTATTCCTTGAGAAAAGTAAAATTTAACTATTATGGGAAAACACTTGGAGAGGAGTTTTACCTAGTGAAATGTTGAGAGCAACTTGCACGTAAAAATAATGATGATGTTAGTAAGGTATAAAATTAGAATTCGATGTTGAGCGGGACATAGTGAGTAGTCTCCACATGCACCACTCATAGATAGAATGCGGTTGGAGCAAGAGGATCAACCTGAGAATTTTTTAGCAAGCCGACGAATCCTGTAATGGAAGAGGGCAATTAAGTTGTTAATTTTCTTTGATGGGTTGCCAATCTCATAATAAGGTCACGGGCCCCTCCGAATGGACAAGTTGACCTAAAAAAAGTAATTGTTATTCTTTCGAGTGATTTACACTATTAGATAGTATGCCCCAGTCTTTCTTTGAATAGAAGGATCGCACCGGTAAGTGGCCATGCCTGGTATTTCTCTGAACTAGAATGAGATCCTTGAAACCCACCTTCAATACAGGATTTCAGGAAGCAGTGGGGATGACGTTTCGTTTTTAGCAGGTTGCATCACCTATAGCCCGAGGAGTAGGCGAAAGGTGATAAATGACTAGTTGAGCGGTATGAATATAATTTTGGACTCATTGTGGTCATTTCATAACCGCGACAATTATAGCTGGTTAGTAAAGTATATTACGGTACTTGGGAGAAGTTATTACCCAATGGTAGAGTAGTGTGTAAACACGTGTACCTGTTTATTGTGGATAAACTGCTTATTGAAGTTTTGTGTGGAAAAATCTTAACTATTCTCCCTCGAGTTGTTTATAGGTGGGAGGATAATCAGAATTTTGGATTGGTCGAGTTAGAATCCAATAACTAAAGTGGATTAACCACAAACTGTCTTAGGTAACTTTTTACTGTCGTAAGAGTGACGTCGTCGAAAATCGGGATTCGAAGAACTGATAAGAGTGGTCAAAGTTTTATATGGTTTCTCTCAGGATGTGAGTTTTGTGTTTAGATATATATGAGAAGTTGACACGTAGTGAGGTACGGCCTCCAAATAATATTGAGATAATGGGGCCAATGATATATAAGCTCGTCTTATTCAAATGACGATTAGTATAAGCACAATGTGAGGTGTCGTTATTGAGGTGTGACCCGATAACTGATAAAGTGTCGAGAGTGTTGAACAAGCTTGCTGTGAGGCGAGGGGCTATAGTGGTCGAGCCTTACTCTAAAGTTGGTCATGTGTACTAATAAAGTATCCAGAATTGTTTTACCAGGTAAGCCTTATTTTCCGAATTTCGGGACGAAATTTCGTTATTAGGGGGGAAGTATGTAATACCCCGTATTTTTATGGCCTTTAATTATGGGATTAATTAAATTTAATTAGGATAAATTAATTTAAGATTAATTCGGATTTTAAATTAAATATTTACTAGCGTGACGAGAGTTAGTAATTATTGATAAGAATTATGTTGAATATTACTATATGAGTAAAGTAATATATGAGATTAAATTTAATAAAATTATCGCAAGTGAAGAATACCACAATCAAATATATTAAGTCGGGACGCACCTGTGTTGTGTCGGGACTAAATTAATGGGATAAAAAGTGAAGTAATTCTAAGTCTCCCGTATGGTCATTTCGAGTGCGCCAATGTGTCCGTTGGGGGTGAGATAGTCAGGAAAGTGTACCGGGGGTTTAGTTTGTGTCCTGAGCCATTTTTAGGCCCAACCGGCATCCCAGAAGGGAATTTTGATAATTTCTATTTTTGGGATTTAATTACCTACGAAAATTAGAGAAGTATATCGGGTGTTAGAGGTTGTATTCTAGGGTTAGGACCTGCATATTTCACAGAGGCCTTTAGAGGAGAAAGGTGAGGAACTCCCGAAGTCTAGAGCCACCATAGTTGCACCATTTTCACCACAAATACCGCCGAAGTGTAGATCGGAGGAAGGAGAACACAACCAAATCATCAAATCTCAAAGATTCAGACTTATATTCTCGAGGCAAGTATCTATCTTATTGTTTTTATGTTGATACAACATCCATGTTAGAGTAGGAAGCATAATTGCATGCTTCTTAGAGATTTCATGTAATTGGAAGAATTGAATTAATAGGTTTGAATAGAAACCATACGAGGCTGATATCCTTATTATGTGTAGCACCATAATTATGGATTTTCATGATATTTAGAGAAAGAAATCTGGTAATGATTAAGAAGTTTTGGAATTTATATGATCAACAAGGGTTTGTGACAGCTTCTTGAATTTATCCCATGTAATTATGATTCCTTATAGATTTAATCAAGATTCTTCATTAGAAATTGTTTATACCTGTTACTATAACATTTGTGATGCTTGGTTGGGAGTTTGGACGAAATTAATAGAGGTTTTGAGGATTTTTTGTGATGAAACCCATAGGATAGTATATGCAGAATCTGGGAAATAACTGGGAGATCGATCGATCAACCTTGAATGTCGATCGATCGATCGATTAGATCGATCAATCGACCCCCTCCCTTCGATCGATTGACCCCTCTTGGCTTTTGAAGCTTCTTCTTTTTCTTAATGATTGACCCTATGCCGCTTTATGGGAACCCTTATACATAATTTATATACCATAAAGGAACTTGGGAAAGACCAGTAGGGTTGTAGGCAAGGTTCGGGTGATACGATTCATATGTGATTCAGCCATGGGGTTACGAGGGTATGAAATGGGGAGAAGATCGTGCGTATATTAAATCAATTTTTTTGAGAATTAAGAGTGACTTAGACGAGTAGAGTAGAGAGTGTATACCTACTGATTTTATACTTATTAAGATGAAATACTTCGAGAGACGAGAAGTACTTAAGAACTTGTGGTAACTGAGAAAATAAAAGAATGACATAATTATACGTAGGACTCGGGCGTTATGTGCCACGTATGGTTGGAATATATTATGGGTTGTGGGTGTACCTAGATGAATAATGTGAATATATATATATATATATATATATATATATATATATATATATATATATATATATATATGAGTGCATGTACATATATATATATAGTATGTGAATATCTGTGTGTAATCATATCTGCACCACTTGCTATCACGGAGGTTGCCGCGCGGGGACAGTCTTATCTCGATGGGACCTTTATGGGGGATATTGACTCGTACCCTAGAACATAGGATTCCTTAGTACAGACTATAAGAGAATGATAGTCAAACGGTCCTAAGAGACGTGAGGGTATGTGCTGACCTCTTAGTGACTTGGAACTATGCTTTGCCTCCAATATGTGTGTTTTGTGTTAATACAGTTCAAGAGTGATTCCGAACTAGTATTTCCCTTTTTGTACGAAAGATACGGGGAATTGATAGTAGAGTATGCCAGCACCATAGATTTTATGTGGGGTGCTCGATTTGTATATATATTATATGAGTGATGAATATATATATACACATGAGATTCATCTACTGTGCTTGTAAGTAGATAAAATGGAATAATTGATATTATACAAATTAAGTGTCTAGGAACGTAAATCTATATTGTGATGTACATAGCCAAGTTGGTAAATTCATAAGTAACGCTATCTTATATAAATCCTAGTTACACGGTCATGTGTATTAGGATTGTTAAAGGGAGATTGGGTTAAACTAATGAATTGTGTTAGCTTCATCTAGTGTAATTTAGTGGGACGTTAGGCGTGCACATTAGTTGAGAGGTGATAATTCTTAAGTGAGTGTCGAAATACTAACTTGTATGTAATATCAACTGGTGAGCATTTTAAATACTTGCTAAACTATTTTAAAGTTGTTTTACACTCGGGCTCTGACCCATTTTCTGTTATCTTTTCTCCCTCTTGTATATATATATATATATATATATATATATATATATATAGGGTGAGGTTCAAAAGTGAACCAAAAGAATGAACTTTTTAATGAACCTACTTAGACATTAAAAAATTGATCCTTAATTTCTTTTTATAATTGGTTCGCGCCAGCGCAATGAATAATTTTTCAATCCTTCCGCTGGCGCCGACCAATTACAACAAGAAATTAATGATCTATTTTTAATGTCTTAGTAGGTTCATTAAAAAGTTCATTCTTTTGGTTCACTTTTGAACCTCTACCTATATATATATTACAGGTGCCCAGCCACAGGGGTGTCAGGCCTAAATCTTTAGACCATTGTCGTACTGCATCCAGTGTGGAAGTTGCAGGTCCTTGCAGTAGACGACTTCATCCTTGTCTTCTCATTCTCCTATTTAGTCATCTCTAGTTAGGGCATGTGTTGCCTATTTCCATATTTCTTTGAGTTCAGAGAGATTTGTACTCTTTATTATTTCAATATTCAGCTATTGTTATGATTGTTTTACTTATTACTTTGTCCTGCGATTGGGATTAATTATTTGGATTGATTTATCTAGATTAGTCATTTCAGTCAGATGGTTTGGTTTTAATATTATCGTTTGCATTCAATAAAAATGTTTTCTTAGTAAATAATAGCAATCGGACTTACATTAATTAAATGTTTTGACACTTAGCTTAATTATTTATTAGGTGATTAATAAAGAAAATTATTTTACGACAGTGATGCTAAGAATGAACCAACCGGGCCCTTTGAATTAATTTAATAAAGGACTGATCACCCGGTATTTAACTAGGTGGGGCGTCACAATCAGACCTCAAAGAAGTACAAGAAAATATTTTTTGGATAGAGGCCCAAAAGCTTACTGTTGGTATGCAAGCTTTTCGGATAGATCCCGCTAAGACTCAGGCTGGGAAGCATCAACGACCAAAAGACGTCAACTACAACAAAAATATTGTGTTTGCCGAAGATGATTGAGTTGGGTTAAGGACCCCACTTCATGATGCATTGGTTATCACACTCAATATAGTTAACTGGGACATCGACAGGCTGCTCGTCGACCAGGGTAATTCTTTTAAAGTAATGCACCTAGAACTGTTCCATAAATTGAAGCTAATACCGTCGATCTCAAGCAGGCCACCGTTCCGTTGGTCGGATTTGCAAGAAAGATAACCAAGCCACTGGGAAATATAGTCCTTCCAGTAAGGGTAGGAAATATTTCAAAGATGATCGAGTTTCTTGTGGTAGATATCGCATCCCTCTATCACGCCATTTTAACTAGGGGATGGCTCCATGTCCTGAAGGCCGTACCATCTTCATATCAACAAAAACTCAAGTGTATTACAGATCGAGGGTGGTCGAGATTCATAGTGACTAGGCTATGGCTAGAAAATGCTTCATTGCAGCCCTTTGCCCCAAGCAAGAGAAGAAGAAAGACAAAACGAAAGTCCACGAGGAAGCCCAAGATGGGGTATTGCCTTTTAAATAGAAATTATGGTACAACCGACCAGGGGTGGAGGAAACCAGGGTCCACCCCGCAAATAGGGTCGTTAAAGACTTAAAAGAGGTTGCAACTGAAAGTAACTCACCTGAGAGTTTTCAATCAGTGCCTCCATCACCGATCAAGAAAAGAAGGAGCTAATAATGTTCCTCCAAAGAAATATGGATATCTTAGCTTAGGAACCATACGAGCTACTCAGGATATACACCACTATTGCATGTCATCGATTGCACGTCGACCCAACTTTTAAACCAGTCACTCAAAAGGCTCACCGATCATCCCCTGAAAAGGCAAAGGAAGTAAAAAAAGAGGTTGGAAAGCTACTGGATACAGGTTCCATTCAGGAAGTCCAGTTCCTCAAATGGCTATCCAACCCAGTCATAGTGCCCAAGAGAAACAAAAACTGGAGGGTATGTATTGACATTACCGAACTCAACAAGGATTGTCCGAAAGATAGTTTCCCCCCCCCCCCAAAGATATATCAGTTGGTCGATGCCACAGCAACGCGTGAAAGGATGAGTTTACTAGATGCCTACTTCGAATACCACCAGATCCCACTTTATGAGCTTGACCAGGATAAAACCTCCATCATAACCCCTATTCGATTATATTGCTACAAAGTCATGCCATTTGGCCTCAAGAACGCAGGAGCGGCTTATCAACGATTGGTCACTAAGATGTTCAAAAAACTTATGGGAGAAATAATGGAAGTGTACATCGATAAAAAGCTCGTAAAAAGCAAACACAAGGATAACCACCTCTTAGACCTAACAGGAACTTTAGAGATCCTCAAGAAGTACCAGATGAAACTTAACGCAAGCAAATGATCATTCGGTGTCCATTTTGGTAAGCTCCTAGGATATTTGGTCAGCAAAAAATGGATTGAATCACACACTGATCAGATCGATGCCATCAGAAAGGTCCTGCCCCCTCAGATTATAAGGGATGTCCAGAATCTCACCGGCATGCTCACAGCACTCAATCATTTCATCTCCAAGTCTTTTGAGCATTGTCGCCCATTCTTCCATCTGTTGAAGAAATATAAGGGCCATGTATGGAACGGCGACTGCTCCAAAGACCTGGAAGAACTCAAGTATTACCACATCAAGCCACCCTCGCTGGTGATTCCAAGTAAAGATGATCTCTTGTATCTTTACTTTTCCGTGTCAGAACATGTTGTGAGCTCTGCCTTGATATGCGAGAAGGAAGGAGGCCAACAACGTTGCTCGACATCTAGAATCATCTTAATTGGTATGAGAAAAGGAAGAAGTCCAACACCAGATCTACTACGTAAGTAAGATGTTTTTCGATGCCGAGCAACGATATCTTCCCTTGGAGAAGCTCGCCTATACCTTAGTAGTAGCCTCGAGGAAGCTGAAGCATTACTTTAAGGCCCATTCCATCATCGTGATCACCTCACATCTCCTCAAAATTATTCTAAGGAAAGCTGACCTCTCTGGAATACTGTCAAAGTGGTCGGTCAAGCTTGGAATATTTGATATCCACTTTCAACCAAGAACAACGATTAAGGGGCAAATTCTAGGAGATTTTATGGCTAAATTCTTGGGAAACAGCCCGGTTAGAAATCGAGCAACCAACAAAAGAGGAAGAAAAATCCTTCGATTGGACCCGTTACGTCAATGGAGCCTCCAACTCTAAGGGGACAGGAATAGTATAACACCCCGCCTAATTAAATACCGGGTGATCAGTCATTTATTAAATTAAATCAAAGTGACCAGTTGGTTCATTCTTAGCATCACTGTCATAAAACAATTTTCTTTATTAATCACCTAATAGATAATTAAGCTAAATGTCAAAACATTTAATTTGAGAGATTAAGTCCTATTGTTATGATTTAATGTATGAAACCATTTTCATGAACATGAATAATATTAAAACCAAACTATCCAAATGAAATAAACGGGCTAGAGAAAATCATCCAAATAAAATAATCTGAATCGTAGGATAATCAAATAATTTAAAACAATCCCAACTAAACTGAATATTAAAATAAATAAGAGTACAAATCCCTCGATGAACTAAATGAAATATGGAAATGGGTGACACATGCCCTATCTAAAAATGACTACATAGGAGAATGAGAAGACAAGGATGAAGTCGTCTACTGCAAGGACCTTCAACTCCCACACTAGCCGCAGCACGTCAATAGTCCAAAGATCTAAGTCTGATGCTCCTATGGTTGGGCACCTATAATACATATATATATACAAGAGAAGGAAAAGATAACAGGAAACGGGTCAGAGCCCGAGTGTAAAATAGCTTTTAAAATAGTTTAGCAAGTATTTAAAATGCTCACCAGTTAATATTACATACATGTTAGTACTTCGAAACTCTCTTGAGAATTCTCACCCCTCAACTAGCGTGCACGCCTAACGTACTACTGAATTAATTCAGGTAAAGCTAACCCAATTCACTAGTCTAACCCAATTTCCCATCACTAAATTCTGTTTCAAGTAATTGTATAACTATAGTTTATATCGGATAAACTTTTCTTATGAATTTTTCAAGCCAGTTATATTCATCTCAATTCAGACTTAAGTTCTCAACCACTTAACTCATTTAATATTAATTACTCGATTCGATCTACTTACAAGCACAGTAGATTAATTACAGGTACATATATTTATCACCCATAATATATATATACTAATAGGGCACCCCACATAAATCTATGATTCCGGCATACTCTACTATCAATTCCCGTATCACTCGTATAAAGGGAAATACTAGTTCGGAATCACTTTTCGAACTGTATTAACACAAAACACACATATTGGAGACGAAGCATAGTTCCAAGTCACTAAGAGGTCAGCAGATACACTCACGTCTCTTAGGATCAACTGACTATCATTCTCGAATAGCCTATACCAAGGATGCTATGTTCTAGGGTACAAGTCAATATCCCCCATAAAGGTCCAATCGAAATAAGACTGTCCCGGCGCGGAACCTCCGTGATAGCAAGTAGCGCAGGTATGATTACACAAAAATATACAACATTATATATATATATATATTTTTTCACATTATTCAGCTAGGTACACCCACAACCCATAATACATGCGAACCATGCGTGGCACATAACGCTCGAGTTCTACGTATAATTAAATCATTCTTTTTATTTTCTCAATTACCGCAAATCCTTAAGTACTTCTCGACTCTCAAAGTGTACCCTCTTGATAAATATGATATCAGTAGATGTATACTCACTACCCTACTGGTCTAAGTCCTTATTAATTCTCGCAAGACCTAATTTAAGGTACGCATGATTTCCCGTTCAATTTATACCCCCAAAATCCTATGGTTAAATCTCATATAAAATCGTCTTCCCGGGACCCTACTTATACCCTACTGGTCCTCCTCAAATCCCATTATAATATTTAAATTATGCCCAAGGGTCCTAAAACATTGAGATTGGATTAACATTTAAAAGGGGAAAAGTTTCCATTTCCAGGAGGAGTCGATCGATCGATGAAAGGGGGTTGATCGAGAGATCCAGTCGATCGATCGACATTCTTGAGTCGATCGATCGATCAAGCAGGTCTTGCCCAGAATTCTGCATATTAAGCCTACGGGTTTCTTCTAACTTAAACCATCAAAACTCCATTAATATATCCCAAACTCCCAACCAAACATCATGAATGTTATATATACTAATATGGATGATTTCTAACCTAAAATATTCATTAATTCCTCAAGATTCGTCATCAAATGTGTTAATTCAAGAAATTATCATTTAACCCTAGTTCATCAAATTTTCTCAAGAATTCATTTAATTTCCAAATTTCTATCTCTACTGGGCATAAAATTTCGTGGATAACATTCTTAATATAACAAGATATTCATCCTAAAATGGTTTCTACTTCAAAATTGCAATAAGAATCAATTATCTCCTACACTAGCATGGATGTGTTATCAACTAAACAACAACATGTTAGATACTTGCCTGGAAATCAAGGTCTGGTCCGACGGATTTGCGTGGCATAGGGATGATCCTCTTCTTCCGATCTACGCATTAGTAGTGGAATTAGTGAGAGTGGTGAAGGTTTGGTGGCTCTCCTCCTTGGAAGCCTTCTCTCTTCTCTCTTCCTTAGCCTCTCTGCAACTCTAGTATTTCTAACCCTTGAAGACTACCAATTCCATCAAATATAACCTCTCAATTTTCGTCCTTAATTAAGGCCTAAAATAGGAAATTACCGAAATACCCTCCCGAGTTGCCGGTTAGGCCTAAAAACGTCCCGAGACCCAAACTAAGCCCCCGGGTACACTTTTCTGACTATCTCGACCCTTCCAGGCACATTGGCGCACTCTAAATGACCATATGGGTGACTTATAATTTATTTACTTTTATCCCATTAATTTAGTCCCGACACGATACACGCGCGTCCCGACTTAATTTCTATAACTGTCATAATATTCACTCGTGAAAATTTTTAATAAATTCAATCTCATATATTACTTTACTCAATAAGTAATATTCAACATAGTTCTTATCAATAATTACTAACTCTCATCGCGCTAGTAAATATTCAATTTAAAATCCGAATTAATATTAAATTAATTTATCCCAATTAAAATTAATTAATCCCATATTTAAAGGCCATAAAAATGCGGGGTATTACGTACTTCCCCCCAAATAACGGAATTTTATCCCGAAATTCGGAAAATAAGGCATACCTGGTAAAATATTTTAGGATGATTTATCAGTATACAAAACCAACTTCAAAGTAAGGCGTTCAATCACTATAGCCCTCACCTCACAGCAAGCTAGTTTAACACTCTCGGCATTTTATCAGTTATAAGGTCACACCTCAATAACGGCACTTCACATTGCTCCTACCTGACAACATTCAAATAAGATCATCCTATACATCATTGTCCCCCATTATCTCAATATTATTGGGAGGTCGCACCTCACTACATATCAACTACTGGTAGTTATCTAAACACAAAACTCCCATACTGAGAGAAACCATATGATCATATGACCACTCTTGTCAGTTCTTCGAATCTCAATTTTCGGTGCTGTAACTCAAAATCCATCTAAAATAGTTTGTGGTAGTTCGACTATAGTCATCGAACTCTAACTCGACTAATCAAAAATTCTAATTATCCGCTCATCTCTAAACAACCAGAGGGGGAATAGTTAAGGTTCTTCACACAAAACCTCAATAAGCAGTTTGTCTTGAATAAATAAGTATGAGTGCTTACACACAACTCGACTATTTGGTAATATTTTCTCCCAAGTTCCATATTGTACTTCATTTAACAGCTATAATTGTTGCGGAAATGAAATGACCGCAATGAGTCCAAAATTACATTCATAAAGCTCCACTAGTCGTTTATCACTTTCCGCCTTCTCCTCGGGCTATAGGTGATACAACCTGCTCAAAACGAAATTTCATACCCACTGCTTCCTGAAATCCCGTATTGAAGGTGGGGTTCAAGGATCTCATCCTAGTTCAAAATAATACCGGGCATGACCACTTACCGACGCGATCCTTCTTTTCAAAGAAAAACTGCGACATACTGTCTAATAGTGTAAATCACCCAAAAGAATAACAATTAATTTCTTTTAGGTCAACTTGTTCCACACATTTGAAGTAACTCGTGACTTTAACTTGAGGTTGGCAACCCATTGAAGAAATTTACCAAATTGACTGCCCTCTTCCATTACAGGAATCGTCGGCCTGCTATAAAATTCTCTGGATGACCCTCTTGATCCAACCGATTTCTATCTATGGGTGGTGCACGCGGAGACTACCCTCTATGTCCCACCCAACATCGACTTCCACTTGTAATGTCTCACATTAAGTGATACTTAAAATTCCTCTTCTTTCCTCGGCGTATATCGAAAGTTTCGACCCGTGTACTTTTCTCCACGATGTGCACTTCTAGACTTTTTATACCTTACTAACATCATCATTTTGTCTACGCGCAAGTCAATTTCAAACTTTGACTAGTTAAAACTAGGCTCCAAGCATTTTCCATAATAGTTAAATTTTTACTCTTCTGAAGTAATACATACCCCTTTTTAAATGGCTTCCCTTAGCCTTTCAACTAAATTCGGGTGTGCTATTTTGATTGCACGCGTATATATGGATTATTGTCCTTCTCACACGATGATTAATTCATTTTACCATTTATACTTTGTTATATAAGTCCCTCAGGCATATATTTCATACATCTATTCCCACGTCCCTTTAACTCGGACGATTTTATCATCAGCTAGCTAGGATGCCCACACACCCTACAAACCGTGCATACTGGCATAACGTCACAGACGTTTCACTCATAACACTCAATTATTTATTTCCCCTATATTCACAACGTGGTTATAACACTTGGGTATTCTCAATCACCCCAGAAATCAAAATTTTAAGTCCTCCTTAACATCGTTCTACCCTTCAACCCATAGTGATAAAATAATTTTTTTAACGCTTCCTTACCACACAACCGGCTCCACTGGCCATAAATCCTAATTTAACTTCTAACCTACAGTTATAACTACCTTCCCCTATGACGATCGAGGTACCAGACTCATGGACTAATGACCAAGCATCTCCCTACTACCAACCTTACGCTAAGTTTCATGCGTGGGATGTCTCGCAAAGCGAAATCCAAACAAGGACCCCCCCCCCGATGCACTACTACCTAGGATTGTCGGTTATCAAAATCCATTAGGTCCTCCATCCATAACATGTTCCTCTATATTCCCTTCTCTTGACATAAAAGCTACATCTCTTCCCGTAATTACACCTAAACAAAAGAACTTTTGCCAAGTGCACTATCGCTCAGCATTGGTGGTAATCACATTCCATAAACCTCGTACACATACAATCGGGACTCTCGAAATCCTATCCCAAACATATGAATATAACTCTTAACTCCCACGTCTCTAATGGATAGATATAACAATGCGCTCTTCATATCACCAAGTCTTGAGCGCTAAACATAATAATGAGTTAAATCTTTCCGCTCTACAGTAAACCCAATGCACACCGAATCATGACAATAAAGTCCCTACACACCCCAGGATTAAACATTTCGACACCACTATACCCTTTGAAGTCTCTATAATATATGATATAAATGAGAGCCCGGCCCTCTTGTAGGTGAGGCTTTGCCAGAACAAAACATACTACACTAGGGCAGCAACCCCAATAGACTTGCGATATCCGCCCACTATCGGTCTAATTATTACTATAAAACCATAATCAATATAATATCATACTCGTATAACACATCACTAAAATGAGTAATCTCAATAAGGTATATGCCACTATCAATACACCCATTTATCCTCCACGGATAACACTAAAGATAACCCCGCTATACTAGGAAAAACATTCACATAGTAATAACATTATCGATATACGCATTAACTCGTCTCACTTGCAAATCTAGAAATAATCAAAACATAGTGACTCTCTCGTGTCACATAAAACACGGCTCATCCTCTAAGGGTAAAACTCATATTCTACCTTGCCAATCGCCCTGGCTGCTCAAATGGTTTCCGGACATAACACGCCTGTCTGAACCAAAACAAAAACTACTTTAATCATTGCCCTTTACTAGGCACCCTACTCCTGTCCTTTTACTCGCTTCGGGAAACATTAATGCATGTGATTTCACTCTCCACAAAATACCTCTATGCATAATCCACTTATTGTAAGGAAATTATTTTATAAGTTCGTTATTAATTTAGTATGTCGTATATCGCTACACCATCGAAGAGCATTCAAGAACATTCAAGCATCAAAGACGGATCCGAATATCAAGGTCTTCAACAATCAAGCCTCCGCGAGGTTAAGTTTGGTAAGGTTTTGTTTTAATTCCTTAGCATTTCACTTAAAGTGTTGGGATATTTTTATCAAATATTTTTCTGAAGATTTTGTTCTCGGACACCTTTCCGTAGAAAAATCAAATCAATTCAAAGAAAAATCAGAAAAATACGAAACTGGCAACCATGAGTTCATATCGAAATTATATATAATCATAGCCTGAGATCTCGTTTGATAGGTCATTCAAACGACCTGCTTATGTAGTTCAAACGACATAGCTATCTCGCGAGAAGTTATCGTGCGATGTCGTCCAAACGACAATGCCTTTTCGTTAGAACGACTTTGCTATCTCGTTCGAACGACGCGCCGACTTAAGTTTTTTATAAATAGGAATCTCCAACTCCGTTTTTCATAAGAAGACCTGCATATTTTCAATAGATGAAACTGCTACTGCAAAAATAATTTTTGTCTTCTTCCTTTAGGTTTTAAACCTTTTGTTTTCAATTAACAAAACATCCCAATCTTTAGTGAATTATTTTGGAACCCTAGATTCAACTTTGTTGAAATTTATTCTTTGTGAGGATATCTCTACAACCGAGAGTTGCGTGCTATTATGGAGGGAGTCTTTATGAATATTGGACTGCGTGTTCAGGTGGATTCACTTTGTGTGGATTCATTACTGAAGATAGAACTGCGTGTTCTTGTGGAGTAGTTGTGGTTGTTCCATTGCTGACGACGCCGATCGACACCTGCGGGTATTCGTGTGTCACCCTATTTCATTGTAATCCGTGTACGTTGTTATTTATAAATTATAGTGAAATAAAAGGTTTAGCCCTTCGGGGATTTTCCTAAAATTTTGTGTCGCATGCTATATCTTATTGGGTTTGATACGTAGTTGCATATTTAGGGGCTAAATTAATTTGGTTTAAAAATAGAGTCTAATTAAATAAGTGTGCCAAATTAGAAATTTATGAATTTAATTAATTATCACACCATCGTATTTTACAAATTGGTATCAGAGCGCGTTACGCTAATTTATCGCGTGATTTTTGTTTTCCGCAAAAATTTGTGTGATATTGACTTTTTTTTTAAATCAATTTTTGTTAAAAAAAATCGCAATTTTTTCGATGGAGCACTTATGTAATTGGATACCCCCCTTTGATGACACGAGTAAGAGTTTTGATGATATAAATCGTTTGAATTTGACGTTTGCTAAAAGAATTGATTTTTTGGAAAAAGAAAATTCTCGTTTTAAATTCGCTATGGATCACTTGCAAGCGGTTCAAAAGCAAAGAGATTTTTATCGTGAGAAATTTGTTGCCTTGAACCATGATTTTGTTGCTTTAAAATTGTCCGAGAAGGAGAGTGATGATAGGGTCCTATTTTTAGAAAAATAATCAGAGGACCTTAAAAATTCGATGGTTTGTGTTTGTGCCAAAGAGGATAAAAATATTTTAATCAATGAGTTTATGGCACATGAAAAGACTCTTAGGGAAAAGTTTATTTTTATTGAGGGGGAGCGAGATAACCTTCGAGGTTTGATTGATAATTTGAAGAATGAGTCCCTCCGATTGGAAGAGTCTAATTCTTTACTTGAGTCAAAAATTTTGAAGTTAAAAAATGATTTGACAGACTCGAGTAGGTTTGATAGTGATGGTAATGGCTCATTTTGTTCTCATGTTTCGAGTGTAAAAACCAAAACCATAGTTTGTTTTAGAGGGTCAACCATTCCTAAGGACGTCAGACAAGGTCAACCCATAGGTGTCGTTCCACCCGTTTACACATGTTCATATTGTGGTAGGAAAGGTCACCTTAGGCGTTTTTGTTTTGATCTTGGAAAAAGTCCTAGGAAGATTATGTCTAGTGTTACCTTGGTTCCTAAATTCCCCACACGACGTTTCACATCTATTTAGGTTAGGAAATCACTTTTAAAGGCACTAGATTTTAGACAAGTTGATTCCCGTTTGCTTGCACATGATTCTTCTCTTGCCATATCATATAGATGATTATGTGTGCATGTTTGTCATACGCTAGTTATGCTTTTTGATATATTTTTGTTAGCGTGTTGACATGTACTTTTGTATTAAAAAAAAATTGATAAAATTTTGAAAAATGTAAAAAGATTTTCTAATTTTTGAGTGTCCATTCATATTTTTTTGGTCAAATTTGAATTTCCAAAAAGATTTTTGTATTTTGTTTGCACCACTTATATATAACACTTAGGATGACTGAGTCACAATTTCATTCCATTTATCCATTGTAACAACCCGCGTAATTGTGGGCTATTTTAATTAATTTCTCGAAAATAGAGGAAAATAAAGTTTTTGATAAAATTATTTTTATTCCTCAAATATGTTAATTATTATTTTTAAAGGAGAGAGTTTCAAACGGTTTCGAAATCGGAGTTAAAACGGATTTTAAAATGATTTTTAAATGTTTTTAACTCTTGGAGTTGTTTTGACTTCCAACTCTTCATTTCTTTGCCTTATTTAAAGGAGTCTTTTGGATTCCAACTCTTCATTTCTTTTCATTATAAAAGGAAGTCGTGGGCAAACTTTTTAACCTACTTTTGGCACAAATTTTGGCAACAAATATATTTTATATTCCTCTTCTTTTTATATATACTTTGGCCCTTGAGATTTGTGAGTTCCAACCTTAGATTAGAGGTGTTCTTGGGGCTATTTTGTTGGAGGTTCTTGGAGGAGATTTTGTAGATCTTTTGTGTTGATCTTGAGGATGTGATCATTGGTTTCTCATCATGGTTTGAGGTATGGGGTTTTACACAATATGCTCCTTAAATCTCGCGAGTGTCATTCTCTTTGAATTCTTGTTAATTGAACTCATATTTGAATTGATAAATTCATTGAAATCTGGAAAATAATTGTTGAAATTATTTTGATTCATGTGGTATCATTATATTGTTATTGAGCACGTTGTCATGAGATTTTAATATGGCACGGATGTTGTAAACTAGCCAAAATACCTATTCCCGGCTATGGCTTGATAAAGCATATTCGAATGGGGTGAGGCGTGGTTACCCATTGATGTGTTGTTGAAAAATTATAATGATGAAATGCTATTGAGATTTTCATTTTGATTTGAATATTCGTACTCGTGTTGTTACGCTTTATTCGTTGCTAATCCATATTTGTTGAGCATAATTCATGTCGTATTGTGTATTTCCCCATATTTTCTTTAAGTTGGCAGGTTAGCGTGGATTTGAGCGCTATGGACCATTTGGGATTTTTTTGGCATGGATTATTTTGGGAAGAATATTTTTGGAAGATTTGTATTATTTTATTGTGTTGTATTGAACATTGGTGATTTATATTATTTCGAGACACTTTGTATTTAATTTGAAGAATTGAAATTAGTGGATTTTTTATATTGTGGGTTTTTTAGATGCTCTATACCTTGTGATTGTGGATTTAGATTTATTTTATCGTATTAGCGCTCTGTTCGCTCTCCCGGGTGGGCGGGGTGTTACAAATGGTATCAGAGCTTAGGTATACGGAAACCCTTGGGGATTGAGTTTTGGGTTCATTGCGTGGTTAGCAATTTTTGGAGATAGAAAATTTTAGGTGATATTCGTGATAGTCATCTAGATTAGATGTGAGGAATTTATTTTTGGAGACGAGATTATTTTTGGAGATTGTTGGCCTGATTTTGAGAGTTAGGCATTCGGCGAATTACGAGGGCGAAATTCCATTGTTAGTGGGGAAGTGTAACAACCTGCGTAATTTTGGGCTATTTTAATTAATTTCTCGAAAATGGAGGAAAATAAAGTTTTTGATAAAATTATTTTTATTTCTCAAATATGTTGGTTATTATTTTTAAAGGCGAGAATTTCAAACGGTTTCGAAATCGGAGTTAAAACAGATTTTAAAATGATTTTTAAATGTTTTTAACTCTTGGAGTTGTTTTGACTTCCAACTCTTCATTTCTTTGCCTTATTTAAAGGAGTCTTTTGGATTCCAACTCTTCATTTCTTTTCATTATAAAAGGAAGTCGTGGGCAAACGTTTTGACCTACTTTTGGCACAAATTTTGGCAACAAATATATTTTATATTCCTCTTCTTTTTATATATACTTTGGCCCTTGAGATTTGTGAGTTCCAACCTTAGATTAGAGGTGTTCTTGGGGCTATTTTGTTGGAGGTTCTTGGAAGAGCTTTTGTAGATCTTTTGTGTTGATCTTGAGGATGTGATCATTTGTTTCTCATCATGGTTTGAGGTATGGGGTTTTACACAATATGCTCCTTAAATCTCGCGAGTGTCATTCTCTTTGAATTCTTGTTAATTGAACTCATATTTGAATTGATAAATTCATTGAAATCTGGAAAATAATTGTTGAAATTATTTTGATTCATGTGGTATCATTATATTGTTATTGAGCACGTTGTCATGAGATTTTAATATGGCACGGATGTTGTGAACTAGCCAAAATACATATTCCCGGCTATGGCTTGATTAAGCATATGCGAATGGGGTGAGGATTGGTTACCCATTGATGTGTTGTTGAAAAATTATAATGATGAAATGCTATTGAGATTTGCATTTTGATTTGAATATTCGTACTCGTGTTGTTACGTTTTATTCGTTGCTAATCCATATTTGTTGAGCATAATTCCTGTCGTATTGTGTATTTCCCCATATTTTCTTTTAGTTGGTAGGTTAGCGTGGATTTGAGCGCTATGGACCATTTGGGATGATTTTTGGCATGGATTATTTTGGGAAGAATATTTTTGGAAGATTTGTATTATTTTATTGTGTTGTATAGAGCATTGGTGATTTATATTATTTCGAGAGACTTTGTATTTAATTTGAAGAATTGAGATTAGTGGATTTTTTATATTGTGGGTTTTTAGATACTCTATACCTTGTGATTATGGATTTAGATTTATTTTATCGTATTAGCGCTCCGTTCGCTCTCCCGGACGGGCGGGGTGTTACATCCATGTGACTATTTGATAGTGTTTTGAAACAATATATCATGCCATCTTTGTTCTTTATAATGTTTGGAGTCCTTAAAATGTAATTAAGTGATACTTCATACATGCTTGACTCATTATTTCTTTTATTGCACACATGCATGAATTTGTTTTATTATTGTGCTTGTCGTATCACATATTGGTTGGGTGTTTTCATCTTAATCCTGTCCTTAAAATGAAACAAGTGCAATAATACGAGAGTAATAAAAGTAGTGCATGTAAGATCCATTGCCCGTGAGGAATTTGTTTAAGATAAAAAAATGATGAGTGAACACGGAAAAGGGCTACGAGTGAATAATAATCACGTCGTAAAAGCCACCATTTGAGAAGAGCCCGCAAAAAAAATGAAGGCAATCAAAAATAAAATATGCCAAAATTTTGGGGCAATAGGTTTTCTCTAAGTCGAGAATTTAGAACCTCGTTAGAAAAATAAAATTGCATTATTATATATGAGGGAGTTTTTAATGGAAATATAAATGGGTTTGCACGTCCTTTGAAAAGTTCTCGAAACGGCACTAAATAGTTTTGGAAGTTATTGGTGTGGAAATCATTTAGACTTTGATTTGTTGATTTGATTAAGACGATGTCATTTAAATTCAATAATTTTACACCTAAGGATATTTTTATGTTCGTTCGTTAGGAGTACACGTATTCATCATGCACATATGATTGATTGAATTGATTTACCTATCGAATGTGTTCAGACCCATTCATTTTGTTTCCATGGTTTGGTTGTTTTAGTATAAATCCATGGTGTGATTTTTGTATCATTATTTTTGCTTTGAAAAAATTGAAAAATCATAAAGAGTTTGTGGAAATCTTTTGAGTTACACCTTTGCATACGCGTAGTTTGATTCATATTTGCTATGTACTTTTATCGTGACACTCTATGTTTAGTTTGTTTCTTCTTATCTGTCTATTTGGGTACATAATAGAAAGGGAAAAAACGAATTATGATTTTATGGGTGAGTTTGCGTTATAGGGGAGATTTGATTAGATTGAATGATTTGTTCTTATATCATTTCAAACTCGATGCGTCACGAAGGTATTTTCTTTATCTCGTGTGTGTAGGTACGATAGTGATAATCATATGTTGCACACCCTGATGAGAAAAGCTTAAAGGTTTGAAGATTTGAACTTGAAGATTTTTGAAGAAAATTTGAAGACATGCAAATTTTAGTATTTTCCATTTTAAGGTTTATGGGGGATATTAGATTTGTATAGGCACTTTGATTTGATAATTCGGAGTTTTTATTTTGTACCGGAATAGATGCAGGGGGAGATTTGTAAGGATATTATTTTATAAGTCCGTTATCAATTTAGTATGTCGTGTACTGCTACACCATCGAAGAGCATTCAAGAACATTCAAGCATCAAAGACAGATCTGAATATCAAGATCTTCAACATTCAAGCCTCCACGAGGTTAAGTTTGGTAAGGCTATGTTTTAATTCCTTAGCATTTCACTTAAATTATTGGGATATTTTTATCAAATATTTTTCTAAAGATTTTGTTCTCGGACACCTTTCCGTAGAAAAATCATATCAATTCAAAGAAAAATCAGAAAAATACGAAACTAGCGGCCACGCATTCGTATCGAAATTATCTACAATCTTGACCTGAGATCTCGTTTGATAGGTCGTTCAAACGACCAGCTTATTCCATTCAAACGACATAGCTATCTCACGAGAAGTTATCGCGCGATGTCGTTCAAATGACAATGCCTTTTCGTTCGAACGACTTAGCTATCTCATTCAAGCGACGTGCCGACTTAAGTTTTTTATAAATAGGAGTCTCCAACTCCGTTTTTCATTAGAAAACCTGCATATTTTCAATAGACGAAACTGCTACTGCAGAAATGATTTTTGTCTTCTTCTTTTAGGTTTTAAACCTTTTGTTTTCAATTCACAAAACATCCCAATATTTAGTGAATTGTTATGGAACCCTAGATTCAACTTTGTTGAAATTTATTCTTTGTGGGTAGATCTCTACAACGGAGAGTTGCATGCTATTATGGAGGGAGTCTCTGTGAAGATTGGACTGCGTGTCCACGTGGATTCACTGTGTGTGGATTCATTGCTGAAGATAGAACTGCGTGTTCTTATGGAGTAGTTATGGTTGTTCCATTGCTGACGACGCCGACCGACACCTGTGGGTATTTGTGTGTCACCCTATTTCATTGTAATCCGTGTAAGTTGTTATTTACAAATTATAGTGAAATAAAAGGTTTAGCCCATCGGGGATTTTTCCTGAAATTTTGTGTCGCATGCTATATCTTATTTGGTTTGATATGTAGTTGCATGTTTAGGGGCTGAATTAATTTGGTTTAAAAATAGACTCTAATTAAATAAGTGTGCCAAATTAGAAATTTGCGAATTTAATTAATTATCACACCGTCATATTTTACACTTATCACTGGTTATACTGATGATATTAGGGTTGTCCTTCTCTTGGACTTTGGTAGGATCGATTCATGATGGCTACCCCCGTTGTTCCCTTAGCTTTGTTGGTCCTAAGGAACACACTACTGTCTTTTACAACCCTTACTGAATGCACCTTCGCTTGGTAAGGATTCAGCTAGCCGAATATGTTAAATGGGTCCCCTGATGGGTCTCCCCTTTTGCGACGTTTCACTAACTACGTTTCATCCAGTCTTACACCCCAACTAAATCTTTTGATTCTTTTAGCTCCCTTCACCAAGAAGCGTTAACATCTCTATGGACAATGCGTGACATTGTCACCATATGGATCGACTGTCTAGCAGAATTCCCTTTAAGTGTTGCCAAATTTTCTTACAAGTCGATTTCCCACTTGAAATCCTCTTCTCCATTTCCAGCACAAGATTCTCTAAATAATTAAATTCATTTTCACGCATGGACCTCTGTCTGGACCTCCTGTGATTAGTTCAGAACAACATTCACATCTTAACCTGAACATCTGATGAAGGAACTTTCGATCAAATCGTAAACCGTGCCCAAGATCCTTCCATTGACACAACATTCCACTTATAAATGTGGTGGTTGGCTCCCACCATTTTAACTTTGATCCGGCGAGTCAAGAAAAAAATTTACCCAAAATTTTCACTTCTGGTTAACCGCATTCTGCCCTATACCCAAGCCTTTGGATATTTTTCCTTCGTTGGTTTACACACACAATTCTCGCATTTCTAGAACTTCCACTGATGGTTCTCCTCAATGCTTCGTCTGACTCTCTCCCAGTCCTACCACATTGGGTGAGTCTAATTTGGCACCAGTTCTAACTATAGCAACACTTGGTAATCATAGGCTGTGCCCTAGCCGTCTTTACAGTCCTGGCTTCTCGTGTCAAAATAGGGGTGACCTCGACCACGGTCATCATCCTCGAATATACTCTACAACCTCAACTAAGCCCTGCCTCCTGTTGTCCGCCCAACGGCCCTTGCCTGTCATACTTCATTATTCAAACACGCCCGAACGCAAATAAAATTCACTAATATATATACGTTGTAGCAGGAGAACGAAATCTCACCATAGAAATCAACAATCCTAAACATAGGGCTCTATATCAAACAAAGCAACGCTGGAAGCATCATAAACCGCACAGATCCTAAGGACACTAGAACTTGATGCTCTGATACCACCTGTAACACCCCGCCTAATTAAATACCGGGTGATCATTCCTTTATTAAATTAAATCAAAGTGGTCGGTAGGTTCATTCTTAGCATCACTGTCGTAAAACATTTTTCTTTATTAATCACCTTATAAATAATTAAGCTAAGTGTCAAAACATTTAATTTTAGAGATTAAGTCCTATTGTTATTATTTAATGTGCGAAACGATTTTCATGAACACGAATAATATTAAAACCAAACCATCCAAATGAAATAAACATGCTAGAGAAAATCAACCAGATAAAATATTCTGAATCGTAGGACAATCAAATAATTTAAAACAATCCTCTCACGTCATATTGAAGGCGAAGCATAGTTCCAAGTCACTAAGAGGTCATCACATACCCTCACATCTCTTAGGACCGTATGACTATCATTCTCGAATAGCCTGTATCAAGGATGTTATGTTCTACGGTACAAGTTAATATCCCCCATAAAGGTCCAATCGAGATAAGACTATCCAGGCGCGGAACCTCTATGATAGCAAGTAGCGCGGGTATGATTACACATAGATATACAACATTTTATATATATATATATATATTCTCATTATTCAGGTAGGTACACCCACGACCCATAATACATGCGAACCATGTGTGGCACATAACGCCCGAGTTCTACGTATAATTAAATCATTCTTTTTATTTTCTCAATTACCACTAATCCTTAAGTACTTCTCGACTCTCGAAGTGTACCCTCTTGATAAATACGAGATCAGTAGATGTACACTCACTACCCTACTGGTCAAGTCCTTCTTAATTCTCGCAAGACCTAATTTAACGTACGCATGATTTCTCGTTCAATTTATACCCCTAAAATCCCACGGTTAAATCTCATATAAAATCGTCTTCCCCGGACCCTACTTATACCCTACTGGTCCTCCTCAAGTCCCATTATAATATTTAAATTATGCCCAAGGGTCCTTACACATTGGGATTGGATTTATATTAAAAAGGGGAAAAAGTTTCCATTTCCAAGAGGAGTCAATCGATCGATGAAAAGGGGTCGATCGATCAACATTCTTGAGTCGATCGATCGATCAAGCAGGTCTTGCCCAGAATTCTGCATATTAAGCCTACGGGTTTCTTCCAACTTAAACCATCAAAACTCCATTAATATGTCCCAAACTCCTAACCAAACATCATAAATGTTATATATACTAATATGGATGATTTATAATGTAAAATATTCATTAATTCCTCAAGATTAGTCATCAAATGGGTTAATTCAAGAAATTATCATTTAACCCTAGTTCATCAAATTTTCTCAAGAATTAAATTAATCTCTAGATTTCAATCTATACTGGGCATCAAATTTCATGGATAACATTATTCATATAACAAGATATTCATCCTAACATGGTTTCTACTCCAAAATTGCAATAATAATCTCCCAACAACAATATTTTTCATGAAGACATAAATTTAATTATCTCCTACACTAGCGTGGATGTATTATCAACTAAAGAACAGCAAGTTAGATACTTGCCTGGAAATCAAGGTCTGGTCTGATGGATTTAAGTGGTATAGGGACGATCCTCTTCTTCCGATCTATGCGTTGGAGGTGGAATTGGTGAGAGTGGTGAAGGGTTGGTGGCTCTCCTCCTTGGAAGCCTTCTCTTTTCTTTCTTTCTTAGCCTCTATGCAACTCTAGTATTTCTAACCCTCGAGGACTCCCAATTCCATCAGATATAACCTCTCAATTTTCGTCCTTAATTAAGGCCTAAAATGGGAAATTACTGAAATGCCCTCCTGGGTTGCCGGTTAGGCCTAAACATGTCCCGAGACCCAAACTAAACTCCCGGGTACACTTTTCTGACTATCTCGACCCTTCCGAACACATTGGCGCACTAGAAATGACCATACGGGCAACTTATAATTTATTTACTTTTATTCCATTAATTTAGTCCCGACATGACACACGCGCGTCCCTACTTAATTTCTATAACTGTCTTAATATTCACTCGTGAAATTTTTTAATAAATTAAATCTCACATATTATTTTTTTCAATAAGTAATATTCAACATAATTACTGTCAATAATTACTAACTCTTGTCATGCTAGTAAATATTCAATTTAAAATCTGGATTAATATTAAATTAATTTATCCCAATTAAATTTAATTTATCCCATAATTAAATGCCATAAAAATACGGGGTATTACATATAGGTATTGTATTGGTTACCCCAAAAAAATTGTTCTCGAACAGGGGATCAGATTGTGATTTGAAACCTCCAACAACGAAGCGGAATACGAAGCACTGATCGCCGCCCTGCGTAAAGCAAACTGCTTGGGATAAAATGCCTTCGGGTATTTAGTGATTCAAAGCTAGTGTCCAAGCAGGTAAGTGGAGATTTAAACATAAAAGATGAAAGGATGGCAGCTTACCTCGTTGTTGTAAGGGCACTTATGGCAAAGTTTGATAAAGTTGAATTTCAGCAGTTCCCCAGGGGGAAGAACAGTCACACCGACGCCACTCTGACTTAAAGAGAACCATTCAGATAGAATTCCTCGCACATCCGAGCATCACCCAATCGGTCATAGCCGAGAAAGTCCTCCACATAAAAAGGTCACCCAATTGGATGGATCTCGTCATAACCTATCTGCAAAGCAACACACTGCTAAACGACAAGAGGTCGGCACACCAGATAAGAGTCAAGGCTGCTCACTTTCACATATCTTCTGAGGGAAAACTCTACAAAAAGTCTTTTACTGGCCCCTACCTCTAATGCGTTCACCAAGAAGTTGTCGAGAAGGTTCTTTGTGAACTTCATGAAGGCATTTATAGGAGTCATGCATGAGGAAAATATTTGGCTTTTCGAGAAATTAAGGAAGGGTACTGGTGGTCGTACATGCAGAAAGATGCTAGAATTTACGTTCGCAAGTGTGAAAAATGCCAGGAGCACTCCTCTATGGTCCACCAGTCGGCTAGCGACCTCAAGTCATTAACCAGTCCATGGCCTTTTGCCAAGTGGGGTTTAGATATTATAGGGCCACTACCTACCGCATCTAGAAATTGCAAGTATCTGATGGTCAACACTGACTACTTCACCAAATGGGTAGAGGCAGAACCGCTCATAAACATTCGGGACTCTGCCATATTGAGGTTCATATTGAAGAACATCATCACCCGCTTTGGGATACTAAGAACGATCATTACTGACAATGGCATGCAGTTTGAAAGTGGCTTATTTCAAGGATTTTACCACGAGCATGGCATCAAGCATCACTTTAGTTCTGTGGCATATCCCCAATGCAACGGGTAAGTTGAAGCTTCCAATAAGACAATGATTGAGGGACTAAAAAAATGACTAGAAAGAGCCAAAGGTACCTGGGTAGACGAACTACCCCACATTTTATGGGATTATCGTATAACTCCCAGGAGAATAACTAAAGAATCTCCCTTCGCTCTCGCCTATGGAATGGAGGCAGTCATCCCATTGAAAGCATGTCTCCCTACTATGTAAACCACCTTGGTCGATCAAGGCCTTAATAATGAAGCGTTACTCACTGAACTTGACTTAGATGATGAGCAACGAGAACTGACACTAGTTAAGCTGGCAACTTACCAACAACAACTGGCCAAAAAAAATAACCAAAAATTCAATCTGAGGATGTTTCTATAAAGGACTACGTCCTGAGGAAAGTCCTTAGCAGTATTGTAAGACCATCAGATGACAAACTGAGATTAAATTGGAAAGGACCTTTCAAGGTAATAAGGGACGATCTAGAGGGAGCATATCACTTGGAAATGCTAGAGGGCGGGGAGATACCAAGGGCCTGGAATGATGCCAACCTTAAGAAGTTATACTTTTAAACTTTTATATCTTTTATTTTTAACACCATTAGTTTAGGAAAATTTCCGTTTACAAACTGATGTTGCCTTTTATTTATCATTTTAATCAATAAAGGACGACTGGCCCACGCATTTTTAATATCTTGGTTGTCTAATATCTTTTGATCGCACTTTAATACGCATAGTTTCCAAGAAATATACTCCCCTCAAAGTATAATAGAACTCCTGGATTACAGCGAGTTGATCAACTTGCTCCAATTAAGGAATCTTACATGACAATAACAAACAAAGCTCCCATGATTAAAATAATTTGCTAGATCTGTCCCAATCAAGGAGATCTAAAATATATAAAGTAAGGTTTATGATAAACCTTTCTTAGGTATTTGTTGGAAACACAATTGGCCTCTTGAGTTTCTTCGGCAATAATAAAAGACCTATAGGTGACCCTTAGGCAATAAAGCCAACTCAGATTGGTCGTCAACTCAGGTTGGTCGAAAAATCCTGCTCGGGCGGATGTCCTATTAACCAGGTACATTCTCGCCATCATCCTACTTAGGCTTAAGGAAGTGTGACGACACGACCTAAAAGGTAAGGTGGACAGAATGATATAGCTAAGGAATATTGGACTGGGAGAATGTTCAAACACGAGATAACAAAAACTCAACATCATTTAGTCGGTTAAAAGGCCCAAAATGATTAAAGCTTTGTACTTTTCATACTATAATTAGTTCTATCAATTTTTTTTGGTCAAACAGTGATGTCAAGCAATCAACAAACGAGGTTACCACATGTTTAGTCATCATATGCTCAAAACATAAATAACCAGTTGCACCTTTTATTAAAAACCATATGATTGCATTTATATCAACATACCAAGAAATACTTAAAAACCTATGATGGTCCAGGACGACGAGCAAGGTAGTTCGCTACTCGAGCTCTTCGACCATTATCAGGATGAGGAACTAAGTCTTTTTCTGCGCCTTCTGGGCGTGGCTCCAAAAGATGCGCAGGAATGGCATCTATTGGGATCCAATGGTCATCCCTCAAAAAGGGATTCTACCTACCAGATGGGTGAACGGTTTGATACTTATACCATAGGGAAGATTCCTTAAGAATTTTCAATTACTTAAGAGCGCTCAGCCCTCCCCTAGCAAAAGCAAGGTCTTCAGCCTCTTTCAGTCTTACTGGGGCATCTACCCAACATTGGTCATAACCATCAGCCCAGACCTGTTGAGGACCCCTTTGAAACAAATGTCTTAATCATGTGAGATCCATATGAAGACAAGCAACGATCACAGAAGCTCGTTGAACATCTTCTTTTAGCTCAATAATCTCCCTCCTAAAAGTTTGAATTTCAGTTTGAGAGACTAGATGGAGTTTCTTTTCTCAAAGCATCATTCTCTTTTTGAAATAACTCCCCCACATGGTTGACTTCGAATGCGTCCAGAAGCTTTACCTTTAAGGCGTCCATCTCCTCCTACACAGAGGCACTAACTTCCTCCATCTCCTCGAGCCTATCTTTAAGCCTAGTGACCACCTCAGACTAATCTTTATAGTCTTAGTTTCTTACCCTGATGGATTTACATATCCTTATAAAGGCTCTATGCGCTTGAACGCTTATGTTTGGGCCAAGCACCTGGCCTAGGTGGGAGTTAGCTGGAATGTATTCATCTAAATCAATGGGCTACAATCAACAGAGAAAACAGCAAAGTCAATAAACATCAGTAATGAAATAAAGTTTGCTTTCCATTTAAATCAAAAGAAAGGCTCAAGCCAGTACAAAGAAAGGGAAAAATTAAAGATACAACATTGGGACAAAATAGAAAAGCTAAAATTCCTAGCAGAACTTTAGGAGGCCTCAACCTGGTCAGAAGTCGAGGGCCCTTTCCCCTTATCAACAGCTTAGTCGGTAGTAACTTCACCTCCACCAGCACCTGGGTTTATAGGGGCAACTCCTCCAGTTGAAGCAACAACCCCCATTGGATTTTCCAAAGCAAGTTATGTAGGAGGGACAATAGGGTCCATAATATTCTGAGCATACGGGGATACCTCGACGGGATTAAGGCCTTGATGATGCTGAGAGAACATGTGGGAGTTAGCAGCAACCCCAACAGTAATTAAGGCTTGATCCAAGCCTTTTTTAAAGCATGCTCATCAGACATAGGAAATTTGATGCTTGGTGTCATCATACACTGCCTTCTAACCTTTATTGTACCAGCTCTCCCGAACGGTTGCTGCTTCCCCCTCCGGCCTATCCACCTTGGTGATAAACTCCTTATTCGCCTCAACCACTGCTAATTTATCAGTAATCACGGTGCTATAAGCAGCTCAGAGTTCGGCCAGCTCCTACAACGACTGCTCTTTTCCCATTTAAAGGTCGTCTTTGCATCTTCCAAAGCCTTCTCAGAAGATTTTAAAGCATCGCCTAGCTCTACATTTCTTCTCGACAGGTCGGCCCGATCATGAAGCAGTACAGTGTAGTCATAAACAAACTAAAAATTAGTAGAAACAAAGGTATCATTAGATAATTCAAGAAAATAAGGAATAAAGAATAAAGAGAGGAAAATACTCGCCAAAGAAATCCCCTGAGCAGATTAAAAGGGCCAACTGATCTAACCCCATGCTCGTTGATTGCTTACGGTCAGTTGTGAGCACTACCTTCTCCAGGAGTAAAGGGGCAAGGGGGAAGCAGCCACTGAAGCCCCCTCAATAGCAATAACAGATGGCACCATAGAAGCCTTTGAGGCATGTGCCCTTCTTTTTTCCTCCTCTCTAAAACTCTCTTCTTCTTTTTTTCTTTCTTTCTCTCGCTTCTCCTCCTCTTATTTCTTTTTTTTCTCCACTCCATTCTTCCTAGTTCTCGCCTTGGAACCACTAATGGAATCTCTAGCTTTCTTCTTCAAAAACTTCATCCTGTTAGATAATAGGTCATCATCATCATCATCCTGAACCAAATCCTCCTTGGAGGGGCCATTTTTTCCTCACTGCTCTCTCTTTCACTACCTTTTTCACTAACCTCCTCGTTGCCTTCTCCTGAATCCTCTCATGGGCTGCTCACCTCCTCATCCTCTAAATAAATGGGCTCGGAAGCACCACCAACCTCTTCTTTTGGAATATCCAAATAAGGAATTGTATCTACTGGGCGAGCAATGAAGTTGGAAGTAGTGTTCTTATACTCTAGCAAAAATGTAGCCAATCGAGGATGATCACCCTCAGCAATAGAGGCCAGGCCCTCCTTTTTATAAGCCCAGGGCATTACCGATCGGCATAGCCCTGGTCCTTCCAATCAACAAGTGTGTTTAGGCACACTACCGATAGGCAGAGTCTAGAACCTATCGTTTGGCAGTATCTTCCAAGCTCTTTCAAAAAATTAATCGCAGAGCGCAAACCGTTGATCCGAATTGCACATGGGGCAAACCACTGAAAAGGTAATTCATAGACCTTTAAAAGTCCTTTGAACTGCTCCCAGATTCAGAAGTTGACTTTGGGTCAAATGTGGCTCGAAAGCGCTAGTCGGTCCTTTGGACGGGGAAACTTCGGACATAAACGGATCGTTCGTCCACATGGTAAGTCATAATCGCACACGGGGTGGACCATTGAAAAGGTTAGGAGATGTACTTCGACATTCCAAAGAGTTTGACCCGGTTCGGGGAGTTGACTTTGGTCAACTGGGCCCTGAAAGCATTTAATGACCTCTCAGAGTAAAACGGATCGTTCGTCCCTACCGTAAGTCATAATCGTGCAGGGGGTGGACCGTTGGAAAGGGGTTTCAGTGCCCTTAGAAGATTCATTCAGTCTCAGTCGATCTGAAGAGTTGACTTTGGTCAAACGGATCTCGGGAGCATCTGATGGCCTCTAAATAAAGTTTCGGGGGAAAATAGATCGTTCGTCCGCATGGTAAGTCGAAATCGCACACGGGATGGACCGTTGGAAAGGGGACTTAGTTCCCTTTAAATATTCATTCAGTCTCGGTCTAGCTGAAGAGTTTGACTTTTTGGTTAAACGGAGCCTGGGAGCGTCCGATGACCTCTAGGTCAGTACCCGGGGTACGACTTAGGTTTGTAATGATGAAGGGAGGTGTTAGGGACCTAAGGAGAGTTAGGGGGTTCTAGAATGGGGTGTCTATAAAGCCCTTCGACGGGTGAGTTTGGAACAAACAATAGCGGTCGAATAGACATCGAATGATGCCTTTGAAAGAAGATGACCAATTCAGAGGTCGAGGCCGATTCTGAGGACCTGGGGATGAGGATGATCGATTCAGAGGGTCGAGTCCGATTCTGAGGACCTAAGGGGGCATACTAGGGGTGGTCTAAAGTAAGTGATGAGAAAAGACTTAGGTTAATTCTGAGGACCCAAAGCAATGCCGGGGGTGACCTATTTTGCGGGTCGAAGTCAATCTGAAGGCTTAAATTGTGATAACCAATTCTGCGGGTTGAAGTCGATTCTGAGGGATTAAATTATGATGACCAATTCTGTGGGTCGAAACCAATTCTGAGGGCTTAAATTATGATGACCAATTCTGCGGGTCGAATCCAATTCTGAGGGCTTAAATTGTGATGACCAATTACGCGGGTCGAAGCCAATTTTGAGGGCTTAAATTGAGATGACCAATTATGCGGGTCGAATCCAATTCTGAGGGCTTAAATTGTGATAACCAATTCTGCGGGTCGAAGCCAATTCTGAGGGCTTAAGTTTAGATGGTCAATTCTGCGGGTCGAAGTCAATTCTACGGGCTTAAGTTGAGATGATCGATTTTGCGGGTCGAAGCCAATTTTGCGAGCTTAAGTTAAGATGATCAATTCTACGGGCTTAAGTTGAGATGATCAATTCTGCGGGTCGAAGCCAATTCTGCGGGTTTAAGTTGAGATGACCAATTCTGCGGGTCGAAGCCAATTCTGCGGGCTTAAATTGAGATGACCAATTCTGCGGGTCGAAGTCAATTCTAAGGGCTTAAATTGTGATGGCCAATTCTGCGGGTCGAAGCCAATTCTGAGGGCTTAGGTTGTGATGACCAATTCTGCGGGTTGAAGCCAATTCTGAGGGCTTAGGATGAGATGACCAATTCTGCGGGTCGAAGCCAATTCTACGGGTTTAAGTTGAGATGCTCTCGAGGAATTTTGTCGAGAAAATTACCTCGTGATTTTGATTCGAGCTAGGAGCTGATTGCTGGAGAAATCCTCGTATCTTTTGGAGATTTTGTGGAGGAATAGAAGATCTGATGCTATAAACTCTACTGGGGGTGATTAGGTGGTCCAGGGTTTATAAGAATTACTCGGGGAAATTTGAGACCTTTGGGGCATAGGAGGTGATCCTTCGGGGATGTCATCGGGAGGAGTTTCACTTGGCTTTTAAGAGTTCCGTTGGGGAAATAGGAGTTTCTCTTGAGGGAGTGCGAAATTTTCTTGGTGAAAATGTTCTAAATCCCTCGTGTTATTTTTAGGAATTTTCTAAGGATTTTTCAAGACTTTCTGGTATTTTTTTTGGGAGTTTTTGTAAGAAAATTCAAGGGAGGTGCCGGTCGGCATAGTGTAGAGGGTGCCATTCGACAGTGGCACGGACTTTTGGGCTACCTGAAGAAGGTAAAGGGATAGTGCCGATCGGTAGGTTTGGGGTCAGTGCCGATCGGCATGACCCTTGGCATCCTATATAAAGGAGGCGAATTCCCCTCATTTTTCATAGCTTTCTTACCTTCTCTCTTTATGTGATTTTCTTATGCGAATCGTTCTAGCATTTCTATCTCTAAAAAAATGGCCGCTTTTGTGAGCACTGCAGAACACATGGAGTGGTTGACTGTTGACAACTGGGCGAATATGGAATGGAGAGCCAGGGCACCTCTTGCGTTGGGGAGCAAGAACTCTTTTGACGCATTCGAGCCGGTTGCGGATGAGCGGACCTTACTACGGGAGCCGTTGTGTCATCGCTCTTCGAGGGTGGTGAACCTCGGTGGTTATGTAAGTAAAATGACTTTTGCCATTCTCTTTTGGTGATTTTCATTTTTTCTTTTTTTTCTTTTTTTCGAATTTTAATAAGGTTTTTCTTTTGACAGTCCGATGTCTCTTTGTCGAACATGCGTGCCCATGGGATGAAGGGGCTTAAGGATGTCTGGGAGCATCTTCCACCTGTGGTGCATTGGGTGGTATCATCAGTAGGCTTTGGGAGGTTGGCATCTATGCTAGATGAGACGCCTCGTTCGACAGCGGTCTTATGCTCTCTGGGGGAGAGCTGGTGGGACACTACCCACACTTTCTACTTTGGGTTTGGGTTTGGGGAGATGAATGTGACTCCCATAGATGTATAGCATCTACTGGGGATTGATTGCGATGGAGAGCAGATAGAGGTGGATCGCTCTTTACGTGTGAGGCCAGAGGCAGTGCGGGCGGCACTTGGTGATGTAGGGAGGATAGTGTCTGGGGATTCCATTCGGTTATCCCTGCTAAAGGATGTTTTTTTGGGTAGGGTGGTTGATGTGGAGGACGTGTTGCAGGTGAGGTAGATGGCCCGGTTATTTATTTTACTGGTGCTGGGGGGATTTATGATGGCGTCGAGTGGCGACGTCGTCCACTTATGATTTTTACCATACTTGAGGGTGTTTTCAAACATCCCTTTCTATGATTGGGGGAGCCTGACTTTGGCGACCCTTTATTTTTCTCTGGATGCATTCAGCCGATGCTGCCAACAGACTTTTACTGGAGCCATGTATCTTCTTGAGGTATTCTTCGATTTGTGCATTTTCCTTTCATGCATTCGCACTTTCCTTATACGTCTCATTTTGATTGCAAATTCTTATCTTTGTCAGACGTGGTTCTATGAGGTGATTGGGTGAAATACCCAGCTAATCGCTTTGAAGGATGATATTGTTGGGGACTTCTGCCGGTTGTATCTATGGCGCAAGCCAATCTGCAGTCGAGGACATCTCTTTCTCTGGAGGTTGTGCGTCATGTCTTGAATGGCCTGACCAGTGATAGGGTAAGACTTTTCTTCCTCAATCCTGTTCTTTGTATGCTCTAATTGTTTATTGACTTATACCTTCTGGGGATTTTTAGGTGACCTTTTACCCTTGGGGGATGTCTGTTCAGGATACAGGGGTGACTGGGGTGAACGCGCAGATGAGGCACTTGATGGCGCATGATTTTAGTCACTCTAGGTATCTTGGGGAGCGGGTGATTTGACAGATTACTGAGGAGGTGGTGGTGCCACCTGCGAGGCCCCATATGTCTATGAGGATGGATCGGTTGCTGCCGGAGGACGCGAGGATTGCGGCGATGATCGGTGAGTCCTATCTGTTATACACTGATACGGTTGCGCCGTATGATTATATGGACTTGGTGACGAGCTAGCTGATTGGCGCCCACCATATATGATGCGTTGCCTTTTACTCCTGCGGGTTCGAGTCGGCCAGTGGGGTCCTCCCATAGCAGTGGTGGTCCGTCCACATCTGCGGTGGCGGTGACTTCGGAGGTTCCCTTTGTGCGGTTGCATACCCCTTCATATAACATTCGGCCGGCTGATGGAGGGATGGTGCTTATGTTGCATCGTCCTCATAGGATGGATCCGGAGGAGTTGGGCTTGATAGAGGAGGTCCTTCATCCCCTGGTGTATACACCCCATTCTATTACCCCTAACTCACCTTAGGTCCCTAGTACCTCCACTCATCACCACAAACCCAGGTCATGTCCCGAGCACTGACCTGAAAGCCATCGGGCACTCCTCGGCTCAGTTTGACCCAAAAGTCAAACTCTTCATCTCGACTGAGGCTTAATGAATCTTCGAAGGGCACTAAATACCCTTTCCAACGATCGGCCCCGTGCGTGATTCCGACTTACCATGCGGACGGACGGTCTGTTTGCGTCCGAAACCTGACCTAGAGGCCATCGGGCGCTCCCGGGCTTTGTTTGACCTATGTCAACTCTTCAGCTCGACCGAGGCTGAATGAATCTTCAAATGGCCCTGAATACCCTTCCCAACGATCCGCCCCGTGCGTGATTCTGACTTTCCAAGCGGACGAACGATCCGTTTGACTTCGGGAGGCCATTGAGGGTTTCTCGGGCCTAGTTGACCAAAGTCAACTCTCCAAACAAGGTCAAACTCTTTGGAATTCGAAGTACATCTCCTAACCTTTCCAATGGTATGCCTCGTGCGCGATTCGGACTTACCATGCGGACGAACAATCCGTTTGCGTCCGAATGATTCCCCGTCCAATGGATCGACAAACGCTTTCGAGCCATATTTGACCCAAAGTCAATTCCCAAACCCGGGATCGGTCCAAAGTAATTTCGAAGGTCTCTGAATTAACTTTCCAATGGTATGCCCCGTGCATGATTCTGACTGACGATTTGCCCTCGGCGGCCGATTTTCCGAAAAATCCTGAAACACACTGCCAAACGGCAGGTTCCAGAACCTGCCTACCAATAGGAAGGAAGGGATCTAAGCCGATCGGCACTCACCTGGGACTATAAAAGGAGGCCTTCACCTCATTTGCAGGGGGAGCCCAAATCTGATAAAAATCTCTCTGAACGAATCCTAGAAACCTCTCTCGAAGGCAGGGTGATTTCAACTTCCAAATCCCCTTTTTACTTCCACTTTTCACCATCCCTTTCATCAAACTTGGTGAATTAGCCACTCTCCATCATCATCCAAAGTGCAAGGGCTGCTCTCCAACATTCAAGATCAAGCTCAAGATCTTCAAGAAGGTCCAACTTTCTCAAACTCTCTCTTTAAATTCACTTGAATTCTCAATAACTTATTTTCTTACTTAGCACTTTTATTATCCAATTTCACACATCCTAATAAACTTTTTTTTACTTAGTATTATTGCACATCTTTTATTTTCATAAAACCCAAAAAACAAGAAAAAGAGGGTTTTGCTCATAAATTCAAATAAGGGATTCTCATATTTTCCTCACACTTTTCTCACAACTAAAACACTTTTTTCTACACACACACTCACAAATAAGAGATTCTCCATTTTGTATTTATGGGATAAACCCCACCCCTCGTTTTACATGCGAACTACGTGGACTTGGATGCCTTTATAGGCTACGTAGGCGTCTCGGGGTAAAACCCGTGACTTGAGTCCTCTTTCACACTTTTTCTCTCATTTTCTATCTTCTCTAAATCCATTTTTATTATATTATACATATACTTATTCTTAGCGATGCATTACCGCATATGCGTTATCGTTCCCTTATAACGATCAACGTAGGAGTAATCGCGTAAATCTCATTTTTTTCTAATATTACTCTTATATATATTCTTACGGATGACTCGCTTTATCTTTTCCATGATACAAGTCGAGGATTCCTACCTCCATTATATATATATACACATGCACACATATCACGGGGGGAAACATAAAGAAAAATAGCAAATATTCATGGGAGACCGAAAGGGCGGAATGGGTGCCTAACACTTTCCCATTTCGTAACTAAGCCTCCGAACCCTTCTCGAATCATCTCGGTTTCGTATGCACCAGTATGTCTTTGGATGCCACTCTTCGGGGTGGCTTCCCCTTTTTCTTTTATTTGTTTTGAGTAAAATAGACTAGCGACTCTGAATCTCTCTACATTTTTCACACCACAAACGACGCCGGCCAAAGCGCTCCCGAGAGGGATGCGTTGGACCCGAAGGATCCTTTCCTTCACGCGCCCGCCCGCGATGATCGGGATCGGGGATGGCCACACCTGGTATACCTTTATGTTCTTCTCTTTCTTTTTGGTTTCCCTTGATCTTTTTTTATTTGATACTGATTATGTCTTTTCTTGCAACAAGTCAGGGTGTCGACCACTTGGTTGAGGGACATCAGAGACTGGATATCTTTGGCGACTACCCATATTCGGGAAGCGGTTCCTGTCCCTTCTTGCTTGGTGTCATCTGCTTCATCCGGGGAGGCATCTGGCTCGATTTACGGTGGTGCATCATCTCGTCATAGGGGAAATAGAGTGCGTCACAGGGGTGGGATCTCTTAGAGAGAGAGGGGAAGTTTAGGTGAGAGAGAGAGAGAGAGAGAATGTGGGTTCGGGCTGAGTCCCATTTTTTTTTTCTTCATTTCCTGCAAAGTTTATGTAATACAGAAAAATATCTATGTAATGCAATGGAGTTTTTTATTATCTTCTGTTAATGAATGGATGCATGCACATGCGCTTTTTACTTTGTTTCTGAGACCGTAAAAAGAAATATTTTGAGGATTTGAAGGAAAGTTTTTAAAAATGAGAAATTATATAAAGATGGAAGGGGCTTATTGAAATTCTGTTGAAAATATTAATTTATTTTTATTGGGTTTTCTGATTTTGACAAAGGCGAAAAAAGGTAAATTTCTAAAAACAGAGGGTTACCGATCGGCAAGCACCTTGTCCTGCCTATCGGCAGGTCAGTCAAGTCCCATCAATTAAAAGCTTTGATTAGTACCCTCTTTAGCTTTTGGCATTTTATCGGGCAGGGTTCCCTTTGATTTCTGCAGGGGTTATGTCTTTTGTGAGGGGTTTTCCAAGTATAAAAAGGGGTGTGGATGGGTCTTTCTTCCTCACACTTTCACTTTCTTCCTTTTCCACTTTCTTATTTGCTCTTAGTCTTGCAAGATGGCTCTCCCTGGTAGCATTGAGTTTGATAACTACCTCGAAGCCTTGGAAGAAATTTGTTCTTATAATGTCGATTATGACGCTTTCCACATGCGGAGAGTCTCTTTGTAGCGCAATCGACCCATTGAGTGGAACATGCTGATGGCGGCGGTATAATTTTGGTACCCCAAAGACCATGTATTCCACTTTGGGTTAGATGAGGTTTGTCCTACCTATGCGGAATTTTCTGCTATGCTGGGGATAAATCCTAACATTACTGCGGCTTTACCTGAGTTTTCCCATTCTCCCGGGGATTTATTGGTCGGGCTTCTTCGTATTTTGCCTTCGGTGGCCAAACCACTGGTTGCTGGAGGAATGATTTCCCTTTCGACGGTGTTACAGTCTGTGTATTTATGGGAAGTTGGTGATACTGGATACGCCGGAGCCATCGTTCTGGGATTAGTTTCAAAATTATTATTGGTGACTGTGGAACTGTTGGTGGACCCACAACTCGTAGCCATTACTTTATGGATGTCATACCGTCGCAATCCTACAACGGTGATACTGGCGGAGACTTTAAATGGCCTGGATACCTGGCGAGAAGGTCGTTCTGATTTTCTGAGGGGTAGCCCTGTGATGCTGTTCATGTGATTGTCCGAAAGACTCCGCCTAGTGACTCCTCTATAATACCCTTTGTCAGCGATACGCAACTTCTTTTCACGACATTTCATTAGTGTTGGCTTAGATATTAAGAGCTGGGAAAACTGGTTTATGGAGCGGGGGATCTAAATCTGTACTGGTCAGTGCCTTGGTGGGGATAGCTGCTGCCTATTCTGGAGCTAGGAGAATACCCGTATGTTTGGCTGGTTGGCTTTAGACAGAACTCTTTTTATTTCCCTTGGCAGCTTCTGCACCAATTTGGCTGGGAGCAGGTCGTGCCACCTCGGACACTAGACTTATTTCCAATAGAATATCTGACTGAGTGTCTGCGTATGCGGCTTGGCTCTTTATGGCAGATTTGACATTCGTCGACCCATCCTTCTCAGTCTGTTGGGAGAGTTTGGCATATCCTTGGGGATTATATAAAGTGGTTGTGGAGGGGGAGTGGTCAGCAAGATGTTGGCAGTGGAGACTGGACAAAGGTGGCTTGTCTTATCCAATAACATGGAGGGAGGGATTGTGGTTTTTTTTAAGCTGGTTCGAGCCTATCGGTCCATGAAGCGTCTGTGGCACTCTATTCAGGCAGGGAAAGCTTGGGGACCCCAGGATGTAGATAATGATGATGGAGCAGGCTCCTCTAGTAGCTGTGGGTAGGACTCTTGGAAATCTTGTTTTGTCATGGAGAATAAGTTTGAGAATTTATTTGGCATTTTAAAAAGGCAGGGGGAAGGGAGTTATCCATTCCTTTTCTTATGTAATTGCACTGTAATTTCTTATTAGTGAAATAAACAAGTTTTGGATCATCTAGCAGTGCCTTTTGATGAATTTTGTATTTTTGAATTATCTATACCGATCGCTAAGGCATAAATAGTCCTTTTGTTCAAGTATATGTTAGAAAGATCTATCGTTCTCGGAGGTAAGAATAATTTTTTTATGAAAAGAAGGGGTCGCGCTCATGTAAGATGTATGAGCTGCCTACGTACCTTTGGGGGTTTTTGAAATTTTTTAATTTATTTGAAAATGGTTTTTGTAGAGGATCAGGCCCACGTAGTTCTGAGTAGAGGGAAACAAAGATTTTTTTTTAGAATAGAAGGGGGATGAGAAGAGTCATAGCGTGCCGAGATTTTGGACTAGGGGTAGAATTTCTTAAGATGGTCCAGGTTGGCTGGACAAGCCATCTCTTATCCATCTAGGTGATTGAGCATGGCGGCACCGCCGGATAAGATCTTCTTGATAATGTATGGGCCGCTCTAATTTGGCTTGAATTTTCCTCTGGGTCCCAGATGGGCTCTACTATTTCCTTGAGGGCTAAATCCCCTTCTCGGACACCGCGGTCCTTGACTTTCTTATTAAATGATCGTGCTCTTAGGCGATGGTACCCTTGTATGTGGTATAAAGCTTTCAATCTCTTTTCGTCCAAGAGTGATAGCTCATCGAGACGGCTTTGATGCCAGTCCTCCTCACTGACCTTGCTTTCGAGCATGATGCGCAACGAGGGTGTTTCTAGCTCTACCGGTAGGACTGCTTCCATGCTCTAGACTAAAGAGTAAGGGGTAGCCCCAGTAGAGGTTCAAATTGAAGTTATGTAGCCCCATAGGACGTACGAGTTCCGGTCGGCCCAATCTCGACAGCTTTTGGCCATCTTACTGATGATGGCTTTGAGGTTTTTATTGGCAGCTTTGACTCCACCGTTGGTCTGAGGACGGTAGGGAGATGATTTATGTCTCTGAATCCCATACTCGTTGAAAACTTCTGTGACTTCTGCCTAGAAGTGTAACCCATTATCTAACACCAGTTCGTGCGGGACCCCATATCGGCAAATGATGTTCTTCTTGATGAATTTGGCCACTTTCTTAGCGTTTAGAACTGCGTATGACTCAGATTCAACCCATTTGGTGAAGTAATCAATGGCGACTAGGATGAATTCATGCCCGTTGGAAGTCTTGGTGTAACCTTCCCTATGATGTCGATACCCCAGGTGAAGAACGTCCAGGGAGAAGTCATGTTGTATAATTCTCACAGAGGCAGGTGCTGAAGATTAAAAAATTATTGGCATTTAAGGCATCTCTGAACATAGGCGGTGCAATCCTGGATCATGGTGGTCCAGTAGTAGCCTTGTCGGATGATCTTCTTTTTAAGCATGTGACCGTTCATGTGGGGCCCATACTCCTCGCTCTAGATTTTTTACATTACCTCTTCAATGTCAGTCCCTGTGATGCAGTGTAGATGGGTTCCATCGAAGTTTCTTTTGAATAATGCTTTATGACAGATGATGTACTGGGCGACCAGTCTTCAGAGGGTTGCACGTCTTTCTTATTGGAACCCTCGGGATACCTACCATTTTTTAGGAGGTGCCAGATATCGTAGTACCAGCAATTAGCTAGCTCGGGATCTTCTGTGGTAACGATCTCAATGTGGTAGCAATGGGTTAGTTTATCTTGCTTTTGAATTAGGAATGGGGTCATTGTTATTCTTTTGGGCATGTCGACCATGGAGGCTAGGGTAGCAAGGGCATCGGCTAGGTTATTCTTTTTTGAGGTAGGTAATAGAAGATGATATCTTAGAATTGGGAGGCTAATTCCTCTAAGTAGGCATGGAAAGGTTGGAGTTTCTAGTCCTTTACTCTCCATTTTCTAAGCACTTGACTGATGATGAGGGAAAAATCCCCGTAGACATCTAGGCATTAAATACCTTTCTTGAGAGCAACTTTAAGGCCTACCATACACGCCTCGTATTCAATCATGTTATTGGTGCAGGGGAATCCAACTTGATGGCGATGGGAGTATGGGAGTCATCTGGGGCGACCAGAAGTATCCCAATGCCGTATCCCTTTTTGTTGGCAACGTTATCAAAGAACATTTTCCATCGAAGGTTGTCTTGGGCAGTACAGAGGATGTTTTCATCTGAGAATTCAGAGATCCATACATCGGCTTTTTACATAGGGTAGTCAGTGAGGTAGTCAGAGATGGATCTTCCTTTCATGGCTTTCTGCATGATATACATGATATCAAACTCGGCTAGAAGCATCATCCATCGAGCCATCCGGCTGGATAAGGCGGGTTTCTCAAGCAGGTACTTAATGGGGTTTATTCGGGATACAAGTTTGATGGGAAAGGCGAGCATGTAGTGTCGTAACTTTTGAGTGACCCAGATAAGTGCGATACATGCCTTTTCCAAAGTAGTATAGTTGACCTTGTATCCGGCCAATTTGCGACTGGCGTAATATATGGCCCTTTCTTTGCGGGAATCCTCAAGGTATTAGGCTAGCAAAGCCCCAGCTACAGTGTCGCTTATGGTTAGGTATAGGAGCAAGGGGAGACCAGGTTGTGGTGGGATGAGTACGGGAGGTTGGGTCAGGTATTGTTTGATTTGGTCAAAATCTTCTTGGCATGCCTCGTTCCAAACCTTGGTTGAATCCTTTCGAAGGATTTTGAAAATGGGTTCGCAGGTGGAGGTTAGTTGGCTGATGAACCGACTGATATATTATAATTTTCCAAGGAAACCTCGTGCTTCTTTCTTCGTTCGGGGAGGTGGCATCTCAAGTATGGCTTTCAGCTTGGCTGGATCTACTTCTATCCCCTTCTCACTGGCCATGAATCCTAATAGTTTTCCCTTTGTAACGCCGAAGACGCATTTCTATGGATTGAGTCTCATCTGATACCATCGCAGTCGTTCAAAGAACTTTCGGAGAGCGAGAACATGACCTTCTCTAGTTTTGGATTTGAGAATCATATCATCCACATAAACCTCAACTTCTTTATGAATCACATCGTGCAAGATGGTTGTGGCAGCCCTCTGGTAGGTAGCCCCAACATTCTTGAGACCAAATGGCATAACAGTGTAGCTAAAGGTTCCCCATAGGGTGATGAACGCAGTCTTTTCTTGGTGATCTGGGTGCATTTTGATCTGGTTGTATCCGGCAAACCCATTGATAAATGACTTGAGATCATGATTGACTGTGTTATCCACGATCATGTCGATATTGGGTAATGGATAATCATCCTTTGGGGAGGCTTTGTTCAATTCCCGATAGTCTACACTTATTCGAACTTTCCCTCCTGATTTTGGCACAGGCACTATGTTGTCTAACTATGTGGGATATTCGATTACACGAATGAAACCTATATTCAACTATTTAACCACCTCTTCTTTGACCTTGAGCGACCATTAGGTGCGGATCTTTCTTAACTTTTGTTTAACCGACTTGTAATTTAGGAGAGTGGGGATCTCATGTTGAGCTATTTCAGGATCAATGTCGGGCATATCGTCGTAGGACCATGCGAAGACATCCACGAATTCCTTCAAAAATTCTTTGAGTTGTGCACGCTCATGCTCGTCAAGGGTAGCCCCTATCCTATTATCGCGTAGTAAGATACTAGAACCGAGATTAACAACAACAGTTTCTTCATCATTAACTTGAACGTGGTTATGTTTTTTGTTATTAAATTTATTTAAATCAGTTAAGAATTGTTCAATTGCAAAATTGTCATCATCAAAAGTTTGATTAGAATCCAAACAATTAATGTAAGGCACAGCAAGATACTCAAAATCTTCGTTTATTTCATTTCTAGGAAAAACAACATTGAGAACCTCGTCAAAGGAGGTCTCGATTACATTTGAGCAAGGATAGACAACAGAAAAAATGGGGTAAACATTGGGATTAGGTGTGAGTTCAACAGGTAGAACTGGCGCAGCATGCCAATTGAGGAGAGGTGTATCAGCAGCTTTAATCAGGTGGGATGGATCCAGTGATGTAGTGCTTGAATGAACCATGCAGAGTGCCAACCCCAGTGTCTGTAAGTTAAACGAATCCTCGGAGTCACTTTCCTCAGTCTCTCGGTATCTTTGATGGACGGTTGTACATGGTGTTGGGAACTTTCGGCCCATAGGTAGCTGTCTTGGAAAAAGATCTCCATTCCAGGCTTCATCTTCTTATCTGTATGGTCATACCGTGGTTTCGAAAAGCCACAAAAGGGGAAGTCTTCGCCCTTTTTGATGAATCATCCATTCAAGGAGTCACTTGGGATAGTTTGGATGCAATCTAGTCTTCTATTTGGTCGAGACCGACGGATCATTCTGAGCTCTTGTTCTGATGATTGGCACCCCCAAACCACAAGGAGGGACAACTTTCTTTAGTTCAATAGGCTCAAGTATCCCTTATTTTCTTTGTCCTAGCCCCAGTCCGGGCATGAAGTGCATGTTTCTGAACATCTGAATCACATTGACGTTGCCATGAGGGTCATATTTTGGACAAACCCTTTCTTTGAAATCATCCCTTACTAGGAGTAAAAATGGTTCAACTTGGAATCCTGATAGGAGCATGTCATTTGACCCGTGTTGTATCTCAAGGATTGGACTGCTGATGCTTGCACCCTTGTTATTATCGTCATCGCCCAAAATGATGATGACTCGACCGTCGACGAAGAACTTTAATTTCTGATGGAGTGAGGAATACACACCCTCGATACTGTGGAGCCAAGGTCGTCCAAACAACAAGTTGAAACCATCTGTGATGTTAATAACTTACAGATAAAAATGAAGGTGTGAAGATGAAATAGTGATCACATCAAACACATAAGAGACAAAGGTTTTTTAAGTGGTTCGGCTATGAATAAAGCCTACGTCCACTGTTATTTTATTCCCAGGGGTTTACAATAGCACAATATGGTATAGAGAGAGAAAGAGTGTGTATCTTGGGTATAGTGTTTCTTAGTTGTCCCTCCGTCCTCCCTTTGGCTAAGGGAATACATGTATTTATAGTGATGGAAGATAAAGATATACAATGTATTCAGACATTTATGTCTACATACAATGAATCTAATTGTGTTAGCCTTCTATGATGGTTGATCCTCCTTGAATTGCTTGGTATGCTATGTGTTGTAATCTATTAATACAGTATAAATGTACATTAAGGCTCATTAAATGCGTTGTTATCTTCATTAATGCACATTAAATGCATAGTTATCCTTTGATCTTCCTGGTTGGTATGCCGACCAACTCTCCTCGGGTGCCGACTAACTCTCCTCGGGTGCCGACCAACTCTCCTCGGGTGCCGAATATTGCCACGTAGGATGACATGTGTCCTTTTCTGATTGGTCCTCGTAGATGGAGAATTTTTGCGTTAACAGAAGCCCCCAATGCTCTATACTTGATGGTTCACTGAAAGGATGGAGTATTTATTCTGCAGTTTTGCTCGGTGCTCGTAAAATTCTTGATCTGCCTTCTTGATTTATTCAACATAAAGCGCATTATCTCCTGGACGACATATGATGCAGGCTGATCGATGGTTGCTAATCTTTCTTTTGAGGAACTTCATGTGCTATGTATCACCCCTGGGAATTTGGATGCAGTCATGCCATAGTATGCAGCTTGTAGCTTGTCATAATCTTCAAGTATGTTGATTGGTTTGCTAGCCGACCAACTGCCTCCTGTGTCGAGCAACTGAGTGCTAACTTCACGTGCTTGATTTTTCTGATTTATGATCCTCTAAATACTTTATCGAGTAACATTCTAGCTTTTGAACCCAATTCTTCAATGTACCAAGCTAGTGGTGGACTTCGAAACACTTTCATACAACTTCTTCTTCAATATTGGTCGGGACAGTAGTAGTAAAGATCTCAGTGTTGTAGTTGCTGAATTTGACTCCTGAACTTCAATATGCCTCCGTGTAAGTTTGTGGAGTTAAATTTGATACTCGACTGCATGATGTTATGAGAATGTGCCACCGAATGAACAACTGAATTTGTAATAGAAGCCCCCAAGTGTGGAATAAGAACTTTGAGTACTTTCTTGGCCTTGAAATATGTTGGTCTTGCTGGAAAAATAAGGCCAAGGAAATATTCCATGAAATGACTCCCTGAGATCTTTGCATGTTTGCATTTTCTGGCTTCTATTATTTAGCTCAGTTCAAGTGTTTAAGAAGAATATATGTTGACATTTCAATTATGAATTTCTACATTTCTTCCATCATATGACTCTTGTCGGCTTTTGAAGAATCTGTTTGAATTCCAACTTGGGAATTTCTATATGTGTTCTTTAGCTCAGTACGAGTGTTTGAGGAATAGATGTTTGAATTCTTAATTAGAAAGGCCTACATGTATCTCTTCTCTTAACTCGATTAAGTCAAGTATGAAGCTCTATGCCCAGGATTGGGGCATGTATGAAATGAATCTGATGGTGCCAATTGAATTGTTGTTTGCAGTCTTGCTGCTGTGCTGTGTGCAGTCTATCTGCGTTGTTTTTGTTCGGTATTGACCTTTTAAGGTCTTTATGTGCTGTTGATGAGCATCCAAGAATTGTACTGGGCAGATAATTTTGCCTGAGCACCTGTTGAGGCTGAATCATATAAAAATTGCGATTAGAATAATTATTCAGCCGACCAATATATAGTATGCATCGGCTTCAATATTGGACAATTTAAATTTCCAGATAATAATATGTCATGTGAGCAGATTTTTATCAGATAGGTGACCTATGTAAGACATAATTGTGTAATCTAGGATTTTTGTAAAATTATTTACAATCCCAATAAATACTAAAAATTAGTTCATTTTTAGAAATATTTATTGATTTTAAAAATATTTTTGAGGTGGGGTTGTAAACTGTAGATACTTGGTGTAATAAACCAAAAATATCTTTAAACACTATGTGGATAAACCAAGAGTCCTTTTTTGAACAGAAAAAGAAGTCAAAAAGTGAGACTTGAGCCCCAACTAGACACGTATGATTTCAGTTGTTCTTGCTTGGTCACAACCGCCGACCAACATTAGAATTGCGGTTTATCTTTCCTGTCATCGATTAGCAAATGGGAGGTTTAAAATTCTAAATCTGTACAACATCTTCCGCCGACCAACCATGATAACCTTGTAGTTACAGAAAATTGAATTTCAAGTCACCGATTAACAATAGGCGTCGCCGACCAAGAAGTAGATGATCGTCGACCTGTTTTGCTGGTTCCGACTAGTGCTGGATGGTGCCGACCTGTGCCGACCACCAGTTGATTTCCCCCGACCAACTATATATAACGTCGACCATCATATAAGAGCTACCAACCAACAAAATGACCTGCTGACCCAATAGGCTTTGGTCGACCATTGATGTCGATCAAGAAATAAATATGCCGGACCAAGAATAAGATATAGTTGAGCAATCATATATGATCTCCGACCAGTGATGGCCCAATAATAGGTGTCATCGGTTGTCGCCGACTAAGAATAAGGCTGTCGACCAGGTATTGGATAGCGCCGACCTGTGCAGGTGAGGTTTGAATACCAATCGACATTTTTAATATCTGGCATCTCTTAAAGAGAGAAAGATGAAATCCAGAGTCTCAGTTTCTTCTAATAATCAGAATCTGACTTTTAGAGTCTCAAATTGATACACATGAGAATCAAACAAATATATATTCTTGACTCGTTGATGACTATCTCCTTCAACCATCACAAAAATTTACGGAGGCATTAGATCCATCATTGAAATTAGATCCACAATCCATATCAAGATGTGGATGCCCCCGATTTTTATTTTATCAATTCTCACTCAATAATGAAAATTATCGTGTGATTCACACAATTGGTAGATGAATTGAATTTGAATGGTCACTTTATCAAAACTAGTAAAATGAAACAGTGTGTACATGAAAAATATTGAATCGTTCTAAAGTTTATCCCCATTATAAAGTTTAGACTTGGGAATCAAGTCAAAAATTATGATTTTAAATCTTACTGTTTTACAGATTTCTCAATAAAAATAATCTAACAGTTATGATTTTAAAATCATGATATGCAATATTTTGCAGATTTCCTAAATAAAAATTGGACAACTAATTTTTGTATATAAACATAAAAATCATGACTGAATCAAAAGATGTATGCACAGTATATAATTGATTATACATATAGAAAATAAAAACTTAGCTTTTGATGGAGAACAATGCTTGTAACATGTTCCCACAGATGGCGCCAATCTGTTGATGACTAGAAATAGCATCTATGTTATCTTATTGGTATCAACAAGAGATAAAAATGAAGGTATGAAGATGATAATTGAAGATGAAACAGTGATCACATTAAACACATAAGAGACAAAGGTTTTTAAAGTGGTTCGGCTATGAATAAAGCCTACGTCCACTGTTATTTTATTCCCATGGGTTTACAATAGCACAATATGGTGTAGAGAGAGAAAAGTGTGTATCTTGGGTATGGTGTTTCTTAGTTGTCCCTCCGTCCTCCCTTTGGCTAAGGGAATACATGTATTTATAGTGATGGGAGATAAAGAGATACAATGTATTCAAACATTTATGTCTACATACAATGAATCTAATTGTTGGCCTTCTATGATGGTTGATCCTCCTTGAATTGCTTGGTATGCTATGTGTTGTCATCTATTAATACAGTATAAATATACATTAAGGCTCATTAAATGCGTTGTCATCTTCATTAATGCACATTAAATGCATAGTTATCCTTTGATCTTCCTGGTTGGTATGCCGACCAACTCTCCTCGGGTGCCGACTAACTCTCCTCGGGTGCCGACCAACTCTCCTCGGATACCGACCAACTCTCATTGGGTGCCAAATATTACCACGTAGGATGACATGTGTCCTTTTTTGATTAGCCCTCGTATATGGAGAATGTTTGCGTTAACACTTGGAATTCAACGATAGGGTTTATAGGGCCATCCCCTATTACAAGTTTTATGGATCCCATTACCTCCCGACGGGTAATATCGTAGGCACGTACAACAATGGAGGTTGGAGCGAGATCACTTTCCTTTAGTCCTAAGCATCGAAAGGTTCCTAATGGGCAAACATTCAAGGCGGATCCATTATCAATAAGAGAGAGTGGTATGACATTCCCCATAACTTCGATGGAAATGTTAAGTGCATGCTTGTTATTTAGCCCAATTCTGGGGATTTTTTCTTCGAAAAAGGATAGCATTCGGGTAGAGGTCAAGGATCCGACCAAATTTATCGCTTCCTATGGTGTGGTAGAAGGAATAACTGTGGGTCCAATGAGTAACTTGATCAAAGAGTTTCTGTGCAGCTGGAAAGACATGAAAATCCCCCATAGGGTGATGTTAGCTTGAGTTTTCTTCGGTTGATCGAAGATATTGCTCTCCTCGAGCGTCATCTCTGGCATAAGAAGGTTTTCAACTCCCTTCCATTTGTCATTTGTTGGTAGTGATCTTGGGATCTGGTAATGCCTCCCTGATCTAGTCATGTGATTTACTAAAGAAGGGAAGAACATGAACCCGATTTCCTCATCGATTTCGGGTTATTCTGCTACCTTGTTTATTTCTCCGAGGAGTTCTTCAAACTATATCATCCCACACATGTCGTCTAGTGGGCCAGTTTTATCTGAAGCTTGCTCTCCATTTGAATCTTCAAATTCTTTCCCCCATCCGGTGGCAATAATTATGTCTTTCCATGTAAATTCAATGCATTTTACAACTTCGATGGCTTCTTCATACAAGTCCTCCCATTCTGTGGGGATAAGTAAGGGTGAAGGGACCAGGCGCCCTTGTAGATTCATAGTATCAAGTAACTCGATCATATTGTAAATATTGTTGGTTTGCCTGAATGACTCTGCCATAATTTGGACAACATCATCTAGGCTGACTTCATCGGTCGGTTCTACCCATCTATCTGACTCTCGGGCCAATTTTCGTGCTTCCAAGAACAGCGTATTAAACCTCTGGCAATCAATGATCATCTGTGAGGGCAATTTCATCTCGAACTCTAGGAGTTGGTTTAACACTTATGGTAATTCCATGCTTTCATTTTTGGCATGAGTACGGACAACAATACATGCTCTAGTAAGGAGTGATAGTGCCTGATCAGCAAGGCTAGTAGGGTGTAGGAGGAAATATGGGCAAATTTGGAGAGATTTGGTAGAGTATATGGGTGTGATTTGAGTTGAGGGATCAAATTTTAGGTTCTTTTCTAAGAATATGGCATTGGCATGATTTGGGAGTGGGTTGTGAGTAGTGTTTGGTTTAGGATTGGCTGGTGGGGCAATGGTCCCCGGTCAATTAGACCTTAGATTATGTTTAGAAGGTGAAAACATTGGTCGGTGGTATGGCCAGCAGTTTGGTGAAAGACGCAATGTGCATCTGCCTTGAAGTTTTTTGGGAGTGGATTTGGTTATAGATGGGGATCCAAGGGTTTGATAAGGTTTCGGCTTAACAGGGCTTGATAAACTTTGAAAAGGGGAGCATGGAGCTCGATGTATTCCTTTCGGACTGGGGCAGGGCGACTTTCTGGTGCCCACGAGGTGGTTGGTTGAGAGATGTTGTTGATGGTTGTAGCACTGACAGGTTTGTCATATTTTCTGGGGGTGAACTGTCAGGACACTTTCTTTGGTTCAACCTCTGTTTTAGCAAGACCTTCCTCGATTTCTACTCCATCTTCTCTGAGAGCTCGTACGTGGGGGTAATATTATCCTCCCATGGTTGCTCGGACATGGGGTAAGAAGTTATTCTTCACTATGTTGACTTGTTCTTCCTCGTATGTTCGATTGATCATGGTAGCTTCTTTTTCCCTCCATCGGGCTATGAAGTTACTGACTGATTCCCCAGAGTTTTGTTTAAGTAGCTCTAAATCACGATGGGTGACCTCAAGCTCTTCATTGTATTTATACTGCGACATGAATTCTCGGGATACATCCTCCCAGCTATAGATTTTTAACTCCTCGAGAGACAAAAACCATCAGAGGGCGTTATCCTTCAAAGTTTACTGAAATAATTGGGCCATCACTTCTTCAGAAGCCCCTAGTAGAGTCATAGAACGGTGATGACTACGAAGATGAACAATCAAGGGTCTACTTCCTCCGAGTTTCTCGGGTAACCTTACTTTAGGGTAAGGAGACATGTGGGTGTAGTCCTTGTAATTCCCATAGATTCTGACTTGGTCGAACTTCTTAGTTAGCTCTTGAGACCTTGTTTGACCTTGTTCAACTCTTCCTCTTTTAGATCAATGATCATAGGCAAGTTAGCCCCAGCATGGGCAAGGTTCGGCATCAAAAGCAGGGCAAGCAGTGGCCCATTAGTAGAAGGGGCACATGGAGCGTGCTGATACTCTTTGGGGATGCAAATAGGCTCGGTAGAGTTTTGTTAATCTAACATGTGTGTCCTAGGCTCGACACCTATATGCGGGTATGCAGTTGGTTGGGTGAATCAGAAGGGTTCCCCCTTTGGCGTGACTTCCACGATATACGTCTTGCTCTTGCGGGCAATCGGTACGTGTGGACAAGCCATTTGATATACCTGAGTGTACGTGGATTGCCTCACTAAATACCTCGTGGGGATGGTACATGTTAGAGCAAATTCGATATACTCGGCGTACGTGAACAAGTTCCTTGCGATATTCCTCTCGTCATGACTTCGATCAAACGGTACGATAAAGGGGAACCGTTCGATATACGTTAAAGGTACTTGTCCAATAGAAGGTGAGAGTCATATCGCTTAGGCTAACTGCGCCCTACCGGACCAGTTCCCATCACGAAGTGACCATCCAGTTACTGGGTAGAATTTGGTCAATAACAATGCTCTTTGGTGATGTCGTGTGAATCATGCATGATCCTTTTATTAGTATCTTATGATGAGAGTATCTTTCTTGATCATGCCAAACAGGGAGCAAAGTACAAGTACCAATGGTATACCAAGTATGGACGAATGATGTGTGCCACATGTGGATATATGTGATCCTAGGTGCATGTGATGCGAAGTGTGCGTGGATAATTTTCTACAAGTGTGTGAATAGAAGCATAAGCATGAGGTACACATAAATAAGAGGAATAGGCAAAATGGGTGAGAATATAAGCAAACATAACACCCATGTAAATAGGGTCTAGCCCTCAAAATCATATAAATATCCCAGCGGAGTCGCTACTGTGGCCATCCTCGATCCTCGTGGCGGGAGAGGATCCTGGTCCAGAGCGTCCCTCTCAGGAGGGCTTCGGCCGGCGTCGTTGATGAGGTGAAAATGTAAACAGATGGAGTCGCCAGTCTATTTTACTCAAAACAGACAAAAGAAAAGAGAGTCATCCCGAAGGACAGCATCCAAAGACATAATGATGCATACGAAACCAAAATGATTCGAAAAGGGTCCGGAGGCTAAGTTATGAAATGGGAAGGTGTTAGGAACCCATTCCTCCCTTGCGGTCTCTCATGGATTTTTGATATTTTCCTTCATTTCCCCGTGATATGTGTCCATGTGTGTAAGTAGTGGAGATAGGAATCATCGACTTATATCATGGAAGAGATAAAGCGAGTCATCCGTAGGAATGTTCCTAAATATAATATTAGAAAATAGGATTAACGCGATTATCCTTGCGTTGATCGTTATAATGGAAAGATAAAGCATATGGACTAATACGCCACTGAGAACAAATATATGTATATGTAAATGTATAGACTCTAAGAGAATTGAGTTTAAAGAATATAATGAAAATAGAAAATGAGAGAAAAGTAGGAATAGGACTCGAGTCTCGAGTTTTACCACGAGACGCCTATGTAGCCTATAGAGGCATCAAAGTCCACGTAGTTCGCATGAAAAATGAGGGGTGGGGTTTATCCCATAGATCCAATCGGGGGCTTCTCTTATGTGTGTGTGTGTGTGTGAAAAAAAGTGTTTTAGTTGTGAGAAAAATGTAAGAAAAGTGTGAGAATTCCCTTTTGGAATTTATGAGCAAACCCTCTTTTTCTTATTTTTTTGGGTTTTTATTTGTATGAAAATATGAGATGTGCAATAATACTAGATAAAAAGTATATTAGGATATGTGAGATCAGAGAATAAAAGTGCTAAGTAATAAAAAGAGTTAATGCGAATTTATGAGAATTTAAGGAGAGAATTGAGAAAATTGGACCTTATTGAAGATCTTAAGCTTCATCTTAAATGTTGGAGAGTAGCCCTAGCACTTGGATGATGATGGAGGGTACTTAATTCACCAAGTTTGATTAAAAGGATGATGAAAAGTGAAGGTTGGAAAGGGATTTGGATGTGGAAATCGCGCTGACTTCGAGAGAGGTTTTCTGGATTCACTGAGAGTGATGTATTTCAGATTTGGGCTCCCCTTGCAATGAGGTCAGTCCATCCTTTTTATAGGCCCAGGGCATTGCCAATCGGCATAGCCCTGGTCCTGCGAATCGGCAGGTGTGTTTAGGCACACTGCCGATAGGCAGAGTCTCAAACCTGCCGCTTGGCAGTATCTTTCAGGCTCTTTCGAAAAATTGGTCGCGGAGTGAAAACCATTGATCTGAATCGTGCACGGGGTAAACTGTTGGAAAGGTAATTCAGAGACCTTTGAAAGTCCTTTGGACTGCTCCCGGGTTCGGGAGTTGACTTTGGGTCAAATGTGGCTCGAAAGCGCTCGTCGGTCCTTTGGACGGGGAAACTTCGGACGCAAACGAATCGTTCATCCGCATGGTAAGTCAGAATCCTATACGGGGTGGACCGTTGGAAAGGTTAGGAGATGTAATTCAACATTCCAAAGAGTTTGACCCATTTCGGGGAGTTGAATTTGGTCAACTGGGCCCTGGAAGCATTTTATGACCTCTCGGAGTAAAACATATCGTTCGTCCATACCGTAAGTCAGAATCGCGCAGGGGCTGGACCGTTGGAAAGGATTTTCCATAACCTTTGAATATTCATTCAATCTCAGTCGATCTGAAGAGTTAACTTTAGTCAAATGGAGCTCGGGAGCATCCGGTGGCCTCCAGATCAAGTTTTGGGAGAAAACGGATCGTTCGTCAGCATGGTAAGTCGGAATCATGCACGGGACGGACCGTTGGAAAGGGGATTCAGTGCCCTTTGAAGATTCATTCAGTCTCGATCAAGCTGAAGAGTTTGACTTTTTGGTCAAACGGAGCCTGGGAGCGTCCGATGGCCTCTATGTCAGTACCTGGGGTACGACTTAGGTTTGTAATGATGAAGGGAGGTACTAGGGACCTAAGGAGAGTTAGGGGGTGCTAGAATGGGGTGTCTATAGCAAGGGTGTATCCTTGCATACAAGGTGCTAAAAATGGTCCTAGAATTTATTAACTATGGTGAGTTAATATATTTTATACACGAAGTAGTTATATAAAATGTATGCAAAGATTTATTTTTGCATACAAGGGAATGGATATGTACCAGGATTTTATGAACTATGATGGTTTAATTATATTTTATACACGGAGTATTTATATAGTGTATGTAAAGGGGTATCTTTATACATAAGGTGACGGAAATGGTAAGACTTTTAATCAATGATTGTGTTAGTTATACTTTATACGCAAGGTACTAGAAATGGGCTAGGATTTTAATTAGCTAGTGTAAATTACAATTTATATGCAAGGTGCTGAAAATAAACCATTATTTTAACTAACTAGTGTGTTGATTGTAATTTATATGCAAGATGATGAAAAATACTAGGTTTTTATCGACTACTTTAGATGATGTATATTTTATATGCAGGGTGATGCAAAAGATCAAGCTTTTATCAGAGATTGAAAAAGTCTAGTTGAATTTCCTCATGTCGTGTTCGAATTTGGGGGTAAAGTCCCGAGTCAATGAGACCATTTGAAAAGCTATTTTTGTATTTATTATGCTTTTTTTTTGTTATTCATTGAATAAATAATTAAATGTAAAAAATATGTGCATGTGTGTACACACACACGCGCGCACACGCACACACACGCACACACACACACACACACACACACATATATATATGTGTGTGTGTGTGTGTGTGTGTTCAAATATTTATACATGATTAAAAATTCGATACAATGTGGCCGAAAAAGTTTGGCATTGGGAATTGTATTTTTGTACATGAAAATGGCCAAAATGGGTCTTGAAAATGGCTTAAAATGAGACTTTGATTGCTATTTAGTACGCTCTGGTTGACTTGTGTGATTGTATGTTTTTTAAGAATAAACATGGTGACTGACAATTTTAATGAATAGTTAGGCGCTTCCAGGGGATCTACAATAAATGCCAATTTAGAAGCCCAATTTATATTTTGACCCCAGGCATTGTTTGCATTTCGACCCCTAAAGTTTAGAAATAACTTTTTCTTTAGGAATCTGATTAACGTGTGGTTTTTTCCATTGCTAAACTAATTTGAAACTTTATAAATTTCATTTCCAGGGACTCCCAAAATTATAATGCTAGGTGAGCCAAATTTTTTTGAAACATGAAGTGTATTTTGTTGAAATTACATTGATTTTTTAATATTTAAATCTTATAAGAATGGGCAATGGTGAGATTTTGGGGTGTCTAAAAATGGTCAAGTACCCCCATAGCCCGATCCTCCCGATTAACCGTGTCTCGTAAAATTTAAAGATAATAAACGAATATCTCATAGTGAGTTTTATCAAACAAAACAATACAACCCAATAAAAAGAACATAACTCCTCCCATTCTATTCAGCCTCTTCCCTCAATGGGTTCCCCATCGACTACCATCCCATGCACTTAATCTTCACCCAATCTAAACTAACAACAAAACTATCCTTCTACTCTACCTCCACATATTCATTTGTAACACTTAAAAATTCAACTACCAATTTCGGAGCCTCATCCTTTTGATTTTCTCTACCACATTCTTGGCCATACACACGATGACACACCAATGATAGTTTCAAAATATGGTATACATCATCTAGTTATTATCATCTCACATAATCATGAATTAAATGTGTTTGTTTTGGGTTTCCATCTCTCAACTAAGGCACTAATGAATACATAACCCATGTAACGATGACACCGTAACTAGATATCCCAATACAAACACATTATTTTTTGGACAACCGAATGTTATTTCTTCCAATCCCACGTCCCAACTTCTACATATGATGTATAGACTTTAAATAAAACCATTCTTGCAAAAAAAAATCACTTTAACGAGTTATATGATAAAACATCAATTCAAATTATTTATAATACAAAAATTAAATACATACCCCTCCTCGCCATATTTTGTATATAATATGGTGTATGGACCCGTATAACGACTACCATATTTAATTCCACCATTTTCATCAACCATTGCCTTCCCCTTTATCGATGACTTTCCATTAGCCGAGGCCTGTGATTGTGCCTTCCCCTTAGTTGGGGCTTGTGTTTTTTTCTTCCCCTTAATCATTGCCTATGATTTTTCCTTCCTCTTAATATGTGTTTTACACTTTAATGGTTCCTTTCCCTTCGTTAAGGCCTTTATCGAGGCCTCTTTTAACTCCCTGCTCTCACTTTCACTCTCTTATACACTATCACCCTCACTATCCTCACGTGTTTTTCTTTTCCTCTCATATTTTATATTTTCTAACATTGTCACCCTCACGCTCACTCTCACTCTCACTACTATCCTCCTAATTATTCTTATATTCATCTTTATTCTTGTCTTTCTTTTCTTTATTTCTTCTTCCATATTGTCACTCTCACTCTCACCATTATCCTCCTCATTATTCGTCTCATCGTTTCAATTTTCCCTCACTATTTTCTCCTTTCTCACCGTCACTACCACTCTCCTTCTCCCTTTCACTAACATTCTCTCCTTGTTCACCATCCCTTTGACTCTTTTTTTTGCCCCCATTCTCACTTTAATCACCCTCATTCTAACTTTCATCATTTTCCTCCCCACCCTCATTCTCAATGTCCCTCTCCTTCTCCCTCCTCCTTATCACTCTCACTCCCCTCATTCCCTGCCATTTCCTTCCTCCCAATCTTTTCATCACTCAACGCAATATTTTTTCTCCTTTATTATCTATATTTATTTCCACCTCCGGAACTTTTCCCCCAACTCTTTCTTCATTTTACGTTGTTTAATATTATGGTTGGTTCTACTCATGTATTAATCTACAAGTCAAATTAAAGACCCATACTAGTCAAATTTAAACTGATATGAAATGTCTTTAATGCTACGCGGTTGCACATTACTGAGTATACACAATGTGATTCGACACTTTAATGCTGAGACATAAACCTTAGTACTTTATCGAATCTAGTACAAAAAACTTGGCATGTTATCACCGATAACATGATAACCTATTTGACATCACCGAATAAGTTCATTATTTTAGGCAATTTAACAACAAATGTAAAATTATGGTACTCCATTGTGATATTTTTCATATCCAGCTTCTTTTGTGCTCATCTCACAAGCATTGTTTTTTTTATCATTTTTACTTTTCAATAAAAAATAATAAATATAATACATTTCCTAAGGTTTTCATTAAGAACTTGGGATTTGTTTATTTTTATTAAAATAAAGGGTTACAATAGTGTATACCAATGAATTTCTAACATTATAAATAAATACAACACACCTTTGTGTATAAAATCGAATTTCTTGTTAATTGGAAAAACTTGGGGCCCGTTAAGTTGTGGAAAATTGTTTTCCCTTTTTCAATGCCACTTTTTGCTCTATATCTTTGCTAATGGGCCATTAAGATGGGAAGGATAAGTGGAAACTGTTTTTCAACTTAAGCAATTCTATCAAACATGTATTTTATGATTTCCAAATTAACTTAAGTTCGAAAATAATTTTTCATGAAACCACATTCTTATTTCCATTTAGAGGGCATACTTTGCCAAATTATAACACAAAATATACAAAATGAAAATAGAATACTATTTTCCACAACTAAACGCACCCTTAGAGTTTGTATCCTTAGAGTAGGGCCAGTTCTGAAGTTTTAGGGGCCTTAGGCGAACAATCAATTTGGGGCACTTTACATTTTAATTTTTTTAAAAGAAAATGTGTTCTTCACACATTTTTCGATGCAAAACTATCAATCAAATCATCAAATTTAATTGTTATTAACAAATCTTCTTCAATTGATAACATAGCTAATCTGTTTAATCTTTCTTGTGACATGGTAGAATAAAAGTAAGTTTTTTATTAATTTTAACTTTGAGAAACTTCTCTCGGCTGAGGCACCCGTAACGGGTATTGTCAAAATTATTCTTTGAAAAATTATTTTATCTTTATTGGACTTTTTGAAGTATCAACACAACATAGTATGATAAACATTTGTTCTTCTTTACTTATATCCGAAGTACAATCAAGCATAATCGAAAAAAAATTTGATTATTTAATTATTTGAATTATTACTTTTTTGAATCTCGTCCGCTAATAAAAGTATTAACTCATTTTGAATGTTGTGACTTAGATAGTGATGATGAATTTCTTTATCTATAATACGCATAATATGTTCTTTCATTAAAGGATCAAATGTGGCAATATTTTCAATGAAACTTAAAAAAATCCCATTCTTCTTTTCATAAATCTTTTCATTAGTACCCCGAAAGGCTAAGTTATTTATAGCAAGAGCTTGCACTACCACAATTATCCGTGTTAATATTTGTCTCCATCTTTATCTTTCACCATCAATTTGATCTTGTATATTTTGGTCAATTATTTCATTTTTTTGAAATCTTAATATTAATTCTCGCTATTATGTCATACTATCTACATGGTCACTACTATTTTTATGTCTCCTAAGTCTCATACTTATATCTTTCCAATCATCTACTCCTTCATTTACTAGTTGAGTTTTATTTTCATTCTTTTTAACAACTTACAAGAAAAGCAAAAAACTTTATCCACAAATCGTGAGTACACTATCCATTCTCTATTACGTTTTTCTCCTTTTTTTCAATAAAAAGTATAATGTATAATAGAAAAATGTCTATTTTCTATGCTAAAGAGGAACAATAAAACCTGATTTGCAATCAATTTGAGAGCAATCTCAAATTATAATTTGTAAATGCACAAATAAAAAATTGGAATCTAAAAAAAATACAACACAAATATTAGTAGTAACACAAACAAATTTATATAGTGAGAAAAAATATAACAAAGCAAATGAATAATATATACTTACACAAACAAGCCACAATTAATCTCCAAACAAGCCCTAACTTTCTGAAATTGAACCCTTAGATGTTTGACCCTCAAGAAAAAAAGGGGGGGTGCTGTCCATTTTTTTTTTTTTGGGGGGGGGGGGGGTGATTGTTGTTTTCTTGTTTTGGTTAGCACTCTAGAGAGCAGTATGAGATAAAAGAGAAGAAGATAGTGAGAGAATAAAGTGGATGAGAAATGAGAGAATTAGAGTTATAAATTAATAAGTAAATGGGTTGGGTTTGTATTGGGTTAGGTTATGTTGGTGGGTTTAGTGTGTGGGTTAGGTTATTATGTTGATGGGTTATTATGCGGTTGAGTTTAGTGTGTGGGTTCATTAAATGGAACAAATTTTATTTTTTGGGGGGCCTTTTTTTAAGTGATAACTCTAAAAAAAATTTCACAACTAATTTATTTTCGGGACTTTTTTTCACAACTAATTTTTTAAGGACATTACAATTAGGTCCCTTGTTGACAATTTTTTAATCATTTAAGGACAATTTATTAGTAGGTTCATTTGTTATGCCACTCGCGTGGACTTTTACAAGAAGAGAATTAGTGGACCTAAGTGTTTAAAATTTGTCAAAATTCTTTTAGAATTAAAAATTTGTTGTGAGGGACTTAAGAGTAGTTTCCCCAGTTTTTTCATAACTATTTTTTTTATACTATTTTTTATACCTAATTTTTTTAGGCAATTTATAATTAGGTCACGTGGTAACAATTTTTAAACATTTAAGGACAATTTACTATTAGGTCCACTTGTTATGCCACTAGCGTGGACTTCTATAAGAAGAGAATTAGTGGACCTAAATATTTAAAATTTGTAAAAATTCCTTTAGTGTTTAAAATTAGTTTTTTAGGATCCTAAGAGTACTTTTCCCTTTTTTTTATATCCCAATTTTTTTTCTTAGAAGGGGCTCTGATTATTCGGGGGCCCTATGCCTAGAGTCGGCCTTGCCTTAGAGTCAAACTTATTGGTGTGAGTTAGAGAGAAAAAAGAAATGAAAAAAAAAAATATTTAGGGTGTGTTTGATAAACAAAAGGGAAAATAAGTGCTTATAGTCCATTTCCATGGAATTGAAAACTCGGAAATATTTTCCAAGGAAAACATTTGTTGTAAGGACATTATTTTATAACTCCGTTATCAATTTAGTATGTCGTATACCGCTACACTGTCGAAGAGCATTCAAGAACATTCAAGCATCAAAGACAGATCCGAATATCAAGATCTTCAACATTCAAGCCTCCATGAGGTTAAGTTTGGTAAGGTTGTGTTTTAATTCCTTGGCATTTCACTTAAAGTGTTGGGGTATTTTTATCAAATATTTTTCTAAAGATTTAGTTCTCGGACACCTTTCGGTAGAAAAATCATATAAATTCAAAGAAAAATCAGAAAAATACGAAACTGGTTGCCACGCGTTCGTATCGAAATTATCTACATTCATGGCCTGAGATCTCATTTAATAGGTCATTCAAACGACCTGCTTTTGTCATTCAAACGACATTTGCCATGTGTCATGTTTTTCGTTTGAGCAACTTGCTTTTGTCGTTCAAACGACACAGCATCTCGTTCCAACGACGCGCCGCCTTAAGTTTTTTATAAATAGGAGTCTCCAACTCCGTTTTTCATAAGAAGACCTGCATATTTTCAATAGACGAAATTACTACTGCATAAACGATTTTTGTCTTCTTCTTTTAGGTTTTAAACCTTTTGTTTTCAATTCACAAAACATCCCAATCTTTAGTGAATTGTTTTGGAACCCTAGATTCAACTTTGTTGAAATTTATTCTTTGTGGGGAGATCTTTACAACCGAGAGCTGCGTGCTATTGTGGAGGGAGCCTCTGTGAAGATTGGACTGCGTGTCCATATGGATTCGCTGCGTGTGAATTCATTCCTGAATGTTCTTATGGAATAGCTATGGTTGTTCCATTGCTGACGACGACGACCGACACCTGCGGGTATTCGTGTGTCACCCTATTTCATTGTAATCCATGTAAGTTGTTATTTACAAATTATAGTGAAATAAAAAGGTTTTTCCCTTCGAGAATTTTTCCTGAAAATGTTTGTTTTATCCTGCATGCTTTATTTCATTGGATAAATCATCTAGATGCATGTTTTAGGGTTTAACTAAAATTTGGGAATAATTAAAATTGGATTTTATTTGAGAAGTCGCAATATTTCCACTGTAGCGATTCTACAAATTGGTATCAGAGCCTGTTGCACTAAGTTATTGTGTTTTGATCCTGATTTTTCACAAAAATGGCTTTTGGTGATTTTGATGATTTTTGATGTCAACTTTTTGAAAAGGTTAATTGGAAAATTCACACGAAATCTTGTTTTAAATCTTCTGTTGAAAATGACTCTGAGAGGTGTCCTTGTTGTGAGGGTGTTGGTCACACGTTAGATGAGTGTACCACAAATTTAAAGAAGAAACTGAATAAACCGACATCTCATGTTTCTACCCTTAGTGATTCGGAAGAAGAAGTTTTATATGCTTCTAGACGAGAGCTTCCCACCCGTGTGATTAGTGATGATAGTGAGGGTGATGGGAGTGAGGATGAAAGTGTAGATGAGCGTGACTTACAAACTGCTTTCAATGAACTTTATGCTGAATCTTTGAAAACGAAGAAAGAAAATTATAATTTGAAAGCTCAATTGAAAGAGTGTGCCTTAAAAAATAATGATGTTTTAGTTGAAAACTTAGGGCAGTGAGAAAATTTTGAGAGAGAAGCTTGATTACGTCGAGGGTGAGAGAGATAGTCTTTGAGGTGTGATGAAAGTTATGAAAAATGAACTTTTAGAGTTTGAAGAATCTAGGCGTTTGGTTGAATCTAGGATAGGTGAACTTGAGGTGAAATTGAAAGATTCAAGTAAAGTGAAATTTGATTTGGAGTCTAGGTCTGAGAAACTTGATAAGATTTTAGTCACCGTCGAGATCAAAAAGGATAGGGGTGGGATTGGTCTTGAAAAATATGTTGCACCCATTCCCACACGTGTGAGAGAGCCTCCTAGGATTATTAAGAAAGAGGCACCTAAGTTTGTTAGGAAAGATCCCCTTAGGAACATCATGAGAGAACCTCCTAGGATTATTAGGAGAGAGCCACCTAGGCAAATTCAGAGAGCACCACTTAGGAATCTGAGGAGAAGGCCACCTTTAGGTAACACTCACCGCCCGATTTACACTTGCACACATTGTGGTAGGCAAGGTCATCTTAGGCATTTATGCTATAAGCTTTTGAATGGACATAGGAAACATAAAAATAGAGTCACACCGGTCCCCAAAACCCCCCACACTCTGTTACACATCAATTTGGGTTAGGAAATCGGATTTAGAGGCTTATGGTCTAATTGTTCATGACTCTCGTCTTCGTGCACGTGATTCACCCCCTGTGAGATCGTTTGGTTGATTGTGTTGGATGTTTTGTCATACACTAGCTATGCATCATGTTATATTCTTTCTAGTGTTATGTCTCACTTTGACGTAGCGCACATTGATTTATTTGTTGCATTTGTGTGTTTCGCTACTGTTTTAACACTCTTTTGGATCTGTTTGCCCCTTACAGGTACTGTTTTCACAAAATTTTTGCACTGGGTAAAACTGTATGATTTTCTGGGCATTCTAGGAAGTTTTGGTTTTCTCGTTCGAGTGAGATCTATAGGTCGTTTAAACGACAACTCTGTCTCGTGCGAAGTCATTTCTCGCGACATGCCCTTGTCGTTTGAGCGATAGAGCCGATTCGTTTGAGCGATATGTCTGGAATTTTTGCTTCCCTTCTGTTTTTAGTACCTATTGTTCATATGATTATGTTTTGGTACTACTGGGTTGCTTCTGGACAGTTTATATGCAGATATTCATCATATCCATGCTTAATTGCTAACACTGCATTTGTTGGTTTATCACACGTGATTTTATTCTTGATTCATTTGTGTGATTAATATTTGCTAGCATAGGATGATGCTCATATCGATATTATATGCCTATTACTGGATGTATCATTTTGTAGTCATTTTTCTTTTTAAAAAATTTTGAAAAATACAAAAAGATTTTATTTTGATAAATTTTTTGAAAAATCCAAAAAGAGTTTTGTATTTGGTTTACACCTTTTATGGATGAACACTTAGGATGACCAAGTCACAACATCATTCCATTTTTCATGTGACTATCTGATAGTGTTTTAAGACAATATGTCAATTCATTCATGTGCTTTATAATGTTTGGAGTCATTGAGATGTAATTAACTGTTACTTCCTACATATTTGACTCATGATATCCTTTATTGCACACATGCATGAATTTGTTTGATTATTGTGCTTGTCGTATCATATATTGGTTGGGTGTTTTCATCTCAATCATGTCCTTAAAATGAACCAAGTGCAATAATATGAGAGTAATAAAAATAGTGCATGTAAGATCCATTGCCCGTGAGGAATTTGTTTAAGATAAAAAATTATGAGTGAACATCGGAAAGGGCTACGAGTGAATAATAATCACGTCGTGAAAGACACCGTTTGAGAAGAGCCCGCACAAAAAATAAAGGCAATAAAAAATCAAATATGCCAAAATTTTGGGCCAATAGGTTTTCTTTAAGTTGAGAATTTAGAACTTCATTAGAAAAATAAAATTGCATTATTATATATGAGGGAGTTTTGGATGGAAATAATTCAATGGGTTTTCATGTCCTTTGAAAAGTTCTCGAAACGACACTAAATAGTTTTGGACGTTATTGGTGTGGAAATCACTTTGACTTTGATTTGTTGATTTGTATAAGACGATGTCATCTAAATTTATCAATTTTTACACATAAGGAGGGTTTTGATGTTCATTCGTTAGGAGTACACGTATGCAACGTGCACATATGATTGATTGAATTGATTTACCTATCGAATGTGTTCACACCCATTTATTCCGTTTCCATGACTTGGTTGTTTAAATCCATGATGTGATTTTCGGTATCTTATTTTTGTACAAAAAATTTGAAAAATCAAAAATAGTTTGTGAATGTTTTTGAGATACTCCTTTGCATGTGCGTTGATTGATTCATATTTTATATGCATTTTTGTCGTGACACTCTATGTTTTCATTGTTTCTTCTTATCTGTCTATTTGGGGACATAATAAAAAGGGGGAGAACGAATTATGATTTTATAGGGGAGTTTGCATTATGGGGGAGATTTGATTATATTGATTGATTTATTCTTATATCATTTCAAACTCGATGCGTCACGAAGGTATTTGCTTTATCTCATGTGTGTAGGTATAAAAGTGATGATCATATGTTGTACACCCTGATGAGAAAAGCTTAAACGTTTGAAGATTTGAACTTGGAGATTTTTGAAGAAAATTTGAAGACTTGCAAATTTTCGTATTTTCCATTTTTGGGTTCGTGGGGGATATTAGATTTGTATAGACACTTTGATTTGATAATTCAGAGTTTTTATTTTGTACTGGCATAGACATAGGGGAGATTTGTAATGACATTATTTTATAAGTCAGTTATCAATTTAGTATGTCGTATACTGCTACACCGTCGAAGAGCATTCAAGAATATTCAAGCATCAAAGACGGATCCGAATATCAAGATCTTCATGATTCAAGCCTCTGCGAGGTTAAGTTTGGTAAGGTTGTGTTTTAATTCCCTAGCATTTCACTTAAAGTGTTGGGATATTTTTATCAAATATTTTGTTCTCGAACACCTTTCCGTAGAAAAATCATATCAATTCAAAGAAAAATCAGAAAAATACGAAATTGATGGCCACGCGTTCGTATTGAAATTATCTACATTCATGGCCTGAGATCTCGTTTAATAGGTCATTCAATGACCTGTTTTTGTCGTTCAAACGACATTTTCCACGTGTCATTTTTTTGTTCGAGTGACCTGCTTTTGTTGTTCAAATGACATAACATCTCGTTCAAGCGACATTCAACCTCGTTCGAAGGATGCGCTGCCTAAAGTTTTTTATAAATAGGAGTCTCCAACTCCGTTTTTCATAAGAAGGCCTGCATATTTTATATAGACGAAACTGCTATTGTAAAAACGATTTTTGTCTTCTTCTTTTAGGTTTTAAACCTTTTGTTTTCAATTCATAAAACATCGCAATCTTTAGTATATTATTTTGGAACCCTAGATTCAACTTTGTTGAAATTTATTTTTTGTGGGGAGATCTCTACAATCGAGAGTTGCGTGTTATTGTGAAGGGAGTCTCTGTGAAGATTGGACTGCGTGTCCATGTGAATTCGTTGCGTGTGGATTCATTGCTGAAGATAGAACTGCGTGTTCTTGTGGAGTAGCTGTGGTTGTTCCATTGCTGACGATGCCGACTGACACCTGCGGGTATTCGAGTGTCATCCTATTTCATTGTAATCCGTGTAAGTTGTTATTTACAAATTATAGTGAAATAAAAAGGTTTTGCCCTTCGTGGATTTTTCCTGAAATTGTTTGTTTTATCCTGCATGCTTTATTTTATTGAATAAATTATCTAGATGCATGTTTTAGGGTTTAACTAAAATTTGGGAATAATTAAAATTGGATTTTATTTGAAAAGCCGCAATATTTCCGCTGTAGCGATTCTACATTTGTTGATGTTATTTTATTGCAATTATTTTCCAGGTGGAAAATATAACATTTTCCATCTTTTATGTGTTTGATTCCCAATATTTTCCACGAAAAAAGAACTAAATTTTTATTGCCATTAGTTTCAAGCTAGATTGTATTACACTTTTTTATTTTTGTTAGCAAATATATATGAACCTAAACAAAGGTCTATATTGGAATAGTTAATAACAAACATAACAAGTAATCTTGATAGTACCACATATATTTTCAAAATAAAATAAGCCATTAATAAGAAAATGTATAAACACCTAAAATGAAAAAAAAAAACAGAAAATTCAATAAAAATAGAATATAAAAAATTAGAAAAACAATAAATATCGTATATAATTAACAAACATAACAAGTAATTCTAGACCTTTTTTTAGTTTTCTGTTATTTGTTTTCTTAATTAATAAATTTCTCACTTTTTAATAAATTTCTGGATATTTTTTTAAATTAATTCAGGGTTACTATTTATTTTTTATGTTTTTATACATTTTTTGTGTTTTGGGGGTATTTATTCAATTCTGTTTTTTTAATTTTTGACTATTTTTTTATTTTCGATTATTTTTTTCTTAATTAATAATTTTCTAACTTCTTAATAAATTTCAGGGTGTATTTTTAAATTAATTATCTGGTTAATATTTATTTTCTGGCTTTTATTCATTTTCTATATTTTTTCATTATTTTGGATTTTACTTATTTCTGTTTTCTTAATTAATAAATTTCTGACTTTTTAATAAAGTTCTGGGCCTTTTTTTAAATTAATTCTCTGGTTAGTATTTATTTATTTTCCTATTTTTTTAATCATTTTCTTTATTTTTTATTATTTTTTTGGTTTTTATTTTTTTTTAAATAAATTTGGAGTTAATATTTATTTTCGATTTTTTTATTGATTTTAGTTTTTTTTTTCATAATTTTTTTCTACTTTCTTTAATTTTCTGAGCCCTTTTTTAATTTTCTGTTATATTGTTTTCTTAATTAATAAATTTCAGGGTGTTTTTTAAAATTAAATCTAGGTGAGTATTTATTTTCCTTTTTTATTCATTTTCTGTATTTTTTTATTTTTTTCCCGGTGTTTTTTAAAATTAATGCGGGGGTTAATATTTATTTTATTTTTTTATTAATTTTTTGTATTTTTTCATTATTTTTGTTCTTTCTTTTTTTTCCTTTTTTTTATTTTTAAACCTGAGCATTTTTTTATTTTCTGCTATTTGTTTTCTTAATTAATTATTTTTCTGACTTTTTAATAAATTTCTGGGCATTTTTTAATTAAATTTGGGGTTAGTACGTATTTTCCTATTTTTTATTCCTTTTCCATATTTTTTTTCATTTTTTTTATTTATGGGTTTTTTAAAATTAATTCCGGGGTTAATATATTTTATATATATATTTTATTTATTTTCTGAATTGTTTTCCTTATTTTTGGTTTTTCCTTATTTATGTTTTTATTTTATATTTTTTGAGCCATTTTTTTTAATTTTCTGTCATTTTTTTTCTTAATTAATAAAATTCTGAGTTTTTATTAAATTGCTGGAGTTTTTTAAAATTAATCTATGCTTAGTATTTATTTCCAGTTTTTTCATTCATTTTCTATATTTTTTTTGGTTTCGGGGTGTTTTTTAAAACTAATTTTGGGGTTAATATTTATTTTTTGTTTTTTTAAATTTCCATATAATTAATTTTCTGGGTTAATATTGATTTTCTGTTTTTATTCATTTTGTGTATTTTTTCATTTTTTTGGTTTTTTTTTTCTAATCATTTTTTAAGTTTCTGTTATTTGTTTTCTTAATTAATAAATTTTTTGGACATTTTTAATAATTTTCTGGGCATTTTTTTAAATTAATTCCGGGGTTAATATTTATTAACTATTTTTTAATCACTTTCTGTATTTTTTTCACCATTTTTGGTTTTTTATTCATTTTTATGATTTTTTTCAATTTTTTTGGTGTTGGCATTCTTTTCCCTCGAAAATGAATAACAAGGGCGGAGAAGGTTTTCTAATTCCACATTTTGTACAAAAAGTGGTCACGTGACTTTTTTAAATAAATCAATTTCATAGAAAATTTTATTTATCAAACATCCAAAAGATGAAAAATGACTCCATATATTGTATTTTCCATGAAAAATTAGTGTTATCAAATAGATCTTAGTGTTTAAAATTAGTTTTTGAGGATCCTAAGAGTACTTTTTCCTTTTTTTTATATCCCATTTTTTTTTCCAGAAGGGGCTCCAATTATTCGGGTGCCCTATGCCTAGCGCCGACCCTACCTTAGAGTCAAACTTATTGGTTTGAGTAAGAGAGAAAAAAGAAATGAAAAAAACAAAATATTTAGGGTGTGTTTGATAAACAAAATGAAAAATAAGTGCTTAGAGTCAATTTCCATGGAATTGAAAACTTGAAAATATTTTCCATCAAAAAAATTTGTTGATGTTGTTTGATTGGAATTATTTTCCAGGTGGAAAATGTTATTTTTTTCCATCTTTTATGTGTTTGATTCCCAATATTTTCCATGGCAAAAAAAAAACATATTTTTTATTGCCATTAGTTTCAAGCCAGAAAATATTACACTTTCGATTTTTGTTCGCAAATATATATGAACCTAAACAAAGGTATATTTTGGAATACTAAATAACAAACATAACAAGTAATCTTGATAGTACCACATATATTTTCAAAATAAAATAAGCCATTAACTAGAAAATGAATAAATTTCTATTTTCTTTAATTTTTTTGAGCCTTTTTTAAATTTTGTGTTAAGTTGTTTTCTTAACTAATAAATTTCTGGAGTTTTTTTAAATTAAATCTGGGGTTAGTATTTATTTTCCTTTTTTTATTCATTTTCTATATTTTTTTCATTTTTTTTCGGTTAGTGGGTGTTTTTTTAAATTAATCCTGAGCTTAATATTTATTTTCTTTTTTTATTCATTTTATTTATTTTTCATTATTTTTGGTTTTTATTTTTTTCTTTTATTTTTATTTTCGGTGCATTTTTTTAATTTTCTATTATTTATTTTCTTAATTAATAATTTTCTGGGCATTTTTTAATTACATTTGGGGTTAGTATTTATTTCCCTGTTTTTTATTCCTTTTTTGTATTTTTTTCATTTTTTTTTTCTTTTTTGGGTGTTTTTTAAATTAATTCTGGAGTTAATATATTTTTTAATTCATTTTTTTTCATTAATTTTTTTTTGCTTTTTTTATAATTTTTTATTTTCTTAGCATTTTTTTAATATTCTGCTATTTGTTTTCTGAATTAATAAATTTATGACTTTTTAATAAATTTCTCTTCATTTTTTTAATTAATTATGGGGTTTGTATTTATTTTCCTATATTTTATTCATTTTTGGTATTTTTTCATTTTTTTCTTCATTTATGGTTTTTTTTAAAATTGTTTTTGATGTTAATATTTATTTTCTGTTTATTTAAATTTCCATATAATTAATTTTCTTGGGTGTATATTGATTTTCTATATTTTTATTCATTTTTTGTATTTTGCATCTTTTTGGTTTTTATTTATTTATTTATTTTATTTTTCTAAACATTTTTTAAATTTTTTGTTATTTATTTTTTTAATTAATAATTTTTTTGACTTTTTAATAATTTTATGGGGATTTTTAAAATTAATTTCGGGGTTAATATTTATTTTCTATTTTTTAATCACTTTCTGTATTTTTTTTCATCATTTTTGGGTTTTAATTCATTTTTATGTTTTTTATCAATTTATTTGTGTGGGCATTCTTTTCCCTGGAAAATAAATAACAAGGTGAGAGGAGGGTTTATTTATTTATTTATTTTTATTTTATCTTTTCAAAAGAGGATTATACCCCGCATAATATGAACTAAGAGAAAAATAGCCTTTCTCTAGTGACTTACAATGAAGTACAATAAATAGAAAAGTCTATAATAAAGGAAGATAGGAACCTATTTAATGGACCTTTGTAAGGTCTAGCTTTAAAAGTAAGATAAATATCAACATGAATCCCATAAATGATAGTCTTGGCATTCATGGAAATTCCTTCGAAAAAAGCTTTATTCCCGGCACACCAAATTTTCCAACAGATGAAGCTTGGAAGAATTTTGCAGAGAATGGCCCTGATGTTGTTTCTTTTAGAATTAAACCACCATAATAAAAGACGAGATCTAAATTTCGATTTCTGAAATCTGAGGCCCATCAAATTCTCGAAATAAATCCACACAGCTTCGACGACATCACTCGAACCAAATAAATGAGCAATATTTTCTTCCTTGTAGACTGAGCAACAACAACATCTCGATGCCAAAGGAATGTTAATCTTTTTTAAATTAGCATCAAGAGGTAATGCATCATGAAGAATACGCCACATAAAGGTTGAGATTTTAGGAGTAATTCGAGTATCCCAAATCATTGAAAATGAGAATTGAATCACATTTTTATTCCGCACCTTATCCCAACTACTTTGAAAATAAACCCTTTTGAAAACCAATCTCCACCAGACAAATCAAAACTGCCTTCATCAAGAATCTGTAGCACCGATTGCATTCTTTTCCAAGTCCCACTAGCAAAATGAATGTGTCCCTCTAAAATTCAAAGGCGGTAATTTTTTATATTTGACATTTATAAAATTAGCCCATAAAGAATGATTCTGCTTGAAACGAAACCAAAGTTTATATGAAAAAGCTAAGCTCACATCAAATAACTTTCTAATACCCAAACCACCTTCTTATTTTGGTCTATGCACTATATCCCAAGAAATCCAATGGTATTTGAATTTATCTTCCGAGCTACCCCAAAAAAAATTTGCACAAAGCATATTGAAATCTTTAATAAAAGCCATCGTGGGAAAAATAACGGAAAAAACATGAAAACCAAGCATCACCAAAACTGACTGAATCAAAACTAATCTACCTCCCATAGACAAGTATTCGGACTGCCACTGTTTTATACGATCGGTTGCCTTATCCGCAATGGGACCGAATAAAACATTTCGCTTCCTGCCATGATATAGGGGAACCCCTAGGTAAATAATTGGTAAATCTTTTGAACTAAACCTGGTGATTGCAGATAACTGTTTTTACCGCCGAACTGAGCATGTTGAAGCTGTTATAACACAACTTTTGCTGTTATTTACCCACTGCCCAGAATTTTTTTGATAATCAGCCAAGTAATTTTGGAACACGCGTATTGATCTAAGGCTGCCAAATATAAAAAAATGATATCATCCGTAAAAGACAATGAAGAAATAATAGGGCAACCTCTCGGCATAGTAAAATGTTTAATCGAACCATCTTCCATCAAATCATGAACCCCCCTCTTTATAACTTCTGCTGCTATGGTAAACAACGCATGTGATAAATGATTACCTTGGCGGACTCCACGCTCTGATTTGAAGTAGCCACTCGATTTGCCATTAATAATAACCGAATACCAACAACACGATAATAACCTCCAAACAATATCAATACAAGTTTCCAAAAAACCGAATGAGCGCAACACCTTGATTATAAAAAACCAAGATATTTTATCATAAGCTTTGACCATATCTACCTTGATGACAACATTAGAACCAAGCGTCTTTTTATTGAGACTAGAAATTAATTCTTGAGCAAGAAGAATATTATCTGTGATGTGACGCCCTGAAATAAAACCTGTTTGTGAAGGATAAATGATCTTTGGAAGTATATAACCAAACCGGTTGGCAAGGATTTTTGAAATAATTTTATTTGAAAAACTACACAAACTAATGGGACGAAAATCAACACAAGTAACTGGATTGACAACTTTTGGAATAAGAACAATGTTGGTAGAAGACCAGCTTTTGGGAATAGGGTGACCAAGAAAAAAAGATTGAATTGCCGAAATCAGGTCTTCTCGAATAATATCCCAACAAACTTGAAAAAAAAACATTAAAACCATCCGGACCAGCAACACTATCTTTGCCTAAAGAAAAAATAACCGATCGAATTTCTTCAATGGAGGGGACATCAATCAACATTTGATTATCACTAGAATCAAGTAATGAAGGAATATGATGAAAAATATTCGAGTTAAGGTCACATAAGGAATATTCCATAAGAATGTTACTAAAATGAGACACAATACAATCTTCAATTTCCTTAGAATCCGAAACCCAAACACCATCATCTTTCTTAATCTTATTAATGAAAAGTTCTCTCCTTCCTCTTAACCATAAAATGAAAGAATTTTGAATTAAAATCCCCATGAATAGCCCATTTCACTCTCGCTTTTTGCCTCCAATAAATTTCTTCAATCTTCAACTCTTTGTTAAACACAACCTTAACACGATGCCAATTTTCTCTATTAGTTGGGGTAGGATCTAAATCAAATTTCGCTTTCGTAATGGTTAAATCATGTTCAGCTTTTTGCACCCTAGAAAAAATGTTAGAAAAATATTCCTTATTCCAAGATTTTAAAGATGCTTTCACATTCGTGAGTTTGAAAGCAAACAAGTTCATAGGTATCCCAACACTCCTAATAGACTACGTTTTTTACACAACCTCAATAAATGAATTATGAGAAACCCACTTTTTTGGAAACGAAAAGGTTTTGGAAAAGAATCCGAAGAATATTTTAAGGAAATAACTGACTAAGCATAAATTCTTCTGAATTTAGCCCCTTAAGTTAGTGATTTTGATATCTCGAACAAAGTAATTGAATCGTTTTTATCCCATATCATTGCCATTGGCTATTTCTAACAAGTACCCCGAGTTTCGTGTATTTCTTATGGATTTTATAGGTATTTAGTGCAAGAAAAGAAAGAAAGAAATCGGAAGAAAGGAAGAGAACAAAGGAAGACAAGTAAAAGGGCAAAAGCGTAAATTTACACCCGGAGTTATGAGTTGAAGCCTAAAGGAAAGTTGAATATCCTTATTTCACAAGAGCATCAGAAGAAACGACAATCGAATCAGAGCTCGAGATCAAAAGTTATGACTAGTCAAAGATGGAAAGAAAAAGTCAAAATTTAAGATAATCGGACCGATCCGGTTTATCTCGGACCGATCCGAAATGTCACCATTCCAGTAGACCCCGGATTGATGCCGAATCGATGACAACAGAACTGATTCGATAGCATTCGAACCGGCCCGGTAGAAATAAAAAAGGACCGATCCGGTAGAAATAAAAAACGAACCGATCCGATGGAATCCGGACCGGTTTGGTTGTTCGAATTTCTGGCATTAATTATGGAGCTGAAGAGATGCAAATATTGGAATATCTTGCGCAGCTCATCAATATTAGCTGTCAATTCATGCTAGTTGGTGTTATAAAAGGCCAAGCCCTACATCCTTCCAAAGGGAGTCGAATTTCAGAGAGAGAGTCAGATTTTAGAGAGCCTTTTTAGTTTTTGGTAAACAATTTCATATTCTTAGAAAAACCCTAGTTTGTAAGTTTGAGGAACAAGGAGTATTCTGAATTCAAGTTCATATCTTTTCCCTAGTGTAGATTTCAAGTATCAATTTTTCATCCAAGTATCAAATTTCCATTCTCTTATTTATTCTCTATTTTATTTTATTTTCAATTCAATTCCCAATTGTTTTGCAATTTGTTAACAATGTTTCTTAGATCCATAATTCCATGCATTGTTATGAATTTGTTTTCTAATAAAACCATGTCTAGCTAAATTTTCAAGGGTTGGGGTACATGAACTCATTCCGAGGAAAATTACCCATGTAGAAAATAGAGGGTAAATTAAATATTGATCGAATCGTGTATGGAAATTATACGAACATAGCCGATCTTTTAATCTCTCTTGCCCTAGGTACTTGGGATGTTTAAGAAAACTATGCAAGTGTAATTGTCCATTCACTGCTTTGTATTTACCTCTGATTTCATGTGATGCGGGCTAGTTCCCTCATATATGTAATGCTTAGGATCTATAAAGATTGGATTTACTCAAAATTTCAATTTACAATTCTAGTATTCTATACGGTAATTTACTAAGGTTTGAGGGATTGTACTCCACCCTATTTTCTCTCATATTCATACAATTCTTGGTGTTTTGTGCACGTAGTTAATTTTTATTTCATCACCAATCAGAAATTTCAACCCATCAATCATTTTTTTCTTTTTTTGGATAACCATTTGAAGGTTAAATAACTTTTCCTACGTATCTACAATTGCCAATTTTTGATCCTTGTGGAGACGATCCCAACTTGTCGGATTATTACTAATGCAACAGGCTTGCACTTGAGCCTAGAGTGAACGCACATTAGAGACACTTTCTGAGTCGCGTCAAGTTTTTTGCGCCGTTGCCGGGGATCGTAAATTGGGGATTCGTAGAAAAATGAATTTAATCCTAGAGTGATTTAAAAAAAAAGTTATACACTTATATGCAGAATCCTTTTCCCACCCAAGTCCACGAAAATCCTATTGCCGAAGCTAATTCTGAAAATTCTCATACCACTGACTCTCCACACTTTTGGGTTCCACCTCCCTCGTCTAAAAATTCAATCACAAGTCGCTCTTTGAGTTAAACACCACCGAGTGAGAATTCTGAATCTTTTGGTAGCAATATGTCTGTGCACGATAGTGTTGGTGTTGGTGCTGGAGAGGAAGAGATACCATATCTTCCCATGAAAGATCTTTTATTTTCGGAGCGAACTGTTACCCCTGGTTGCATTTTACTTCCGTATAATGCCGGTCAGTTCCACTTTCATAATGGGATGATCCAAATTCTTCCTACATTTCATGGGATGGATTCGGAAAAACTATATCTCCATATTAGAGAGTTCGAAGAAGCATGTGAGACGTTTGGTGACCAAACCTGCCCACAAGATGTTATCCGGTTAAAGCTTTTCCCTTTTTCCTTAAAGGATAAAGCTAAGACTTGGCTATGGTCACTACCCCCGAATTCTGTTTTATCCTGGAGAGATATGCAAACTAAGTTCCTATCCAAGTTCTTTCCACAGCACAAAACCAACTCTGTCAAAGCTCAAATACAAGTTTTTCGGCAAAATGAGAATGAGGCTTTCGACAAGTGTTGGGAACGATTTCAGGAGTTAGTTAGTGCTTGCCCACATCATGGATTCGAAAAACATCATTTCATTTAATTTTTTCATCAAGGGCCTACTTTAGCATCTAAACAACTTGTGCAGACAATGTGAGAAAGACCATTCTGGGAGCTAGACTCGAACGATGCTGAGGCTCATCTAAAATACGTAGCGGAGACTATGCAAGCATGGGATGTTTCTGACCCCAATAGTCACAATAAAAATCGACAAGTGTCCAACTCGTCTGCTGCGTCCGGTATTTACCACTTGGACAAGGACACTTTGTTAGATCAAAAGTTTGACCAATTGGAAAAGAATTTCAGAGACATGCTTGAAGTTCGATTAAGAGAAGTAGCTGGACCCGTGCAAGCAGGAAAGGAGAAAGTGTGTGCCATTTGTGCTGCTGGTCATTCTACCAAAGGATGTCCTACCATCCTTGCATACAAGGTAATGTACAGTGAGCAAGTAGAGGCAATAGGAGGGTTTCGCAGAAATTTTAATGTGCCGCAAGGGAATGCATACAATCAATCTTGGAGGAATCATCCTAGTTTCAACTATGGACAACCACAAGGTGGGATGGCTCCTAATCCACATGTGGCTTTGCCACCACCCCCTCCTCAATTTTAGCAAATGCCTCCTCCGATGCAACCCCCTATGCAGGTACCATCTCCTGGTCCTTATGTCACTCCACCTAGGCGATCTCTTGAGGATAATCTGAATCAATTAATCCAATCTCAAAAGGAGAGAAATGATAAGTATGATCGAATGTTTACAGAAATTCATACTAGCATCTCTAGGTTGCAATCTGCATTGAATACTCAGGAGAAGGGTAAATTCCCAGCTCAAGGCCAAAGAACTCCTCCCCAAGGACAAACTACGGTTAGCTCTACATCATCGGACTTGCCAGAACAATGTCAAGCTGTCACGACTCTTCGTAGTGGTCGCATAATTGATCTAGCGCCACCACCTCCCAAGGAATCTAAAGCTAAAGAAGCTTCAGAATCTAAGGAGACCCCATTGCACATGGATGATAAGGATGAAAGAGTTGAATCTGAAGTTGAAGTAAAACCACCCACTGCTGCTCCATTTCCTCAACACTTGGCAGCACCTAAAAAGGAGGCTTCGCGTACTGAGGTGTTAGATGTTCTGAAGCAAGTGAAATTAAACTTGCCATTTCTGGATGCTATCCAATAAATTCCAGCATATGCCAAGGTCATCAAAGATATTTTGACTATCAAACGACGGCTTACGGTGAAGAAAAATGTCTTTTTGGCACAAATGTGAGCTCGGTCCTTCTTAATGATCTTCAACGAAAATTCAAGGATCCTAGTGCACCTACAATTTCGTGTGTAATAGGAGAGAGTAGATTTGAAAAGGCTTTGCTTGACTTAGGTGCGAGTGTGAACATTCTTCCATACTCTATCTATAAGCAGCTTGATTTAGGTGATCTTAAACCTACCCAAATCACTCTACAGTTAGCAGACCGAACAGTAAAAGTGCCTCGTGGGGTTGTGAAGGATGTGATAGTTCAAGTGGACACATTCTACTTCCCGGTTGATTTTGTCATTTGGGACACGAAACCTTCCCTTCATTCGAGTAATCATGTTCCCATAATTTTGGGCCGTCCATTTTTAGCTACTGCTAATGCTTTGATCAATACACGTAATGGACAAATGTAACTCACTTTTGGAAATATGACCCTCGAGACCAATATTTTCAATGTTACTAACCAAATGGGTGATGAGGATAAAATTCATGAGGTGGATCTTATTGAAGAGGTGGTGGATGAGCACATCGAGAAGATCATAGGTGGAGATGCACTGGAAGTTTATTTAGTGCAAGGTGTTGAGAATAGGAGTTCTTATACTGAGTTTGAGCGTGAAGTGGAAGAGTTGGGAGCTTGGTTGCAAGAAGAAGTGAGTTTTGAGAAGTTGATAGATGTTGATTGGATTTTGAGATTTGAGGAATTACCCCCGAGTGAGTCACTCATGATCCCCTCAGAAGATAGATTTCCTAGTCTTGAGTTAAGATGACACATTTCCTGTTGTTGTTTCCTCCAGTTTAAAAAAAGAGCAAGAGGGCATGTTGTTGAATGTCTTGAAGAAGCATAGGAGTGCATTTGGTTGGACTATAGCAGATTTGAAAGGTATAAGTCCTTTGATTTGTACCCATAAAATCCACCTCGAGGAGGAGGTGAAGCCCATCGAGAGAGATACAAAGGCGACTGAACCCAACCAAGAAAGATGTAGTTCGAGCGAAAATCATCAAATTGTTAGATGTTGGGATTATTTATCCCATTTTCGATAGCAAATAGGTGAGCCCAATTCAGGTCGTTCCAAAGAAGTCGGGTATGACCGTGGTTGAAAACACTAAGGGAGAATTAATACCTCAACGCACTACCACCGGGTGGCGTGTTTGCATTGATTACCGAAAGCTCAATGCCGGAACAAGAAAATACTATTTTCCCTTACCGTTTATCGATCAGGTGATTGAATGAGTAGCGGGCCATCCTTACTATTGTTTCCTAGATGGATATTCTGGCTATAATCAGATTGAAGTGGATGTACTTGATCAAGAAAATATGACTTTTACATGTCCGTTTGATACGTTTGCCTACAAACGTATGACTTTTGGATTATGTAATGCGCCAGCAACTTTTCAAAGGTGCATGTTGAATCTCTTTAGCGATATGATAGAAAAAGGCCTGGAAGTGTTCATGGACGATTTCAGCGTTTTCGGTCCATCTTTCGAACAATGTTTAGCTAATCTTGAAAGAGTTTTATTCCGGTGTGTGGAAAAAGACTTAGTCCTCAATTGGGAAAAATGCCATTTTATGGTCACTGAGGGCGTAGTTCTGGGCCACATAGTCTTATCTAGGGGAATTGAGGTTAATCGAGCAAAAATATAAGTAATAGCTGAGTTACCCCCGCCAAAATCGCTTAAAGATGTGAGGTCCTTTCTAGGCCATGCTGGATTTTACAGGAGATTTATCAAAGACTTTAGCGTTATCGCTGGACCCTTGAGTAATCTTCTCATGAAGGACACTCCGTTTGAATGGAATAACGCATGCCAAGAAGCTTTCCTTAGACTCAAAAGCATGCTAATTTTTGCTCATATCATGCAAGCTCCCGATTGGTCCCTACCATTTGAGCTTATGTGTGATGCAAGTGATTACGCGATTGGGGTTGTTCTTGGACAAAGAAAAGACAAGAAAGCTCATGTTATTTACTATGCTAGTAGGACATTATCTGGCCCCCAACTTAACTACTCCACCACGGAGAAAGAATTACTAGCAGTCGTTTTTGCTCTCGATAAATTCCGCTCTTACATTGTTAGGTCGCCTATAATTTGCTTCACTGATCACTCGGCCCTTAAAAATCTCCTGACCAAGAAAGATGCCAAACCGCGCCTAATAAGGTGGATCCTACTCCTACAAGAGTTTAATCTCTCGACTCAAGATAAGAAAGGAGTAGAAAACGTCGTTGCTGACCATCTATCACGACTCTCGTCCAACGTACCTATTGATCCCATCCCCATAGACGAGTATTTTCCAGATGAAAATCTATTTGATACTTTTTCTCTTTATTGGTTTGCGGATATAGTAAATTATCTTGTCACTGGAGTCGTTCCCTCCAATTGGACTCCGCAAGAAAGAAGGAAGTTCATTACTTGGTCACGCATGTTCTTTTATGATGATTCATATTTGTTTAAGTATTGCGCTGATCAAATTATCCAAAAATGTGTACCCGATGAAGAAATTTAAGGGGTAATTCGATTTTGTCATACGGAAGCATGTGGAGGTCATTTCTCCAAAAATAAAACTGCTGCGAAAATCCTGCAAAGCGGTCTCTTTTGGCCCACAATCTTTCGGGATGTGAATACTTTTTGCAAATCATGTGATAGATGCGAAAGAATGGGAGCTATTACTCGCCGTGACATGATGCCATTGACCCCCCATACTTGTCTTAGAATTGTTTGATTGTTGGGTATTGACTTCATGGGGCCTTTTCCCCCCTCTTTTGATTTTCTATACATCCTCGTCGCAGTAGACTACATCTCAAAATGGGTAGAGGTCATAGCTACAAGGACGAATGACAATAAGGTGGTGATAAAATTCATTCAAGAACACATACTTTCTCGATTCGAAGTTCCTAAGGCTATCATCAGTGATAATGTCACCCATTTTTGCAATAGGCCGATGGACAAGCTAATGCGAAAGTATGGAGTCATCCATAAGGTTGGAACAACTTATCACCCTCAATCGAATGGCCAGGCATAGCTAGCTAATCGGGAAATCAAGAATATATTGGAAAAGACAGTCGAACCTAACAGGAAAGATTGGTCTCTCAGATTGAATGATGTGCTCTGGGCTTATCGAAATGCATACAAGAATCCCCTTGGGATGTCCCCATTTCGCTTTGTATATGGCAAATCTTGTCATCTTCCTGTTGATATTGAACACAAAACGTATTGGGCTATCAAAAGGGTGAACTTTAACGTGGAAAAAGCCGGTGAAACACGTAAACTTCAGTTGAATGAGTTGGAAGAAATACGCAATGATAAGTATGAAAGTGCTAAAATCTCAAAAGAACGAATGAAACAAGCTCACGACAGAATCATCCGATGTAAGGAGTTTCATTCGGGATAAAAAGTACTTCTCTATAACTCGAGGTTGCACTTGTTTCCCAAAAAATTACAGTCACGATGGTCAGGTCCATTCATTATGAAGGAAGTATTCCCCTATGGAGTTGTTGAACTAGAGGATCAAAAAGGGGGAAACACATTCAAGGTTAACGGACAACGTCTCAAGCTGTATTTGGAAGCGGTTGTAATGGAAGCCGACATGATCTGGTTGTCGGACCCCATTTATGGGGATTAACTGAGCAAGAAAGGTGAGGTCGTCTCACCCCCGACATGTATGAGGTGAATGTTGTGTATAGTAGTCATAGGATGTTAGGCTAGTTAGGAAGTTATAGTTGTGTGTCACTACCAGAGGTGGGAATCAAACACATGTCTCGGGAGCGTTTCGGGTTTCGATGAGAGTTTTGAAAGTTTTGAGGTCCAATTGCATTGGAGGGAGTGTTGGGTTTAAGAAATCATGCTGAAAGTGGCCACTGAACTAAAGCAGGAAAAGCTGGCATTTTTACAGACCGGATCGGTCCGGCCCTAAAAAAAAGGAACAGATTCGGTCTCAAAAAGAAATAAAATAAAAAAGAAACCGGACCAATCCGGCTTGAATCCGGATCGATTCGGTCGTCTGCAGGCTATTTTTCCCAAGGATAAAACCTCTTCAATCCACACCTCATTTACTTCCCCAATCCCTTCTTCTCCCCAAAAATTCATACCACTCCCTTCCCCATCCTTTCCCTCCATTATTTCCCACCAATTCTTCCCCCCCTAACTCCCATCCAACCTATAAATATCACCCTAACCTCTCCACTTTCTTTCACACCTCTATCACTATTTTCTTCTCTCCCTTTCTGTACAGATCTTTAGTTTCTATGGCTGCTCCCCAGAAGTATAATTCCATTGAAGTCCTACCCGATGGCAATGGCGAATATCGTTCACACCGAGAGGCCAATTGGTGCCACCGTTTTTTCGGTCCTAAGCGAAAAATCCACATTGAGCGTCAGGTGCTTTGGGATCAGCTTCCTAATTCTGTTACTAGCATGTTCATGTCCCGAGGTTGGTGCAGATTTTTTAATGAACCATACAAGGCCGTATGGGAGAATAAAGTGCGTCAGTTTTACGGTTCGCTCGTCCGTACCGCAGATTTCGAATCTCAAGCCTTTGTCGACTCGACACCGATACCGTTCTCGCTTGAACTTCTGGCCCAGAAACTCGAGTCTAAAGGTGTGATCACTCCAGCCCAATTTTCCTATCCCAGTCATGATCCAGTTGTGTCCAAAGATGTTTGCATGTCTTGAATCGCTCCGGGTTCGGTTTGGAATACTGAGACTTTTCCTGTTGCTCGGTTACCCGACAAGGCCCGAATCACTTTTCACATCGTTTGTGCAAACCTTTTGCAAACTTTAAATGATTCGGCTATCCGCCCACGTTAAGCTACTATGGTGTATCATCTATTTCACCATGCCACTGTTATCAATTTGACTCGCAATGATATCATTTGCGCGGCGCTGGACAAAAAGGGTAGGGTCCCTCTTCCTTATGGTCGTCTCATTACCTCCTTTCTTAAGGATGTCGGTATTGTTCCCCCGCAAGATCTTATTAACTTACCCAAGCCACTTGGGCAAGAATCCCGTACCCGAAGTGACAAGCAAATCCAGTTGATCTGTGCGCGTCGAGGTAACAGTGATACCTCAGGTGATGAGGCTGTTGCTGAGGAAGAGACTGTTCCTGACGAAGATGTTGAGATGGAAGAAGGTGAGGAGGACGAATATGATGAAACTGCTGATCCTAATTATGTTCCAGTTGGTACCGGTCTCACCGAGCGCGTTGCTTCTCTTGAGACACGTTTTGACGGGTTTATGACCTCGTACCAACGGGACATGAGTCTGATGCTGCGTATGCAGGCTGATCTTTATCGCCTCCAGTTGGGTCCCGAAGCCCCACTTCCTGCTTATTTTTATGATCCTTATAACCCCACTGCCCCCGGTAGCTCCCACCAGCCCCGTAGGCAACCCCGTTTCTCTGGTTATGTTCTGTTATGTTATGGTGTCATTTTTTTTCTCTTTTGTTTCCACAGCTATGCTGTACTAAACAGTTTTATTATCGTACTTTGCTTGTTTTATTTATCGCACTCCTTATTTCGTCTTATTTAGCTTTATCGTCCTTTTGATTGTGGACAATGCAAAAGACTAAGTTAGGGGGGATGATAAGTGCGTATTCATAAAACTTCGCATATATATATGAAAAAAAAAAGCAAAAAAAAAATATTTTTCTTCAAAATAAATAAAAATTGGAATTTAAAATTTTCAAAAATATCACCTTAATTCTATTTAAAGTCTCAAATTATTAACAATCAATATGCACTAAGCCAAAATTGACCGAAGATGGAAATTGAAAGAAAATTGACGACTTAACGAATAAGTGTGGAGATTGATCAAACCCGGTGAGATTTCGAGCCTTTCAATTTTTTATGAGTTTTTAAATCAATCCGAGTTATGATTAACTCAAAGTTCTTTTCAGCGTTTTAATAAGTCGTTGATGATCTCAATCCTTTGTTTTGATCGGTTATGGAAAATGTGTGAAATGTTGTCTCGAAATTCATGCTAAATATATCTCTAAACTTAATTAATCTCGAGATGCATATGGTAATGTGATTAGCAATTTGGACAATGAAGTAGGTCCTCGTTTGTTTAACCCAAAAATATTAGCCATAATAAAGTTGTGAAAAAATTATCCCTTTGTAACCCACTTTAAGCCTAATAAAATATTTCCCTTTCGTTTGATAACCCGAAAAACCCAAATAGCTCTGTGAAAATTGAGAAAATTCATCAAGTAAGTCCAAATTGTGCAATAAAAAGGGGCAAGAAAAAAATGAAAATAGAAAAAGAAAGAGAAAAATGAGCAAATGCCCGAAAAAGCACTAATGGACGTCCTAAGGACGTTTTTCAATTCCGAACATTCCGTCCATTCCCATTTTTACCCTTTACACTTTTTAACCCGAAAAGTCCTAACCGAGTCCGAATGGCGAAATTAATTACTGCATGGAGATCTAAGACATGAAAATATAATAAAAGAGATTAAAATGGTGTGATTAAGAGATGATGTTTCCCATTTCCTAATAACTGTATTCCGATGATGAGATCTTTTCACAATGTATTTTCTTCTTTTTAATTTTGTATGCGTGAATTTGTGTCCATTATATTTACTCCTTATATCATGCATACTGAGAGAAAAATCACAATCCGAGTGATTTGTTTTTGAGTGCATCTGTAAGAATTTGAATCAAAACGAATTTTCGGAAAGTAACGTAATGCACAATCGGTGGAAATTTGAGGTTTAATTTCTGGCTTTGCACACACACACTATGGTTTGAGACATTTGAATATGAATTTATGGTGATTATTTTTCGAAAAATTTAAATTGTACAATTTTTAAGTATTTTGATATTTATTTGAGTCAATAAGAGAATTTTGTGGGTGTATTCACTGCAAACCCTCACGAGACAAAACTTGTCCTACTAGGGTAACCTAGGGGTTTAAAGGTTTGTTGCACACGCTCAATGCAATCGCATGCCTGCGCAAGTGGAATTTTAGTTAAATAAAAGAAATCTCAAGAATAGAACTTTGGGTAGCTTCATTTACATTGCCCGGGACGTGCAAAGTTCTAAGTTAGGGGGATTTGACCAAGCATAAATTCTTCTGAATTTAGCCCCTTAAGTTAGTGATTTTGATATCTCAAACAAAGTAATTGAATCGTTTTTATCCCTTATTATTGCCATTGACTATTTCTAACAAGTACCCCGAGTTTCGTGTATTTCTTATGGATTTTACAGGTATTTAGTGCAAGAAAAGAAAGAAAGAAAGAAACCGAAAGAAAGGAAGAGAACAAAGGAAGACAAGCAAAAGGGCAAAAGCGTAAATTTACACCCGGAGTTCGGAGTTGAAGCCTAAAGGAAAGTTGAAGATCCTTATTTCACAAGAGCATCGGAAGAAACGACAATCAAATCAGAGCTCGAGATCAAAAGTTATGACCAGTCAAAGATGGAAAGAAAAAGTTAAAATTTAAGATAATCGGACCGATCCGAAATGTCACCATTCCAGTAGACCCCGGATTGATGCTGAACCGATGACAACAGAACCGATACGATAGCATTCGGATCGGTCCGGTAGAAATAAAAAAGGACCGGTCCGGTAGAAATGAAAAACGAACCGATCCGATGGAATCCGGACCGGTCCGGCTGTTCGAATTTCTGCATTAATTATGGATCTGAAGAGATGCAAATCTTGGAATATCTTGCGCAACTCATTAATATTAGTTGTCAATTCGTGCTAGTTGGTGTTATAAAAGGCCAAGCCGTACATCCTTCCAAAGGGAGTCGAATTTCAGAGAGAGAGTCAGATTTTAGAGAGCCTTTTTAGTTTTTGGTAGACAATTTCATATTCTTAGAAAAACCCTAGTTTGTAAGTTTGAGGAACAAGGAGTATTCTGAATTCAAGTTCATATCTCTTCCCTAGTGCAGATTTTAAGTATCAATTTCTCATCCAAGTATCAAATTTCCATTCTCTTATTTATTATCTATTTTATTTTATTTTCAATTCAATTCCCAATTGTTTTGCAATTTGTTAACAATGTTTCTTAGATCCATAATTCCATGTATTGTTATGAATTTGTTTTCTAATAAAACCATGTCTAGCTAAATTTTCAAGGGTTGGGGTACATGAACTCATTCCGAGGAAAATTACCCATGTAGAAAATAGAGGGTAAATTAAATATTGATCGAATCGTGTATGAAAATTATACGAACATAGCTGATCTTTTAATCTCTCTTGCCCTAGGTACTTAGGATGTTTAAGAAAACTATGCAAGTGTAATTGTCCATTCACTACTTTGTATTTACCTTTGATTTCATATGATGCGGGCTAGTTCCTTCATATATGTAATGCTTAGGATCTATAAAGATTGGATTTAGTCAAAATTTCAATTTACAATTCTAGTATTCTATACGGTAATTTACTAAGGTTTGAGGGATTGTACTCCACCCCGTTTTCTCTCATATTCATACAATTCTTGGTGTTTTGTGCACGTAGTTAATTTTTATTTCATCACCAATCAGAAATTTCAACCCATCAATCATTTTTTCTTTTTTTTGGATAACCATTTGAAGGTTAAATAACTTTTCCTACGTATCTACAATTGCCAATTTCTGATCCTTGTGGAGACGATCCCGACTTGTCGGATTATTACTAACGCGACAGGCTTGCACTTGAGCCTAGAGTGAACGCACATTAGAGACACTTTTTGAGTCTCGTCATGAACCATAGGAGCATGATCCAAATTAAAACGATTAAGAAGTTCAATAGTAGTAGAGAAAGAATTATTAAACCAACCTTCATTACCAAATGCTTTATCAAGCCTGACCCAAATTCTATCACCACCTTCACGGTTATTGCACCACGTAAAATTAGCACCAGAAAAATGAACTTCACTTAAACCCGCCTGTATCATAGTAGAATTAAATTCTAAAATTTCACATTTTAGAATTTAATTTTGTGAAAAAAGTTTATAATTTCACATTTTGTGAAAAAAGTTCCCACATGACTTGTTTTAAAGAAATCAATTTCATAGAAAATTTTATTTATCAAACATCTAAAAAATAAAAAATAATTTTATATATTGTATTTTTCATAAAAAATTAGTGTCATCAAACGCACCTAGAGGTAAATATAAGCTATATATACCCTTTCACACGTCTTTATACTCTCTATAAAAGCTCATTAGTATCTCTCCAAAGTTGACACGTCAGATTTAAAAAGCCGTAATATGCCTTGAATGATTTTGGTGAAGAGAGAGAAATCTCATTCTCAAATCCTAAAAACGTTCTTCTCCCCAATTTTCTCTCACACACGTAACCCACCAATTCAAATCTCATCTATTCCCATATGCATAATCTGTTCCCTATAACTTCTTCCCCGATTTTATCTCTCAGTAGTAAAATCGTAACCCAAAGTTATGTAATCCAAGTCAACTATATTTACCTAACATGGTATTTAAGGTCAGTTTTCTTTTCTCCATTAAACGAACATTCCTGAGAAATAAAGTATTCTCAAGATTGCCTGCTTCTTTAGATGAGGAAGTGTTTGAAGAGCTTTTTTAATATATGGGATCAAGAATGAGAACTTCTCATCAGAGTACAACAACTATTTTTTTGTTTATATATGGGGAAGATACTAGATCAGCTCTCATACCCACCAAACCTTTGCCCCCTCCCCCTTGAAGAGAAGATCACGATATTCCCTTTTCTGGTATATAGAGTGGCCCGAATCTGCAAAAAAAAAAAACTCAGGTAAAGGCATTTTGGTGGAGAATCGCCGGAGGGTTCTCACCGGAAGCAGGGGGTTGCTGGGCGTCGCCGGACGGAGGTGCTCGCCGGAGCTGGGTGTGGTCGGTAGGTATAAGGGTGGTTTAGAGAGAGAGAGAGAGAGAGAGAGAGAGAGAGATGTTGGGTTTAATGTTTGTTAATAGAGGGAGAGGAGAGAGAAGGTGAGAGGTTGAAGATGGAGTGGTGTGGGTTATGGTGTGTGTGAGTATAGGTTAGTAGGATGTGTGTGTGTGTATGTGTGTGTTTAATTTGAACCCTAAATAAAATCACACAACTAAAATTAATAATAAAATCTAACTAAAAAAAAAAAACTAAAAATAATAACATATTTGTGTGTGTATGAATTGAATTAGATAAAATAAAATAAAATAAAAATGGCAAAGAGTAGGTGGAATAACGAAAGCAGTTAACATGTTAAACTTCAACCCAAAGTATTTTCAAGCGCTAAAACCATTGAATATATGTTTTTTGAATTGTAGTGAGTGATTAAGTAATTGTTGTAATGTTCATATATGTAAGTGTATATGTAATCCCGTGCATCGCACGGGTTGCATACTAGTTAAACTAGTTAGGGTGATAATCACATGAACAAAGACTCCATTGATTGGCACGTGTCCAAGCTTAAAAAACGTTAGTTCTTTGACATGCAGATAATAATAGCTCCCCACTTCCCCCCTGCAGGGATGTAGGACCGTCCGCGTGTTTCTCTCGCTCCATACGTGGACATTTATTTTCATTAGCTTTTGCTTTTTGGTGATACTCACAAGCGTAGGCATCAACACCTCCTATCTTTTTACTCTACGTGTGTATGTATAATCACATACGGAGTCATATAATCGCTTACATTATTCGATCAAAGACGTGTTTTATTTTTCTTTTTCAGTGAGAGAGTTTTGGGAGGATGAGAAAAAGGGCACTGAACAATGCGATTGTCAATGTTTGGCAACGAGAGGTCGGCGAGCTCTCTACCAGAAACTATGCTAATCGTTTCGCAGCTTCCGAGGTTCTTTTCTTTTTCTTGGATAACCCAATTTCTGTTTTTCTTATCTAATGTGCTTAATTGATCGATTTCTATCATTATTGCCACTTTACGGTTTCCCATTCGATTGATGTCAATGTGCTAGGTTGGGTTTTTAGTTTCTGTTTAGAATTAGAGATTCATTTGATTATTGATTTAATTATTTTAATACAGAACCTGTAATAAAGCCCCACCCTCATAGTGTATTTATGTGCACTTTGTAAATGATTTCGTGAGGCCCCTAGTGCTATTTGGTTGCAATATTGACATGGATTGTTATTTAATATGGCAAAAATATATTTTATTTTGACATATTATAAATATTTCTAATACGATAAGAAAAAATTATATAGTACAAAATAATTTCTAATATAACAGTGACCTAATTTAGTAGGACTGCACACAATGTTATATAACATCAGGGCCGCTCATAAAAAATGATGAAAATTAGGGGTTTAAGATCAAAGGTCCCTTTTTATAATTGCATGGACCAAGTTTATGCTTCATTTTAAATGAAAATAAAAGTTTGTTGATGTTGTTGCGGGTCGAGGTTATTTTGGTCTTTTGGGAACTTGGCTATAATATGGAATAATGTAGGTTGATGTTGTTTTGAGTGTTTGTTGGTGTCTCTCCCTCTCTCTGTTGAGCCGTTATCAGCTAGCTACTCACTTAGGGGCATGTGTCCTCTTTATTAATGTTGGGATGAGAAGACCAACTTGGGTGTAGATCATACGAGTTGTAAGTTGGAACTTGTTTTCTGAATTAATATCATTTGGGTTCTTGTTACCATTTAATTTCTTCATTTAAGCTGAGCTCATAAGGTTTGTATCAAAGCATTTGTTCTATTGCTATAACTATGTGCTCAATACTTAAAAACAGTGGAATTAGTGTGGAAGAACCAAGGTAGATGAGATATTGCGAAGGAATTAAAAGCTTGAAAGGACATTGAGCTGAGGATTGATTTGGGATTCAAACAACTCCTCAAAATGATAAGTGACTAATTTGAAAAGAAAAAGGAAAAGTGGTTAAGGGGTATATCAACTTAAGAGGAGTAACTTGTGAGGTCATAGAGGAATTAATGACACTCCTCTTATCCAAACTATTAGTCCCTCTCACGTTCCAAGATAAAACTTTGAGCATCATAGACAAACAATTTAAAAACAAGACGCTACCAAAAACTCTGCCTATTACATCCTATACTTTTATTGCTGAGAACATTGCTCAACACTTCGTTGATCACATATGTAAACTACGGTGCCTCTCTATTTCTAATAGAGATAGCTTGTTCATGAGTGCCTCTTGGCAAGAATTGTTCAAGAATTTATGTTGCGATGAGAATGGGGACCTCCTACCGTCCTCATATGGTCAAATTGAAAGGACAAATGGCTCTTTAGAATCACACTTGAGGTATATGAAAAGTTATAAATCTAAGAGATGGATTAGTTGTCTCTTTCATATTGAATGGTGGTGTAACATTATCTACGACCTGAAAACGTCCCATTTCTTGACCTTATACGGGTATAGTCCATCACAGTTTGGGTTGGAAGCATAGACCTATGTACTATTGCAGCTTTTAAAGACCCGTATCATAGAAAGGTAGAGTAAAGAAGGTATTGAAGAGGCTAAACAAAGAATGAAACATTATACAAATAAAAAGAGAATTGTGAGAAGTTTTAAGCTGGGAGAGTGATTGTACCCCAAATTACAACCACATGGACAAACCTTAGTTCAGTTGAGTTTAGAAGGAACATCAAACTCGCAGTTTAATTCTGTGGACCATACCATTTTATTGCTAAGGTGGGGAATGTAGCATATACAAGATACAATTACCTCAAGGTATGAGATCTATCATGTGTTTCTAGGATGACATATCAATGCAATCCCACGACATCCTTTGACTGTCGAAGGTCACATGGTGGTACAGTTGGTTACAATATTTGGTAGAAAGATGATTATGAAGCATGATAAGGCGGTTGATCGTGGTGGTCCCTGACGATGCTAGATGCTAGTTGGGAGGACAACGCTTAGTTCAAGAGGCAATTTCCTAGATTTGATCCTTAGGGACAAGGATCCCTTGAAGAGATGGATTAGGGGTGGCAATTTAGGCTAATTGGTCGTGTTTGGACCCGACCCGATACAATTTTATCCAGCACGAACACGACACGACACGACATGTTTTTTTGCTACTATGAACACGACGTGTTTTTTTGTTAACATGAACACGACCCGCTAATAAAACGACCTGTTACGAGTAGCACAATAAAAAAATCATGCCAATTAGACACGATTGACCTGACCCGACACGATAACCCGTCAATTACTGTCTATCTTTATTTTAATAAAAATGCATTTTTCAAAAATTATAAAAATGAAGCACATGTCTAAATTATAAAAAGATAAATCACTTTTATTTCTGCTACGTTTAACAAACATAAATTACAGTTTGGAACTGTACAACTTAAAGTTGGGTTTAATATATTTATTGGTTACAAAAATTTTAAATTTAATAACTCTACTGCTATGCAAAAAAATAAAATACTATAATAAACTTAAATTTTTCCGTTTTAACAAGAAGCTCCGGATCTAATTGAAACAAAATGGCATTTTTCTCTCACTAACATATCTAATTAAAAAAGAATATATAATAAACTGAAAGTACATAATTTTTTTTTTTAAATAATGGCATTTTCTCTGACTAACAAATCTAATTGGAAAAAATCATTTACTAAAAATTTTCATCTCCGCTGTCCGCTCTAACGGATAAGTAAGTTTCATTTACATCATTGAACACAAACAGATCACACAAAATTTAACACGACATACTCCACAAAATAGCTCCTCAACAAACAAAGTATATATCACACAAGCTTTCATTTCTGCATCTGATTAACTTTAAATAAACACATAATATGTCAAACTCTCATTTCTACATCAGATTCGCTATAAATAAACACATAATGCATGGTGCTAAAACGAGAGGAAGCCGAGAGAAGAAGGAAGCGCCGAGAAGAATAGCCGTCACGAGAGAAGTCGACGTCGAGAATCTGGTCGATAAAAGAAGAGAGAAGGAGGAGGCGCCGCTTAGAGGGAGAGATAAGAGAGGAATGGAAATTTGTTGTTAGTTTTTATTAGCTTTGCCTTTATACCATGTCTATTATTATGTTCTTAATTTTTTAAAAAAGTAATTGGAGCTGTTGGGGTTATTTTTTAAACGGTGCTAACTTGGTGCTAATTGGATCACAATTGGGTTTTAATTGAGTTTCTTCGGCTCAATTCGGGTTCCTTATCGTGTTTCAATTGGGCTAAAACGGGCCAATTTGGAGCCTATTTTCTGACCCGAACACGACTTGTTAGCGAGCTGAAAAAACATGGCCGGAACACGACAAGCCATGCTAATTTCATGTTGGGTTGTGTCGTGTTTTCGTGTCGTGTCAAAAATTGCCACCCTTGGACATGTGTCATGGGCCAAGTTTAAGTCACAGTTCAAAAAGAAATTAATAGTTCATAGGGTTAGTTAAAGGTCTGGGCCGGTTTGGTCTTTAAGGAGCTTTCCCGTACAGGGACAATGTTGTTTAGGCTATAGTATGGAATAATGTAGGCTGGCATTGTTTCGAGTGTTTGTTGATGTCGATTTATATATTTTTTCTATCTGTTGAGCCGTTTTCATCTAGCCACTCCTTACTGGACATGTTTCATGGAATATTTTCTCAGGTATGTGTGAATTGAATTATTGGCTTTCCGTTAGAGGAGAAACGAGTGAGAATCTTAGGTAGTATATGTAGCAGATCATCGATTGTAGTGATTAGTCTTGTTTTGTTAAGAAAATGTTAGGCTCCAATGGTTCAAAGTTTAGACCGAAACCGTGACGATACGACCGAGTTGACTAGGTATCGGTACCCACCGATCCGATTTCGAGTTACGAGTTGGATTTTAAACTATTGGTGTGAATCGTCCCATATCGACGATTTCTCGTTTGTATTGGCCCATATTGACAATATCCCGGTAGAATCGGCCCATATTTACAATATTTTGGTAGTATCGCCCCCATATCAGTGATATATTGACCGAGACGGGATAAGCCATTGTGCCTCATTCTCTCTCCCTCAATTTCTAAATTTTGCATCCATGTCACGATTAGAGCAATCTCTTTCAATTTGAAGCTAGATGATATTTCATCTGCAAATAACATACGCTGCGACACCTTGTCTTGTATGTGTCCAGTCAACTAATCCATAACATGAGTAAAAAGATAAGGACTTAGTGTTGAACCTTCGTGCAAACCTACAATAAATTCACTATTTTCTTTGGTTGATATTCTTACTACAGTCATGGCCCCATCATAAATATCCTTGTTCGCATCAATATATCTACGAGTCACTCATTTTTATATAAAACCAACCATTTTATATCTCGTATCCTATCATACGCCTTCTTTAAATTTATAAAGACCATATGAAGATCCTTTTTTTCTCCCAATACCTCCCCATTAATCTCCTCAATAAATAAATAGATTCCACTGTTGACCTCCCTGGCATAAACCTAAACTAATCTCAATCTATATTCAATCACTCTTTCCCAAGTTTCATTGTATGACCCATTAACTTAATTCCATGATAATTTAAACAACTTTGTATGTCTCCAAATAAATAGGTACTAAAACTCTTTTTATGAAAAAGAAATTCTGAAAGAGGAAAGGTCGTGGAATCTAAAAGCTAAGGTGAAATGGACTAATGAATGGGATAACAACTCCAAACTTTTTCATTGCATTGTGAGTGCAAAACGAAGAGGGATGTAATGAATAAAATCGAAAGGGAGAATAGTATCTTGCTTATGGGTAAAAAAGAGATTGAAGAGGAAATTCTAGAGTTTTATAAGAAGTTATACTTAAAGAACATGAGCGTGAGTGGGAGCTAGAGGTGGTGGAGTGGAATCCCATTGAGAGGGCAAAAGTCAAGTGGGTAGTAAGATCATTTCGGAAGAAGAATTGTGGAATGTTGCAGAGATACATTTACAGATCCCGATGTATTTTCCCTCGCTTGGTATAAAGAGCGTTGGTAAGTAGTGAATGATAATTTTTTCAGATTTTTAGGTGATTTCTACGAAAAATGAGATGGTAAACGCTTGTCTTATTGAGACCCATGTTTTCCTTATCCTTGAAAAATCGGAGTCGGTCAAGTTTAGTAATTTTAGACCAGTTAGTTTGATTACTAATCTTTACAAGAGCTTATTAAGAGGTCTTGATCTTGTATTGATTGCCAATGAAACTGTTGAGGAGTACAAAAGTAATAAAAGGCAGGTCCAGCCTTTGAGGTAGATTTTGAAAAAGCCTATGATAAACCGAATTGGGGATTCCTTGTTTTAGTATGACAAAAGAAGGGATTCCTCAATAAATGGAGAAAATGGATAAGGGGATGTGTTGGGTCGGATAATTTCCTAATTTTCATTAATGGGAGACCGAGAGGGAAAATCAATGGAGAGAAGGGACTTAGGAAAGGGGATACGTTATCCCCATTCCTTTTCGTGTTGGTGACAGACGCCTTGAGCCGTATTATGGTAAAAGCTTGAGGGTTAAGTTTGGTGGAATGTTTAAAAATTGGGAGCAACTCGGTGGAGGTGACTCGCCTCCAAAATTTGCAGATGACTCTATTTTTTCCCCATCTTGGGATAATGTTAAGATTGATAATCTAGTAGCATCAATTCTTTTGTCTTGTGAGATTTCAGGGTTAAATATAAATTTGAATAAGTGTAAGATTGCCGGCATAAATGTAGATCCCTCGGATTTAGAAGGCTTGGCCCTTAAAATTGGGTGTGGAATTGAGTCTTTGTCTCTTAACATACTTGCCTTAATTTTGTTGGTATTAGAGAGTATTCCCACTTACTTTCTTTCCATTTTCAAATTAGTGACAAAAGTGGCCAATATAATTGAAAAAAAAATTAGAATTTTTGTCTGGGAAGGGTCAGGGTCGAGTGAGGGTAAGCACGATCACTTAATTGAGTGGAAGACAATGGAAAAAACTTAAAATAAAGTGGGCTCAGATAAAAAGGCAAAAAATAAAACTTTGTTAGCAAAATGGTTGTAAAGGTTTCCGTTAGAGGCTAATTCCCTCTGGTTCACTATTATTAGGCAAAACCATGAGGTGGATAGAAATGGGTGGGATTCGAGTAGGGTGAAAAGAGGAACTTATAGAATTTTTTGAAAATTCAATTCACATGGCTTCAATGAAGATCCCTTTCTCAAATGTCTCTTTGGTTGTCAGGGATGGGTTGTCTATTCGGTTTTGGGAGGATAGTTGGCATGGGGAAGTTTCTTTTCAAGCTAAATTTGCTCGTTTATTCAACCTTTCCTTGAATAATCGTCCCATTGCGCCTGTTGCTTCGATAGATTCATCTTCGTTAGTTTCGTGGAATCTTTCCTTTCGAAATTTTTTTAATGAATTGGAAACAAAGGATTTTATATCTTTGTTGGCTCTCGTTGGGAATGTTCATCCTTAAAATGGGGTTAGGTATAAAGAATGTGGAAGTTGGAAAAACAAAGCTTCTTGTGTAAATCCCTTTTCAAATTCCTTTGCGATAGTCCTTATTTTCCTATATTTTCTCCTTCCAAGAAAATTTGGGCAGCCAGTATTCCTCAAAAGTTAAGGTGTTGGCACGGTTGGTGGCTCAAGAGATAGTCGATACATGTGACTTAATTCAAGGAAAAGGACCTTCATGAAACTATCACCAATTTGGTGTCGTCTTTGTAAGGAGAATGAGGAGACCAACCATCTGATTTTTCTCAACTGTTTCTTTGCAGATTTTATTTGGAGAAAGATTTTTGGAGAATTTAACATAGTCGGGGCAGTGCGTTTATCTCCGATAGATATCCTTCTTTGGGAGTGTGAGCGTTTGGGAAACCCTAGAAGGGCGTTCCTTTGGAAATGTGTGGTGTTAGAATCACCTTGGCATATGGATTCAGCTTAATAAAATAATCTTTGAAGAAAAGGAAGAGGGCAAGGAGTGGATTTGGGAGAATATTTAAGTTTGTTGCGTCCTTTTTTTTTTTGGGGGGGGGGGGGGGGGGGAGTCAGGTGTTGGGGATTGATGTACGTGAAATAAAAATTTTCAGCAATTGAATTTCGATTAATCAAACGTAGGAAAGAGGTAAACCAAAAACTTGGTTTGAAGAACGAACATAGGGTTTAGAACACAATACCTTTGCGGATCTGGTTGCAATCCGATGGGGAGAAAAGTATTTATTGTAGATCTAGGGCTGCCTTGTTTTGGATCTTCAAAATCTCGCTTAAACTTTTTAAATGCTACGATCTTCTATTGTAAGATCCTCCCCAAAGTTAGGTAGGTGGATAGACACCTTTTGAGATGAAAACTTTTGCAAAAACTTGAGATATGGCGGTCTCTCTCTAGCCTCCTTCGCTAAAAACGTGAATAATATTTTCTTTCATCCTTCTCAAACCCTAATGCTTGGGAATAATGATTAAAATCCCGTTCCCACGCCTATATATATATATATATACGGTTAGGCTCTCCGACGGACTAAGTTAACGGGTTTAAATGACGGACTAATATTGTCCACAAATTTTTAGGACCATTTTGTCTTTTTATGGGCCACTTTGTCTTTTGTATATTATTGTCTTTTTCTAAGGTTTACGGAATAGAATTTTCTACCCCAAGAGATTATAAAATCTATGAAGCTTATTTTAAATTCTAATTAATCTGGACGCCTAGGTGTAGAAGGTTCAGGGCTATCTCTTAAGCTTTCTCCGTCACTATTGTATTGTATGTATTTCTGAATAGTGAGGATTATCTATCAAAATATTTTCCTTAGGATGTCTAGAAATTTAAAGTGGTTTTGAAAGAAAGTAATCTAGTTTTAAACACCTTATGTGATATTGAGGTTTTATCCGTCTAGTTTCTTTACATATTTGGTTAATAAAATAGATTAGGTTGTCTTTTATGACTTCGTTTAAATCACTGTCACCGTAGGATGACAAAAATCTTCGATAAGTTCTAGGTGAAGCTGTTTCTACGTATTTAAGAAGAACTCCTCCTGATCTAATCAAGATAGTTCTTTTTCAGCTAATCTTTTTCTTCTAATATATTTCAATACGTCTATAGTATCTCTAACTATCCTAGTATATTCTTAATATATTTCTGGTTTTGAAAGTTCTTATGCAAATTCTTCACTTCTTAAGTCTTGCTTGAAGAGATCACGGATCTCTGTTCTAATTATTTCCATTTTAGGTATTTTGCGTGTTAACCACTCAATAATCAGGTCTATGTATTTATAGGTACCTCCTCCGTATATTAAAACAATTTCTATAAGTAGCCTTTCTAAGGGGTCTGAGAGAGTCCACTCGTGGATTTCTCTTGTTAAGTCTGGGTTTGTTTGATTAACAAATGCTAAAAAGTCTGTAGTTCTTTGAAGGCTCATACAATTACTTTTAAATTTTAGGATAATATTTGAAATAGTTAGGGGGTTGATTTGAGTTTATACCTTCCTTCTGGTCTGCAATTACTTTATCTTCTTCCCTTTGTCTCTTCAGTTTGTTATTATTCTTCTCCGGTCTTTACCTCCAACAACTCTCTTTTTATGTGTCGCACCTCAATTCTCTGCCTGTACGTCACCACGCCTAACCCCCACCTGGTTAATGACTCACGGCAAATCAGCACTTGAGGACGGTTCAACAGCATAACACCTACGTGCTATACTCGAGTTTCCACACAATAGTCCTCTATGAACATAAATTGGAGATGTTTGGAGTATACCAATGTAACAGAAGAGATTTTGGAAAAGAAAATACTTTTATTGTATAACACAAGTACGTACAACTCTCACCTCTCCCCTAACTATGAGAGGTTTACTCACTCATTAGCATAATCTAATTTCTACAAATTATTCTCTCTCTCACTTCTTATTTTGCCTTCGCACTTTCCTCTACGTCTAACCTAATGACTGACGCTCCTTTTTATAACATAAGGGAACTACATATGACTGATAACCAGCTGCAAAAAGCTAACCGGTGAAAGAAAACTGAATTATTAAAGTCCTATCTTTTCATAAAGAAGCTTTGGCATCTTTTAATAATTCCGTCTTTTGTGTCACGCGTCTTCCGTCTTCAATAATACTTCATATAAAGAGGAATCCTTTTCTTTTGTCATGGGGCCCATCTTTGCTTCGTCCATGTTGTCTTCTTCTTTTTCTGATTTGTCTTTATTCTTTGGTGGATCATTATTGTTACAAAATTATTCATCAATGAGACCCACCACTCTAATGCTGGCTGGCAAAGCTACCTCTACCACTTCTTTGGATTCTTTCTTGAGCCTTTCGTTGAATGGCTCGTCAGCTTGGATGATTAAGTCTGCCTTATGGTATACAGTATACCATCTTTCTTGGCTTGTCAACAGCTCCATAATCTCGATTGTTTCCATGGCTTGCGCAATCTGGAATTTGGACTTGTCAAAAGATAAGTCTTTGATTTCGTCTTCAGAATGGATTTGAAAGTCTTCAAACGCGAAAGAGGAAAATCTAACAAGTCTAAAACCTTTCCCCTTTTTCCCCTGCAAAAACTTAGAGGAATTTGATAAATTCTGGCAAACAAGGGAAAAAAGTCTTCTATTTTCTTGGCATACGGACTTTGTATATGGATGAGTCCAATGAACCCATAGTCTGCAAGAGTTATATGTGTTATTTCTACTTCTCCAAAAAGATAAATTTTTGGAACTTCCCTGAAGAAGCCACTAATTATTAAGGCATCTCCATTAGTATAAGATAATAACATATTAAAATAATCAATAATGCTATCCCCCTCTTTCTGACCGTCTTCTGAAAATGGAAGATTATTATTACTAATTGGTACAATCTTAGTCTTAAAAGTCCTTTGCTCATAATAGAAATTATCAATAGGTCTAGCTTTGGAGGTTTCTCCAAGAGTCTGAGCATATATCTGAGTCTGAGGTCTAGAAATAGCAGTACCACTGAGTTGAGTAACTGCAAGTCTTTGGGTTCTCATGAATCTAGCAGCAACCACTAAATTCTACTTGAATTCTACCCATAGTTTATTCTTTACATTCCACCATATGGCATCTATAAGAGTATTTTCATCATCTGAAAATTCTTGTCTGTATTTTATTAAGTCTAGATATCTTTGGTCTGGTTTATATGGGGGAAAATACATTTTCCCGATGAGTCTATCCTGGGCAATAACTTCATAACTAGAATATCATTGAAGTTTTCTAGAATTAGTCTCTCTTGATTGTCTTGGATACGAGTGTCTGTTTTTGCGTTTTATCAGAATTTGGTTTTACGCGTTTAAGATAGTATGCAACGTCTTCTTTGTTCAGTCTACTTGTTCCAGAGGAACTCATGGTGTCTATCTGTCTGCATCTTAAAACAAGAAATAATATTAGTATTAACAAATATGGGTTCTCTATATATGATGTCTGGAATGGTGTTTTTAATTCCTTTAAAATGCTTAATCTAATTACTGCCATATCTACCGAGCAATTGTTGCCATCTAATTAATCTAATTGTTCTTGATTTTGATAATTCTAAGTCTCTGAATTTTACTGCATAAGATGAATCAGTATAAACAGTACATGCTTAGGTATAAGAAAAAGCATATATTTTTCTATAGCGCAAATTATAGCTAAAACTTCTTTTTCATGGGCTATATATCTTGTTTCTGATATGGAAAAGTATATTGCTCCCCATTGCTTGTCAAAAGCATTTGTTTCTATTATGAACTGATTTTCAGCATTAGGCAGTTCAGGTAGAAGAATATTCTGAACTGCTTCTTTGATCTGTTTTATAACTTCAAAATCGTCTTTAGTCCATTTGAAAGGATTAGTCTTATCTGTTCCTTTTATTTGGATGTTAAGCTTTATCTTTTTGAAGCAAGGTTCTTAATAAAGTCTGCAGCACAATTAAGCAATCCTAAAAATAATTGTAATTTTTTTGTATCTCTAAGTTGGTCTGGAAATTCAATAATCTAGGATAATTTTCCTTTTATTAATATGCACTCCCACAAAGTCTATTTCGGTTTGGAATAAATGCATTTTCTTTTCAGAAATAACAATTCCATGCTTATTTAATTCTAAGATAATCTTCTTAAGATGGTCTACATACTCTTCTTCAGTCTTGTTGGCTACAAGAATATCATCTATGTAAACAAGACAAAATTCTAGGTAAGGTCTAAAGATATTATCCATTCATCTTTGAAATACTTGAGGGGTATTCAAGTATCCAATTGACATAGCTAACCATTCATATTTTCTTTGGGGCACACTAAAGGCCGTCCAAGTAATACTGTCCGGGTGCATCTTAATTTGCCAGAAGCTTGACTTGCAATCAAATTTATTAAATATAATTCTATTTTCAATCAGATTGATTAGATTATTCTTATCTGGGTATCTTATAAGTATCGAATTCGCAATTCTTATTAAGGTGTCTATAGTCTATGACCATACATCTTTTTCCTCTCTTTTGTTCATTTTGAATGTAGAAGGCGAGGCTATTATGCCTACTTTTGCTTTCTTTAACAATGCATAGTTTAAGCATTTCATCTGTCTTTTTTAAATTCTTCTCTATCTTCTTGTGAATATCCTTTCTTGTAAGTTCCATCATTAATAGTGGCATCTGGGTTAATAGGAATAATTTTACGATAGCTTTGGTCTTTGTTCCACTTAGCAATGGGATTTTCTCCTAAAGTAGGGTCAACTAATTGCCAAATCTTTTATTTTCTAGTTCCATATCCATTTTCTTTTGTTTGGATATAGCTTAGGCCTTTAATCAGGCTTGTTGGGCTTGATCTAGTATAAACGCTATTTGCTTATAACACTTTTGGTCTGGACACTTACATTCTTTTTGTAAGGGTTTATATATTTCTTGGGTTTCTTGTTGGTTTTTATGTCTAGGTCTGCCATGCTTAGCTGAAGAGCTCTAATGGGTTATTGGTCTATAATTGGGCTTGACCTGCATAAGGTCGAAAGCAGTCTTGTGATCAATTAGAGGGGCGATAATATTAAACTCCTCTTTATTGCTAAGTAATATCTTATCATTATATTGGGTATAAGGATGGTATTTACTAATAAAGTATTGGCCTAAAATAATGTTTCCTATGAAATTAGGGCGGGGATCTATAATCCAAAACTGGTCATTTACAGTTTTGTTTGTCTGATTTCCTATTTTGAAGAAAATAGGAATAATCTGAAAATAGAAAGTATGGTTCTCCATTAGCTACCTTACCATGAATCTCATGCTTAGTGTCTTGAAAATATTCTTCGGGGAAGGCATTAGCCTTACAAATACTCTGCGAGCATCCTGTATCTATAAAAGCTGAAAGTCTTTAGTAGTCTTTGTGTTGTATAAATAATTTTACAAAACAAGCATTAGGTTTAGTAGAAATTCCTCACTTATTTTTTTCTAAAATAGATATTCCCTTTGAAGGTTTATCAATAATATTTATTGATGTTAAGTCTTCTGTTATGAGTACCTTTCTTCTTGATCATAGGAAATTCCCTTTCCTTTTAGGTCTTCATTTTCTTGTAATCTCTTGGCTATATTTTTATCAATGTCTTGATAATAGAGTTTAATATCTTGATCTATTGGAGTATCATATTGGGTAGTATAGTTTGCTCGAAATCTAGTTCTTCAACAACCTTCATGGTAGTGTAATAGACAAATAACACAAACCATAAATAGTTCTGTTTGTATGGTCTCAAAACATTCTACACACCTAAAGTCTTTCTTGTTACATCTCATTCCGAACGTGCAATAATGTTCTTCATCGTAGTAACATCTAGGTATATATGTTAGTAATTTAGGATTTCTGACTGTCCATCTGTTCTTTAAAATTGAGCTTAATATACATTTATACCAAGCGTCTTCAAAATTTATATAATCGGTTTCTTGATCAGTTTGCATTATATATAAATCTTGGGAGTCTTCATACTCATTAGTATCACTATTAAGGTCTTCAGAATCACTATCTAATTCTTCTTGATCTGCAAAGTCTAGTATTGTATTAATAATCTTAATACTCTCTTTATTCTTCTTATTAGGACAATCTTTAGCAAAGTGTCTTTCCTTGCTGCATGTTCAACATTCTTTGATAGACGTCGTAGATTGAGCTACTTCTTTTTCTTTCCTGTAATTAGGAACTTTATTATGTTTGTTGGTATCCTTCTTAAAATATCGTCTTTGGTTAAATCTATTTTTCTTGGCTTTAAAATTCCTTTCTCTAAAGGTTGTAGATGGTCATAATTTATATTTCTTTGGAAAACCTAAGGGCATAGTCCTTTGTTTTCAATCCGGTTTACTCTTTTTGAATTTCCTTTCTTTAAATTCATTGACACATCCTCATTGGATTGGAGCAATGTCTCTTTCGTCTTTAATTGGAGGAATCTATTTGAAAGTTTCTTCAATTAACTTTCCTTGAGTTATATCTCGTCTTTTAGATATAATATAGCCTTTGGCAAAATTAATTCTTTCGCCAAGGGAATTATTCTTGATTCCAGCAACTCCTGGTAATTATTCGCCATGGGAATTATTCTTTTATACATTAATAAGGATTTGTCCATTAGCTGGTAATTTTCTAAAATATTCATTTTTAAGGTCTCACCAAATTCTTTTATTTGGTAATATAGCTGTTCATAATTATTGCTATATTTGTTGATCTTATCTAATTTGCAAATACTAAGAAGAGCTAGCATAGTTTTTACTCTTGTTCATTAATTTGGGCTAGATGTCTAGCTCCAATGAATTCTGTTGTAAATAATTGAATATATTCTTCAATTGATCTTTCTTCTTAATGTTCTTTTATTTTTTCAACTTTAGCTATGGATTCTGCATCTGTAGCTTGCCTTAGACTGTCCAAATAATTTTTAGCAATTTTTTTAATAGATTGCTCAGCGTATTGTTTATATGAACTTGCATCCCATTGTTCATTAGATGCAAAACACATATTCATTTGATTATGCCATTCATCTAAGGCTTTCTTTCTATCTTGAACATTATCCAAATTAAGGTATACTCCAACTGGGTTTATGGCTTGACTTGCCATGGTCTTAACAGGAGTAAAACTCATCACTAGTTGGAAAATATTTTATATAATCAGGTTTAGTCTTTACTAGAGTATTTGAATAAATAAGAATATTTATTCCTATTGATTTACTAAAGAGTCTAGGAGCATCATTCAGCCTACTACTGGTTCCAATTTCTTGTTTAGTAAGACCAACCTGTGTAGCTTGCATTAATCTTTCTTCTCTTTCTTCCATTAATCAAGGTTTCTAAGAAGTTTTTTGATATTCTTAGATTCTTATAATTTTAATATATGGTCTTAGGATATCATATTAAATTTTTGTCTTGTAATCTAACATAACGACTCCTTTTAAGATGTTCTTTAAATGTCTTCATGTCTAATTCTGAGGGTTCATGCCCAAAGTTCTGGATTCTAGCCTACTCTTTGACTGATTCTTTTTGATCAAATGATCTTCTAGGTCTAATTGCGGTAGCTTGTCATAATAAGCTAGAACTAGCCTTACTACTACATTCTCCTTCTAATGGATCACTAAGTATAGCTTCTCCCATATTTCTAAATCGAATTTCTTAAGTATGGAGACTTTTGCTAGTAGTCTTAGGAGGACCAAACTGGATAGTAACATTTCCAGTGACATCGTCTTGATTAATAAACAAGGGTTTATTCTATATCGTCTTAGTCTCTTGAAATTCTGGCAATCACTAAAGAGTCTTGGTTTTTTCTTTCATTGGTCCAGTATTTCTAATACTGGAAGTATGGTTGTAGTTTGAATTATTGATTCTAACTAATATTTCTTCATTAAGTCTACTAAAAATTCCTAGTTGCATTCCTTTATCGGGGAATTGTGAAATTTTCATATAGCTTTGGAATTCTATATTGATATTAGCATCTGGGATGATATAGTCTTCATTGCCACTTGCATATAGGATTAACTTAAAATATTTGGTTGTGTCTACGGTTACCGTAAATGCCGAAATGACAATAAAGTATCTTGTATTGTCTGACATTTCTAATTGGGCTATTCCAATAAGGCTTTTCTCAAAATCTTTCCATCTTTTATCTATTTTGCAACATAATATGTTGATATTATTTTGAGGTCTATGTAAACCTTGAATTCTTACTTGAAAGAGTCCAAATGTTAGGAACTTAAATTTTCTATTTGTTCCCCGTGATCTTAGCCATTTTGAGTAAAAAACTTGAAGCTCTAAATATGAGTTGTCTAATACATGATTTCTACAATGATAAGTCATGTTATAATTAGGAGTCTTGGGAGTGGCTCCTTCTTTAAACAAGTCTATGTATCTAACTGCTGCAAGTTGTCCATTATGTATGGAATCTTCTACAATTTTCCAATCAATTTCACCCCATTCTTTCCATTGAAGAGGGTTGGTGAAATTTCTTTCTTTCCACCATGTTCTAACATTGGAGGATGAGTCTTTAAGTCTTTGGATCATAAAATTATTTTATCCAATATTTGGGATAGGGCTAGCTATCTTACTAGTCTTATCTAATCCATCGTTTATAATTCTTCTAGCTATGATTTTTCCTTCCTTATTTTCTATAAAAGGAGATTCTCAAAATTTACAGGTGATTACCCGTTTTTGTTCAAGTCTTTTTTCAATTCTTTCTACAGAGTCTGAATAGTCCTTTTGTCCCTTTATTTGACTAAGAATTTCTTTTGTAAAGAGCTTAATTTCTCTTCTTGCATTTTCATCAATATCTTCATTATGCTTAGCAAGGGAATTAGAAATCTTCGCAATATAGTCTTTTACTTCGTCATCTTTTTCTTGGTTTGGCACATATTCTTGTGTTATTCTTGACCCTATAATTTTTATGGATTTTTCTATTTTATCTAGTCGTGTTAGAATAAATGGAGAGTCTAATTCTGCTTGGAAAGGTTTATTATATATAAACTTAATTCTCTTCATGATTTCTTCATGTTTTGTTTCTGCTTGCGCTATATTAAGTTTAAGTTCATTAACTATACTATCCATTCTGGATAGGTTATGGTTTTCCATATTGTCTAGATAACTGGCTAAATTTAGCTGAAATTTAAGAGTTTGTATAGAAGGTGGTTAACTCTTCTGTCTTCTGTCTTATCTTTTAAATATAATTGTAAGTCTTTAACAAAGATACTATTATAGTCTTGTATGCGTGCTATAGATGTTGATATTAAATTCAATCTCTCAAGTATGAGTCTAGATGCTTTAGCATCATTAGCAATCTCATTTTCTTTTATCTAGTAATACAATCTTCCACCATTTATCTTTTTTAGTATTCTTTGGTAAAAATCTGCCAAGTCTGAATGGAGAGGTTTCCACCTAACTATTTTCTAATGATAATTGTCTAATCTTGGTGTAAGTTTAGCTTGTTCTTTAATGAGTTTAACTAACTCACTTTCTTGATTTTGTCAGAGTTTTAAGTTCTAAGATTTACTTGTCAAGGATTTCTATGTGATCAGTCTTGGTATTTATATCTTGTAATACTTGTACAAGCTCTATAGGGATTTGGCTGTTTATTTTTTGTATTTCTTTTGAGACATTTTTAATCTTTGTTTCTAGGAATTTGAAGTCTGTGGATAATTGTCTTAAAATAAGGAGGATACATTTATTTTGGTCTAATATGCTATTGATAGCACTAGCAATAACTTGCCTGCTGTCTATGTGATTGTCTGGGATGTGTTCAACGTGTGAACAATCGTCTGAGTGTGAGGTTAAGCAACCTTCTGGGTATAAATCAGTTACAGGGATAGTCTGGATGGGTTCCAAAAATATCTTTGTAAATGTGTAGGATAATCCGGAAGGCATTAAAATCTTTTACTAATGTAGGTTTGAAAGGAGCGTCTTGGCTCTAATACTAATTTTCGGTTCTCACTGCTTTCTTAAATTTTCGTGGTCTAAATTATAAATCAATGATATTTTTAGTCTTAAAATAGAGTTTCACTATAGGACAAGAGGGGAAAATGATGAATTTGATTTTGGAACCACAAGGGGACCATGTTAGGAAAAGGACAAAAGTCCGTTAAATCCGTTCTTTAAGGTGTTCGTTTTAGAGAATATCTATCTATCTATCTAAGGTGGGCTTAGGCTAAATTGGGTTTCTGGAGAGTATGGGCCTAACTATCTTGGTATTTGGACAATACTAGGGACCCAAGACAAATAATAAAATTTGCTCCAAATAAATACTCAGAAATCCTGAATTACATTTATCGTAATTCTATTTCCTTATTTATTTAATCATAATTAATTTCACTAAATAATTATGACTGCACTTCAATTTAATTATCTCTGAAATCACTGAGATATAATGAGGTCTTATTTGCAAAATTTACAATGGTACATAATGTGATTCTCTGCCCTAAGCTTTCGATACCCGTTTGGTTAAATCGATTTGTTGTCAATTGAGTTTAACCAACATCTAATTAATTCCTTGATTTCCAGACTTAATTTATTTTGCAACTCGATCGAATTATAAATAGTTCACTGATCAGGTTTACCAGTGGAAACAAATCTTATAAGTCAAGGTATTCTCGGATGCGGATTCCTCTTTATTAAGATCTCAAACCTACTTATATAATTGTTATCCAATGTGCGGAGATCATTTGATTCAATCCAAGATTTAATTGCACCCATAGCAATCAAATCAACAATCACATAAGTATTCCAATCCTCATAATTCTTGGAATTAAGAATTGATACACCCTTTGCAAATGGTGTTGAGATATTCGGAGTTTAATCAAGATAATCCTTAGACTTAAATCTCATGGGTGGTCTTGTTCAATACATTCCTTAGATGCATCGATCACAATCCTCTGTTGAACTATCACATAAGTTCCTGAACCATCATACATGTTATCGTAGTTTGAGATAAACTACTAGCATTGCATCACTGCCGTTCTGATAGGATATCAATTCCCTATCTAGGTTGTGAACTATTCAATAGTTCTAGAATCAGAATTCCAATCTCCTTGTGATCAATCTGAAGCCGACTCACTAGAATTCCTACTAAGCTCTATTGACCGACATTAAATATGAAACAATATATGTAAGCAAATATAAATCATTCTCACAATCTTGATTCTCATTTCAAAATGAATAAAACAATCATTTATCAATTATTAATAAAATGTTTTACTCATGGTTTTATGAATAAACCCCAACATCAAGATGTATATTAAAAGTTGATATCGGTTTGGGGAGAATTTATGTTCCGTTGGAAGTGAGCATATGAAGTGGGCCATTTGAATTCTTGTTTTTTTTTCAAGCTTGTACAATTTTTATTTATTTTTTTGTATATGTGGACTGCTGGTCCACTGTTTTGCTAGTATTGGTTTTCTATCTTACCCTTTAGATCTAATGAAAGTTGCATTTTTTGATTAAAAAAAACATAATCCAGAAGTGTTTTACAATGTCAAGTTGAACTTGACGCAAATAGAGGTGCTTTGTGTTTTCATACGTGTCGAATTAGGATGTCATATATGATACTGTTACTTCATCCCTTGTTTGGAGTTGACTCGCACGGAATTTAAGGTTGGCTGTGTTAGGCACTTGCCTTTTATGCCCATTGATTTTGGTTGAGCTTCTATTGATGGTTATGGTTTGCCCGTCCACTTCCGACTTTGCCACCCGTTTGATCTCCTTCCACGCTAATGTGCACGACTCCCTCCTGTGCATGTATGCCGCATACAAAGGCGGTATGGACCCAGCTGAGCCATGGTCGGGCTCACAAACTCCAGCTGCGCCATTTTGGCCTCAATCCTGGGATCAAGTGTTGGGGAACAATTGCATTGAGCTCATTCCGATCTCGTCTTTCCAGGGTACATATTCCACCCATTCTGTTACATTCGGATGCCTTCCCTCCTGTCCCCTCCCATGTGGATTGCAGTGAGGGTATCCTTGCATCAGAGACCATTGATTTGCTCACGGGCCCTTGTACCCACTTCTTAATCCATTGGCATGATTGTCCAGACCCGGAGGCAGAGAAGTAAGAGAAACACACGACTTTCTTAGGCGACCCTTCAGCACGTCGATTCCTCTTTCTAGTCAACATCAGAGTTATATGACTAGCTTTTTGCTCCAAAGGGGGTGGGGGTTGATGCAAGCGCATAACCCTGAGGGGTATATTTGTCTTTATTACCTTCTGTATGTTAATTTGTTATTACCTTTTCTTGTTGATGATACTATAGTCTTTTAGGCAACCTTAGCTTACTAAAAGACTCGTCTCTTGCTTTGTATCGATCATTATGCCAGACTTTAGATTATGAGATTAGTTCACAGAATAAATTAATCGAGTTTGTCTTCCTTTGCCTCATTTTAAAGGTAATAATAGACTACAAATATGCATATAATATTTGAACCCCTAGCAAATAAACTCTGGCCACTCCTTTGGCCATCGTGGTCGCCACAAGAATGCAGTTGAGCCCTGCCAACAACTTAAGATATGAATTCAAAGATAGGTATCATGACAAAAAAGTTGCCTCAAGTTGTATGAGTATGACGAACACCATTATGGCTATGAATATGGTTGTCACTACAGCCATTGCCAGGAGAGGCGGAACCCTAACCCTAGGGTGTCAAAATTCAATCACTATGTGCTGCATTTACAACATATCACGATCTTGGACGTCTGAAGAAGAAGCCCATCTGTAATTTCATGCCACATGTTCTTGCGATAAACCTAGTTAAAACCAATGACGATATCACAGCTATGGTCTTGATATATATTAGGTCGTTGAACAACGACGACGACAACTCCCACTGCATGGGCACCGAACAATTTTAACACTAAGGCCACCAAGCTGCAAATCAGGTGTGAAAAATCGTAACCTCCAACTCTCACAGCTACAGTGGCTGCCTCCATGACATCGAAAAGGTTGCCCACCATACAACTAGAACAGCAAGAGCGCCATTAATGCCATCCCTCCCGATAACTTATTGTGTTCATCGGACAAGCTTTTCAGACCACCCATTCCAGGTTGTCAACAACCATATCACCGGCAACCATTATTGTGGAAGTAGGATTAGCAATTAGATTAAAGTTGGGATTTCTTTGCACTTATAGGACATGCGCCTTATAATTCGGTAATTCAATACTCAACCCTTTCTTCAACTTTGAGAGTAATAAACTCCCAATAGATATTTATATTTTATTATTGGTGTTTCCAACTGTTGTTGTTTTCACCACCAATTGTGACATTAATATAGATGTGTAATAATGCATATGTATATTATATATGTAATTAAGATGAATACACTTGTATTCCTCGCACTTTTTTTTTAGTAAATATTCCACCATCTTGCTTTTATCATCACTAGAGATCCACCACACACCTGTGTGTGTCCAGTATGACCCCACAAAAGTATAAATTAGTGGGACACTCGGTTGTTTCTGAAAATATTATAATTGTATTTTTTAATTCTAAAATTAAACCTAGATCATGTATTATATGATTTTTTTGATACTTGCTGAATGTAAGTAATTCAAACAGTCGAATCATCTTTATAATGTAAAAAAAAACTGTGTAATACGTATTCTATATCCGATCACAAGATTAGAAAAATACAATCGTTTTTTAAGACAATCAAATGACCCATAAAAGAATCTTTTAATACTATATTGTTGAAATAGAGTGTATGTGTGTGTGTGTGTGTGTGTATATATATATATATGTATGTATTTGTGTGTGTATATATGGATACAGTTCATATGTAAAGTACAAGCCGGCATGTGGGTTGAGTAGGAAACTCATAATTTGGTGTGAGAGTCTCTTCAAAAATGAGGAACATCTCTTTGCTTTATAGTTGTATAGAATCTATAGATAAAATTATTTGCATGCAAAGAAGAAAGTTACACCTCAACATCTAAATTGTTAGCCATGTTTGGCATTAAGACATATTGAAGACATGTACAAAATAAATAATTTCAAATTAATTAGACAAGTGAAAAGAGGGTTGGACAAGTGACTAAAATAAAGAATTTTATATTTAACCTGTGGACATGTTTTCGAGGGTGCCGACATGAATACATTATCTTGTAAGAAGTTTCTGAACTTCCTAACTTCCTAACTGATCAGAAAAGGAGACGGAGCAGCACTCTATAATAGTAAAAAAAGTTGCCGTAGCATGTTATTTTCAAACTGTTGATGGATATATGGAAAATATATTTAACAAATGCACCACTAATTATTTATTGCATTTAATAACACATTCCAAATTTGTGGAGGGGTGTTCCCCCACATGGATGATTAACTTAGCCAACCAAGAGAATTGAGTGATTACAGAGAAAGATGCCCCACAAACACACTTCAAAGATTCTCCATGCAAGTAGCTCGTCTAAGGCTCCTCACAAGCAAATAGCTCGCAGCGCTCTACCTTGAAGAACCTCCAATTGACCTGGCTCGAAAGACCCAACTCGAAGAACAAAGGTCACCCGCATGACAATAGTTTGTAATAAGAAATAGATTGTTGTATTATGTACTTTATCTTATGAATGTATATGTTGAGTGGGTCGCTTGGTACCCACGAGGGGCCATGCTTGGCAGGGCATGGGAGAGCTTTCATGCTGTATCAAGCTATCTCCTCTTGGGAACTTCGCAGGGACATGGTTTGGAGGATTGAGAACAAGGCAACGTTGGGAGTTATTACCAACCCACTTGGCACACTTGGACAAAACTTCATCCAGGACAAATGTCACTCGAGCCCACTCATTGCTTACCTATTCGAGTGAACCTCCTCGAGTCATTCGATCTCCCTCCATGCTTGCCCCCTCGAGGTCACCTCCTCGAGGTACCTCGGGCGCCAACCTGTCTGACTGACGCGACTAGATACCAAACAATAGCCACTGTTTGAACCACTTCCTGACGTCATAGCGCCTGACGTTTAGGAACTCAAGAATACAACACTCAAGTGCCTTTATCCTTAGGATGGTAAGTCTAGTTCACCAAATCTGACCGTATAGCCATCCTAGAGTAAGCCCCGAGCTGACAAGTCATATCCTTCATAAATGACTGTTATACTTCCAACCAATAGAGCGCTTTCCTGCCAAAACTAACAGATCCCATGCATTAAATGCAGTGTCTCATGCATTTAATACACCAGGTCAAGGGGATCGAGGGCATGCTGACTCGAGCAACCTCTCCCTCCATATAAATAAGACCGAAACAAACAAATCAAAAGAGAGGCACCCAGAACCTGGAATTGCTACCCAAATTCCTTCATACCAGAGAGCCCTCGAGAAGAGCATTAACTCCCATACATATTCAATACACCCATTATTGGGCATTAACTGTGCTTGAAGTTCTTGCCTTGTCTTTATTTTGCCTAGAGTGCTTGTTCTTTTTCCCTCCGACCACGCTACCTGCTGGTCCCATTCATTTATTGTGTTTACCACCTGCTGCTCATGTCAATATGTTTTTTAGTGCAACTTTGAATAATTAAAATCTCTCTGTCTTTGATTCACCTGTGGCTCTGACCTGTGCTCTATACTTGACGGTGTTAGTCCCGATCTTGATAAGGGGTTACGCCTCACTTAATACTAATAGTATTTGAAGAACCCACATCTTACAAAATTAATTATAAAAACAAGAACAATTACAGTATAAAATATTGTGAGTGATTTGACGATGATATTGAAGGCATAATAGGTTGATTAAGGCAAGAGACACTGACCTAAGACAACTTTAGCCTCTCTATGGTTCTCACAGTTGTCTCTTATAATGATGCTCCAAGATGAAGAATCAGCGAATTAGAACAATGTTTGAATTCTCTAAAATTGATGCACACTGACAATGACTTTAAAATGGAAATGAGTATACTAGACTGTTTTGAATAGTCTTTATCTGAACTTCTAGTTGGTTCAAAGTGGAAAATGAACCACTTTGAATCGTTTTGAAATGCTCCCGAAACGCATAGAATTCATGCCCCCAAATGCAGACCCATTGTAACTTTATATAAGCACTGAAAATGGCAGTTTAGAACCAGGCATAACAATTCATCGCCACCTCAACGGTTATAAACTGCTTATATTCATCAAAAAAGGATTAATATTTAATTAAAGGTAATTAATTGGAAAATCATTTAGAAGTTGCCCATAAAATGTAGACATACTTGTAAGGAAAAGCCAAACCCACTTGTATGTAGGCCCTCTTGCTAACTCCTTTGGGCTCAATCCCAAGTGCCAATGTAGAAGTACTAACTTTTTTACTTCCCACTAGTTTGCCTTTGTGGGATAAAGGTTTCCCATTACAACTTCAACTAGTTTCCATGTTAGAGTGGGGCGACTTTGGAGCCAATATCTGATTCAACCATTCATGGTTTTGAACAAGTGAATATATATCTACTCCTGGAGTAGAACACATTCCAACCTAGACCGGTCTCGAAAGATTTGTGGAACCCATATTAATTTTAGGCTTGAAGTAATAGTCAAAACCATTAAAATTTCATCACATACCATTGTGACAACCCGCCTACTAAAATAATAGGTGGCCAGCCCAATACTCTAATAATCACAGGAATCATAGATGGTCCATTCTCAGCATCACTGTCGATTAAAATAATAGTACGAGATAACCACCAATCATTTTAGAAAACGGACTGCCAATAAAAAGAAAATTTGTAAATAAAAGAAAACACTTAGACAATCCCATTTGCGAAAATGGTGGATATCGAAAATCGATGAGTAAAATACGACAATATATAGATAATCACCGAATAAGCTGTCGGTGAACAGACCAATACAAATAGTTACACCGAGTATTACAAGTCAATATTTACAATATAATAAATAAGTGTAACTCTTGGGCAAACACGCCCGAATAAATAACTGAACGTAACTAGAGTACAATAGGGAGAGAAACGTCTAATACCAATAACCAACAACATCCGCAATATGCTGTAGCTCCATGACAACCGGAATGGAAATGTAAATACGGGTGTCCATGCGGTAGAGCACCTGTAACGGCAATAGTATATGCAGAGCAAAGAAATATAGATACGGGTCAGGGCCCGGTTTGATATGATTACCATGTGAATAAAATGCATGACAGTTAAGTGCGTGATTCTCTCGCAGTTAACAATAATATTTCTCACCTCTCAATCTAAAAGCAACCTAGCGTAATATAAATGATGCTGAGGTTAAATAATGAACAGAAGGCTAACTTCTCCCCAGTCTCAACACTATGCCCTATTCGTGCGTGGGGTGTCTCGCAAAGCGAAATCCAAACAAGGAACCCCCCCGATACACTACTACTAGGCAAGGCTGATCGTCGAGATACATTAGACCCTGTCCTAATTAATCTAAGTACTAAAGACTAACTTCTCCCCAGTCACAACACTACGCCCTTATTCGTGCGTGGGGTGTCTCGCAAAGCGAAATCCAAACAAGGAACCCCCCCGATACACTACTACTAGGCAAGGCTGATCGTCGAGATACATTAGACCCTTAGCACAATATTATGTATATATATTTATAGGTGAGAGGTCTCATCTACTGCTACTCAGGGATACATAATTATATCCATTCACCATCAAAACATAATTCCCATTTCTTTCTTTAGGAATATATAAATGGTACAACATTTTATCAAATGTTTACCAATCAAATTCATCGTTTACTATTTCATTTTATAGTTCCATACCTTATCAGGAAAATATAATCATAGTTTTTATGCTCTTTATGGCATTTTATCTCAATTATACGTTTTGTAAAAATCTCTTCCTTATCAGGAATATAATCATCATCATATGCTCTTTGTGGCATTTTCATCGTGCTCTTTATGGCACTTCATCATGCTCTTTATGGCATTTCATCGTGCTCTTTATGGCACCCATATACATCAAGTCCAACTTGATTTAGAATAGTTATAATTATGTATATATATAACAATTATAAGACCGCCCGTCTGGGTTTCCCCACTGTGCGCGCCCCTAAATGGCTATCATCTTCCAGGGCTTGTTATTTAGACAACCTGGGATCCTACCAAACGTCGGGAAGCGGCCATGTGCCTGCGGGATAGTCAAGACCACACCCGGAATCTCCTACCCATCGCAGAAAAATATACAATCACAAACGCTCACATGGCCTAGGGACTATATCCACCCTGCGTTAATTTGTCAGGGGGCATCACCACAACGCGCGAACTTCCCTTAAGATAGCGATTTAGAGAGGGTGTGTATCATTTATAAAAATCATCTTCCTTTACATTTGAAAACATCCATTTTTACATTCTCAAAATCATTTGTACTTATTTATTAGTACAACATTTAATAATATTCATTTCTTATTCTTAAAGTCATATCTTATTAATGACTTAAGACCCGAAGTGCCAACAACCTCAACTTATCCCCAAGACCTCAATATAATATCATAAACCATTTAAAATGAATCTCCCTCAAGGAGTGTCTCCCAAATGTCTCAACATTAATATTTTATCTTCAATTTATCTTTCGGTTAATCTCCTATTTCATTTGGAAATTTACCTACACAAACTAGCCCTCGGGGTAAGCCCCAATTATCCTACTTTCCTAGGACAGCAGCCTACCCAAAACATCCCTCTAGGACTCCCCATACTTCCCGAAGGAAGGTCCCTAAACCTTGGACCTAAAAGAAAAAGGGATAAAAATCAAACTAGAAAAAATCTCACAAAAACAGGGGAACCGAATCGATTCGCCCTTGCGAATCGATTCGCTAAACAACCGAATCGATTCGGTGAGCAAAACTGACTTTCTGTAATTGTCGAATCGATTCAGTATTAATCCGAATCGATTCGGTCTACCAGACCTGTAGCCTATCCCTTATCCGAATCGATTCGCCCCTAGGGCCAAATCGATTCGGTCCTGAAATCTTGCCCAGTTTGGGCTACGGGTTATATGAACCCTAAAATCCCAAAACCTCAAATCTTTGATTTTATCCAACATCAACAACAACTAATTCACCCAAATCATTTCTACACCATTCCTAACTAATAGTTTATCCTCAAATCAAATCAAGACTAAGATTTAAGGGTTTTATTATCAAAATCAACAAATACCCATTTATGGGTTAAATCTCCAAAAACCTAACCATACATGCAATTTATCACATTACATCAACATCTAGCAAGTAGGAAACTTGCCTCGAGGTTCGTAGTCTCGGATTCCCTTCCGGTAGCAACGATCTTCGACCTCAATCTTCCATTTTCTCTCTTTTTCTCCATTTCTCCCAACTCTCTCTCTCTCTCTCTCTCTCTCTCTCCTTTGGCTTTTCTCACAAATGAAGAAAGAAAAGGGGTGGGGGAACTTAAACGGGTCTTAAAACATAAATGCCCTCTTTTAATTGCTAATACACCATTAAAATGACTCGTAACCACTTAATTGAGTCATAACGCATTAAAAGTGCCCGAAACTCCCAAATTACAACTTGGCACTTATTTCGACTATCTCGACCATTCTAAAAACAACCGCACCCCCTATTTTGGCATTCGGGAAAGTGTGAACAAATTTTATGTTCCAATTTTATTATAGTTCATTAATTATACCTCAATTTAAATATGAGTCATAACCGTCGTTTTTCATATAACGACGCAACATATCACAATATAATGCCATTTACCTTCTCATACGGTAAATAGACAAAACATAGTAAATATTATCCCTTAATCTCACGGGAAATAATATTTACTCCAACTTCCCCTATTTTATAGAATTAGCCCATCGGGCAAAATAATATAAAATAACCGCTCAAAAGCCTGGGTTGTTACAACCATCCCCTACCCCCAACACAGACATCACCATTCTCATTTCTCTAGCTTGCTCCCTTGCTCCTTTGTATGCCCTTTCTTTTATCGTGCTTCCGATTTAGGGTTTCGTTTTGGGTACTGTTTAGTTGTTGGTGTTGTTGGCTGGTAATTTCACCGGAGTTGGTCTATTTGGCGTCATCTTGAGTAGTTAGGACGAGATTAGGGTTTTTCGTCAAACAATTTGGGGGTTTTCGCAATTTGTCTTTTCGTAATTTAGGGCTTTTACTATTCCAGTCGTTCTTCGCTGTTCGTTCCTCAATTTACTTGCTTCTTTGTGTGTTTATCTTTTTTTGACTCATCGGAGCAGGTGTACCGGCGACGACTTTTTTTCTTTCTTTTTCCCGCAATTCAAATTGGTTATTATATCACAATTTTGGTTAAAATAACCATTCTCAACCGTATTTGGCATTTGTTCCTTTAAACAACAATCCAAAGATTTATAGTTATTTTGTTTTTTGACTATCTCATCACCTTGCTGTTTAGAATCTGGGTTTGCAATCTGATCGATTTCATGAAATCTGGGTTTGCAATCTAATGATTTTATCAAATCCGGGTTCTCATTGATTGATCTATTTTTACCCATTAACTACAACTGGTCCTGTTGATTTGATTGAAGATTTGAAGCTTACAGCCAACTCGATCCATAAATCTTTTGGAGATCTGAGGGCCATGTTCACTCTCATACAAATCTTATTTTTTTTTTGGAGAATAGTGTATTGTGAGGCTAACACTTCAAGACAACAATTTATTGCAAAGCTACCATTTGCCTAGGTGTGTCATTTCCTTTACTACAATTTTTTTTATTGCTTCATTATTTATGTAACTTGCACGAAGTTTTACGTATTTTTGTTTACGAGCATAAAGTGTTAATGGTCTAGAGATATTAATATTTTATCATAAGTAGAGGTGTGTTTGTATCATATCAGTGTTTTTTGTGGCTTTAGTTTAACATTTTTATTTAGTGGATTAATTTATAAGACTTTTACTTAATTAACTAATTAATTAATTAATTAATCCATCCTTTTGGTTCTACCATTGCCGGTGCCCAAGTCCGGATGTGAAATGAGGTGGGTTAGTGTCAGGTTGATAGCCGACTGTAAAATTTACGTCGAATCTTGATGATGGATTCTGTAGTTAAAAGAAGAAATGCAAATAAAAATGACATACATAAAATTAGATTTGGTACGTGGAATTTAGGAACACTAATTGATAAGTGTAAAGAACTTATGGATACCTTAAAACGGAGAAAAATCAATATAGCATGCCTACAAGAAACTAAATGGAAGGGTGAAAAGGCTAGAGAGATAGGAGAAGGTTATAAATTATTTTACTCGGGAGGGATAGATAATTGTAGAATTGGGGCGGGTATTGTTGTTGATCACTATATGAAAGATAAAGTCGTGGATGTTAAAAGATGAGGAGATAGATTAATGAGTATTAAGATTGTCTTAGATAAAACACTATTGAATATTATAAGTGCTTACGCCCCCCAAGGAGCTTTAGATGAAAATGTAAAGAAATCATTTTGGGAATTATTGGATGTAGTATTACAACAAATTCCTACGCATGAAAATATATTTTTAGGAGGTGACTTAAATGGACATGTAGGAGTAGAACGGGATGGTTATTCAAGGATACACGGAGGTTGTGGTTTTGGTAAGAGAAATGATGCAGGGGAAACTATCTTAGAATTTGTTAAGGCATACGATTTAGTGTTAACACATTTAAAAAAAAATGGGAAGAACATTTAATAACATTTAAAAGCGGAGAGAATAAAACTCAAATAGACTATTGCTTACTTAGAAGAAGAGACTTGTATACATGCAAAGACTGTAAAGTTATACCAGGTGAAAGCTTAACAAATCAACATCGTCTATTAGTAATAGATTTATCAATTAAAGGATTTAAGTACCGAAAAGAGAAAATAGGTTATGAAAATATAAAATGAAGGGATTTAAAAGAATGCAAAGAGGTAGAATTTAGGCAGAAGTTTCTGTTAAACATTGGGACGATAATGTTAACAACATTTGATCAAGAACAAAGAATGATATCAGGAAAATAGGTAAGCAAATTTTGGGTGAGACTAAAGGAAAGAAAATCATTAAAAAAGAGACTTGGTGATGGAATGAAGAAATGCAAAAGATAATACAAAAGAAACGAGTAAGTTTTAAATAGTGGCAAGAGAGTAAAAACTAAGGAGATTTAGAAAAATATAAGTTAAAAAGTGAAGTAAAAAAATTATTAGAAATGCGCAACAAAACGCACTAGCTAATCTTTATAATAAATTAGGTACCATGGAAATTGAAAAGGAAAAATATAAATTGGTAAAGATTGGAGATAGATTGACAAGGGATATGGGTCCAGTTAAGTATATTAAAGACATAAATCATAATATATTAATTAACGATAAAGAAATTCTAGATAGATGGGAAAAGTATTTTCAAGGATAATTTAATGAAGAATATCCCAAAAAAGATGTCGAGAACATTGAACCGAATATAAGAATGGTATGTCCGATTACTGAAAAAGAAGTAGATTTAAATAAGAATAATGAGAAAGAATAAAGCAGTTGGCCCGGATAAAATACCTCTAGAGGTATGGAGGACCCTTGGAAGTATAGGGATAAAATGGTTAACAGGTTTATTTAATAAAATTTAAAGAGAAGGAAACATGCCGGATGAGTGGAGGAAAAGCATCTTAATACCTTTGTATAAAAATAAAGGGGATATACAAAACTGCGGTAATTATAGAGGAATCAGACTCGGTAATTATAGAGGAATCAGACTGATGAATCATACTATGAAATTATGGAAAAAAGTTATAGAACAAATATTAAGAAATGAATCAAATATTTCGGACAATCAATGTGGATTTATGCCAGGACGATCAACCAAGGTTAATAACGAAGTGTAAAAGTAAGAATGAAAATTTATATATGGTCTTTATAGACTTAGAAAGGGCTTATGATAAAGTACCTAAGGATATAATATGGTGGGCTTTAAGGAGGAAAATAATCCCTATGAGTTTTAGTGGACACTTCAAAGAAGGGCTTAGCGATGAGAGTTGATACTTGAAGAAAAGCCTTAAGAGTCTAAGGGACTAAGAATCAATAGAAATAAAACGGAATTTATGGAATGTGAATTTAATAATGAGGCGTTGAATAACATAATGTTAAAGATTGAAGAAAAAGTGATAAACCAAACTAATAAATTTCGTTATTTAGGTGCAGTGTTACTAAGTAATGGGGATATTGATGAGGATGCTACGAGTAGAATATCAACTGGTTGGATGAAATGGAGACAAGCAAGTGGGGTGTTATGCGATAAAAGAATAACTAATAAATTAAAATGATTTTTTTATAGAACAGTTGTTAGGCCAGCGACCCTATATGGAGCGAAATGTTGGGCTTTAAAGAAAAAATATGAACAAAATTTCCATGTTAGTGAGATGTGGATGCTCCGATGGATGATACGAATTACTAAAAAAGTTAGGAATTGCTCCCATTAGCGATAAATTAAGTGGAAGTAGACTTAGGTGGTATGGACATGTGTTGCGTAGACTAGTAGATGCACTTATAACAAGCGGAAGATTATTGAAAATAGAGGGTAAAAGAGAAAGGGACCGTCCTAAGCTATCGTGGGAGGAAATTATTAGGAGAGATCTTAAGGAATTAAACTTGAATGATAATGTTGCATATAATAGATTAGAATGGAAAAGGAGAATCCATGTGGCCGACCCCATATGAAGGGATTAAGGCAAGGGAGGATGATGATGATTTGTGTTGGAATGATGGATCAGTTATTTAACTCAATAGTTTTTTCCCTCCTACATGAACTTGATGCCTTGCTATGTTTATACTTTTAAGTTTCGATGATAGTGGAAACGAAAACCTATGTGCTGGTTCTGATACTTACAGCGAGAACAATACTATGATCTATGGATGAGAATAGCGTATCAAGCAGGGGAGAATTCATGAAGACCAGTGACAAATTAACTCCACCCATTCCATGATAAGTTTAATCATGTTGGTTGGAGGTGGTGAGTCCTGATTAGAGGCAATGGCCTTTGCCTAATGTTGTTAGTGTTTCAAAGTAGCATTAAGGTAGTTAATTTGGAATTTCTGCATCATTACTGCCTACGTAACAATCGTCTGCATAACTACATTGTTTTGTGATTTATTTTGTTATGGGCATGGCATATTGTTTGTGTTGTATGAACTTCTCAGGAGTGCTCACTAACGGTCAAAGCTTCAATGGGGTTATTATATGTTGTTTATTATCTATATTTTTTTGTCAAGTTAAGGTTGAACTGGAGAAGACATGGTAATATTGTTTGAGTTCTTATTTACGAATGAATTTTCATTTTCTACAAAGCTTTAAATTTTGCTGTTTCAGGATCTTGTGCTTCGACTGGATCTCTTTGGAAAGCTGAGTAAACACAGAGGTTGTGTGAATACTGTTAGCTTCAATGCAGATGGTGACATTCTTGTTTCGGGTTCTGATGACAGAAGGGTCATACTCTGGGATTGGGAAATTGGGCATGTTAAACTCTCATTCCATTCAGGTCATAACAACAATGTTTTCCAAGCAAAGATCATGCCTTTCACTGAGGATAGAAGCATTGTTACCTGTGCTGCTGATGGACAGGTATTTTTTTTTTTTGCTTGGAATGCTGCTTTAGGACGGCAGGGCCTGAAGCTACTCTATTTCATTTGAAGTTGGTCCCTCTCGTAATATAGCAATAAGTTCATGTCTTCAAAAATATCTAAAATACGTCAAGTGTGGAAGGGGATCACCCACATAAGTGAACTGTTTTTTGACTTTGATGTTATGAAGCGGATGACATTCACGATTTATACATGTTTGTGCAGATTCACTGTATTAGCTCAAGTTTCTTTTCGTTTTGAGGAATCCTCAATTATCGATTATTATTTCAGATTTTTGTTAATTTATTTTATGGACATGAGAAATAGTCATATTTCTTAATGAATATTACTTGATTTTAGGTGAGACATGCTCAAATTCTAGAACGTGGGAAAGTGGAGACTAAATTACTGGCAAAACATCAAGGACGAGCTCATAAGTTGGCCATTGAACCTGGGAGCCCGCATATATTTTACACTTGTGGTGAAGATGGGCTGGTTCAACATGTGAGTCATGATTCATTTTGTTAAATTTCATTTGAACTTTCTAATGTTTTTCGCGTTATCTTTAGAAAATATAAGTTTTTGTGGATAACCGCAATAAACTGTTAACAGCATAAGAATGTGGTAGATAATCTACTCTAGGTGGGCCCTCCTATGATGCACCTCTCATTTTGAAGTCCTTAAGAGTTTGAATCAATTTTATGAAGCCAAAAATACATATATTTATTTCTCTCTTTTTCCTTACCACTTTAAATTTGAGAATCAAATGATGTCACATTGCATTCATGTTCGCAGTTTGATCTGAGAACTGGAGCTGCTACAGAGCTTTTTACTTGTCAGTCTATCCGAGAAAGAATTTCAATGCCAGTTGTTAATCTGAATGCAATTGCAATAGATCCAAGGAACCCCAATTTGTTTGCAGTTGCGGGGTTAGATGAATATACTAGAATCTATGATATACGAAAATATAAGTGGGATGCCTCGGCTGATTTTGGTCAGCCAACTGACTATTTTTGCCCCCCACATTTAATTGGCGACGAGCTAGTGGGAATAACAGGATTGGCATTCTCTGATCAGAGCGAACTTCTTGTTTCTTACACTGACGAGTTCATCTATCTTTTTACAAGGGACATGGGAATGGGACCTAATCCAACTTTTACCTCTCCAGTGTTTGTGGGCAGTGACACAGATGAAATGAAAGCTGATCAAGAGTCAGCCGAACATCCTTCTAATATGGATACTGATGTTAATACGGGTCCTCAAGTCTACAAGGGACACAGGAACTGTGAGACAGTGAAGGGTGTGAACTTCTTTGGGCCTAGATGCGAGTATGTTGTGAGTGGGTCAGATTGTGGTCGGATTTTCATTTGGAAGAAGAAGGGGGGTGAACTCATTCGTGTTATGGAAGCAGATAAGCGTGTGGTGAACTGTATTGAATCTCACCCTCATACAACTGCGCTTGCCAGCAGTGGAATTGACAGAGACATAAAAATATGGACGCCAAAAGCCATAGAGAGAGCTGTTCTACCTACTAACATTGAAAAGGTATGCTTCATTATAGTTTCAAGTAATTAAATAAATTATCAATTATAAGTATGGCGCTCTCTTTGGTCTCAAGGTCTAAGGCAAAAACTTTAAATAAATTGAAACTCGTGAACTTTGATATGTTGAATGTATATCTTCATAAACAATGAATATGTGACACTAGGTCCCACTTGCTGAAAAGAAAACTTTTGCATACCATCTGGCTTCTGTAGTCTGAAGATTTATGTAAAATTTAAAGAGGTTGGGAGGTTTTTTATCTTTTATGATCATTGTTCTTTTTACCTATATCCTAAGTAGGTGGATAAGGGGCATGTTCTGCAGTTAGTTGGACTTGGGTTGCTTCCATGTCTTATCCACCCTCATTTTGTGATTTGTAGATTTCACCATTTTATGGTTATCGTACTTGCCTTGAAATGTTTAGTTGCTGGGTACTTTGGGTAGAGTAATATTAACTCGTATATATGTTGAACTTGGGTATCCAGGAATATTAACGCATTGTTCCGGTACCTTTTTTCCCCTTTTATTTTTTTAGATCACTTTCGAGTCCAATTTAGAACACTTGCTCCTTTACCTTTTTTCCCCTTTCCTTTTTGTTATCTCTAAACGTACATGTCCATTCTTGATCATCCCGACAAAGCCCCCTCTAAACTAACGACCCATTACAACTAACCTAAAAATTTGGGTTCCCCCAATTTTCAGCGTAAAATTACCCATATATAACAAATATTTTGAATTTTTCATTTACCAATCTACCCCTAGATCAAAATGGATATCCACTAAAAAATAAAATAAAAAATCCAATATGTGCCATCCCTGATCTGAATAGTGAAATAGACAACCAAAATCATTCCAATCTTTTGAAAAACGTTTCAAGCCCATATGTGATGATAGATCTGAAAAACCAATTCTAATCCTTATCCGATTCAACCCCAAATCGCTAGTTCAACCCCATAATTCAAGTTCAACCCTTAATTTCATTTCAATTTTTTCTCGTTGGAGAACAAACCCATGCATGCACAGATCTAACAATTCGAACCCCAAATCAAACACATATCTGCAAATAGTTAAAAACCCCAATCGAACTATTCAAAACCCAAATCACAATAAAATGAAATCAAACCCTAATCACACCAATAAAACCCTAAACGCGCCCCAAAAAAATTGATCGGAGCTGACAGCAATGTTCAATTTCCAGCGGTGGTGAGAGGGGGGGAGGTGTCTTGTCGGCTGTGAGTTTCTGTTTGGGGTTGGATTTATATATATATATATATATATATATATATATATATATAGAGAGAGAGAGAGAGAGAGAGAGAGAGAGAGAGATTGGCAGTAGTGTTGTTCGGCAGAGAGGGAGGATCATTCTGGTCCAGTGTGTGCGCGCGTGTTTTTGGGTTGAAGATAAGAGAGATGGCTTCCGCGATGAAGTATGAGTATTTTGATTTTTGTTTCTTTTGCATTTGTGTGACTTTGAGTGGGTATAGTTTGTGGTTGAAGATATCTGTCCTATTAAAGTTTTAAAATAATATTGAGGGTGTTTAAGACATTTTACAACCCCTAAACCCTTAAACCTGATTTTTTTTTACATAGGCAGCAGAGGAAGTTCTAATTTCTATGCTGTTATCTTTTTGGGAATAAGGTCATGATACCTGATCGAATTCGTTTGTTCCCCATTGGTGGTGATGATGACGATGATGATGACTACTACTATGCTCTTATTTCCGAGTCTGATTCTGATGATGATGATTCTGATGATGATGATGATGATGTTACCGAGTCGGGTGATGATGATAGTGATGATGAAGACGAAGGGGATGACGACGATGGTATCAATAGTGAGGATTCCTCTAATGATGATGATGATGATGATGATGATGATGTTGATAATAATGGCTGTGGTATATCGTCTGATGACACAAGTGATGCTTTTGACGATGAGAATGGTGGAGAGTGTGACCAAGATGGACGATATTGATGACTGTGACAGTATGAATGAAGATGATAATTTTTTTGTTGGTGGCATCACATGATGCTTATTCTGATGTTTTGCAATTTGTGTTTCCAGCTGAGACCCCATGCTAGGGGCTGGATGTATCACTCGGCTACACCTAGGGACCTGATGATGCAGTTGTTTTCATTGCAAAGGCGAAGGAGGAGGAGGACAAGTCCAGAGAGCAATGGAGAAAATTCTAATCCTGCAACTGGACGTGAAGTGCTAGAGCTTATTTTAGCATTTAACACCAACAGTGATGCTTCTTCTGATGATGGTCAAGATATTTCCTCCATTGCTGATGACTTTTTTGGCTGACTTTCCTCAAACCATCTTGCTTTCCCATAAATAGGGCGAATAAAGTTTTACCCTTCAATTAGTATTGGTTTGTTGTGTTCCTCTTATTTCTCCTCCTATCTCCATGTTAACTATACAGTTATGGCTATTTTATTTTGCACTGTTTGTATATATGAATCATTTGTAGGATGCGTTCTCTATCTCAATAGACACATCTTATATGGTCATGTTCTTTTGGCTTGTATTCCAATACTGTTTGACGTATTAGTTGATGGGTCCATATTGTAACGTGCTGTGAAAATTTATGCTGATAGTAATTTCATTGATTTGTGGTGAAAAACTTTTCACCCGAGTGAAAAATAAAATGGTCCAAAGTAATTTAATTTATTTGGGGTTAAATTTGTTCATGATGTATAGATACAAATAGTGTTCATGCTATAATCATGTGATTTTAGAAAACTGCTATCTCCGTCCCAAATTGATAGTGATCTTTTCCATTTTTGGACGTCCCAAAAGTAAGTCGTTTTTCTTTTTTGGACATAATTAACGAACCAATTTTGATCTTGGCCATTGATTGAGTAATTCCTTTAAAATCGTCATTTTCAAATGGGAACTAATAATTTGGGGAATAATTCTAGAGGGACAAATTATTTCGACACATTTTGGATGGCACACTGATGTGTCGTGTCTAGATTAACGGGTGTTTTGAATGATGATACTACAAAAGCCAACCAATGCGGACAAGATGTGTCAGCGTGTCGAAATCATGCGTTGCTTTAGAATTACTCTAATTTGGGACAGAGGTAGTAGTATATACAATTTTACCTATTTTGTTAGCATTTATATTTTTTTAAAATTTTATACGAAAATAATTATTTACAATTTTATACTGAAAGAAAAAATAATTTTATTAAAGTACTTTTTACCACTTTAACTTAAAAGTGGTACATATTTCGCACTAATTATAGGACTGGAAGTGTTAAGGTAACTCCTACTAGCTCAAACACGTTGTCCATTTGAGTGACCGAAAACCAAAATCAAGCTCTTTCGTTGCAATAATTTCAGGTTGCTTCACCTTAAGATTTACTTATTAACACGACACTAAAAAATGTCATTTTGATTAGGGGCACAATAAAGAAAACCTTTTAAAAAAAAAAAAAAAAAAGTTAACATTTTCTCAGTATTCAAAACACAATTCCTAATCCCACTCTTAAATTTTCTCCACTGTCATCCTAAAAAAATCTTGTTCAAGGATTCTAGGTCGCTAGCTGGTTGATGAACTATAGGGGAAAACTTCTGACATTTTTCACATATCCGAATATAAATACTTGTATAATTTTGCACGTGTGACCACCAGTAGTCCTCTTTGATTGCTTGGAATATTAGTGATCTTTCTCCTGCATAACTCCCATAAATACTATCATGAAGCTCACTGAGAACTTGCTCGGTGTCTTGCAGGTGGGCGCATTGGAGGTAAGGACCTGTAAAGGATCTCATGTAGAGCTTCCCTCGTGGATCAAGATAAAAAGGGGTTGCCTACACTCTTATTTGGTGAGCCAACTTCCTATCGTCTGGCAGTGTCTTAGTCTGCAAGTAAGCAGTGATTAGATCCATCCAGCTAGGAGCTCTTTCTACAGAAAGAATTTGCTCGGGGACCATTGTCTTGTCAATACTAGGTCGGGCGAGAAACTCCACTTGAATATTTCTTCTGAGGTCAGAGTTCACTGCTGAGCTTAGGGCTGCTAAGGCGTCAATATGACTGTTTGGCCCTCGGGGGAACTGCTAAATGTGGACCTCTTCAAATCTTGCCATAAGCTCTCGCACCATGGCAAGATAGGTTGCCATTCTGTCATATTTTGCGTTGAAATCTTCGCTCACTTGTTTGGAGACCAGTTTGGAGTTGTCGAACACATTGAGGTACTTTGCCCCCAGCAGTTGGCCTTTGCGCAGACCAGCTATCAGTGCTTCGTATTCGGTTTCCCTATTGAAGGCTGTAAATTCCAACCTAATTCCTTGTTCGATGATAATATCCTCTGGTGTAATGAGGACAATCCATACTCCTACCCCCTTGGAATTGGAGACTCCATCAACGCATAGGGTCCAGTCCTTGGACTGTGCTTCCTTGCATGTTGATTACTTCATCATCTGTTAGTTAGTTGGCTTGTCTCTCGTGAATTCGGCGATGATATAGGCCAAGACTTCTCCCTTAATTGCTATCCTTGGCTAAAAGTGAATATCAAACATTTCGAGTTCGACCGACCATTTTGACAATCGTTCAGAGAGGTGGGCTTTCCGAAGGACATCTTTGAGGAGGAATAAAGTGATCACTGTTATTGAATGGGCTTTGAAATAGTGCTTCATCTTCCTAGAGGCAACTACCAGAGCATAGGCTAACTTCACCAAAGTTAAGTAGCGTAGTTCTGCATTTAGGAGCGTTTTTCTGGAGTAATAGACAGGGTACTGTCTACCCTCCTTTTCATAAACCACGGTCGAGTTAATAGCGTGGTCTGATACTACGAAGTAGAGCTGACTTGCTGAGGTAGGGCTTGATCTCCTCCAAAGATCTTGAGCAGTCATCATTCCAGGCGAGACCCTTATCCTTCTTCAGGAGCTGAAAGAATGGTCGTCAGCTCTCCAAGGACTTGGAGATTAAGCGATTGAGTGCTGCGAGCATTCTAGTAAGCTTCTGAATATCTCCCAACGTCCTTGGTGGCTAGACCTAGTTGATCGCATCGATCTAATTGGGATTGGCTTCAATCCCTCTCTTACTGACTAGGTAACCCAAAAAATTTCCTGACTGGACACCGAATGAACACTTGCTTGCATTGAGTTTCATCCGGTACTCCCTGAGGATTTTGAAGGTTTTAGCCAGGTCTTCGAGGTGGTAATCTTTGTCCTTGATCTTAACCAACATGTCATTGATGTGGACTTCCATGGTGTCTCCCATCTATTGCTCGAACATCTTTGTGGCTAGTCTCTGATAAATTGCCTCTGTGTTCTTCAGGTCAAACGACATGACCTTGTAATAATATAGACCCAGTGGAGTTATGAACAAATGTTTAATCCTAGTCGAAGCCGAACAATGAGATCTAATGGTACCTTGAATAGGTGTCTAGAAAACTCGTTCTCTCATGATTTGTCGTGGCATCAACTAGCTAATAAATCTTTGGCAGAGGAAAACTATCCTTAGAGCACGCTCTGTTGAGATCCGTGAAATCGATGCAGACTCTCCAGCTATCGTTGCTCTTTCATACTACCACTATGTTGGACAATTACTTGGAGAACTGTACTTCCCTACTGGAGCCTGCCTCCAAAAGCTTCCCAACTTCGTTCTCCACCGCTTTAGCCTTTTCTGGGGTTGTTCAGTGTGCATTTTGAGTGATCAGCTTGAATGTTAGGCAACATGGAGACGGTGGTAGGCTACGTCGGGATCAATTCTAGTCAGATCATATGGCTCTCAGGCAAAAAAATCCAAATTTCTTCTAAAAAAGAGATTCAATTCTTTCTTTTCGTGATCGGTAAGAGTAGTCCCGATCAGAAACTTTCTATTTGAAAAGTTGTCATCAGCACCAACTGCCTCCAGGCTTTCAATGACCCTATCAACGAGGTTGATCCTGGTCTCCTCCACCCCTAGTCCTCCATGCCGTAGTTGCTATTTAGAGGGTGTAGCCCCATCTTGGGTTTCCTCTAGTGGGACCTTTGGTTCCTTTTTCTTCTCCTTCCAGGGGCAAATGGCAGCGATGAAATATTTCCTTGTAGTGGACGAGTTGCCATGAATCACAACCACACCCTGGTCGGTGACACACTTAAGCATCTACTAGGAGATGGTACGACTTTCATGGTGTGCAACCAAGAATTCAATTAGCTTTGAAATATTGCCTGCCCTGACCGGCAGTACTATCTTTCCCAATGGCATCGTGATTTTCCCCATGAAGCCAACCGATGGAACAGTGGTCTCCCCGAGGTCGGCTAAGTTAAGCTTCAACTTGTAGAACAACTCTAGGTACATCACCTCCGATAACTTCCCTGGTCTACTGGCAATTTATCGACGTCCCAGTTCATGATCCAGAGAGTGATCACAAGTGCATCGTGGTGCGGAGTCCTCACTTTAATCAAATCTTCCTCTGTGAAGACGATATGTTTGGTGTAGTCGACATCTTGTGATTGTCGACGCTTGCCATCTTGGCTTTTTGCAGGGTAAATCTGGAATGCCTCTATGGCATCTATGACATATTCAGCTCCATCTGAATAGCGTTCCCTTGGATTTGCTTCAGGTCGGATGCTCTATGAATCACTGTAAACTCCTATCCCATGTCGTCATCAAGGTCCGATATCTGGTCGCCATTGGTTGTGACCTTGTCAGCTTTCTTTTTTATGTATTCGTTCAAATGTCCGGCTTTGGCCAACTCTTCCAAGTGGGACTTCAGTGCTTTGCAGTTCTTTGTCCTGTGTCCGCCCTCCTTGTGGAACGCACATCTCAACATGCTGTTCCTCTTTGTTGGGTCACCACCCATCTTGTTGGGACACTTAACAAATGATTGATCCTTGATCTTGCTCAAGATCTTATAGATTGGTTCTCTAAAGACTGTGTTAACGGCCTGAAACGCCCTTAGGATCGTCCTTGCTCCCATTCTTAGAGCCATTCTTTCCCCCGTTCTTGTTCCCTTTCTTTGGAGTGCTTCTTTTGTCTCCTCATTTTCTTCCTTTTATGCGACCATTGTCCCCTGGGGTAGAGTGAACCATATCCACAACCTTGGTGTATTTTTCGATACGTGCCATGAAGTCGTCAATGGTGTTTGCCTCTTTCTTCGTCGAGTATTGGTGCAACAAAGATGTGGTCGGCAGACAAGTATTAAAGGATCCTACAGCCACCTGTCGAGCAATCCTCCACTTCATTGAAGACCTCCTAATACCTCTTGGCATAGTCACGAAGGCTCTTTTACGACTTCTTCTTCATCGTGAGCAGTGAATCCATCCTTTTAGGGTGGGAACGGTTGGTTATGGAGCGAGCATTGAAGGCATCTGCTAGAGTCTTGAAGCTCTTAATCGACCTGTGCGGTAGCCTCTCGAACCACTTCTGAGCTACGTCATGTAGTCTATAAGGGAAGATTCGATACATCAAAGTGTCATTGTGGCTCCATTGGGTCATTACTTGTGTGTACTGACGAACATGGTCTATGGGATCCGTCTTGCCATCATAGATTTTGAATCTAGAAACGGAGAACTTCTTCGGGGGCTCCTCCTCTTCAATCACCCGTGAGAAAGGGGATTTCATATGAGTGTTGAGAGCTTTTCTTGCTAGCTTTCAGGTGGACCTAGCCCCTTGATGGGTTGGGTGTTGATCCATTTCTCTACGAACCAAAATCCCGATGTCTTCATCCTGACGATCATTATTTCTGTGGCGCCTCTCTGATCGGCCACTCTCTAGTCAATCACGCTCTGACTTCCGTGCTCGGACCGATCCTGGACACATCTTGAGCTCTTCCCTCGGTTGCGAGTCTTGCTCTCTTGAGGACATTAGGAGACCTGTCACGACGTTTTCTGGTATCTCTATGGAGATCTCTCTCTATCCTTTTAAGTCGCCTTTGTAGGCGAGCATTCTCTTCCATTTGGAGGCACGTTACCTCCTCCTAATCTAGAAGCCTGGCTTCGTAAGCATCGACCAACATCTGAGTAGACCTAGGTGGTCCCTGACTTTCCTCAGAAGGGTGCCTCTCTTAGCTAAACTTGGGATTTGGTGGTTGGCGAATCTCAGACCTGCTCCTAGGTGGAACTGGATCAGCCTGCACATTGCCAATTTGAGGGAGATTGCTACTGACGAGACATCATGGGTTTCTTTCAATAGCTGCTATTGTAGGAAAAATAATTATTTCCCACAGACCGCTCCAATTTTGAATGCAAGAATTATGACAATGAAAAATCTAGAAAGTAATATCGACCAGAAAATAAGTAATCACACACATAACACCAAGTGTACGTGGTTCAACAATCTGCCTACATCCAGAGAGAGGTTATTATTTCCTATTACTGTTTCTCAAATAATCGAAGTTACATCCCCTTTGCTCCAGCCAGGGTTTACATTTATAGTTGTGATTCTAGGTGATTGAATTGTACAAGTAACTCAACCATCTTGTGGATAGCTCGTAGTGTCCCTGACTATATCCCCGAGATTGTTGGTAACCGATTTGAGTCTATCTCCATGCATTTAAGTGCACGTTAAATACACGGGTCTAAATTAAATGTTTGAGTTGGGTCGGACAGTCCACTTTGCATGCTGGATTGGTCGACTGTATTAGTGGGCTTGAAGAATAAATAAGTCCCACTGATGTCATTCGAAAAAGATCTCATACTTGCAGATCAATACAAGTAAGATATCAAACATCATGAGTATGGAATCACTAGACTATACAAACCTAAGGTACAAGGTAAGATATTTTTTTTGGGGAGGGGGGGGGGGGGGGGGGGAGAGGGAAGAATCTAAGAAACCTTTAACTTCTTCAACTCATTACCAAGTTTGTTTAAGTTACAAAGACGTAAACTCGATAACCAAGAATTGAGAGTGAAAACAAAGGCATGCATTTGCTGAACGATCACTTAAGAGGATGCAATTGATATGATGTACACTTGCAGATGTCTAAACTCAATAATTGAAAGTGTGCAAGCAAAATCTGTAGATTTACTAAGGTTTACACTAAAAAATCACTCACCAATTATCAACAATTGATGTACGTATATTTAGAATGCACACACTCCATAAATAATTGAGTATTTGCAATTGAACTTTATATATTACAAAGACACACGCTCGATAATCAGTCACCGTGTATGTTTAATTAGTCTCTGCATACTTACAAAGGTACACGATTAGTAACCAATCACCAAGTATATACAACTAGTCTATGTATATTACAAAGTCCCATGCTAAAAAATTAGTCGAGTACAATGTGACTTCTTTAAGTTTTAGTCATTTTACTGCACATGTTTCTTTGTTTTGTTCACAAAAAAGCAGTATGAGCGCAAAACAAAGTTTTAACAAGGTTTCTTAAGTTTTCAACAAGGAATGAAGTGGCCATTTGCATAATGGGAATTGGATATTATGGGACCATTATTGGTGAGTGCATTATTTTGTATATTTTATACCCAAGTTTATACTTTGTTATCCTATTTTATTTTATTTAATACGTTCTTATGATCATTTTATTAAAAAAAGAAAAAAATGCAAGAATGATTGAATTCATATTCAAAATGGCAATTTTATGTAAAAAATGGGCACTTCGATGATTTTATAACATTCTTGTGCTAATTTGTGAAAAAAAGTTGTCTAATGAAATTTTTGCAGATAATGTTGAAATTTGGTGCAAATTGATGATCAACTTGAAAAAGGCGCGAAAAAGCTGATTTTTACGATCGTTCGAAAAAAGCTGTTTTAACAAAAGTCAGGAATTTTTTTCTCCGATTTGCACGAAATTCGGCATGCGTGTTCAGCAAGAAAAGATACGACTTTTCAAGTGGGGGAAAATTCGATTCCTTATCCCGATCCAAAGATTAAAGAGGTGGAGAGAAAGCAACCAACACTTTTCGGCCAATCAAGGAGAGTCTCATCACCACAACTCAAATATCTCACCATTTGTCCTATAAAAGGGACCATTAGGCTCACAATTTTAGGAGGAATTTTGGAGAGCAATTTTTGAGAGATTGTAATCAATTTGAGGGTCATGTTTTTACCATTTTTTAGATGATTGAAGATTATTGTGAGAGAACTTATTGTAAGTTTGATTTATTAATGAAAATCTCCACTTATTATTGCAATATCTTTTTCATTATGGTAGCTTGATTTTTCAATTAGGATTAGGGTGGAGTTTATCATAGTTAGCTAATATTGTCATGTTAATTTAATCGTTGTTTATTCCCTACTCTCTGTAATTATTATTAAAAATTCGGTATTCATTTTAAAATGACATGAGGGTGTGTTTTAAAACCTTTAAATTTTTTTGTCAATCAAGTTTTGGGATTTAAAAATAGTAATTTTGGATAGATTATGCTTGCATTTTGATTGTTTTGATAGTCCATGCTTAAATACATTTGCAAACTTTAAAACTTGTATTTTCTAAGGGAATAGGGATTTTAGCCATCTGTTAGAGATGTTAAAAATACTTTGAACATAAGTTTCATATTTTTCGAATTAAACGCGACGAGAGTCGGTTTAATTTGAGTTACAAAAAAGGGAATGATAATATTAAATTAGTGTGCAATATTAGTTACGTGATAAATGAACCTCGAATCCTAATTGTTTACAAATCTCTTGTGTTACTCTCATTTATTGTTGTTGCTTTTATTTAGTGTAGTATATAACTATTCTCTACCCAATTTTATGTAGTTGGACAATTGCAATTCTTTTAAAAGTTAAAATTAAAAAATCTCTGTGGGTTCGACCCGTACTTACACTCGCTATTCTATAATAGCCTTGCACTTGTGGTATTTTATATATTAACTTTTGGCACCGTTGCCGGGGATTTGTTCGATTTTTCTTTTTTAAAAGAAGTTGTGACTTTCAGAGTATTTTTTTTACTTTTCGCATTTCTGTTAGTAAAAATTAAAAAAAATAAAAACAAAAAGGAGTCGTGTAAAAGATAAGGTGGAAATTTCATCACCCTTCCTTGGCCTGAAAATCACTAATTAACCAAGCTCTTAACGATGCTAGAATTAAAAGTTCCTCCAACGCGAAGTTATCAAATCGATTCCATTTTACCTTGTCTAGGATTGGTGGTTTTTAATGAGTCTTCGTACCGATCACCTACCTTGAGGTAAAATCGGGATTTGAGGTGATAACCGTAGTTGATCGTCTTTTAAATTCTCCATTGTCAAAGAGTAGGAGCTGTCTAATTAGATAAATAAAAATTGCTTGTGTTAGTTTACGTGATTTTGAGTCAACTATAATTGCTTTTGCGTTCTAAAAAACATCATTTGTTGTAAATTGCAATGGGTGATCCTCGTATTGTTATCCCGTCATCTTTCTCATATTCCTCTATTGATCCCGTGGACATGCTTTTACAAAATACTGAAAATTTAGATGACCACGTTTTTCAATTTGAGTCAGATGGGTCAGTAATCATTTTAAAAATTAAAGAAGGTATGGATGAGAATCCAACCCGTTTAATTACTATTTATCCACCAAAGTGTATCAATTGGAATGAGGTAAAAAAACAGTATATTGATACTAATTCTAAAAATAATCATGAATTAAATGGGAATAATCAATTTTTTGAGGAGAAAAATTTAACAATCTTGACACATGTAATACTTGTGATGATTTGAATATTGATTTTTGCCGAGATTTTTCTCCTAATTTAATTGAGAAAAATACTGATTCTTTTTATACGTGAAAAAAATTATTTGAGGATTCATCATTCGATTTTAGTGACACTTCAAGTATTTATGACAGACCTCCTATTTTTGATGAAAAAAGTGTATCGCCCCGTGATACCTCTTCTTCTCGTGCTTTTCATAAAGTCTCACATTTAGGAGTGGAGTATGCCTCCCCAATTTTACGTGACTATTTTCGAAAAAGGGATAGTAAATATTTGGATCCTTATTGTAATTTGTTACCTCCATATGATGCATCGACATATGATTCGTGCGATTTAAATTTATTTATTATTCATGATGTCAGTGCACAACATTATGAATATGGATTTATGGTTGAAATTTGTGTTGTGCAGTTATCCTCTCAAGTTTATGATGTTTCGGTACTTAGTGCTATAAAGTTTATTAATTGGAATGACTTTCGATTATTAATTTATGGTGATGATGGTAATTTTCATGGGTTTGTATATTATTCGTGTAGTTTTCCCCCCTTTTTTTGTTATTTGTTTTTGTTAACATGCACTTGTTACTTTGAACGTTGGTAGAAAATTGAAGTTCATAGATAATATCGTCATTTCACTTTTTTTATTTTATTTTCTTTGTCCATATTTTTTATTTGAGAACACATTGAGGACAATGTAAAATTTAAATTTGGGGGTAAGGATGATATTTTTGAAAAAAATCAGAAAAATTCAAAAAGATTTTCAATATAATTGAGTTTGAAACGATTTCTTAATATAGAATTAATTCATGGAACTCTCAACTATTGAATTTTTTTACACATTAGCCGAATAATATGATCGAAAATGGATATTGAGGCAAAAGTTAATATGCTTAACGAATAAATGTGGAGATTTTAACCCGGTGAGATATTGTGCCATTCATCGCTTTCGAGAGATTTAAATCAATCCGAGTAAAAAAACTCAAACTTTCCATCAGTGATAAATTTATTGATGATCTCAAATTCTTTGTTTTGTTCGATTATTGAAAACAAATAGTAAAAAATGTGAATCTTAAGCACTAGAAGTATTAGTAAGTCATCTTGAGACACAAATCAACTTAACAAAACTTGAAAAATGAGAATAGACCTTCATTTGAAAGCCCAAAAATTAAGCCTAAACCGACTTTTTTACATTATTTCATTGCAAGTCCATTTGAGCGAAAATAAAATAAGCCTTTTGTTAAAAATCCATTATCCTACCAAACTCTAACTGTGAGTTAAAAGCCTCAAAAACAAAAAGCCATACCCAATTTATGAGAACTCTAGGGTGAAATTACGGTAGAAAAAAAGCCGAAAGAAAAGTTTGCAAAAGAATGATGTGAAAAAAAAGATGAAAAAATGCGAGTTGTAAAGAAAAAGAAAAGAGAAGAAAAATAGAGGTGAGAAAAGTGCCAAAGATTCAAAATACTGAAAAAACCCCCTCTCCATTCTCAGAAATTTTGAACTCCAAATACAACCAAAGAAAGTCCTAATCGATCTCAAGCGAAGTTAGTTATAGTATGGAGAGAAGATGAATAGGATCCATTGTGCGATTCTACGTTCAATGATAAGTAATTGATTTTCCTTTCATGAGATCATATTCATCCATTATAAAAAGTCCATTTTTGATCATGTATATGTGAAATTTGTTCACTTTAATTTACTAGTTTATTTACAAATACCGATAGAAAATTTACCATTTCCGAGTATTCGATTGTGAAATCAAAACGAACTTTCGGATAAGAAATGTAATGATAAAATGTTTTGAAATGGACGGTTATATTGGCAATGCACACACACACACACACACGATAAGTTGAGATTCTATTATATTTATGAAGTCTGCATTCAAACTTAGTTATATTACGTTTGTGTCTTTTGTATTGAGTCAAGTTTTTAAATTTTGTGGGTATATTCACTGCAAATCCTCACGAGACAAAACTCATCTACTAGGGTAACCTAGGGGTTTAACGACTTGTTGAACATGCTAAGTGCAATCGTGATTCCTATGAAAGTTAGTTAGATTTTAAATTTTTTAGTTTTGCTTAAGGACTAACAAAGTTTAGGTTTGGGGGAATTTGATGAGTGCATTATTTTGTATATTTTATACCCAAATTTATACTTTGTTAGTCCTATTTTATTTTGTTTAATACGTTCTTAGGATCATTTTATTAAAAAAGAAAAAAAATGCAAGAATGGTTGAATTCATATTCAAAATGACAATTTTAAGTAAAAAATGGGCACTTCGATAATTTTATAACATTCTTGTGCTAATTTGTGAAAAAGTTGCCTAGTGAAATTTTTGTAGGCAATGATGGAATTTGGTGCTGATCAACTCGAAAAATGCACGAAAAAGATGATTTTTACGGTCATTCGAAAAAAGCTATTTTTACACTTGTGAAATCATAAAAAAAGTCGTGAATTTTTATTCTTTGATTTTGACAAAATTTGGCATGCGTTTTTAGCAATAAAAGATAAGACTTTTCGACTGGGGGAAATTTAACCCCTTATCCCGATCCAAAGATTAAAGAGGTGGAGAGATAGCAACCAACACTATTCAACCAATCAGTGAGAGTCCCACTACAACTCAAATACCTCACCACTTGTCCTATAAAAAGGACCATTGGGCTCATAATTTTAGGAGGAATTTCAGAGAGCAATTTTTGAGAGATTGTAATCAATTTGAAGGCCAAGTTTTTATCATTTTTTAGACGGTAGAAGATTATTGTGAGAGAACTTATTTTAAGTTTGATTTATTAATGAAAATCTCCACTTATTCTTGAAATTTCTCTTTCATTATGTTAGCTTGATTTTTCTATTAGGATTAGGGTGAAGTTTATCATAGTTAGGTAATATTGTCCTATTAATTTAATCATTGTTTATTTTCTACTCACTTTAATTGTTAGAAAATTCGGTATTCATTTTAAATCGACACGAGAGTGTGTTTTAAAACCTTTAAAATTGTTTTGTCAATTACGTTTTGGGATTAAAAAATAGTAATTTTTGATGGATTGAACTTTGATTGTTTTTATAGTCCATGCTTAAATACATTTGCGAATTTAAAACTTGTATTTTCTAAAGGAATATGGATGTTAGCTGTTTGTTAGATATGTTAAAAATATTTTGAACATAACTTTCATCCGTCGAACCTACGTATTTTAGCCCCCTCGGGTGCCTTAATCTCTATATTTAAGCCCGTTAACTAGACAACCTCGGTTTATATTGTTAACATGCTATATGAGGTATAATTGGGCTTTTGTAGGTATTTAGGTACCAAGTATGGAGTTCGGACGCATTCCGGTGAAGTTCCGTACGCAATCGCACGTTCAAGGGCAATCTGGTCATTTCACAATTGGGTACCTGGCCCGACATCTACACAGAAGTTTTAGCCCTCCTCGCAAGCTTCGCGTGTCCATGAATGATGCGCGATTCTGATTCATAACGAAGAAGTTATGGCATTTCTAGCGAAAGGAAAAACAATGAACCAAAAGAGGGGAGAAGAGAAGGAAAGGAATGCAGAAGGGGATTGATCGATTGATCCTTCATAAATTTTCCACGATTGCAAGTGTCGATCGATCGACCAAAAGGGTCGATCGATCGATCCCCTGTTTCAACAGGTATTTTTGCCTTCTTTTCTTTCTTCTTTTCTTTTATACCAACTTACTATATAAGTCAATTTTGTTGTAATATCAAAGATACTTAGTTTTAGAAGACATTTTAGGTTAGGGTTTGGTTTGGAGAGCTCATTTTCTCTTCTTCTTGGGGTGACAACCAATTGGTTTTGTAAGACTGAACTTTCCATCTCATTTACCATTAATATAGTTTTGTTCTTCATTTTTCCTTGCTTTGTAGAATAATTTCCATCCTTTCTTAATTAGTTTAATTGCTTTATTACTTGTTTTCCTAGTTTAATTAGTATAAATTAGCTTAGTTCATTATTTACCCTTAGATAAATAGGGTCGGGATGTCGTTTTGCCATTAACGGGTCCCCGAGCTCCAAAAATTAGGTTTTGTACAAAATTGCGTTTAATTGAACCCGCGCGTATTAAAGTTGGATTATTATGTTTAACTTTCTTTGTTATGCAACGTTAGTGTTTATAGCGATAATCCGAATTTAATCCGCATGCGACCAATTTTCGGTTAAGTGTTTATTCTCGCAACTTTGGCTTAAATTCCTTATTATGTGAAGTTTATGTTTAATTGATAATGCTCGATTAAATTGCTTTCGAGCCGGAATCTTGATTAGAAGTTGTTTCGATCCGTATGGTTGGATGATATCCCGATCCTTGCTTTTACTTTATTTAGACTTAACTTCTCTTTTCTTTTATTTACATTTACACATCACCCTTTTACACTTTTATTCCTGAATTAATAATCTGTTACGATCTATCAAACATTCTCTGTGGATTCGATACCCGACTTACCTCTATACTTGTATCGCAAGTGTAGTCGTAACTTAGGTTTGTTTGTATTGAGGCGGTGAAACTAAAACAATGATCGGCGTCTTTACACGCGCAGCTTTTCGCGCCTTAATCACCAATCACGAGGTGCTTGCTTCAAACCATACAAGTATTTCCTCATATAGTAGACATGATTAGGGTGCTTAGGGTCTTCAAACCCTTTTGGTTGTTCCACGTAAACTCATTCCAATAGAATTCCATTCAGAAAGGCACTCTTGACATCCATCTGATATAACTTGAAGCGTAGATGACATGCGATGGCAAGTAGTAAGCGGAAGGACTCAAGACTCTCAATAAGAGTGAATGTCTCGTCAAAGTCTACACCCTCAATCTGTGTGTAGCCTTGAGTGACCAACCTTGCCTTATTTCGAATAATGGTACCCTTTCATCCACCTTATTCTTGAAGATTCACTTGGTACGTATCACATTTGTCTCACTAGGTCGGGGGACCCATTCACAAACATCATTCTTTCTAAAATAAAGCAACTCTTCCTTCATAGCACATATCCACTGTTCATCTTTGAGTGCTTCCTTATAGTTCTTGGGCTCAACTTTGGACGTGTAGTAAACATAGCTAACAACGTTCTCGAGCTGATCACGAGTCTTGACCCCAAGGGTGGGATATCCTAATATAGTAGAAGGATCATGACTCTTGCTAACTCAAGCAGGAGTGTCCCCTAAGTCAGGAATGGGATCCACTATGGGTATGGGAGGCACAATGGGATCATCAGTAAGTGCATCACCCTCACCCAAAAGGTTAGAATCAATAAACGCCGATAGTTCGTCATCTTGCACAGTGATGTTTATTGACTCCATAACCTTAGAGCTGTTGCGATGAATAACCTAAAAATATCCCCTCGTCGCTCCAGGAGTCGAACTTTCCTAATTATTCTCTATCTCGTAGGATGTATCATTTTTTCCCAAAGACACGAAAATATGAAAGGTTGGGCTTCTTTTCTGTCCACAATTCGTAGGGCGTCGTAAGAGTGTGTGGATGAAGATATACCATATTCACCATGTGGCGTACGATAGACACCGCCTCTACCCAAAATCTTCTTGCAACATTATGACCCAAAAGCATAGATCTAGCCATCTCCTGAATCGTCCGATTCTTCCTCTCAATAATCCCATTTTTCTTAGGAGTCCTAACCGCCGAAAATTTGTGTTTGATTTCGAGTCTATCATAGAAAATATCTACTTTTGCTTATTTAAACTCAGTGCCATTGTCACTACGTATTCTGTTGATAGTGACACCATTTTGATTTTGCAGGACACGATACTTGGTCGAAAAAAAGGTCCACAACATCGGATTTCTCTCGCAAAAAATCTATAATAGAGTAGCATGAGAAACCATCTACCATAAAGAGAATGTACCTCTTACCACCTAAACTCTCAGTACGAGTAGGACCCATAAGATCCATATGTATCAACTCAAGGATGCGAGAGTTGGTAATGGAATCTAACTTCCGATGTGGGCTATGAATTTGCTTTCCCAACCGGAAGGGTCCACAAACTGCGAAACTTGGCTTTCCAAGAGATGGTAAGCCACGTACTAGGTCCTTTTTGGCTAACTTTTCCAAATCTCGAAAGTTCACGAAGTAGACGTTGGTGCCACAGATCAATAGTAGTGATCGTGGTGCTATTGCAGACAAATGAGGACTCAGGCATGATCCCATAACAATTGTCTTTAGTCCTCACCCCTTGCAATAGAAGTTTATCGGTTTGATCATAGACGTGGCATTTATTACGATAAAACTTTATTGCAAAGTCATCGTCTCACAGGTGGCTAATGCTGAGTAAATTTGCCTTCAATCCCTTGACGTACAACACATTCTCTAACTTAGGAAATCCTAGTAACTCTACTGTACCTCGTCCTACTATGCTAGGATTTCTCCCATCTCCAAAAGTGAATTTGACTTCCTTATGATCCTCGAGGGAGGTAAATAAAGAGACGTCACAAGTCATGTGCCTGGAGCACCCACTATTGAGGTACCACTGTAGGGAATTATGTGCTTTAAGAGAAACATGAACAACAAGGGCTTTTGCGTTGTGTTTAGGCACCCAAGTAGTGGTAACCTTATGTTTGTCCTTGTAATTGTTGACTCTAGTCGGGATTTTAAAAGTGTCCAATGATGTCATAGAAATCTGTTGAAACTCATCTACTATATTCTGCGATGTGGCGACTAGAAACCCAACTTGCTCTCTAAGACTTTCAAAATTAGTAGTGGCATGTGGCAGAGAAAAATTACGTCGTGTACGACCCAAACTATAGCAAAACTCATGAAGCTGGCCCTTTCTTTGGCAGTAAGTATAAACATATATAGACTTAGGCCAACTTTGGTTTGCTTTTCTTGTCCGAACTCTCTTCTGGTTTTTAGGTGGGTTACCATAAGGATTTGTAATAAACTCGGTAACCGGTTCTATTGTCGTATGGGACGTGGAAGCTCCATCAAAACCTATTACCGACCTCTCACCTAAACCCAAAGTAGGGGCGAGGAACATCTTTCCCATATTACCAGATCGGTCCTCAATTCTTATCTTGACTTCCCAGGCTCTCTCAAGGTCCTAAGTGAGTTGGGATATAAGGGCTTCCAGTTTCTTTCGAGTGTCCAGGGAGGAATGTAGCTCACTCGTCAGATCATCCACTTGCTTAGTCAAGTCCTCTTTTTCTTTCACAAAAACACTTTCTCTCTCAACACAAACGGTCTCTCTCTCTCTCTCTCAACACAGTGGACATGGAGGTCTCTGTCTCTCTCATCTCTCCTAATTCCTTCTCTAGAGCTGCAATCCTAAGATCTAACACTTTGTTACGCTTTTTGGTTTTGAAACTATCAGCATATAAATCAGTGTACGCGCGTGGGAGATCACTCTCGCTCTCACTTGCATCTTCCTCCCCCTCACTCACACCGCTCTCATTGTCGAGGTGTCCTTGTGAGCTTGCATCCTCATCATCATGAGGAGCACTGTCAGTACTCACATGACTATCCATGAATACAGTGATGTTATATTCATGCGATGACTTATCTCCAGAGTCCACTGACTCGACTTCACTATCGTCACTAAGGGTGGTGTTTAACACATACTTGGATTGTTCTTGATGTTTTAGCCTAGTTGCACACTCAAACCCCCTATAACCTCTACCTTCGCACTCAAAACATCTCTCACTTTCTTTCTTAGAAGTGTCCTTTTTATCTTTCTCAAATTTCTTTTCAGAATTATTTTTCTCAAAATTCTTTTTATCTTTAAAATTTCCATTTTTCTTTAATATGAAAAATTTCTTGGAATTTTTAGCAAAAAATGACCAAATTATCTAAGTCAAAATCAGAATCAGAATCAGACATCTCTTCCTCTCTTTTCTTAGACTGCTCACCTTTCTTTGACCCCTCACTCTTTCTGGCTCGGGCTTTATGTGCTACCCCTTTATCTTTTAATTTTATCGTGTTTGGAAACATGTCAATTTCATAGGTCTGTAGGTTTCCAACTAACTCCTCTAATTTCATTGTATTCAAATTACCTAATGAATTTAACACATTGACTTTGTGGATAAATATCTTTTGCACTGATCTCAAAATTTTCTTAACTACCTTAGCATCAGAAATGTGTTCTCCTAAATTAAAACTAGTGTTCACGATATCAGATAAGCATGCATAAAATTCATCGAAACACTCATTTTCATGCATAGAGATAGTTTCAAACTGAGTAGTTAAGTTTTGCAATTTAGATTATTTCATTGATTTGTGCCTTCATGGGTAAGTTGCAAAACATCCAATGCCTCTTTAGACGTGTTACACGTCATGATGAGTCGAAACTCATCAGGAGTGACATTTATGAAAATGGCACTAAGCCCACGAGAGTTATATGTACTCCATTTAAATTCATCCTCAGTCCATGCAGTCACAGATTTTAGAGTAGTTACGTTATCTATAGTGACAGTGGGAGGCGTCCACCCTCTTTCACATACAACCCAAACATGTTCATCAATAGCCTTTAGGTGAGATTTCATGCCTGCTTTTCAATAGGCATAATTCTACCCGTAAAAAATTGGGACTCTATTATATAAGTTATACATTGAAATTGCGCTTTTTTGAAAATCAATTTCCAGAACAAAATTGATATCTAGAAAAATTTTGCGAGAAAATTACATGGTAAGTTTGTGTAAATGGCTCTGATACCAATTTGAGAGTGCGCCAGCAATCAATGTCAAACTTATTTAATTAAATTCCAATTTTAATCCCAATAAGTTATACCTCTTGCAAACAAAAGTGATTGAATAAAGAAATAATCTAAGCATGCAAGACAATCATGGTTGAGGAAAAATCCCCCACAGGGGCAAAACCATCTTATTTTCACATAATTTGTAAAGAACGGTTTACATGGATTACAATGAAAATACAAGTACTGACATACAAAATACCCTCAGGCTTCGATTTCGATGCCGTCGACCAGAGTTCCCGCAAGAGCTCCAGAAGGTCAACAATGGAAAAACTTCGTATTCTCCACATGTGTACTCCCGATGAGTAGTATAATCTTCCTTGGGGTTTAGAGGATTCACATAAAGGATTAGGAATTATTTGTGAATAAAAAAGGCATTGAAAACCTTAAAATATGAAGTCTGGAAACAGGTTTTGTTTTGTAGAAATGGAGGTATGCATACTTGGGAAAATGTGTAGCACAAACACTGTTTAAATAGCCAAGATGAGGCGGTGCGTCGTTTGAGCAACACACGGTGTCGTTCGAGCGAGATGGCATCTCGTTCGAACGAGATACAATGTCGTTCGAACGACATCAATGAGGTGTCTCAGAAAACCTCCTTAAAAAGATTTTGCGTGTCTATCATCTTCCAGACTTGGAAAATTTATTAAAAAATTATTTCCAACTATTTATGAAAATAATTTAAACACTCCAATTAAAATTATTTTTACCAAAAGTACGTGGAGTAGTGGGAACTGTTGAAGTGTACGTTGTTTGACACATGATGCACGTACGAAGATGATGGATGCATGAATTCAGATCAAGGCCGTCGAGGATGATCGTGGAGATGTGCCGAATGTAGTGGTATCAGACATACTTAAATGTGATCTAGGACACTTGGAAAATTCCTAAATTTTACCCCGAACATTTATAAAACATGTCCTTACAAGCGAAAATATAATCACATGGTTATGAATCGTAAAATACTGAAAGTGAAGGAATTACGTCATCAGAGCTTTCTACAGGAAACTTCATTTATATTAAAAGTAATAACGAGTTACAACTTAAGATAAAATTTAAAACTTATTACAAGATAGCCAAACATGCTTTATATGATAAAAGAAACATTTTATTTAAATAACAAAAAGAGCTCTAAAAGATGAATCTTCAACATAGTCCTTTTTCGTTCCCTCTGCGAGCCTACTTATTTCCTGAAAAATCGTTATTCATACAAAATCAGCTAAAAGTCGAGTGAGATTTAATCTCCAGACACTCCAGGGTTTTCAGAAAATTGATACCTATTCAATTTAGAACAGAAGGCATATACATATATGGGAGTAATATATATAAAGTAACTGATAATATATATTTTAAGAATAAACAGTGCATAACAGAACAAACAAAATGATTGAGCAATATGTCAAATTTTCACTTTTATTTTAATTCCCATGTATGCTCTAATGACCAGATAGAAAGATAGTGTTACCAAATGTTTCCACCCGACGACAACATAGATAAAAAATCATGATCTCTACTGAAACACTGCCTTGTTTAGGGCACACTAGTGATAAGCCATCTGGGAAGGTACCACCCAAATATTTCCATCCAGTAGTCAAGGACAATATAGCAAGAGAGTTTTCATAGACCGAATCAATAATTTCAGAATTCAAATTAGATGTATATATCTAGAGATATACACATATAACAAATGACGGAATCATCGGTATCAGATATATTTAGAGAGTAAAAGAATTTCACAAAATATATGTAGTTTGCATAATATCATATAATCAAAATACGCAAGTAATGTCATAGAGTACTCACCTAAAATAGAAATATGGAGTTATAGATATCAAGTCTTGGACCACTAAGACGAAACTTCTTCTCAAATTTTCCCGCACTTTCTCTCACTATTTCTTTGTAAGATTTTGGAGTAATTACGTGTAATAAATGATCCTAAGGGATATATTTGTAGTTTTTCGAAGGTATTTGGGTGATGACACGTGTTTGGGTGACTAAGCTTTCATTTTGGCGAGTCGAGGTTGACGTGCCGCGTAACGTAGCTGTCTTGTAGTCTTTATTCATCAAATGACGACACGTGTTTTAGCTTCTTCTATATGGATGACATGTGTTTTATCTTTGTTTATATGGATGACACGTGTAAGGTATGGTGGCATGATACTGCTCGAGGTGTCAAGCACGAGATGGAAAGTTATTAAGGGTACAAGGGTCATTTTACATATAAAGGGTATTTTGGTAATTTTACACTATATTTTTTCAATATTTCTTAGAGGTCCCTAAAAATATTTTGTTTACAAAATGGTCCTTTTTATATTTTCATTTTAGTTCCTAAAACATGAAACACATTATGCACACTAGAGAGTTCAGGGAGTAAGATTATTTTATACGCAACATCTCCTTTCCTTTTAATTATTTCGTAAGGTCCTATGTATCTTGGACTCAATTTCCCTTTCATCCCAAATCGGATTACTCCCTTTGCTAGTGATACTCGCAAGAACACATAATCTCCTCTTTCTAATTCTAGTTGGCGGTGTTGATTATGAACGTAACTCTTTTGACGACTTTGAGTGATTTGAAGTCGTTCTTATATTAATTTCACTTTCTCTGTTGTGATCTGAATCAATTCTGATCCCAATAATTTCTTTTCTCCAACTTCCACCCAACATGCAAGGGAACGACACCTTCTACCATAGAGCGCCTCATACAGAGCCATTTGAATACTTCCTTGACAACTATTTTTATATGCAAATTTCATTAACGATAAATGATCATCCCAATTCCCTTCAGATCAAGTACATATTCTCTAAGCATATCCTCTAAGGTTTGAATGGTTGTCTCAAATTGTTCATTTGTTTGAGGATGAAAAGTGGTGCTGAAATTTAATTGTGTTCCCATGGTTTCTTATAGGCTTTTCCAAAAGCGAGGCACAAATCTAGGGCCAGGATCAGAAAAAATTTAAACTGGGGTAATAATTTCCTACATGTACAACTTAGCTAACTTTTCTAAAGAATGGGTAATCCCAATGGCAAGAAAATGAGCAGATTTAGTTAACCTATCAATAATTACCCAAATAGAATCATTACCATTTGAACTCCTTAGTAAACCTATCACAAAATCCATAGTAATATGTTCCCATTTCCACTCAGGGATAGGTGGGGGTTGTAGTAATCCTGATGGTTTCTAATGTTCAACTTTTACTTGTTGACAAACCAATCACTGAGATACAAATTTGACTATCTCCCTTTTCATGTTATTCCACCAAAATGCTTCTCGAATCTCCCTATACATCTGTGGGATGAAATGTGAATCTTGAGTAATGACTTTCCTCTGAAATTTACCTCCTTAGTTGGGCATGACATGGCACACACACTTTATTTCCCAACCTCAATATATCATCTCGTATCCCAAATTCAATTCTATTGCCTTCAATAACTTCTTCCCTAATCTTCTTCAGTTTTGGGTCATTTACCTGCGCAATTTTGATCCTTTCCATCAATATGGGCTGTACTTGTAAGTTTGAAATTATTCCTCATTTGCTATTAATATGTACATCTATTTCCATACTTCTTAAATCCTTCAACAGAGCTTCTTGACTTGTCATAAGACATGCTAAATTTGGTGTAGACTTCCTACTTAAAGCATCAGCTACTGTATTAGCTTTCCTCGGGTGATAATAAATATTTAAATCATAATCCTTCATTAATTATTGCCACCTCCTTTGTCTCATTTTCACTTCTTTTTGGGTAAAGATATATTTCAAGCTCTTATGATTGGTATAAATCTCATAAGTCTCACCATACAAATAATGTCTCCAAATCTTAAGGGAAAAAATTATAGCTGCTAATTCTAGGTCATGGGTTGGATAATTTTTCTCATGTGGTTTTAACTGTCTCTCGGCATAAGCTAATACTTTTCCATTTTTCATTAACACACATCCCAAACTATTTTTAGAAGCATCATTATAAATCACAAATCCCCCCGTCCCGAAAGGAATAGTCAAAATTGGGGCAGTTACTAATCGATTATTAAGTTTTCAAAAACTTTTCTCAACTTACTCTGACCATTTGTAGTTCACCTTCTTTTGTGTTAATCTAGATAGAGGTTTGGCAATACTAGAAAATCCTTTAACAAATCTTCGACAATAACCTGCTAATCTAAGAAAACTACGAATCTCCGTTACATTAGTAGGTTTAGGCCAGTCTAGTATAGCCTTGATCTTTTGAGGATCAAACGATAATCCCTCCTTAGAAATGACATGTTCTAAAAAAGAGACGCTAGGAAACCAAAACTCACACTTCATTAATTTTGCATATAATTTCTCCCTCCTAAGGATTTGTAACACTGTCCCTAAATGATTTTCGTGTTCTTCGATACTTTTAGAATAAATAAGGATGTCATCAATGAAAACAACCACACACTGATTCACATATTTCCTAAACACCCTATTCATCGTATCCATAAAAGCGGCTGGTACATTAGTTAGTCCAAAAGGCATCATAAGAAATTCATAATGACCATATCTAGTACGAAAAGCTGATTTCAAAATATCATCTTCCTTAATCTTCAATTGGTGATAGCCTGACCTAAGGTCAATCTTTAAAAATACTCGAGCACCTTGAAGTTGGTCGAACAAATCATCTATATGAGGTAAGGAGTATTTATTCTTAATGGTTACCTTATTTAATTCACGATAATCTATACATAACCTCATCGTCCCATCCTTCTTTTTAACGAATAGCACTGGAGCACCCCAAAAGGATACACCTGGTCTAATAAAACCCTTGTCTAACAGATCTTGTAATTGAACTTTTAATTCCCTTAATTCTAAAGGTTCCATGCGATAAGGTGGTTTTGATATTGGTATAGTTCCAGGAATCAGGTCAATCATAAACTCTATTTCTCTACTAGGAGGAAGACTGGGTAAATCATCTGGAAAAACATCTAGAAATTGTTTAGCTATAGGAATATCTTCTAAACTAGGATCTTTTGTTTCCAAATAAATAACACTTGCAAGGAATCCTTGACATCACTTCTTAAGAAAACTATAAGCTTGAATTACAAAGATAATACGCATGGGAGATAGGATGCCAATTCCTTCAAAACTGAATTCTGGTTGGTTAGGGATTTGGAAAGTAACTCTCTTCTCAAAACAATCTACCTTAGCATAATACGATACTAACCAATCCATCCCCAAAATCACTTCAAAGTCTCTTATGTCTAAAACTATCAAATCAATGAATAGTTTATGACTACTAACATCTATAGGGAAAGACTGACATACTAATGTTCCCGTTAATAACTCACGCGAAGGAGTAGAAACATGTATGCTATAATTCAAGGGTTCGATCATATTAGGAAAGCGGTTAACAAAACGTACATATACAAATGAATGGGTAAAACAAGGATCTATTAAAACTTGAAAAGGTTGTGCACATATAGAAAGTTGACCTGACACAACTGCGTTAGAAGCTCGGGTATCAAAAAGTGCAAAAACTATACCCTATCTGCCTTGGTACTTTTTTTCACCTAAAGGCTGTATCAAAATCCTTGCTGGTCTTGGGTAGTCTTTTATCTGATGTCCTTTCTGTCCACATCTAAAATAATCTCCCGTATCCTTATAACAAGGTCGTCCTCCCTGCATCACATCGCTGACATATCTTGTTATTAAACTGTTTGTTATCACTAGCTCCCCCAACATTGGATGTATTATTAAAATTATTTTTATTATTTGGGTTCTTCCCTATTTGTTCCCCAAACTTCCTCTTACCATCTCTAATTATATTGTACTCCTCGCCATCCCTCTCAACTATCGTAGCCTTGGCCACGACGTCACTATACGATGTCAACTTTAGGATGGGAATTCGGCTACGAATATTCAACCTTAACCCACGTTCAAATTTCTGGTCTTTTAAAACGTCAGTTATCAAAACATGTCGTGCAAAATGGGATAACTCAGTAAACTTTGCCTCGTATTGATTAACCGTCATAGTCTATTGCGCTAGACTCATGAACTCAGCTGCTATTTCATCTTTCACCATTTCAGGGAAATATTTCTCATAAAAGATCACCAAGAAGTCATTCTAGCCTATATTAGTTTTCCTTTCCTCGTGTATTCTCTTAATGATTCTCCACAAATGTTTGGTTTCACCTTCTAACATAAACATTGGAAATGAAACACTATGTTCATCGGTACACTTAAGAACATCGAGCATCCTTTCCATTTGCATCACCCAACTTTCTGCTTAAGTGGGGTTAGGAATACTTTTAAAAGAAGGCAGATTCAACTTCTTGAACTGTTCAATGGTACAACTAGTTAGGTCAAGATTAATTGGTGCTCCATTATTCACCTGATGCTCTACAATCTTAGCTAGACTCTCAATCGCCTTGTATACACCTTCCAATCCTTCGATACTTGAACCACTAGTTCTCACAGTTGATCTTGTCTTGGTCATTTTCTACAGTCATGGCCAAACATAAGATGTATTATACTATCTCAAGATTGAAAATTAGAAGAACAATTACAGATAAACAATTATATATAGACTGTAAGACATATGGAGGGTTATCACACAAGTCAGATATTTAATCCTATATCCTATGTATGGAAACTTAAAATCTATAATGTTCGAAACTTATGTTCAGTAGTCTATGGGTTCATAACCTGGATCTGATACCACCCTTGTCATGACCCCGACCCAAAAGTTGTAGGGAATAGGTGTCTTGACATGTCACCAAGGCAATAAATATTCTTGCTGAAATTGTTTCCTTAAATGAATGCAGCGAAAATATAATCACTTGGTTATAAATCGTAAAATACTGAAAGTGAAGGAATTACATCATCAGAGCTTTCTACAAGAAACTTCATTTATATTAAAAGTAATAACGAGTTACAACTTAAGATAAAATTTAAAACTTATTGCAAGAGAGCCAAACATGCTCCATATGATAAAAGAAACATTTTATTTAAATGACAAAAAGATCTCTAAAAGCTGAATCTTCAACATAGTCCTTTAACATTCCCTCTGCGAGCCTACTTATTTCCTGAAAAATAGTTATTTATACAACATTAGCTAAAAGCCGAGTGAGATTTAATCTCTAGACATTCCAGGGTTTTCAAAAAATTGATACCTATTCAATTTAGAACATAAGGCATATACATATATGGACAGGAATTTGCAGTAATATATATATAAAGTAATCGAAAGTATATATTTTCAGAATAAACAATACAGAACAGATAAATAAAACAATTGAGGAATATGCTAATTTTTCACTTTTATTTTAATGGCCATGTACGCTCTAATACCTTAGACATATAGTGTTACCAAATGTTTTCACCCGGCAACAACACAGACAAAAAATAATGATCTCTGAAACAATGCCTTGTTTGGGGCACACTAGCGATAAACCAGCTGGGAAGGTATCACCCAAATATTTCCACCCGGTAGTCAAGGCCAACATATTAAAAGAGTTTCCATAGGCTGAATCAATAATTTCAGAATTCAAATCAGATGTATATATCAAGAGATATACATATATAATAAATGACGAAATTATCGATATCAGAAGTATTTTGAGAATAAAAGCATTTCACAAAATATATGTAGGTTGCATAATATCATATAAGGAAAATACGCAAGGAATGTCATAGAGTACTCATCTAAAATATAAGTACGAAGTTACATATATTGAGTCTTGGATCACTAAGACGAGATTTCTTCTTAAATTTACTCGCACTTTCTCTCACTATTTCTTTGTAAGATTTTGGAGTAATTTCATGTCATAACTGATCCTAAGGGCTATATTTATAGTTTTTCAAAGGTATTTGGGTTTTGACACGTGTCTGGGTGACTAAGCTTTCATTTTGGTGAGTCGGCGTTTACGTGTTGCGTAACAGAGCTATCTTGCACTCTTTATTCACCAAACGATGACACATGTTTTAGCCTCTTCTGTACGGACATCGTTCATCACCATTTAGTATGTCGTATACTGCTACAACCGTTGAAGATATTCAAGATCAAATACGCAATGAGACAGTCCGAATATCAAGATTCATCAATAATCAAACCTCCGCGAAATGAATTTGGTAAAATTGTGTTTTTAATTCCTTAATAATTCACTTAGGATATTGGGATATTTTTTTACAAAATATTATCTAAGTGTTGGAGCGGAGCTTTAAATGTTTTTCGTCAAAAAATATATTTTTCGGAGTGTCTGAGGCGTTGCATTTATTGAAAGGATAAATGAGAAAAATTATTATTTTAATCATCTCATTTGAACGACACCATATATCGTTCAAACGAATCGTGTCTCGCTCGAATGACAACGTGTCTCGCTCGAACGACCCACCGCATTAAGTGTTCTATAAAAGGGTCTTTTCAACTCCGTTTTCATCAAGAAGTCTGTACGTTTTTACATTCTACAAACAGTGCAAAATCACCAGAACCTTTTGGCCTCTTCTTTTAGAGTTTAATCTCTTTTGTTTTCAATTCACAAAAGTCCCAATTATTCGTGTGAATTTTTTTGGAGTTTGAGAACACACTTTGCTAGTGTTCATACTTTTCTGGAGAAGTTTTATGCATCATATGACTATGTGTAATTGAGGTTCGCTGCATGTGAATTTTTGCTGAAGATAGGACTATGGTTCTTATATATTGCTGTGCGTAATTATTTACTGAGGATGCCGACCGACGCCTGCGGGTATTCGTGTGTCAAACAAATGTATTTCATTGTAACCGTGTGAGTTGAGATTTACAATTATAGTGAAATAAAAAGGTTTTGCCCTGAGGGTATTTTTCCTGAACTTTGTGTCGCATATTTTATTTATGTTGGTTTGACACATGCACGCACGTAGCTAGTTGATTTTGTGGGCTGAATTAGTTTGATTAAAAAATTGACACTAGTTAAATAAGTTTGTGATTGGAATTTGTGCATCCATTCGAATCAGTATCACACATAGGTTTTACATCTTTTATATGGACGACATGTGTTTTATGTTTGTTTATATGGATGACACGTGTAAGGTGTGGTGGCAAGATACAGGACGAGGTGAAAAGTTATTAAGGGTATAAGGGTCATTTTACATATAAAGGGTATTTTGGTAATTTCACACTATATTTTTTTCAATATTTCTTAGAGGTCCATGAAAATATTTTATTTATGAAATGGTCTTTTTTATATTTTCATTTTAGTCCGTAAAACTTTCTTAATTAAAAACAAGTCCCTAAAGTTTCATAAAATTATATTTTCTACCCCAAAACTTATCATTTAGCTTAGGATATGCCATAAGACTTTGATTTGATGCAATTTACAGTTGATTCTCCGTATTTAAAAGCGTGTCTTGTTATATAAAGAATTTAGAATACTAAGTCCCTATAGTTTCTTAAAATTATATTTTCCACCCCAAAACTTCTTAGTTAGCTTAGGGTGTGTCATAAAACTTCAATTTAACCCATTTTATACTTGATTCTTTAAATTTAAAAAAATGGGCTTTGTCATATTAGGAATCCAGAATATCACATATGTAATAATATAACATTATTGGATAATAAGTAAGACACAATTGTAAAAATAATTAAATATTAGCATATAAAAGTGGGGTCATTACATTCTTGGTGGCGATGCTTCTTCTCGAGGGAGGGTCAGGCACCCAGCTATACTACATTAAAGAGGAGACCTCACAGTAGGTAATTATTTCGATAGACTTGATTCCAGTTGTTAGAGATTTCAAGGATGTATTTTAGGAGATACTAGGGTTACCACCAGTCCAGAGATCGAGTTTGTTATCAACCTAGCACCGAGTACGAGACCGATTGCTCGAGCATCGTATCACATGGCCCCTTCACAGATGCTAGAGTTGAGGGATCAGATTCAGCAGCTATTGAGACAGGGTTTCATTTGACGGAGTACATTATTATGGGGTGCATCGGTGTTATTTATGAAAACAAAGGATGGTTTACTTCGCTTATGTGTAAACTATAAGGAGCTGAACAAGGTAACGATATGGAATAAGTATCCGTTGCTGAGGATCGATGACCTATTTGATTAGTTGATAGGAGCGATGTACTTCTATAAGATTGACTTGAGGTTGGGATATCATCAGTTGCGCATTCGAAAGGAGAATGTTCCTAAGACCTCTTTCGTGTCGCGGTACAGGTCGTACGAGTTCAGGGTGATGCCGTTTGGGCTCACCCATGCGCCAACAGTGTTCATAGATCTCATAAACAGGGTATTCAGGGAGTTATTGGACCAATTAGTGATGGTGTTTATAAATGACATTATGGTTTACTCTTGTACAGAGGAGGAGCATGTGGAGCACTTGCGTAGGGTCTTACAGACACTTTGGGACCACCAGTTGTATGCCATATTGGGGAAGTGTGGATTATAGCTATGGGAGGTACAGTTTCTTGGCCACATCGTGTCTGATAGGGGTATTGTCATTGATCCGAGTAAGGTATCGGTGGTAAGGGAGTGGGGACACCCCACGACACCGATAGAGATTCGCAGCTTTTTGGGGTTGGTCGGGTATTATCGTCGATTTATTAAGGGATTTTTGAAGATTGCGCATCCTTTGATGAACTTAAATCGTAAGGGGGAACCATTTATGTGGAGTGATCATTTTTAGTTAGCCTTTGATGTGATGAAGGATAAATTTGTGTCAGTACCTATACTTGCATTGCATAGGAGTGGGGTGGAGTATCGGGTCTACACTGATGCATCCTTATAGGGAATCGTGGGTGTATTACAGCAGGATGAGAGGGATATTGGTTATGATTCTCAAAAACTTAAGCCCTATGATAATAATTACCCCACACAGGACCTTGAGTTGGTAGTGGTTGTGTTTGCTTTGAGGATATGGAGGCACTATCTTTTGGGGGAGCAGTTTACACTGTTCATGGATCATAAGTCACTTCAGTATCTCTTCACATAGAAAGATCTGAATATGAGGTAGAGGCAGTGGCTAGAATTCATGAAGGACTACTAGTTTGATATACAATATCATCCTATTGAGGCTAACGTGGTGGCAGACGTGGTAAGTCAAAGACCCACTAGGGAGTTGGCCAAGGTATGGAAGGCGAAGTGGACTGAGCTTCGAAATGATGATGAGATTTCCAGAGCGTGCATGTCAGTATTAACTATCACTCCCGATATTATCATACGGGTAGTGAAAACACAGGCATAGGATCAGTACTATCAGGATAGGGTACGCCAGTTATTAGCTAAGGGTGCAGAGTCTTACTCGATCAGTTCAGAGGGAGGTTTACATTTTAATGGGAGACTAGTTGTGCATGAGGATGAGGATTTAAGGCATGCTGTTATGACTGAGTCCCACAGTTTGAGATTTACAGTACATTCTGATGGGGATAAGATGTACCGGAACATAAAGAGACAGTATTGGTGGTCAGGAATGAAGCGAGATATAACAGAGTTTGTCTTGCAGTGTGTTACTATCAATTGGTTAAGGTATACCACCAAAGGCCTTCAAGGATGCTACAGCCACTGGAGATTCCAGTGTGGAAATGGGAGAGCATTTTGATGGACTTTATTACAGGACTACCGACTTCGTAGAAAGGTCATGACTCCATTTGGGTGATAGTGGATCGGCTGACCAAGGTGGCACATTTTTTACCATTTCACATCGATTTTGAGATGATGCAGTATGTGTAGCTGTTCATTTCAGAGATAGTTAATCTGCATGGGGTACCAATTAACATCATGTCTAATAGAGACAAGATCTTTGTGTGTCACTTCTGGTAGAGTTTTAAGGAGGACATGGGCACAAACTTGCAGTTGAGCACCACATACCATCCACAGATAAATGAATAGATTGATAGGGTTATTTAGATGCTAATGGACATGTTGAGGATATGCATTCTAGATTACGAAGAAGGATGGGAGTGATATCTTTTGTTGGTAGACTTTGTGTATAATAACCCTTTCCAGTTCACCATCGACATGGCTCCGTTTGAGGCACTTTATGGGAGGTCTTGTCATTCGCCCACTTTCTGGTTAGAGGTGGGGGATATTAAGTTATTGGGGCCAACAATGATACATGAGACTACTGCTAAGATCGAGCTGATTCAGGGGCGTATTCGTATAGCTTAGAACAAGCAAAAGAGCTATGTCGATGTAGATCAGAGGCTCGTTGAGTTAGAGGTTGGCATCAACTTCACGAACCCTAAGAATGCATGACTGTGATTCCTTCCACCTCTAGTCTAGAGGTGGCAACAAACATGACTTCTTATGTAATCCTCAAACTTTATTCCTCCTCTTTACAAATCCTTTGCAGAAGTGGTTGGCAAAGTTTCCTATGTAAAACCTACGTTGCATGAGATAAGCCTTTCAAAGGTGAACCAATATTATTTCTTGAAAATACTTATCTTGATAAATTATCTGAACCTGTTAAATTTTCTCTTATTGGAAAATTCACACATAGAAGACCCCCAATTGAATAAATAAGGAAAATGTTTATGACTATAGGTTTAAAAGCTACTTTTAATATTGGTTTGATTGATAAAAAACATGTGTTGATTAGACTATTTCTTGAAGAAGATTTCCACAGAGTTTGGCTCCGTTCAACTTGGTATGTTCAAATATTTCCTATGAGTGTTTTCAAATGGACAAATGAGTTTCACCAAGTTGCTAAATATTCGATAAATCCTATTTGGGTTAATTTACCACTTCTTCCTATACATCTTTTCAATAAAGAAAGCTTGTTCTCTATATGTTCAGCAGTTGATCTACCTCATAAAATGGATTCAGTAACATGGTTGCTTGGAAGACCTAGCTTGCTTAGGGTTTGCATCAAAGTTGATATAAAGAAGACATTACCTAATAGGATTTCGATTGCAAATATGGATACTGAGAAGGGGTTTTGACAATATTTTGATTATGAAAAGATCCCTAAATACTGTTTGAATTGTGAAAGAAGAGTCCATATAGAAGAAGGTGTTTATATAAAGAAGAGTTTAACAAGAATGAGCTTAGAGGAAATGTTATCAAGATTGACAAAAAGAAGGAGGAAATTCCAAAAGAGACCACCAAACAGTGGGTTATCAAAGCTTTTAAAAAGAAGGAAGTTCTAACTAAAGGTACAAATTTGGAACAGAAGAATGAAGCAATTTTTAGAAATGAAGAAAGTCAACCTCAACAAGATTCCATGCAACTCAAGATTATTAAGTTTTTCAGGAAAACCAACTATATAAGCATTCCAGGAGAAGCATGCAAGGATCTTCTTATTAATCAAGGGAAAAATATTCAAATAGAAGAAGGAGAATTCATTTCCCCATTTACTCCCAAAGTCAGAAGTAAAGACTCCACCAATTTGCAATCAACTGATAGAAGTGGTAGCAATTTTCCTAATCAAAAAAGTAGAGCTGATGGTAGGATTGAAGGTCACAATAATGGTACAAATGTTCTGCTGGCTAAAATAGTTTATCCCTTCTTTAAGAGAGGAATCAAACAAGGGTTAAAAGTGCCAAAGAAGGATTTTAAACTTCAACCTCCCAAAGATACTCATTATCAAGTTACTAGACTCTTGAGGTCTGGTACTAAAATTATTTCTTCTCTTAAGTATCAAGGATTTGCACAATCATTTGGAATATTAGACGTATTTCTAAGAAATGAGCTATAAATAGAGTTTAAAAAGGCTGAATATAATTCATCATATTTCTATTTTGGTCATTTTAGAACCTAAGAAAGAAGTAGATAAGCTGGAATCTTTCAAACTCAAGTTAGGATATCACATGGCTTTTGTTAATTCAAATAGAAAATTTTGGTGTTTTGTTCAAGAAGGTATCATTTGCAATTTTGTATCTTCTATGGAGCAGTGTTTAAACATTTATTTTCAGGTGGAGAATAAGTTTATTCTTTCTTCTTTTGTGTATGCTAAAAACATAAAAGTGGAAAGAAGGGATTTGTGGCAATTCCGCTCTCAATCTTATACTGACCAGCCTTGGTTAGTTGGAGGAGAGTTTAATGTGGTGGCTAGTAGCTCAGAAAAGGCCGGGGGTAATCTTATAGATATGAGTTCTTATTGGGAGTTTTTATAAGCTTTGGAAATTAATGAGGTGGATGACTTGGTATTTATCGGTTCTAATTTCACATGGTTTAATAAAAACGAAGGTGTGAACAGAATCTGGTGTTGATTGGATAGGATTCTTAGTAATGTTGTAGCATCTAATTTGGGGAATTGGTAAGTGAAACATCTTAACATGAGTTATTCTGATAATTGTCCTCTTCTCCTTACATTTCAAAATACCTTGCTACTTAAACCTAGGCCATTTAAAATTTTTCATTTTTGGTGCACTCATCCTAATTTCTTGTAATTGGTGTCTGACATTTGGCAATCAGGTTCTCGTAGGAATCCTTTAAATTCTCCCCCTTTTAAATTCAAAGCTCTGTGAAAAACTCTCTCGGGATGGAGTAGACAAAATTATATGGATATTTTTTAGCAGGCTAGAATTGAAGAAGATGACCTACTTGTTTAGGAAATGAAATTTGATTTGGATCACAGTGAAGAAAATAGAGAAAACTTATCCTTTACTCAGGCTAAATGTAATCAATCATTAGCCATTTAGGATCAATTGTGGAGGCAAAAAGCTCATGAAAAATGGCTTCAAGAAGGAGATAAAAATTCAGCTTTTTTCCCACAAAGTTGTTAAAGTCAAAAAGAGTAGATTATCCATTTGTAAAATTCTTGATAGTCAAGGGATTTTAAGAAAAGGAGATGATGAAGTGCAAACTACTACTATGGAGTTCTTCAAAGGTCAATTATCCAATGACATTGGATCCATTATATAGGAAGATGATAGTTTCTTAGAGGTTATAGATAAATCTATATATTAGGAAGTTAATGTGAGATTGTCTTCTATTCTTGATAGGGAAGAAATTAAAACAGTGGTTTGGCAGATTGATTGTAATTGTAACCCTGGCCCTGATGGATTTGATGGTTTCTTTTTTAAAAAATGTTGGGATATTATGGATTTTAATGTGGTCCAAGCTATTTAAGGTTATTTTTTTGGGATGGATATGCCTAAAGGGATGTCCTCTTCTTTTATTGCTTTAATTCCTAAATCAGATTCTCCCAAAAGTTTCTCTGACTTTAGACCTATAAGTTTGGTTAGCTTATTTAATAAAGTGATTTCCAAGATTTTGGCTAATAGGTTAGGAGTGGTCTTTCCTATAATTATTTCATCCAATCAGAGTGGATTCATCCAAGGGAGAGATATGATAGAGAATGCTACGTTGGTTCAAGAAGTGGTGTCTATGATCAATCAAAAGAATTTTGGAGACAATGTTGTCTTTAAATTAGATCTGGCTAAAGATTATGATAAGGTTTCTTGGATTTTTGTTATTCATGTTTTGAGAAGATTTAGTTTCTTAGAGAATCGGATAGATTTGATATGAAGGAATATTTCTAATTGCTGGTTCTCAGTGGTTGTTAATGGACAAGCCAATGGTTCTTTTAAATCTCATAGAGGTCTTAGACAAGGAGATCCATTATCTCCAAGACTTTTTTTTACCTTAATGGCCGAGGCATTCTTTAGAAATCTTAATAAAGTTCTTCAAAAAATGATTAGTTTCAAACTTCTTTTGGGTTGTTCTAGATTCAACCATCTTTCCTATGCTGATGATACTATTCTATTTTCTTCTGGAGCTAAGAAGGATCTTAATCTGATTATGAGAGTGCTCAATGACTATGAAAGGGCTGCAGGGCAACAGATCAATAAGAACAAGAGTCAAATCTCAATCTCTAACCAAATCTCCTCTTAATCAGCTGATGCTATGAGACCTTTACATGTATATCTATAAAGAAGTTCCTTATTATCTATTTGGGCTGTCCTCTTTATGTAGGTAAAAAGGAAAGATCCTATTTTGAGCACTTATTAAGTAGCTGGAAGCCTTAGTTCTTATCTATGGGAGGAAATCTGATCCTTATTAAACATGTGTTATGCTCAATACCTATCCATACTTTGGCTGCTATGTCTCCAACTAAGTTTGTTTTCGAGCAAATGGAAGCTCTTTTTACTAGATTTTTTTTGGGGTCTAATGAGGTCATCAGGAAATTACATTGGTGTAAATGGGATAAGCTCTCATTTCCTTCTAAAGAGGGAGGGTTGGGGATTAAAAAGTTAGAAGAAATCAACAAAGATTTAGCTATCAAACAATGGTGGAAATTCAGAAAAGGAAACTCTCTTTGGTCTGTGTTCATCAAAGCTAGATATTGTAAGAAGGTTCATCCTATTGAACCTAAGCCAAGAACTAACTCTACTGTTTAGGGGCAGAATGCATCAGATTCAACAAGTTGCTGAAGAGTTCATTGGTTTGAGATTAAGAGAGAGTAATATAAATTTCTACAAAGATAGTTGGATAGCTGAAGGTCCTTTATAATTTTTTGAATTTTGTTAGGTCTTGTCCAGTCAAAGAGTTCATGAATCAAGATGGGGAATGGGATTTATTAAAGTTGAAGAATGAATTACCTGAGAATATTATTCATATGGTTATAAATTCCAACAAATGGAGAAATCAGAAGGTTACTATTTTTAGTTTTCTTACAGCTTTGGAGAATTTAGTGTCAGATCTGCTTGGGAGCTCATTAGGCAGCCTGTTATTGCTGTTAAGCCTTCTTAATTTATTTGGGACTCTTGCATTCCAGTTAAAATTTCTATTTTTAATTGGAATCTTCTTAGAGGTTTGGTTCCTACAAATGAAAAACTTAAGAAGTTTGTTTTTTTACTCCCCTCGAAATGTTTGTGTTTTCGCGCTTATACAGAAGAATCTTTAGAACACTTATTTTTCTTTAAGAGATATTGCTATTAATGTTTGGGAGTTCTTGGATAAATTTTTTTGGGTTTTGTCTAATCATGGCTCTTTGAGACAAAGATTGATTTCTTGGTGGATTGCTCTTAATCGTGCCAACTTGAAATTTTATACCATCATTCCCAACCTCATTTGTTGGTATATTTGGATAAACAGAAACAAGGCTAAATTTGATAATTTTAAAATATCTCATTCTAAGATTATCAATCAGGTGTTAGAAGATATTCATATATCCAACAATCCTGCCAAAGTTGACTCGTCCTTTGCTAATTCAGTGGATGATTCCTCTTAAAAACCTTTTAAAACTTAATATTGATGGAAGTTATCTAGGTAATCTTGGATTAAGTGGTGGAGGTGGCCTTCTCAGAAATGATAAAGGTCATATTATATGGTGTTTCCATGGGAATTTTGGTGAAATTTATAGTTTGGAAGCTGAAGATACAACCTTGTTATTGGGCCTTAAGTATATGCAAGATTTCTAAGATTATGAGGTGCTTGTAGAATCAGATTCAAAGATTCTCATTGAAGTTTTATCTAACAAAAGATCTTGTCCTTGGAGAATTAAATGGATGGTTGATCAAATTCTATTGATAGCTTCCTCTATGAAGTGTTCATTCTCTCATGGCTACAGAGAGGCCAATAGTGTAGCTACTTTTTTTTTGTCTAAAAGAGGAAGTGATATTAATCTCTCATTTTTTATTATTCATATTGATTCTCTTCCAAAGGAATTCAAAGTTATTCTTAAAATGGATAGATTGAATATTCCTAATTTCAAATTTGGTTAGTTATTTTTGTAAGGGCCCTATGATAAAGGGCCTTATTTCAGATTCTTTTGATTGGCTTTGTAAGTTCTTTGGTTTTTCCTTTGTTATTTAATAATATTCTATTTCCTGGTTAAAAAAAAGTTAGAGTTTGGCGACCAGGTGTTGGTTCGGGTGTCTCCCATGAAGGGGGTCATGAGGTTCGATAAGAAGGGGAAGCTAGCGCCGAGATACGTGGGACCAATAGCATATAGACTGCATTTACCAGAGTATATTCATCGGATACATAATGTGTTCCATGTGGCTTCGCTGAAGATATATCAGAGGAGCGAGAGAGATTTTTGGCACGTTCCACTCGAGGAGATTGATTTGCAGCCAGAAATCTCGTATGAGGAGAGACCAGTGGCCATTTGGGATCGTAGTGAGCATAAGTTGCCTCCTAAGGTGGTACCACTGGTCAGACTTCTGTGGGGACATTACAGTGTTGATGAGTCAACATGGGAGTAGGAGGATGACGTGCGAGAGCAGTATTCGGAGTTATTAGCCGCAGGTATGACCTAATTTCGGGGACAAAATTCCTTTGTAAGGGGGGAAGTATAAAACACCCCGCATTTTTAAGCATTATACATTTAATTAATTCGGCAAATTTAAATTACTAGTGTGGTGTAATTTAATTGAATTAATTATTATGAGTTTATTTAAATATTAATTGAGAGATTTAATGGTTAATATATATGGAAAATGATTACTAAGTGAATGGTATTAATTTATTTATGTCATAATGAGTGATAGTGACGTGGTATTATTTTATCTCCACCGGGAGTTGGGGATAGACTATATTGAGGTCGAGATAGGGACTTTGAGTAAAGTAACTTGGATGATGATTGTCAGTGCACAATTGGTTTTGGCAGACGGGGTGTTTGGGCCATTTTATTTTGGCCCATAAGCTTAATTTCGGGATTAAAAATATAAAAACTAAATTAGAGAGTTTGGGGCAGACACAACTCAAAAAGGAAACCCTAGTTCTGTATAGAAGAAAAGAGTGAGAAAGAACGGAGATTTTGCGAGCCAAATCAAAAGGGATTAAGTTTATTTTTCATCACACCTTTGTCTACCTTAAAGAAAAAGAGATCCTACGAATCGGTAGAGACAAGTAGTTAACTTGCTTTCAATTTAAATTACAATCTCTGATTCATATCATAGTAGGTGTAATAAAAATCCATTTTTGAGGTGGGTTGACATATAAACTAGGTTTTATTGATTTGAGTACTACATGTAAGTTAAGCACTTAGTGAAGATGATATTTCAAGTGTTGCTGTTAGAACTAGAATTTGTGACTTAAAACACATATATTTATCTCGTTTAAATTGATGATTACTGAAGTCAAATCTGGGAAGGAAGCTTTATAAATTCTATGTAATCCAATTTATGAATCTAGATATGATTTTTATAAACCGCTAATGGTTAGAGATTTTAATACGAATTCAGACTTGTGTCATTGGTTGATGATATATTTGGGGATTTGAAACTATTAGAATTCGTATTAGTCATAAAAGGGTTACCAAAAGTTGATTATGGGTGAGAAAGAAAAGCTCGGCAGTGTGTTAATGGTGGAAAAATGAAGTAAGAAGAAGAAGGAGGCGAAGACCCAGCAGGTCGTTCGAATGACCTGCGACGTCATTCGAACGGAGCTGGAAAATTTTGCCCCGTTCGTTCTTTTTTGTTTATTCGGCCCGAGGCTTATTGGGGACTATAGAGATAAATGGGATGAAATTTTAGTAGTCTTATACTTATGGACTTAAGGGGTGAATACGAAAAATTGGGAAGGAAAAATAAAAGGGTGAAATTTATTTGTGGAGTTTAGAGTGATAAATTTTAAAAACGTTTAAAATTACGGGACGAGTAAATGTGTCCGGGTATTATGTTTGAGTGGCACCACTTTAATAAATTAATTAATGTGCAATTAATTAAATTAAGAGTCGGGGATTTGACTGGAATATTTTTAGGCTAGTGTTATGGGAGTTAGGCATGGGTTAGTCGGGTTTAATTTATTATATATATACGGGTAGTGTGATTAGTGTGTGTGTGTGTGTGTGTGTATATATATATATATATATATATATATTTATGTGCTCCTTAAATATCAGTGTAAGATATTTTTATAATTATATACCGCTCTAGTGCTATCATAGGGGGTTGCGCGATGTGGGTGAATCCCCTGGCTAGTGAATGCAGGGTGAGTATAATCCCCCGGTCATAGCGTCCAGTATTTTATGTTGTGATTCTTTTCGAGGTGAGACGCTTTGATATGATTCTGTGTCACACTCGGGAAACTATGACCGCCTCCGCTATGCTTATTATTTATTTTCCTGATTTGGTGTGAGTGAACCATCTCGTGGTATCCGGGTTGGATTGAGTATACCTGGGGTGATAGCATTTCAGAGAAAACATCCGGTGAGTTATTACTCGGGAGAATGGATACTATATACGATATGTGTGTGAATGTGTAGTATATTTATATGTATATAATAGTACATATATTTATATACGGGAGAAATACTTGGAGTGCAATGGTATTGTTTATATAATCTGTGAAACTGTTATATAGTTATTTAAAGATGATAAATTATGTTATTGTGAGAAATAACTTGTAAATCATTAGTAAAATTACTCAGGCTAGAGTAAGGTATCAGGAAGCGTTTATAACAAGGCTAGTTAGACGGGGTAGTATAGCTAGAGGGTTATAAAAGAAAGTGGTAGGTGTGCACAATAGTTGAGGGGTGAGTATTATCTTATGGGAGTGCGACAGTAGCTTAAATATGAAAAGCATTCATGCATTTTAATTACTGCAAATTTAACCACTTGCTAAATATTTTCAAAATGTTATGGGTTCTAACCCTTGCTGCAAATGTTTTAAAAAACCTTTTAGGTGTCCAGTCACAGGGACGCTAGACTTGAGATTCTATTACTAGGATACGCAATTGCGGCATATGTGGATGCATGTAAGAGTTAGATTAGACGCATAATTTCTTTATTCATAGATTAGGTATCTTATCTCAGTTACAATTTCATTTAGGGCATGTTTCCCATTTACTTTCAGACTCAGTATTTGGATTATTAATTTATCTGTTGGATTATTATTATTGTGGATAGGGATTTTTAGCCAATGGTTTATTCAACAAGTCTTTTAGTTATTTATTCACTATTATTTTAGACTCAGTGATTGTGTGCACGGATTAGTTATTTTATTTCTCATGTATTTATCTATTTAGTGAGAGATAAAATTTGACACCGGCTTAATTAATATGATTTTCTACAGTGATGCTAAGAATGAACTAAATGAAAATCCTGTTCTAATTTAATAAAGGATTGATCAACCGTTATTTAATTATGCGAGGTGTCACACTCTTCAACTTTGGACCTTCTGTAGAGACCTGAGTTAGCTTGTTTGTAGAGCACGGAGCTCGATGTCTTCGCTGGTCAATGTCATTGCGGGGGGACTTGCTTCCTGTCTTGCAGTTTGGAGAATATCGGTATGTGCGGTTGGTGAGCCTTCGACAGACTTTATTCTACTTTCACTAGCAGCTTCTGTGCCAAGTTAAGTGGGAATAAATTATGCCCCCTCGCATAACAAAATTCTTTCCAATGGAGGATTTGAGTGAATCACTAGGCTCTTTGTGGCAGCACCGTCGACCATCTATCCATCCATCACAATCTGTGGGAGGGGACTGATATGTGTCTAGGGACTACCTGAAATTGTTATGAAAGCAGGTAGTAGAGAAAATTATGGAAAAAGAGATCGGTCAAAGGTGGTTCATTACCTTTGACACCATGGAAGACGGTGTTTTGGTTCTGCCTAGGCTTCTCAGGGAATATCGCTCCTGAGAGATTTTTCTTCCCGATTCAGGGGTTGGTTTGAATTTCCCTCTGGGTCCCAAACGAGTTATATGATCTTTTGGAGGGAAAGGTCTCTTCTTGGACACCACGATCCTTGACTTTTCGATTGAATGATTGCGATATTCGATGATAGCACCCCTGTATATGATATAAAGCCTTCAGTCTATTTTCATCCAAGACTGAAATTCATCAAAGCATCTCTGATGCCATTCTTGTTCGTCAATTTTGCTTTCGAGTAGGACGCGTAGGAAACGTATTTCCATCTCAATGGGTAGGACTGATAACTCGACTTTTGTGTTTTCGTTGTTTAAGCCAAGTTAATCAAAATCCTCGATTTCTTACAAAATATAACAAACTAAAGTGTAGAGGTAAGTAAGGGTATCAATCCACATCAAAGGGGTAAAGCGAAGGGAAAACAATTGTAATTCACTTTTATTTTCTTTTTGGGATTTTTACTTTTTCTAATTTTTTTTAGCTTTTTAAATATTAAAACAATTTGGGTGAGGATGTGAAATAACACTAACTAAATCAAAGATGTAATGAACAAACTAAAAAGTGACTAAAAATATGAACGAAGTCTAACATTAAAATAAGAGACAAAGTGAGGTAAATAAATGTGAGAATAATCAAGGTGTGGGACTACACCACAAATTCTAACTATTCTAATTAATTAATTTAATTATTTGAATGCTCCCAAATTAATATCAAAATTACAAATCAACTCTCGTTGCAAGTGTAATTTTAATTGTAATATTTTAAAAAATTAAGTTTAACCCCCCACAACTCTAGAAAATAGATCTACACTTCTTTTAATTAATCACCCGCTAGGATCGATCGATTAAAATTTGTATAAATAATAGAAAATGAAATTATAGTTGAAATGTAAGGAATAATACCACACTTAAGAAACCCCTATCTCTAGTTCGAATCTAAAATAATTACTATAACTAGAATTTCGATTTTCTCTCGAAAATCATTTACCCTCTCTCGAGGCGTAAATTTAAGGGCGAGGGTTCAAAATTAACATTTAAAGGGAATTTTCAATTAATCAAACTAATTATATCAAAATAACATCAAATAAGGGTTCACCCCACCCCTTGAAAGGGAATTTATCCTAACATGATATTAAACATGATGAAAAAATAATCAAAGGCTAATAAAATAAAATATAAGAGAAGAGAGCAATCAAACCCAATCTCTTGAAGTGAAATTGAACTCTAATTTCTTTGAATTCAAGCACCATCCATCCAATATAAGCATATAATAAGAATCAATTCAATATAATACTCAATTGAATTACTCACAATTTATCCTCACAAATCTCTAAAAATAAAGAAAACTATTTACAAAATATTTCCCTAATCTACTATAACCTAAAAAAACTAAAACGTTGTTTCTCTCTCTAAAATTTTCTCTTCTTTGAATGGTCTTCATCTTCTTTAAATAGTAGGCATGGAGATAAGGGTAAATTGGGCAAGGATAAAATGTGGGTGATAATGGAGTGTGTGCACATGAGGTTTGAGAGGCGTGAGGTCACAAAAATCTGATTTGGGTGAGGGAAATTTTGGGATAAAAGAAGGTGCATATGGGAAGTGGTTGTCTGTTTTTTTTTTTGGAAAAGAGGGTTAAGTGGTTTTGAAAGACATAGGTTTAAAATATGTGGGGTATTCTTTGGTTTGTTTGTTTGGCTTATGCAGGTAGAAAATCGTGGCCTGGAAACAAAAGGAAATGGGTTTAGGTGAAATAGGTCTCGGTTATGGACGGGTTTACTCGGGTTGAGATTTCTACCATGAGATGTGGGTCAGAGTGGTTGTTGCGGGGCAGGACGGATAAGGAGGATATGGACGGTTTCGGGTTGGGGGTCTGGTTTGGTTCTGAATAGGTGCGGCTCCGGGTTGTTGAAGTCGAGTTGGGGTCGACCATGGGAGGGGCTTCAAGGCAGGTTGAGCAGCGGGTTCTCGGTTCAAGGGTATGGGTTGAGGGTGGATTGGAGGTGAGGATCCGAGGCAGTAGGTGTAGGGTCGTGGCCTAGATGGGTGGCGACTTGGTCAAGCCACCACCAGCTGGTGGTGACGGGTTGGAGGTGAGGTGGATGACAGGCTGAGTTGGGAGGTTTAGTAATGGTGTTAGGGAAGAGAGAAAAGAGAGGTTAATGGGTGTTTGTGGCGAAATGGGTGGTTAAGAGAGAGAAAGGGTTATTGGGTTTTAGTTGGGTGTATGGAAGTTTTAATGGAGGAGAGAGAGTGAGGTTGGGTGTTGGGAGGTTGAAGAAGAAGTGGGGGAGATAAGGTGTGGTAAGGTGTAGGGTGTAGATGAGTTGGGTGTGGGTTAGAGTGTGGTGAGGGTGCATAGGACTTAGTGTGAGGGATTAGTTGGGTGTATAAGTTTGTATGCAATTAGGGTGTGTGTGTTTAATTTGCACCTTAAAAACAAATAACAGAAAAAAAATAATAAAACTAAAAATCTAAAAATAAAATCCTATTCTAAAAATAAAATAAAGACTTAAATAAAAAAGTGAAACTAAAAAGAAATGAAAATAAAAATCTATTAAAACTAAAACTAAAATCCTAAAAAGAAAATGTAAAATCTAATAAAACTAAAAATAAATGAATTCCTTCAAAACTAATCCTAATAAAGTAAGACTAAAAACTAAAAACTAATCAAAATCAAAATAAAATCACACTAATTAAAAAGAAATATAAAAATAGGAAATAAAACCTAGAAAATTCTAAATAAATCTAAAATAAATCCTAAAAATAAAAATGACTCAAACTAAAAAAATAAAAAAAGGTATAAACTGAACACACACGGGCTTCGGGGTAGGTTAAGGGACTGGTTTAGGCTTGGTTAAGGTTACTGGATAGGGGAATTAGATCCATGAATTGCATATCTGAGTTGATTTATCGCTTTTACACCCGTAAGACAAAATTGACCTACAAAATAAATATTAACGCGCATTAGACCCAAATTGCCGAGAATTAGCAACAAAAATACGTCTATTCGTGGTATTATTTGAACACTTTTGGGTGCTTATCAACAAAATTCTTGCCAGTGGACGATTTGAGTGAATCACTAAGGATGATGATGGGATCTTTGTGGCAGCACCGTCGACCATCTATCCATTCATCACAATCTGTGGGAGGGGCTTGCCATGTGTCTGGGGACTTCCTGAAGTTGTTATGAAAGCAGGCAGTAGAGAAAATTATGGCAAAAGATATCGGTCAAAGGTTTTCATCATGACCTTCGACACCATTGAAGACGGTGTTTTATTTTTGTCTTGGTTTGTCAGGGAATACCGACCCTAAAAGAATTTTCTTCCCGATGTAGGGGACACTCCAATTTGGTTTGAATTTTCCTCTAGGGTCCCAAACGAGTTATATGATCTTTTGGAGGGAAAGGTCTCCTTCCTGGACACCAAGATTCTTGACTTTTCGGTTGAATGATTGCGTTATCCGACGATGGCACCCCTATATATGATATAAAGCCTTCAGTCTCTTTTCGTCCAAGACTGAAATTCATCAAATCATCTTTGATGCCATTCTTCTTCATTAATTTTTCTTTTGAGTAAGACGCGTAGGGAACGTATTTCCATCTCAACGGGTAGGACTGGTTCCATACCGTATACTAGAGAATAAGGGGTATCCCTAGTAGGCGTTCTTATTGAAGTGCGGTAGCCCCATATGGCGTAAGGGATCCGGCGTCCCAATCTTCAAAACTCTCACTCATCTTTCTGATTATGGTTTTAAGGATTTTATTGGCGGCTTCGATAGAACCACTGGTTTAGGCTCGATAGGGAGAAGATTTGTGTCTCTGAATCCCGTATTAGTTGACTACTTCTATGACTTCAGCTTTGAAATGGAGCTCATTATCTGACATTAACTCGTGGAGAACTTTGTATGGATAAATGATGTTCTTTTTGATAAACTTGGCGACTTTCTTAGCCTTTAGCACTACGCATGACTCAGATTCGACCCATTTAGTGAAGTAATCAATGGCGACTAGGATTAATTCGTGACTGTTTGAAATTTTGGGAGCAACCTTCACCGTGATGTTAATGCCCCAGGTGGAGAAGGGATAAGAAGAGGTAATGTGATATAGTTCTCGAGGAGAAAAGGTTGGAGATTGGCAAAGTTTTTGGCATTTGAGACATTTTCGAACATAGGTCGTGCAATCTTGAACCATGGTGGTCCAATAGTATCCTTGATGGATGATTTTTTAGTAAGCATGTTATCGTTCATATGGGGCCTGCATTCCTCACTGTGGATCTTCTGCATCATTTTTTTCACATCAGCTACTGCTATGTAGTGGAAATGGGTTCCATAAAATTTTCTCTTGAACAACACTTTATCGTAGATGATATATGAGGCAATCAGTCTTTGAAGGTTCATGCGTTCTATTTTATCTACGTTTTGGGGATACCTACCACATTTGAGGAGGAGCCAAATGTCATAGTACCAAAACCTAGCCATATCATAATCTTCCTTAATAACAAGTTCAATGTGATTGTAGTGGGTAGGCATAGCTTGTTATTGAACAAGGAAAAGGGCCATTATTATTCCTTTAGGCATGTCGATCATGGAGGCTAGGGTAGAAAGGGAATTAGCTAGACTATTCTTTGCACCAGGAATTTAGTGGAAGGTGACATCTTTAAATTGGGAGGCCAATTCTTCTAGGTGGGAATGAAAGGGTAGGAGCTTTTTTCCTTTGACTTTCCATTTTCTTAGGATTTTGACAATAAAGGCAAAGTTTCCATAGATGTTTATGTGCTGGATTCCTTCCTTGAGGAAAATCTTGAGGCCTATAATGCATGCCTCATACTCAATCATGTTGTTGGCACAACGAAAGTCTAGTTTGATGGAAATAGGTTTGTGAGTGTCATGAGAGATGATTATGAGTATCCCAATACCTTATCCTTTCTTATTGGCAGCTCCATCAAAGAATATTTGCCATATCAGGTTCTCTTGATAGGTGTAGAGAATACCTTCATACGGGAATTTAGAGACCCAAACATAAAGTTCTTCCATGGGATAATTAGCGAGGTAGTTGGAGGTAGCTCTCCCTTTCATAGCTTTCTGCATGATGTACACAATATCCAATTTGGCTAGCAACATCAACCAATGGAACATTCGGTTGGATAAAGAGGGATTTAATACTAAGTACTTGATGGGATCCATGCGGGATATTAGTATTATGGGGAAGGCAAGCATATAGTGCTGTAACTTCTACGTGACCCAAACTAGGGTTACACATGCTTTATCCAAAGCAATGTAGTTGACTTCGTACCCGACTAATTTTTTACTGGTGTAATAAATAGCTCTTTCCTGATAGGATTCTTTAATTTTTTGGGCTAGAAAAGCCCCAGCTCTAGTGTCTGTGATGGTCAAGTACAAGAAGAGGGGGAGACTTGGCTATGGAGGAATAAGCACTGGAGGTCGGGTAAGGTATCGCTTAATTTGGTCAAAGGATTTTCGGTAGGCCTCATTCCATACTTTAATTAAATCAATCTAGAGAAATTTGAAAATGGGTTCACAGATATAAGTTAGTTGGATGATGAACCGACTGATGTACTGTAGTTTACCCAGGAATACTCGAACTTCCTTCTCCATTCGTGGTGGTGGCATCTCAAGTATGGATTTCAACTTGGCGGGGTTTGCCTCGATTCCCTTCTCACTAACCATAAATCCCAAGAGTTTTCCTTTTGTGATGTCAAAAACACATTTTTATGGATTTGGCCGTATCTGGTATTTCCGCAGTCGCTCAAAGAAATTTCAGAGGTTGGGAATATAACCTTCTCGAGTCTTAGACTTGATGATCATATCATTTATATAGACCTTGACCTCTTTATGAATAAGGTCATGTAGGATAGTTGTGGCAACACTTTGATAGGTAACCCTGGCGTTCTTGAGCTCGAATGGCATGGAAGTGTAGCAGAGAGTACTCCATGGGGTAATGAAGGTGATTTTCTCCTGATGGTCAGGGTGCATCTTGACCTGTTTATATTTAACGAATCCATCAACAAACAATTCGAGGGTATGTCTAGCTGTGTTATCAACAAATATGACAATATTGGTAATCATTTTTTGGGTATGCTTTATTCAAATCACAATAGTCGATGCACATATGGACTTTTCTTCTTGATTTAGGCATGAGGAAGATATTGGCTAGCCATGTTGGGTATTCAATTAGGAGAATGAAACCCACATTCAATTTCTTGACCACTTCCTTTTTTACTTTGAGTGACAATTAGGTGGAGATCTTCCTTAGCTTCTGTTTGACTGATTTACATTCTCGGAAGGTTGAGATCTCATAATGAGCTCTTTTTGGGTCAATATCGGGTATGTCATCATAGGAACATTCGAAGACATCCACCAGTTCTTTCAGTAGTTCTCTAAATTGCGTACGCTCTTGCTCGTTAAGGGTGGACCCTATCCTAATCTCATGTTGATGGCTACTAGAACCAAGATTAATAACAACAGTCTCATCGTCATTAATTTGAACGCGGTTATGTTGTTTGTTACTCTCCCTATTAAGATCAGTTAAGAATTATTCATTTACAAAATCATTATCATAAAATGTTTGATTAGAATCAAGACAATTAATGTAAGGCACAACAAGATACTCAAAATCCTCATTTATTTCATTTTTGGGAAAATAACATTGAGAACCTCATCAAAAGAGGTCTCATTTACATTGATATCAGAAAAATGAACAACAACTTCGAGTGAAGAGACTTGGATAGGGTAGATAGTAGGGTCAAGTTAAATCTAGACAGGCTGGACAAGCACGACATTTTAGTTGAAGAGAGGCATATTAGCAACACTAATTTAAGTAGATGGGTCCGAAGGTGCGGTATTTGAGAAGATCATGCTGAGACTCAGCCCCAGTGTCAGCAAGTTGAATGATTCCTCGAAATCACTTCCCTTAAAATCCTCAATAACTATCATGGATTTCTTAGTGAGAAGTTATGATTTATATTGGCAGTCTTAAGAGAAGGTTTCCAACCCCGATTTTATCTTCTTGTTAACATGGTCCTACCATGGTCCGAGGAAGCTGCAAAAGGGAAGTCTTGACCCTCCTTGGTAAACCTTCCAATCAAAGAGTCTCTCGAAGTAGTCCTTTCTTCTTCTAAGCTTCTTTTCTATTGTGGTTACCAGAGTGCTTTGAGTTCTTGTGGTGAGGTATGGTAACCTAGGCCACATAGGGTAAAGGCCTCCTTCAGGACTATGGTCTCAAAGATCCCTTATTTGTGTTTCCCTATTACCATTCTGAGCATGAAGTGCATGTTCTTGAACATCTAAATTACATTGACATTGCCATAAGGGTTGTGTTCCAAACATACTCGATGTTTGAAATTTTCTCCTGTTGGAAGGGGAAGTGAGTCAACTTTAAATCCATAGAGGAGCATGTCATTTGTCCCATGTTGAATCTCCAATATTGAGTTTCTAATGATGGTATTGTCACTATAATCGTCATCCTTAAAGATGGTGATAACCCGGTCCTTGGCAAATAATTTTATTTTCTGATGAAGAGAAGAAGATACCCCCCAAATACTGTGGAGCCATGGATGGACAAGGAGTAGATTGAAACATGAAAGTATGTCAATGACTTGGAACTCGGTGACAAGATTGATAAGACCACCTCCTATTGTGAGTTTTATGGACCCCATTACCTCTTGATGAGTATTATCGAAATCACGAATGATGATGGAAATGGGAGTGAGATCACTGAATTTCAATCCCAAATAATTGAAGCTTATGAGGGACAAACTTTGAGAGAGAATTCGTAATTAATAAGCGAGAGTGGGACTATCTTTACCAAGATTTCAACGGAGATGTTGAGAGCACAATTGTGGCCAGGGAAAATATTTAATATCTCTTCTTTGGAAAAAAAGAGCAGTCTAGAAGAGGTCAAGGATCTAACCATGTTTACGGCTTCTTTGGGAGTGGTGGAAAGAGGGATCGTAGGCCCAGTGAGGAGTTTTATTAGACCATTCGAGTGCAGATGGGATGAAAATCCCCCATAGGGTAATACTAGCTTGAGTCTTCTTGAGATGGTCAAGGACTTTGCTTTCTTTGATGGTCATTTTTGGCATGGGAAGTTCTTCAACAACTCTCTTTCCTTTATCTGTATCGTTCACATGAGGAGTAGGATCTTTATAGTGTATCCCTGACCCGATTATGTGATTTATTGAGGAAAGTAATAACAAGAACCCCGTGTCTTCATCTATTTCTGGATGAATGGATACATTATTGATTTGCCCCAATAGATCTTCGAAGGATATCATTCCACACATACCAGCTATTAGACTAGTTTCTTCCCCACTAGGATCGTCATCTGAACTATCAAAGTCATCCCTCCATCTGGTGGTGACTATGTACTCTTGCCAAGAAAAATCAATATATTCAATAACCTCGACAACTTCATTATAAAAATCATCCCACTTAACGAGGAAGTGAAAATATGAAGGGACCAACCGTTTCTGAAGCTTCAAAGCGGTGAGTAACTCATCAATGCAGTAAATTTCACCTATTTGTTAAATTGCATCGGGTATTATTTGTACTACATAATCTAGACTAACTTCTTCAACAAGTACGACCCATTCATATGATTCCCGAGCCCATTTTTGGGCTTTCATGAACAAGCAACTAAATTGTCAACAATCAACAGTCATCTCGGCGAGTAATTTCAGCCCAAACTCTAAGAATTGGTTAAAAATAGCTGGTAATTCCATGTCTTTCCCTTCAGATTGGGTAAGGACAATAATGCAGGACCTTGTAAGGAGTGACAAAACTTTATCGGTGAAGCATGTTGGGTGTAGGAGAAAATATATTCAAACCTTGAGCGGTATAGGTGAGATGATGGTTTTATGGGTGCTTTGTTGGGCACGATTTGGGAAAATGGATATAATTTTGGGTCAATCTCTCGAAATATGGCATTTGTATGGGCTAAAAGTGGGTTATTAGTTGTGTTAGGATTAAGATTGGCTGGTGGGACGATGATACCCCAGTCAATCAAGCCTTGGATCACAGTCCTAAGATGGAGACAACGATTGGTAGTATGGTCATCGGACTAGTGGAAATCACAACAGACATTAGTTTGAAATTTTTAGGGAGTGGATTAGGTAATGGATGAGGGTCCAAGTGTTTGATGAGGTTTCGTGTCAATAGGGCCTGGTACACTTTGGAGAAGGGAGAATGGATCTTAGTGTACTCTTTCTTTATAGGACTGGGGTAACTTTTCAGGACCTAAGAGGTAGCAGGTTGGTAAATGTTATTAATGGTTAAGACTGTAGAACTGACGAGCTTTTCATATTTTAGTGAAGCAAATTTTCTGGACACTTTCTTTGGCTCAGATTCGACTTTGGTAATATCTTCCTTAATTTTTACACCAGCCTCTTAAAGGGCTCGAAAGTGTGAGTAATACAGTCCTCCCATGGATGCTCGGATATAAGGTAAGAAGTTCTTCTTCACGATACTAACTTGTTATTACTCAGAAGGTTTGTTAGTCCTGTTAGTAGCTTTATCTTTCCACCTTCCTATGTAGCTACTAACTATTTCCCCAAAGTTCTTCTTAAGAAGCTCTAGATCTCAGTGTGTAACCTCTAGCTCCTCATTGTACTTGTATTGGGACATGAATTCTCGTGTGACATCCTCTTAACTACAGATTTTGGATTCTTTAAGGGATAAAAACCAATAGAGGTCACTTTCTTTCAAGTTCTGCTGAAACATCTGAGCTATTATCTCTTCAGAGGCACTAAGGAGGGTCATGGCTTGGTGATAGCTTCGAAGGTGAACAATTAGGGGTTCGTTTCCCCTGAACTTCTCGATGGATGGCATTTTGAACTTCTTCGATAGTTTGGCTTTGGGATAAGGAGACATATGGGTGTAGTCCATGTAGTTCCTAGATATCTTAACTTGGTTGAACTTCTTTGTTAGCAGCTTGAGGTCTTCCTTGACCTTGTTTAGTTCTTTCTCCTTAGTATTCATGGGTACTGGAAGGTTAGCCCCTGGTTGGACAAGGTTCAGAATAGGGAGTTGAGCTGGTGGAAGCTTAGCCCATTAGTAGGTGGGGCATGGGGAGAATGTTCAGACTCTTCTGGGACATAGACAGGCTCGGGAGTGAGTGGACGCATGGCATGAGAAAAGAGAACCTCGGGTTCTTATGGATTTTAGGCTCAGTGATGCATCATATCATGGACCTCAATCTAAAGGTTATCAATCTTAGCCCTAAGATGGACTAAGACGACCATTAGATTGGGCTGCACATTCGGTGCTTGGTCAGTGTTCCCCATGGAGAGCTCGTGAAGGTAAATCCTAAACTCGGATGAAGTAGCAAAAGCACCGATGAAAAAACAATAGGGAGCCAGGACAAAATTGGGTATGCGATTGACTTAAGAGGGAAAATTGTTCAAATTTATTTTTGAAAGAAGGAGGGAGAAAATTTTGGTATTTCGAAAGGAGGAAAAAATATTTTTTGTGTTTTTGAAAAAGGAGGGAAAAAATAGTGGAATCTTAGCATGATTATTATTATTATTATTAATGTCATTATTAGGTTTTCACTTGTATTGGGTTTGCCTAAATGAAGAAAAACTACTGAATATGACCTGAGCTTGGGAAAATAGGATTTAAAAATATATAAGGCACGATTTGACTTGTGTTTAGGCTCATGGATGGGGCCCTGTGTTGAAAAAAGGGTGAAATTGCTCAAAAATTAGTCCAGTTTACCGACCCAGAATTTTGATAGTGTTTCGCATGGTAACCAACAAACTAAATATGAGTGTACTGGGTTTGACACCTATATGAGGTTTGTACAATTGTCGGGTTAGTGGAAGGGTCCCCCCCTTGGCATGACTTCCACTATATACCTCTTGCCTATAAGGGCAATCATTCATCGGTATGTGTGGATAAGCCATATGATATACTTGAGTGTACATTAATTGCCTCACTGTATACCTCATGGGGACAATACGTGTGAGAGTGAATTTGATATACTCAATGTACGTGGATGAGTTCCCTACTATATACCTCCTGTCGTGAGTTCGGTCAAGAGGTACGATGCGAGGGTAATCGTTCTATATATGTCAAAGGTACGAGGCCAATTGAAGGTGAAAGTTATATCTCTTAGGATGACTATGACCCACAGGACTAAAGCCCATCACAAAGCGACCCCCCAGTGTGGGATAAATTTTTTGTCAATATTGTCATGCCTGTAGGTGACGTAGTGTGCAAAAATGCACGAGTATTAATTAACATATTATGGAGATAGAGTATTTTTTATCATTTTTTATTGGCATGATGATTAAAGGGAATACTATGCTAATGAGGGAGCATATACAAGTATGATGACAAGTAAATCTAGCATAGAGACTATGCTATGCATGGATACATGTGAGCGAGAAGTTGACATGGGAATATACAAGTGAGTGTGTGTGGTAGTGAGCCTATACATGGATCAACTATAAGTGGTGTGTGATATGTGTAAGTGAGCATATATACAAGTGTAGAAAATGGGTGTGTGTTCTAGTGAAGCCTAAGCATGGATATTCTAAGTGGTGTACGAAGCATGTGAGGATGACGTAAAGCTAAGTGCAAGTGTGTGAAGTGTACATGGAGAGTATATACACATGTGTGAAGTACATAATTGAGTGGAAAGTGATATATGCATGAGAGAGATATAAAAAAAGGTAAGTAGAGGAGAAAAGGGAACATATATGTAGGTGAATACGCACACATGCAGAAAAGAATAACACCCATAAAGGAATAAAATCAAGTCCTATTAAAAAGTCCCCAGAAGAGTCACCATTGTGGCCATACCAAGGGTCCTTGCGATCGGGGAGTGCTTCCTTTCTCGGGGCGCTCAACCATCGTCGATGTGGGGTGATATGTAGAGATACAGTCGCCAACCTATTTTGTACACAGAACAGGCAAAAGGAAAGTTGCCCCTTCAAGAGAACAACATCATGGACAATACTGATGCTTGTGAAATCAAGTAGTTCAAGGGTTTTGGGGACTAAGTTACGGAATGGGAAGGTGTTATGCACCCATCCCGCCATTTCGATCTATCATGAGCATATGTTAATATCTCCTGTTAAACTCTGTGATGTGTGTGATTATGTGCATAATATAAATGGAGGATAGAATCGCTAGACTCGCGTTATGGATAAAGGCGGAGAGAGATCATCCTTTGTAGTGTTCCCAAAATAGTAATTAAAAGTATAACGCAAGTGTTTTGTCGATTAACAATTATGAATATATGATAAGAATAAAGTAGCAAATGTACGTGGGAGGAATCGAGTCCATAGATTTACCCGAGACGCCAATATAGCCCGAGGGGGCATCAAACTCCACATAGTTCAAAGACAATACAAGGTGGGGTTTAATCCATAAATCCAACCGGGGATTTTGTTTATATGTGCTTGTGTAGAAAAAGGTGTTTTGAGTGCAAGAAAAGATAATGAGAAATCTCTGTTTGGAATTTACAAGTAAACCCTCCTTTTCTATTTTTGGGTTTTTCTATGAAAATAAAGTATATGTGAATCCTAATAATAGAAAGTTTTAAATAAAGATATGTGATGTAATGAAGTAAAGTACTAAAGTGAAAATAAAGTAACTAATGCAAAAAAAAAAAGAATTTAAAGACAAAAAGGAAGAATTAAACCTCCTATAGTGGATCTTGAATCTAGATGCATTGATTTCATGATGATATAATGGTGGTTTGAGGATATGGTGGGAATTTACTCAAAAGATTATGAAAAGGATGGAAAGAATGTGGGAAATGGGATTTTAAGGGGGATTAACTCTGAATTCGAGAGAGAATTCTCTCTCAATTACTGAAAGGGATGCTCAGTGATGAGTGAATTATTTTGCATGAAATATGCCCAAATCTAGGCCTTGTTAGGCCCTTCGTATATTAAATAATGAGCTTTTAGAATCTTTTTCGTAAATTAAAAGAAAAATGCAAGTTTCAATCAAATTTGAGTTAAAAATATGATTTTAATAACTATGGGCGGTGAAACTATAATTTTAAAAACTTCATGGACCTAGAAATAATTTTTAAATGGTTATCTAGGCAGAATAAAGTTCTCCCTAAAATTTGGTTGAATTCGGAGTTAAAACGAAAATGTTAAGAATTTCGGGGTCTAAATTCCGCTTAAGGGTAAAATTGGTAATTTCCTAAACTTTTTGGGGATGAATTTGAATTAATATAAGTTATTTTATATTTTTACAGGTACCTCTGAAGTTTGGTGAAGATTCGAGGTGATTTGGTGAAGATATGAAGATTGTGGGAATAATTTAAAGAAGTGCAAAGTTAAAGGGCCAAAGTGAAAGAATGAGATTTCTGGAAAGCAGATTGGGTTGTATATTTCTGAAGCAGTAATATTATTGAAAATGCTTACTATCCTGGTGTCTCACGTGCGCGCTAAGGAGGCTAGAGGTTGGGGGTTCAATTCCTCCCCCCGACCTTAACTTTTTACTAAAAAGCAAGTTTTTGTTATAAGGCCAAAATGCCTAGCCAAACATGGCCTTAAGCCCAATCAGCAGCCCAGCAGGCGTCCAGTTTTGCAGTTAGTTACAATGTAATCTACCACATCATCGCCCAGTCAAACTGCCGCATCATTGATCCAAGGCATTCAAAGCCAACAATTTTGAGTTGATTTCGTTAAAATCTATTTGTTTAGATAATTATGAATTTCAAATCCCACCAAAATCTCAAGACTCAACACCAAATTTCGTGAAGACCTTGTTAATAATTAAATTTGCGATTTTAAAATCTCATTTTAATATATTAAATAGGTATTTTACACCAATCCAAATACCCTACCTCTAAGCCTATAAATAAGACCCTTGGGTTTATTATTTGTGGAGAGTTATAGAGAGAGAGTTGTAGAGAGAGCTTTAGAGAGGGCTAATAATTATTTTGTGGGAGGAATTCTGTCAAGAATATTTGTGACACACCAATTTTAAGTTTGTTTATTTAATGAAAATTAACATTCATTCTTGCAAATTTATTATGTTTACAACTATGCTCGCGTAATTTTCTTACTAGGACTAGGTGAAATTTATCACCTGTGATTAATATTGTGTATGATTTAAATTCATTTTTGTTCCCGATATATGCTAAATACTTTAAAAAAAAATCGGTATTCATTTAAAACGACACGAGAGTGTGTTTTAAACCTTCGGCATTGTTTGAAAAAAATCATTTTTTATTTATTTTAAGTATGAGTACTTTTTGATGGGTTATACTTTTATTAAAGTAATTAATAGCCCATTCTTAAAGATTATATTTTGAAATTGAAAAGTGAACTTTTTAAGGGAATAAGGATTTTAGACGTCTAAATTTAGAGAAGTTAAATTTTATTTTGGACTTCTAATGTGTTATTTTTTCGAATTAAATACGACGAGAGCTGGTTTAATTTGAGTTATAAAATCGGGAATGACGAATTTAAATTATTGCACACTGTTAGTTTAACGTGATAAATGGATCGAACGTCCTAGTTTTCACGCTCCCTTGATTATATCTCTCGTAGTCTTACTTTTTGTTTGTGTTGCTTAGTTTAATATTACATCTCATCTTTAAACCCATTTCGTCTAGTTGGAACGTCACAATAATTTTTTTATGAAAAAAATAAATAAATCCTCGTGGGTTCGACCCATACTTACACTCACTATTCTATAATATCCCGTGCACTTGCGGTATTTTGTTCGATTACTAAAAACGAAAGGCCAAATGCGAATCTTAAGCACTAGAAGTCTTAGTAAGTCATCTTGAGACACAAACAGACTTAACGAAACTTGAGAAATATGATTAGGCTATCGTTTGAAAGCCTGAAAATTAAGCCCAAACTCCAACATTTTTTTACATTATTACATTGCAAGCCCATTTGAGCCAAAAAAGAAGATAAGCCTTTTGTTGAAAGCCCACTATCCTACCCAACTCCAACTAGGAGTTTAAAGCCCATAAAAAGAAGCCATACCCATTTTCTGAGAATACTAGGGTAAAATTACGGTTGGAAAAAGGCCAAAAGAAAATGAGGTTGCAAAAAAAATGTATGAAAGAAGAAAAAGGGGGGGGGGGGGGTGAAAAAAATGTGAGTTTGAAAAGAAAAAGAAAAATGGAGGTTGGAAGAAAAGTGCCTACAAGTCAAAGTACCGAAAAACCTCTATATTCTCAAAGAATTTTGAAGTCCAAAAGCCATTCTTTTTAGCCAAAATTTGAGCCTACCATACAACCAAAGAAAGTCCTAATCGATCTCAAGTGAAGTTAGTTATAGTGTGGAGAGAAGATGAATAGGATCTATGGTGTGATTCAATGTTTTCAATAAGTAATCGATTTTCCATTCATGAGATCGTATTCATCCATTATAAAAAAAAATCCATTTTTGATGATGTATATGTGAAATTTGTTCATATAAATTTACTCTTTTATTCACATATACCGAGAGAAAATAACCCATTTTTGAGTGTTCGATTGAGAGTGCATTCCGTGAGATTTTGAAAACAAAATGAACTTTCGGATAAGAAATGTATCGATCAAATCTTTTGAAATGGGCAGTGATATTGGCTATGTACACACAGATGATAAGTTGAGATTGCGAAGTGAAGTTATACTATATTTATGAAGTTTGCATTCAAACTAGATTATATTACTTTTGAGTCTTTTGTCTTGAGTCAAGTTTTTGAATTTTGTGGGTATATTCACTACAAACACTCACGAGACAAAACTCGTCCACGAGGGTAACCTAGAGGTTTAACGGCTTATTGCACATGCTCAGTGCAATCGTGATTCCTACGAAAGTGAGTTAGATTTTAAAATTTTAGTTTTTCTCAAGGACTAACAAAGTTTAGGTTTGGGGATATTTGATGAGTGCATTATTTTGCATGAAATATGCCCAAATCTAGGCCTTGTTAGGCCCTTCCTATCTTAAATAATGAGCTTTTAGAATCTTTTTCGTAAATTAAAAGAAAAATGCAAGTTTGAATCAAATTTGAGTTAAACGTGTGATTTTAATAACTATGGGGATGAAACTATAATTTCAAAAAAGTCATTGGCCTGAAAATACTTTTTAAATGGTTATCTAGGCAGAATAAAGTTCTCCCTGAAATTTGGTTGAATTCGGAGTTAAAATGAAAATGTTAAGAATTTCGGGGTCTAAATTCCAATTAAGGGTAAAATTGGTAATTTCCTAAACTTTATGGGGATGAATTTAAATTATTATAAGTTATTTTATAGTTTTACAGGTACCTCTGATGTTTGGTGAAGATCCAAGATGATTTGGTGAAGATATGAAGATTGTGGGAATAATTTAAAGAAGTGCAAAGTTAAGGGGCCAAAGTGAAAGAATGAAATTTCTGGAAAGCAGATTGGGTTATATATTTCTAAAGCAGTATTATTATTGAAAACGCTTGCTAGCTTGGTAGCTCACGCACTTGTCAAGGAGGCTAGAGGTTGGGGGTTCAATTTCTCCTCCCAACCTTAACTTTTTACTAAAAAGCAAGCCTTTGTTATAAGGCCAAAATGCCTAGCCAAACATGGCCTTAAGCCCAATCAGCAGCACAGCAGGCGCCCAGTCAGCAGTCAGTTACCATGTAATCTGCCACATCATTGATCCAAGGCATTCAAAGCCAAAAACTTTGAGTTGATTTCGTTAAAATCTATTTGTTCAGATAATTATGAATTTCAAATCCCACCAAAATCTCAAGACTCTCAGCACCAAATTTCCTGAAGACCTTGTTAATAATTAAATTTGTGATTTTAAAATCTCATTTTAATATATTAAATAGGTATTTTACACCAATCCAAATACCCTACCTCTACGCCTATAAATAGGACCCTTGGTTTCATTATTTGTGGAGAGTTATATAGAGAGAGATGTAGAGAGAGCTTTAGAGAGGGTCAATAATTATTTTGTGAATATTTGTGACACACCAATTGTATGTTTGTTTATTTAATGAAAATTAACATTCATTCTTGCAAATTTATTATGTCTACAACTATGCTCTCTTAATTTTCTTACTAGGACTAGGTGAAATTTATCACGTGTGATTAATATTGTGTGTGATTTAAATTTATTTTTGTTCCCGATATGTGCTAAATACTTTAAAAAAAATTGGTATTCATTTAAAACGACACGAGAGTGCGTTTTCAACCTTCGTCATTGTTTGAAATAAATCATTTTTTTTATTTTAAGTTTGAGTACTTTTTGATGGGTTATACTTTTATTAAATTAATTGATAGCCCATGTTTAAAGACTATATTTTGAGATTGAAAAGTGAACTTTTTAAAGGAATAGGGATTTTAGGCGTCTAAATTTAGAGACATTAAATTTATTTTGGACTTCTAACGTGTTATTTTTCGAATTAAATACGACGAGAGTCGATTTAATTTGAGTTATAAAATCGGGAATGGCGAATTTAAATTATTGCACACTGTTAGTTTACGTGATAAATGGATCCAACGTCCTAGTTTTCACGCTCCCTTGATTATATCTCTCATAGTCTTACTTTTTGTTTGTGTTGTTTAGTTTAATATTACATCTCATCTTTAAACCCATTTCGTCTAGTTGGAACGTCACAATAATTTTTTTACGGAAAAAAATGATAAATCCTCGTGGGTTCGACCCGTACTTACCCTCGCTATTCTATAATAGCTCGTGCACTTGCGGTATTTTATAAAATTGACAACAAGTTTTTGGCGCCGTTGCCGGGGATTTGTTCGATTTTTTTTTTAAAAAAAGTTGTGACTTTCGGACTAGTTTTTTTTTTTTTTTTTACTTTTTTTGTAAAAATTCATAAAAAAAAATAGTTGAAATTTTCGAAAGAAAAAAAATCAGCAGCAACATTTCAATTTTTCTGGGGAAAAAAAAAACTGATTTAAGTTTTTTTTAATAAATAACACTTTTAGCACTAAGTTTATCCTAAAATACATTAAAAATTGAAAAAAACTTAAAAAATGAAATTTATTTTTTCTGGAATTTCCAGATTCGTTGTTTTTAGTAGGTAGATCCTAAAAAAAATAATAATAATCCAAAAAATCTTTTTTTTCCCAGTAGTAATTCTGTTTTTTTTTATCAAGTAATAAAAAAAATGTTTTCATAAGTGTGCTTTGTTTTTTTTCTTGTTAAATACACCACTACTGCGTGTGTCTTTTTTTTGTTCTTCTCTTTTCGTTCATTTTTTTTTGTATGTATGTGTCGCACTTTACATTTGATGTTTTTTTTTTCTTAAGGGCATATTCAAAAAAAAAAAAGAACAAAAAGTGAAGAAAAATTCGGAAAAGTGTACAACGGTGCGCGAACGCGAAGAAAAATTGTGCAATCTTGCCACGAGCACAAAGAACTATCGGGGACGACTGCAACGTAGGCAGCATTTTCCTCCGATTGACGTCAACTTTCCGGCGTAAACAAGTGATCGTGAAAGTCCATGCCGAAGGTACGTTTTTTTGTGCTCCTACGTGGTTTAATTTTACATTTAATTTAGCACGTTGCATAAATTGACTTAAGGGCAAAACCCGTATGAAAGATAAGGTGGGGATTTCATCACCTCTCCTTGGCCCGAAAATCACTAATTATTCAAGCATTTGTATAGCCCGAGCCATCACATTTAATTTAAAATCAAGTAGACATTGGCCTTAGGATATCACATAGCTCATAGGAAACCTCTTAATGAGGCTAGAGTTAAAAGCTACTCCAACACGAACTTGTCAAATCAATTCCGTTTCACCTTGTCTAGGATTGGTGGTTTTTAACGTGTCTTCATACCGAACACCTACCTAGAGGAAAAAACGGGTTTTGAGGTAATAACCGTAGTTGGTCGTCTTTTAAATTCTCCCTTGTCAAAGAGTAGGAGCTATCTAATTAGGGAGATTAATTCAGAGACCCTTGCTGTCGTTGATTAATCTCGGGAAAACTAGATTTTAAAATTAAAATTCCCCTCACCTAAATTAGATAATTCAAATTGCTGTGTGTTAGCTAGGAATTACGAGGTTTGAGTCAAATATTTTTTTTCATAACATAAAAAAAAATTTAAAAATAAAAAATTCGAGTGAGTTTAGTGTATACGAAGTTGGTTTCGAGATCATACCGATCGTTTGTCGAGTGTGGAGTCTAGCATTCCTGATACTTCGATTTTCACTAAAATGGGAGACGAGTTAGTGCGACGTGCCCTTAAAGATTACCTTTATCCGACTAGGCCGAGTCAACCTTCGTGCATACGTCTACCCGATCACACTGCGAATAATTTCCTATTCCATCTTGGAACAATCCAAATGTTGCCTGTGTTTCGAGGTACCGACAATGAGGATCCCTACCTTCATATTCGGGAATTCGAGGAGATATGTGGGGACCATTAAGTATCAACAACTCACCGATGAGATTTTCAAACTCAAATTTATCCATTTCTCGTTGAAAGACAAAGCCAAGAGTTGGTTTAACTCATTAACACCCGAATCTATCACCACTTGGAACCAAATGAGTGTCGCCTTCCTGCAAAAATTCTTTCCCAACCAAAAGATGGCGTTGATACGTCATGCCATCAACACATTTAACCAAAAGGAGGGAGAAGCCTTGTGGATGTATTTAGAGAGATTCAAGGGCTTGCTACTGCAATGTTCGCACCATGGGATTGAGATGGGACGCCAAGTTCAAATTTTGTATGAGGGGTTTGATTGTAATACTCGAACCATGCTCGAGTCATTATGTAATGGAGATTTTACCGAGAAAAGTGAGGTCGACGCGTGGTTATTCCTAGAAGCCGTAGCGAAAAAGTCCCAACGATGGGCACTCAATAGAGAATCTAGGCCCACCACGTCCAATGAGGGTTTTTCTCACCAAGTTGAACAAAGTTATGATTTAAATGCCAAAGTGTCCACATTAGCCTGACGTTTAGAAGCTTTGAAGACGAGCAAAGAGGGTAATCAAACTGCATCTGCGGTCGTTCAAGATGTAGGTTTCCCTATGTGTATACTTTGCGATGCATTCGACCACTTAGTCGAAAATTGCCCCACCCTTCTGGCCCACAAAACACTCATCGAGCAAGCCAATGCCCTTTACCAAAATAGGCCAAAGTATGACCCATATTCCAATGCGTACAATCCGGGGTGGCGAGACCACCCTAATTTTTCATGGTCCAAAGGTCAATACCAAGAAAGTGGAGGTCAATCTTCTTGTAATCCACCTATGGGTTTCCAAAATAATGCCCTAGAATCATCGTATCCGTCTTCCCAAAAGATCCAAGCTTTAGAGGATATGATGAATTTACTTGATCAAAGTACCCTCCAATTCCAGCAAACCACTCAAAATGTCCTCTAATCCACCCAACAGAGCTTGCATGCAAACAATCAATCTATAGCCAAACTTGAGGTTCAAGTGAGTCAATTACCGAACGCCTTGAGTGAGAGAAACAAGGGAATATTCCCGAGTCAACCTAAGCCCAATCCTAATGGTAACTTACCTAATGGTCAATATTTTGTGCAAGATAACGTCGGTTCATCACAAACCCAAGAGTATGTCAAAGCAATCATCATGCTTAGGTCTGGTAAGGAGGTCGAAAAGAATGTCTCACCACCCATCGAGAGTGAATCCTAGAAACTTAAGGAGAAGGAAGATCCACATGTGGACCCAACTTCATCCTCACCTTTACCTTTCGAGCCATCTGTAGAGACCTATGTCCCAAAAGCTCCATTTCCCCAGTATTTGGTGCCACAAAAGAAAAAGGCGCAAGTTGATAAGATGTTGGAAGTATTCAAGCAAGTACAAATCAATATCCCACTTCTTGATGCTATTCAACATGTCCCATCTTACGCCAAATTTTTGAAGGACCTTTGTACCTTCAAGAGAAGAACCAACGTACCCAAGAAAGATTTTCTCGCCGAGCAAGCAAGCTCGATCATTTCATATCGAAATTCCATCAAGTATAAGGATATCGGTACTCCAACGATCTCTATCAAGATAGGGAATCACCTCATCGAGAAAGCCCTTCTAGATTTAGGAGCAAGTGTGAATCTTCTACCGTACACCGTGTACGAGAAACTAGGTTTGGGGGAGTTAAAACCGATTAGGATTACAGTATCCTTAGCCGACTGTTCTGTGAAAATACTGAGAGGTATTGTTGAGGACGTCCTAATTAAAGTGGGTGACTTTATATTTCCTCTCGACTTTGTTATCTTGGCCACCCAACAAGTGCACAATCCTATTGCACAAATCACTGTTATTTTGGGTCGTCCTTTCCTCGCCACATATGATGCCGTCGTTATGTGTCGTAGTGGCCAATTGAACCTATCCTTTGGGAACATGAGGATGGACCTTAATGTGTTCAATTTGGCCAAGCAACCACCCGATGACGAATAACCCATGGATGTTGACGTGGTTGATAGTATCGTCCAAGAGACTTTCGAGCAAACTTATAATGACGACCCTTTAGCATCTTAACTTGCCTTTTTGGGATCTGAATTTGATGTCGAATAGTCCATCGAAGAAGTCAACGCCCTCCTCGACTCTACCCCTATCATAGAAGTAGGAAATTAGAAGTCTAAACCTGAGCCCCTCTCACCTTCCTTGTCACTTATTCCACCCTCGATTGAGAAAGCTCCTGAGCTAGAATTGAAGCCATTTCCTGAAACACTCGAGTATAGGTTCTTAGGACCATCTGAATCCTTACCTGTTATCATTGCGTCTGACTTAGACAAAGAAGAGAAAGATAAATTATCGCGTGTTCTCACAGAACACAAGGAATCTATAGGATGGACCATAGCCGACATTAAGGGGATAAGTCCCTTGGTGTGCATGCATCGGATACACTTAGAAGACAATGCTAAAAATTCCCATGAATAACAATGTAGACTTAATCCCAATATGAAAGAGGTCGTTCGAGCCTAGGTACTAAAATTGCTCGATGCATGTATCATTTACCCCATCTCTAATAGCCAATGGGTCAGTCCTGTTCACGTTGTCCCTAAGAAATTCGGTGTTACGGTGGTGAAAAATAACGATGATGAGTTAGTACCCACTAGGATTCAAACCGATTGGCGAGTGTGTATTGATTATAGGAAGTTGAACGCTGTTACAAGGAAGGATCACTTTCCTCTTCCTTTCATAGACCAAATACTAGAGAGATTAGCCGGACACCCATATTACTATTTTCTTGATGGTTACTCCGGCTACAATCAAATTCTCATCGCTCTCGAGGATCAAGAGAAAACCACCTTCACTTGTCCGTTTGGTACTTTTGCTTACCGACGCATGCCCTTTGGGTTATGCAATGCACCCACCACTTTTCAGCGGTGCATGATGAGTATCTTTTCGGATATGGTGGAGCATTTTCTCGAAGTCTTTATGGATGATTTTTCTATATTTAGGTCTAGTTTTGATGAGTGCCTCCATCACCTCATCATCGTTATGAAGAGGTGTAAGGAAAAGAACCTTGTGCTTAATTGGGAGAAGTGTCACTTTATGGTCAAACAAGTCATAGTGCTAGGTCACATCATTTCTGAAAAGGGTATCGAGGTAGATAAAGCTAAAATAGATGTCATTGCTAATCTCCCACCCCTAAAACTGTGCGTGGAGTATGGTCATTCTTCGGACATGCCGATTTTTATCAGATATTTATTAAGGATTTTAGCAAAATCTCTCGACCCTTGTGCAATCTTCTTGCCAAGGACATACCCTTCTATTTCACTAACGAATGCCTTCAAGACTTTGAAAGGCTAAAGACGGAATTGACTTCTGCACCTATTATGAGACCCCCTGACTGGAGTCAGCCATTTGAGATCATGTGTGACGCTTCCGACTATGCCATAGGTGCGGTTCTGGGTCAGCGTAATGAGAAACTTCCTCACGTCATCTATTATGCCAGTAGGACTCTTAATGATGCCCAATTGAGCTATTCCACGACTGAAAAAGAGTTCCTCGCCGTTGTTTTTTCTCTTGAGAAGTTTAGGTCTTACTTGATAGGATCCAAAGTTATTATTTTCACCGATCACTCGGCCCTGCGATACCTTTTGTCTAAAAAGGATGCTAAGTCCCGTCTCATTAGGTAAATCCTATTACTACAAGAGTTTGGCCTTGAAATTCGAGATAAGAAAGGGTGTGAGAATGTAGTGGCGAATCATTTGTCTAGGTTAACCATTGAATCATCCGATAACCTATTGCCACTAAATGAGTCCTTTCCCGATGAGCAACTGATGCTTGTATCTCAGCATCCATGGTTCGCTGATATTATGAACTATCTTGCGACAGGTGATATGCCACTACATTGGTCTAAGCAAGATTGTTCCAAATTTTTAAAGGAAGCCAAACATTTCTTTTGGTATGACCTGTATCTTTTCATGTATTGTCCCGATCAAATCATTTGAAAGTGTGTACTCGATCACGAGATTCAAAGCCTAATCTCTTTCTACCATGACCAAGCATGTGGAGGTCATTTCAGTGCTAAAAAGACCGTTGCAAAAGTTTTGCAGTGTGGATTCTATTGGCCCACCATTTTTCGTGACTCGAATGATTATAGTAGGAGTTGTGACCGTTGCCAACGGTTAGGAAAGATCACACGTAGGAATATGATTCCCTTAAATCCCATTCTGATTATCGAGGTTTTTTACTATTGGGGCATTGATTTTATGGGTCCATTCCCAAATTCCTACGGAAATCTCTACATTCTTTTGGCAGTTGATTATGTGTCTAAGTGGGTAGAAGCCATTCCGTGTTGGACGAATTATCGCCACGTGGTGGTCAAATTCATTCGAGAAAATATTTTCTCCTGTTTCGACACGCCTCGAGCCATCATTAGCGATCAGGGCACCTATTTCTGTAATCAATCATTCGAGAGTCTTATGAAAAAGTACTCGATCACACACAAAGTAGGATGTTCTTGTCACCCTCAAACATGTGGTCAAGTAGAAGTTTCCAATAGGTAAATTAAGCAAATCATCGAGAAAACAGTGAATCCAAACCGAAAGGATTGGTCCTTAAGGTTATTAGATGTATTGTGGGCTTATCGCACTGCCTACAAAATGCCACTTGGTATGTCCCCGTATAGGCTTGTCTATAGAAAAGCCTGCCACCTTCTTATAAATTTAGAACACAAGGCCTATTGGGCCATTAAGACCTTTAATTTTGATTTACCTACTACAGGAGAGGTCCGAAAACTCCAACTCAATGAGTTGGAAGAGATTCAGAATGATGCGTACGAAATGCAAAATTGTATAAAGAGAAAATGAAAATGTTCCATGACAAGTCCATCCTACGGATGTCATTTGAGCCTGGACATAAAGTTCTCTTGTACAATTCTAGATTGTATCTCTTTCCCGGTAAGTTAAGGTCTAGATGGTTCGGTCCCTTTATTGTTAGGACAGTCTACCCACATGGGGCGGTTGAGATAGAGAATCCTAAAAATGGTGAAATTTTCAAACTTCATGGTCAAAGGTTGAAGCCATATCTGGAATTGCGAGATCGGGTAGTGGAGGACATTCTCCTACAAGACCCTGTGTACCACGAGTGAACATGAAATTGGGTTATTGTTGTTGTATCATAATTTTTGTTTTACAGGAATTGCGCGTTGGAAAAAGTCCCTCATTATAGTAATATCTTTCATATCTTTCCTGCCCTTAAAATTTTTGTCTTGAACATTGAGGACAATGTAGAAATTAGGTTTGGGGGTATTGAGGTCATTTTTCACCGATTTGAAAAAAATAAAAAAATAAAATAAAAAATAAAATAAAAAATCCAAAAAGATGTTCAATATAATTGAGTTTTGAAACAATTTTTTAATATAGAATTAATTCACGGATATCTCATTTTATGAAATTTTTACACATTAGCCATATAATATGATCGAAAATGGATATTGAGGCAAAAGTTAATATGTTTAACGAATAAATGTGAAGATTTTAACCCGGTGAGATATTCTGCCATTCATTATTTTTGAGATATTTAAATCACTCCGAGTTAAATTCCTTCAGTGATAAATTTGTTGATGATCTCAAATTCTTCGTTTTGTTCGATTACTGAAAATGAAAGGCCAAATGTGAATCTTAAGCACTAGAAGTCTTAGTAAGTCATCTTGAGACACAAACAGACTTAACGGAACTTGAGAAATGAGATTAGGCCAACGTTTGAAAGCCTGAAAATTAAGCCCAAACTCCAACATTTTTTACATTATTATATTGTAAGCCCATTTGAGCCAAAAAGAAGATAAGCCTTGTGTTGAAAGCCCACTATCCTACCCAACTCCAACTAGGAGTTTAAAGCCCATAAAAAGAATCCATACCAATATTATGAGAATACTAGGGTAAAATTACGATTGGAAAAAGGCCAAAAGAAAATGAGGTAGCAAAAATAATGTGTGAAAAGGAAAAAAAAAGGGGTGAAAAAAAAATGTGAGTTTGAAAAGAAAAAGAAAAATGGAGGTTGGAAGAAAAGTGCCTAAAAGAAAAAATACAGAAAAACGTCTATATTCTCAGATAGTTTTGAACTCCAAAAGCCATTATTTTTAGCCAAAATCCGAGCCTACAATACAACCAAAGAAAGTCCTAATTGATCTCAAGTGAAGTTAGTTATAGTGTGGAGAGAAGATGAATAGGATCTATGGTGTGATTCAATGTTTTCAATAAGAAGTAATCGATTTTCCATTCATGAGATCTTATTCATCCATTGTAGAAAAAATCCATTTTTGATCATGTATATGTGAAATTTGTTCATATAAATTTACTCTTTTATTCACATATATCGAGAGAAAATAACCCATTTTCGAGTGTTCGATTGAGAGTGCATTCTGTGAGATTTTGAAATCAAAATGAACTTTCGGATACGAAATATACCGATCAAATCTTTTGAAATGGACGGTGATTTTGGCTATTCACACACACACACGATAAGTTGAGATCGAGAAGTGAAGTTATACTATATTTATGAAGTTTTCATTCAAACTTGATTATATTACTTTTGAGTCTTTTGTATTGAGTCAAGTTTTTGAATTTTGTGGGTATATTCACTGCAAACTCTCACGAGACAAAACTCGTCCACTAGGGTAACCTAGAGGTTTAACGGCTTATTGCACATGCTAAGTGCAAGCGTGATTCCTACGAAAGTGAGTTACATTTTAAAATTTTAGTTTTGCTCGAGGACAAGAAAAGTTTAGGTTTGGGGGTATTTAATGAGTGCATTATTTTGCATGAAATATGCCCAAATCTAGGCCTTGTTAGGCCCTTGATATCTTAAATAATGAGCTTTTAGAATTTTTTTCATAAATTAAAAAAAATGAAAGTTTGAATCAAATTTGAGTTAAAAATGTGATTTTAATAACTATGGGGTTAAAACGAAAATGTTATGAATTTCGGGGTCTTAATTCCAATTAAGGGTAAAATTGGTAATTTTCTAAACTTTTTGGGGTTGAATTTAAATTAATATAAGTTATTTTATATTTTTACAGGTACCTCTGATGTTTGGTGAAGATCCGAGGTGATTTGGTGAAGATAAGAAAATTGTGGGAATAATTTAAAAAAGTGCAAAGTTGAGAGGCCAAAGCGAAATAATGAAATTTCTGGAAAGTAGATTGGGTTATATATTTATGAAGCAGTAATATTATTGAAAATGCATTCTAGCCTGGTGGCTCACGCACGCGCTAAGGAGGCTAGAGGTTCGGGGTTCAATTTCTCCCCCTGACCTTGACTTTTTACTAAAAAGCAAGCCTTTGTTATAAGGCCAAAATGCCTAGCCAAACATGGCCTTAAGCCCAATCAGCAGCCCAGCAGGCGCCCAATCAACAGTTAATTACCATGTAATCTGCCACATCATCGCCCAATCAAACTGCCACATCATTGATCTAAGGCATTCAAAGCCAACAACTTTGAGTTGATTTCGTCAAAATCTATTTGTTCGGATAATTATGAATTTCAAATCCCACCAAAATTTCAAGACTCTCAACACCAAATTTCATGAAGACCTTGTTAATAATTAAATTTATGATTTTAAAATCTCATTTTAATATATTAAATTGGTATTTTACACCAATCCAAATACCCTACCTCTAAGCCTATAAAAGACCCTTGGGTTCATTATTTGTGGAGAGTTATAGAGAGAGTTGTAGAAAGAGCTTTAGAGAGGGCCAATAATTATTTTGTGGAAGGAATTCTGTCAAGAATATTTGTGACACACCAATTGTAAGTTTGTTTATTTAATGAAAATTAACATTCATTCTTGCAAATTTATTATGTCTACAACTATGCTCGCTTAATTTTCTTACTAGGACTAGGTGAAATGTATCATGTGTGATTAATATTGTTTGTGATTTAAATTCATTTTTGTTCCCGATATGTGCTAAATACTTTTAAAAAAATTCGGTATTCATTTAAAACGACACGAGAGTGCGTTTTAAACCTTCGGCATAGTTTGAAAAAAATCATTTTTTTTATTTTAAGTGTGAGTACTTTTTGATGGGTTATACTTTTATTAAATTAGCTGATAGCCCATGTCTAAAGACTATATTTTGAAATTGAAAAATGAACTTTTTAAGGGAATAGGGATTTTTGACGTCTAAATTTAGAGACTTTAAATTTTATTTTGGACTTCTAACGTGTTATTTTTTCGAATTAAATACGACGAGAGTCGGTTTAATTTGATGTGACACCCCGCCTAATAAAATACCGGGTGATCAGTCCTATACCAAATTAAAACAGGAATCCCAGTTGGATCATCCTTAGCATCACTGTCGAAAACTTTTTAAAACTTACTAACCACCTAGTATTCCAAAACTTGGTGCCAATTTTAACTTTTTGATTAAACAAAACAGTACATGCGGAATTAAAATATAAACCATTCACACAACTGAATGAAAATAAACTGAATCATATATACACAACTTGCCGAGTAAATCACTGGCCACCAAAGAAATAATCCATTACAAATATTCAACACCTGAATAAATTACACCTGAAAGTTGTACCGAGAAGTCTGGGTGACAAGCCCTAAATAAAACTGAAACTGATACAAGATTCCTACTTTAGGAATGAATGAAAGATGCGTCTAATCCAAACTCCTGCTAGCATCCACATATTCCGCAGCTCCGTGTCCCTGGAATAGAATATCAATCTTGGCGTCCCTGTGGCTGGACACCTAAAAGGTTTTGAAAATAATTTTATAGCAAGGGTTAGAACCCAAAACATTTTGAAAATATTTAACAAGTGAATTAACTGCAGTAATTTAAAATGCATGAATGCGCTTCATATTTAAGTTAGTGTCGCACTCCCTTGTGGACATTCTCACCTCTCCACTATTGTGCACACCTACCGGTTACCTTAACCCCACCTAGTTGTGCTACCCCGTCCAACTAGTCCTGGTATAACCTTCCCTTGCCATACTACTCTAACCCGAGTATAATGATTCCTGAATTATAAGTTATTTCATAATTAAATTAATTAATTCCTCTTAAATAGTAGCATATAATCGTATCACAAGTTATATAAAGTAAATACATCACACACTGTATTATTACCCGTATATAATATTTACTACCATTATATACGTACCTTTGCCACAAAATACACACATATAACATACGTATATCCATCCCTTCGAGTATACCCTCGCCGGATGATTCCCTTTAAAATGCTATCTCACTAGGGGTACTCATAAAACCTAGTTCCCCAAGTTGGAATCGTTCACCAACTTGGCCCAAAATATAAACGTAGTGGAGGAGGTCATATTCCTTCCCTGAAAGTGAGATAAATACCTCACCCATATATACCGGACGCTATGACCTGGGGATATACTCGCCCTACTCCTCAAGCTAGGGGATTCACCCACATCGCGCAACCTCCCTTGATAGCACTAGAGTACATAAATTGAATAAATATCTAGTCACTGATATTTAATATCACACACAATATATACACGTATATATATACTATCACTACACAGTATATATATAATATGAAGCCCGGCTTTATCGTGTACTCAAAATCCCGTACACTAGCCTGTAATTTCCTGAGTCTGTGGCCCGACTCAACATAATTAGTTTTCTCACTTAATCATTTATCATCTTCCCGAGTTTATGGTCCGACTCTAATATAATTAATTCACGCCTCAATCAATATAATACTTTCCCCGAGTCTATCGTCCGACTCTAAGTAAATTAATTAACAAACCTATTAATTTAATACCTCCCCGAGTCTACAATCCGACTCTAATTAAATTAATTAACACACCTATTAACTTAATACCTCTCCGAGTCTACAATCCGACTCTAATTAAATTAATTATTACACCCATTAATTTTATACCTACCCGAGTCTACAATCCGACTCTAATTAAATTAATTATCACACCTATTAATTTAATACCTCCCCGAGTCTACAATTCGACTCTAATTAAATTAATTATCACACCTATTAATTTAATACCTACCCGAGTCTATAATTCGACTCTAATTAAATTAATTAACACACCTATTAATCTAATACCGATCCGAGTCTGTAGTACGACTCTCATTTAATTAATTTACACATTAATTAATTTATACCCTTCCCGAGTCTACAATCCGACTCTAAATTAATTAATCACAACATCAATTAATTTAATACTTTTTCGAGTCTACCTTCCGACTCTACCTTCATTAATTAACACATCCATTAATTTAATAACTTGGTGTCACTCAACCATTATCCCCGGACTCTCTCACTTGGCCCATAACTTAATATTTCCCGAGTCTATGTTCCTATCACAAGAAAACACACAATAGGCATTCACAACCTAAGTAATCCTATAAAATAATAGGTATTTACACAAGCCAATTATTCATACTTGTACGTAATATATTTCTCTCTAATATTCACCGTACTTGTTTTTCTTTACAAATTTATTCACATTCGTATTAATTCAACTATTCACACAACTCTAAGGGTCCTAGTTACCCCTTGTTATATCAATTCAGTAGTTACCCTTGTTAACCCACTGACCTAACGAACTTAAGCTCGCTCACGCTTTTCCGTATTATATTCTTATCATCTCGAATTAGAGTACGTCATAATCAAGCCTATGAATCTCCACTTTAACTCTCTCACAAAATTAAAGTCTAGCACTCAATAATAGACCTAATTCCATATCATTATTCCATCAATATATTTCATCAAGGTCCCAACCACTTCACCGATAAAATTTTAGACATTTGAGGCTTAAAAAGAAAAATCTCAAATTTTCTAGCAGATTAAACACCCTCTAGTAAAATTTCGATTTCTCCCTCTACAGAACTCCGATTGACCTGATTCCAAGTTCATTGGATAGATAAGAGGAATAACTTTCCAAGAATGTATGGTTAATACTCTAATTTGAAGTAAAATTCAAATAGCACACGTTTAAAGTCACACCAAAATTCTGGCAGATTACTATGTTGATATATGAAACACCCTGTAGTAAAATGTAGATTACTCCCTCTAAAGAACTCCAATTGACCTGATTCCAAGTTCATTGGATAGCTAAGAGAAATACCTTTCCAGGAATATATGGTTCACACTCTAACTCGAAGTGAAACTCAAATGGCATACGTTTAAAGTTGTGTAAAAAATTCTGACAGATTGACATCTTGTGTTCATCAATCAAACCCTAAGTCATTCAAGAACATGTTCTTCATCCAAGAACTCATAAAGATTCCATGTTAATCATCAAATATATTCAAATTTTATTTTATCTTTACTTAGGGATATATAATACACCTATTTCTTACTTTGAATCTCAGCCAAGTATTCCATTAACAAAACCCCATTTTTTGTACCCATTTATCCCCAAAACGGATTTTAGTATACACATCACTAAAATATGAATTGGATATCACAATTTAGGAGTAAAAACAGTTAACCACTTTCCTGGAGTTACTCGTAGGGTCTGATCCGTTGTTGATGTCCCTTAACTTGTCTCCAATAACCTCCAATTTGCTCTTGATTTGCTTTCCCCCAAATCCCCTCTCAAACCCTAGGTTTAGAGTTATGTTGGTTGCTATTCCTTAATCTCCCAATTAGGTTAAAAACCCTTAATCCCGTTTTTAGCCTAATGGGCTTAATTAGAATAGCCCAAATCACCCCATGTGGGCCCGATTATGCCCAAAAATGTCCCGAGACCCAATTACTACCTCCGGGTATTTTTTTTTTGACTATCTCGACCCATCCGGACACAACCGCACACTCAGAATTGGCATCCGAATTAATTTATAAAAATCCTTATCACACACCCAATTTAGTCTATACCGACTCCGGTCTGGGATAAGTGCATACCCCGTCATTAATACCTGAAATGACGTAATTAAATTATTACTATTCACTTAGTAAATAAATTTCCCTAAACATTAACCATTCACTCCCCGATTAATATTTAAATATATATATTGCCATAATTAATTCAATTAAAATTACAACACACAAGTAATATAAAATTCTTGAATTAATTAAATATTAAATGCACAAAAATACGGGGTGTTACATTTGAGTTAAAAAATCGGGAATGGCGAATTTAAATTATTACACACTGTTAGTTTAACGTGATAAATGGATCCAACGTCCTAGTTTTCACGCTCCCTTGATTGTATCTCTCGTAGTCTTACTTTTTATTTGTGTTGCTTAGTTTAATATTACATCTCATCTTTAAACCCATTTCGTCTAGTTGGAACATCATAATAATTTTTTTACGAAAAAAAATCCTCATGGGTTCGACCCGTACTTACACTCGCTATTCTATAATAGCCCGTGCACTTGCGGTATTTTATAAAATTGACAACACTCAGGAGTGATTTTCAAAGTAAGGTTATGGCCTCGATTTATAGGGCCAATAGGCTGCCGATTGGCGTGGTCCCAGACCTGCCTATTGTCTTAAAACCCCAGACACCCTGTCGATAGGTAGGGTCCTAGGGCTGCCATTCAGTAGGTTTTTGAAAAAATGGTGGTAAAAGGCTAATCATAAGTCAGAATTGCACACGGGATGGACCATTGGAAATGGTATTCAGATCCTTTTAATAATTCATGAGCCACTCGCGAGTTCAGGAGTTTACCGAGGTCAAATGGGGCCTAGAAGCACCCATTGGTAACTAAACATGAATTCTCGGAGGAAAACGGATCGTTAGTTTGAACAATAAGGCCGATTCGGGATGTCCCATTGGACAAGGGTATTCAGTTCCATTAAATATTTCATCAGCTTCATTTGTATTGAAGAGTTAACCATGGCCAAACAGGGCCCGAAATCACCCGATGACTCTTTGGAGTAAAATGGGTCGTTCATTCTTAATGCAATGCAGATTTGTGCACGCGGTGGACCTCTAGAAAGGGTATTTAGAGCACTTAGAATATTCATTCATCTTTTCTCGAGCTGAAGAGTTGTCATGGGTCAAACAGGGGTTGGGAGCGCTCAATGGCCTCCAGATTTGTTTTCGATTTGAAGATGATTATTCGTTCGTACCGTTTGGCCAATTTGTGCATGGGCCGAACTATTGGAAAGGTGATTCAGATATCTTAGAAGATTCATTAAGCTTTCACTTAGATGATAAAGTTGACTGGAGTCAAACGGGGCTTGGAGTGCTCGGTGGCCTCTAGATCAGTTTTTGATAGTAAAATGGACCGTTCGTTCGAACCGTAAGGTCAATTTGTGCACGGGGCTGACCATTGGAAAGGGGATTCAGAGTCCTTCAAAGATTCATTGAGATTTTTCTTAGATGATAAAGTTCATCGGAGTCAAACGGGACCCCAAGAGAGCCAGGTGGCCTCTAAATTAGTAGTCGGAGTTGAATGAATGGGTGTTAGGGACCTAAGGAGGTGTTTAGGGGTCCTAGGATGGGGCATCTACACTTATAATTAGCATATCTCTTTTATTATAGTGTTTATATTGGTGAGTATTCCCATGCTAGATTCATCCTCCTATGTGATTCGAGAATCCCTTTAAAAGTTGGTGAAACAATGTAAAGGTTAGTTTAGTTAGTCCTAAAAAGGATGGGGTTGAATGCAATAAAACAATATTGTTATTAGTGATAAACTAAATGTGAAATATGGAGTGGTAATGAAGTGATAGTACGGATATGTAATGACACGGATAATGAATGAGCATATGGGTGTGTGCTGAGAGAGAACACTCTTACCTATGCATGCTGAGGGGGCATGACTTTTATTTGTCCATCATGTCAGATAGGGGTGCACACGGTTCGGTTTGGATCGGTTTTGGTACTAATCCGAGAACCGAACCGACCTGGGTTGGTTCCAAATTTTTGGAACCAGAACCGAACCGACTTTAATAAAGAACCGAACCAAACCGAACCAGTGGTTCCCGTATTGGATCAGATCGATTTTTGGTTCCAAAATCATATTTCATAACTAATTTTTTTTAAGATTAATGTGTTTCATAATTAATTTTTTTAAGGTCAAAATTAATTTTGACCTCAATAACTTAAGTTAGAAACTCAAATAATCACAAAAATATAAATTACAAGTGTTAAATATATTAAATAAATATATATATGTAATTATAAATCGGTTCGGTCCCGGATTGGCTCGGATCGGATCGGATCGGTTTTCGGATCGGATTGGGTTTTTTTACCCTGGAACCGAGAACCGAACCGATGTATTATTTTTTTTTCAAAACGGATCCGAACCATTGAGCAAAAAAACCGATCCAAACCGAACCAATGCAGTCGGTTTGGTTCGGTTTATCGGATTTTCGGTTTCGTTGTGCACCCCTAATGTCAGATGCTCCTTGTACTAGCCACAGGAAATGAAATCATACAAGAACAACATTTGTAGGTTCATGGGCATGCCTAACTTAATAAGAATTTTTTGTATGACAAAACAAGTAATGTAAATTGGTTGAAAGTAAAGGAGAAAATGTAAATTTTGGAATGTAATGGTTGTATTGTAAATAAACTTGCAACAAATTGGATCAAAGTAATATTACATTACTAAAAATTAAAGGATAAAAGGTACAAAAGAAGATGCTAAAATTTAAAGGATAAAATGTAAAGACATAGGTTTGTTTGATCGTTTAGAGAATTCTTTTGTCTTCGTCAAGGGCTGAATTTATAGTTGTCTACAATGACTAACTTTCTTTGGCCCCAAGAAACTTCTGGTTTGAATTTTGGCTCCAGGTAACTTCCACTTTAAATTTTAATTAATTATCTATAATAATAACTCATGCTTGCCTCCAAATAGCCTCCGATTCGAATTCAACTAATAATCTCTTTAAACCACTCACTGCTTCCACCATATATTCCTATAAGAACCACCATATAATCACTATTATGAGAACCCCCACTGAACTAAAACTGGAGAATTATCACGGTAAAAAATCTTGAGAAGGTAGACTTGTCATGGTAAAAAATCGTGACAAGTTTTGGAGTGACAACTTCTTTGTCATGGTCAAAGTTCGTGACATGATTTTCACTTATCATGGACTTTGACCATGACAAGTCTGTGAAAAAAAAGCTTGTCACGGACTTTGACCGTGACAAGTCTGTGATAATTGTTTGCTTGTTACGGACTTATCACGATCAAAGTTTCATCGAGTTTGTCTTTATCACGGACTTGTCACGGTCAAAGTCCATGATAATACTGGGCAGATTTAAAAAAAATGTTGGGCGGTATGGCCACTTCCACTGCCCAACCGTATGTTTAATCTGTTACAAAAGTATATATCTCAAGAAACATTCATCCATTCATAAAATCTAAAGCCATACACATTAATTCAATCGTATTATCAAACAATAATAAAAAAATAATATTCAATATTCAATATTCAATATTCAATATTCAATATTCAATATTCAATATTCAATATTCATAACCAACAAATACAAATGAAATTGTAATAAATAATTATCACGGGGTTGGGTTTTCAACAAGTCGAAGGAGGAAGGCAGTCCAAAATACAAACGAATTGAGATAACCCTCAATATCCCGAATGCTGCATTGTTCGTCCAACCACAGGTGTTCATTCTTTTATTTTTGGGCACAATATGCATGATGCAAACCCTTGCCTCAATTTGGGTCAATGGACGTTGATGCACCAAAGTATCCGGGTGTGTGTCGAGGTCCCTCAACCCCCTAGCTATGGGCACGCCGCCTCGTGTGTCTATTATATACACACTCGGCCAACTAATTTTTAACATAGGTCGTTCGACGGGGTAAAGGTGGCGAATGGATAATATGGAGGCGATGAGTAGGTGAGTATCTGTGAGGGGGTCCGTATCGGTGACGAGGGTGAGATGGATGGAGCAGTGGCCTCCTCGTCTACCACTTTCCCCTTTCCCTTACATGAGGTGGATCCCAATTGATGCTTCATGTAGTCGAACATATTATGGATCATTTGCTCCAACCTTTCTAACTTCTCACCATGGGTGTCCACCTCGTGAGCCAACCTAATATTTCTCATCTCAATCCTGGTGATCCTCGACTTCTCAACCCGAGCAATCACCCCCTTATCCGCCTCTTGTGATCCACCCCGAGCACTTGGCTTAGTGCATCCATATCCAAAGATGCCTTATCGGCATCAAACTGGGAGTTTTGCTCTTCCTTAAGCTTAGCCTCAAATGACAAAAAGGCACACGATTAGACAAGTTAATAAAAAAATTATAACATAATTAAAAAAAGTATACAATTTTAAGATATTTTTATAACTTCCAAATTTGGTTGCCACGCTCGGGGACACCTCCCTATCCTTCCCCTTTTTTGTTCGAATTTCCACATAGGCATCAAGCCTATGTGGTCTACCCTTAGGGCCACTCCCAATCTCCTGAAATAAAATAATGCAAAATTAGTAAGTTATGCAAAATAATGCCAAATTAGAATAACATAAGACTAAAATTAAAGAAAATTAAAAACTTACCATCTTGTGCTCCACCTCGGCGTAAGACGTATGCCCGGAGTCACGTCGACCTTTTTGGCCCAATTTTCCCTCTCCGATATATGAGAGGACAGCACCCTATCAGAGATCTCATTGTCAACAAACTGCTACCAACTTGCCAATGAGATTGGATCCTTCGGTGGTACCTTGTCCCTAAGCCTCAAGATGGACTCCTGGTCGTGGCCAAAGTACCATGTGCGCATGTTTTTCTTCCACATTTTGTATTGATCTCTCAATTATTTGAACGTGGTGTCGCGGATATGTGGGGGCAAGCTGAATTGTTCTTGTCAAACAAATACAAAACAAAAATAAAGTGAGTTAGTTGTGTTTAAATTATAAAAATAACAAAATATAAATATAAATAAATAAAGTGAATAACTACCTGTAATCCCCCTAGATGGCCATCTTGAGCTCGTAGGACACCTTCCTCCAATTTGTGTACTTAGGGTCGACAATCGTCTTGAGAAACTCCAGGGCCCTAGCCTGTAATGCCGTCTTGTTCTTGATGAGGGACCCAAATTTTCCCAATTTTGAGGGCCTAACGGTCGACGAGCCTTCCTCACCTCCGCTACCCTGTCGCCCTGATGAAGACATTTCCTGCAAAAAATATTACTATTAGTAGAAACATGTATATGAGAAAATGACCAAATCCAAATGAATAAAAACATTAAATTGTCATTCGATAATAACAAAGCACTTGAAAAATACGTGTTAATGACATTATAAGAATACAAATCCATAGCATAAACCAAAGTAAGTACTGTTTCAAATAATTGGAATAATTATTACAAATCTAAATATTATTTCAAATTTGGATCATGTCAGGGACTTTGAATTAATGCTTAAATTACTTAAAATCCAAATTAACATAAGCACTAACCAAAAAACCAATTTTGATTCAAATCCATAGAAACTTATCAAGTCCAAATGAATTAAAATCATTAAACTATCGTCTGATAATAATAAACCACTAGAAGAATCTAAAAATTATTTCAAATAATTGGAATACTTATTACTAATCTAAAAATTGTTTCAAATTCAGGTTATCATCTAAAATGGATTGATATTCGGTAGGAGTAGCCAAGTCATCCACACTTTTGGTTAGAGGCTCTGGCGCGTGTAGGACGATTGACCACGGCTCGTTATTGATATACTCTGAGTAAAACACTTTCTTGACCTTTTGAAAAGCACAAACACACAGCCCATCACTCACGTGCTCGTTTATCTTTAACTTAGACAAGTCAACCATGTTCAAATTGGTACTAGGATCAACTTTACAAGCATTTTTATCCTCAACTCTTACCGAATCACAGTAAAATACAAGCTCTTTGAAGCTTATATAGTCCAATTCAAGTATATTCCGAATGACACCATAGTAAGTCATTTAAGCTTCAACGAGTTTTTTATCTTTCGCGCTCGCTCAAAAATAAGTAAGAGCCTTGTATGAAATGCCCGAATTCTGTACATTTGTATTTTTCTCGTACACCCTTACACCGAATACTTAACCATTCAATCGATAATTCTTTTACTCGTGTGCCATGAACAAAGGTCCAGTGGCTAGACGAGCAAGCCTTTATGTCGCATTGCCCGTCTTTATAAGCTAAGATTATAGAAAATTAGTTAGATTGGTTTTAAAGCTTTCTTGTAATGTGACATTTAATAGGAGACATTCTCATTGTAATTACGTCACGTGACAATCATATTCTAAATTCACTATCTGATTGTGTCATCGTTCTTCATTTTTTATTATTTTCACACGCCTCATATTTCCTACATTGATCGTGATGAACGTATTACGAAATTAATTATGCATAAACATTAAAATAATATAAAAGTTAAAATAATATGAACTTACATTTTTCATTCTTCGACATCTTCATCTATGACAAATAGATAATGAGCTACTTGTTCATGTTGTAAACTCCTTAATTTCACTCGCTTGCCCGTCACTTGACCACCCTCATCGACGAACTGATCACTATTATCCACGCTGCTTAGGTCAGGAATATATTCTCAAGTGTAGATTAATGACTCCACAGTGATGTATTCCTCTATAATTGATCCTTAAATGTATCATGTATTCTTGACGTAATCTTTGAAAACTTTCATCAATCTTTCAAACAGATACATATAACGATATCTGACTAGGCCGCAAAGAAGCTCCTTGTCACATAAGTTTACCAATAAGTGAAAATTTATGTCAAAATATGACGGGGGAAAGTACTTCTCCAACACACAAATCGCTTAGATTATAGATAATTTTGTGGCCACTATGTCCTCTTGATTAACTACCTTCTCATATAAAAGTGTGAAGCAGATGCTAATTTGCATAATAGCCCTTCGCAAATCCTTGTGCCTGGAGAAACGTTGTTTAAACAATAGAGGAACCAATTGCTTGATCACATGCCAATCGTGGGACTTACACTTATATAAATCGTTGGTATCACAATTCACTATCCTTTATAAGTTGGATGAAAAATTAAATGGAATCTTCAAATTATATATTGTGTCTAAAAGCACCTTTCTTTCCTCACTCGACAAAGTAAACACACCTGGGGGAATTATTATCCTTCCCCTACATATTCTTTTAACCATAGTTGTGGCTTAAGTTTCAAAGATTTAATGTCTTTTCATGCTTTTTCCATCCTTTGAATGACTCCCCCCAAGGCATGTGCCCACAATATATTCAGTGATGTTCTTCTACGCATGCACCGCATCCAATACATGGCGCACTGGGTTACTCTTCTAATAAGGGAACTCAAATAAAATTAACCTCCTAGACCATGACTTTCTTGTCGCAGTTTCATTCCCAGTTGGGGTCTTCTTATGCTTGACATTCATCAATTTAGGATTTTTACATGGCATATTAGGGCGACAATTAGAAGACTTATTTTGAATTTCTGAACTTGAAAGTTTTCTCGAAAGTAGCCTATGTTCAACCCACCTGGTAAAAAATTGGAACCTTTCTCAAATCTAAAACTATGAGCAGGTGGTAGAAACCTCCCATGGAAATGGATAACTATTATGCATACCCCATCTTAACATATGTAGTTCAACTATTTTCCACTCAAACAATTTACCATTCCTACACTCAGCACACGGACAAGGGAAATCTTCATCATTATGACATCTTTTTCCATACTCCAATAATTCATTAGCACCTCTGCAAAATACATCCCCTAGTCTATTTGTCTCACCCATACACTCTCTCTATAGAGGATATCCTATCACAGCTACTACAAACAATCACCTTTTATGGGTAAGAATCTTATATTCATGGATTAGTATAAACAAAGGTGTGAAAATTTAGCTTCCAATAAATGTTTTACTACAATATTAACATTTCATCTTTCGGTGTTATATTATAAAAACAATATGAATCCTATTTCCCGTATCTCCTCTAAAGGGTGAGTGGTCCTATCCCATTCGAAATCGCATATATCTGTAATATACTGAGCAGTTCATCCACATTGATCCAATTTGAGGAAAATTCGGCTGCATATCCCTATAGTTCTCCAAGTACATGATATAGATTTGCAAGTGTACATGTTATTTCAATTTATCAATTGAAATAACACCTAATACTGCATCACCCAGTATGTGACCATAGAACATTAAGAGACAGCAGGAGAACTTCTCCCAAAAGTTAATCCATTAAGAACATTATTATACAGAAACTATGCTATCCCAAACTGTCCAAATGGGACAGTTCGAGATATCTAATTACATGGGTAATGACTATCAAACCGGTATAAGGTCTATTGAATGCGTACGCATAAGAGATATAAGACTAGTATAAATGAAAATAATTTTTCTTATATTTCCATGGTAAGTATGTTTCATTTCTATTTGGTAGTATCACAATACCATAGAGTTTATTTGGTAATTAGCGTTGATTATAAGATTGTTTCCCACCATGTTATTATATCACATGGGTAAAATATAATTTATTGTAATTTTGAATCATCAAATAATCTTTATAGTGATGATTTATACATTGTTATGTTTCATTTCTCATCATTAATCATTTAACATCAAGCTTTTAAAATTTATAGTATATTTCATTTTTGTCTTATTTATATTTTCATAGTAAATATGTTATATTTCCGTCTTAATTATATTCGATAGAATCACAACCCTTAATGTTAAAAATGCTTAGGGCCAACCAACTCAATGTCCATCTAAATATTCAAATTCACCAGTCAACAATAATTCAAATAATAATGAGAAATATTATAAATGTCTAGGGCCAACCCACATCACATGTCACTATTCGGTAGTACGACAACCCTAATTATTTGAAATGCCTAAGGCCAACCAACTCAATGGCCATATAAATGTTCAAACTCACTAGTCAACAACAAATCAAATAATATTGCGTAATATTCAATAAATGAAAAATATTTTAGCGCATTAAGGTGATATCATTTTTAATTTAGCTCAACAACAAATCAAATAATATTGCGTAATATTCAATAAATGAAAAATATTTTAGCGCAATAAGGTGACATAATTTTTAATTTAGCACAATAAATAATAAGGTGACATCATTTTTAAATTATCACAATAAATAATAAATTAGCATGACAAATGAATAATGAATTAGCACATTAATAATAATGTCAGAAATTATAGAAAGTACGAAAATTAAATGAGTGCATGTGTTTGTCTGTGTTTGAAATCATTTTTAAGGTTTGAAATTAATTTCATCTGATATTAATCGATTTGCAGAATTGTTTCTAGGTTTTCTTAGGGGTTTTCATTTGAAATTAATGTATGTATGGTGTGGTGTGTGTGCGCGCAATGTGGTATGCATGTGTTTTTGTGGTGCAGTGTGTGTGGTGTAGGGTGCGTGTGTGGTGTTAAGGGGAGAGAGAGATGTACTTGAAAGTTGTAGGAGAGAGAGAGGAAAATGTGATCGGAGAGGAGGAGTCGCACATGAGAGAGAGAGAGAGAGAGAGAGAGAGAGAGAGAGAGAGAGAGAGAGAGATGTGATTGCTAAATGGAAAATGGTGTTGGCAGAAGGGTTTAGTTAAATGAGTTTTCACGGTGATGTCAAGGACTTTGACCTATAGAACTTTTAATCTTATCATGGTCAAAGTTCATGACATGGTCGTGACAAATTTGTTATTACAGTCAATGATCGTGACAAGACTGTGATAAGCTGTTGTCATGGTCGTGTCACGGTCATTGACCGTGATCGTGACAACACACATGTGTTTTGTTGTCATGTTTTTTGATCGTGATAACTCTGGCTGGTTAAAGAGTGACAAAAACTCAATTTTGGTGTAGTTACCCACTTTCACGGCCAGTGACACATGGTCATCACGTCATTTTCTTTTTTAAAGGGTAATGATTCGAGAACTGTGTGTTTAATGATATTGTCAAATGTTCGGGAGTTGGGTTATAGATTGAGAAGGTGTTAGGCACCTACCCTTCCCTTTCGATCTCAAATGTAGATCCAAAGTATTTGTATTAGCATGTTATTATGTGCAATGGAATATGAGATGTGCAATGGAATATGAAAGGAAAATAGTTAATATATACATAGACTGTGCAATGAATATGAGATGTGTGTAGTTAAATTTAGACAATGGATAAATATGTAAAAAGTTAGACTTGTTCACTCGGATGACAATTAGAGTGGGCCTACGTACTCGCGCAGAGCGATTCAAAGTCCATGTAGCTTGTGGGTAAATAAGAGGGATTTTACCTCCTATGGAGGCTTGATGTAAGAGATCTAGACTTTCTTTGATCTTTTAAGGTGTATTCGAGTGAAACAAGGCCGGATCAAATGATATAAATTATTTTATATTCATGAAAGAACTTAAATAAGTTGGATTCACTCATAATCTTTTAAAGACATTATTTCCATAGTCTCGATTTTACATCGAGTATTTCGTATACCGCTACAACTGTCGAGAGAAGCTCACGATCATTTGTTCAAGACGACGAATCCAAAATCATGTTTCTTCAACAAGAGACATCTATGTGATTGATTTTGGTAAGAATTGTGTTTAAGTTTTGAATTTGGTTTAAGATTGTATTGTGATATTTTTCGAAACTGCTTTTTATCAAAATGAGGCATTTTTCTAAGTAAAAATATTTTTTGGAAATCCTATAGACGATCTTTTTAAAATATTATTTTTTCTCTTTTGTCGTTCAAATGTCAAGGCAATGTCGTTCAAACAACATTCAAAAGTTGTTCAAATGACCCCATCTAACAACATCACATGTCGTTTGACAAGTCGCGCGAAGGGTCGTTCCTTTATTGCTTCAAACGACCACCTACTATTTTATGTTTTTATAGGTCATTTATTTGGCCATTACTAATGACATATAATGTTGTTTAAATGACATTGAGAAGTCATTCTAATAACATGTGCTGCCTTAAGTATTTTACTTTGCTATAAATACCTATTATGGAAGAATTTTTCATTGAGACTTTTGCAAAACGAAAACTGAAAATCGGCAAAATTTTAGTCTTCACTTTCAGGGAACAAAACTTTGTTTTTGATTCACACAAAAGATACCATATATCTTGGTGAATCATTTGGAACCCAAAAACACTTCTTGTTGAGGTTTCTCTTGTAGAGACGATTTCTCTACTGCTGGATTGATAGTTCTTGCGAGGCTATTTGCTGACAACTGCGATCATTATGGATACTCATGGGTATTCACTACTGAAGGAGGAGCTGCAGTTCTTGAGGAAATATTTGCTAGTGCTAGGCTGCAGTCTATGTGGATATACCGCAGGAGATTCATTACAAATTTCATTATGTAATTGTAAGTTGAGATTTATGTTAGATAGTGAAATAAAAGGTTTTACCCGAAAGATTTTTTTCCTAAAATTAGTTTGTCCTTTGATTTGTGACTGCATGTTTGATTTATCCACATAGATGCACGATTAGGGTTTAATTAATTTGGATTGAAGATTGACTCTAATTAAATAAGTTTAAAATTGAAAATTTGCGATTCCCAAAAATAATTGATATCATGCATCCTCAAAAGTGTATTTGATGATGAAAGAATGACTAAACTTCCAACATTAAGAAAAAAATAGTAGATAAAATCCCCGGATCTAGTGGTTCTCTAGCCTATATGAAAGTATTTCATGATTTTGAAGCTGTTGTTTTAGTTTTTGGACGTTTTGTGAGAATAAAGGTGAAAATGAGTGAATATGTAGAGGATTTGACTTGATTTTTAGAGATCCGTCTTCTTTAATGTGCCTATGTTTCCCCTATTGGTGGAATCAAAGTCAACATAGTTTGGAAATTACCTTTAGAGAAAATTCAAGCCTAAAAGAAGGAAGGAATAAAGAAAAGAGTATCCAGGGGTGGTGTTGCAACACAATGCCACCCTTTTATATCAAGACTTCAAAATAAAAGGTTGAGAAGCAACGTACCTGTAATATTACACATGCCTAGGATCAACCTTTTTGGAGTGGATCCAAATTTACTTTAAGATAAAGTACCTTTAAAGGAAAAAGGAAATATGAAAGTGATGAAAGGGATTTTTTGATTTCTTTTGGGTTTAAATGAGCAAGAAGGAAGTTAAGGCTTTGGGTGATAACTCGTGACTTAAGCTTGGAAGGGGCTTTGAAGGTAAAAGGAGAGAATTTTGGGGTCTTTTTCTTTGAGAAATCACTTATGGGTAAAAGTTAGGATTTAAAGGTGGATCTAATGCTTGGTGAAATGGTGGTTGAGAGCTCTTTTTATAGGAAAACTACCTGGGATGCAGGATTGATTAGTCCTCTGACACGACCGATCAACTATGGTAACTGTACACTAAGGACCGATCGGTCAAGTGCATTTTCCCTGGATTTGGGGCTTAATATAGGCCAGTATGGTTTTATTTAGATGATTTATTTTTGGGCCACTTAGGATTTTGGGACTTCTAGTGAGGTTTTTGGAGTTTCCTTGGGGCTTTGAATTTATTTGGGCCTTTTGGAGGCCACGAAAAGTAGTGATATATTTATGGATCAAAGTGGGGTGTGAGTCACTTAACAACGAAGTTCATTTCTGGACGCACATTATTGTTAAGAAAGTCACTCACTGTACAATCGTGGATGATTTTTTTTATGGGAATTTCGGGATTATACTTCCTTGAAGAGTTCATTTTGATGAACATTCTTTCGGGATTATTGTGAGAGGATTTTAATGCTTGCTTAACTGGCTTCCTGAAGTTTTGGGTATTTTAACATTTCTAAGAGATAATGTTGTGTTATGATATACCCCGACAATGTTTTATCATTTCTGAGAGATAATGCTCAACTGGCTTCCTGAAGTTTAATTGGAACCATCTGCACGAGACAAGTTTTTTTTATGAAACACCGATTTTATTAGAACTATCCTCACGGGATGGGGTGTTTCGAAAAAACACCATATTGATTGAAACCATCCGTAAGAGACATGGTGTTTTCATGAAACATCGGATTGATTGAAACCATTAGAATCAAATAGGTGTTTTGATGTAGATTGGTTGAATAATCTTCATTAAATGAGGTGTTTTGACGAAACACCTGATTGATTAAAACCGTTTGAATGAGATGGGGTGTTGTGATGAAACACCAAGTTGATTGAAATTGTCCACATGAGACAAGCTATTTGTAAGAAACACCAGATTGATTAAAATAGTCTGCATAAAACAAGGTGTTTAAACTGTAGGGGGTGTCCCCACCAAAGATTGATTAGCCAAATTGATCCTACACTTGGCAAGTAAGGAAGGAAGACAATGATCACTAGGGGGCGCCCCCATGAAGACCTTCCGCAGACATTCCTCGAAGGACCCCTCTCGAAGGCCAAAGCTATTTGAATAATGATATCTTGTAATATAGAGAAGAGTGTAATTGATTATGTTTTACATTTATTAATCAATCTTTCTTTGTCATATGGGGGAGGTTGTTCGGTACCCTCGAGGGACTATGCCTAGTAGGGCATAGGAGAGCTTATATGCTCTATCGAATGACATCCTCTTAGTAACCTCATAGGGACATGGTTTGGAGGATTGAGAGTAAGGAAACATTAGGAATGCAATAACCAACCCTCTTGACACACTTGGGTAAAACTTTATATAGTACAAGTGGTTGCTCGAGACACTTATAGCCGAGATACCATGATTCAAACCTATTTGGGGGAACCTCCTCGAGGAACCCCAATTTTGTATCTTTGGCTCAGAGACAGTTCTTAGCTAATAAAAAACATACTAACTTCCTCGAGCCACCTGTCGGACGAGCCACCTCAAGCTATACATCATCCGCCCGATTGAAGTGATTACACATCTAGAGGAGTCATTGTTCATCCACTTTGTGATGTCATAACATCTGACATTGAGGAACTCAAAATCGTAGCACTCAATTGATATTATCCTTAGGACGATAGACCTAGGCCATCAAACCTAATTTCCTAATCTTTTTGAGCCAATCCTTTGAGCTATCACGTTACATCCCTCATTAATGCCGCCATGCTTCTGACATGTTAGGTAGTTTGTTGCCAAAATATGATATCCCATGCCTTTAATCTAGTATCTTGGATATTAATATGATGGTACTTCAGAATTTAAGACTTGTCAATCACATTCAATACAAACAAGGTTACTTGAGTAACCTTGCCTTCATATAAATAGTGTAATCAAAATAGCTTACGAGGATGACAATCTTGATACCTAATTGCTGTCGGATTTTTCTCATATACGAGAGCTTCTGTGAGAGAACATTTATTGTCCAAACATTCTCCTTACATCCATTAATACCCATATCATTGAGCATTAACTGAGTTTTCAAGTTCTTGCCTTGCCTTTATTATGCCTGGAGTGATTACTCTTTCTCCCTCTGACCAAGTCACTTGTTGGTCCCATTTATTTAATGCGTTATAGTGCATTTATGGTGCAAGGATCTTATTTAATACTGGCTTAAGTATTGAACGTTGTTCTCTCTTTCGCACCTCTATCTATCATCAATATTAAATACTGTCCTATGCACTAATCTCTATCTTGATAAGGGTTTATGCCTCGCTTGATACTAACTATATTCCAAGCACCCACATATTATATTTGGTGACTCCGCTGGGGAAGTATTCTATTTTGAAAAGATGCCAGAGGGTAATACTGTCAGGATCATTGATTTTGATATCATACAGCATGAGGAGGATGAAGATATAATTGTATTGCCTGAAGGAGTGAGAATGACGTGAACGGAGCCCGGCACATCTTCTAGTGGTGTGACGGAGATGACATACACGCTATCAGGAATAGGCTCAGTGAAAATTTTGGGACTCATGGGGTAGTTTGTGGAGTTTATCAAAACCCCAACGGCCCAGGCAATGTTAGGAATTATCGGAAGAGAGAACTCATTCATGACCCCACAGGCATGGTTCTATCTCCCTCCGTTATGGGTGGAGTTACCACTTCTATTTTCAATAGTGTTCCCCCTGCTGCTCCACCTACTTCGATAATGTACCTCCCACTATTCCACCTCTCTCCATTCTACCTGTAACAATAGGACCTACAACTCAAGGCCAGGGAATGGCCTCAATGGCACATACAAGAATTGGAGGTGCCAGTAAGAGTACGCCAGTTATGTTAGCTATGCCAGCTATCATGATAATGATGCCAATTAAATCCCCACCATCTAGCCTAGAAGAGATGAAGAAAGAGATGTTAAATTTTTTAGCAGTGTCTAAAACTGGAGATAGTTCCTTGATGTATGATGACTTTCGTACTCCATACCCAGAGTAATATAACAATGAACTCTACCCAGTAGGGTATATTCCACTAATATTTGAAAAGTACATGGGGAAAGGTGCGAACCTTAAAGATCATGTGAACAAGTTCATTCAAAGACTTAGGGACCATTGTAATGACAAAAAGCTGAGGCTAAGGGAGTTTTCAAAATTTCTAACGGAGAAAGCCTAGACGTGTAACTGCCACTATGCTCCAGGTAGTGTGTCCACTTAGGAAGAATTGCATGTTTTGTTTGTACAAAAGTTCTCTTTGGCTGAGGATGAGTTTACACTTACACAACTAGCACGCGAGAAGGAAAAGCCATGGGAGGATGTTGTTACCTACATCAGGAGGTTTTGCGAGCACTCCCAAGATATAAGGGAGGAAATGCGAGAGGATTAGATCTTGCAAGTATGTGCTAAAGGGATACTGCTAGAATATATATGCCATTGGATCAATGAAATGAGAGAGGGTACGTTCGTGGAATTTCTGTAAGCATAAAGGCACATTGCCTTGGTGGTAAATCCCACACCACCCCTACCTTGTCAAGTTTACTACTAAGTTCATCATCCACTTTAAGGAGGGGAATACCCTCGTGGGTAAATTATGCAGACGATGGAGGTAGAGGGGAAGGCAGTGGCGACTGAGGAAGAAGAGGCAGAGGCAGAGGCAGAGGCACTAATATAAGGTTCGAAGGCGAGGGGGATCCTCCTGAACTACCATGTTTGATGGAGAAAGATCTAAACCTATATGATCTCATGGTTCGAGAAAAAGTTTGTAGACTAGTCATTGTCAGTACAATGCAATTTTCTCTAGAGAACAGGAAGAAGCTGAACTACTGCGCACTTTACAACAGGGTAAATCACCCGACCAACGTATGTTTTTCGTTGAGGCAATTGATAGATCATCATGTGTGGAAAGGAGACATTAAATTGCCCCAAGGAAATGTGAATGATAATCCTTTGTCGACTCAAGGATTCACATGGCCAGTGCTTTTGATGAAGAAACTGAGCAGCTGTTGAAGGAGTTGTGGCTCCTCAATAAAGAATTTGAGGAGTCTTTGGAAGAATGCACCTATGAGATGCCTCGGCTGGAGCTGGAAGATTAGTCAGACGAAGATGGTAAAGTTGAAACTGACCCCATCGAGAGTCTTAGTAGACAAATGGGGGCCTGTTCTCTAGAGATGGTAAACATTGTGATAGCCTATGATGAGGTTGCTTATAGAGACGTAGAAGAAGTTTATGAACTTGAAGAAGAACAAATAAAATCTTAGGTTGAATGCGCAACAGTTGCATGCTCATAAAATTTTGGTTGGTTCTTCGATTAGGTTGGGCTACCCAAGCACTCATGACTGGAGGCCATTCGAGCCATCCTGGAAATTACTAAGAAGAACATGGCGCCACACCTGAAATGGAATGGGACCATGGACAAGTTAGTGAGGAGATATCTATCTGAGTTAACATTTTTGAAGGCAGATAGGTTCGTTAGTTACCCTCACAATATACCTCTGTATGTTACAACATCCGTGAACGACTGTGTCTTCTCACGTGTGTTATTAGATGGGGGCATCCATTAACATAATGCCCGTTAGGTCTTTCCATGCTACTGGCTTGTCTAAAATAAGAATATTATCACACCTATTGGTAATTTCATAGTAAGACAACTAGTTGTCTAAATCCCTGGGATATGTTAGTGTGGGCATCATACTGGGGAACATTACTTCCCACATTAAATTCCACATCATGGATTGCGAGCCATCATACGATCTGTTGGTAGGAAGGGTGTGGATGCATAACCATGGGTTGGTGCCCTCCACTTATTACCAATGTGCCAAGGCAAACGTAAAGGGCAAAGAGGTGGTGATTAGAGCATCTAAGAAGCCCTTCGCGATGGAAGAATCACACTTTATGGACGCTGCCTTTTACACCGACTTATTCGAAGTGGCGATGGTGGTAACAAAGTATACTGGAGGAATAAGGATTCCAAGCACTTGAGAGAGGGTGCAGGCACCTGATCGACCAGTGATGACATATGAAGAAGAACGTGATATGGAGACAGTGAGGACCCCAAGTTTGTTGAGGAAGTTGGGTGATCGAATGACGCCACACATTGGTCCAACAGAACACCAAGTCCAGACCTAGAGTGTTCTCAGTAGGTTCTTCGCGAGAGAGTTAGAAGATAACTGACAAAAGAGGCCTCATTGAGAGGGAAGCTCTCAGCAGTTGAAGAGAGTGGTGTTTCCTAATGGAAGAATCATCTATAAGTTATGAAGGTGTGGCCAGGTAGCAGAGAGCCTAGACGACAAGGCTGACCCCGTTTATGAATGCTTTTTTATAGACAGCCTAGGGTAATGATTGGTGATTGACAACTCCAATGTCCAATAATTTATTGAAGAGGTAGAAGAAGAGCCTTAGTGCTACAGACCCAGATCGTAAATTTAAGAACTAGAAAAGATAGATTTGGCTAAGGAGGGCAATGACCCTAGACATATATTTATCTCAATGGACTTGAAAGGGGCGCCTAAAGAGGATATAATCAAGTTTCTCCAAGAATTCAAAGACATTTGCATGTGGAAATATATCAAGATGCCTGGGGTGGACAACAAAGTGAGCTTCCATAAGTTGAATGTTTTGTCGTTGGTTATTCTAGTGAAGCGGGCCACTCGAACATACAAGGAAGAGTTAGATATGAAGATCAAGGAAAAAGTTCAAAGGTTTCTTACAACTGGCTTTATCATCCTCATCCAACAACCAATTTGGTTGTCTAGCATCTTGCTCGTGGGAAAGAAAGACAAAAGCCATATCCGAATCTACGTGGATTTCAGGGATTTGAATCGAGCATGCCCAAAAGATGAGTTCCCATTGCCTTCTGTTGATAGCCTGAGCAATGCAATAGAAGGGCATGAAATGTACAGCTTTATGGACTATTATGTGGGGTATAATCAGATCAAGATTAATCCCATTGATGCCGAGAAAATCATTTATTGAATGCCTTTGGGAAACTTTATGTACACATTTATGCCTTTTGGTTTAAAGAACGCAGGAGTCACCTACCAGAGGACCATGATGGCTATTTTCCATAAGATTGTGGAATTTTACGTCGACGACCTGGTAATTAAGTCCAAAAAGGAGACTTCTCACTTGGATGATTTGAGGAAGTTGTTCACCCGATATATAAAGTATAAGTTGAAGATGAAACCTCTTAAATGTTCGTTCATGGTAACAAGTGGAAAGTTCCTCGGGTTTAAGGTGAATCAACAAGGTGTTCAGATGGACTTTAACAAGCAATGGGCCATCCTTGATATGCCAAGGCTAAATTTAGGGAGGGAGTTAAAGAAATTCTTGGGGAAGGTCTCCTATTTGAGGAGGTCTGTACCAGAGCTAGCCAAAGTGATGCATCCACTTATGGGGCTTCTGATAAAAGGCTCCAAGTTTGAATGGGAGCAGATGCACCAAGACGCCATGGACAAGTTAAAATAAATCCTCACGTCCCCTCAAACAATGATTCCCCCAAAAGAAGGTATCCCTTTACGTTTATATCTCACATCTACTCAACGATCTATTGGGCATTACTAGCCCAAGAGATGAACGGTGTGTAGAAACCTATTATTACTTAAGTAGGATTATACATGGGCCTAAGGACAGATACACAAGCATTGAGAGGCATTTTTTAGCCCTTGTATTTGTAGCACAAAAACTCATACACTAACTCGTCATTCACAGTCCATATTGTAACTAAGTGTGACCCAATAAAGTTTTTTCTTACTAGAACTATACTATTAGGTAGGGTAGCCCGATGGTTCTTAATCCTCTCAAAATATAATTTTAAGTGCATAGTGCCTTGAGCCATCAAGAGCCAAGCTTACGTAAACTTGTTAGCGATCTTTCCTTCTGGTACATTCGAGCCACCTGCGGAGGAACTTTCGGGTGATGATTTCCAAGACAACTTTGTGGTAACCAGCTTGGACGAATGGAGCATGGAGTTTAATGGTTCATTAGCTAAAAATAAGGGGGGAGCCAACGTCATCTTAAGGAAGATCGAGGAGGAAATTTGACTATCTTTTAAGTTGGATTTCAAGTGTTCAAAAAATGAAGCCAAATATGAAGCGCTGGTACTATGGTTGTTCGAGGCCCTTAAAAAGGGCATCCATTCCCTCACAATAAAAGGAGACTCCAATTTTATGGTCAAACAGGTGACAATGTAGTTTTCCTTGAAGCACATGAGCTTGTTGCCTTACCGAATAGTTATATAACGATTGCTCGAGTAATTTGAGGTGGTGAAAATCAAAAGGCACCCTCAAACGATGAATTGGAATGCCAATGCTTATGCGACCATTACCCAAATGATTGCTTTCGATGGAGAATCGACAGTTGTTCGAATCACTAAGAGGACAATCCCCTCGACCATACTGGAAATGCTGCCCACAGATGGCAGCGTTGATTAGAGGGATAAAATCAGGAAACAGCCGGAGACAGGTGAGGGCTTGATGAGTTTAATTGATCTCTCACAATATTTATTTCCAGAGGAAACTTATACTACAAAAATAAAGGAGGCTGGCTATCCAGACATGTAAACCTTGAGGAAGCTAAGAGGAGATTAATCGAAGTGCATGAAGATAATTACGAGACCACTGAAGTTCCCTTATACAGAAGGGTTCAAAGAGAGGGTTATTTTTGGCCTTTGATGAGGCAAGACATTGCCTTAATACATACAGACTACGAGAAATGTCGATTGATCTATTAGGTAGCAGAATGCAACTTCATCGATCAACCTCAAGACTAGAGGCAACCATACATGGATTTATTGGTAGATGGAGCGATGCCAAGTAACAAAGATGATGATATGAAGATGAAGAGATGAGAAACCAGATATTATGTCCAAGAATGGCAGTTGTATCGACGAGGCTATCATGACAGTCCTCTGAGGTGCATAAGGGAGAAAAAGCTAAGGAAGTGCTGAAACAAGCCCATGAGCCAGGACCCATTGGCGGCGCCAAACTTTATGATTAACTCATGATGTTGGGATATTACTGGCCTATGATGGAGAAAGACTCAACAATTTTTTTTATAAATTCAAGGCTTGCCAACACCATGGGAACATGATCTATGCTCATTCGTTGGACTTATATTCTCTCTCCACGCCTTTCTCATTTCACACTTGGGTGTTCGATCTAGTAGGGCCAATAAATCCCTCCTCGAGAGGAAATATTTAGATACACGTGGTCACTGAATGTTTTACTAAGTGGGAAGAAACCCTACCACTAAAAGTGCTATAGCAGGAGTAGTCGCTCGATTTATGAAGGAGTATATCATTTTTTATTTTAGCATACCAAAGGTCTTCCTATCAGATAATGGCAATCATTTCATGAATAGTGAAGTAAGGTTATTTATAGATAAATACTCCATCATCTACCACAAGTTAATTGTAGCATACTCCAAGTGCAATGGGCAGACATAAACTACTAACAAGACTTTGGTGAACATCTTGGCCAAAATATTGGAAGATTTCCCAGGCACATGGGATGATAAGATACATGAGGTTTTGTGGGCTTATCTAATGATAAAAAAGAAACCAATGGGGTATACCTCAATTTACTTAGTCGTCAGAGCATAAGTTATTTTGCTGGTTGAACTTGAGGTACCTTCTTCTCGATATAACTTACGAAGTTCCATGCTTCCTCATAGCTAGCATGTACAACTCGAAGCACTAGAGGAACATAGAGATAATGCTGCAAGGCACTTCAAGATATATAACAAGGAACTTCAAGATATATAGGAAATAGTTGTCTAGATCTTACGATCAAATGGTGAAGCCAAAGAAGTTCAAAGATGGAGACCTAGTCTTGAAAGCTTGCACGAGGCACATCAGGGGATTGTCATTATCTAAGTTTGAAGCTAACTGTGAAGGACCCTACATCATTTGAGAAACTCATGATTCGGGATACTGCGAGATATCCAAAGTGAAAGATGATGTTACTTTTAAACTAAATAATAAGTGGTTCAAAACCTACTATGTTTGAATGTATCCGATTCACACCCAACACTTTCATCTTTCCCTTTATGTTTTGTTAAATACTTATTTGGGAGAATGTTCCCTCTAAACATTAAATTATTTATTTAACATATTATAAAGCTCTTTTGTTCTAAAAAATGTTGAGTTATCTATTTAAATCACTTTGATGCATTAACTCAGCTCATATTTAAGAAAGACAGAAAATGAAGAACCAAATGATAAAAAAGTTTCATTCATATAAAGATATACTATGATTACATGCCACATAGATTCCAAACTTGAAAAAAATGAGAGATACAAATAAAGGAGAAACCTCAACAAAAGTTGTCAGGGGGCGTCCATTATAAAACAAAGATTAGTCGAGCCAAGAAGCCGGTGATGATGCTGAGAAAGTATTTGCTCACGGCTGCTGTAGTTAGAGATTAGATCAGCCAAGTCCTGCTAGAGGCGCTCCTTTCTCTATTGCACATTATCGAGACCCTGTTCACACTTGAGTAACTCAACGGGTGCATTCTCCACCTTTTGTTCAGCCATAACTAACTCGATCTTTAAGCTTACTAATTCCTCTGAGATGGCTACCTACTAGCGATGAGAACTTTGCCGTCGGTGATAAAGTGCAGGAAAGTCAACCTTCTTAAATTCATGAGAGATCTTCACCAACTAAGACTACGAAAACCCATCATTAACAAGCACATTCACCTTTCCCAACAAAGCCTTCATTACATTAGGGATTAGAGACTCTATAGGAGTCTTGAGAATTTCATTCAAAATGGTGGTTAGACCAATCAGTCTATAGACCATCATCACGAGTATGGATTGGATGTTGCGAGGGGTAGATGTCGAAGGAAATTGGGTCAATAGTTGCTCAATCAATGCGCGAGGACCATCGGTCAATATGTGAGGGAAATCGATCAAGTTCTGCCTCACAACCACTTTGGGGGCTGCCTCAGGAGGGTGCACATTAAAATCACTACCGCTCGCAAAGGGGGCATCATGTGTGTGAAGCACTATCACTTTCTTGCACTTAGGAAACAACCATCTCGGGCATCTCACCAATATTTGGGCTCGTTGTTTGAACTTTCACACCAACAGACTCACCCCGTGCTACCAAACCAACCATCATCCTTACCAATGAAATTTCATTCGGTACACCTTCAACTACTGGATCATATACAACCAAATGCTTAACTTTAACCTAAAATGCAAGAAATTATCAAGTCAGAAACATCTACAAAATAGTTTGCAAGAAGATTTTAAGTCCAATATAACTTAGCCCGCCTGACCCTCGGTTATGGAAGATTTTAAGACCAATATAACTTGTTCTGCTTGACCCTTGGTTATGGGATATTTTAAGACCAATATAAATTGCCCCGCATGACCCCCGGCTATGGAAGATTCTAAAACCAACATAACTTGGCCCGCCCGACCCTCGGTTATAGGAGATTTTAAGTCCAATATGACTTGGCCTGCCTGACCCTCAGTTATATGAGATTTTAAGTCCAATATGACTTGGCCTGCCTGACACTCGATTATGGGAGATTTTAAGACCAATATGACTTGGCCCATCTGACCCTCGATTATGGGAGATTCAAAGCCCTATTTATTAGGCAATGCTAACATCTAAATACAAGAGTTACACAAAATAAGAGCATACCTCCGGTTACAGATCATCTGCGAACTACCTAGTGGGCATATGTATTAAGTCTTCCTCCTCGTGTAAATCTCCAGGATCCGCCAAGAGACGTTGCTCTGAGGGAACAACAACACTACTCCTTACTTCAGCAACCTCCTCCTTCTCCCTTCCTACCTGACCCACAATAGCAACCTTATCCCCCTCTGGATGGAGGATTGAAGGCCTAATGAGAGTAACAAGGACCTGGTCATTGGAGGGGGAGGGACTAGTGGGGTAGTTTTTTCAGTAAGCAAAAACTACGAAGCACAACATAAAATAAGATAAGAACAAAATAAGTAAGGCAAAAGGAGCCGAGAAAATGAAAAAGAAACTTCTTACCATAATTAATGATACAACAATAGTGGGGGATTTGTCAACTGGCTCAACAACATTAGGAGCACCTAACTCGAGACTAGCCTGCCCGTGCAAGAAGGCAGAGTCAGGTGAATAGCCACTACTTGATTCAGTAGCACCTACCTAGGGGAAATTTTTAGTTACCTGTGAGGCTATAGGGGAGGCTATACCCTTAGGTGAAACTTCCTTCAAAGCAGGTGAAACCTCAGCTACTTTCTCCAACGGGTCACTTCTTTCAAAATTGTCGTACATATCACCTCGAACATCAATCTAAAAAAAGGAGAAAGAGGAGTCAATATTACAAAGGAAAATAGGAAAAGTTAAAGACTTAAAAGGGAGAATAGTAGACATACTTCTTATTCCAAAACATCCTCTATAACTTCATAATCTTAAGGAGGTGAAGTAGGCTTGATGGATAAATCATTTACCTCAACCTAAGTCTTCGAAGAAGGAGAGACTCCTCTTCCTCCTACTCTTCTTCCTTAACTCCTTTATCTTCTTCTTCTTCTTCTTCTTCTTCTTCTTCTTCTTCTTCTTCTTCTTCTTCTTCTTCTTCTTCTTCTTCTTCTTCTTCTTCCTACGAACTTCTCACCGATAGTTTCTTCTTCTTACTCAGAATGCTTCTCCTCACTCGTCTCACCCGTTTCTTCCGATCTAATGTTTACAGGGCTAACTAAATTCCTCTTCTTGCTGCCTTCAGCAGCTAGGGGAGCGTAAGAAAATTCTCTCAAGGACATTTGGGCGAACATGCAATCTCTACCATCTTCAGAAAAGTTATCCTAAGTTTGTTTAAGTTGGTCGAACAATAGGCAACTTGTTACGCAACTTTGGAAGCAGGAATTAGATTTTAGGGGACCTCTGGGGCGACGTTAAGCTTCTTTTTTGGGGCCTTATGGTAGCCCTCATAACTGATCCAGCCGAAGCAGCACGGGGAGTATCACCCTCTTCAACTGACCTTGAGGGACCAGGGGCAATGATAACTACTTCAACTGGAAGGGAAGATTCAGCTGCTTTCTTATTCCTCACCACATCCTGACCCACATGAGCCAAATGAGGTATCTCAGAGGGAACAAGATTATTGGTGGTGATGAGACAGAAAAAAGAGCTCTAAGTAGTGAAATTCCTCAACCCCAACTCTATCGGAGGATACCTCTCCACATAAAGATACCGAGGCTCTTTGAGAAATTACTTCGAAAACGAGCTAGTTGATTCGGCCAAAACATTGTCAGATACATCGCGGATCTGCCACCTCGAGCTTCCCTGCTCGAAATAATAGAGTTGGTGGGGTATTTGGAACAAATATTCACAATGGTGGAAGTGAGAAAGTTACTGCATGCAAAGGAGAAGTTGATGGGTTTCTCTCGGGTGAAGTGGCTTAAAATGGGATTTCCCCGATCATATCCAAATTGCATGGCTACATGGTGCAGGTTGTAAATGGAGTAAAAAGAGGACTATTCTATATAAGAAGGCAGGTAAGAGGGAATTAATAGCAAAGGAACACTGTTCACTGGGAAATTTCTAGCTAGCGCTTTTGCAATGGGGGTGATGGGATGCTCCACTTCTGCAAAGAAGTGATTCAAGAAAAACTAATCAACTTTGACATAAGGGGGAGGTAAAAAATTTTCAACCTTATCAATTAAAGACACAAATGGTTTCTTGGAACTCTTATGATTCCAACAACAAATGTGAGGGACTCTTTGATGGGATGAGAGCTGGGATAACTGCCTGCTGGGGCATACTCTGGAAAATGAGCGTATAGAATGTGTGTTAATAGTACATGATTCGCATAATTGGAGACATCAAATCTGCCAATGCTTTGAGTTAATTCATCTTTCATGTGATCTAACCAAGTATATAGTGAGCCATGATTAATGACAGCTAGGGGGAGTGTGACACCGTTGTCCATGTAAATGGCTATATTGATCAGATCTTTCTTAGGACAGTCATGGGGTTTTCCTGGGAGAAATATCTTCGATAGCACAACCCAAATGTAACCCGCAAGATCCACCTTCGAATTAAATCCATTCCCTTCCCACTTGAATACTTATTTCCCTTTTGGGTTCTCCTTGACTGCCTCGTGCGGCTTAATCACTGATTTGTCTTCGATGAAGTAGAATACCTTACACCTCTGAGTAAGTGAACTTATTGTATGTCATTATAAAATCCTTCATAACTCCCTCTAGCTCCGCTCGAATATCCTTCTCGGCACTAGATATTGCCTCTTCAAAGAAGGTGTCAAAACCTGCTGCCTCCAAACCTAGCAACTCACAGACATCCTCAAGGGTAATGGTGAAATCACCCAAAGAGGTAATGAGGGTATGGGACTTGTGGCTCCAGAGAGATACAAGTAATTGGAGAGTGTTGTTATTCTTCGCAAGGGTGAGATCACCCAACCAACTAGTAGATGATAAACCAACCAAAGCTAATTGAACAAGATAATTAGAGTGGATGTAGTCGGTCCAAGGACCCATTCCCTCACAAGTACTTGAAGTGGATTCAAACTCCACCTTAGAAAAGGGGTAATCACCTCGTTCGATACAAAATCGCATAATGGTGGTAGGTGGGATGTAGATAAAATCCTCAACATTGTCAATTTCATTCATCAATAAGTTCACAGGCTCCACCAATAAAAGATCACCAAGGAAATGTTCAGGCGCTGACCAGAAGCGATAGGACTCACCAAAGTATGGTGCATGCTGATAGAGGGCCCATTGGTTCTGACATGCTAGAATACGAGGAGAAGAGCCTCTAGAAGATTGAGATCTTTTCATGATGGGTGCCATGGGAAGAAAGAAGAAAGTGTGTGATAGGGTATTTTAAGTTGAAGGTCAATGGGTTTGCACTACAAGTCCTAGGTTAAAAAATTCATGTCATGACGCTATTGTTTGTTAAGGTAGACACCACATTCTATCACCCCCTAAGTCTCTCTTTTGGTCCCTAGCACCTCCCTATTCACTAAAAACCCTAGTTCATACTCTGAGTACCGATCTACAGGCCATCAGGCGCTCTTAGGCCCCGTTGACTATGGTTAACTCTATCATCCGAGAAAAAGGTCAATGAATCTTTGAAGGGATCTGAATCCCCCTTCCAATGTTCTTCCTTGTGCACAAATTGGCATAATGATTCTGATGAACGAACCATTTTACTATTAAAAACTAATTTGGAGGCCATTGGGCGCTCTCGGGCCTCGATTTGAACCCAATCAATTTCACCGTCAGAGAGAAAGCTCAATGAATCCTCAAAGGGAACTAAAACCCCTTTCTAATGCTACACCCCGTGCATGAAATGGCATAATGGTTTGGACGAATGATCCGTTTTTCCCCAAAAAATAATTCGAAGGCCACCGGGCACTCCCGAGCTCTGTTTGACCAAAGTAAGCTCTTCAACTCGAATGAGACTAAATAAATCTTTGAATGTCACTGAATGCCCTTTCTAATGGTTCGCCCGGTTCACGAATTGGCCTTATGGTATGAATGAATGATTCATTTTACTTTGAAAGGTCACCGAGCACTTTTAGGCCCCATTTGACCAAGGTCAACTCTTCGAAATGAGTGACGCTCTTCGTAACGTTAAGTATCTCACACAACCTTTCCAACTATCCTCCCCGTGTGCAATTTGGACTTACAGTCTTGACGAACGATCCATCATCGTCCGATGATCTTCTGTCCAAAGGACCGACGGGCGCTTCTGAGCCCCGTTTGACCCAAAGTCAACTCCAGGACCCGGAGCATCCTAAAGGATTCTCAAAGGTCTTTGAATTTCCTTTCTAACGGTATTCCATCTGCAACGATTTGGACTTATGAATTGCATTTTACAACTGTTTTTTCGGAAACCTGCATGAGATTGCCAATTAACGGGTCCATTTACCTGCCTATCGAAAGTGTGCCTAGGGTTACCTACCGATAGGTAGGACAAGGGTAGTGACGATTGGCAGTCCCCTACCTTATATAATGAGAGCATTAGCTCACTTCTAAAGGCACCCAAGATCCATCAATACTAGTGATCTCAACAATATTCTTCTATAATCAACGAAGTTTCCTTGTTTGGAATTCTTCTCCACCTATCATTCCCATCACTCTCATACCCAATTTAGAAAAAATATCCTTCCCTCTCATCCTACATTCATCCCAACTTTTAAGGAATTTTATCAAGGATCAAGATCAATCTTCAAGTCTCCCAAGAATGTTTGAACATCCCTTTCTCTTTAAATTTCTTTATTTTTGCATTAGTTATATAAACTCTAAATTTAGATTTTGCTTTTGATCAAACACATTAATATCTTATCCTTTATTAAGTTATATTGCACATAATTTATTTTCTATAAAAAACTCAAAACAAAGTAAAAGAGAGTTACACCCATAAATTCCGACGGGATTCTTCATTGCATTTTCTCAAAACTAAAAATATCTTTTCTACACACACACATATAATATAATCCATTTTGAATCTATGGGATAAACCCCACACTTGTGTCGCATCCGAACTACATGGATTTTGATGCCTTTATAGGCTAAGTAAGCATCTCGGGCTAAAACCTGAGACTCGAGTCCTATTTTCCTATTTTAATTTTTTTTCTATTTTATACATATATTATTCATATATATCATACTTATGATTCATATTTCCATCTTATCTAACACATATTATCGTTTCATTATAACAATCAATATCTCAATAAGTGCACACATCATATTTTGTAATTATTATTTTACGAACATTCCTATTGATGACCTCACTCCATCTTTTCCATAATGTTAGTTAAGCGATTTTGATCTCCATTTATATATACATGAATACACACTTCACAGAGAAATTAAGGGAAATAGTAATCTAATCCCATGAGATATTAAAAGGGGGAAGGATGGGTTCCTAACACCTTCCCGTTCCGTAACTTAGCCCCCGAACCTCTGATCTATAAGTTTCGCAAGCATCAGTTTGTCTTTGATGTCGCTCTCTTGAGGTGGCGACATATTCTTTTGCCTGTTTTTTTGCAAAATAGGATGGTGATTCTATCTCTTCACATCACCCCAAAAATGATGACAACCAAAGCATCCCCCGATGTAGTGAGGGGCGCAAGACCTTTATCTCTCCCATCTTTCCCCCAAAGCGCAGGGGAGGGGGGAGATCTTGGGATGGCCACAGGTAGAATCGTTGAAATTCTAGACTTGTGTGCATGATGTTTGTTTAGTTCATTAAGTTTAAAGTTTAATTTTCAAAGTGGCTAAAACATAGTCTGATGATATTTAGCGGTCAATTGGATCTTCTTGAACGTTTTTTTATGTTTAAATTATGATTAATTTTTGTTAGTTACACCCATTCATTCCATTTCATGTTTAGGCACATTGATACTATGTTAATGTGTAACTCATGTTTCTTTGTTTTTGAGTTAGTTTTTTTACTATTTTCATACGGTTAGATTCTTATATTAGATATTCATATTTCTGGGTTGATTTTACTCTGTTTTTGAGATGGAATTGAGAATTTTCTAAGTCGTTAGAATGACTTCTAGCAGTCGTTTGAATGACTTCTGTATGTTGTTCGATCTCTGGTTCTAAGAAGGTTCCAGGGATATGAAATCGATGTACATTGTCTGGTCATTAGATGGTTTTTAAATGGGTACCTTCAAATGAGATTCGAATGAGGGGCTACTGTCTTGCATCGTTAGTAGCAAGATTCGACATGGTTCAAACGACATCGCCATATCATTTGAACGACCTTCTTGCATCGTTTGAACGATCTGTTTGGTATTTCAAGATTTTTGGTATGTTTTAGTAACTGTTTGATACATATTATTCAATTATTCTGATATGGTTCTTTTGCACAGTTTATATGCAGCTTATTGGGACTATTCATTCCTGATTTTCACACTGCATTATTGGATGAGATTTTGTTTAGTCACATCATTCATGATATTGATGATTGCTTCATGTGACTATGTGCTAGCTATGATTTGTCATATCCTGGTTTTTATTAGCTAGTTACTCATGTTAATCTAAATATGCCATTCCAGTTATACTCATGCTAGATATGTGTCCCACGAGTTATCTATTCCAAACAAAAAGGGATATAGATAAATATGTGATGCAGGGGGAGACTTGAGATGTTTGATATTTATATGATTTGGGTTGATTCATATTTCTTATATATCATTGTTGAGATTTGATTTTATATATAATTTGTTCCTCTATACTTCGCATGGTATTTGTTTATTTTATGCGTGTAGTGATCGTTTAGAGATTAAAGATATTTTAGCTACATCACATTCAGATAGTTCATGTTTACTGGCCGTCCTATATCTCCTAGTCTGTGTCTTTTATTTTCTTTTTGGCTTTATGAGATGGGATTTAGGTCATTTGGTTTGACGGTCTGACTTAGGCATTTCACTGTTTTTTATTTTGTCCCGGAATAGCCAAAGGGTGAGATTTGTAAGGAGAAATGTCCAAATAGTGTTAATTTGTGTGTATTGGCATTATTCCAAAAAAAAAACACTTTGCGTCATACGATATATTGTAATTATTATGATTCCCATTAAGCCTATGACGTTATGTTAAAGATGTAGCAACCATGCTTCAAAAAATCATGCCGAGTTTTGGTGCACGTATCACGTCTTCACTTGGTTATCCGTGATTCTCTAAGGTATGAATGCATAATGGTTTATGGACTCTCGGAATATTTTTCTACAGATGTTATTTTATTTAATTTGTTTTAAAAATATTTTTGAGAGATAATTCATTAATCGATTCATATAAACTTTTCCTTGGGCTTACAAGGTCTTTAATAGTCATTCAAACGACGTTGGAGTGTCGTTTAACAGACATGGCAATCTCGTTCAAATGAGATGATGTGTTCGTTCAAATGACATTATTATTTCATTAGAATGACGCGTCACCTCAAACATATTATTTAAGTCATCTTTTGCTCATAAAATGGGTGTGCAGAACATACATACCATAATAGAACCTATACGTTTTCTACAATTGTTTACAAAGTCTTTCAAAGTAGAAACATCCTTTATTGTGTATATGATCCAAGTTTACATAATCATATGTCATAGATATCTTGTGTTTACACCACTGTTTGATTCTTTATCATTCGAAGAACGTGTTTTGTGAGGTGGACTTCATACTTGATGCTTGACATTTGATGTGGCTATATCGGTGGATACCGAGGTACGCGTGGACTCGTTTGCTATGGACCTTGGGTAGGTGGACTCCTAATTTTCACTATGGAGGAGCAGTTGAAGAGAAGAAGAGGATTCAATACTTGTGGGGATCGAGTCGTTGAGTAAGACTGTAATTATTCCTTTGTAATTTTCATATCATAGTGATTGTCTGACCTAGACGTCCAAGGTTTTTTCCCTTAGTTGTTTCCTCGTACATCAACGTGTTTTGTGAACTTTATTTAATTTATTTTACTTATTCTCACTAGATGCATGTTTAGGGTTAAGAAGATAAAATTGGGATAATTAATTTGGCTAAAAAAATTGGTGCATAATAAAATTGGAAAGCATTTTAAAAAAATTGTTTTCACCTAAAGCACACACATATAAAGAGCCCCCATGTTTACATGGAAATATCTAGAAATTGCCCTAAAAATTCTCGAAAATCCCTAAAAATATAGATTATCATTTTCTATTAGAAAAATCATTTTTTAGAGCACTAAGCCCTTTAAAAACTCTCGAAATCCCTAGCAGAATTTATTTTACACACTTATCCTCAACATATTTCGCAAGAAGAACCAACGATTCGCTCGCATCAAATTCTACTACAATTCCCAATCGAAATCCCAAAAATAAAGCATCCCCGAGTGGAGTCTCAAACAACACAATACTTAGCGTAACCATAGGAACTTAAATTCCCCAGGAAAGATATTTCCCCACACTACAACTTAAGGTCCTCAGAATTGACCTCGACCCTCAGGATATGTCATCACAACTTAAGGTCCTCAGAATTAATCTCGGTCCATAGAATTGGTCGTTGTAACTTTAGGTCCTCAGAATTGATCTCGACCCTCATAATTGGTCAACCCAACTTTAGGTCCTTAGAAATAACCTCTCTCATCAGAATTGGTAGTCACAACTTACGATCCTTAGAATGGACCTCGCCCTTCAGAATTGGTCGTCATAACTCAAGGTCCTAAGAATTGACCTCGACCTTTCGAGTTGGCCATCATAATTCAAGGTCCTCAGAATTGACCTCAACCCTCAGAATTTGTCATCACAACTTAAGGTCCTCAGAATTGAGCTCGACCCGCAGAATTGGTTGTCACAACTTTATGTCCTCAGAATTAACCTCGACCCTCAAAATTAGTCAACCCAGCTTAAGGTATTCAGAATTGTCATGGGACCTTAGAATTGGTCGTCACAATTTAAGGTCCTCGAAATTGACCTCAGCCCTCAGAATTGGTCATTCCAACTTAAGGTCTTCAGAATTGCCCTCGGAATTAGTCATCACAACTTAAGATCCTCATAATTGACCTCAGTCTATATAATTAGTTGTCATAACTTTAGGTCCTCAGAATTGACCTTGACCCTTAGAATTGGCCATTACAAACTTAAAATCCTCAAAATTTACCTTGGCCCTCAAAATTAGTCATCCCAGCTTAAGGTCCTCATAATTGACCTATACCCTTAGAATTAGTCGTCCCGACTTAAGGTCCTCAAAATTTACCTCGACCCTCAGAATTGGTCGTCACAACTCAAGGCCCTTAGAATTGACCTCGGCCCTCAAAATCGATCGCTACCACTTAAGGATGTCAGAATTAAACTCGACCCTCAAAATTGGTCGTCACCACTTTTGTTCCTCATAAATGACCTCAACCCTCAGAATTGGTCATCACAACTTTAGGCCTTCAAAATTAATCTCGGCTCACATAATTGGTTGTCATAACTTAAGGTCCTTGTAAATGACCTCGACCCTCAAAATTGGGTGTCACAACTCTTAGTCCTCAGAATGAAACTCGACCCACTAAATTAGTCAACCCCAACATCACTTTAGGCCCTCAGAATTGACCTCGACCCATTGAATCTCTCTCTCTAGCATCTTACAACCACCCTTAGCACATCTTAGATCCACTAAACTGATCATACTCATCTCCCTAGGTCCTCAAAATAGAACTCAACCCATTGAGTCGGTCACGTTTATTTCCTTTAGTCCTCAGAACTGACCTCGATCCTTCAAATCAGCCAATCCCACCTTCTAGGTCCACAAAATTGACCTAAAAACCTCCTGCCCAATGTCGATGTGGTGTCTATCATTCGAAAACCTTCACTTGTTCTAAGATAACACTTAGAGGGGCTCTCTTTAGACACCCCATCCTAGGATCCCCACTAAGCATCTTCTTAGGTCCCTAGCACTCATTCATTCACCATAAAACCTAGGTCATTCTTCGAGTACTGATCTGGAGGCCACTAGGTGCTCTCGTGCCGCATTTGACTCGAGAAAATGTCCTCTCCTGAGCGAAAGATTAGTGAATCTTCAAAGGACTCTGAATCTCATTTCCAATGGTCCACTCCATGCATGAATCTGCCTTACAGTTTGGACGAACAATCCATTTTATCTCAAAAAATGGTCTAGAGACCACCGGGTACTTTCGGGCCCTATTTGACTCTGGTCAACTTCCTCTCCTGAGAGAAAGATCAATGAATATTGTAAGGTCTCTGAATCACTAATCATCCGCCCCATGCACAATTAGACCTCAGGATTCGGACAAACGATTCGTTTTACCTCAAAAACTGATTTGGAGGCCACCGAGCATTCTTAGACCTTGTTTGAACTTGGTTAATTCTTCAGCTTGAATGAAGCTGAATGAATCTTTAAAGGTCTATGAATACCCTTTCCAACAGCCTTCCCCATACACAAATCAGCCTTATGGTACAGATGAATGACCCATTTTACTATAAAGGGTCACTGAGCATTCCATGCCCTGTTTGACCTAAGTTCGATCTTTGAACCGAACGAAGATGATTGGAATCTAAAAGGCACTAAATATACTTTTCAATGGTTCATCCCGCCCATGAATTGGCCTTATGGTTCAGACGAACGATCCATTTTCCATTAGAAATTTCTTATCCACTCAGCAATGGGGGCGTTTTGGCCCGTTTGACTTCAGTCAACTCTCAAACTCGAGAGTGGCTTATGGATTCTTAAAAGTATTAAAATACCCTTCCCAACAGTCTGCCCCGTATGCGAGCCGTTTTTCTAAAAAACTGACGCAGACTGTCGAATGGTACCCCTAGGACACTGCCTATCGGTAGTGTGCAGGTCTTGGGCAATGACAATCGGCACCCCTTTGGCCCTATAAATAAAGGCGATGACCTCACTTTGAAAGGAACCCCTAAACATCTCTCTCAGTAATTCAGAGAACATTATCTTGAATTTAAAGCTGTTACTCTCTTAAAAAAGCGATTTCCCACATTCCTTATATCCTTTTCATACTCCTTTTAGTAAATTCTCACCCATCTTCTCATATCACTATCTCATCGTGAGATCAGCACATCTACAATCAACATCCACTTCAAGTCTTCATAAGGAGGTCCAATTCTTCCCCCTTTTGTCTTTAAATTCTCTTATTTTTGCATTAGTTACTACATTTCCACTTTATTAGTTTACTTCATTACATCACATACCTTAATTTCAAACTTTTTATCATTAGTATTTGCACACTTTATTTTCATAAGAAAACCCAAAGATAAGAAAAAGAGGGTTTATTTGTAAATTCCAAAAGGGGAATTCCCATTACATTTTCTCACACTAAAACACCTTTTCCTACACACACACATATAAGCAAAATCCCTGGTTGGATTTATGGGTTAAACCCCACCTTGTATTGTCTTCAAACTATGTGGAATTTGATGCCCCCTCAGACTACATAGGCGTCTTGGATAAATCCTTAGACTCGAGTCCTTCCATACACATTTGTTACCTTGTTATTACCATATATTCTTTCTATATATTTTATATGCTTGCTTGCTTGTGTTTGGTCCGATATACGCAAGGGTTCTTATATAACGACTTGTATATTGGTAAACACTTGCATTATACTTTGAATTACTATTTTGGGAACACTCCTAAGGGTGACCCCACTCTACCTTTATCTATGACGCGAGTCAAGCAATTCCATCCTCTGTTTATATTATGCACATAAGCACACACATCACAGAGTTTAACAAGAGAAGATTAATACATGACCATAAGAGATTGAAAGAGTGGGATGGGTCCTAACACCTTCCTATTCCGTAATTTAGTACCCAGATCCTTGAACTACTTGGTTTCACAAGTATCAGTATTGTCTTTGATGCCATTATCTCGATAAGGCAACATTTTTTCGCCTGTTTTGTGCAAAATAAGATGGCGAATTTATATTTACATATCAACCCAAATCGACAATGGCCGAGTGCCTCAAGAAAGGACACAATCTCGCGTGCACGCTTGAAAGGGGAAGTAAGGAGGGATGCTCCTCGGGAGGACCTTCCTAGCCCTGACCTCAAGATGGATACACACGTTTCCTATCTTTAATTCCATTTCAAGATTTGTACTCTTTAGGTTGTCTGATTCTGATGTTGATTTTCCCCTATCTTTTCAGATAGCGAACACTTGTAGATATAGAGATAGAAGAAAGGGTTTGATTTCTCATCCTGTAGTTTAGGAACGGCAGGGTTAGTTTCTTTGGGGGTGCCGAAGAGTTAATGGCTATCATTCATGAGGCACATTAGAGAGCATTAAGATGGGGAGATATAGGTAGGGATACCAAGAGAGGCATTAGTAGGGTACACCCACTTCAGTTAGGGATAAGGTGAGGGCTAATTTCCATAAGGAAAATCCTCCCACTTTTGTTAGGGATTCTGACCCAGTAATTGCTCACCAGTGGAGACGTGATATGGAGAAGCATCTGAGGGCAGTGGATTGCATGGATGTGCAAAAGAAAATGTGAGCTCTATTTAAGTTGGCTGGAGATATGTTGCAGTGGTGGGAAAGTGTCACCACATTTGAAGATAGAGATCATTGAACTATGGAGACTTTTTAATGAAATCAATGACAAGTATTTCCCTTATTCGGTTAGGAGTATGAAGAAGGAGTTTTTGGATCTAGATTAAGGTTTGAAGTCAGTTGATGGATATGAACAAGAGTTCATAAATCTATCACTATGTGTACCTAAGGAGGTGAATACTAAAGAGAAGAAGAAGAAATGTCTCATTAAGGGCTTGTTGTGGTAGGTTTAGCAAATGGTTTGGGGGAATTCGGCATACGTTATTGATCAGATACTCACTCAATGGAGTGATTCATGCATGCTCAAGATCCCAGAGAAAGAGCAACCCAATATATAATAATATAACTACACTCTAAATGAAAGTAATGACAAATCACATACACCAACAAATCAAAAGACAAGATGTATGTGATTCACCAATTCGTCTATGTCCACGGATGATGGCTTCCTTTCTCTGATATAAATAACAAGGGTTACAAATCTCTCAAGCCTCACAATCCTCTCAAAGTTATATAAGAGCATTAAATGATGAATAATAGAAGCTCTATTATATTTCTGTGTGTTTTGAATCAGGGTTGAAACTCTCCTTAAATAAGGAGTAAAAGTGAATAGTAAAATACGTATGAACGGTACTCCCCTGTATGAACAGTACTTCACATGTGAATAATTTCTCGCGTGTGAACAATACCCCATGTGTGAACTATAAAATTCAAGTCAATTTTAAGAAATCTCCACCTTGGCGAAGTAATTCAGTAACCCCACACATTAGCTCAATCATTTAATAACACCACCACCAGTCAACCCCGACAGGTCTCAATAATATAAAAAATTGATCATGTTTAAAGAATGCTAAAACTTAACCACCAGTACAACCTTCATCAATATATCAGTCGGATTATCTTTAGTGCCAATTTTCTTTAAAGAAATTAATACCCCCATAGATAACCTCCCGTATGAAAATAAATTGGACATCAATTTTCTTGGTCCTCCCATTATAAACTTGGTTCTTGGCTAAGTGGATAGCATTTTGGAAATCACAATGCAAATTCACACAATCCTGTGTAATCCCACAATCACCAATAAGACCTTAAAGCCATAGTTCCTCCTTCACGACTTACGTTCCCTCCATATACTTTGCCTTCGTAGTATACAAAGCGACCACATCCTACAACATGGACCTCTAACTCATCGGATCAGTATTTGATGTAAAAACATACCCCTTAGTCGATCGATGCTTATCCAAATCACCCGTATAGTCTGAATCCACATACCTATACATTAGTGACTTGTACACCCAATGGTACACATGATCCACATCAAGTGAACCCCGAAAATATTGCAAAATCCACTTTATTACATTTTAATGCTCTTTACCTAGATTTTCCATAAACCTGCTCACAATGCTCACTACTTGAGCTATATTTGGCCGAGTACAAACCATTTCATACATCAAGCTACTTAATACACTTGCATACAAAACTTGAGCCATACCCTACCTCATCCTCGGTGTCAGAGTGATTGTAGTCGAGATTCTAATGTGTGCATCTAAGGAAGTATTCATAGGCTTCACATCCTGCATCCCAAATCATGTTATAACTTTCTTTAAGTACTACCTCTGAGTAAGACTCAACCTTCCCGTCTTCTTCTCTACTAATATACATGCTAAGAATCTTATTTGCTCTACCTAAATCTTTCATCTCAAACTCTTAGCTTAATTAAGCCTTTATCTAGTCAATTTCTATCATGCTTTGACAAGGAATGAGCATGCCATCAACATAAAATAGTAAACAAATGAAAGTACCTTCCTTCAGCAACTTAAAATAGACATAGTGATTAAAACCACTCCATGTGAATTTCTAACCAAATATAAATGTGTCAAATCACTTGTACCACTATCGAGGCGATTGCTCCAATTCAAATAAAGACTTCAAAAATTTACACACATGATCTTCCTTGCCAACAACCTTGAAACCCTCCGATTTAGACATGTAAATCTCCTTCTCTAGATCCCCATGAAAAAAAATATTTTGACGTCGAGGTATTGAAGCTCTAAGTCAAAATACGCTACCATAGCCAATATCACCTGGATGGAAGTGTATTTCACCACCGGAGAGAACACTTCATTGTAATCAACACCTTTCCTTTGTTAAAAACCCTTAGAGACCAACCTTTTTTTGTAATGAACATCAAAATTTAGATCCCCATCTTTCTTATCATACACCCACTTACTCCCATAGATTTCTTCTTCTTAGGCAAATTCACAAGCTCCCAAGTTTGATTCTTGTGATGAGAATCAATCTCCTCATCCATGGAAACCCTTCACTCGTCACAATGAGTATCACGTATCACCTCATGATATGTATACGGATCATCAGCATAAACCAATAATGCTAAGCAACCATGTCATTATTGAAGCCATATATCTTTATAGTTTTCCAAACTCTTAGTTCCTTTTTGCTTTCTAAATATGGTTGTTCTTATCATTGTTGACAAGGTCCCTCATTCAGAACCTCCACCCCTTCACTTGAAGAATTGATTGGAGTAGTCACCTCTAATTGCACCTTTTTACTCTCATTCTCCACCTGAGAATCTTCTTTCTCTAACGTTGGCATCTTGAGCATAGATGCCTCATCAAAAATCGCATCCCTACTCACCACTATCTTCTTATCTTCCGGGGACCATAATTTGTATCCCTTGACCTTAGTGATTGAACCTATTAAAATTTTCTTTTGAGTTGTCGTATTAAATTTTCCATCATTAACATAAAATATAAGTTAGGCACCTAAAAACATGCACCATCTCATAGTAGTAGGATGTGTACTTGACCAACCCTCCATAGGAGTCTATAATCACTTGCAGTATATAACAAACTATTGACAATAAAGAAAGCATAGGATAAAGCCTCTGCCCAAAACCGCTTCGGCAAGCCCACATTGGAAAACATATACCTCGCCTTTTCAAGTAAGGTTTGGTGCATTCTCTCCGCTACTCCATTTTATTATGGTATTTTTTGGATAACGAACAATACCCTCATCCTTACAATACTTCAAGTAATGATCATATCCCTACACCCCGTTATTATCCAACCTAAGAATATTGCTTTTTTTACCGATCGAATTCTCCACTGTCTTTTTCCATTTAAGAAACACCCCAAAGATCTCGTCTTTATGTTTCATGGTGTAGATCCAAGTCCACTGAGAGTAGTTATTAATGAACATTACTAAACAGTGACTATCCCCAAAGATGGTATCTTCTAACAACCCCAAACATCAGTGTGGATGTAATCAAGTGAGCCTTTTTACGTAATGAATCTTTGTGCCAAACTTCACCCATGTTTGATTTCTAAGCACGCAATACTCACAAAGGCCCATCTTGTAACTCTTCGCACCTTTTAGAAACCATTACTTACACAACACTATCATAGGCTTCTCCCCGATAAGTCCCAAATGCATATGCCAAAGCCTGATGGAATCTGGTTTTGCCTCTTCTTTATTATCAATAGTCGAGGCATGGCATGCTACCATTCTCCCTTGAAGAAACTAGAGGTTTCCCTCCTTTTTTCCTCTCATCTCCACCAAGGCACCCAAGAGAACCTTTAACATTCTACTCGTGAGTACAATCTTCCACCTATTGGAATCTAAAGCACCCCAAAAAATCAAATTCTTCTTTAATTCCAAAACACGATGAACATTCATGAGAGTCCGAGTCACTCTATTAGACATCTTCAATTTGACCATGTCAATACCCTTGCACAGACAAACATGTTCATTACCCATAAAGATTTTACCTCCATCCACATCCTTAAAGGTATGGAATAAATCTCTATCTGGGAAATTGTTGTAAGAACACGCTAAGCTAAGTATCCACTCATTTAAAGAGCTTTGCCATCGATTCATCGTCCTCCGAAGTGACAAAATTGGTGGATTTTACCACCGATTTCTTATCGTCTCTTGCCTTTAGCATAGATAAATCCTTTTTCAACTACACTTTATTCTTGAACCAGTAATACATGACATTTTCCAAGACCTTGGTCCTACACTTGGACCTAGAGCTTCCTCTTCCATCTTACCTCATCTCCTCGGTCCTACCCCGCATAACCAATGCATCGGAATGAGAATCACACATCTCCTTTTTCTGATTCTCACTCCCTAATAATGCCTAAGAGATATCATCATACTTCACCTCCTTCTTTCTATATATAAATGTGGTCGTTAAATGCTCATATGAGTCCAAGAGTGAATTTTGAAGCAACAAAGATTTATCTTCGTCGTCAATATCAATATCTAAGCATAATAAATTAGAGAGAATTTTATTAAACTCATTAAGATATTTAGACGTAGACATACCATTAATATATTCAAATCGAAATAGATTCTTATTGGGATGGAGATGATTCTCTATGCTCTTCGTCATATATTTTCCTTTTAATTTCTTTCATATTGACTCTATCGATTCTTCCAACATGACATAGTACACCATATTTTGTGCGAGATTTAACCGAATCATACTACATACGTGTAAGTCGTATTCTCTCCAACCATCCTCCGACATGTCCTAAGGTTTATCAATAATTCCCCTCAACATCTTATATAAACCTTGTTGGATCAAGATATCTCTCATCTACACTGCCACATGCCAAAATGAATGGTTTTACCATCAAAATTCTCCAAGACAAACCTCACCATTGACACCTTTTCAATCTTAGATGTAGACATTCTGTAATCTCCAAAATGAGTCTTTAATAAGAAATAACTAAGCTAAGACCAAGATACCACTTAGAAATTTTATCAAACACCTTGGATGCACACAAAGTAAAGACCCTAAAAGCAAAAGCTCTAATACCAATTTATTGTGTGGATACTCACTCAATGGAGTGATTCATGCACGCCCAAGATCCAAGATAAAGAAAAATCCAAGAGATAACATGAAAAGTATACCCTAAATACAAAGTAATGAGAAATCACACACACCAATAAATCACAAGACAAGATGTGCATGGTTCACCAATTTGGATACCTCCACAGATTATGCTTCCTTTCTTTGACATAAATAACAAGGGTTACAACTCTCTAAAGCCTCACAATCCTCTCAAAGTGTATACAAGAGAACTAAATGATAAAAAATAGAAGCCATATTCTATTTATGTGTGTTTTTAATCATAGCTGAAACTCTCCTTAAATAAGGAGTAATGGCGAATAGTAAAATGCTTATGAACAGTACCCTGCGTGTGAACAATACTCTGTGTATGAATAGTAAAATTAAAGATAATTTCCACATAAACTACTTACATCAAGTTGGTGTATGCCACACTGTAATGATGGAAAAATAAGGTGAATTACCAAATGAAGTTAGGTAAGAGGAATGATTCGAGTTATCAAGATAGGACCAAGGCCAATGGGGAGAAAATTTCGAACTGACAAACCATGGAAGAAACACCAAACATGGAAAGAGCAACAAGCCTTTAAACAATGAAACTTTATCTCACAGGGCACTAATGGGTAGGGATAATGGGGTGAGAGAGAGCCAGATAGACATTATGGACATTTTACGAGTGCCTGTTTCATTTATGTAGTGATAAGACATCGATTTTTTAAGTGTACTAAAGGTCAAGGCCAACAAGTCTGAGGACACAAGGAGCACAATGAGAACCATGATCACCAGGAGCGGGTGCTCTAGGACTTGTTATACTGAGGGTTTATGCACTTCCAACTTTGGGATCTCAGGAGGGGAAAACACAATAAGAAGTAAATCGTGGCTAATGAAATAGCATGATACGTCTTATTTTTATGGTAATTCTTGATACACACACACACACACACACTATGTGTGTGTGTACTTGTGGGGTAGTTGCGTGTAAGATAGGATGTATAGGCACCCAAAATTGGCATTTTATAGGTAGGCATATGTGACTATTATTCTATATGCATGGGTTTACGTTACGACGTTTACGCTTTGTCTAATTTCGAGGACAAAATTCTTGTTTTAATGGAAAAGAATGTAATACCTTGTGATTTTAGACCATAGAATATTTTATATAATTTGAAAATTGGAAAAATATTTTTTGGACATAATTATTTTTTTGGCATTTCATAATATTGGTTTTGATATAAAAATAATAGGGTTTTAATCGAGTTTGACATTGGGAGAAAAATTGAATTTTGCTAACTTTTATTTTAATTGGCATAGCTGTGCTCCTCATAGGTACGAATCGATTCGGCCGTAGGGGCGAATCGATTCGCATTTGGGTTGAAGTTAAGGGTTGCTTCTTTGTAAGTAGTTGTGTTGGTTTCAAACTCTACAAATATTTCTTTATTGAAAGACTCGGGGATTAGACTAGTTAAACACTTTTAACCATTTTCCAATTATAGTAGAATCTCAAAAACATTCCTCCCATATTCAACAAAACCTAATCCTCCTTTAGAACAAAGCTTCAACCTAATTTTTGAAGGCTCAAATCAAGTTTTCCCAAGATCAACCAAGAATGGAATTTGGTTATTTTTACGAGACAATCACAACCGTATAATCAGATTTTCAAGACGACTTATTTTTAGGAATAAATATCTATATTGTTCGCTTTAAGTATTATATGTTTTAAATGTAGTCTAAAATTCAATTAATCATGTTTTACTTAAAAAAAATTAAAAAGATTAATTTGGGAAAGTGATAATTATTACGGGGTTATTTTATTAAATATAAAATATGATTTAAGATTTGAAACATCATATGCTTAGATTACTGTATTGCATTATGGCATATTTACGGGACGAATCATATTTTAGAATTAATATATGAAATTTCAATAATGTTTTGACTCGTATTTTTATGATATTGATGTGCATGTTGTAGAACGTAACTAATTATTGTAAAACATTGTTAATAATTGTATTTGAATTGGATTATATGATATATTGATATAATATCGCTTGTATTAGAATTATAGAAATTGACGCTCCGTGTATTTTCGGGGTAAGGCCTGGCTAGCTTCAAGGTCGAAAAGTGCGTGGTGTCACATGGGGAAGAATGTAATACCCTTTATTTTTTTGCATAAATTTTATGAGGATTAATTTTGTATTTTAATATTTTTGTGTTTTATATTGGAATTAAGATATATAACTTGAGTTTTATTATTTGAATTATATTATGAATTAACATATTTAATTAAGTGAATTATTTTTAATTTATGGAATGAGACCTTTGTTTTGGTTTATTTAGCGAATATTGTTGGCAACTTTATTTGTGGACGTATTAGTGAGCAAATTGCACTCAAAACAAAAAAAAGTGTCTATGGTATTTGTACCCGTTTGATCTAGCTATTAATGAAAATATATATGTACTTGGAGCCCATTTGAATAACTTAGTGGAGGCCCATGTGAGAAAAATATGATTCCCAATTTTAAAACCCTAGTAGTCACCTCTTAGTATAAATACATTACATTACAACACCTAGGGATTTATAGAGGGATATAGGAGGGAACATAAGATTATATATGAATATAAAACACAAAGAATATGAAAGATAAATAAATTTCTACAAATTCAAGGGTTAAAGAAGAAAATGAACGGGACAAAAGAGGTGCTAGAATTTTATGATATAAACTTGTCACTTTCAAGCAATTTTCGGTATGGTATATCTATGAATCTAACTTTAATGCCTACTGTATGTCATAGATTATTGATTGAATTAGCAATTCTTGGGAACTAGTTTCATTATTTTTGAAGATCCCATGAATATTTTTACAACAGTGTGCAGGGCTGAAATTTCTTACAAAGTTGTTTGATTATTTTGTGAATTGAGTTAGGTTCATTCTCTCGTAGTTATTTTGTTTGCTATAAATGTTTACCCTTGTTTGTATACATTTATTCCATTCTATTTATTGCATTTTTATATGTTATACATGTATGTAAATATCATCCCTGTTGCACTTATGATTATGTGATATTGTTTCCATGTCGAGTAGATGGAAAAGTCGTAATTAGATGATATTACGAACGTGATTGGGTTGTAGAATTGGGTAGAATAATAATTATGTAATTTGTGAAATATTGATAAATATAATATATTGCGAGCTTGATATTATTATTTTTTTTGAATGATGTTAAGGCATTCTTTAGCCAAATTACTCGTTGGAAGGGGTGTGATTTCAGGCTAATTTATTAGCTTTTACCTCATGTGACATGCCATGTACCAATTAGGATATTAAGACATTTGTTATGGGCTATTAATACATTATGTTGGGACAGGGAGGGGAGAGACCTTAACGTGCCCTATGATTGTGATTGTGCTATTTTGGGGACATTGAGTGTTTGGAGGATAATTGACAAGATAGGTGATTGAGAGTACACACTGTACAAAGGGAATTGCGCAGAGGATTTAATATATGGGGGAATTAGGATGTGTAGTGCTGTAGTGAGATCCTAGGATGTGATATTTATTCTTGGTATGTTAGTTAAGTGTTCATGCACACACTTTTATATATCTGCACGCATGAGTATGTGTAGTTCTCATAAAGCACTTATACGAGCCTACTGAGTTTCATGATCACCACCTATAATTTATAGATTCATGACATGTTTTGATTAAAGCAACGATTTATTTTGTTGATTGTTGTGGCGAGATCCGAATATGGGTTACAAGGACGAGTTAATAGATGTGTACTTTATTTTTAAAGCATTGTACTTTTTATTATAAAAGGGCTTTTGATATTTAATGAGAATAAATATTTTATTTATTCTTTTATGCTTCCATAATTATTTTTCATTCATTGGGCAATGTTAAATGATTTTGAAAAATATTTTTAATTCGATGCATTTTCTACATTTTTACTGACATTCGATTTATTTTCCCAGGGTATTTCAGTAGTATCAGAGCTTAGGTTACACATTTTCTCGGGCTTAGAGTTATGGGTTAGTTATGTTATCCATTGTGGGATGTTTGATTTTTTCGATTCAGATTGGAAGGACAATTGTTGGGAAAATATATCTTGATCATTGACACATAAGCCACACCCATCTTTGGAGGATTATGCTTGGATTATTACGAACGATTTCAAGAAGTGAGTTGATTTGAGGAAGGATGGAGAAAAGAGAATTTTTTTATTGCTATTTCTATTATTTCATGGGATGCACTAATTTTATTGTTAAATTTTCCTGATCTGATGGAAGGAGTGTCCATGTCAATTTGAAAAATAGGATCATCCACATCAATTTTTGCATTGAAATGCCCATAATCATACTCATCTGGAACACTTATAACAATAGGTAACTCATTAAACTTATAACAAACATCTTAATCATCAAGACTAGCTTCTTCTTCTTCTTCTTCTTCTTCTTCTTCTTCTTCTTCTTCTTCTTCTTCTTATTATTATTATTATTATTATTATTATTATTATTATTATTATTATTATTATTATTATTATTATTATTATTATTATTATTATTATTATTATTATATTTCTTCATCTTCTCCTCCTCATTCTTCATCATCATCATCATCATCATCATCATCATCATCATCTTCTTCTTCTTCTTCTTCTTCTTCTTCTTCTTCTTCTTCTTCTTCTTCTTCTTCTTCTTCTTCTTCCTCCTCCTCCTCCTCCTCCTCCTCCTCCTCATTCTTCTACTTATTCTTCTACTTATTCATCTACAACACCCCTATTTTCCACATACTAGTGGATTAGGCTGATATGATAAAGATAGGGTGAGTTATGTAATTTATATCAAACTCATCATCGACGATAACTAAAAATGATGATAAAATAAAAATAATTTACAATGAATAAACTATAGGTTTTACAAAACTTATTTTCTAACAATATCAAGCTATACATGTAAATACAACTATTTTACAACAAACAAACACATGTATTCAAGCATAAATAAATATCAAAATCAAATTGTTCAAACATAGGTTTTGCACAAGTTATTTTATAACAATGTCAAAGCCATACACACACACACACACACACACACATATATATATATATATATATATATATATATATATATATATATATATATATATATATATACCATAAACCCTAAGCCATTGGTCCACATATTTCATGAATGAGATCCATAATCTCATTTCTCCCAACTCCACCAGGCACTTGCCTCTTTTGTGGAGTAATTATCTGATTTATTAAAGGAGCTGGATGCACTAATGCTGGTGGAACTTGTGGAGGCACATTGTGTTATGTTTGATAGGCTAGAGACTGAGATTCTAAAGGAATTTAATTATCATATCTCCTGCCATTCCCCAACCCCCGAGTTTTTATTTGAATATAGGATTATTGATACTCCCATAATTGGAAGCACGTGGAAAGTCGATATTGGATTTAGTTTAGAATTCACTATACCAAAATATAAAAAAAAAAGTCATCGAAATCCATCAAGCTATTGTCACGGAACTTGATCGTGATAAAAAAAAACAACATGCATGTGTTGTCACGGTCCATGGGTGTGATAACACATGGGATATTTTTTTTATCACGATCCTTAACCATGACAACAAACGTGATATATATATATATATATATATATATACAAAGTCGATATGTGTAAATCGTAACTTTTGGGTGAAAAAGAGGTGGGTTTTTTTACCTAGGAGAGAGTGAGAACTGAGTTGATGAGAGAAATAGGGAAATACTGTTTCTTGAGGGTAAATAAGAGGTTTTAAGGTTGGAATTATGACTTTTTCATCACGATCAAGGATCGTGACAAAAAAAATATCCCATGTGTTGTCACGCCCAAGGACCGTGACAACACATGCGTGTTTTTTCTCACGGTCAAGGATGGTGACAATAGTTGGACCAATTTTAGTGCTTTTTTGTCTTTTGTTGTAGTGGATTCTAAAATGAACCCATTCTAGGTTTCCCAGGTGCTTCAAACTATGGGAGTATTAATAATCATTGTAGGCCCCTTTTTCTCAAATGTGCTTTAAGGATGTCAAACCAATTTTTCTTTCAAAAATATTTTTTCAAGTTTAACATGCACCAAGTTTGTGAACCAATTTCAATTAAGTACAACTTTATCTTGTTTAATCCTAAACATATGCATCTAGGTGATTAAAGTAAGTAAAATAAAGTGAAATACTATGAGGAAACCACTAAGGGAAAAAACCTTGGATGACCCAAGGTAGACAATCTCTATAATGCAGAGTTTACAAAGGAAGACATACGGAGTTACATAACGACTCGATCCCCACAAGCCTTGACACTCTTCTTCACTTTAACCACTCATCTACAGTGCCCATACAGAAATCCTTCCACAATACTCGTTCACAGCACACCCGTCCACGAATGAATCGGTGTTCACCATTACATCTTGGCAACCATCTATGATTAGGAACACGGACTCCTCCGCTTCTTTACCCAAAACCCAACAAAACACTTGTTAAATATGTATGAACAAATATAGATGGTGCAAACATGATCTATGTATATGAAAGCTCGGGTCTTTTAAAATCTATGGATGGTTTTTAACTTTGAAAACCTTAGAAACTTTATGCAAAAAACGAATGAGTTCTTTTCTAGAATATGGTTCTGTGCACACCTCGAAATTCTGAGAGAAAAATCTTTAAATAAAAAACCTAAGTCGGCATGTCGTTCTAACGAGATCCACAAGTTGTTCCAACGACTATGAGATGTCTTTCGAATGACATCACATGTAGTTTGAACCACTAAAACTCAAGATGTGGTTTCATACGACTCTAAACTATAATTATCTCATTATAAATTGATAAATCTATTTAAATCATTTAAATATTTTAAAAACAAATTTCCATCCTTTAAAACTCTTTTCGAACTCCATAAATATAATGTGTTCATACCTGAGAGTATCTCGGAATGCAATGGATTGAAGATCGTGCACCAATAAAAATCGGCATGATCTATATTTAAATCTTGACCACTATGTCTTCAACACAAACACGTCATAGAATATGTGGAGATTGTGACAATATAACAATATATCTATGACTCAAACAATTTTTGTTCCGGAAATAAGTCAAATACATACAATAGGACTCAATTGGAAATTTTGCCTTTACAAATCTCCCCCTTTGACTATTTCGGGAATAAGTCAAATGCATACAAGAGGACTCAATTAGAAATTTTGCCCTTACAAATCTCCCCCTTTGACTATTCCGAGACAAAAACCAAACAGTGAAATGCCTAAGTCGGGCCATCAAGACGTATGAACCTAAATCCATCCCATAAAACCCAAAATAAAAAATTACAGGACAATGACTAGTATATGAAGGTCCAACAAGCATGAGCCATCTGAATGTTATGTAGTCTTGAAATCTCGTGTCGCTGAAGAATACCTACACACATAAAATAGACATATACTCAGTGAAGTATGGAGGAACAAATGACATAAAAATATCAATATGTAAACCAAATCATTTGTTAAACATGTGAGCAATACCAATATGTGCAATACATCATGATACTAATAAAATATGAACATATAAATGATAAAAAACATGATATAAATACATGAACCCAAAAAAATATGTGCTCAATAAACAAACTACTCTCCCTACATCACATACATCTCTCCTCCTTTTTGTCTTGAATAGACAATAAGTAAAAAAGATAAACAAATCACCAAATATCTAGAATGATATAAATCAAGAAAGCATATCTAGATAAACATGGAAAACCAACTAAAAATAATCATGAAGATACCAAATCGTAGCTACCAAACAGTCACATAGAATGAATCAACAATCTAAGCAAAGATGTGACTAAACAAAACAATGCAGCATAAGAATGAACACAAGAATAATTAATATCGATTACATGCAAACTATCCAAGTGAACTAAGAAGTACCAAAACAGAAAGATATCAACATATATAGAAAGCATGTACTGAAATAGAATAGTTCTAAAAAATCAAGGCAGGTCGTTCGAACGACTAATCCATATCCTTTAAACAACATTTGCAAGGCGTTTGAACGAGGTAAGAAACAACCCAAAATAGTATTTTTTTCAATCGATACATCTATCTAAAGACCTTACAAACAACCATATAACGATTATATCTGAAAAAATTAATGCCATGAAAAATGTGCCTCGAACGACTTGGACATGTCATTCAAATGACGTCCAGAAGTCATTTGAACGACTTCAGCAAACACTTTATTCCAAACCTAAAATTGGCAAAGTTTTGCCCAGTGAAGAAATTTCATGAAAACAGGTACTAGAGATACGAAACAATAGCAAAACAAACCCGAAATAGAAAAATAAAACAAGTAAAAACAATATAAATTTCATGCTAACATAGTATCAATGTGCTCAAACATGGATATGGAATGAATGGACGTGAACTAACAAATGAATCACAATATGAACACATCAAAACGATCAAGAAGCTCTAGTTGATAGCTAAATTTTATTAGACTTAGTTTTGGCCATATATGACAATTAATATATTAAGCTTAATGAACTAAACGAACAACATGCACACAAATTTGGAATTTTGACGATTCTACAAACAATAGCGTCATGACATAATTTTTCAACATTAGGATTCATGGTGCAACCCTGTTGTTATTTTCCATCCAAACACCCTCAAATATACAGATTTTTTTTCAAGCTCTTTTGAGGTTTTTATTTTTCTTAACTTAGAGAAATCCTATTGGCCCTATTTTGGCATATGATTCTTTTTATTGCCTTAATTTTTTCTTGGGCTCTTTCAAATGGTGGATTTAACGATGAGTTAATTGTACTCTCTCAGCCTTTTCCCATGAACACTCATCATTTTTTCAATATAAGAATTATAAATCCTCACGGCAAATGGTTTTTACATGCACAACTCCTCCTAAGTCTTATTACACATAGATGAAAAAATTGAGATAAGGATGTCTCACCAAACTCAATTATTCATGAGAAGTCAAACATTCATATAAGCTCGTGCATGTGTGCAATGATGACATATACACAAAATCGAATCTAAATGCAAATCAACTTCGAAACAACCCCATTAGTCAATGGTTAAGATCATTCTAATCATCTATAATTATGACCAATTTTCCTAGCCACATGGATAAATGAAATGATGGGGGTCCAAGCAAACCAATATAACACATCAAACATGAAAATCCATGACACAAAAATAAATCAAAAAATCTTTTTGCGTTTTTCAAAAAAAATATTTTTGACTCAAAAATAAAATCTTTTTGTATTTTCTCAAAAATATATAAACTAAAAATCTTTTTGTATTTTTCAAATAAATGAAAAATATAATACAAAGAGATAAACATGTCATAACACTAGAAATATATATATATATATATATATATATATATATAATGATGCAAACACTAGCATATGACAAAGATGACTAACACAATCATCCATAAGAAATAGCATTTGAAGCATCATGTGCTAGCATGTGAGGATCAACCAACGACGCATTTAGTAACTCCAAAATAGATTTTCTAACCCAAAAAGGTGTATACCTAACAAAAAGGGGTTTTGAGAACCGACGGGACGCTACGTTTAAACTTCCTAGGCTCTTGTCTAAGATCATAGGAAAAACACCTAAGGTAACCTTTCCTACTATAATATGAAAATGTGAAAACTCAGTAAGAACGGGACCTTTAGGTTGACCTTTTCTAACACCCTTGGATGTGGTTGACCCTCTAAAACAAACTATGATTTTGGTTTTGGCATTTGAAGCATTAGAGCAAGATAAGCCACTACCATCACTACTTGAATCATTCAGCTTCAAAATTTTGGACTTAAGCATAGAATTAGACTCCTTAGATTTTAGGAAATCCTTATTTAAATTTTCAATTACAATTAGAAGGTTATATCTCTCCCCCTCAATGTGAGAAAACCTATCCCTAAGAGTCTTCTCATGTGCCACAAAGTCATTAATCAAATTATTTTCATCAACGGCACAAACCCTAGACCTTTTCAATTCCTCCAACTCTTTTTCTAAAATAAGGACTCTATTATCACTCTCTTCCTTGGACAAAATTAAATATTTAAAGTTATCATACAAAGCTGCAAACTTCTCACGAATGATATCTCTTTGATTTTGAAATGTTTGCAAATATTCAATCATTTATTTAAAATGATAATTTTCTTCTTCAAGAATTTTAATTCGTTTTGCAAACTTTAAATTCAAAATATTTAATTCGTTAAAACTTTGAGAATCCATTGAGAGAAAAATACACAAAGAGTGATAAAACAAATAATCACCAAACAAGCACAAAACAAGGATCTACACAATAAAGAAGTGTTTCTAGATCTGATACCAATTGTATGCCCCTTTTTCTCAAATGTGCTTTAAGGATGTCAAAACAATTTTTCTTTCAAAAATATTTTTCCTAATTGAACACGCCCCAAGTTTGTGAACCAATTTCAATTAAGTCCAATTTTATACTGTTTAATCCTAAACATGCATCTAGGTGAATAAATCAAGTTAAATAAAGTAAATTTCACAACGTCAGATGTACGAGGAAACCACTAAGGGAAAACACCTCGGACGACCCAAGCCAGACAATCACTATGATGCAGAGTTTACAAAAGAAGGAAAACAGACTTGCACAATTAATCGATCCCTAAAATCCTTTACGCTCTTCTTTACTCTAACCTTCCCCCACAGTGCCCATGCATGAATCATTCGACGATACTCGTCCATAGCACATGCGTCTATGAATGTCTCGGTGTCTACTGATACAGCTTGACAACCATCTACGATTCAAAACAAGGACTTCTACGCTTCTTCATTACAAAACCCAATGAAACAGTTGTTCAATATGTATGAACAAACCCACATGATGCAAAAAAGATCTCTATAGCAATAATATATGAAATCTTAGATCTTTTAAACTTTAAGGATGGTTTTTAACTTTGAAAACCTTAGCAAACTTATACAAAAAATGTATGAGAATATGGTTCTGCACACACCTCGAAATTCTGAGAGAAAAATCTTTAAATAAAAAACTTAAGTCAGCATGCGATTCTAATGAGAACCACAAGTCGTTCTAATGACTATGAGATGTCGTTCGAACGACAGAACATGTCATTTGAACAACTAAAACTCAAGATGTGGTTTCATACAACTCTAAACTATAATTATCTTAGAATAAATGTAGATAAAGCTATTTAAAATCATTTTAAAAACAAATTTTCATCCCTTAAAACTCTTTCTGAACTCCATAAACATAATGCGTTCATGCCTGAGAGTATCTCGAAATGCAATTGACTGAAGACGAGAAATGTGTACCAATAAAACTCGTCATGATCTATTTTTGAAGTTTGGCCGCTACTTCTTCAACACAAACACGTCATAGACTATGTGGAGATAATGACAATATAAAAATCTATCTATGACTCAAACAAGTTTTGTTCCGGGAATAATTTGAATACATACAACATGACTCAATTGGAAATTTTGCCCTTACAATCATGTATTCAAAAAAGAACTCGGGGAGTTGGGGAACGGTAGGAGATATGATAATCAAATTCCCCAAGTATCTCAGCCTCTAACATATCAAGCATAAACAAATGTGCCTCCACAAGTGCCACCACCATTAGTGTAGCCAGCTCCCTTAATAAATAAGACAATTGATCCACAAGAGAGGCAACTTCTTGGGGGAGTTGGGAAAAATGAGATTATGGATATCATTCATGAAATATGTGAACCAGTGTCTTAGGGGGTGCAAGCCCAGTTTATAAGAATCCATATCCTGATAGGAAAGATATGATTGAACTCTCAGAGGGCTTCGTATCTCCCATTACCCTCTTTGCGGGGGATGGAAGTCAGTCCACTATAGAACACATAGCTAGATTTACTAATTAATGTGTTGATGCTGGTACAAATGAGTATCTAAAACTATGCTTGTTTTATAGTTCACTCACATATGAAACCTTCACATGGTTCAAAAGTTTATCACCTAACTTTGTCTAGAATTAAAAATAGACTGAAGATATGTTCACGCACAATTCTTCCAAACGGAGCCAGAAGTCTTTATTGTTACCTTATCTAGGTTAAGACAAAAACTTGATGAAAAGTCTATTGCCTTCATAAATAGGTTCAATAGGTACATAATCAAATGGAAAATAATCTTGCCTAAGCCTAAAATTATGAAATTGGATAAAAATGGTTTAGAATTTACACTTCGAAAGAAATTTGATGCCACTGAGTTTAGATATTTGGTAAGGTTAACCGCCAAGGTATGTAGATATGAAGCTCTTGTAAAAAAAGATGATGAAATAATTATTTCTTCTTTCAAGACATATTACAAGGATCCTAACTTTGAAATAGATGCTGCTAAAATTATAGAAACTGAACCTATAGTTTGTAAACAATTGGTTAAAAAGGACACAACAACGTAATCTTTTGCTCTCAGAACACATGGAATAATGTTTTCTCCCACTCAACTAATGCCAATTCTATGTTTCACTATAGTATTAAAGAGGAAATCAGGAGAGGAAAAATAAAATTCCCAGGGAGGGAAGACAATATTATGGATATGGATAAAAACCTATTTCCCAATGTTAAAGAAGTGGGGAGAAAGATCCAGTCCATGCAACTTCCTGAAAATAAGGGGCATGTTAAATTCAAAATGAAGACTAAGTCTGAATCAAAGTCTTCGAAGCCTACAATGACAGAGGATCCAGACCAAAAGGTCATGAAACACCTATGTATCAGGTGTGGGGAGCATTATGCAAAAATATGCCAACTTTTAGCTTCAAAAGAAAACTAACATCTAAAAAATAACAAGAATGGGAACAATGGTTATGTTACCAAAGCCCCAATATTCCAATGTCAAAAGGAAGTTCAAAGCACGACCTTTGGAAAGGTGAGGCCATTATATGGTCCTTATTACCCTCAGGAGAATGCTAAGATGCTACGACATAATCAATACATTAGACATGGATTCAAAGGGGCCAAATCTCACAAGTATGTTAGGAATTGAGGTTATGCCAAAATCCCGAAGTCAATCCCAATGGTAAAAAAAGGTGCCTAATTGGCATCTACTTCCTATCCTTTCTTTCACTTAAGTTACACCTTTACTCGGCCAAAATAGCACCAAAACTATTATTCTCTTCCAGCTCTCTCTCTCTCAGTGTCAAAGTGCTTCCCTCTTCATTCCCATTATTACAACCATTATTCTCAGGAGATCTCTCTCCTAGATATCATTATTACTTGTGAAGTTTGCTCTTTCAGGCAGAAGGTCATAGAATTTAATCCATTGTTACTAGAAGAGGGAGGCTTTGTACCAAAGTTACTTTAGAAACTTTCAAGACCTTGAAGACAAATTCCATTGGAGTGGGTCATGACTTACCCGTTCTAGTTCTTCACAGACCCCAGTTACACCACCCTCCTACATTAGGAGACTCCACTGGGGAGGTATCCTCTCCGAATGGTAATGGAGTTTAAAGTGACCAGACCACATAAAAATAGGTGGTGGTAACAAGAGTGAGAGAACCTTCCCCTCAGGCGGGGCAGACTAGCATGGTAATAACTACGACCTTGGAAGGTATGAACTTAATGAGTATGTTATTTGAATTTTTGAAGTAAAATATTGTCGATTTAAAAATCCTAAGTCAATCATGTACAACACCGGTGGTGTCCCGTCCTAGAGGGGCAAACCCCAACAACAACAACAACTAAAGAGGTGGCTCTATCACAGAAGGTGGTAGCGGAGAAAGTAGAGACACCAATGACTTCACAAGTAAGGGATAAGGTTGAATTGGAGGAATCTCCTTCCAAGGATATCACTTTGGAAGAGGTAAAGAAGTTTATTTCCTCTTAGAGAGAATCCCCTTATATGTATAAGGAGCTGCAAAACCCTTATCCAAAGAGTATCAATGAAAATTCGTACCCAAAGGGGTATATCCCTCCAAAGTTCACAAAGTTCAATGGAAATGGAGAAAATTATAAAGAACGCATAAAGAGGTTTGTAAAGTACTTGGGTGTGCATTGTAATAACAAAGACTTAAAGTTATGAGAATTCTAAAAAACTATCATAGGAAGGCATACACCTGGTGCTCCCATTTTTCGCCTAACAACATCTTAACATGGGAAGAGAAGCATAGATAGTTCCTCTAGAAATTTTACCTAGAAGAAGATGAGTTCACATTGAGTCACCTCACCAAAGATGTACAAAACTCGGGCAAAGAACTGATGCAGTACATCAAGCACTTTCACAAGAGGGCATTGAATGTTCATGAAGATGTGGCTGAATCAAGGCTGTTGTAGATATGCATTGAGGGGATCCTTGAGGAATCCGAAATCCACTTAATTAATAAGACTAAGGATGGGACGTTTAGAACGCTCATGCGAGCAGTCAATAACATTGTTATGATAATCAAACCCAAACCGTCAAGTTGGAGGGCACAAGTGCCTCTAATCTCAGGAAGATTTCAGGTCTCTAGAAGACAAGTTATCAACTATGTGGATGAGAACTCAAAGGGAAAAAAGAGGTTTAGGGTTCAAAGGAAGTAGTCGAGGAAAGGATGTTTGGGGACGATATTCCCCCACTACAGCCTTGTAGCATGCCGGAGACTATGGATTATCACCTCACTTTGGTGAGAGAGGGGGTAGCAGGTCCACCTCACTCTAATGGGAAAGTCCTAACATAAAAAAGGGAAGGAGGATGCCAATTATTTTTAACTTCACCAAATGGTGCATCACGCTACCAAAAAATATTTTTACTTACAAAGGATTATTGGAGAACAAGTGGCCAAAGGTACTCTGTAGATACCACCAGTATATGTTAATGAAAATACCCTCCTATCCCATCATTATGTCACTGCCAACATGGTGGTGGAATACGATGAAGAAGAATCTCAAGACCCGAAGGAATGGTGGATAAACGAGAGGATGTGAAAATAACTGAGGGGGTTGAGACTTGATAGAGAAGATGAGGAAAATGAGAGGGTTGAGCAAGTAAACCCCTTAGAAGGTAGAGCATATTTAGTTCTCTCCCTAGATGAGGGAGAAACATTCGAGGTAGAGTACGTATATAATGCACAAACATATGAAGTGGAGTTAGATTTAGAGTGTGTGTCTATAGCTAGGAGCCCAAAGTTCAAGTGGTTTTTCGACCAAATTAGGGTGAAAAATGACACCCGCGTGGTCATCACAAGGAGGATTTTAGAATCAGTCCATCAATGAGGGGATCCCTATCTTAATTGGCATGGGACCCTAGGATGATTGATCAACTGATACAACTCAAGCGTGGTCTTCTTTGAAGTGGATAGAAAGGTTCCTTATTTTCACAACCATCCTCTTTGCGTAATAGTCTGGATTAACGGGATTAGTTTTCTAGAGCGCTAATGGATGGATGATCATCCATTAATATCATGCCTATTAGTACATTGTATGATAAGGGCTTAAGAAAAGATAGTATTAGTTCCATTGGTGATTTAGATTTCTGATAGTGCTGGCATGTAGTCATTAGGCTATGTGAATGTGGGAATCAAGCTTTGTACTTCATCATCATCATTATCCTTGCCTTAATCCATCACATGGGGTCGTCCATATATATTCTTCTTTTCCATTCTAACATATTCTAATCAATATTATCATTCAAGTTTAATGCCTTAAGATCTCTCCTAATAATTTCCTTCCACGATAGTTTAGGGCGTCCCCTTTTACTTTAACCTCTATTTTCACTAATCTTCCTCTTGTTATAAGTGTATCTATTAGTCTAGGCAACATATGTCCGTACCATCTAAGTCTAATTTTTCTTAATTTATTGATAATGGGAGCTACTCCTAACTTTTCTCTCATATTATATTTTTAATCTAGTCTTTTCTAGTAATTACTATCATCTATTGGAGTATCTTCATTTCACTAACTTGGAGACTTTGTTCATGTTGTTTCTTTAAAGTCCAACATTCATCTCCATATAGATTCGTTAACCTAACAAATATTTTATAAAAAAATTCTTTTAATTTATATCATTAACGCTAATGCCAGCTACCATCTTCTGATAGGATGAGTGTGGATGCACACTCATGGAATAGTGCCCTCAACATATCATCTGTGCACTAAGACCAACATTCACGATACAAAGATAATGATAAAAGCGACATAGTAACCATTTTCTACAAAAGAGGCCCATCTGGTGAATGCAATACTCTACACCAAAGTGGGTGAAGAGGGAAGGAACTTAGCAAGAAGGTTATAGAGGACGTAGGTGATTGGGTATTACATAAATATGCTTGCCGATTGTGTTATTGTTTATATTTATCAGAGGGAGGTGTATGCCAATTTTCAACTTCAAGGTGTTCACAAAGGAAATGCAGTGGGATCACTTTAGAATCATAGCTTCATGTCAGATTATAGCACAAAACATTTATTTTATGTTTAAAATTTTAAAAATGGAAATTCATAATGTTTTTGAGGGTTTCATTTCCTTCATATTTTTCTAAGATAAAATCTTAGCAGTCGGATTTTAAGTTTACCTAAGAATTGTAATTTTACTTTTTGACCGGTTAGTATGCTTGACTGATTTTGGTTCCCCAAGTTCTTTATGACTGACCATACCTAGTGGAGTTATATATTTTGGAATGAACTTAGGTTGTGTTAGGAAACCCCAATTAGAAAATATGGAATTGTGATCGGAGTATTGAATTTTAATGCTTTTGTTTTGTTATAAAAGATGGGTTTAGAATTATTGTGGAATTTTGATTGCATAAATCAAATTTTAGAGTACAAGTAGATTATTACAAAGATAATTATTATGGCTAGACATTACAACACACATGTGCAGTTGTACATACCACACGTGTGTATATGTGTGAGAGCGTACACACTCTTTAATACCCATAGTTACATACATGTTGCACACCCACATTACAATACATTATTTAAGCATCAGATACATAATGTGTTGATTTGTGGGAATATACATTAAACATGTTACTCCTAAATAACAACTAATAAAGAGCAACATAGGAATAGAGTGTTGATTTGTGGGAATACTTAGAAAGAATATGTAGAAATAATGCACTTTTAAAACCGTAGCTAACAACTAACATCATTAATATATAATATTCACTTTTTAAATACTGTTGTGCTTTTAAAAATTGTCCTACTATGATTTTATCACATGTTTATCATGCGTTGATTAGTGACAATAAAATTTAACAACTAACTAGATTTCTAGAAGCATTAGATCCTCAATTGTTATCAAGAAAGATGTTGGCACTAGATCCTGAGTTAATTATATATAACATATGTTTGCACTTTCGAAAATTAGTTCTAGTGTCATTATGTATGTATACCGACTAAAGTTCACTTTACAGTTAGGTTTTCATTGTACCTTGTGGTCCTTATGATCCTATAAAGCCTCTCAAATTGGTCCTTGTCATCTATCCTACTTTGCTGGTAAATAACTCTCATTGGCTCGTATTAAATAGTTGCCTCTCAAATTTCGAAAGTTGGTGATATTGATCTGTATATGTTTGTCAACTATTGGATCAGTGGATGTATATGTTTATAAACTATTTGATTAGTGAATATAACTTCTGTTGACTGAGTGATATAAATAATATCACTGAAGTAATTACATATAACTATTTGATCGGTGCATATATACATATAACTGCTGATTTGGTGCATATATACTTATAACTACTGACTCAATGCATATATACATATAACTTCTAACTCAGTGCAAATATACAAATATATACACTTAGGATTAAAACACGTTGTTAAAGGGTAAAAATCCAAAAAAGCCCCCAAATGGTCCCGTAAGAGGCACGAAAACCTCGTATAAGACCAATATAACTTGTAGGAACTGACTACCTAGTCATGGGACTCACTACACCAAAATGGGCAAATTGTCACCTTTCAGCCGGCTAGCCTTGTCAAGGTCATTGACTGTGACAAAAAACACGCGTTTTATGTCACGGTCATTGACCTTGACACGACCATGACAACTAATTGTCACGGTCAATGACCGTGACAAGGCCGCGACAAATTTACTTGTCACGGACGTGTCACGGTCATTGACCGTGACAATTCTTTAAATAATTGTCAAGGTCAATGACCGTGACATGACCGTGACAATGTTCGCATCAAAAACCCTTTCCCCCTTCTTTTTTCCCTCCCGCCGTTCCCTCCCTCCCTCTCTCTCTCTCTCTCTCTCTCTCTCTCTCTCTCTCTCTCTCGACGCTGCTCTCTCTCTCTCTCTCTCTCTCTCTCTCTCTCTACTTTCAGGTCGATTTTCTCTCTCTCTCTCTCTTCCATTTATATATATGTGTATGTGTATGTATGTGTATATGTATATGTGTGTGCGTGTGTGTGCGTGTGTATATGTATGTGTATGTGTATATGTGTGTGTATGTGTGTGTATATGTGTGTGTGGTGGGGGAGGGGGGAGGGGGTGGTGGAGGGGGGCAGGGGGTGGGGTGGGTTGTGTGTGTGTGTGTGTGTTCGCGCGTAGGTGCGTAGGTGTGCGTGTGTGTGTGGCGGGGGGTGGGGGTGGGGCACCCATTTAATAACTCTTTAAATATTTGGAAAAAACATAATATTACAAAATTAAAACGAAATGGTATTGACGGAACTTACACATACGTTATGTACTGTGCTCTTACGTTGAAAATTATTAGATAGAAAAAGAAAAATATAAATTGAGATAACCTTAGAATCTAATTAGGCTAAAAATATAATGGCATCAACTAACATATATACACAACACTAAAAGTAGACATCAATTTTATAAATAATTGATAATAGTTGGATAATAATTGGATAATAAACATCGGGAGGGGGTGGGGGTGGCGGGGGGAGGGGGGAAGGGGGTGGGGCACCCATTTAATAACTCTTTAAATATTTGGAAAAAACATAATATTACAAAATTGAAACGAAACGGTATTGACGGAACTTACGCATACGTTATGTACTGTGCTCTTACGTTGAAAATTAGATAGAAAAAGAAAAATATAAATTGAGATAACCTTAGAATCTAATTAGGCTAAAAATATAATGACATCAACTAACATATATACACAACACTAAAAGTAGACATCAATTTTATAAATAATTGATAATAGTTGGATAATAATTGGATAATAAACATCGGGAGGGGGTGGGGGTGGCGGGGGGGAGGGGGGCAGGGGGTGGGGGTGGGGCACCCATTTAATAACTCTTTAAATATTTGGAAAAAATATAATATTACAAAATTGAAACGAAATGGTATTGACGGAACTTACACATACGTTATGTACTGTGCTCTTACGTTGAAAATTATTAGATAGAAAAAGAAAAATATAAATTGAGATAACCTTAGAATCTAATTAGGCTAAAAATATAATGGCATCAACTAACATATATACACAACACTAAAAGTAGACATCAATTTTATAAATAATTGATAATAGTTGGATAATAATTGGATAATAAACATCGGGAGGGGGTGGGGGTGGGGGTGGGTGGGGTTTTGAATATTATTTACATTTATTTTTTTGGATATTATATACATTCAAAATAAATAATTGATAATAGTTGGATAATAATTGGATAATAATTGATATTTTCATTCAAAATAAATATTTCATTCAAAAATATTGGATAATAATTGATATTTTCATTTAAATTGATAATAATTTTATTCATGAAATTAATATAATTAGGTAAAACCCTAAATAATTTTTTAACAGAATTTGATAATATTATATAAAGTTTAGTAAATTCACAAAATGTTGTCAATTGTATGTTTTTAGGAATATCATTAGTTAGAATCCATATACATGCATGTTGTTAGAAAGTCTTAAATTTAATTCTCACTTTAATTTGTAGAATCTCTGTACTTGGTTGGATTTATCCCTTTATGATAATGAAATTTATGCTACAATTATAATTATCTCATGTCATAATTTTATGGATAAACAATATATGTAGTTGTCACGGTCGTGGTGGGGGGAGGGGGTGGGGGTGGGGTGGGTAGGGGTGAGGTGGGTGCGTGTGTGTGTGCGCGCGTAGGTGCGTAGGTGTGCGTGTGGCGGGGGGAGGGGGCAGGGGGTAGGGGTGGGGCACCCATTTAATAACTTTTAAAATATTTGAAAAAAATATAATATTACAAAATTGAAACGAAATGGTATTGACGAAACTTACACATACGTTATAATATAGACGGAACATTTTTTTATCTGTACTATTAATTCAATTAGGTAAAACGAAATGTGTACTATTAACATTTTTTTTATCTGTACTAATAACATTTTTTTTACAGCAAAAATGTCTCCTTCAGATGTTAAGGCGAAGATGATGATGCTGTTTATGATGATGTCGTCTGGGTTCGGTGGTAGCGGAGGCGACGAGGGCTCCTCCGCCCCTAGGCTCCCCAAATATGGAAAATTTGGGATTACCGTCGAAAACAAGTCGGAGCTATTAGCGAGATCCCTCGAGCTGATAAAGACGGTCATTGGCCCGGGGTTTATGAGTTGGAAGGAGGTGCCATATGAGCCGAAGTTAGCTGTTTGGGCGGCACTACAGGTAATATTTATATGAATATTTCAATTTCAATTTCAATTTCATATTTATATTTATATTTATATTTATTCGCAACTAACATTGTATTTGTTGGACAGGAACAATTCAACTTGGATCCAAAGCTACGCGATTCCGTCTTGGAGCAGTTGAGGGAGCAACACAAGACGTGGAAGAAAAATATGCGGACACGGTACTTTGGAAAAACACGAGAGTCCATTTTACAATGGCGCGGATCCGTCCCGCCCAAGGAGTCGATCTCATTGGCACAATGGCAAAAGTTCATTGACAATGAGATCGACAGACGTGCACTACTCCAGCCGGACCTCTTACGCTGAGGTGGAGCATAGGATGCAGGTAAGATTTAATTTATCTATAACTACAGAAATATATTATTGGATATTATTTTACTTTACGGGGCCGATACTAATTTTACTTTACTTTATTTTATTTCAGGGGGTAGGGAGTTGTCCAGGGGGTAAGCCACATAGGCTCGATACTTATGTGGCTCTTCAGACGAAGAAGGGGAAGGACAAGGAGGTGTCCCCGAGCGTCGCGGCCACGATTGCAAGTAATCCGACAGTTTAATTATTGTTAATTACGTTATAATTTTTTAGTTTACTTATTTTACTAATCATGTGCTTTTTATCATTTCAGGCAAAGCTTAAGGAAGTGCATGAGTCGCAGTCTGATGCCGACAAGTCATCTTTGTCCACAGACGCACTCATCCAAGTGCTTGGCTCTGATCTCAAGGGGAGGACAAGGGGAGTGAGCTCGCGGGTGGCCAAATCTAGGATCATCGGATTGGAGACGAGCGACACCGGGTTGGCTCGAACGGTGGATTCACACGACGCGAAGCTGTCCCGTTTGGAGGCGACAGTCCAAGATATGTACGCATTCATGAAGCGTACGTTGGGTGGAGACCGTAAAGGGAAAGGGAAAGGGAAGGAGAAGGAGAAGGCGGTGGAGGAGGAGGTGCGGGAGGACGAGGCACAGGATGACGAGAATGTGGACCTCGCTGCTTCATCACCGACACGTTCGTACTTCGACGATCCACTTCCCTATTTGACGCCCTCCAACAGACCATTGTCGACAATTGGTTGGCCGAGCGTGTTCATATTGGACGTATTTGATGGCCAGCGGATAGGGCGGGGGTTTAGGGATCCGAATATCGTCGAGGGTGGAATAGTTCATGGACGTGTGCTTCAAGAGATGGAGTCCAGGGTGCTCGTCACGCATGTCATACCCGGGAAGGAGAACTCCCTATTTTGGTTGCGCAAACAATGCGACACGACGTATATTAGTGAGTGCGTCAATTCGTATGTCGTGTGGCCTACTCACCTCCTCAGTTTTATCCAAGACATGTAGTAACATTATTTTCAAGTTTGTATATTTTAATTATATTTAGATTATATCGTCATGTATATTATTTTTACTTTAAATATTTGGATTATATCGTTGTTGATGTAAAAAATTAGATCACTCTAATTATTCAATTACAGATAAATAAATGAGACAAAGAATTTTAAAGTGGTTCAGCCTTATATGAATGGCCTACGTCCACTGTTATGTTATTGCTGAGTGTTTGGGAATTCTCGATTACAAGTTCTACCAAGAAATTCTGGTCCCTTTGAATGAGGGTGATACAAGGTATTTATAGCCCTTAGGCTGTACATGTGAAAGGGTAAACAATTAATGCCCTTTAAGAATATACGTCTGTATGATAAGCATTCAATGAACACTTGAACTGTTGATTATCTGGCAATAAATGCTGTGGTCGAGATGCAGCTGCTGTGGCCGAGATGCTGCTGCTGTGGCCGAGATGCAGCTCGGACCGCCTTACTTGCTCGTCGTCCAGGAGTTCCTCAGAGTATTGGAGTTCCTCGGAGCGTTGGAGTTCCTCGGTGTACACTTGTTGCTCGGAGTGTGTAGGACTTGGTCGAGGAAATAGACTTCCTCGTTGCTATTGTGCCACGTAGATGGGCGCGTGTCTTCTTATTATTCGTCTATATCAGCATATTAATTTTGGTATCAACAGAAGCCCCCAATGTTTCATATTTCGAAATTTTAGGAGTATGGAACATTCTTTCTCGGTATATGGCAATATTAAATGACCTTCCTGGTGTTTAGGAGCATTTTTTCGTGTTCGAATGTCTTCCAAATTCGCAGAATCCGCGTTTTTGAATTTTTATAAGCGCTTCGATCTTCGTGCACTTTTTGTCCTTTTAGCCGCCGATAGCATAATAGTTTCTTTTTGTAATCATTTCTTTCGCCGTTTCCCAAGGCAAAGTATTTAAGCTTCGTAGGCAATCCCATCGTCTTTTACCTTTTCCAATCTCTGCTTTCGAGTTTTCCATAGTTTTTCTCTCTCTAGTGTGTTCATCCTTTTCTTCGTTCATTGTCAACAAATCTCCCTTTTTCCTGTAAGATCTTCTTCCTTCTTCTTCATTTCTTTTATTCACCATGGTTTATGTTATTGAATCTCTTGAGAAATTCTGTTCTGATTTTTCTATTCCATCTTGGGTAACTCTGGAAAATCTTTCTGAGCCTTTAGATTATTTTCGTTTGGCTGAGGGACACTGGTTTCCCAGCCTCTTTATTGCTGAATGTGGATTTCCTTTTCCACCAAACCCTTTGTGCTTAGAGTTCTATCAGTATTTCGATGTTGTCCCTGAAAAAATAGCCCCCAACACATGGAGGATAGTTAATGGAGTGTATAGGTTAAATAAAACTCATGGAACCCATATAGGAATTCCTAAGATTATGTACTGTTATAGATGGGCTGTTCTAGATAATATTTTTTATTTAAAAACTAGATTTTTGAATAGGGCCTTAGTAGTCGACCTCCCTGATGCTAATAGGGATTATTTTGAACATGGAGTAATTATCAAAAATTGGCAACATGCCCCTTTGACTGGAGATGAAGTATATCAAGGTCCCAAATGCCCTCCATATGGCAATGGGATAGGTTATTTTCATTTTATTTTATTTCTGAAATTATGATTTCATTATGTTTGAATAAATGTGTGACTGATATTTCACTATGTATTTGTTTGCAGTTGACAGTAAGAGAAAAACTCCAAAAGAATCAGAAGTAAATATTAAGCATTTGAAACATATCTGGAATCTGCATCGAAAAGTTGCAGACGAGCACATCAGGTCTGCTTCATATTTGTTGCAGTATAGGAGTTATACAACATCCTTTACTGCTCGTCCTGTGGTCAGCACCAGTGAACCAGCATCAATTCCTGAGGACTCTTCTCCGGAATCTCACATTCCTCTAAGTCAGAAAATGGGCAAAAGAAGAGTTCCTGCTCTCTTTGAGGAGACTACCTCTGCTGGAGATGGAAAAAAGAACAAGGCTGACGTCCCAAAGGGGACAAAGAAAGTAGATGCCGCCCCTTCTGTTGTTCCTCAGAATGTTGCCGAGAAGCCCCCAGTGGCTCCGAGCAAGAAAAGTGCTTCTGTGGAAGTGGTCACCATCTCCCCCACCAAAAGTTCTTTGGTTGAAACTGCTGAAATGCCACCGAGGAGAATGAAGAAATCCTCCTCGGTCAATTTGGCTGAAAACATTTCCCAGCTCCAAGTTAGTGGAGCTGGTGTTCCAACTATCATTCCCCCGAGCTCTGCAATGAGCTCGGTAAAGACTTGGACTATTCCTGAAGTCCAAGGAATCGAGGAGAGTATGTCTAGGGATATGCTTACATCCCTGGCTACTCGTCACATTGCTTTAGTAAGTTTATCATATTCTGAATTTTCTTTCTTTCCATCAATACATGTATCTCTGTGCTGACTTATTATTATCTCCTTTCTATCTATACTCTGTCTTGATCTTATTTTTGATGATTACTTTTTCTTTCTCTGTTAGTTTCTGGCCAAGATGGATATGCTATTTGCTAATGATACAAAGCTGATGCAGCATTGTCATGAATATTATAAGGCTGGTCACACGGAATTGAGTGTATCAGAAGTTGCTGACATCCTCGGTCATGATGCTTCAGAGCAGGCAGTAGAAGCTTATCGGTACTTGAAAGGCTTACTTGATCGAGCTGTGGCCAACAATGTGTCCTATTACGAAATGATTGAAGACTTGCAAGGTACTCTCGATGAACTTCAGCAGCAGTATAAAGAATCAACTGCCCTGTTGCATGAGGGGTATGAGAAGAGGTATCAGCAACTTTCTGCCGAGAAGGGCCACGAAAAGCTCATTGCTGGGTACGATGTCAGGGAGAGAACCCTAAGGGGTGAAGTTGAAGCATGTAGACAGATTGCCGAGCTGTTGGAGCAAGAGAATAACAATTTGCAAAAAGAGATAGCACAGTATAAGTCTGCAGCCTCTTCTTCAACAGCTATAATCCCAGTGACTGACGAGGGATTTTCATTTTTAGAGGTTGAGAATGCCAAATTAAGGCAAGAATTAGAGGCTTTGAGAAGAGCTGGGCCTTCTACTGCTAATCGGGGATGAGGAAGAGGTTCTCGTGGACGAGGAAGAGTTGCTCAGAATGTGGTCGAGGAACCAAGTTCTCGACCTGCTCGTGGAAGATCAAGAGTTCTTCATCGTACCGTTGAAGAGGCTCTTACTCAATCAGCGTTGGAAAACCAAGCATTCCAATTGATGGCAAAAAATCAAGCTTTGTCTGAGATGTCCAAGAAAATTAGAGAATTGGAAAATCAAATCTTTGGAGATAAATCAGTGTTGGAGACTAATGGACTTTTCATCCAGAGTCTTCAAGAGAAGCTTGATAGGTTAACCTTTCAATTTCACAAACAAACCAGGGAATTCTGGATGGCTGGATACAACGAAGCTCTATTCCATTTAGATGATCGTATCCAGAATGACAATAATGAGGGCTACAAGCAAGGTTGGCTGAATGCCTTGGGCGTGCTGAAACTTGAACAAGGACACTACCTGTGGGACTATTATGATCCTGGGGTACTTGACTTGCCTATGCCACCGTTTAATTTGGATATGGAATGGATCCCAGCTCGTGCCATTCCTCGGAGCTTAATTGCGAAGTACCTCGGTGATTACAGTTTACATTTTTAGTTTGAGGTATCTCGTCCCGAGCATCTTCTAGATTGACCTTCTGTGATGAACGTTAGGATGCTGAAGGACTTGAACTTCATTAATTCTCTTCAGTCTTTAAATGATCCGCCTGCTGGCGAGGAACCTGTATCGAAAGCTGAAGGGAAAAAACCAATAGAATAGGAATTTCTGATGTAACAGTTAGTATGTAATTATCAATGTAACTTGTAATTTGTTTTGAATTTTATGAAAGACTTTCATTTTTGTTTGCAAATTTGTATTGTTCTTGTATTTGTCAAACACTTTATATTTGTGCTTGCATAACAATATTGTGTGGTTCATCGACCAACTTAGTAAGAAAGTTACAAGTATTAGTAATGTTGCTCGATCACTTAATAATAAAGTAATGAGTATAAAGATGTTAAAAATTCTTCCAACCAACCAAGGTTGTTAAATTGTGCTCGTCGACCAATTATAGTTAGTGGGTTTTTATCCCCGACCAGCTATACTTGGTACTGTTTAAAATATTTTCTCCTCGTCGACTAACTACAGTTAGTGGATTTTGATCCCCGACCAATTATACTTGGTTCAGTTTGGAATATTTTTTTCTTCGAGGAACTTTCATATTTGCTGTAATAATCTTACCTCTCGACCAACATAAGTTGGCATTTGAGATCATATTTTGCTTCCTAACCAACCGGGATTGGCCTTTTTAGGAGTCTCGTATTCTCGCTCTTTTACCAATCGGAGTTGGTCTGAGTTCGAACTATCATGTCCACTAACTCTTTTACCAACCGGAGTTGGTCTGAGCTAATGTACGCCTCCTAACCAAAGGAGTATGGGGTGTTCTCGCCCTTTTACCAATCGAAGTTGGTCTGGGTTCGAACTATCGTGGTGTTCTCGCCCTTTTACCAACCGAAGTTGGTCTGGGTTCGAACTATCGTGTCCACTAACTCTTTTACCAACCGGAGTTGGTCTGAGCTAGTGTACGCCTCCTAACCAAAGGAGTATAGTTTGTTCTCGCCCTTTTACCAACCGGAGTTGATCTGGGTTTGAACTATCGGTGTTGATTTTATTGCTGAACAGCGTAGTGTTTCACACTAGTATTCCCCGAAAAACTTTCAATAAAAGAAAGAAGATGGCGAAATATCATCGTTTTATTCATATTGATGGAACTGCTTTACATTTTACATCACTGATAATACTTGCGTAGGTGTTCAGCATTCCATGCATTCTTAAATTCCTCTTCTTCTAGAGTTGCTATGCGGTAAGTTCCTAGTCGAACAACTTCTGTAACTCGGTGAGGTCCATGCCAGTTTGCTTCCAATTTATTGTGCTTCTGAATGACCTTCTTTAGCACATAATCTCCTTCTTTTAAGTCGCATTTCTTCACCCTCTTGTTGTAGAACAGAGCGGTTCGTTGTTGGTAAGCAGCATTCCTAATGTCTGCCTCTTCTCTAACCTCCTCGAGCATATTCAAATCCAATCTTCTCATTAAGTCGCTGACTGGGGAATTGAAATTCAACACTTTGTGTGTTAGAAGACCCAACTCGGCAGGTATTACAGCCTCACTTCCAAATGTCAGCATATATGGTGATTCTCCAGTTGCTGCTCGAGGAGTTGTTCGGTAAGCCCACAATACTGACTGTAGCTCATTAATCCAATTATCCTTAGCCTCACTTAGCCTCTTCTTCAAATCATTTAATAATGTTTTGTTCGTCACTTCAGTCTGTCCATTGCTTTGAGGATGGCCTGGTGCTGAATGAATCTTCAAAATGTTTGACTGATGATAATAGGCGGCAAACTCCTCGATATCGAATTGTGTTCCATGGTCTGTGATGAAAGCATGAGGGAGACCATATCGGCAAATTATGTTCTTCCAAACGAACTGGTATACTTTCTCGTATGTCATATCAATAAGTGGATCAGCTTCTACCCACTTAGTAAAATAATCCACTGCAACGACGAGGTACTTGAATCTTCCTCGGGTTGTTGGCAGTGGTCCAACCAAATCAATTCCCCACATGGCAAATGGTCAAGGGGAAATTATGGGTGTCAACAATGCTTTTGGAGTACGTCGGATGGAAGAAAAACGTTGGCATTTATCACATCTTTTGGCATAGGCTATACAATCAGCCCTCATCGTTGGCCAGTAGTACCCCTGCTTCATCACTCTTTGTAAAAGTGTTCGACCTGCTACATGTGCTTCACAAGACCCTTCATGGATCTCTTCAATCAATTCTTTCACCTCGGAGGGATGTACACATCTCTGTAAACCTACCATAATTCCTCTTCTATACAAAACACCATTAGTTAGTAATACCGAGCAGCTTTAAACTTCAATTTCTTTGCAGAGAGATTATCCTCCGGTAATTCTCCCTCCTCAATATATGCCCTGATGGGATCCATCCAAGATGGTCCTAAATCAAGGGTAATAACATTCATCGTTAAGTCTTCATCTATGCTTCGACTTTCTAATACTTCAATTGGTATCATTCTTCGGAGCTCAGTGCGAGTAGCTGATGCTAGTCGGGCCAGTGCGTCTGCTTGTGCATTTTCCATTCTTGGTATTCTGATCAACTGAATGGCTTCAAATTCTGCCAACAACTCCATTACCTTTGCATGATACTTGACCATTAATTCTCCTTTAACTGCATATGTTCCCATCATCTGATTCACAATTAATTGAGAATCACTGAATACCATCACTTGTTGTGCTTCCATAATCTTTGCTAAATTAAGACCTGCTATAATGGCCTCATACTCAGCCTCATTATTGGAAGCTTTGAATTGGAATCGCAGGGTATATTCCATGTCGATCTCGTCTGGAGTGCTCAAAACTATTCCCGCGCCACATCCTGCAGTGCAAGATGAGCCATCTACATATAGCCTCCATATAGGTAACTCGCCTTCAAATTTCTTATCTGACAAGGTTCCTCGGTGAAATATTTGTTGTTTCCTTTCATCCTCCCTTGATATTTTTCGCTCCTTGTCGATCATCTCTTCTCGCTCTTTTACCAACCAGGGTTGGTCTGAGCTTAAATTTGATGATCCTTCAATATCCACAAAACCTTTTACCAACCGGAGTTGGTCTGGGCTTGTGATTGATGATCCTGTAACATCCACAGGTTGATCAGCGAGCAACTTTTGTTCCTCGGGAGTATCATACACAATATCATATTCACCGAGCTCTATTGCCCAGTACATCAGTCTCCCTAATTTTTCTGGCTTATGAAGGGCTTGTCTCAATGGCATGTCAGTATACACGACGATGGTATGAGCCTGGAAATATGGCCTATTTCTTCTACTTGCCTCTATCAATGCCAATGCCAATTTTTCCAGCTTTGGGTACCTGATCTCTGCACCTCGGAAAGCCTTACTTGTGTAATAAATTGGCTTCTGGACTCCATTCTCTATTCTGATCAATACCGAGCTGACTGCATTCTCTGATACTGCCAGGTACAAGTACAACTTTTCTCCCATTACTGGCCTGGACAACAATGGAGGTGTTCCCAAATATTTCTTCAAGTTTTGAAAGGCTTTTTCACATTCATCATTCCACTCGAAAGTTTTTCGAAGTGTTTTGAAGAATGGGAGGCATTTATCAGTTGCTCGGGATACAAATCTGTTGAGCGCTGCAACTCGTCCTATAAGACTCTGCACTTCTTTCTTCGTTGTTGGAGATCGCAACCCTAGAAGAGCTTTGATCTTTTCTGGATTCGCCTCAATGCCTCGTTGGTTGACAATGTACCCGAGGAACATTCCTTCTCGTACTCCAAATGTGCACTTCGTCGGGTTGAGCTTCATTTGGTATTTATCCAGTTGATCAAAGGTTTGACCTAAGTCAACTAGATGATCAGCATCTCTCTTGCTCTTTGTCAGCATATCATCGACATAGACTTCCATATTGCAACTGATTTGTTCGACAAAAAACTTGTTCATTAGCCGTTGGTATGTCGCTCCTGCATTTTTCAAACCAAAAGGCATAACATTATAACAATAAGTTCCTCTAGGGGTAATAAAAGAAGTACTTTCCCTGTCTTCAGGTTTCATTTTGATCTGGTTGTAGCCAGAGTAAGCATCCATGAAGCTGAGCAGCTCGTGTCCCGAGGTAGCATCCACTAATTGATCCATTCTGGGCAATGGAAAGTGATCCTTTGGGCATGCCTTGTTGAGATCGGTGAAATCAACACACATTCTCCATTTATTGTTTTTCTTCTTTACCATCACCACATTTGCTAACCAGTCTGGATATTTCACATCCTCAATGAATTGGGCTTTTTGGAGCTTCTCGACCTCCTCTTGTATAGCTTGATTCTTCTCGGGACTAAATACTCTTCTTCTCTGCTTTACAGGCTTGATCTCCTTATTTGCATTGAGCTCATGACATAAGAAATTTGGATCTATTCCTGGCATGCCTTCATGACTCCATGCAAAAGTTTTCTTCCTGTTTCTCAAGAAAGTTATCAACTCTTGTTTTATTGAAGCATCCAACGTCGAACCTATCTGGGTTATTCGTTCAGGGTGCTCGTCGTCCAGAATAACATTTTCTGTAGATACCACCACCTGTCCTTTTACAAGTTGGGATTCATCTCTGGGATCCAGTGTTTCAATTTCTGTACCTTCATCCACCTGGTAGGTAATAGTCTTTTTTCTTGACTCTTCAAGCTCCTCTTGCTCGGCAGATGAATAATAGCATTCCCGAGCTACTTTTTTATCACCTTTCACAACTCCTACTCCAAAATTTGTTGGGAATTTTAAGCACTGATGTACTGTAGATGGGACTGCTTCGAACTTCTTCAAACCAACTCTTCCCATGATGATGTTGTAAGCTGACTGCACATTCTTATCTATCACAAAGAAGCGTATTCTCTCTGTTCGACAAGCAGGCCAAGTTCCAATGAATATATCCAACTTGATCGTCCCAAGTGGAAAAACTTTCTCGCCAGCAAAACCCAGGAGAGGTCTGTGATAAGGTTCCAATTGAGATAATTTCAAATTTAAACTGTCAAAGCGTGAGTAGTACATGATTTCCGCCGAACTACCATTATCTACCAAAACCCTTGAAATCACTACTTCTTTCATCCTTATTTTGATCACCAAAGGGTCGTCGTGAGGGTAAAGAACACATGCCAGGTCTTTTTTTGAAAAGCCAATGACCAGCTTCTCTTTGTTTATCTTCCTCGGGCGATCCTCCTCAGCTAAATTTATTCGCTGAATATATGAACAAGCTTGAGCCTCTCTAAGGTAAGCCTTTCTTTCTGCAGTAAGGTCTCCACCTCCTGCATCTCCTCCTGTAATGACATTATAATCAAATGACCCAAAACGTATGGAAAATACCTCTCATTCTGGCTGCCTTGGTTTCTTGGGAAGATCGGGGTCATCATCTGGATCATCTTCATGGTTTCTCTTCTTTTTCTCCTCTGCTCGACGAGGAGATCTAGACCTCTCTCTAGTTCGGTCATTATTTCTTCTTTCACCTCCCCGATCAACATACTTTGCTAGTTTTCCTCTTCGGATGAGTGTTTCAATCTCGTTCTGAAGAGCTATGCAATTTTTGGTCATATGACCATGATCCTTATGGAACTCGCAATATTTCTCCCTATTCCTCGTATTAGGATCTGACCTCAGTTTCTTCGGCCACTTTACCTCCTCGCTATTCTTGATTTCTTCCAAGACATGATTAATACCCATTTTCAAATGAGTATAATTATCGAATTCTTTCAGGACTTCCCATGACGACCTACTATTCTTGGAATGCTTGTCACCGCTATTGCCCTTATGCTCCTTCTTCTTAGATTTTTCGACTTCCACCTTGGTCTCTTTATCCATATTCTTCTTCGCAGCCATAGCCTCCTCGGCATTCATGATTTTGGTCGCTTTTGCCATCAACTCTGACATAGTTGTAGGTGGATCTTTGGCCAAAGTGTAATACAACTTGTTAGGCAACAACCCACTCATCAGGGCAGTGATTGCTGTCTTTTCTTCATAATCTATGACCTTCAGCTTCTCGTTATTCAAACGAGTTATGTAATCTCTAGTACTCTCACCAGATTTTTGTCTAACACTTAACAAGTGTGCTACTCTTTTTACTGGCTTTGCTCCAAAATAGAAATTGCCAATGAATAACTCGGCTAACTGAAAGAAAGTTGAAATCTTACCCCGAGGAAGATTGTTGTACCATATCTGGGCAGATCCAGTAAGAGTTCCTGAGAATGCTCTGCATCTTATCTCGTCGGGGACAGCATAGATGTCGGCAGCAGCTTGATATTGCTCTATGTGAAGAACAGGATCTGTCTTTCCATCATATTTGGGGGTCACCACAGGTGCTTTAAACTTTGAAGGTGTAGGAAAATCCACAATGGCCTGTACAAAAGGTGTCCCTTGAACGAAAGTTCGTTGTAGGGGGTTCTTTGCCTTAGCCATTTCTCCTAATCTATCCTCCAACCACTGAATGGAACCTTTCCACGCATCATTTCCTTCTTCGGGCTTATTTGTTCGAGCAATTGATTATTTTGACGTGGCCTCCTGAGATCTATCTTGACGAGCCACTGGTCGTGATTGTGCTGATCCTTCTCTTAGATCTGATGGTTGTCGAAAACTCCTCGATATGGTCTTAGGTGGACTCCTATTCCTCCTAGGGCCTAATTGACTGAAAGGAGACACCCTACTCAGTCTTTCCAAGGCACTGGGTCTCTCCGGAGAGAGAGTGATATGTTGATCAGTATCTGTAGCCCGTATTAATGAAGTTTGTCCAGGTTGATAAGAGAAATCATCAGATTCCTTATTACGATACGCATCTGTACGCCTGGATCGTGAAGAAAGTAAATAGGTTTGCCTCTGACCACTTCGCTGTCCCGAATGTGCAGGTGTATGAGTTTCCGCATTGTTTCTTGCATGGCGGTTTGTCCTTGAGCCAGATTCGTCATAATCCCAGCCAGATCTGGAGGTGCAGAGGGATTTGGAGGATTTCCAGCGTTTCGATTGCTGGATTTCGGATTATCTGCCATTGATAATGAATGATTTTTGGTGAAAAACGATAACAACAGTCGTTTCCCACAGACGGCGCCAATCTGTTGATGTAAAAAATTAGATCACTCTAATTATTCAATCATAGATAAATAATTGAGACAAAGAATTTTAAAGTGGTTCAGCCTTATATGAATGGCCTACGTCCACTGTTATGTTATTGCTGAGTGTTTGGGAATTCTCGATTACAAGTTCTACTAAGAAATTCCGATCCCTTTGAATGAAGGTGATACAAGGTATTTATAGCCCTTGGGCTGTACATGTGAAAGGGTAAACAATTAATGCCCTTTAAGAATATACGTCTGTATGATAAGCATTCAATGAACACTTGAACTGTTGATTATCTGACAATAAATGCTGTGGCCGAGATGCAGCTCGGACCGCCTTACTTGCTCGTCGTCCAGGAGTTCCTCGGAGTATTGGAGTTCCTCGGAGCGTTGGAGTTCCTCGGTGTACACTTGTTGCTCGGAGTGTGTAGGACTTAGTCGAGGAAATAGACTTCCTCGTTGCTATTGTGCCACGTAGATGGACGCGTGTCTTCTTGTTATTCGTCTATATCAGCATATTAATTTTGGTATCAACAATCATCATGAATATATATTTGCATTATCTTTAGTTTGTGTTGGATATATGATGTTTGGAACAGGTACAACGTTGCTATAACAGGTACAAATATACTGCTGGGAAGTGGCGGTGGCCATACTGCCCAACAGATTTTTTTTAAATTCTGCCCAGAATTGTCACGGTCATTGACCGTGACAATTTTTTAAAAAAGGGTCACGGCTTAGTCACGGTTTATAACCGTGACAAACGTGTCACGGTCATTAACCTTGACACGACCGTGACATAAAACGCGAGTTTTGTGTCAAGGTCAATGACCGTGACACGACCGTGACAAAAAAAGTTGTCTCGCCTCGAAATGTCACGGTCATTGACCTTGACAAGTTGGATTTGTCAAGGTCAATGACCTTGACAAATGGGCAGATTTGGTGTAGTGACTCTCGGTTTAAGAATATAAAGAGATTTTGAAAATATGCATACTTAGGCTTAAACACATGCTGTTAGAGGGTGATACCTAAAACAACCCCCAAACGGCCCTATAAGAGGCACAAAAATCTCGCACGGGATCAATGTAACTTGTTGGAACTGACTGCCTAGCCATGAGACTCCCGATTGGAGCATATGACAAGAATTTGCAAGTATGTGGACTTAAGCCTAAAAATATACCGTTAGAGGGTGAAACCCTAAAACAATCCCCAAACGGACCCGTTAGAGGCTTGAACACCTCGCACAGGGCCAATGTAAATGATAGGAACTAAATGCTTAGTCACGGGACTCTCGATTTGAGAATATGACGAGAATTTGCAAATATGTACACTTAGGATTAAAAACACGCCGTTAGAGGGTGAAAACCAAAAGCAACAACCAAACTGCCCCATAAGAGGCACAAACACCTCGCACGAGACCAATGTAACTCGTAGGAACTAACTGCGTAGTCACAGGATTCCCGATTTAAGAATATGATGAGAATTTGCAAAGATGTAAACTTAGGCTTAAAAAATGTCATTAGAGGGCAAACTGATAGTGCGCGAGAGGTGTGCGCCTGTAAGTTGCATGATAAGAGCCCAAATTTGTATATTTTATACCCAGAATAGATATATTTTAGTTGATAATTCTCGGCAATTTGGGTCTTATGCGCTTAAGTGTTTATCTTGTAGGGCAAATTGTGTATTGCAGAGTTCAAACGCTTAAATCAAGGCAATTGTACACAATATGGATCTAAATACCCAATCCCCCCTAATCCTAATCTAGCCCATCCTAGCCTTAGCCTTTTCCGACCCATGTGTGCGTTGATTTTGTACTTTTTTTTATTAATTTTTAGATTTTTAATTTGAGTTATTTTATTTTTTAAGATTTATTTTTGATTTATTTAAATTTTTTAGGCTTTATTTACTATTTTTATATTTTATTAGTATATTTTTATTTCATCTTTATTTTTATTAGGATTAGATTTTTTTAGGATTTCATTTATTAATTTTATTTGATTTTACATTTATTTAGGATTTTAATTTTAGTTTTAATAGATTTTTATTTTATTTTGTTTTTAGTTTCATTTTTTTTATTAAGTCTTTATTTTATTTTTAGAATAAAAATTTAATTTTTAGATTTTTAATTTTATTAATTTTAGTTTTTTTATTATTATTTTTAATTCGATCCACACACACACACACACATTATCCCATATACTCACGTATACTTATCCTAAACCCAACTAATATATCCTATACCCTCACACACTTTATCACCTCTATCATCATCTTCCCCAAACCCATACTCTCTCTCTTACTCCATTAACAATTCCTCCCTCTCTCATCCTCATACCCCAACACCCCCATCACCCAACACCCAACACCTTAACCACCATCACCGCCGTCCCATCCTACGTCAACCCCGGCGCCGGTCGCGATACCCCACTCCGACGGGCTGTCCAAACCTGACGGCACACCACCCTCCTGCCGGAGCCTCAACCTCCTTGCCGCAACCCCGGGTAGCCCTCGCGACCTCCAACCCGTAACCCCCCTTCTACCTTCGTCGCGACCCGCCAAACCCCAACTCGCCGGCCTGACCCCTCCACACCGGCGGACAACCCTCCTACCGCCGTCGGACCTGCTTCAGCCCACTTCCGCCCGGCACCAATCTCCCAAAACCGCGACTGCCGAAACCCGCAACCCAGAAACCACCCCACGATCCCAACCTCAAATCTGTAACCACGAACCTACCCATTTCCCAAACCCGAATTCGACCACCACCCCATAACCGAACCCGAACCCGTGGCAGCAACCCATAAAACCGCTGTCATACCGGATACCCATACCAACAAATCAGCTCAAACCTTGTCCACAACCCACTTCAAAACCAAGACCCACATCTTCCCATTTTCTACCCAAATGCAAAATCGTGTTTCACCTGCCAAAAGCCAAGACCAAAACAAATAAACATAACCCAAACGTTTAATAAAAGCCATTTAACCATTTACCCAAAATATCCCTATTACCTATTTTTAAACCTCTTACCCAAAAACACCCTTTCATGAAATCTGATATGTTTTATCCCATTACCTCCCCACTTCCCACATAACCTCACACCCCATTTTTATGCACATTAAACCTTTCCAAAAATACCCCTTAGCCCTATGTGTGCCATGCATCTACTATAAAAGAAGACTCAAAACCTCATTTGGAGGAGACTTATCATCAAATAGAGAGAGAAAATTCTAGAGAAAAGTAGAGAGTTAGGTTAGAATAAATTAAGTGGAAATATTTGTAAATAGTTTTATTTTCATTTTTTTAGATGTTTGTGAGTGATAAATGTGTGAAATTCAATTGAGTTGATTATTATTGGATGCTCATATTGGATGGATTGTGCTTGATTCCAAGGAAATAAGAGTTCAATTTCACTTCAAGAGATTGAGTTTGATTGTTCTCTTCTCTTCTCATTTATTTTTGGGATATATACCAAATAGTCCCTCAAACATTTTTTAATACTCATTTAGTCCAAGCCTTTTTATTTTGTCTCAAAAAGTCATTTGCCACATATTTTGGAAAGGGAGTGCCGCTGGCGCGGACCTCTAAAAATAAGAGAATATTGAGTGCTTGAGGGACTAAATGGGTTAAACTAAAAATATGTGTCCTTTTTAAAAAATATATATTTATAGTAGGGACTATTAAATAATTGACCCTTTATTTTATGCCTTTAATTATTAATTTGTCAAATCTTATACCATGTTAGGCTAAATCCCCTTTCAAGGGGTGGGGTGAAACCCTTATTTGATGTTATTTTAGTTTAATTAGTTTGAATACTTGAAATTTCCCTTTGAATGTTAATTTTGAACCCTCACCCTTAAATTTACGCCTCGAGAGAGGGTAAATGATTTTCGAGAAAAAATCGAAATTCTAGTTATAATACTCATTTTATATTCGAACTAGAGATAGGGGTTTCTTATGTGGGTATTATAACTTGAATTTGAACTCTAAATTTATTTTCTAAGATTTACATAAATTTTAATTGATCGATCCTAGTGGGTGATTAATTAAAAGGAGTGTAGATCTATTTTTCTAGAGTTGTGGGGTATTAAACTTAATTTTCTAAAATATTACTATTATAATTACACTTGCAACGAGAGTTGGTTTGTAATTTTGATATTAATTTGAGAGAATTCAAATAATTAAATTAATTAATTAGAATAACTAAAATTTGTGGTGTAATCCCATTCCTTGATTGTTCTCACAATTATTTACCTCACTTTATCTCATATTTTTAGTTTAAACTTTATTTTTCATTTTAGTAACTTTCTAGTTAGTTGTTTTTATCTCACATTTAGTTTAGTTTAGTTTAAATCATCACCCCACCTAATTGTTTTAATATTTGAAAAAGCTAAAAAAAAGTAGAATAAGTAAAAAGCCCAAAAATAAAATAAAAAGTGAAATACAATTTTGTTCCCTTTGCTTTATACCCTTGAAAGTAGATTGATACCCTTACTTACTGCTACACTTGAAGTTGTTATATGTTGTAGGTAATTTGAGGTTTTGATTAGAAGGACTTTTCAAGCAACGACAAAACGACGAAAAATACACCGAAAAGTCATTTCTATCATTGCACAATCGTTGTTTTCGTCTCGTCGCGACTATACAAAAACCTAAGTTACTACTACTTGCGGGGCAAGCACAGCGGTAAGTTGGGTATCGAGAATCCACATGGAAGAGTTGCTAGAATTTATATGATTCAATATTTCGAAATAAAAGTGTAAAAGGTGATTACAAACTAAAAGGAAAAAGATGCATGAAAGGGAAATGATTAACTAGGCAAGGGAAAATGAAACTAGATTATGAAAGTGGATAAAACTATAGGTTGCGTCAAATATCCCTCACCCGAGTTAATTTGTATAAAATGGTTACATGGTTCGACGAGTTATTACAAATGCGTCTCGTTTCGACAGTCAATTAAACCAAGGGTTGTCACGCCCCTAAATCATCATAAAAGCCTAATAAGATTTTGGTGTCAACAAATGTCCCGAAAATTACGCGCGAAAGGTCGTAAGCATGGGACATACATGATATTCCCCGTCAAATCTCCTAGGCATAATAACTGTGACAATGCACTCAAAATAAACCGGTAAACACCATCACTAAGAAAAGCAACGCGTTAACCCGAGTGAGTTCCATTCAAACACAACCTAATTTAAATTACCTAGAAAGTATCGTAAAAACACGGTAAATAAACGCAATAAATAAACACAGTAAATTTATACTAGAAAGAGAGTAAATCAAAGCATGTAAACTAATTAAGAAAGCATGTAAATTAATCTCGAAAGCAAGAATAAATGAAATGCAAGCTATATTAATGGAGAGGGAATACAAAAGATCAATCTTACAAACCCAAATGTTGTCACACCAAATGAGGAAGAAGAAATGAGCTCTCAAATACCAAACCCTAACTAAACTATCCTACAAACTAATTATCTCTGAAAATAGAAACAAACTTCCTTTATATTATAAGTGGGAAAGAAAATAAAGGAAAAAGAAAAGAAATGAAAATATCCCAAAATATCTGGCATCACGGGTCGACCGCGTCCGGGGGACTGATCGATCAGTCCTTCATGTTTGAGCCCACTGTCTCCTTCCCATGACAAAAACACAAACCGCAGTCGACCGGCCCCCTGGGCGCGGTCGACCGGTACTCTGTTTCTTGGAAGCCCTTGGCCCATGACAAGGAAGAAAAGGTTGATTACGGGAATGGCAATAAATTCACCGTCCGGACTCAGAATCACGCACCGTTTACGACCACGCGAAGCTTGCTCGACGAACTACGCATCCGTGGAAATTCCATGATCTGAGGATGAAATGTGAATTAACTAAAATTCCCTAGAAGTAGCATCCGGCGACGGAACTTCTCTAAAATGCAACGGATCCTCACTTTTAGCGTTCCAATACCTACAAAAGCACAATTGACCCCTGCAAAACATGTATCTATCCAAATCCAAGGTTTTTTGGTTAATGAGCATAAATATAGGCATTAAGGACGGTAAAAGCGCTAGAATGCATAAAGATAACGAGCGGAAATATGCAATATTTGATACGAATCACACCCCCTAACTTAAACATTTCTAGTCCCTAGTAATGAAACAAAGAAAACCAGACCACAGAGGGCGGTACAAGACGTATATATGCATCGAAATATAAATGCCACTTTCGTATGGAGCACGATTGCATTTAGCATATGCCATAAGCCATTAAACCCCTAGGTCACCCTAGTGGATGAGTGTGGTCTCGTGAGGATTTCCAGGGATGGTACCCACAAGATCACATGGTTTCCTCAAAATATGCCCAACCCAACACGTAACAAGCCCAACAATAGAGAAAAGGATTACATACGTATTATTAGCAAAATAAATGAATTCAAACAAAAGTTCAAATCATTAACATTATAGAATGCACCTCATAAAATTGAAACCTTAAAATGTGGGAGTGGGACGAGCACATGCAAAGTGTGATTTGGCAAAAAAAATTATATAAACCGGATACTAAATAAAGCAAGCATACATTCAATCCTCATGGGCATTACACTCATCAAGTTAATTCACTCAAAATAGGGAGGTAACACACGGAACATGCAGGCTAAAGAGTAAATGTAAATGGAAACTAGGCTGCACACATGTCACAAAAGAAGAACGCTATATATAAACTGAAAAATTGTAATCTCAATGAAAAGATACCGCACATTAAAAGAGGCGAAATGAATTTTCACAGATTATCAAAACTATTATGACTTTTAAATTACATCAACCTAAGATCACATAGGACTTTAATAGGGTTGTAATGTAGGCTTGGCTAGGGTACAAAACGAAGGAATGTATGTACGGATTCAAAGTGTTCGGAATGAAAACTCGGGGTAATGAGAAAATGTGGGCAATATCAAAATTGGAAAACAAGTTCCAAAAAGACATTAAATACATCATCGGGGAGAGTAATCAAAGCTTATTGAACTATATACAAAACATTTACAACTTTCTCTTTCTTTTCTTTTCTTCATTTTCTTTTGTTTTGTTTTTGATTTTTGCTTTCTCTTTTTCTCTCACTTTTCACTACTTTCTTTTCTCTTTACTTATCAAACTCTCATATGACTAAATTGCAACCGACATCATAACAACATCATTCAATCCCAAGTAACATTCCAAACAAAGGTATGGAAAGTGGATGTATGGTTTATAACTCCAATGTGGAGTTGGTTATGGGAATTGGGTTATGAAACGAAAGGCTAATATTTAGGCTCAAAGGGGTTAACGAGGGTAAACATATAAGGGTGAGGTCAAGGCTAATATGGGTGATATAATAAAGAAGGACTATGATCATTTCACAAATTTTACGCAATTCTCGAGTCAAAACAATACATGAAAATCATGATCAAGTAACACATTTCAAGTAAGAACTCAATTAATGAACGATCAAATGAAAGAATAGTGAGATTACCAACGAATTCAACGTTTTCAATGAGAAAAGAATAGTGTATACACTCACAAACGACGAGAGGTACAAAACTTACACGGTGTAAGTATATACAATGAAACAAAAGATTACCGAGTTATAAAAATCTTAAACCAAATCAATAGAACAAGGAATGTTCATGTGATCATGCATCATTAGGTTTTCTAGGACTAAAGTCAATAATTAGGACTAAAGTCTAACAACTTCTAAAATCGAGAACATGCATCTTTAGGTTTTCTATTGGATTGGGCAATTATTGAAATTTATCATCGAAAATAAAGGCAAAAAGCCCAGAAAAGGGAGAAAAAAGAAAGAAAATATTTTTGAATTTTTCTAAGAAAAGCATTCTAAGTAACTAACATGTGAGCGAAAACATGGACTTAATAAAGAAATGGATAGAATATCCCACACCCCCTAACTTAAAACTTGACATTGTCCTCAATGTGAATTAAGAACCAAGTTAAGAGAGGAAAAGAGTGATATTACCCAAAACTGGAGCGATCCCCATAAGAATAAGTCCAAAGAATCTACAAAACAAGTTAGTACCGAGCATAGCAAAAAGAAATAACGAAAAATTAAATACATACACTAAACTAAAATTAAAAGAAAGAAAGAATAAAAAGCTAACTGTATACAACCTATTATTTAGGCTTTACACTAACTATACACCAGAAGTCTAAATAGCTGAGGGTCCACCATAAGAACGATTTGACTTTGGAGGATAACCGGTGTACCCTCACATACAAGCATGCCTTCCAAAAAATATGAATTCCGTTTGAACAACGGAAGGCATGTGTAAGGCGGAAGAAATGAACCATCCCCAATTAAAAGTTTTGGTGGGACGATGGGGGGTTTGGATTTAACGGGTGACAAAAACAAGTGGGGACCAAGAAAAGCCGAATATCCTCCCAATGACTTTAAATTGGAATAGGAGGCGGTGCACACAAAGGCACGGATGCAATTGTGGAGGGAGACTCGAGCAAGCACTTCTCATCGGCGAAAAGGTTTGAAACATTAAAGTTTGAAACCGAATCATCGGGTGCTTATGACGGTGTGGTAATAGAGAATGAAAATGGGGATGAAAGAAATTCAAACTCATGAGATGAATCATCATCGCACGGAGATTGAGTTTCGAATGAAATAATATCATTTTTAATGAAATGTTCTTCTTTGGGAGACAAAGAAGAAATCATTTCATTGCAAATAGATATTACGTCATTATTATCCTCACTTTCAATATCTATTACGCAATAGGAAAAGTCTAGAATGACTTGTTCCAAAGTTAGTACAAGTACCTCATTTGGTTCAAAACATTCTTTAACCTCGAAAGTCTCGGAAGAAAAATTGTCGTCGGTCTCAAAATATAAATCCAATTCATGTTCTCACGAACGATTTTCTTCCTGATAACGAGTTTCAATTTTCTCATTTTTATACATACGCAAACCCTCACCGAATGTCATAGGTCGAGGTGCGGATGCATGAACATGGGAACTTTGAAAATTACCATCAGACTTAAACGAAAACTCATTATGATAGGAATTTTGAAAACTATTGCAATTTGTTTCAAAATTCCTATTATAAGGAGGTAAAGGCCCAAAATCATTGTCATTATCATCATCAAAATTCCAATAACCCAAATTTTGACTTTCGTTATACTCGCCCAAAGTCATATTTGAATTTTTTATACTTTGGGATTCTAAGTATTGACCGAAAGTCATAGGTTTGTGAGAATTTTGAGAATTATAACAAGGATTACCTAAAGAATTGGAATAAGACATGCTTACCCCAAAAATGGCTCGAAGTGACGGATTCCACAAAGTAAGTGCGCGCGAGAAATTCAAGCATTTTTAAGTGCTCAAATGTGGAAGTCCTGCAAAAATATTAGCAAATAATACAAATAGAAAGAAAATACTATGAAATACTAAATCAAATAAAGTCTAAAACAAACTAGTCCCCAATAACGGCGCCATTTTGGTAGCGCGCGAGAGGTGTGCACGTGTAAGTTACACAGTCGTTGTTTTCGTCTCGTCGCAACTATACAAAAACCTAAGTTACTACTACACTTGCGAGGAAGCACAGCGGTAAGGCGGGTATCGAGAATCCACATGGAAGAGTTGCTAGAATTTATATGATTCAATATTCTGAAATAAAAGTGTAAAAGGTGATTACAAAGTAAAAGGAAAAAGATGCATGAAAGGGAAATGATTAACTAGGCAAGGGAAAATGAAACTAGATTATGAAAGCGGATAAAACTATAGGTTGCATCAAATATCCCTCACCCGAGTTAATTTGTATAAAATGGTTACATGGGTCAACGAGTTATTACAAATGCATCTCGTTTCGACAGTTAATTAAACCAAGGGTTGTCAAGGCCCTAAATCATCATAAAAGCCCAATAAGATTTTGGCGTCAACAAATATCCCGAAAATTATGCGCAAAAGGTCGTAAGCATGGGACATACATGATATGCCCCGTCAAATCTCTTAAGTGTAATAACTAGGACAACTCACCCGAAATAAACCCGTAAACACCATCACCAAGCAAAGCAACGTGTTAACCCGAGTAAGTTCCATTCAAACACAACCTAATTTAAATTACCTAGAAAGTATCGTAAAAATGCAGTAAATAAACGCAATAAATAAACACAGTAAATTTATACTAGAAAGTGAGTAAATCAAAGCATGTAAACTAATTAAGAAAGCGTGTAAATTAATCTAGAAAGCAAGAATAAATAAAATGCAAGCTATATTAATAGAGAGGGAATACAAAAGATCAATCTTACAAACCCAAATGTTGTAACAACAAATGAGGAAGAAGAAATGAGTTCTCAACTCCCAAACCCTAACTAAACTATCCTACAAACTAATTATCTCTGAAAATAGAAACAAACTTCCTTTATATAGTAAGTGGGAAAAAAATTAAAGGAAAAAGAAAAGAAATTAAAGGAAAAAGAAAAGAAATGAAAATATCCCAAAATATCTAGCATCACCGGTCGACCGCGTCTGGGGGACCGGTCAACCGATCCCTCATGTATGAGCCCACTATCTCCTTCCCACGGCAAAAAATACAAACCGCGGTCGATCGACCCCCTGGGCATGGTCGACCGGTACTCTGTTTCTTGTCAACCCTTATTCCATGACAAAGAAGAAAAGGTTGATTACGGGAATGACAATAACTTCACCGTCCAGACTCGAAATCACGCACCGTTTGCGGCCACACGAAGCTTTCTCGATGAACTACGTATCCGTGGAAATTACATGATCCAAAAATGAAATATGAATTGACTAAAATGCCCTTGAAATAGGGTCCAGCGATGGAACTTCTCCAAAATGCAATGGATCCTCACTTTTAGCGTTCCAATACCTACAAAAGCACAATTATCCCTGCAAAACATGTATCTATCAAAATCCAAGGTTGTTTGGTTAATGATCATAAATATAGGCATTAAGGATCGTAAAAGTGCTAGAATGCATAAAGATAACGGGAGAAAATATGCAATATTTGATACGAATCACAAACCCCCCCAAACAACCCCTAAGCGACCCCGTAAGAGGCATGCCCATCTCGCATGGAACCAATGTTACTCGTAGGAACTGACCGCATAGTTTCAAAACTCCCGATTTAAGAATATGAAGAGAATTTTCAAATATTTACGCTTAGGCTTAAAAACACATCGTTAGAGGGTGAAAATGCAAAATATCCCTCAAACGGCCCCGTAAGAAGTATGAACCCATAACACGGGATCAATGTAACTTGTAGGAATTGGTCGCATAGTCACATGACTCCCAGTTTGAGAGTATGAGGAGAGTTTGCATATATGTAAACTTAAGCTTAAAACACGTCGTTAGAGGACCAAAGCCCAAAATAACCCCCAAACGGCCCTATAGGATGCATGAATACCTCGTACGGTACGTGACCAATGTAACTCCTAGGAACTGACCGCATAGTCATGAGAGTCTCGATTTGAGAATATGATGAGAATTTGTAAATATGTAGACTTGGGCTTAAAAACATATCATTAGAGGGTAAAAATCCAAACCATCCCCCAAACGGCCCCGTAACATGCATGAACACCTCACATGGGACCAATTTAACTCAGGAATTGACCGCATAGTCATATGACTCCTGATTTGAGAATATAATGATACTTTGAAAATATTTATACTTTGGCTTAAAAATATTCCGTTAGAGGGTGAAAACTCAAAATATCCCCAAACGGCCCTGTAAGAGGCACGAACACCTCACACTGGACCAATGTAATTCATAGAAACTGATCGTGTAGTCACGAGACTCCCATTTTGAGAATATGATGATTATTTGAAAATATTTATACTTTAGCTTAAAAACATGTTGTTAGAGGGTGAAAATTCAAAACGACCCCCAAACGACCCCGTAGGAGGCACAAATACCTCGCACGGGATCAATATAATTCGTAGGAGCTGACAGCGAGTCACAGGAATTCCAGTTTGAGAATATGATGATAACTTGAAAATATCTATATTAGTCTTAAAAATAAGACGTTAAAAGGTGAAGGCCCAAACTATCCACCAAACGGCCCGTAAGAGTCATGAACACCTCACACGGGACCACTATAACTCGTAGGAACTGATCATGTTGTCACGGAACTCCCAGTTTGAGAATATGATAATGATTTGAAATTATCTATATCAGGCTTAAAAACATGCCGTTAGAGGGTGAAAACCCAAACCAGCCCCCAAACGGCTCCGTAAGAGGCAAGAACACCTCACACGTGACTAATATAACTCCTATATGCAATTTTTCAGCTTCAATACAATTTTTTTAAGAAATTACTTGATTACTAATATCATCGCTTTTTTGTATCCTAATTTTTTGCAGGACAGCATTTTATCGTTAGCTTTTATCCATCTGGAAGACATGGAGAAGTCAATGGTTGACAATAAGGAGATTATTTATTTAATGTCATTGATATTTAGGATTCTATTTTTCGTGTTATGGCCTTGTCGAATTTTGTAATTTTATTTTTAACTTTTATGATCGTGTGGATTTTTATAATTTTATTGTTATATTTATGGCCGTGTGGGTTTTACATTATGAAGTTTTTATATTTACATGTTTTGGAATGTCTAGAAATTAGAGAAAACTCTGTCCAATATTTTTTGGTCTGTGAACTATCAAGACTTGTAATATTTTGAATTTTGTATGTACATTAGTTTATCAACAATGTGCGGGATTTGCAATTTGTGATTTTTTTTTATTTTTTTACAAATAATAAATATGATTCCTACTAGATTTTGAATTTGTTAATTTTACTGATTTGTTTTTAAATAATATTTTTTATTAATTGAAAATTTTGGCATGGTTTAAATTCGTGCCAAAATCGTAACAAATTGTAAAATTTGAGTACGCTTATGAAACAATCTGGCACGTTTTATAATCGTGCAAAATCATGATAGAAAATAGAAATCTGGCACGGTTTAAAACCATGCCAAAAGCGTGTCAAATTCAATATCTGACATGATTTAAAAGCATGCCAAAAGTGTGCCAGAATAAATTCGAGCACGGTTTAAAGTCTTGCTAGAAGCGTGCGAGATCGGGCAATCTAGCACGTTTTAAACCGTGCAAGAAAATTTGGCACCCTTGATTTTGGCACGATTTTAAATCGTGCTAGATTGGGTTTGGCACGATTGTGAATCATGCCAGATTATTATTTTTGGTGTAGTGGTGCTAGAGTCAGTATTCTTCTTGTCTTTAGTCTCATAAGAAGATGAATACTACAGTAGCAAGACCTACCCTCGAGATGATTTTCAGTACCTTGGGCTGGAAAAGTTTGAATTGACTTTGTTTGAAGTTTCTCGAAGAATGAAGTCGTACTTTCAGGCATATATAATTATCATTTATATAGACCTTCCTCTACAATAAACTATTCATAAACTTGAGAAATCGAGTAGACTGATGGCTTGGGCTATGGAACTAGGAGAGTATAAAATATTGTATAAGCCTAAAATAATAATTAAGGGACAAACAGTGGCTAATTTTATAGCAGAGTTCACTTTGGACCAAAAAATCGAGCAGATAGTAGAAAAGCCAGTCGAGCTGAACAATGACCACCTAGAGTCATTGGCTCCGTAAGAAGAAAGAGCTCATGACTTGGAAAAAGATGAAAAATTTATCTAAGGATAGTTGTTTGGTTGAAGGCAATTTTGAAAAATATCCTCTAGTGTGGTAGATGTTTATAGATGGGTCATCACGTGCCAATAGCAGTGGAGAAAGTCATCAACACACCCGCAGACGTCTAGTATGCCCTCAGGTTCACCTTTAAGGTCTCTTATAACTAGGTAGAATTCGAAGATCTTGTAGTATTATTGGTATTGGTGTTATCACTAGGTGATGATCAACTATCAGGTCATAGGGACTCTCAGTTAGTGAACCAAGTAGTTGGAATCTATGAAGCAAGACAGGAATACATGGTGAAGTACTTGGAGAAGGTTAAAGAATTGTTGCTAAGGTTATCAGTTATACATATGGTTAGAACACCAAGGGTTGAGAATGCGCGAGAATATGCACTTGCTCATCTGGCACTATCTACAAGAGTCAAACTTTGAAAAAAATTGCATGTAGAGATCTTGACATAATGAAGCACGAATGGATAGTGCTCACTTGTATTGAAGTTGGACGTGGGACCATATTGGTTGGACCTATTTGAGCATACTTGGAGATGAGAACAGTACCGAAAGATCCAGAGGAGGTAAAGAGACTTCTCTATAAAGAGGCGAGGTATTTTTGGAAGGAGGAATTCTATTTTAAAAGGGTATTAGTGATGTCTTTACTCAGATGTGTTCATCCCATAAAGGGCCCAGAGCTAATTAGAGAGGTCTATGAGAGATCATGCGAAGCTCAGTCAACATGCAAATCATTAATGAAGCAGGTGGCTACCCAAGGATATTATTTGATGAAAATGAAGGATGACGGTGCTAACTATGCAAAAAAGTGTGACAAGTGTCAGAGTTATGCTGTAATACACGATAAACTAGGGTCAACTTTGGCACTAATCACATCTCTATGGCCCTTCGCTATGTTGGGATTAATATGGTCAGCCCACTTTCGAAGATAAGGGGCAGTTTCAAATATTTATTCATCGTAATTAATCGCTTCATTAAGTGGGTAGAGGTTGAGTCCGTGGGAGAGATGCCATATGAGAAGGTTTTCCACTTTATATAGAAGAACATCATTTATTGTATGGTATACCTTTCGCCTTCGTCACGAACCATGAAATACAGTTCGATAATGATAAGCTTAAGGATTATTGTATTCAATCAGGGATCAAGAAACTGCATTTTGCACATGCTATCCCCTAGTGTAATAGGAAGACAAAGCTCACAAATAAGACCCTTTTGTATGGAATGGAAAAGAGACTTGACGATGCTAAAGGTAACGGGATTAATGAGATGCCCATTGTACTTTGGGCCTACCCATCCACTTCGAGGACTGCAACTGGCGAGAGACCATTTATGTTTGAGATTGGTATAGAGGTGGTAGTGCCCACTAAGATTGTCATGGACAACCACAGGGTACTCAACTTCCAATCGTGAAAGAGATTGTTGCTCGAGAGACCACTCTTCCCCTGATAACCCATGATGGTTGAGAACATTCGTAACATTGTTAAAATTTTTAAAGATGGAGTCCCAATACCTCTTTAGTTTCTCATAGATGAAAATATTGTTGGGTCAAACTTGATATTATCCACTTCACCATAGTGTGAGGAAACCTCTGCTCCATGGATGATTCGACGAGAAGGATCCCTCTGATCTGCATCCTATCCATAATAGGTCTTGTTAGCCCGAGCTCATTTACCCTTTGGTTCTTATGGTCACTTTGCTAGTTGGATCCTCGTTTTGCCTCTTGTAGCCAATATTTAGAGGACTGGAAGGCAAAGGGGCTTCTCCCTTGGATTTTGCCTTGGGAGCAATAGCAATAACATCAGTGTCGACCTTATTCTGTTCATTAATCTAGGTATGTTTACTATCCTTGGCTTTATACCTCTTCTGATCATCATCTTTCCTTTTAGCCTTGACCTCCTATTTGCCTCCTGCTAAAGTTTTTTTCGATAAGATGGCTCCATGGTGCTATGGAAAACCTACCGAGGTGCTATTACTCAAGTAGGTTCAACGATGAAACCTGAAGTGGTGGGAGTAAACACTGAATAAATTATTAATAGTTATTCACATTACAATGCATAATGGAAGGCGACCTGATATAATTAGAAAAATTCCCTTACATTCTTCCACCTCAGCCTCAACCCCCTAATCAACTTTAACCGGGACTTCTACTACCAGTGGCACCAATATCTGGCAATGAGGAATGCCACCTAAGAATGAAATACCCAAGGTTTATGAACTTTGACATAGATAAGAGATCATGAATTAGGGGGGTCAGGCACACAAAAGATCTCAACCAAGTCCTTCAACATAGAGGGCTAGCGGGGATTGTTCTTCATTAAAAAGGTTGGAAAAATAGTATTAGGACATAATCACTCAAAATTTAATCAGAAAGCATGCATATAAAAAGCATATACCAATTTTATTAGGCCCACAGCACTCGTGAGGACATGATTAGTTTGAACCCTCTCATAGAGGCGGAACTCCTTATTGTTCTTCAAGAACACATTATTTCTTACAACTATGGTTGTTCATCTGAACAACTTTCACCATCCTTAAATATGACTTCCTTGGAGTAAAATAGTAATACCCAAGAGCCTTAGAATTTTCCTTTATGCCATATAAAAATATAAAATGTATCCAGTAAGTTCTAAGCCAGTGCATGATTGCCAAAACACCACTGCTCCTAAAATGGTTCTATCGTCATTTAGGAAAAGTTGAGTTGGAGCAACCACATAACCCTTTAAGATCGACCTTATAAAAGAGTGAAGGGGTAGATGAACTACAAATCGAAGTGACCACATAGGAAATAAAATTTCGTTAGCATCAACTCGATTGTAAACCCTCTTGTCACAATTGGGCAGTCTCACGCTGATGCCAATAGGGATGGCATATCGACCTCTCACGTCATCTAGTTTATCGTCAGTTGTTTCATAAACATGGTATTTATCCTTAGTATTTAGTGGTTGTATGAATTAGTGGAACTCCTAGAAGTACCTTCCTCGGAAAGAGGCACAATAATAGGTGAATTCGAAGGTTGAGGTGGGCACCTATACATGACCTTTACATCAAATAACGCATGATTAATTACAGGCACTGTGAAATTAGTATCGGTGTAGTTTCTACTACTAAGTTGATTGTAAAATTCTTCATTGCCCACAAGTCTTACGAACTCAGGCCCACCATACTCTACATATGAGGGCATTAGAACAGACCCTACAAAGGAGGGAATCCTAGGGGTGAATTTAGGATGGCCTAGTTCGCCTTTAGGATGGATGGTTTCCAATAAAGCTGGTGTCCTAACCTTGTGAAAAATAGGGTAAAAAATCTCAAGTTCATAAATGCTCTGCAACACCCTCTTAACCTAAAAGTTTTCACTCATGAAGGTTTAGTTCTTGAGAGAAACAGAGGCTTGGGAGCTATTTGATTTCGAAACAAAGGATTTAGGGTAGAAAAACCCTAAGACACCTAAAAATACTTAAAATTAGAAATCCCTAGGTCAACCAACTCAATAGCCACCTAAGACATGAAAAGTCCAATAAATAGTCAAATCCAATAACATCAATCATAAACAAGAGAAAATCACAGAAAAAATAGAAGAAATTTTAGAAAAATCCCTAGAAAGCTTGAATGTGCGAATGAGCATATATGAAACCCTAAAAACTAAAAACGATGAATAAAAAATGCTTAAGCTCTAGCAATGAATGATCGAAAACTAAAATCCCCACTGAAAAAGAGTTTTTTGGACAAAGAGTTAGACAGAGAATCAGTTTAAAATGGCATAAATGGGGAAAGGTTAGTCGGAGAAGATGAATTTGGGACCGAAACATATTTTTATCTCTATAAAAAACACTCACGCGAAAGTTTTTGGATGAAAAAAGTTGAAATGATTTTTGATTTGTCTTTTATACTTATTTAAGGAGATAATGATTACTTTTTGAAAAAAGAGGTTTATATCATGCATTGGAATCATAATTAGAGAGTGCACCCTAAACCAAGCACACACGCCATTCTTAGTCTGATGATGCCACATATGATCGACATGTGACAATCTTTTACCAAAGATTGAAATTTTTTACAAGTCATTCTGCTCATTTGAAGACAAGATGATGTTTCTGCTGAGTCGAGAAGATCCTTCCAGCCTGACCAGAACACAAGTCGATGGCTTCTCAGCTGACAGTTCAATCACTGAATCTTCTTAGCACATACCCAATAGGCATAAAACTTCAAATAATTTATTTCAATCTTCAATTGTTAGAAAAGTCTTGGGGGATTTTATTATGACATGAATATGGTTTGGCTCATAGACCTATCGGAATAGGACACCTAGACTCATTAGACACATAAATAAGGTCAGCTTATTTATTAATTTGGTCGACCCAACTGATCGAGGGGAAAAACCTAGCGTCCGTGCAATACGCTAGTCGTTGTTATCGGCTTCCAATCTCAATACAAAAAAAACCTAAACTTGTAACTACACTTCTTAAGGAGTATAGTGGCGAGTGTGGGTATCGAATCCACAGGGAATGGTTGATAGAATTTAATTGATTTATTACTTCTAAAGAAAAAATGAAAAAGATGATGATGGTTGAAAAGGGAAAAAAATAAGTAAATAAAGAAGTTAAATTAATTAAGATGAATGAGAAAGTAGGTTGGAATACAATCCCCCTAACCCTAGTAATTTACCGTATAGAAACCTAGAATTGTAAATTATAAATTTGAATGAATCCAGTCTTTATAGATCCTAAGCATTACATATATGAGGATCAAGCCCACACCATATGAAATCAAAGGTAAATATAAAGCGGTGATAAATAATTTTACGCACATCATATTCTTAAACATCCCAAGTATTTAGGGAAAGAGAGATTAAAAGATCTACAATGGTTGTAAAATTATTTCACACGACTCTTTCAAATTTTTAATTTAAATTCTATTTTCTACATAAGTAATTTACATTGGGATGAGTTCATGTACCCCAACCCTTGAAAATTTACCTAGACATGGTTTTATGAGAAAGCAATTTCATAACAATGCATGTAATTATGAATCTAAGAAACATTCTTAACAAATTACAATACTAGTGAGAATTGAAAATAGAATTGAGACTAAATAAGAGAATGTAATTTGATACTTGAATTGAATTGAAGAATTCATATTTGAAATCTGCACTAGATGAACTTGAATACTACTTGTTCTTCAAACTTACAAACTAGGGTTTTTCTAAGAATATGAAAAACTAAAAAGGCTTTCTAAAAATGAATTTCTCTCCCTAATTTGAGTCTACTCTCTAGAATTCGACTCCCCTTGAAATGAGGTAGGGCTTGGTCTTTTATAGAACCCAAGTAGCACGATTTTGACATCTAGAATCGCTTGTTGCGCAAGTTTTCACCAGCTAATCACCTCAAAATCTGAATAATTAATGCCAGCAATTCGCACCGCCGGACTAGTCCGGACCTGGATCGGTTTGGTACCGGATTGGTTCTTTTTTTCCTGAACGGATCGATTTGGTTCCATCCGGATCGGTCTTGTTCCATCCGGATCGGTTTGGTTTCTGGTCCATTTCTCTTTATTATCGCGCAACTTCAAAACATCGTAACTTCTTCACTGTAGCTCGGATTGAGGTGCCGTTTTTTCCAGTGTTCTTGTAATTTAGAGATATTCAACTTTCTAGTTTGACCCACCTCCGGACTAAGGCTGAAAAATTACGAAAATGCCCTTCAACTCTCCTTTTCTTGGTTTCTTTCATTATTTTGCGTTCTCTTCCGCACTAAGTTGCATGAAATACCTATAAAGCACATAAAAAATACACAAAACACGAAATAATTGCCAAAAGAGGTTAGTAGCATAAATACGAGACAAATACAAGCTATTTACACTGCACGGGATCATAAAAATACCGAAATTATGGGAATAAATGTGAAGAATATGTGCCTAATCACCAATCAATCTGTTCAGCCACAACATCACAGTCGCCCAGTTTAGCTGAACTAGCTCACAGCAGATTAACACCATCAACTAATTTCATTTAAACAAGCATATACTATGGTATTGAATGACATCATTAGTGCACACGCGTGGGGGAGATATGCAAATATTCCCCCTATGTGCCCATAACAAAATTTATGATCCTTCTTGCACTTACATATAAAGTGTATAAGTGCCTAACCTATAAAGTCTTGACACCTGTCACTCTTAATTCTCTCTCTTCTAACAACCTATAAATAGCAGACACACACTCACATTAAACAGATCGAGATATTTTACCTTACCATTATGTTGTCAAAGTCTAGAGTGAACTTGAGAGTTTATATCCAACCTTTATCCAAGGGTTTTGCCCATTGAATCAATACAATCAACACTTACACCTGTGGATGTATGAACCTCTTTGGGCCGAACAACTTAAATCAAATTTCATTATCTTTCTGTCACCTTTCTCTATGGTTTTTTTTCTATATTATCATTATTGTGATTGATATCCCTTTATTTGCTATAGATTGGAATTAGTTTACTTTTGCTAAGACCAAATAATGTATTAGTTTTAGATGATAATAGTACAATTTGAGAATATATTTTTAAGTCTCATCATTTCTTGGAGACTTGGTTTTTCAAAAAATAGTTTTTCTCCTACTTTCTTAATGCTTCTTCATTTCTCACAACTTTTCCTTCCCCCTTTGTCACTAGACAAAATGATTAAATCATGGGAGGATGTGGGGAGTATATGTGTGATTAGACCATCATCTATAATGTAATGAATTATCAAGAGGAAATATTAATCATGAATATCGGGGACAATAGGAGAAGCATACTTAAGAATAAGTGTCCTTGAGATAGTGAAGGGAAAATAGGTCTTTTAAACAATGTTTGACATATTAGTCATGCCAAGGCTGCTGTGGATGTAGCAAATCTTATCTCCGAGGAGCGATTTTGGTAAAAATCTTTGCAAGTTAGTGTTTGGTAGGAATAAATTAAAGTTTCACCCCCCCTTTTTGTACATGATCATGTAAAAAATGGTGCTTAGTGTCAATATGTTTGGTTCTAGAATATTGCATCGAATTTTCGTTATAGAAATTTCACTTGTGTTGTTGCACGAAACTTGAATTTGTTAATAATATTTAATGGTCCCTAAATTGTAGTTTGATATATAGATTTTATCCATGACTATTTATCTCTAGATTATATTCATATTTCATCGTGGATAGTGCAACTGAATTTTTTTCTTGCTTTCCCATGAAACAAGTGGATGGTGTGGAGGAAATAACACTACCCACTAGTGATTTTGTGACAAACCTTATATCCGACCTAATTGGCATCCAAGTAGATTATAAGGTTGTAATAGACCAGTAAAATACATCCCTGAAGTGATATTAAAAAAGTAAAAAATGGAATGGATTAAAAACACATTTCAAAGCCATTTAACATTACCCTACGGATAAATAAAAAAATTTGGAAGCAGAAATGAATAAATAAACTATTTATTCTCATTAAATCTCAAAAGTTCTTTTACAATAGTATTTACAATAAAAAGTACAATACTTTAAAAATAAAATACAAAGTTGTCTACTCGTCTTTCTAACCCATACCCGGATCACGCCGTAACAATCAACAAATAAACCGCTGCTCAAATCAAAACTTGTCATGCGTATATAAATTATAAGGGTGAGGGGTAAACTCAGTAGGCTCGTATAAACGCTCCAAGTGAACTACACATACTTGTACGTACACACATGTAAGAGTGTATGAATATGAACACTCAACTAAAATCCTAAGGTTAAATATCACATCCTAGGACCTCAGTGCATCATTACACATCCCGAGTCCCCCATACATCAAGTCCCCATCACACTTCCCTCCACACGGTGTGGATTCTCGATCACCTATCTTGCCAATTATCCTTCCAACACTCCATGTCCTCTAAATAGTACAATCATAAACACATGGAATTTTAGGGTCTCTCATATCCTTGTCCCAACACAATAGCTTAATAGCTCATAAAAAAGGGATTAATAGCCCAATGTGTCCATGGCATGATACATGAGATAAAAGACAAGAAATTAGCCCGAAAGCACACGCTATCCAATTAATGGTTTTGGTAAAGGATGACTTAGCATCATACAATGACAATAATAATATCAAGCTTGTAAAATATCATCTTTATCAATATTCCATAAATTAGGTAATTATTATTCTACAACCCAATATGTTTATGTGGTTTTCACTTGGCTTGGTTAATAAGTTTGAATTTAATTGCGAGTGTTCCAGGCAAGGTTATGGTCTTGTCAACCAAAATATCTTAGCCTTGTAATAATATCAGATGATTATGTGCCAATCGATGCTTCAATTAAGAAAACTTGTGCTTCCCGTAAGGAAGACCTTGATGTGAGTGCTAAATTGCTACAATTAAAGTAAGGTTCAAAATCGAAGAAAAGTAAATGCTTGAAAGTAAAATATCACACTACAAAATTTAAAGTAAGAAAGTAAAAGAACCCAAATGTAAAGATAAGAAACTTTAATAAACTTGAAAGAAATTTACAATTTACTTCGAGTAAAATAAAAGCAGTAAGTAAATGAAAAGAAAAAGGAAAGAAAAGAAAACAAGGATACAAAGAGTAAATGTAGTTTATTTTATTAAGGGGGTCCTTTTTTCCTTTGTCTGCTCATTGATTATTTATAGATTCTTTTGCCGTATAACGTAACTGCTTTTGAAACTGCTGGGTGGTTACTCATGCCAATTGAGTTTTTCACACCTAGGTGAATTAGTGCTCCTCTAAACTTTACTTAATGTTTAATCCACATCTAATGTCTTGACATGTGTCAAATGTTTAAACTTATTTTATCATTAATCACATGAATTTTACTCGGCTGTAATTTTTTTTAATAAAAATACGTGAAAATCTCTCATTGGATGGTAATTATGTGGCCTAAACATACCCCCACACTAATTAATTTTGGGGAAAAAGTTGATTAGTGGTTTATTGTATTTCCCATGCCACTCTTCCACGTTTGTGCCATCATGACTTCTGATCACATGATGCCTATATATTATCCATTTGGTGGTGAGATGTTCTTCACTTAAGTTAATCAGTCTTTTAATCTGCCCTCCATGTATCTCACCCTTTCATTTCCTCCAATCTTCAACAATGGCATTCCAAGAGAATAACGAGAAGAAGCCCAAAAGTTTCCTTAAATTTGGTTTTGCCTCAACGTTGTTACTACTAATGAAGATCTTTGGGCCATTGTTGCAGTTAATTTCCTATCCACCAATGGAAATCAGTATAATGATGGAAATTAGGGGTCTTGGAATTCTTCCACTCCCATAGAATTCCCATCAAGTTTGATCCCCACTCCTCCTCCTCCTCCTCCTCCTCCTCCTCCTCCTCTATCTATCCTAATTTGATTCACCATTATGAACTCATCCTCAAACGTTCCACTTGAAATTGTCACCCTCTATGATATGCCATATTGTTTTAGTCTTCTTTTAATATTGGGCCAATCAAACTTTTGACTTCCCCACATCCCGTGAGACTGGTGTATCTGGGGTTGTGGCAGTGGCTCGTGACTCCACAAAAAATTATGATAATATCCTTCATCATACCTATGTTCATTGAAACTCTCAGTCGATCCCTCCTTTTAATGAGAAAAATGCCAATTGCACCATCATATGCCCCTATTCTCCTCTTGAGTACTTACCACATGTGACATATCCCTCATTTTATCATAAAGATAGGGGGACTATGCTTGGTCATGGCCAATCAAACATTATTATCCTTTTTGAATTGAGGTAAATGGGTATATGAATATTCTTGCAGTGTGGCATTGTGCCACCTCTGACGTCCCTAGGTATGACATGGTGAGAGCCCTTTCACATACTTTCATCTAGCCTTCACGCCCTATTATTTCAAATGGTATGTAATACTATTTTATTTTATATAAAGACATCTTTAACCTATATCCCTTCGAAGCTTTATTTGTCAAAACCATTTTGTTCTCTGACCCCCTCTATAATCTAGTGATTTATACCAAACACTTGGTGGATGATCCTTTTCAAAATCTGGAGTGGTATATTAGCTATGTATCACCCACTGGCCAACCTTATGTAGAGTATACTTCCTCTATCATTAATGTTAGCAAGTCTTTGGAAGTTCTTCATGGATTTTCTCATATTCCTTTCGGTGTATTACTGAAAGGACAAGACGAAAATAACTTTTCCTAGGCCTGTATAACCATTGATCATTTTTAGACTTCCCCAAAACATGAGATCTCATATCTCCAATTTCGTCAATATTTATCTTTATTTTATAAAAATAATTATTCAGCTCTCTGCTAACCTCAAAATCTATGAAGTTCTAGTTAAATCTCGTGATGATTTCAACTTTTTCTTGAACAAAGTTTTTTAGGAGTGAAAGAGTTTTGAGAAGGTTTATGTGAATGGACAGGAGGATCCAACAAGTTTAGGCTTCAAATCTATATCATCAGAGGACATCCTTATTGAGTCCAAGATCCTAGAGAGTAAATCTTAAGAGGCAGTAGACAATTTCCAATCTCATGAGCTGTTATTCCTAAAACTAGCTAATATTAAACCTTATCTAGATTTATAAGAAAAACATCTCGACTACTTGTGGAACACCTTTCATCATTTTGTCACTTTTGCATTTCCTCAATACTATACCTTTCCAGGATCATGATATTGTATTTCTTTGGTTATCTCTTGCAATGTTTAGACTGGAAATATTAGTGGAATAAATATAATTTCGTTTCTAAATGTCTGTTGACAGTTTGCAGCGAAGCCAATATGTTGTTGATGTTTCATTAATTATATATTTGTTTGGTAATTAAATTATTAATTGAATTAACTTTATCACCAGGGTGTAATATTTATTTAACCATTTGATGAATATCATATGCCTTAGCCAAATTTGGTACATTGCATGTACTTGTAACATTTTATTTTGTACTTTTAGACCAAGTAATATTTTAATTATGGCCTACTCTTCATGTGTATTTAGTTATTAGTAGTGGTCCCACTAAATCGCATTACACGTGTGGAAGTATCCAAATGATAATTCTTGCTTCCAATTGGAATAATTAATTCTTATGAAATAGGCAACTTTTATAATTTTTTAACAAAAGAATTGCTGCTTTGGGACTTCCAATGTTTGATGTTGGATTATTGGGGTAATAAAGACCCGAAATTATAATCATGAGAGATTTTCAATTGATGGGCCGATTATATATGGCCTTTTATCTCTTTGCTACCTCATCATTTTATTTTTTTGAATAAACGTGCTCAGAGACATGTGTCCATGTCCATTTGGATTTATTTTCCATTTCAAATGGTACCACTAATATATTTAAGCTTACTTATCTTCTTCTTCTTCTTCTTCTTCTTCTTCTTCTTCTTCTTCTTCTTCTTCTTCTTCTTCTTCTTCTCCTTCTCCTTCTTCTCCTTCTCCTTCTCCTCCTCCTCCTTCTTCTCCTTCTCCTCCTCCTTCTCCTTCTCCTCCTTCTTCTCCTTCTCCTCCTCCTTCTTCTTCTTCTTCTTCTTCTTCTTCTTCTTCTTCTTCTTCTTCTTCTTCTTCTTCTTCTTCTTCTTCTTCTTCTTCTTCTTCTTCTCCTTCTTCTCCTTCTTCTCCTTCTTCTCCTTCTCCTTCTTCTCCTTCTGCTTCTTCTCCTTCTCCTTCTCCTTCTTCTTCTTCTGCTTCTCCTTCTTCTTCTTCTTCTCCTTCTTCTTCTTCTTCTCCTTCTTCTTCTTCTTCTCCTTCTTCTTCTTCTTCTTCTTCTTCTTCTTCTTTATTACCATTCACTTTCCTTCTCTAGGCATACTTTTAGCTTTCACAACTATTTTCTCTTTTTTGAAACCCTTCACCATCAATGGCATCTAGATCTTCAGATATCAATGAATATCTTTTATTTTATGAAGCTGCCATTTAGGTTATGGCCGATACTTTTGTTGTTGTTGTTGGGAGCATTATTTTCCCCATTAAATATTCATGTGGAGAATCACTTATAATGGTTGGTCCCTATTTCACAAAAGAACTTCCATTTCCCGTGTCTCTTTACTACATTTGGGGATCATAATATCTTCATCTGAAAGTATGATAAACTCCAAAAACCTTCCATATTTAATTTTAGGATTTGTCCAAAAAAGTTAAATGCTAAAGACTTGTCCAAATGCTTACATTGGATGCTGGCCCTCAAAGTAGTAGAGATGGATAAATTTGACATTTTCAATGCTCTTAAAATCATCTTAAGGGATATTAAACTTGATCCATGTGTTATTACAACTACCATTTGTTTCTAGAATTCAATATTCAATTACTCTAGATTAAATTTTGTGATGGTAGACCCAATTATATTTATGTTTATCAATTGAATGGGCCCATATCTCTAGGAGAGTAAGTTCACCCACATAGGTAATTAATTGATATTCCATGGATATTGAAAAAGTGCAAATATCCATTTAGCATATTCTACATTTATGCATGCACATATGAAAGAAATTCCAAGTTTAACTAATAAGGAGTTTTTTTGCTATCGTCTACTCTTGCTGTTAAGACATATCTTCGGTGCCAAATACCAAAGAGTAATATTATAATATTCTTTCATGGCTGCTAATCTTATAAATGTAGAGAAGTTGCTTTTGTCCCTATCTTTTGGGTATCTTTACAGCATCTATTCTGAACTTGTTGAGGATCCTTTTAATGACAAACAAGGTGGTCCATGATAGATCCTTCAAATGTGGCTTTATGCATACTTTCCATAAATTGACCATGTCAAACATGATTATAACTTTAGTCATTACTATGCTTATTATCGCTACAAACCTAGGAATAAAAGCTTCAATTCTCTCATCACCATTAAGAAGTTTGCCTATTGATAGGCCAAGGATTTATTCGTAGCCTCTATTGGCACCCATTAAAGCACCATTTTGGCTAGTCTTAATTTTGAGGGATCCTCATACTACAACTCAGACTGATACTTGTTGAGATTTTTTATATTCCTAGGGATTTGTATTGTGAAACATCACCTCCCTCTTCCCTAAGTTCTAAGTCTGTAGTGCAGATTTTATTATATACCTAATTTGTAAGGAAATTAGGCTTTTATCAATCGATTCTAGTTTCAATCAGGAACCCAACCAGTGCTTATGTACTCACTAGGTCTTCTCAACTCTCAAAGGCTGTTGTTTTACAAGGCATAGTTGAGTGCCATAAGGTTTTGAGACACCTTTATTATAAAAGGAGCTAAGTTTAATGTAGAGGTGACCAAGGTTTTTAAGGATTGGTGGTCCAATTTTATCCAGGTCGTCTTGAAACCATTACAACCGACCACAGAACCTTTGAATACTTCTTCCTTTAGTAAGACTTTGGCTATTTTTTTAATAATTTAATCCTTATTTGTATTAGAATTAAGTAATCCATTTTATTTTCAGGTATAAGCTCCACCACCTGAAGATTACGAATCTTTGCGCAAAAGGAGATTAACTCCTAAAGAAAAGGAGGATTTAGAGGAAGAACTTTTGAGGGAGGCAAAGAGGATGAGGAGGAAGAATATTCCCTAGTTCTACCACCTAAGTCAAGGTCCTATTTTGATAATCCAACTAATACTTCATCATAAGCTACTAGGCTTGTTGAGCCTCATATTTCTTCATTATTCATCATTCATAAGAATAAGCGCATAACAAGGAAACGTGTGCACCAAGCCCAATTGGCAGGTATTCCAATCCCTTTTTATCTTGAAGTAATTCATCCATTTGGCATTATTGCACTAATAAATATGACTCTGAACTACTATTTTCCTTTTATAGGTTCAGTTGGTGTCCCAGTTAAAGTGGAGTTGTCAATTCCAATTGGGGATCCCAAAACACCTCCTCTAGTATTCATAAATAATGAACTAACAAGTGAGCCTATTGACGTTGCTATGTCAAAAATTAACCCCACTTCAAATTCATCTACTGAGGAAGAGGCAATCCCAGGGATTATTTATACTTTCATCCTTAATCCCATGTCTCAGGATGAGATAATTGGGGCTCCAATTCATACTAGAAAAGTGCCTATGGAGGGTGTCAATCTTGTTGGAAATGCTCCAAATTACCCTACTAATCCACCTGCTCTTTAAGTTTCTCCTTGTCCAAGTGCTTCACCATTTAGATAAGCATCTCCTAAGGCAATGGTCAATCCCCTACCCGAGGATGCTCCTAGCTTAATGAGACCAACTAAAGTCATTTACTTCTATGGGTAGCTTTAGGAGATAATGTCCAAAGCCCAAATACAATCTTGTAAATTTTTGCTAGAAGTATAGAATAATAACTTGAACATCTCATTAAATTTCAACTAACTCCTCCTCTTGGAAATTGTAAACTTCACAAACTTTGGAGCTACTTCTAAGATTTATTAGTTTACCATTTGAATAATTAACCGACTTTACCTTTACCAATTGGCTTAAAGCAATTTGCTCATATGATTCTAAGCTTGAAAGCTTAAATGAAAGTGTTGTGAATGCACTAAACACTTGGGTTCACTCATTGTCTTATCACATCAAAGCTATGGTTCAAAAAAAAGTTGAGGAGAATGACTTGTCTATAAACAAAGCTCATTTGTTAAGCCAAATAGATGGAGTTGCCAAGGGTTTAGTTGACCTGGGATCCATTCAAAGAAGAAATACCAAGAAGGGCTAGAAAAATAGATGGCTAGAGTCAACACTTCATTAGAAGTGTCCATCGTAGAAGAGGAAGGCTAGCAATAAAGAAGGGTCTAATTAGTTGGTGAGATGCAGGTCTCAACCAATGATACGACTTAGTTTAATGAGAGAGGGGTTTAAATAAGAACTAAAAACATTGCTTATGAAAACTTTTGGACCAATTTTAGGTCTCTTGCATTCAAATATTTTCATTAATATGTAACTTTGCTAATATTTAATGAAATTAAGTATTTCTCTTATTGCCTTGCTTCCCAATTGTGTAATTAATATAAATTTAGAAATATATCATTTTTTTCTCAGGTGAATGCAATCATTGATGTCTATGAGTTGGTATAATCCACCCTTGAATGCTCTATAGACTTAGAATATACCTTCCCACTCTCGGGACATTTTCATAAGCTGGATCTTTTGATCCTAAAGGCAAAATTATTTTCCAAACCAAGTCCCCTTACTTAAAGGTTATTTTCTCCACTTTCTTATTGTAGCTACCAGATATTTTCTTTTTTTGGACCAATATATTGTTTAAGGCTCTGACTCTATCCGCATCTATATTTTCCAATTCCATGGGCATAACTTGGTCATAACCTCCTACTGTCAATTTGTTTTGGGCTACTAATCTCAATGAATTAAAAGTGATTTCAATTGGAAAAACAACATCATGAATATAGATTAAGGCATATGGGGTTAATCTAGTACTTGAACTTTTATAGGTCCTATAAGCCCAGTAAACTTCTGGAAACAAATTGTGCTAATTCCTTGGGTTTTTCTCAATCACTTTGCTCAGGTCATTCTTAATTACCTTCTTAGTAGCCTCTTCCTCGCCATTTGATGGACCATAATAATGTGAAGCTTTTGTCAGAGTTATCCCTAGCCTTAAAGTAAACTCCAACGCCATTTTTTATTCGGATATGCTTGCATTGTATGATATTATGGTTTTTAGGATCCCGAATATGTATATAATGTCTTACAAGAAATCTACCAATTTATTATGGGTAACTCAATTTGAAGCCTTTCCTTCTACCCATTTGGTAAAGTAGTCTGTTGATACTAACAAAAAACTATGTAATTTGGAGGATGGGGGATAAATTTTTACAATGACATCAATAACACACTGTTTCAATGGCCATGGTTTCACTATATATTGTAGATTTATATCAAGCACATGTTTTAAAGGATCATGTTGCTATAATTTCTGGAATCTTTTTATAAACTTAATACAATCTTTTAAAATGATTGGACAATAAAATCCATGCATCCTTAACAACCACCTTATCTTAGGACCAGCCAGATAAGACCTACAAATACCCTCATGGATTTTTGATATCACTGTTAAGCCTTCTTCCCTACTCAGGCACTCTAGGGTCGTGTCATTAACACGTCTTTTGAATAATTTTCCATCATACATAATATAGTTGGTATCTATTTATTTGACAACCTTATCACTATTGATATTTGGGTTAGTTAGATATTTAATTAATCGTTTCTCTAATCTTCGTGAATATTAAAATTCTCAATCTCAACCAAGGGACATCTATTATGCAGTAATGGTAATACACCACCAAAGACACTGAAATTTAACTTAACTTTGAAGTGATCATCAATCTTAAAAACTTAATCCTTTTGAGCCATTTAATTGTCTTATTCATTTAGATATCTTGGAATATAGTTCAATATGACTTTATCAAATTTATACAAACAATTCAAAGACATTTGGTTGTATAAAGTTAAACCATCATGAATACAATTGTATCCACCAGTTAATTTTCCTATAACTAGGTTGGAATCACAAAAAAATTCTATTATTGAAGAGGTACAACTTCGAAGGAATTCTAGTCCCATTATCACAGCCTTATAATCCACTTGATTATTGGAACATGTATTCTCTTCTAACGTGTATCCATATTCTGTTTTAATATGCTTGCGAGATTTAATTACTACCCTTATAGAAATTATCTCAATATTTGAACTATCGAATCATAACTTACAAAGGACTACATACGTACATATCATGTCTCATATCCCCATTTTGGTTTATCCTCACATAGATTATCTGCCAAGAAATCAGCCAATGCTTAGCCCTTTACTGTTCTTAAAGGTACATAATGCAAGCAAAACACAGATAGAGATAGCACCCATTCACCAATTGTATTATGCAAAATAGGTCTAGTAAACATATATTTTATTAAATCAAACTTTGAAATGACAAACACCTCTCTAGACAATAGATATATCTTAATTCCATAACAACAAAGTGCAAATTCAAACATATATTTTCGATTATGGAATATCTACATTCACAATCATTTAGAAACCTACTAAGGTAATACGTATCTTGTTCCTTGTGGTTCTCAAAATTTTGAGCCAATAGTACTCCAATTGATGCATCAGAGGCTGAAATATACAACTTCACTAGCTTATCTTCCATTGGAGGTGACAAAATAAGTGGCTTGACTAGGTATCTTGTCATATCCTGTCATAGATGAATGTTCAGTAATTAAGATTAATATGCTAGGTTGTGTTTAATCACGTTAAATCAATTCTTTTATTAATAAGATACGTTGTTAAACTTAAATAGTTACAATTAAAAAGGTCATGTGTATAAGATATGATAGTGTCATTATAAAATTAGCATACCATTTCAAATTATTTAATTATCCATGACAATTAAATTATGTGAATTATTGCATAATTAGAAAGTTTATTAATTTATGATTTTATATGTTTTATGAATTATTATCAAGGTTGACTATGCAATTTTAGTTCATTAATTAAATATATATGAGAGGTATATCAAAAAAAATTTAAATAATTAATTTTGATATGTTGTTAATAAAAACATAAAGTGGGGTGATGTGTAATTGAGCATAAGTTAATGAAATGGGTCTAAATTATAATTTGTCTTAAGTTATAATTGTCTATATGTAAAATCTTACAGTTAGATGTCGGAGGAAACAAATAGAAGCTTTGAAAATAACAAAAGGGGAAAGGGAGAGGATTTTAAATTGTAGGATTTCAGATGGAGATTTTTTTTCCATAAAATTCAGATTAATTCTAAAGTTAATTCTTCTTTAATTAAAGTTATTTATTGAGTTGTGTAGATAATTTCTATTGGTTTATATTTTTATTATGGATTAATTTTATGTTAGTGCATTTTAAGGCCCCTATTAACTTGTGTATGCTTTTACAGGGCTATTTAATTAAGATTAAATATGACTCCGAAAATAAAATTTGTGTCACGATACGAGAGGAACACGGTTATGTAATTTAATATTTTTTTTAGATTATTTTGATGTGTCACTCGTTAAGACCCATATTAACCAAATACTAATTTTTAATGGGTTATCTATTTAGAATTTGATATGTTCATAAGAATTAAAGTTGTTGTAATAAATTTATGAAGTATGTTGATATGAATTTCTATATCAATTTCATTACTTATTATATAAGCATGATTAGTGTAAGATTTAAACTAATTAGTGACATATTAACCTCTTATAAGCATGGATTAGTATTATTGTAGCATTTATAGTGTTATGATTTAATAATGTTTAAATAAAATAACTGTGAGCATTATAGTTGACTATAAATGTGGGGAAACATTTTAGTTAAATTAGTAAATTCATGAAAGTTAATCATGTTTTATAGGATATTGATTGTGTTGGATTGTTAGGTTCTGACACACCGTTATTGGCTATGACTCTAGCTTACAAGGGAAAGAATAAGCAAACACACATATGATGTGGGTTTACTCATATATTTGATATTGAATTATCAATTCATAAAATATTGTAATTGTTTATTATCACAATTTATATGGGTAACATTTTATATATGATTATGTTGATGTGATGTATATGGCCGAGGTTATATAATTATGATATGTTTAGTATATATGATTTATTAGATTATAAATGATTAGTGTGGTGGTTATTATGATGTTTTTGGTAATGAATATGGTGATGGTGATGGTTAGGGCTATGTTTATAATTTTAGTTATGGTTATGGTCATGGTTAGTAACCATTATGGTCATGGTTAGTAACCATTCCTCCCCAAATTCCTCTGCTCTCCTAGTTTCAATTATTAAAGTCCTACTTTGGAATGTTAGAGGCATAGGCAATAATCCTACTATGAGAAGGCTTCCGTGGTAGCTATCATGGAACCAAAAATTGAAGAGATCCAAATCAAAAATTTAATTTTGAGGCTCAATTTATAGAATGGAATTTTCAATACTACTAGTTCTGTTTGGACATTATGGAAGCATGCTTGGATCATTAAGCTCATCCATAACCCAGTTCAATCTTTAACTCTAAAGGAACGTGATCCAACCCTTCTCCATGCCATTAAAATCATAGTAGTTTATAGGAGATGCAACAGAGATGAGGGGAAAAATTTATTGGAGGATATCATTCTCAATGCAACAGTCATCTTATAATCATTGTGGGAGGATATTTCAATTTTGTTTCCTCACCTCTTGGGAAACTTGGTAGTAATGAGATATACATCGAGGTGATGAAAATTATAAATTCTTTAATGCCATGGTTAACCATAAGAGGAACAAACTTCATATCTCAAGGGTCAAGGACTCAGTTGGTAACTGGATTACAATCCATTGGAAATATGAAATATATTAACTGATCATTTCAAAGGCATTCTTTCCTCTACTTTTTTAATCCCTAATAACCTGTCTCTAATGAACCATATCCTTAAACTTATCACTGATATTGATAATTAGTTCCTCTCCTCTCCTTCATCCATTCATGAAATCAAAGATGTTATATATCTATTGGACTCCCCTCTAGTACTACATGACCTTATGGTTTTAATGCAACATTTTATAAGCAATATTATGAAAGAAGACCTGTTTAAAGACATTTCAAGCTTTTTTATGGTAAGTTCTCTACCTAAAAGTTGAACTTCAACTCTGCTCACACTTATTCCCAAAATAAATTATCCCCCACATGTAAGGATTATAGACCTATAAGCCTATGTAACCTATCTAACAAGATCATCTCTAAACTCCTTACCAATAGACTGGGGATATTGTTTAATATGATCATTTGTCCTAACCAAGCTGGTTTCATGAAAGGGAGATCTATTACTGAACATGTCTTAGTGGCTCAGGAGATGATGTCTAATTTTAACAAGAATAATATGGGAGTTAACCTTGTTTGCAAGCTTAACATGTCAAAGGCATATAATAATCTTTCCTGGATGTTCCTCATTCAAGTTCTTAGAGAGTTTGGATTCAATGAATCCTTTATTGACATGACATGGAAATTGATCTCTGATTATTGGTATTCTATCCTTATCAATGGATCTCTTTATGGATTTTCAAATCAATCTATGGAGTGAGACAAGGGGATCCTTTATCCCCTTCCTTATTTGTTATTTCAGCTGAGGTTCTTAATGGATGGATCAATAAATTATTTTTCGAAGGCCAAATTGACTCTTTCTCTATGCCCCTGGTAGTCCTATAGCCTCTCGTATCTCTTTTGTAGATGATGTTCTTATAGTCACTTCTGGAGGTAAAAAATCATTAAAGAATCTCATGGTATTCATCCAAGATTATGAGGCTATCTCTAGACAAGTTCTTGACCGCTTTTAATGTAACTTAATGGTTCCTCCTCATTGCCCCTCTGCTAGAAGAAGAGTAATTAAAAGGGTAACTAATTTCTCCTTTAAAAATATTCTTATGCTATTCTTGGAGATCCTTTATATGTAGTTAGAGAAAAAGGCTCTATTTAATGGCATACTGGACAAAATCAATCATAGAATGGAAGGATGGTCTTGCAAACTCTTATCTCCAGGTGGAAAACTCACTCTCATCAAACATGTTTGCCAATCAGTGTACTACTACTTATTTACAGCTCTAGACCATCCTAAAACCATCATCAAAACTTTGGAATCGATCTTCTCAAATTTCTTTTGAGGCTTAATATAAGGGAAATCAAATAGACATTGGAAGAATTGGGAGTCCATTTTCTTCTTTATGAAGAGGGGGATTAGGGTTAAAGTTGATTTCTGACTTTGTGGCAGCTTTTTCTTGCAAACTTTGGTGGAGATTATTGATAGTGGATTCCACTTGGAGCTTTACATGAGGAATAAATATTGTAAAATATTCATTCTTCTAGACTCCTCCTACAAAAGATACTCATCACATGTGTGGAAAATGATGCATACTTATTTAGAAGTGCTTAGAGATTGGGTTAATACTTCTTCAGACATCAAGTGGAAAGGTAATAATAATGGACTCTTTTCTCTAAATTCTTCTTGGAACATTGTGTGACCTAAGATTTGTACTAAATTCTCATTTAGATACATATGGAATAAAAGACTTCCCCCAAAAGTCTCCATTTTCATGTGGAAATTTCTTACGAACATTATCCCTACAGATGAGGCTATATCCAGACATAATATTCCCCTATGTTAAAATGTTATTATTGCACTTCTCATCATTGGGAAACTCTCAATCATATTTTCTTAAATAGATAAGTTGCTTATCTCATTTAGGCTTATTTTGGGGGTCTGCTTGGTATTAAAATAACGTATATTAACGTATATTAATTTCTATTATATGCATCATTACCCCTTGAATTTTCTCTTGGGAACTTTGGAAAGGCAAAAACAAGTGCAAATATGATGATTCTCATATGAATGTTGAATCCCTCATTTCAAAAATTCATCAAAGCATTAGAGAATTATTTTTCGCTTGTCATTTCAAAGGATTAAAATCTAGGATAGATCTTGAGGTTACCAGTGACTTCAAAATTATTTGTATTTAATCTTGTAGTTGTCATTGGAGAAAGGCTATGTTTCTCCTCATGAATAAAATAATCATATTCTCTTAAAAAAGTAAGTATATTGGTTTTTATTCTCACTTAATATATTGAAAAAGTGGGTGAAACTTGATTAGTAGGACTATGCGCCTTTAAATTTTAGTCATTGATTGGGTATAGATATAAATATTGATATATAAAGTGATGTTTATAACCTTAAAGACAGTGAGATGAGTTGATTACAACTCGGATATTTTAGGTATTTTACCAAAAAATATATTATTGTCTGAATGGAATATAAATTTTTATAACCATAGAGGCAAGAAAAGTTGGAATATTAATCCAAAAAGATGTTATTGCCTAAATGGAAAAGATATGTTATATCCGTAGAGGCGAGAGATGTTGGTATTAATCCAAAGAGATGTCACTGCCTAAATGGTATAGAGGTATTATAGCCGTATAGGAAAGAGATGTTGGATATTAATTCAAAGCGATGTTATTGCCTAAATGGAATATAAATGTTTTTAGCCGTAGAGGCAAGAGATGTTGGATATTAATCCAAATACGTGTTATTATCTATTTGCAAGAAATGTTTAATCTTTTCATGCACGTGACGTGATATGCTTAACTACCAAAGATGCAATACGTTTTATTTATGAGAATGTGGTAAGACCTCAATACAAGGTAAGGTATGGGCAAACAGGTAAGAATATGATATGATTGAATTTTAAGATTTGTTTATTTGATATGTTTTGTAAGTACTATGGTTATGTATTGATTTGGAAGAACCATGCTATGATCGAACGAAGTTTAGGTGAACATTTGTGAAGATGGGCCAATTGATAGGGTTAGTTTAATTTTGTTGAGTTGGTTAGAGATAATTTATGTTATGAGATGCTAATAAGATAGATATGATGATTAAGTTAAGAATTACGTATATTAATTACTATAGTTTGTTTTATTATACTCATTGAGCTATTTTGTTCACGTATTCTTATGTTTGAAATTTTCACATACTAATTTCTACTGCCAAGTCTAGGATGTCAGGGTAGAAGCTAGTGGTTGAAGACAAAAAATGGTAAATTAGCTTATGAATACTTGTTTAAAATTGTAATAAATTTATTCAGTTTGACTTTTCAAACTTAATTATAAGAAATTAGGTTGGCGTGTGTCAACTTGGTATTAGAGCCTTTGGTTTTAGATTCTGGAGTTGAGAGAGGTTTAGATTTGGCAGTAGAATTAGTATATGAGTGGTTGAGTCATATAGACTAATTGTGAAGAAATACTAATAAATATGTCAATTAGTTGTGTGATTCACGTGTATTGTTGTGGTGAAGATTTATGTAGAATTTTCAAGATACGTCAATGATGAATGTGGTTAGGATTCCAAGTTTCAATAAGAAAATGTTTTTGATACGTGATGGATGAGATGAAAAAAAATTATGAACCAATAGTGAAAAAACTATTGTTACAGTTTTAAGTTTTTGATTATAAATTGTTTCTATTTCATGTATGTGTTGTGTGGTTAGTGATATGATATTAAATAAGAGTTACGAGATGTATAGATATATGTATGGATAATAAAGTAAAATAATTGATATATGTTAAGTATAGTTCATAATAGCATGATAAATGAGAATTAGATTGATTAATTTATAGGCTGATAAGTGAAAAGATATAAATTTGAATTTTTATACATAATTGTATGATTGTTATATTGAATGATATGTAAATATGATAGATGGAATACTCTGGTTATGAAAACAGACTGTTGAGAAGAAAATAAATGATATGAATATGATATGTAGAGTATGATGGAAAGATTTATTTGTGATGGAACTCTTAAAAATAAGATTCAAATGGGTAGTAATGCATATCGTAAAATGCTGAGTTTTGTAATAAATTGGTAAAAAAAATTATATGTTAGTATAGAGCTTGAATTTATATACTTATTGATAAATCGTGAGAAGATTGTTATATATACACTAGATGTATAAATTGGGATTGTTATTGTGACCATCATGAGGTTGGGGTTAGGGAGGTTCTCCCAAGGTGGATCCCTCATTCCTTCCCCTTTCCAGCTTGCACACAGGATTGCATCCTTTCTCGGGGCGCTTGGCCCTCATCGATGTGGGGTGATATGTAAAGATAGAGTCGCCAACTTATTTTTCACAAAACAAGCCAAAGAAATTTGGTTGCCTCGAGAGAACGACATAAAGAAAAATACCAATGTTTGCTCAATCAAGTAGTTTAAGGGTTTGGGGACTAAGTTACGAATTGGGAAGGTGTTAGGAACCCATCCCGCCCTTTTGATCTCTTATGGGCATGTGTTAATCTTCTCCTATTAAACTCCGTGATGTGTGTGCTTATGTGCATAATATAAATGGAGGATGGAATCGCTCGACTCACGTCATAGATAAAGGCGGAGTGAGATCATCCTTAGGAGTGTTCCCAAAATAGTAATTCAAAGTATAATGTAAGTGTTTGCCTATTCACAAGTCGTTATAGAAGAAAGAATGTGTATATCGGACAATACACAAGAAAGCAAGCGTATAAAATATATATTAAGAATATATAATCAGAATAAGGTAACAAATGTGTATTGGAGGGTTCGAGTGTAGGGATTTACCCAAGATGCCTACTATCACCCCCTAACCCCATTAGGATATAATTAACTCAATAGTTCACAAACCACACTTATTATTTATTTATTTATTTGGTAGTACACATTAAAAGAACTTCAAGGTTAAAATGCGGAATACTAAAAATACAATCGTTTTAAGGAGACATAATTTAAACTAAACTCCCATACCATTTAACTTAATTACAACTAGTACAGTGTACAAAACAAACTGACGAGACAATACTACTATTCACTCAACATCCTAGACTTGTCAGTGGCAGCTTCAAAACCTGAAAATATAAACATATAAAACGATGAGTTTAAAAACTCAGTGAATGTACTACATCTCTATATAGTAAAAGTAATATATTAACATATCAACATATTAATATATCCATCTCTGGACCAAATTGGGCCATATACATATCTGGAGTTAATAAACCCCACATCTCCTGCCCGTAGGCAATAATCATATCCATAGGTTTTAATAACCTAACATCTCCAGAATTGCATAGTAACTCAACATATCCTGACTTTTATAAAGCCATAAAATCTCAACATCTCTTGGCTTTTAATAATCCATAACATCTCAACATCTCATGAATTTTAAATAATCCATATCATCTCAACATATAATACATATACATCTTATCCAAAATCAACTCAGTAAGTACACTCACCTTGGGTTGTCAACTATGTATTCAAGTTTCCCTCGGGTGGGGCTGAACTTGGTTGATTTGACCTTACACATGTTAATCCAACTAAATTAGTACTGAATCTCAATCATAAGTATTTTTTAAATATATATATGTAACTTTTAATGACTATACAACAACAATATAATTCTACTCAAGTCACATTCCATGAAACATGTGTAAAGACAACAATGATATATATGTTGATAAGGTTATGAACATTCAACCATAGGAATACCTCGTAAGTAATTAATAACTAAAATTAAGTAAACATAAAAGTATACTTCTGAATGTATATACACATGAAATATGTACTCAAAATACTCTTTGGAAAGAGAAGATAAAAACTTTCTTTCATGGGGTATCCAGTATGGCCTGAAATTATTGTCCTCCATACTTAACCATCCCATATTCCTAAATTGTATAAATACAAGTGTCCAAACTTATCAATATGAAAACATATATAAATATAATTTCCATTAAAAGTGATGGTGTAATTTTTCAAGACTCCTAGAGCAAGTTATGACCATTTTTTTATAACACAAGAAATCTGCCCTACAAGGTCCTCTCTTGTTCCTTCAACTTCCAAGAATTTTCATAATTTTTATACAGCATAACTTTCCATGATTTTCACCACACTCTCATTAAACATACTGAATAGAACAGAATTAAAATTTCATAATATTTGGACTTCATTTACTATCTCAAAAGCTTGACCAAACTCAGGGCATACCGAAATGAAATTTACAAACAACAACCACATACCAACTTGCAACCATCACTAAGGCCTAACCACAAGGAGTTAAATTCTAATTCTTGGGTATGACATGAATATATGAGTCTAATTTCATATACAATTAGAATTTCTGAATTCCAGTAATCACACAAAGAGATATGTAAGTTTGAATGCAAGGGCCTTCAATACAAAGCAATATGACCTATAAACACCACCTATCTCACTTAGGAACCAATACATATTATCACAAAGGATGATGGAATTTTTGTCAATAATTCACGATTTATATACTTTGAAATATGTATATACAAGATTAAAACAATAATAACGCATAATTTTACCTTGAAAACACCTTAAGAATTTTCTTGGAATTCTTTTCCTAGCTTTTAATGAAACCCTTTCTTCCTTAACTTCTACTTTCTCTTTCCTCAGGCCAAAAACCCTTAAAACTGAACTTAGGATTAAATTGTCTGAAGAAATATGTTAGAAGAAGAGTTTTAAGTCAGCCAAGTCTGCCTCCCAATCCATCCAATCAATTAAAACATTTGGTTTAATAAAAGACAATTTACCACTTAAGGGAATTGACAGATTTGCCCCTTATTCGTAATTTCGACCTAACTTCTTACTCAAACATCCGTTTGATGCACCGTTTGTTTTGTTACAACCCTAACTCACATATCTACAACTATGTAGTTTTCACCTCATGTAAATTGTAATGTTATAAGGGTCAAAACTAGTCTTAAACAGGAACATTTCTATCGAAAATAACCAAATCTTGTGTTTGTAAGTAATTCGACATTTCATGATTTATGAAAGTAGAATTATACTAACTGTGGGTACCCAAAATTAGAAAGATGGGCTTAGACGAGTAGACCAATTATAGCGGCCCAAAGTCCAGACCCTCCGTATCTTAATCGGTTATGATTTAGTCTTCTCCCAAGTTCTCGTTCAGAGGGGTTCTAGGAGAAGATGGAAAACGTGTGGGAGTCCAACACCCCCACTCCCTGAAAATGAACATGTATATAATAAACCCTAGGTCTGGGGCATAGGACACACTGTATTCTCTGTAATCGCTCTCCAAAGTATATAGAAATAATACTGACTGCACCACCGTGGACGTAGGCACCTTTGCTGAACCACGTACATCTTTTGTTGTGTGATTGGAATTTTGTATTGCTTATTCTGCTTTGTGATTGTGCTTCTCTTATCTCTTTGTGTTGAATAATAATTTTCACCACCATTGGCACTGCCTGTGGGAACGTTTATCTTCCCTGAGAAAGCCCACACCTAGAAAAGAGTTCGAAATGTATGGTCACTGTAGTAATGCTCCCCAGGAAGGGGATATCCAAGAACCACCTGCTCCTCGCAGGATTAGATCTGAAGTTCGGCGTTCAGATCAGAGGGGTCGCTTAGAAAGGCCAACCTCATAAGAAAGCCAAGGACCAGCGAGGTCCACACAGATATCCAGGCTAATTGATGCATATAAGGCGAGGCTCCACGAGCAAAGGGAGTCTTCTCGCAAGCATGAAGCTGAGAATGCTCGCCTCAAAAGAAAATTAGAAAGAATGGAGAAAGAACTCTATCGTGGTACCAAGAGACGTCCATACCCCACTCCTAGCCCTCAGGCAAGAAAGTCTCTTAGCCAAGAAAGGAGCCCCAGGCGCGGATCCCAGAAAACTGAGGGAAACGAGTCAGAGGACGACCTGCACGAGCAACTGCAACTAGCTCGCAATCACAGGAGCCCAAATTGCAGCAACGAAAACATACGAAGTCTGGTTCGAAGGGAGATGGACTAACACCCTGCACATCACGGTACCAGATCGACCCGAGAACTCGCTAGGCGAGCTCTCAAAACTCAAATGATATCACCTTTTTCGAGGGAAATAGAAGAAGAGGAATCCCCTAAGAAGTTTTCTATTCCAAGGTTCAAGATTTATGATGGTAAAACTAATTCCATTAATCACGTCAGGCAGTACCGACATGCCATGACTCTCTAGAATAATCGAGACGCACTAATGTGCCGAATTTTTCCCTCGAGCCTGCATGACGTGGTGCAGAAATGGTTCGAAAGGCTCCCACCACCGGTCCATCAGGAGTTTTAAGTCCCTAGTCAAGATCTTTATGGCCCGATTCATTACTAGTAGCTCCCATCCCAAAAGGATGGATGCTTTGATGACAATGAAAATGACGCCTCAAGAGACCCTTCGAGACTACGCAAAGAGGTACTTGGAGTTATTCAACGAGGTCGAGGACTTCTCGGAGCAATTTTCAGTGGCCTCTTTCAAAATTGGGCTACCCATCTCTTTCCTTCTGTACCAGTCCCTGACGAAGAAAGAAGCAATGACCATCGATGACCTAATGGCCCGCATCGAGAAATATGCCAAGGTGGAAGATGTGACCTGCCCCATCACAGGGGAAAACGGTCGAGCTAAGCTCGCTGCCAAGGGCAGTGATAAAACGGAGAATCAGAAGAAAAGAGGAAAGAATGGGGGTAAGAGTGGCTCCAAGAACGGAGGCAATAATGATGTGTCAAAGGCATTTCAGGCGGTCAACACAGTCTTCAGAGAACCAATTTACAAAATTCTTACAAAAATCAAAGACGAGCCATTCATCAAGTGGCCTAGGAAGATGGGAGGAGATTCCTCGAAGAGAAACAATGCGTTGAGATGCGCTTTTCACAAAGAAGGAGGACATAAAATTGAGCATTGCAAGGCTCTTAAGTCCTATCTCGAAGAGCTGGCTCAGTCCGGGAATCTGAACGAATTCGTGGAAAAAAAAGCAGAGAAAGTTGCTGCCCATAGAGAAGCAAGGCCTAATAACGTACTTGAAGACGATGCCGGCCATGAATTCACAGTAATTCATGGGGTATCTGACGTAAAGCAGATTTAGGGAAATTCAGCTCGAATGGAGGTAAAAAAGCTTACAGCAGTGATGCAAGCTTTTCAGATCGATCTAGCAAAAACACAGTCAGGAAAGCGTCGACGAGCAGATGACGTCGACTATCGTAAGCAAATCGTATTTACAGATAAAGATATAGTGGGAGTGAGAACCCCACATCATGATGCTTTAATCATTACTCTCAAGATAGCGAACTATGGCGTCGACAAGTTGCTCGTCGACCAAGGAGGCTCGTCCGAGGTAATGTATCTTGACCTGTTCAGAAAATTGAAATTAAGCATTGCCGACCTGAAGGAAGCTACTGTCCCTTCGCTGGAAAGATGACTATGCCCTTGGGAAAGATCGTGCTGCCAGTAAGGGCAGGAAATATTTCTAAAATAATCAAATTTCTGGTGGTCGACATTGACTCGCCATATCAGGCTATCCTCGGCAGAGGGTGGCTACACGCAATGAAGGCAGTCTCCTCGACCTACCATCAGAAACTCAAGTATGTGATCGAGAAAGGAGTAATGGAGATCCATGGAAATCAAGCGATGGCGAGAAGATGCTTCAAAGCATCCATCCGCTCAAAACTAGAGAAGAAGGTCGACAAGTCCAGCGAGAAGGTCGAAGGACAAGGAGGTCAGATACCTTTGAAATAGCAATTAAAATATAGAATGCCTGGAGTAGAGGAGACCAGGCTCCTCCCCTCTGAACGTGTCATCGAGGACCTTGAGGAAATCACAGCTGGAGATTACGATGACATCAGGATCTTCTTGATTGGAGATTCTCTCACAGATCAGGAGAAGAAGAAATTGATGACCCTGTTAAGAAACAATATAGACGTCTTTGCGTGGGAACCATACGAGCTTCCTAGAATTGATCCTAGTATGGTTTGTCATCAGCTGCACGTTGATCCCACCTTCAAACCAATCGCGCAGAAGGCACAGTGAACTGCACTCGAGAAGGCAAAAGCCATGGAAAAAGAAGTGGAAAAGCTGTTGGATGCAGGATCCATATGGGAGGTAAAATTCCCCAAATGGTTATCCAACCCAGTATTAGTTCCAAAAAGCAATGGGAAGTGGAGAGTTTACATCAAATTCACTGACCTCAATAGAGCATGCCCTAAAGACAGTTTCCCCCTCCCAAAAATTGATCAACTGGTAGACGCCACAGCAGCTCACGAGAGAATGAGTTTTCTTGACACATACTCAGGGTATCATCAGATCCCTCTGTATACCCCAGACCAGGACAAAACATCATTCATCATCACAGTTAGGTTAAACTGCTACAAGGTCATGCCCTTCGGGCTCAAAAATGTTGGGGCAACCTACCAGCGACTGGTCATGAAGATGTTTAAGGACCAAATGGGAGACACCATGGAGGTCTACATCGATGATATGCTCGTTAAAAGCAAGAAGAAAGAAGACCACCTCTCAGATCTATCAAACACCTTCAAAATCCTCAAGAAGTAACGAATGAAACTTAACGTGAGAAAGTGTTCTTTTGGTGTCCAGTCAGGAAAATTTCTTGGGTACTTGGCCAGTAAGAGAGGCATCGAGGCAAACCCAGACCAGATCGATGCAATAAATAGGGTACAACCTCCTCGAACAATTCGGGACGTACAGAAGCTCACTGGTATGCTCCCTGCCTTAAACCTCTTTATCTTTAAGTCCTTCGAGAAGTGAAAGCCTTTCGTCCAGCTTCTAAAGGGAAACAAAATGGTAGAATGGAACCCAGATTGCTCGTAGGCATTAGATGAGCTCAAAGCTTACCTTAGCTCCCCACCACTGCTCGTCATACCACAACAAATAGATTCTTTATACTTATACCTCTCCGTTTCCAACCACACTATCAGTTCTGCATTAATGTGTGAAATCGCAGGGATCCAGCACCCCGTTTACTACGCGAGCAAGACTTTACTAGACTCCGAGAAGAGGTACCTACCACTAGAGAAGCTCTCTATTGCACTAGTAGTGGCTTCAAGAAAGCTGAAGCACTATTTCGAAGCCCACACTATAATCGTCCTTACATAGCACCCCCTTAAAGCAATCCTAAGGAAGGAGGATTTGTCGGGCAGACTGTCTAAATGGTCAGTCGAGCTCGGACGATTTGATATCCAATTTCAACCAAGGAATGCAATCAAGGGGCATGTCCTTGCCGATTTCATAGCCGAATTCACAGGCGAACAGCCCCTCGACCAACCTCAACCAAGGAAGCAAGGAGATAACTACACAACGGAGGGGATCTGGAAATTATTTTTTGATGGAGCCTCCAACTCAAAGGGGGAAGGAGTAGGCATTATCCTCATCACCCTGGAGAATATGATCCTCGAACAAGGTATCAGGCTTGGATTTGCAGCCTCCAATAACGAAGTAGAATATGAGGTTTTAATAGCCGGCCTCCAGAAGGCACACACTTTAGGGGCAAAAAACTTACATGTGTTCGGCGATTCGTAATTGGTCTCCAATCAGATAAGTGGAGACTATAATGAAAAGGATGGCAGCCTACCTCACTTTGGCAAAAAGGCTAATGGCTGGCTTCGCGGAAGTCAGCATCTAGCAGTTTCCAAGAGGGCAGAACAGTCATGCTGATGCCCTAGCGGCCCTGAATTTGGCAATCGATTCTGATTTAAAAAGGACAATCCCCATCGAATTCCTCGCTCATTCGAGCATTAATCGTGGCAATGAACTGCCAACCGTGGAACATGTGATCCAATTTGAATCAGCACCCAGTTGGATCGATCCTATAAGGGACTATTTAAAGGATGGTATACTTTCGACCGATAAGAAGACTGCTCACCAAATAAGAGTCAAAGCCGCTCGCTTTCACTTATCCCCTGAGGGCAAGCTATACAAAATATCATTTTCGGTCCCTACCTTTAATGTGTTCACCCAAGGGATGTCGAGAAAGTTCTACATGAAATTCACGAGGGAATCTGTGGAGGCCATATTGGAGGAAGATCTCTGGCTTTTCGAGAAATGAAGGAAGGCTATTGGTGGCCATATATGCAAAGGGACTCTGCGGCATATGTTAGCAAGTGCGAGAAATGCCAACTTAATGCTCCTATGGTCCACTAACCTGCTAGCAACCTAAAATCACTTTCCAGCCCATGTCCATTCGCCCAATGGGGAATGGACATTGTAGGACCACTTCCTACTGCTGTCGACAATCGTAACTATCTATTGGTCACAACTGACTACTTCACCAAATGGATCGAGGCAGAATCCCTGGCGAACATCCGAGATGCAGATATGATAATATTCATATGGAAAAATATTATCACCTATTTTGGCATCCCCATAACCATCATCACTAACAATGGAACGCAGCTCGAGAGCAGCTCCTTCAAGAGTTTCTGTGACGAGCATGGAATCAAACACCATTATAGCTCGGTGGCCTATCCTCAGAGCAATGTCCAAGCCGAGGCTTCCAACAAAATAGTGATCGATGGATTAAAGAAATGATTAGAGCAAGCCAAGGGTGCATGGGTAAATGAACTACCACATATTCTATGGGCCTACCGCACCACACCACGACGAGAAACGGGGGAAACCCCATTCTCATTGACATATGGAATGGAGGCAGTCATCCCATTAGAAGCAAGCTTGCCAACAATGAGGTCCAGTCTTATCGACTAGGGCCATAATGATGCAGCATTGCTCACTGAGCTTGACCTAGCCGATGAGCGCTGAGAGCTAGCCCTAGTGAAACTAGCGAGCTATCAGCAATAGCTCGCAAGGCACTACAACAAGAAGGTCAACCCAAGGGAATTCCGAGTTGGGGATTATATCCTAAGAAAAGTCCTGGGCAACGCAGTAAAACCATCAGACGTCAAGCTAGGGCCAAACTGGGAAGGACCATTCAAGATAACAAGAGATAATCTGCAAGGTGACTATCACTTAGAAACGCTGGAAGACAGAGAGATACCCCGAGCATGGAACACAGCCAATCTTAAGAAATTATATTTTTAGATTCTTCTTTTATTCTTTAGTTATGGAACTGGAAGTTCATTTTCCTTGTCATTAATAAAAAGTTATTTGGTAGTTACATTCTAGGAAGTATCAGTTAATTAATTTACAAGGTGTCAACATATAAACTTTATAACCCACACACCCTTCCCAAGTAACAGGCACACTAATCATTACACTGTGGCAGGGAAACGACCATCCTCTGGTTTTCGTTATAAAATATGAAAGACCTCCTAGCATTGTCCCTGGTAATATATGAAGCCCTACAGGAGATCCTTAGGCAATATGGCCAAGTCAAAATTGGTCACCAAACAATGTTTGGTTGAATAAAATACGGATCGAATAGAGCATCCAACACCAGGTGTGTCCTCGTCAATTGCCCCACTTAGGCCTAAGGGAGTGTGACGACACAACCTAAAAGGTAAAGTGAGGAAGAATGGTATCTCGTTGGCATATTGGACTGGAAGGACACTTACTTGATAATGCGAGCATACAAATCTAGTCAGCCAAGATAGGCTCAAGATTTTTGAGTAAAGATGTGGAAAATATAAAGACACTTGTTTAGTCGGCAAATTTGCCCAAAACATAAATTTTATATTAATTCATCACATTTTGCAACAAATACAATACATGTTTAGTCGGCGAGCTCACCCAAAACATCAACATTACGCTGCTTTATTACATATATATATATATATATATATATATATATATATATATATATATATATATACAGAGTCGCTACTGGCAAAATCTCAATGAGGTGGAAGCCTCTGAACGAGATAATTAGCCACTTGAGCTCTTCGACCAACATCGTGAGGGGAAACTAACTCTTCCTCGACTTCGTTTGCATCCGACTCCAATAGCTACTGAGGGATGGCATCAATGGGTATCTACTGATCATCTCTCTAAAAGGGGTTAGGCATTCGAGTGGAAGGAGATATTTCATGACGATACCAGAGCATTGAGTTCCTTAGAACTTCCAGCTCCCTCAAGGCACTCAACCACCCCCTGATGAAGGCGAGCTCTTCAAACTCTATCAGCCTCGTTGGAGCATCTAGACAACCCTGATTGTAACCATCGACCCATACTCATCGAGGTCCTTTCTTAAACAAATGCCACAATCGAGTGACATCTCTCTGAAGCCCAATAGCAATCATGTACGCTCGCTGAACATCACCACGAAGCTCTTTGATCTCCTTAGCTGAACCCCTGGTGCTCCTGCCAGCTCGCGAAACGGTTGGAGGGGTAGAGCCTCGCAACACAGGAGGAGCTCAAGCCAGTTTTAGCTCGCGACGAGGAAGAACCTCGAAATACTACAGGAGCGGTGCTCGGCGCATGCTCCCTAAGTCGCGAGACCTCTCTCCTCAAAGATTCATTCTCCTGCTGAAGAACCTCCCCAACCTGGTTGATCTCAGAAGCGTCAAGAAGCTTCGCTCTTAATGTATTCACCTCCTCTTGGACTGAGGCACTAACTTCCCCCATCTCTTGGAGCCTATCCTTCAGTTTAACAACAAGCTCAGTCTGCTCCATGAAGTGCTTGTTCCTTAATCGCAGTGATTTGCAAATCCTCACAAAGGTATGATGAACTTCAGAGCTCACATCAGGTCCAAGAATTCTTCCCAATTGAGAAGCGACTGGTATATAATCATCAACATCAATCGACTACAAGGAATAAAAGGGCAATGAAAATAAAAATAAATCAGTGCACTGGGGAAAAGAAACCTTTTCATTTCATTAAAAAGGGTCAAAGTACATCGAGAAGTAAAAAGGAAAATTACAAGTAAAGGTACAAATTAGTCCTAGAAGTAAAATTAACTAGAAACCTCAGGCTGCCCAGAAGTAGCTGGTTGCTTCCCCTTGTCAGTAGTAGTAGAAGCATCCCCCTCCGCAGGGATAACCTCTGTCGCCTGGGTAGGTAAAACATTAACAGGAATTGTCTGGGAGGAAGGGTCAACACCTTTGATGGCTGGGGCAGGGGTTTCCTCCATAATTGGCTTCAGACCTGGGTCATGCTCGTCAAACATAGGAGAGGCAACATCGACACCAGCGGCTATGAGGGCCTTGCTCCAACCTTTCTTAAAGTTTAGACGGTTGATGTAGCCTATCTGAACCTCGAAATCTTCATATGAAGTAGCCCACCCAGAGTTATAAGAGTCCTCCTTCATGGTAGCTGCCTGAGAATATTTTTCTTTTAGCTTCTCAATCAGCACCCTATTCTCCTCTATGATGGCCAACTTGCTCGAGCAGACCAGGTCATAGGCCTGTCTCAGCTCATTCAACTCTTTAACCACCGTATCCCTCTCTCGGTTGGAATTGACGAGGGCCAGGTCAGAAGAAGCTCGGGCAGCGTCAGCAGTCTTCAGATCAGCCTCCAGTTGAGTGCCCCTCACTTTCAAGGCAGCATTCTGCTGCTCCAACTCGATGTTCCTGCTCACCAGCTCGTCACGAGAGCGATAGAGCACGACGAAGTCAGTCACAAACTGTAAAAGCGAAGAAGACATCAAGAAAAGGAAACAGCTAAAACTTATTAAAGCATTAGAAAAAGGAAAAGATCTTACCAAGGCTAGCCTCTGGCTAGCTTGTAGGTCCAATTGATCAGACCCCAGAGCCCTTTGGCGATCTGCAAGAAGAACTTCCCTCTCGAGCAGCGCAGGGGACAATTGAGGAGAAATGGCAACTGAGGCCCCCTCGGGCAATGCGGACACCGGGACTAAGGCCTGCCCAGCCTTCGTCCTCGATTCCATCTTTCTCCTCTCCTCCTCTTTCTCTTTCTCCATTCTCCTCTTCTCCTCCATCCTCTTCTTCTCCTCCATCTTCTTTCTTTCTTCTTCCTTTTTTTTCTCTCTCTCTCTCATCCATTCTTCTTCTTTCCTCTTCCTCTCTTACTCCTGAGTAGAAGACCGAGAGCCAGTAGCTACAGCCCTAGAGCAGAACTTCTACTTCTTCGACCTCTGAGCGAGGAGCACATGATCATCATCATCATCATCCCGAATCAAATTTTTCCTTGGAGGAACCATCTCCTCGCTTGAACTGCTGGGCGTGCTCGAAGAGTCTCGGGCTTCAGAAACCTCCTCTGAGTCAGAGAACTATCACCACTGGAACTCCCCTTGCCAAAATTTACCTTCAGTACCTCCTACGATATCACCCTTTGAACTTCTCTCCTCCTTGTCCAACTGAATAGGATCAGTAGCAGTCTCTTCAGAGGTATCAAATTCAGGAATACTATCTACCGGCCTCGCTATAAAGCTAAAACCAATGTTTTTGTACTCGAGGAAGAAAGCAGCAGACCGGGATGCTCTCCGTCGGCTAAGGGCTCCCTAATATTCTAGGCCTTATCCAATTCAGAAAGACGAACCTTACTGAGAGCAGGTTCCAAGTTCTTCGACCTTGCTGAAGAAAAAACAGGAAGAGTTAGAAAGATCACAAATCAGTAAAGAAATTGAAAGAACAGAGCAAAGACTACATATATATTCTTCCCCATAAAAAGGAACAGAGAACCTATCAGACCACGACCCCTCAGTCTGGGGGAAAACTGGCGATTTCTAGCCAGGAAGCCATCTTGCCAAAAGTCCTTATGGGAATCAGGTAGGTTTACTACCAATACCCTATCAAGACTCCTATCTTTGAGATAAAGGACACCAGAACTAGTTCGAGAAAAAGAATAACAAAAGCAGATCTCGGCGAGCCCTAATTTGGTGCCATAGAGCTGGTTTATTCTATGGATACCATTGATTATCTTCCACACATTAGGCGAACACTGTGCAGGAACAATGTTGAAATAACCAAAGAAGTGCAAGAATAGATTTTTGGGAGGAAAAGTAAGTCCCCCTTGGGAAAGTAACAAGACATGAATCCAATGGGCACCCTCTATCTCTCTTACATTTCTAGGGGGAGAAGCGCACTCAATCTCTACCCACTCTGGGATATTATAAAACTTTCTAAACTCAGACACTGATCTATTACCAATCTTTGCCATCGGGAAACGCTAAAAAGCTACAAATTCAAAGAGAAAATACAAAGAGAAAGCACAAGGGACTTACAAGATGAAAGTTCGACTTGAACGATGAAGAATCACAAGCCCAAATGACGAGGAAGATCGAAAGCAATAAGAATGAAGACCGAAAGAAGAAAACGTGAATCGCTACAACTCGCAGAAAATGGAAGAGTACTGAAACGACGATGGGGAAACGACTGCTCTGAATAAGTCTCGAGTGTAACTAATCATAATGCACAAACCACGAAGCATGTGCCGCCTAAATCAGTCCTTAAACTTTGGGAAGAGTTGCACGGTGTACAAAGGAGCCATTATAACAAATCATTTAAATTTATTGAGCCCAAAGCATGGCCCAACAAACTTAGGGGCAATTGTGGGTACCCGAAATTAGAAAGATGGGCTTAGACGAGTAGCCAATTATAGCGACCCAAAGTCCAGACCCTCCCTATCTTAATCGGTTATGATTTAGTCTTCTCCCATGTTCTCGTTAAGAGGGGTTATAGGAGAAGATGGAAAACGTGGGGGAGTCCAACACCCCCACTCCCTGAAAATGAACATGTATATAATAAACCCTAGGTCCAGGGCATAGGACATACTGTATTCTCTGTAATTGCTCTCCGGAGTATATAAAAATAATACTGGCTGCACCACCGTGGACGTAGGCACCTTTGCTGAACCACGTACATCTTTTGTTGTGTGATTGGCATTTTGTATTCCTTATTCTGCTTGGTGATTGTGATTCTCTTATCTTTTTGTGTTGAATAATAATTTTCACCACACTAACCATAATCACTTAACACTAGATATACTAATAACACATTATTCATATCACATAGGATAAGTATGATTTAAATATAATTTATCATAATTATATACGGGTTGTCACAATCTCCCCCCCTAGAAAATTTTGTCCCCGAAATTTAATACGAATGTTACTTACCAAACAAATGGGGATACTGTTTCTTCATGCTATCCTCCATTTCCCAAGTTGCTACTTTAATTCCATGGCTCATCCACATAACTTTAACTAAGGGAATAACTTTATTCCTCAATACTTGCTCCTTACGATCAAGAATTTCCACCAGTTCCTCGATGTACGACAAGTCTTCTTTCAGTTCAATAGGTTAGGTTTTCAGTTGATGAGATGGATCTGTAAAATACTTACGAAGCATCGATACGTGGATGCAAACGAGATAACTCTGGAGGTAATGCTAATCTATATGCCAGGGTCCTAATTCTTTCCAACACTGCATATGGTCCAATGTATCTTGGACTTAGTTTCCCCTTCTTTCCAAATCTCATAACGCCGTTCCACGGTGAAATATGTAGGAATACAAAATCCCCCTTCTGAAATTCCAATGGATACTTCCTCTTATCTGCATAGAATTTCTGCCTGCTTTGCACTATCTTTATCCGTTCCCGAATGATTTTGATCTTTTCAGTTGTCAAATCAACCAATTCAGGACCCAAAACTTTCCTTTCACCCACTTCATCCCAATATAATGTCGTTCTACATCTCCTCCCATATAAAGCTTCATAAGGAGCCATACCAATGGTGGACTGATAACTATTATTATACGCAAATTCCATCAATGGAAAATGATCATCCCAACTACCTTTGAAGTCAAATACATAGGCTCGTAACATATCTTCTAATATTTGAATTGTTCTTTCTGATTGCCCATTGGTTTGTGGATGAAATGCAGTACTGAATTTCAAACTTGTGCCCAGGGAATTCCATAAACGAGGCCAAAACTTAGAAGTGAAAGTTGGATCTCTATCTGATACTATTGACACTGGTGCTCCATGTAAACGGATAATCTCATCAACGTACATACATGCAAATTTTTCAACAGTGTAGGTCGTCTAAACTGGAAGAAAATGAACTGACTTTGTCAATCGATCTACAATCACCCAAATATAATCATGCCCCTTTGGTGATCGTGACAATCCTATAACAAAATCCATCGTTATATGTTCCCACTTCCATTCCGGAATAGCCAATGACTGCAATAATACTGCTGGCTTCTGATGCTCCGCTTTCACTTGTTGACATACTAAACATTTAGCTACAAATTCGACAATATCATGTTTAATATTGCTCCACCAGTAATACTCTTTCAAATCTCTGTACATTTTGGTACCTCCCGGATGCATAGAGTAGATAGAACTATGTGACTCTTCTAATATATCCTTCTTTAAGGACGGATCATTCGGTACAAAAATTCTATTTTTATAAAACAACGATTCATCCTTCTTAATTTCATAGTCACTCTCTTTACCATCCAGGATTTCCCATTTCTTCTTTTCAAGGAATGGATCATTGACTTGCAAATTTTGTATGCGTTCTACCAGTCAAGGTCTCACTGTAACGTGTGCAAATAACGCCCCCATTTTAGATAAGTTCAACTCGACTCCCATCAGTCTTAATTCCATAAAATTGCCAACCTCTGCACATTGAATACAAGATAACCTCCCTAATGACTTTCGACTCAGAGCATGTGCAACAACATTGGCCCTCCCGGGATGATGGTGAATGGTACAATCATAATCTTTAATTAACTCCATCCAACGTCTTTGTCTCAAATTCAAATCTCTCTGTGTAAATAAATACTTCAAACTTTGATAGTTAGTGAAAATTTCACACGTCTCTCCATACAAATGATGTCTCCATAATTTTAAGGCAAAAATAATATCCGCAATTTCTAAATCGTGCGTAGGATAATTACGTTCATGCGTCTTTAACTGTCTAGATGCATAAGAAATTACCTTTCTATGTTGCATGAAAACACAACCCAGACCCTGATGTGAAGCGTCAGTATAAATCATAAAACTTTCTCCATTGGATGGAACAGTGAGAACTAGAGCTGATACTAGCCTATTTTTCAACTTTTCAAAGCTGTGCTGACATTGATCACTCCACAAAAATTTCACTTCTTTTCGGGTCAATTTAGTCAACGGAAAGGCTATAGATGAGAACCCCTTTATGAATCTTCTATAATATCCAGCCAATCCTAGGAAACTCCTTATCTCCGTTACATTCCTTGGTCTCTCCCGTTGCACAATTGCCTCTACCTTCTTAGGGTCAACATAAATTCCATCTCCCGAAACAACATGCCCCAGAAATACTACCTGATTTAACCAAAACTCACATTTGCTAAACTTAGCAAACAATTGACTATCTCGCAAAACTTGCAATACAAATCTTAGATGCTTCTCATGTTCTTCTTGGCTAGGTGAGTATATCAAAACATCATCGATAAAGACAATCACAAACGAATCTATGAAAGGATGAAATACCCTATTCAGTAAACCCATAAACACTGCAGGAGCATTTGTTAAACCAAATGGCATTACCAAAAATTCATAATGATCATAACGAGAACGAAAATCTGTCTTAGAAATGTCATAATCTCTCACCCTTAATTGATGATAAACCGATCTCAAATCAATTTTTGAAAACACTTTAGCACCCTGTAATTGATCAAACAAATCATCAATACGAGGCAATGGATATTTATTTTGAATACTTACCTTTTTCAACTGCCGATAATCAATGCAAAGTCGCACGGTGTTGTCTTTATTTTTCACAAATAATACCGTAGCACCCCATGGTGATACACTGGGTCGAATAAAACCTCTATATAGCAAATCTTGAAGTTGAACCTTTAACTCCTTTAGTTCCACAGGTGCCATTCTATATGGAGAAATAGAAACTGGAGCTATACCAGGCACTAAATCGATAGTAAACTCTACCTCTCTGTTAGGTGGCAATCCTTGTAATTCATCTGGGAACACATCTGCAAAATCCTTAACTACTAGGATATCTTCTAGTTTTTGCAATTACCTATTTGTATCCACAATATATGCTAAAAAGCCTTGACAACCCTTATTTAACAATTTCCTCGCCCGAAGGGTAGAAATAAGACAATTTAGAACCACATTTCTTTCCCCAATAAATTTGAATTCTTCCAACCTCGGCATATTAAATGTAACCTCTTTACGAAAATAGTCAATCGATGCATGGTAAGAAGATAACCAGTACATACCCAAGATAATATCAAAATCTTGAATATCTAGTGGAATTAAATCAATGGTCAACTCCCTCTCCCCCACATACAATACAGAATTTTTATACACACACTCTACTAACATCACATCCCCCATAGCTGTAGAAATATATAAACCAGAATCTTGATAAGAACATGGTCTACCCAAATGCATGGTAAATGACAGTGCTATAAATGAATGAGTAGAACCTGGATCAATAAGCACATAAGCAGGTTTTTCATGATAGAAAATGTACCTGTCACCACCTCTGGAGTAGCCTGAGCATCCTGTAAAGTCATAGAAAATATTCTTCCCGGAGCCCTGGAACCACTAGCCTGCCCTTTACCTCCTCCTCTCACTATACCTCCAGGTGATGAACCTCGACTTATGGTAGCTGATTGAATCCCTCCCAGTAGCGTAGGACAGCTTTTTTGGTATGACCAATTTGATGAAAATTATAACACTCTACCCCCTTTAACTTGGGACAATCTGGACTGATATGACCCTCAGCTTTGCAAAAATAGCATGTAGCCATCTTAGACTACCCATTGTCATTCTCCTATTGTCTATTCTATTGGACCATTGATCCTTCACCCCTAAAACTGCTTGGTCTCCTATTCTGAACATAATTTCCCGTCACTCTACCGCGCAGAAATCTTTGAATCCCCTGTTTTGAGTATTCTATATTGCCTTCCCTTTCTTGAGACGGATCAAATCTACTCCTCTTCCCCCTTTGTTCCCTATTCTTTATTGCATCATTAACATCTCCTTCAACCATCGTAGCCTTGTTAACTAAGGAAGAATAATCTACCATCTCAAGTGCAGTGAGTCTAGACATGATAACCAAATTCAACCCATCCTTAAATCTAGTGCATTTTTCCTCCTCATCACGTAAGAAATGTAATGAAAATCGAGACAAAGATGTGAATTTAATTTCATACTCCCTGACCGACATATTCCCCTGAGTCAATGATAAAAATTCTTTCTCTTTTTTCTTCCTATACATGCGAGGAAAATACTTTTCATATAAGACTTTAATAAAGGAATCCCAAGTAATTACCTCACCTCCCTCCGGAGTAAGCAATAAATGTTTGGAAGACTTCCACCAATATTTAGCTTCGCCCTTTAACATGAAAGTAGCAAAAATTACCTTTTGCGCTCCAGGTACATTCATCACCCCGAAGATAGTTTCTATGTCTCTGACCCAAGCCTCAACTTCTAAAGGATCTACAGAACCTGAGAATGCCGTGGGGTTCAATTTGATAAACTTCTTATACATAGTATTATTCTCCTCTCGTTGTATTTCCCTTTCTCTTCTTGCCAAAGTTTGCTCCTCCAAGTACTTGTCTTGTTGTTCCGCTATTTGCATCATAAACATATTTTGTTATTCTGCCATTAAAGTCAAGGCATGAACCATTTTCTGCATATTTTTAAGTTGTTCAGGAGCCCCCTCTACATTATTTGGATTTTGTTGGTTTACTGTATTTGAAGACTCCTCATCCACCCTCTCATGAACATTTGCTCCTTGCATATCTTACTATCTGTCATAAACCACAATTACAGAAACAAGAATACAATATTTATTTCTAACATAATGGTTAGTATTTCTCACAAGTTAATATAAATGACCCACACCACACTATTTCTGCCACTGCCACATCTAGACTCTCTAACCCCAGAATATAAAAACCTAAAGATCTGATAACAAGTTGTCACCCCCTAACTCCATTAGGATATAATTAACTCAATAGTTCACAAACCACACTTATTATTTATTTATTTGGTAATACGTATTAAAACAACTTCAAGGTTAAAATACGGAATACTAAAAATACAATCGTTTTAAGGAGACATAATTTAAACTAAACTCCGATACTATTTAACTTAATTACAACTAGTACAGTGTACAAAACAAACTGACGAGACAATAATACTATTCACTCAACATCCTAGACTTGGTAGTGGCAGCTTCAAAACCTGAAAATGTAAACATATAAAACCATGAGTTTAAAAACTCAGTGAATGTACTACATCTCTATATAGTAAAAGTACTATATTAACATCTCAACATATTAATATATCCTTCTCTGGCCCAAATTGGGCCATATACATATCCGGAGTTAATAAACCCCACATCTCCTGCCTGTAGGCAATAATCATATCCATAGGTTTTAATAACCTAACATCTCCTGAATTGAATAGCAACTCAACATATCCTGACTTTTATAAAGCCATAACATCTCAACATCTCTTGGATTTTAATAAGACATAAAATCTCAACATCTCATGACTTTTAAATAAGCCATATCATCTCAACATATAATACATATACATCATATCCAAAATCAACTCAGTAAGTACACTCACCTTGGGTTGTCAACTATGTATTCGCGTTTCCCTCGGGTGGGGCTGAACTTGGTTGATTTGACCTTACACCTATTAATCCAACTAAATTAGTACTGAATCCCAATCATAAGTATTTTCTTAATATATCTATGTAACTTTTAATGACTATACAATAACAATATAATTATACTCAAGTCACATTCCATGAAACATGTGCAAAGACGAAACAATGGTATATATGTTGATAAGGTTATGAACATTCAACCATAAGAATACCTCGTAAGGAATTTATAACTAACATTAAGTGAACATAAAAGTATACTTCTGAATGTATATACACATGAAAAATGTACTCAAAATACTCTTTGGAAAGAGAAGATAAAAACATTCTTTCATGGGGTATCCAGTATGGCCTCAAATTATTGTCCTCCATACTTAACCATCCCATATTCCTAAATTGTATAAATATAGAAAACCAATATACCATCCCATATTCCTAAATTGTCCAACCTTATAAATATGAAAACATATATGAATATACTTTTCAGTACAAGTGATGGTGTAATTTTTCAAGCCTCCTAGAGCAAGTTGTGACCATTTCTTTATAACACAAGAAATCTACCCTACAAGGTCCTCTATTGTTCCTTCAACTTCCAAGAATTTTCATAATTTTTCTAAAGAATAAATTTCCATGATTTTCACCACACTCTCATTAAACATACTGAATAGAACAGAATTAAAATTTCATAATATTTGGACTTCATTTACTATCTCAAAAGCTTGACCAAACTCAGGGCATACCGAAATGAAATTTACAAACAGTAACCATATACCAAATTTCAACCATCACTAAGGCCTAACCATAAGGAGTTAAATTCTAATTCTCGAATATGACGTGAATATATGAGTATAATTTCATATCCAATTAGAATTTCTAAATTCCAGTAATCAACCAAAGAGATATGTAAGTTTGAATACAAGGGCCTTCAATACAAAGCAATATGACCTATAAACACCACCTATCTCACTTAGGAACCAATTCATATTATCACAAAGGACGATGGAATTTTTATTAATAATTCACGATTTATATACTTTGAAATAAGTATAGTACAAGATTAAAATAATAATAACACATAATTTTACCTTGAAAACACCTTAAGAATTTTCTTGGAATTCTTTTCCTAGCGTTTAATGAAACCCTTTCTTCCTTAACTTCTACTTTCTCTTTCCTCAAGCCAAAAACCCTTAAAACTGAACTTAGGCTTAAATTGTCTAAAGAAATATGTTAGAAGAAGAGTTTTAAGTCGGCCAAGGCTGCCTCCCAATCCATCCAATCATATTAAAACATTTGGTTTAATAAAAGACAATTTACCACTTAAGGAAATTGACAGATTTTCCCCTTGTTCGTAATTTTGGCCTAACTTCTTACTCGAACATCCATTTGATGCACCGTTTGTTTTGTTACAACCCTAACTCACATGTATACAACTATGTAGTTTTCACCTCAAGTCAATTTTAATGTTATAAGGGTCAAAACTAGTCTTAAACAGGAACATTTCTATCGAAAATAACCAAATCTTGTGTTTGTAAGTAATTCGACATTTCATGATTTATGAAAGTAGAATTATAATAACCATAATCACTTAACATTCGATATACTAATAACAAATTATTCATATCACATAGGATAAGTATGATCTAAATATAATTTATCATAATTATATACGGGTTGTCACACCTACGTAGCCCGAGGGGGCATTAAAGTCCATGTAGTACGAAGATAATACGAGGTGGGGTTAATCCCTAAAACTAACTAGGGATTTTGCTTATATGCATGTGTGTAGGAAAAGGTGTTTTAGTGTGAGAAAATGTAAAGGTAATTCCCCTTTTGGAATTTACAAGTAAACCCTCTTTTTCTTAACTTTCGGTTTTCTTATGAAAATAAAGTACGTGCAAATGCTAATAATAAAAAGTTTGAAATTAAGGTATGTGATGTAATGAAGTAAAGTAGTAAAGTGGAAAGGGGATTTTAAGGGGGGAACAACTCTGAATTTGAGAGAAATTTCTCTACATTTTTTACAGTGATGTTTAGGGGAACCTTTTAAAATGATGCCATGGCCTCTATTTATAGGTCCAAGAGGTTGTCGATCCGCATTGTACTCCAGACACACTGTCGATAGGCAGGGTCCTGGGGTCCCATTCGGCAGTCTCAGGCAAGGTTTTTAGAAAAACGGTAGTAAAACACAAACCATAAGTCAGAATCATGCTCGAAGTGGACCATTGGAAAAGTTATTCAAACCACTTTAAGAATCCATTGATTCGCTCTGGAGATCATGAGTTGCACAAAGTCAAACGGGTCTCGAAAGCACCCATTGGTCACTAAATAGGAAATTACATAAGAAAAATGAAACATTCGCCCAAACCGTAAGGACGAGTTGTATACGGGAAAGACCTTCGAAAAGGGTATTCAGTACCCTACTATATTTCATTAAGCTTCATTTGGTTAGAAGAGTTAACCTAGTCTAAACGGGGATTATAAGATCTAGATGACCCTTCGGAGTAAAATGGGTCGTTCGTTCGTACCGTAAGGATGATTTGTGAACTAGGTGGACCGTTACAAAGGGTGTTCGGAGACCTTCAAAGATTCATCCAACTTTAATTAAGCTGAAGTGCTAACCAGGTCCGAACGGGTCCCGAAAGCACCCGACACCCGGTTTGGCCTCCGGTTCGCAAAAACTCGCTGGAACTTGGGGCTTAAATACTTAGAATTTTTGAAGGGTTTTTTCTTGGATTTTCCTCCATTTTCAAAGGGCCATAACTCCTTCACCGTAGCTCGGATTGAGGTGATGTTTCTTCCCATATGTTATTTGTGACTAGATATTCAACTTTCCAGTTGACCAGACCTCTAGACGGTGTCTGTAAAATTACCAAATACCCTTGAACTTTCATATCTTGCTTTCTTTCATTGTTTTGACTTCTCTTGCGTACCACTTGCATAAAGTCCCTAAAATCGTGGAATGTGAAGTTGTTGAGGCACATGATGGATATGTTGAATGCATGATTCCCGAAATTCGTATTGAGGACGTCGTATGAGATCGTGTAGAGAGGTGCCAAATGTAGCGGCGTACGACATACATAAATGTAAGATATCAGACATGAGAAAAATGTCCTTAAAAATCTCCCCTATGTCTATGCCAGTACATACATAAAAAAATGAATTATCAAATAACAAATTGCCTATACAAATCTACCCTCCCATGAACCCGAAACTGGAAAGATACAAATGAATGAGTCTTCATTGTTTGTTATTCAACTCTTGAGGAATCTCAAACCTGTTCTCATCACGGTGTGCAACATATGATCATCAATGTAGTTCCTACACCCATGAGATAAAGAAAAAAATACCAAGTGACATATCGAGTTTGACATGAGATAAACATAGTTACCAATTTATGATGAAAGCATACGACAAATCTCAAAAACTCCCCCAAACTTCAAAGTCCCCCATAAAATGATAATTCTTTCTCCCCTTTTTTATTATGTCCCCAAATAGACAAACGAGAAGAATAAATCAAACAAGCAAAATCGGGGTGTCACGGTATTCAAAACAAGGCATCAATCAATATGGGAAACGTGCTCTTGCAAGGAGATGCTCAAAAAAATCTTCACAAACTAATTTTGGATTTTTAAATTTTTTTTGCATAAAAATAAGATACAATATGAAAAATATGTAAAACATGATACAAAAATCACACCATGGATTTAAACTTAAACAACCAATTCGTGAAACAGAATGTATGGGTGTGAACACATTTGATAGGAAAATCAACTCAATCAATCATATGTGCACGATGCATACGTGTACTCCAAATGAATGAACATTAAAAGTATCCTTAGGCATAAAAATTATTGAATTAAGATGACATCATCTAATGCAAATCAATGAATCAAAGTCAAATGATTTCCACACCAATAACGTCCAAAACTATTTAGCGCTTTTTCAAGATTTTCAAGACGTGCAAACCCGTTTAAATTCTCCAACCAAAAACCCTCAGGTTTATATTTTGAATAGAGGTGATCTAAATTCCCAAACTTTGGAGAATTGGTGCAAAAACCTAAATCACCCATAATTGGCCTGAATTTCTTTTTATTACCTTTAAATTTTTTCGGGCTCTTTTAAACCTCTTTGGACCCAGGATTATAAAATTCCTCAATTTTTTAGGTCTAATTTAAACAGAGGCTTAATCGCAATGGATAAAAAATCTTTCGTAGCCCTTCACCGTTTTTAAATAAAGCACACAAACTCACAAAACGGTTCTTACATGCACATCTTTCTTATCAAGTTTTATCGTGCTTAGTTCGTTTTAAGGACGGGATTGAAGTGAAAACACCCAACCAACATGTGATAAGACAAGCACAATAATCAAACAAATCTGTGCTTGTGTGCAATAAAGGAAATCATGAGTCAAACATGTAGGAAGTAACACTTAATTACATCTTAATGACTCCAGACATTATAAAGCACAAGGATGAATTGACCTGTTGTCTCAAAACACTATCAAATAGTCACATGAAAATAATGGAATGATGTTGTTACTCGGTCATCCTAAGTATTCATCCATAAACGGTGCAAGCAAAACACAAAAATCTTTTTGGATTTTTCAAAAATTTTATCAAAAAAAATCTTTTTGTATTTTTCAAAATTTTTCCAAAAATAAAAATTTATGCAAAAATGATACATACTAGCAATAGGAAAATAATGACGTCACGAAAATCATCCTATGCTAGTAAACAAGTCAAACCTCAATCGTTAGGTGCGGAGGGGTTTTTCAAAGGTGGTGCCAACTTATGAAAAACCTCCATCAAATCTTGTGACGTTTGACCAAAAACTTAACTTGCTCACCTAAATGTGCAAACTCTCTCATGTAGTCTCCGGGAGCATGTAAATTGTCATGTGTGGGTGCATGTGTGGCATAAACACGTGTAGTAGCAAAACGTGACACATAACCCAACTTAAAGAAAAATTCCCTAAGGTGTCCTCTTATTTTGCAATGGGAACAAACATATTTAGGCCTAGGAACACCTCTCTCAAAAATTCTAGGACACGCTCTCCTAATAGGAGTGGGACGCCTAGGTGGGTTAGGGTGAGACTTACGTGAATCTATCACTAAAGTGAGAATTGGCTCGGGTGCAAATTGGGAAGTAGAATCACCGTTATGACTTATTCCTAAATTCTCACCTTTACCCTTAAGAACCACCTTTTCAACCTTCTTAGGTGCGTTCAGAAAATTGACTTTGACCTCCCTGGCACGTTCGAGATCACTCTCGAGTTTGGATACACGTGTCGTCAGACTATACAACGTGTTGGTCAAATCACACTTCTCTTTTCTCAAAACCTCCTTCTCTCTCTCAAAATCTAAGACCCGAAGACCTAAATCTCTATTATACTTATTTGTTTTCAAGGTCTGGGTGTACAAATCTCTAAAATATTTTTGGAGCTCACTTTCATATCCACTCTCACTTTCACTTTATCCCTCACTCGAAGAACACAAATCACTATCATCTCTCTCGTGTGCACTCTCGTGAGACAAAGTGGGTGTGCTCACACGACTAGAAAAAGCGACAACCATCCCATGGGCTAAACCTTTATCGGACTCATCTCCTTCATCTCCCTCACTATCACTAAGTGTGGCAGGCATGGCTTCTTTCTTCCCTTTTTTTTCAGAGCCACGTAGGACACTCAAACGACTTATGACCCATACCCCCACGTTCAAAACAGGTCACGTTCTAAAAATCTTCCTCCACTCCTCATCTGAGTCATTCTCTTTTTCCCTCTCATGGATTTCTTTGGCCTTTGATTTCTTTTTATTTTTATCAAAAAATCTCTTTTTATTGGAAGATTTATTTTTGTTCATGTTGAGAAACTTTTTAAAATTTTTAGCAAACAAGGGCATATCATTAAAATCAAAGTCTCCCTCAGAATCAGACTCACAAACTTTTTCTTTCTTTTTCTTATAATGAGTCTTTAAAGAAATGCCATTATCCTTAGCCCTAATGACTTTGGGAAACATGTCAATCTCATAGGTTTGAAGATCTCCTATAAGTTCTTCCAACTTAAGTGATTTCAAATTTCCCAAAGAATTCAAAACAGTGACTTTAGGAATAAAGCATTTTGGGAGAGATCTCAAAATCTTGTAAATGACACGCATGTTATCAATCACCTCACCCAAATTAAAACATGTGTTAACAATGTCTGACAAACGAGCATAAAAATCATCAAAGCATTCAGACTCAGACATGGTAATAGTCTCAAATTGGGTGGCCAAATTTTGTAATTTAGATTCTTTAACCGCGTTAGTACCCTTATCTGTCAGTTTCAAAACATCACAAGCCTCTTTAGAGGTGGTGCCGTCATAATTCGACGAAACTCTTCAGGAGTGACATCTCCAGAAATAGCACTCAGACCACGAGAATTAAAATTAGACATTTTATAATCATCTTCGGTCCAGGATGACATGGGTTTTAAAGAGGCGACGTTATTAACGGTGACCGTGGGAGGAGTCCACCCATTTTCACAAAGCAACCAAACACGCTCGCCAATAGCTTTTAAACTAGATTTCATGTGAGCTTTCCAATAAGCATAATTATTCCCATAAAAAATAGGCACCTTATTAAATGAACGTTCCATTGGAAAAATTGCGATTTTTCACAAACTTGATTTAAAAAAAAATCAATATCACATGGTTTTACGGAAAATAGGAATATGCGATAAATTAGCGCAACCTGCTCTGATACCAATTTGAAAACATGAGTAGACAAATTGTATCAGAAATTAAATCCTTGAAAAATTAGGATCACGTGATAAATTAGCGTAACCCGCTCTGATACCAATTTGAAAAGTCGTATGACTGTGTGTGATACTTGATTAAATTAAATTCACAAATTTCTAAGTAAACCTTATTTAATAAGAGTCTACTTTTAAATCAAATAAATTCAACCCCTAAACATGCATCTAAATCAACCCATCAAATAAAAAGCATGCGACAAAGTAAATATGTTGAGACACAAATTTTAGGAAAAAACCCCATTTGGGTAAAACCATTATTTCACTATGAATTTATAAATCGCAACTTACAATTACATAGAGAAATCTGCAATGGATCAACGCGCAGCCAACCCACAAAGACGCGCAGTCTTGAACTCAGCAAGAGAATACACACTTCACCCTCCAAGGACTCGCAACCCAATCTTTAGCAAAGAATCTTCACGTAGCAAGATCCTCAATGACACGCAACCATATGTTGTAGAGACGCACTCCACGAAAGATGAACAAAAACAAAGTGTTCTTGGGTTCCAAAAGATTCACAAAAGTATATCAGAATTTTTTGTGAATAAAAACATGTGTTTTGGGACTAAAAAATATGAAGACTTGAGCAAATAGAACTCTCGAAATGTCTCTCCAAGTCTTATGAAATAATTCCCCCTAAGTTGACTTTTATAAGGAAACCAAAAAGAGTTTCACGATTTTAAACACTTGCCAGCGTCAGGTACCCCAAACCGGTTCGGGTGTACAGCAAATCGGTTCACCCCCCGGACTGGTTTGGCCTTCGGTTCACAAAAATTCATTGGAACTTCGGGCTTAAACATATATTATTTTTTCAAGGGTTTTTCTTGGATTTTTCTCCATTTTCAAAGGGCCATAACTTCTTCACCGTAGCTCGGATTGAGGTTCCGTTTCTTCCAGTATCTTAGTTGTGGCAAGTTCTTCAACTTTCCTGTTGACCAGACCTATGGACGGTGTCTGTAAAGTTACCAAAATGCCCTTAAACTTTCATATCTCGCCTTCTTCCATTGTTTTGACTTCTCTTGCGTACCACTTGCATAAAGTCCCTAAAATTGTGGAACGTGAAGTTGTTGAGGCACATGACGGAGATGTTGAATGCTTGATTCCTGGAAGTCGAAATGAGGCCATCGTATGAGATCGTATAGAGACGTGCCAAATGTAGTGGCGTACGACATACATAAATGTAAGATATCGGACATGACAAAAATGTCCTTACAAATCTCCCCATATGTCTGTGCTGGTACATACATAAAAAAAAATTATCAAATAACAAATTGCCTATACAAATCTAACCTCCCATGAACTCGAAATTGGAAAGAGACAAATGAATAAGTCTTCATCGTTTGTTCTTCAAATCTTCAGAAATCTCAAATCTTTTCTCATTAGGGTGTGCAACATATGATCATCAATGCAGTACCTACAGACATGAGATAAAGAAAAAATACCACGTGACGTATCGAGTTTGAAATGAGATAAACATAGATACCAATATATGATGAAAGCATACGACAAATCTCAAATCTCAAAAACTCCCCCAAACTTCAAAGTCCCCCATAAAATGATAATTCTTTCTCCCCCTTTTTTTTATTATGTACCCAAATAGACAAATGAGAAGAATAAATCAAACAAGAAAAATCGGGGTGCCATGGTATTCAAAACAAGGCATCAATCAATATGGAAAACGTGCTCTTGCAAAGAGATGCTCAAAAAAATCTTCACAAACTATTTTTGGATTTTTCAAAATTTTTCGCACAAAAATAAGATACAATTTGAAAAATATGTAAAACATGATACAAAAATCACACCATGGATTTAAACTCAAACAACCAAGTCATGAAACGGAATGTATGGGTGTGAACACATTCGATAGAAAAATCAACTCAATCAATCATATGTGCACGATGCATACGTGTACTCCTAACGAATGAACATCAAAAGCTTCCTTAGGTGTAAAAATTATTGAATTTAGTTGACATCGTCTTATGAAAATCAACAAATCAAAGTCAAATGATTTCCACACCAATAATGTCCCAAATTATTTATCATTTTTTAAAGATTTTTAAGGACGTGCAAACCCGTTTAAATTCTCCAACCAAACACCCTCAGATTTATATTTTGAATAGAGGTGGTCTAAATTCTCAAACTTTGGAGAATTGGTGCAAAAACCTAAATGACCCATAATTGGCCTGAATTTATTTTTATTGGCTTTAAATTTTTTCAGGCTCTTTTAAACCTCTTTGGACCCCGGATAATAAAATTCCTTAATTTTTTAGGTCCAATTTAAACGATGGCTTAATCGCAAAGGATAAAAAATCTTTTGTAGCCCTTCACAGTTTTTAAATAAAGCACACAAACTCACAAAACATTTCTTACATGCACAACTTTCTTATCAAGTTTTATCATACTTAGTTCATTTACAGGATATGATTGAATTAAAAACACCCAAACAACATGTGATAAGATAAGCATAATAATCAAACAAATTTGTGCATATGTGTAATAAAGGAAATCATGAGTTAAACATGTAGGAAGTAAAACTTAATTACATATTAATGACTCCAAACATTATAAAGCATAAGGATGAATTGACCTACTGTCTCAAAACACTATCAAATAGTCACATGAAAATAATGGAATGATGTTGTGACTCGGTCATCCTAAGTATTCATCCATAAACGGTGCAAATAAAAAACAAAAATCTTTTTGGATTTTTCAAAAATTTTATGAAAAAAAATCTTTTTGCATTTTTCAAATTTTTTCCAAAAACAAAAATTTATACAAAAATGATACATACTAGCAATAGGCAAATAATGACATCATGAAAATCATCCTATGCTAGTAAATAAGTCAAACCTCAATCGTTAGGTGCGGAGAAGTTTTCTAAAGGTGGTGCCAACTTATGAAAAACCTTGATAAAATCTTATGACGTCTTGACCAAAAACTTAGCTTGCTCACCTAAATGTGCAAACTCTCTTATGTAGTCTCTGGGAGCATGTAAATTGTCATGTGTGGGTACATGTGTGGCAGAAACACGTGTAGTAGCAAAACATGACACATAACCCAACTTAAAGAAAAATTCCCTAAGGTGTCCTCTCCTTTTGCAAGGGGAACAAACATATATAGGCCTAGAAATACCTCTCTCAAAAATTCTAGGACGCGCTCTCCTAATAGGAGTGGGACGCCTAGGAGGGTTAGGGTGATACTTACGTAAATATATCAGTAAAGTGGGAACTGGCTCGGGTGCTAATTGGGAAGTAGAAGCACCGTCATGACTTATTCCTAAATTATCACCTTTACCCTTAAGATCCACCTTTTCAACCTTCTTAGGTGCGTTCATAAAATTCACTTTCACCTCCTTGGCACGTTCGAGATCACTCTCGAGTTGGGATACACGTGTCGTTAGACTATACAACGTGTTGGTCAAATCACACTTCTCTTTTCTCAAAACCTCCTTCTCTCTCTCCAAATCTAAGACCCGACAATCTAAATCTCTATTATACTTCTTTGTTTTTAAGGTCTGGGTGTACAAATCTCTAAAATCTTTTTGGAGCTCACTTTCATCTCCACTCTCACTTTCGCTTTCTTTCTCACTCGAAGAAAACAAATCACTATCATCGCTCTGGTTTGCACTCTCGTGAGACAAAGTGGGTGTGCTCACATGATTAGAAAAAGCAACAACCATCCCATGGGCTAAACCTTTATCGGACTCATCTCCTTCATCTCCCTCACTGTCACTAAGTGTGGCAGGCATGGCTTCTTTCTTCCATTTTTTTTGAGCATGTAGGACACTCAAACGACTTATGACGCATACCCCCACATTAAAAATAGGCCACGTTCTCAAAATCTTACTCGCACTCCTGATCTGAGTCATTCTCTTTTTCCCTCTCATCGCTTTATTTGGCCTTTGCTTTCTTTTTATTTTTCTCAAAAAATCTCTTTTCATCGGAAGAATTATTTTTGTTCATGTTGAGAAACTTTTTAAATTTTTTTCCAAACAAAGCCATATCATCAAAATCAAAGTCTCCCTCAGAATCGGACTCATAAACTTTTTCTTTGTTTTTCTTACAATGAGTCTTTAAAGCAATGACATTATCCTTAGCCCTAATGGTTTGGGGAAACATGTCAATCTCAAAGGTTTGAAGATCTCCTACAAGTTCTTCCAACTTAAGTTATTTCAAATTTCCCAAAGAGTTCAAAACAGTGACTTTAGGAATAAAGTATTTTGGGATACATCTCAAAATCTTTTTAATTACATGCGTGTTATCAATCACCTCACCCAAATTAAAACATGTGTTAACAATGTCTGACAAACGAGCATAAAAATCATCAAAGCATTCAGACTCAGACATGCTAATAGTCTCAGATTGGGTGGCCAAATTTTGTAATTTAGATTCTTTAACCGCGTTCGTACCCTCATGTGTCAGTTTCATAACATCCCAAGACTCTTTAGACGTGGTTCACATCATAATTTGGCGGAACTCGTCAGGAGTGACAGCTCCAGAAATAGCACTCAGACCACAAGAATTAAAATTAGACATTTTATAATCATCTTCGGTCTAGGCTGACATGGGTTTTAAAGAGGTGACATTATTAACGGTGACCGTGGGAGGAGTCTACCCATTTTCACAAAGCAACCAAACACACTTGTCAATAGCTTTTAAACTAGATTCCATGCGAGATTTCCAATAGGCATAATTATTTCCATAAAAAATAGTCACCTTATTAAATGAGCGTTCTATTGGAAAAATTGCAATTTTTCACAAACTTGATTTTTAAAAAAATCAATATCACACGGTTTTGTGAAAAATAGGAATACGCAATAAATTAGCGCAACCTGCTCTGATACCAAATTGAAAATGTGAGTAGACAAATTGTATCAGAAATTAAGTCCTCGAAAAATCAGGATCACATAAATTAGCATAACCCGCTCTGATACCAATTTGAAAAGTCGTATGACTGTGTGTGATAGTTGATTAAATTAAATTCACAAGTTTCCAAGTAAACCTTATTTAATAAGAGTCTACTTTTAAATCAAATAAATTCAGCCCCTAAACATGCATCTAAATCAACCCATCAAATAAAAAACATGCGACACAGTAAATATGATGAGACACGGATTTCAGGAAAAAAACTTTCGGGTAAAACCTTTATTTCCCTATGAATTTATAAATCACAACTTACAGTTACATAGAGAAATCTGCAATGGATCAACGCGTAGCCAACCCACAAAGACACGCAGTCTTGAACTCAGCAAGAGAATACATGCAGCACCCTCCAAGGACTCGCAACCCAATCTTCACGCAACAAGATCTTAGTTGCGGAGATATCTTCAACTTTATAGTTGACCAAACCTATGGATGGTGTCTATAAAATTACCAAAATGCCCTTGAACTTTCATATCTTGCCTTATTTCATTGTTTTGACTTCTCTTGCGTACCACTTGCATAAAGTCCCTAAAATCGTGGAACGTGAAGTCGTTGAGGCACATGATGGAGATGCTTGATTCCTAAAAGTCAGATTGAGGCCATCGTATGAGATCGTGTAGAGACGTGCCAAATGTAGCGGCATACGACATACATAAATGTAGGATATCGAACATGACAAACATTTCCTTACAACGACCAATTCTGCGGGCCGAGGTCAATTAGGAGGACCTTAAGTTATGATGACTAGATCTAAGGGTTAAGGTCAATTCCATGGACCTTATGTTGGGGTGACCATTTCTATTGGCCAAGGTCAATTCTGAGGACCTTAAATTATGATGACCAATCAAGAGGGTCAAGGTCAGTTATGAGAACCTTAAAAAGCAACACTTGGTGCCTATCAAGGTAAAAAAGAAAATGTGTATCATAATGGTGACAAAATATTTGATTTGGTAAATATAATTTCAAATGGTAACTTATTGTACAAACTTTATGAAAAACTTGAGAGTGGCCTAAGGAGCAACCCTCTTTAAAGGTCATTTTATAAAAGTGTTTTTCCTTGCGAGAAACCTCTAGGCACTTCTTTATTCTCAGTGTGGGCTGTGTGAGTGCTTAAGTGACTCCTAGAGTTCCTCTACTAGTATTCTATTTATCTTAAAGTATCAAGTGGTTGAGCTTGCTCCATTAAACTTATCTCTCAGTCACCAAACCAAAACTCCCAAGAGATCCCAACTGGCTTGCTTTAGCTCTGCTTGCTCAACTATAGCTACTTGTATAAGAAAATAATTATTAGTAATTTATTACCTTCTGGGTTACAATCTTGGGGATGGATCTTCTCGTGGTGGATCCCCACGCCCTAAGTCATTTTTGGGTGATTATTTGGGGAAGGGGCCACTCGAAGTGGAATACCATACCTTGAGTCCTTTTATACGATATCAATATTGGGAAGAGGGTCTACTCGAGGTGAGTCCCCCCTCCCTTGGTCATTTTCTATAGTATCAATATTGGATAGTGTGGCTACTTGAAGTGGACCCCCTCTCCCTAAGTCATCTTCAATAATATCAATCTTGGTCAAAGGGGGCACTCAAGGTGAGTCCCCTCACCCTAGGCTTTTCCTATGTGGTATGTCAATATTGGGTGGTGGGACCCCTCTAAGTGTACCCCCTCTCCCTAAGTCATCTTTAGTAATGTCAATCTTGGGGTAGTGGGACACTCGAAGTGGACCCCCTCGCCCTAGGCTATTTTCTGTAATGAGTCAATCTTGGGTCGATGGGACACTCAAAGTGAGTACCCTCACCTTGGGCCTTTCTTTTATGGCATGTGAATCTTGGTCAAAGGGTCCACTCAATGTGAGTTCCCTCGCCCAAGTCTTCTACAATTCATTTAACGAGGGAGTACCCCTCTAAATTAGTCCCCTCGTGCAAAGTCTTTTGTATTGGGAAGACCAAAAGACCTTGCATGAAATCATTTCTTCTTCTTGGAATTTGAAAGGTTCAGTATCCTCTTCATCATTGCTCTTGGGTCATTCAATGGTCTTATAATTTCATCCCAAATTATAAGAACTCCATGCCTAGGAGGAAGAGATCCTACAAGAACTCAATGCCTCTTTTTTGAATGCTCTAAGTATGTTTCCATCAATAAAACTGGTGAGTCCAAGCACTTACTCACCAAGTGGTAGAAATATTGGTTTAGAGATTTTGAGCCACTTCCCTAGAGATAAAGCTCGATTAGGGAGGCTAAAAGCCACGATGGCCCTAAGATCAATTCTCCTTCACACTTGGATACATTTTTTATCACATTTTTTAGTAGGTTTTTGTTTCATGGGAGTCCAAATGACTCCCCTCACGAATTGTTATTCAGACTGACAATCAGAGAATCTTGAGGAATGGTTATTCCCCTTATAGCCTTGACCCTAGGGTCTTTATATACTTGTATTGACCGTGCTTATGTGGATGTAGAGCTCACTTTTGGCAATCATGATATCACTGACTTCACCAACTCATTCCTCTTGATGGTTTTCTATTCGATAGGCTTTTAAAATTTTCCCCAAAAGCGAGGGTCTGTCATAGCGAGGTTGCTCAAATTATAATTTGGCATAAGAATTCCTCAAAGATCCATCTGGGGCCTTTAATAGACAGTGTTGGTAAATTTTTATTTTGCCCATATTGTAAGCGAGTATGTGGCATTTTCACTTCGAGTTCTTTCTCATCCTTTGGAGGCACCTTCTACTACCCCTTTGACATGGAATCTATGGCTAATTGTCCCAATATTGATGTGATGGTTATGGTTCTTCCATGTGCACTTCCATCCTTGAATGATTTGGGTCAAGGTGTGGAGTTTTATCATTCTAAGAGAGTAAGGCAGTAGTTTGGGTATGAACAGGGTGTTCACTCCCTAGTTTATCCTTTGACCACTTCCCCCTCAGAGCTATATTTTGATTCCTATGCCAATTTTACTTTTAAGGGGATATTGCATAGAGTTGATGGCCTTGGTGGCTTATTTGTGCCAACTCTAGATTATCTATTTTTTTACTCGTTGGTGGTTTACTCTGTGGCAAAGGCAGGTGGCCCTTATTCAGAATTGTGTGATGAATGTTCCTCATGAGAACATCCACACTAAAATTCCTAACAATGATAAATACTTGGGCAAAAGGACCTAGAAAGAGCTGTGGTATTGCAACACATTTATGTAGACCCCTCTCGAGTAGGCCACCCCTATTCTGGTGAGGCCCTTGATCGATGAGTCCATCTACACCAAACACCCCGAGCCATAACCTGCTAAGTCTAAAGGAAAGGAGAAGTCCACCAAGAGAAAATGCCTTGACATTGACGTGTCAAACTTTGTTCCTTCTCCTATTGGTGCTCCTTCTTCCCCCTTCTATTGTGAGGACTAAAGCGAGCAATAAGAAGAAAAATATTGGTACTGAGGTTGTTGATCCCTCCTCTATCCCAAATCAAGGGTTAGACACGGATGACCTTGGGTTGAAGGAGATCTATCGTACCATTCATGAGTAAGGCTATGAAGTATTAGTCATGTCTACCAAGGAGCCATCCATTTCATGTGTCCCTATTGCTGAAGGTACTCTAGTTAACTCATCTTTACTTAGTGAAACTACTAGTCACGAGGCTCCATTTCCTTTTTCTCCTTCTCGCTCACTTGAAGAGGAACTAGTTGATTAAGGAAGAACTCCATCCTATGATGACATCAGTTCTTCTTCAAATTACACAAGTGTTATTGATCTTCATGATGAACGTGGACCTGATGCTTATACTTTATTGCCAGTTTCGATGGAGTCCGATTGAGAGGATGATGACATGATATACTCCCTTTCTGATACGAGCTTTGTGACTAGGAAACAACCTAATGGGTAGAGCATTGGCCCAAATATTATAAGTTTTTTCTTTTTTATTTCTTTTCTCAACTCTTTATTTTATATTTATTAAATTTCTGCCTCATGTTTTACTAACTTTAACCTTAACTTTAATGGATTTGCACACACTTTTTCTATTGGGGCGATTGTTTCCTTAGTGGTGAGGACCACCACCTCGCATGTAGCTACTCTTGTTTGGGAACCCTTCCCAAGGGAAAGGAACTCTATGCTTATTTCTTATCTAGTCTTGGCTAGAGAGGTCTATCTTGATCATTATAATAATTCTCTTTCTTTAATATTTTGTAAGGTTTACTAACATATTTAATTTATGTTGACCCAGCATCTTTTTTTTGGGTTTCCCACTACTACGAGGTCCTCTTCCGTGTCTTCTCATTTTGTTCAGGTAAGAATTAACCTCTCTGATTCTTTTAATTTATTTCCTCTTAGCTGTATCTTGATGCATTCATCTTTATGCACTTGTAGAGGACTATTTCTCCTTATTGGACTACCACGCTTACCGCCTCTTTTGTAGTGGGCAGTTCTTTAGCTGTCCCCTCTACCACTTCATCTCTATAGGTATTTGAATTTTTTTTATTTCTATAATTTTTTTTCGTGTATGTTCGTATGCGTGACTAAAACTTATGTTGTATTTGTTGCTTCTGTCTTTTTTTTTTGTATATCTCCCCTCCACGTAGCCCTTCCATCACTAGGGGAATGGTGTTTCTCACTGAGGTTACAATTCTAGGACTATCAACTTCTGGGAGGATATCCATCCCCCGAGTTTGTGTGCCCATGTATAACATGCCCCATATCTACCCCCTTCCATTTCAGTCAATCTTCACTATCACTTCTAGTAAGCCTGTTTCACAGGATCTTGGATCATCTTAGGTATTAATCACACTATAAGCATCATTTTCTCTTTGACTGTGTTCACTTCTAATATACTTGTTAATGAACAGGCCACCACTGTTGCATCCTCTACTTCGGTGGTCATTTTCCAACCTTTCTCCCTCTCAGGGGACAAGTACTTTAAACATTTTTTGTTATTCGTGAATTGGCTTTACTCGTGGTCATAACTTCATCTAAGTCATGATTTGTTCTTTTCTGTCTTTATATTAGTTGATTCATGGAACTTCTTCATCGAAAAATTCTGAGGTTGGTTCTCAGGTGACCTTTATTGATAGTGAGGCCCTTTGTTTTATAGGGCTAAGCATGGGCACCATGATAGTTCCTCCCCAGGTATTCACTTCAAAAACATTTCTTCTGTGATTTACTTTCTCATGTAAGTCATTTACTAAAATTGGTCTATTTTTTTACTTTTAGGCTAGCACTGCTAAGCCTTTGCACGTGGGTTCCATTACGAGTCCGAAGGAGGTGATCTCACAGGTACTATATATTCTACAAACATCTCTTCCTTTTACTTTCCAAGTTCTTGCTAATAATTCCTTATCTACTAGTATTTAGGTTAGCGTGGCTGAGGACCCATTAACTTCGAGATTTGTCATGAATACTGTGGTGGTGACTCTTTAGGTTTTACTCTCGATGTATATGTTTGTTATACTTGTCTATTTTTCCTTTCTACGTAAGTCTCTTTTCTTTACATCTTTATGGATGAGGTCCATTTACCTGTGGAAATTGTGTCTTTGTTCTCAGGTCGATAGTGTGCATGTTCTTATGACTGTGGAACACTAGGCTAGCATCACGGAGGAGGCTACCCCAGTATTTATTCCTTTTATATGCTATTTATTTTTTACTTGCTTTTTTGGTGCAAGTGTTTGCTAACACTTCCATGTTTCATTATTTTTTAGTTACTATAACACCTGTTCCTGTGTCCATGGAACATCTTGCTAGCATCCCATGAGAGACTACCCCTGTATTTAATTAATGCATTATTTCTTTTCAAATTCCTTTTTTTGTGCAAGTGTTCACTAACACTTACCTGTTTCCTTGTTTTCTAATTAGTGTCCCAACTATCCCAATGACCGTGGAACAACTTGGGGAAGTGGGTGCAGGGGGGGGGTATTATACTGTCATACCTCTTACTATTTTTTCCCCATTTTCATTCTTGCTTTTAATGTGCAAGTTTCTTGCCATCATACCCCTATTTCTTTGTTTTCAAGTTAGCGAGGCGGATGTCCCTAATTCTGTGGAACAAGTTATGAGTGCTACATTGATCACTCCTCCGGTATTAAACTTTCATACATGATTTATTTTAACTTGTTTTTTTAGAGTCTTTTATGAAAGAAATCATTTACTGACATCATACTTGCCTTGTCTTTACCCGGTTGACGTGGTGCCTTTAGGAGCATTTTCTCACTTTTTTGGTAGCATACTCACCCCTTTGAGACTTGGAGTAAACTTTTTATTTCTCATTTTTTTCTGATCAAAGTCATTCAACCATTTGTCTTTATTTCTTTGTCTTATTATTTCTATGTTTCTCATTTTTAGGGACCCATGAGTGAGCTTGTTGAGGCAACTAATGATGAGGGGGGAGAGTTCTGAGGACAATCACTCGGATGGTGTTGATGGATTAAGAGAGGAGTCCTCCTTCCTACCTTTTGAGCTTCAGTCCCAGAACACTAGTTGTGATGATATTATGGTGGAAGGTCCCGAGGCCTTCATGATGGAGCTATGGCATGAGGAGCAACCGAATAAATTCAGTAGCCATGTGCATGAGTTACTGGAGATGATATTTAAGAATCATCGTGAGACATTCACGTCCCGAAGTGATCTCAATATTGACAACCTTACCATCTTCAAATTAAAGGTACTCACCAGTCACATCCACAACTTACTATCCACGACTCCTACTGACCTGACCAACGATCAGACTTCATTATTCCTGAAAGGACTTTATGATCTTCAGAGGGTCCATCATTTTCAGCTAGATTGGCTTGACGCTATAGTTTTCCTCTTCTTGAACATCACTTTTAGGAAGATGATGAGGCTTTACATGTCCAGACAATCTAGAACTCAGCAGTATCAGGTTGAATCCACTCGAATTCAGGGTCAGATTAAGTCACTTCAGGCCAAGTTCGCCAAACTTGGGGCTAGTGACACTAAGGATGAGGCTAAGATGGCCATGTTGGAGGAACAGTTCATTCAGGAGGTACGTCCTTCTTATGATGACATGCGCTCATGGAGACATCTTTTTTGTTTTATCTAGTGGATAAGTTTTTTGCGAGATGTAGATTTTACCCTTCTTTTTTACACTCTACATTTCTTCTAGTACATGTAAAGGTTGTTCTCATATCAATGAAAAAAAATCATTTTGTCTTCATATTATTTATATTTTTTATTTCCTCTGTGTTACTTGGAATTTGTTTACTGCGAGTTGCTCTCTTTTCTGTGAGAACCTTAGTTCATTGAACTACCCTGTAGTCTGTGGGGTTCTTGCACATGATCTGAGCAAGTTATCATTCTAGAGCTTCCCCTCTGTCGGGTATTTGTCATATATAATTTTTTAGGTAAGTACTTGGAGGAGGGTGACCCCCTTCTCATTCCCAAATAATCAAACGATAATTATCAAAATGGAAATTAAGAAAGAGAATAACCATTTCTTTTTTAATAAAACTGCCCATAGTATCCTGTTCCATATTTTACTTGGGAAGTTTTAAACTGTAAGAAAAAAATCTTGTGGTGGGGGGACCCCCTTCTTCACATTCTTATACATTCAGTCCAGTAATTATTTAGAACGTAAGTTGGAACTTGTTCTTAGATTATAGATGTGTAGAAAGATAATACAAAAAAGTTATTTTATTATTAGGACGGCAAGCTCTTGCTGGTTTGTGGGATATTTACACTATTGTGTCTCTAGGGACTTTGCTCATTATACTTTATCTTTGGGATAAATGTACCCCTCAAGTATAATGAGGAAAGTTCCTAGTGTCATGGATCCCCTTCTAAATTTTGAAATTTCAAAACTTGTTCAGTCTATTAGAGGGTTCCAGTACATTTTTTTCTTTAAAAAAACAACATTAATGTGGATGCACCCACTTCACAACTTATTAGTGTGCGAGTAATCATTGTCTATTAGTAACCCACGAAGTTAATTAAATCATGCACAAATTATCGAGTATTAGTCAAAGTAACTGGTATTCATTTTGCACTATAGTTAGTGTTTATATTGTTTACAAAGATTGTGCTCATAATTCACTTTCGAAAAAAAAACATTTATGTGATAGAGCAAACTGTTCGAACTATCAAAAGAAATGAAACTTGGAAAGAACTAGGCATAATAATTCTTTAACCACTTAAAGTTGATGGTCTGGAGGCATTGACTCTCAGGCTCAAATATTTGGCAGTAACCGAACTTGCCTACCCCTTATACCACAAAGGGGCCTTCCCAATTTGGCTTTAATTTAGACATTGAGATGCTTTGCAGATGGTGAGTAGATGCTCGTAAGACCAAGTCCCCTACTTGAACTCCCTGGGCTTGACTAGATTTTCATAAGCCCTAGATAACTGTTGGTTGTAGATGTAATACCCCGTATTTTTATGGCTTTTAAATTTGAGGATTTATTAAATTTAATTTGAGATATTAATTTAGTATTAATCTAGAAATTAATTTTTAATATTTCTAGCGTGAGAGAGTTAGTAATTACCGGGAATTTGTTGAATATTACAAGATGAGTTAAGTAATATATAAGATTGGTTTTATTAAAATTGTCACGAGTGAATAAAATAGCAATTATGGAAATTTAAGTCGGGACACGCCTATGTCGTGTCGGAACTAAATTATTATTATAAATGTGAATAAATTATAAGTCACCCGTATGGTCATTTCGGGTGCGCCAACGTGTCCGGAAGGGTCAACATAGTCACAAAAGTGTACCTGGAGGTTTAGTTTGGGTCTCGAGGTATTTTTAGGCCTAATTGACATCCCGAAAGGGTAATTATAGACATTTTGTATTTTTGGGTAATTAAACCCACGAATTTCCCTAAGGTATATTAGCCATTAGGAGTTGTCGTTTAGGGTTAACAAACACAGAACCTAAGAACGACCATTAGAGAAGAAGGAGGAAAGCTTTTCAAGTAATCCAAGGCTAAGACTCACTTGATTGCACCGCCACCACCACCAAAACGTAGATCGCACGATGAGGAATGCCACCATAACTTTTTCATCAACAAATCAGACCCTTGAATTCCAGGTAAGTATCTATCTTGCTTTGTTTTTAGTTAATGTTTCACCCATGTTAGATTAGTATTTATAAAAGCATGTTTCATGGACGAATTTGATAACTTAGAGAATTTAAATCATATGTTTTAGAGAAAACAGATATATTATGGACATCTCAATCATATGTAGAGGATTACCCATGAATTTTTATGGATATAGAAGCAAGAAATCTGGAAAAGAATTAAAAGAATGGAAGTTTCATGAAAAATTAGGGTTCTTGATAATTATGATATTTTACCCCATTAGTTCAATACCTTTGATGAATTTGGACATGTTTCACGTAGGAAATCATGTATATAGGTATATATAACCAGTAGTAATCTTGTTTGGGAGTTTGGGGATCATAAATGGTGTTTTAGAGAAAATTGTTCGATGAAACCCGTAGGTCGAATTTGCAGATTCTGGGTAAGAACTGCTTGATCGATCGATCCCTCCTGGAAAACTGTATGTTTTTCCCCTTTTTGTTTAATCCGGTTTAAATATGTAGGAACCCTTGATTATTATTTATAGAGTATAATGGGTTATGAAAAGGACCGGTAGGGTCTAAGTAGACTCCGATGAGAGGAATTTAATATGGGATGAAATTGTGAGTTAACATGGAGTTATTTATGCATTAGAAATTGTGCATATGTTCACTAAAGAATTGAGACTCGTGAAAGATTTAGACTAGAAGGTAAGTGAGGGTATGCCTTCTGAAATTATACTTAGTGAGAGAGAATACTTCGAGAGATGAGAAGTAAGTATGAAATAAATTATAAATGAGAATAAAAGAGACGAATCCGTTATGCGAGATAATTGAGTAAAATTTGTGCTAAGAATGGATAATAATAATTATGGGTCATGGGCGAACCTAATTTGAAAAATGTGAAAATCTATATATATGACTGTGTGACTATACATATATTTAGTATTATATATCTGTGTATAATCATACCCGAGCTACTTGCTATCACGGAGGTTTCCACGCCGGAACAGTCTTATCTCGATTGGACCTTTATGGGGGATATTAGCTTGTACCCTAGAAGATAGTATCCTAGATACATGCTATCTGAAAATGATAGTCAGATGGTCCTAAGAGACGTGAGGGTATGTACTGACCTCTTAGTGGCTTGGAACTATGCGTCGCCTCCATTTATATGTGTATTTTGTTAATACAGTTCGAGAGTGATTCCGAACTAGTATTTCCCTTAGTACGAGTGATACGTGGACTTAATAGCAGAGTATGCCAGCACCATAGATTTTATGTGGGGTGCTGATAGTATATATATATATTATATGGGTGACTAATATATATATATGGAAATTTTCTACTATGTGTATAAGTAGTTAAGTAATGAATAAATGCTCTAGCTTTATAACAAGTGTTCGTGAATTTTGTAACAGTACTGAGTGGTTCTAAGTAACGTAAGAAAATGGAAGAGTTTAATTTTCTAAAAATAAATATCAGGGCCTTAGTATTTCTTGAGATAAAACTTCGTGGGAATAAGCTAGATAGACTTATGATATCAGTAGTACGGTAGGCGTACACACTAGATGAGAGGTGAGAATTCTCAAGAGATTGTCGTATACTAACATAGTTGTCACATTATCCAGTAAGCATTTTAAATACTTGCTAAACTATTTTAAAACTATTTTACACTCGGGCTCTGACCCATTTTTTGGCATTCCTTTCTCTCTCTTATATATATATGTATGTATTACAGGTGCCCAACCCAAGGGCATCTCGTATAGGTTCTTTGGGATTGGATGTGTTGCAGCCTATGTGGGAGTTGCAGGCCTTTGATTTAGACGACCTCTTCGTTGACTAAGTTCCTATTTTAGTTCTTTATGGTTAGGGCATGTGTCTCCCGATTTCCTTTTCCGTTTGGATTTGTCAGACATTTATGTTTATTTATATTCCCAGTATTCAGTACTCTTTGAGAGTTAACTATTGTCAGGATGATTTCATTTATGGTTCTTAAACTTGGTTTGGTTTATCTAAATAGTTTAAATTCTTGTGTGTTAATTGCCATCCTTAACATTTATGTAATTCTTAAACTGTTGGTTATTAAAAAGGTTTTCGTATTGGAAATTAATAAAATAAAAATAAGACTTTAAACTGTTTTAACACTCAGCTTAATTATTTAGGGTGTTTAAATTGGAAATATTTATTTTGTGATAGCGATGCTAAGAATGAACCAACCGTTCACCTTGATTTTAATTTAATAAAGGATTGATCACCCTGTATTTAATTAGGCAGGGCGTTACAGGTGGTATCAGAGCATCAGGTTCTAGGGTCCTTTAGGATCTGTACGGCTTATTTCATTTCCAGCTTAACATCCTTTGATTTAGATCCCTAATATTAGGAATGTTGTATTCATCTTTATGCGTTGGAAATTCGTGCTTCTGCAATTTGTTTGTGTGAATGTTGAACTTATCCAGATGATTTAAACTTTCAGATGGCTCGTCATGTATAACAAACTAATGCCATTGGGGGAGTTAATGAGCATGGTCAGCTCACACCTCAGGTGTCTACGGAGAGAGTATCAATCGCCAAATTAGTAGGTATTGTGGCACAGGCAGTTACCATTGCAGTCTTACAGTACTAAGATCGCAGCATGCATCTTATAGGAGGAAAAAGACCTGCAGAGATTAATAAATCTGACATGACTAGGGTTAATAATTGTACGAAGACACCAAAATCACAACAACAAGCTCCTCAATACCGTAAAAGCCACGAAGGTAACAAAATATGCATGGAGAGCTAAAAGCGTCAGGGCCAACAAAGTTGGGGTCAGAATGAAGTCACAAACAAGTGTTTCAAATTTGGAATGGACGACCATGAATGTCAAATTTGTTCGAATCAGACTAGAGAGAAACTTCGACTCGACCCGCGAGAACTTTCAGGACTCTCCTATAAGTATGTACAACCGGGTCACAAGTGGAGGGACTATCCTCAACCTGATATCGTTTTTCATCAAGATGCTCAGCAAGGCCAAGGAAAAGGTGAAACTAGATAATAGATTCGTAAAATGAGGAAGTTTAGAGGTAGATTCTTCAACTGTGGAGGGATGGGTCATAAGAGGTAGAATTGCCCAGATAAGGGTAAGATACTCCAGCAGCAGGGAAACCATACGGTTGTGGGTACAACGTCCAGCATACTGAAATTCAGAAGCCACTATCAGCCATTGAGGGTACGTTTCTTCTTCCTAGTACTATGGGACCTGTTTTATTAAATACTGGGGGCGTCGCACTGTTTTATAGCTACTCATTTTTCACGGGCCTTAAGGTTATTAGACACGGCAGAGAGTACAATGACATGCGTAAACTCACCACTGGGGAATGGGAACTTGATTTTCTTATATGCCGGGGTGTAGGTATAGAGATTGGTAGCTTGATTTTTACCTGCAAACATGCTAGTTTTAGATATACATGAGCACGATGTCATTATTGGCACGGATTGGCTCGCCGCGTACAAAGCCATGATAGATTATTTCGGTGGGAGTATTGTCTTTGCCATTTTGAGGAAGGAGATGTTTTTGGTGGCGATGCCTAGCCCAGAGGGAGGATTTTCCACCCATTTATATTACATAGAGGAGGATACCTCTAAGGAGATTGCGAGATCCCTGGATTCGATTCTAGTCATTCGTGAGTTTTCGGATGTATTTCAGGAAATACTGGGCCTACCCCCAGTCGACAAATAGACTTAATGCTGAGCACTCGGTCGATAGCACGTGCACGGTACCGTATGGCTCTAGTGAAGATAAGGGAGTTACGGGATCAAATAGAGCAGCTGTTAGGCCAGGGCTTCATTTGTAGGTGCACCTCGCCTTGGGGCGCTCCGGTGTCGTTTGTAAAGAAGAGATAAGGTTCACTAAGGTTAGCGTGGATTGGGACGCTATGGACCAATTGGGATGTTTTTAGCTTGGATATTTTGGGAAGAATATTCGAGAGAGAAGATTTGTATTTATTTTTGTTGTATAGAGCATTTGGTGATTTATTTTTTTATTTCGAGATAGATAGTTCTATTATTTCGAGAGACAATTATTATATTTAAATTTGAGTATTGAGATTAGTGGACTTATATTATTGTGGGATTCTTTTAGATGCTATATACCTTGATTTTGATGGATTTAGTTTAGTTTTATCGTAATAGCACGTCACGTGTCTCCCCGGGAGGGGAGGGGTTTTACATATAGATTTGAGGTCGGGGTACCATCAACTACGAATTAGGGAGCAGGATGTGTCTAAGACTGCTTTCTTGATGAGGTATGGATCCTATGAGTTCAGAGTCATGCCATTCGGGATGAAAAATGCTCCAGCCGTATTCATGGACTTGATGAACCGAGTGTTCAGAGTGTTCTTGGATTAGTTTGTCATTGTCTTCATAGATAACATCCTGATTTACTCACATAGTAAGGAGAAGTATGCCGAGCCCTTGAGACAGGTTCTTCAGACTCTACGAGAGCATCAACTATATGCTAAGTATGAGAAGTACGGATTTTGGCTACAAGAAGTACAATTTCTGGGGCATGTTGTGTCGGAATTAGGGATATAGATTGACCCAAGAAAAGTGTCGACAATGAGGGAGTGAGGATAACCCAGGACACCGATCAAGGTGCGTAGTTTCTTGGGGTTAGCCGGGTACTACAGCAGGTTCAACCAAGGCTTTTTGAAGATAGCGGGTCCGTTGACGAATCTGACTTGCAAGGGAGTACCGTATGTTTGGGATGATGCTTGTCAATTGTCTTTTGGTGAGCTGAAGGATAAGTTGACTTCGGCGCCAATTCTTGATTTACCCAAGCTGGGAGTGGAGTACCTAGTGTACACTGATGCCTCTTTATCGGTACTCGGGGAGTACTTCCACATGAGGAGCAGGTTATAGATTTTGCCTCCCGTAAGCTTAAACCTCACGAAAGGAATTACCCCACGCATGACCTGGAACTCGCAGCGGTCATATTTTCATTGCGGATTTTGAGACATTACTTGTTGGGGGAAAAGTTCTGCTTATTCACAGACCACAAGTCACTTCAATACTTGTTCACTCAGGGAGAGTTGAACATGCGTCAGCGCAAATGGTTAGAGTCCGTGAAAGACTACCAGTTCGAGATACAGTATCATTCGGGGAAGGATAACATAGTTGCTGATGTGTTAAGCCATAGAACGGAAGGTGACGTCACAAAAGTATGGAGAGCGAAGTGGAAATAATTGGGTCACCATGATGCGGTAGCTCATTCTTTTATATCGGTTATGTCAGTCACACTCGAGATTGTCATGAGGGTGATACAAGCAGAAGCAGCAGATACGTTTTGCCAAGATCAAATTGTACGACTCTTAGCTGAGGGTACTGAGTCCTACTCGGTGAGTTCTGATGGGGGTTTGAGATTTAATAGGAGATTAGTGGTTCTGGAGGGAGAAGACTTACGTAGTGCATTTATGACACAGTCGTATGGATCTAAATTTGCGGTACATCCTGGAGGGGATAAGATATACCAGGATATGAGGAGAGAGTACTGGTGGAGTGGGATGAAGAAGGACATTGCTGAGTTCGTGTCCAAATGTTCTACCTGTCAGATGGTAAAGGTGGACCACCAGAGATCGCCAGGGTTACTTCAGCCATTGGAGATACCTATGTGGAAATGGGAAAGTATTTGCCTGGACTTCATTACTGGGTTTCCTACATCACAGCGGGTTCACGATTCTATATGGATTATAGTGGATCGATTGACCAAGGTTGCTCATTTTCTACCAGTACGAACAGACTACACCACGAGCCAGTATGCATAGTTATTCATTGCCAAGATTGATAGGCTACATGGGGTGCCCTTAGATATTGTGTCTGACAGAGATAAGACTTTTGTGTCGCGCTTTTGGGAGAGTTTTCAGGAGGCCATGGATACAGAATTGAGATTGAGTTCATCTTACCACCCTCAAACAGATGGACAAACAAAGCGTACTAATCAGATGTTAGACGATATGCTACGCATGTGTGTCCTTGATTTTGGAGGAAGTTGGGAGCCTTACCTTCCACTGGTGGATTTCGCTTATAATAACTCCTATCAGTTCACGATCGGCACGACCCCATTTGAGGCATTGTATGGCAGGCCTTATTGTTCTCTCGCTTATTGTCTTGAGGTGGGGGACAATAAGTTTCTCGGACTAGAGGTGATTCAGAAGACTTCATCTAGGATTGAGCTTATCAGGAGTCGCATTCGAGTAGCCCAGGATCGACAGAAGGGCTACGCTGATGCTAAGAAGTCCTTTCGAGAGTTTAGCACGGGGGACCAAGTATTACTGCATTTATCTCCTATGAAAGGAGTAATGAGGTTCAGAAAGAAAGGGAAGTTGGCTCCGAGGTACGTGGGCCCATTTCCCATTATCGAGAGGATTGTCATAGTGGCATATAGATTGGGGTTGCCAGAGCACTTCTACCATATTCATGATGTATTCCACATCTCGTCGTTGAGACGATATCTTCGGGATGATATGGACCACACTCACATCGCGATAGAGGAGGTTGAATTACAGCCCGACACTTCTTGTGAGGAGAGACCAATGGCTATTCTAGACCATAATGAGAGGAAATTGATATCGAAGGTAGTTTTACTTGTACGGGTCCAGTGGGGGCACCATAATGTGGAGGAATCCACTTGGTAGTGCGAGGCAAATATGCGTGGAAAATATCCGGATCTATTTTTATCAGGTATGCCTTATTTTCTGAATTTTGGGACGAAATTCCGTTATTAGGGGGGAAGTATATAATACCCCGTATTTTTATGGCTTTTAAATTTGAGGATTTATTAAATTTAATTTGAGATATTAATTTGATATTAATCCGAAAATTTATTTTTAATATTTTCTAGCGTGGCGAGAGTTAGTAATTACTGGGAATTTGTTGATTATTACTAGATGAGTCTAGTAATATATAAGATTGGTTTTACTAAAATTATCACAAGTGAATAAAATGGCAATTATGGAAATTTAAGTCGGAACGCATCAGTGTCGTGTCGGAACTAAATTATTATTATAAAAGTGAATAAATTATAAGTCACCGTATGGTCGTTTTGAGTGCTCAAAAAAGTGTATCCGGGGGATTAGTTTGGGTCTCGGGGTGTTTTTAGGCCTAATTGACATCTCGGGAGGGTATTATAAACATTTTTTATTCTTGGGTAACTAAACCCATGAATTTCCCTAAGATATATCATCCATTAAGAGTTGTCTTTTAGGGTTAACAAACACAGAACCTAAGAACGACCATTAGAGAAGAAGTTGAAAATCTTTCCAAGAAATCCAAGGCCAAGAACTCACTCGATTTCACCGCCACCACCCCCAAAACGTAGATCGCACGATGAGGAACGCAACCATATCTTTTTCTTTAATAAATAAGACCCTTGAATTCCAGGTAAGTATCTATCTTCCTTTGTTTTTAGTTAATGATTCACCTATGTTAGATTAGTAATGATAAAAGCATGTTTCATGGATGAATTTGATAACTTAGAGAATTTAGATCATATGTTTTAGAGGACATAGATATATTCTGGACACCTCAATCATATGTAGAGGATTACCCACGAATTTTTATGGATTTAGAAGCAAGAAATCTGGAAAAGAATGGAAGTTACATGAAAAATTAGGGTTCTTGATAATTATGTTAATTTACCCCATTAATTTAACACCATTTGATGAATTTGGACATGTTTCACATAGGAAATCATGTATACAGGTATATATAACTAGTAGTAATCTTGTTTGGGAGTTTGGGGGTCGTAAATGGCATTTTGGAAAAAATTGTTGGATGAAACTTGTAGGCCAACTTTTTAGATTCTGGGCAAGAACTGCTTGATCGATCGATCAACCAAGAGCATAGATCGATCGATGATCGATCGATCGACCCCTTTCCTCGATCAATCGATCCCTCCTGGAAAATTGCATGTTTTCCACCTTTTTGTTTAATCCGGTTTAAATACGTAGGAACCCTTGATTATTATTTATAGAGTATAATGGGTTATGAAGAGGAACAGTATTGTCTAAGTAGATTCCGATGAGCGAAATTTAATATGGGATGAAATTGTAAGTTAACGGGGAGTTATTCATACATCGGAAATTATGCGTACGTTCACTAAAGAATTGAGACTCGTGAAAGATTTAAACTAGAAGGTAAGTGAGGGTATTCCTACTGAAATTATACTTAGTGAGAGAGGATACTTTGAGAGATGAGAAGTAAGTATGAAATAAATTGTAAATGAGAATAAAAGAGAAGAATCTGTTATGCGAGATAATTGAGTAAAATTTGTGCTAAGAACGGATAATAATAATTATGGGTCGTGGGCGAACCTAATTTGAAAAATGTAAATATCTATATATATGACTGTGTGACTGTACATATATTTAGTATTATGTATTTGTGTATAATCATACCTGAGCTACTTGTTGTCACAGAGGTTTCCATGCCGGGACAATCTTATCTCGATTGGACCTTTATGGGGGATACTGGCTTATGTGACACCCCGCCTAATTAAATACCGGGTGATCACTCCTTTATTAAATTAAATCAAGGTAAACAGTTGGTTCATTCTCAGCATCACTGTCGATAAAAATAAATTTTCCAATTTAACACCCTAAATAATTAAGCTAAGTGTCAAAACCATTTACATACATACTTTCCAAATTTTAATTAAAGAAAGAGATTTATTTATTTAAAAACAACATTTCTACAATTAAGAATCACACCACAGTAAACCAAATAATATAATACATTCGACAATCGAATGTCAACATATGAAAACTAAAGTCACAAATCCAAACTGAATAAATCCCATAGAACAATACTGGAAACAACTGAAATATAAATGTCCCAACAACAATGAAATAATGGAAAGGGCGACACATGCCCAATAAATGAGAATACTAGAAGTGGAGTCAATAAAAGAAGCCGTCTACGCAAGTGACCTGCAACTCCCACCTAAGATGCAACACGTTCCTCTCAAGGGATCCTAAGCAAGACGCCCCTGTGGCTGGGCACTTGAAATATATAAATATATATACAAGAGAGAGAGAGAGAGAGAGAAAGAAACGGGTCAGAGCCCGAAAGTGTGTTTGATTTTAAAATACGTTTAGAAAGTATTTAAATTTATACAAGCCAATGCAACAACATATTAGTGCGTCACTCTCTTGAGAAATACTCACCTCTCTTCTAATGTACACACCTATCGCACTAACCTTACCAACAGTTTCTTAACAATTTTATCATACTAACCTTTTCCAATAATTTAGCGTATCTTAACCTACTCATAAGATTTCGAAACCGAACAATATTTTGTTTAAAAAGGTTACTTCCCGATTAGTAGCACAACTCTCGTTTTAGCTTTTATAAATTTATAAAGTTTCTCAGTAACATATTATACTTTCATGAAACAAGTATTCACTATCTGAGTCATCAACCAAGTCCTACTTATCAAATCACAGTAGGTAGTTTCAAATTTCAAAATCTCATTTATATATATATATTAACTACTCGTATAATATATATAAAATAATAGCACCCCTCATAAAACTATGGTGCATGCATACTCTACTATCCAGAACCCCATATCACTCATATTAAGGGGAATACAATCGGAATCACTCTCGAATTGTATTAACATAAATACACAAACAATATTGAGGCGAAGTATAAATTCCAAGTCTCTAAGAGGATGGCACATGCCTGCGTCTCTTAGGACCGTCTGAACTATCACATCGATAGCCTGTACCAAGGATATCTATCTTCTAGGGTACAAGTCAATATCCCCCATAAAGGTCCCATCGAGATAAGACTTGTCCCAGCGCGGTAACCTCAGGGATAGCAAGTAGCGTGGGCATGATTTTCACAAGTATATAATATATGTACACACAATCATATAAATATACCACTTTATCATATTAATATAGGTTCTTCTCGTCACCCATAATTATACCATTTATTCTACATTTCACATTATTAGTATTACGTATAAGGTTTCATCTCTAACCTTAACTCTAAGGGTTTTCTCACTTAATACGTGAAATTCGTTGACTCTATCCTTCCAAGTAGGAAAATTCAGTAGGTGTACCTCTATTCACTATCGTAGCTATTCGCCGCATTCTCTCACTTGATATACGTAGTTTCATAGTTCAATATATAATTATCCCAAAAATAAGATTCTCATCTTATAATAAAGTTCTCAACACTTATTCAAATGTCCTACTGGTCTTTCCTATATCCCAAAACATTTCATTAAGGATACCCAAGAATTATTTCACGATAAATTCAATTCGACTAAGTAAACAAGGGAAATAAGAGTCTGCCATGAGGGGTCGATCGATCGAGGTCTGGGGCTCGATCGATCGAACCTTCAATCGATCGAAACTCTAGGCTCGATCGATCGATCAAGCAGGTCTGCGAAAATTCTGCAGAAATGCAGTTACGGGTTCTACCAAATTTCTTCATCCAAAATCATGTTTTTCCATTCTAAACGTCCCAAAAATCCTACTACTATCATTATAACGTTATACCAGATGTTTTCAACGTAAAGCATGTGTATATCTAACATTAAACATGGATAATTAACCCAAAATTCCATCTAATCATCAAGAACCCTAGAGTTTTTCTTAATCAAGGTTCTAATCTGTTTTTACCAAAATTTCCTTCTAATATATCATCAAAATTTCGTGGCTTATATTCCTCTACATGGCAAGGATTCCAGAATTTCATATAAATCATTTATACATGCATTTTCCAAACACAAATTGGGTATTCTTCCATATTTATCATCTCTAATCAATCCTAAACCAATATGCAGATTGCATTAACGAAAATACTCAAGTTAAACACTTGCCTGGGATTTTTGGTATTCTGATTCACGACTGATATTGGTATGGCTGCGTTCCTCGTCTCGCGATCTACGCGGTGGTGGTGGCGGCGGTGCAAACCGGTGACTTTTTGGCCTTGAATTGCCTTGGAGCTCTCTCCTCTCTTCTCCAATGACGGTCAATTGTGTTCTGAATATTCTATACCTAAAAGACTAACCTAAATGGCTGATATAGGTTGCTGAATTTCGTGGGTTTAATTACCCAAAAAGGTGGAATGACTAAATTGCCCTCCCGGGGTACCAATTAGGCCTAAAAACACCCCGAGACCCAAACTAAACCCCCGGGTACACTTTTCTGACTATCTCGACCCTTCCGGACGCGTTGGCGCACTCAAAACGACCATACGAAAAACTTATAAAATCTTCACTTTTTATTTAACAAAATTAGTCCCAACGTGACACGGGCACGTCCCGATTTAAATTTCCGAAATTGTCATTTAATTCACTCATGACATTTAATATAATCAATAACATATATTACTTTGCTCATTAGTAATATTCAACCAATTTCCCATAATTACTAACTCTCGTCACGTTAATAATTATAACATAATTAATTTTCGGATTTTTATTAAATAATTCATTCGCATTAACTCTAATAAATCCCCAAATTAATATAGCATAAAAATACGGGGTATTACATACTTCCCCCCTAATAACTGAATTTCGTCCCGAAATTCGGAAAAAATAAGGCCTATCAGGTAGCACAATTTTGGATATCTCTCGTCAGTACGCAAACTATCCACATAGCACGGCGCTCAATCACTATAGCTTTTTCCCTCCCAACAACATTGTTTTTTTTCATTCTCATTGGAGGCAATTGACATTGTGCTCCCAACCGACAACATTCGCATAGGTCACGCCTATAAGTTATAAATTTCATTATCTCACTAACATTAGGAGGACGCACCTCACTATATGACAAATACTCGGTTTTATTCATATGTAAAACTTCCATTCTGAGAAAATATTACGAACATTTGACCACTCTTGCCCGCCTAAAACAGTCGTGGAAGTCTACCACATTTATCGGATGTCTTCTCGATCGATCCAAAAATTCTGATTACTTACTCTCCTATAACATACGGAAGGAGAATAGTCGAGGTTCTTCCATAACAAAACTTTAATAAGTACCTTGTACGCGACAACAGGTACGAGTGCTTCTACAGAGAATTCTTGAAATCATCGTATCAAGATTCAAAAATCTCATTCACGTGGCTTCAAAAATCTTTAATCACCGTGCGCCCATTCTTTGGCTAAGGGTGATACATCCTACTAAAAACGAAATCTTTTCTCCAATGGTTCCTGAAATCCCATATCAAAGGTGGGATTCACCAATCTCATCCTGATTCAGAAATTTACACTGCGTCGGACCATGCACTGGCGCGATCCTTCCTTTCAAAGGAAGTCGGGGGCATACCAGTTAATATTGTAAGCCAACCCAAATTAATATCAATCACTTCCTTCTCGGCGACTTAATTCACATGTTCGGGATAAACCCTTGGTCTTGTTTTGAGGATGACAACTCATCCAAGAACTTTACCGTCTTTACCGACCTCTTCCAAGTTCAGGAATTTTAGATAAATACAAAATTCTTTGGTTGATTCTCCTCTTTCAACCAAACCTTACCTATGGGCGGTGCATGTAGAGACTACTCACTACGTCTCGCTAAACATCGATTCTTCCCTTGAAATGTCTCACATTAAGTGACACGTAATACTCCCCTTCCCTCCTTGGAGTATGCCGAGAGTTTCGGCCCGTGCTCTTCTCTCCACGAAGCGCACTCCTGGATCTGTTATACTATACTAACATCTTTACTCTTTATATGTGTGAGTCGCTCTCACACTTGACTAATAACAACTCCGCTCCGGGTGTGCTTCATAACAATTCAATTCTACTATATTCAAGGAATACCAATTCTTGCATGGCTTCCCACAGCCTTCCAATCAAGTTAGGGCGTGCTATTCTAATTGCACACTTATGTATGGATTATCGGCCCTCATGTGGCGTTTAATCCTCTATCTCACTTCCACTTCATTCTGTTAGCCCCACAAACACATTTACACGTCCATTGCCACGCTCCTTCATCTCGAACGAGTTTTAGCATCAGTTAACCAGGATGTCTACACACCCTATAAACTGGGCATACTAGCGTAAGCATCACATACGCTCCATACTAATAAACAAATTCTTTGTTTTCCTTGGTGCTTGCAGCGTGATTACAACACTCTAATCACCCTAAAAATCAAAATTCTTAAATTCTCTATATCAGCGTTCCACCCCTTAACTCGTGGGGTAACTTTCAATGTTTTCTTACCACACAATCCGGCTCCAGTGGCTTTAAAACAAGATTCAACTTCCAACTTACATGCATAATTACTTGATCCCATTTCGACTAGGGTACCGAACTCATGGAATAGTGACCAGACGTCTCCCTATTTCCAACCTTATACTAAGTTTCATGCGTGGGATGTCTCGCAAAGCGAAATCCAAACAAGGAACCCCCTCGATACACTACTACCTAGCATTGTCGGCTATCGAAATCCGTTAGGTCCTCCGTCCATAGTATATACCCCTTTATTCTATCCCTTGACAGAAAAGTTACAATTTCTCCCGTAATTATGCTTAACAAAGAACGTTTCACAAATTGCACAATTGTTCAGTATAGGTTAGTGGTAATAGCATTTCATAAACCTCGAATATATACACTCGGAATTCTCGAAATTTCTTTCCCTAATAATAGAGGTATAAATCTTATCTCCCACCTCTCTAAAGGGTAAATATAACACTGTACTCTTCCTATCACTAAGTCCGGAGTGCTAAACATAATATTGGGTCAAATCTTTTCGCTCAATGGTAAATTCCGATACATACGGAATTATACTGACAAAGTCTATACATACATTGGCATCGAATATCTCGAGCCCACTATCTCCTCCGAAGTCTCTTGGATAGGTAATATAAGTGCAAGTCCAACCTTCTTACAGGTAAAGCTCGCCAAAACAAAACATAAAACATGTTGCTCTAATGCAACCATTCCGATATCCTAGCAATAAATGCCCACTATCGTAATAACCATTTCTATAACGTTTTAACAAAGATAATATCATACTCGTGTATCGCATCACTACAACGAGTAACCTCAATAAAGTATGAAACACTGTTAATAAACTCATTCATCCTCCGCAGATAGCACTAAAGAAAAATCCCGCTACACTAGGGAAAAATATTCACATAATGGTAACATTCATAATTACATGCATTAAACTCGTCTCACATGCTAATCTAGCAATGAACAAAATATAGTGACTCTCTCGTGTCACATAAACACGCCTCATCCTCTGAGGATACAACTTACACTTCTACCTTGTCAATCGTCTTGACTGCGCATATGGTTTTCGGACGTAACACGTCTGCCCAAACCATAACAAAATTATTTTAATCGTTGCCTTTTACTAGGCACCGTATTCTTGTCCCTTTTTCTCACTTTGGAACATATTATCGCGAGCGATCTCACTCCGCACAAAATACCTCGGTACATAATCCACTTACCACCTATCCTACAAACTAGGTTAGGATTTGTCCTCCTCTCGGACTTTAGTAAACTCGATTCCTGTTAACCATCCCGATTGTTCTCTTAACTTTTCAGGCCATAAAGATCATGTTACTATCTATAATAGTACTTACTGAATTTACCATCACTTGGTAAGAATATAACTATCTGAAGCATTTAAATGGTTTTCCTGATGTGTATCCACATCCTTTTGTGGTGCTATACCACCATCGTTGCATTCAGTCTCATTCTCGACTAAATTCTTCGATTTCTTTAACTTCCCCCACAAAGAAGCGTTATCATCTATTTTGATAAAATATGACAACGTCAACCTTTAAATCGGTCGTCCATTAGAATTTCCTCCACTAGTATCTACTTCTTTCGATACAAAATTTGCTAACGGTTGAGATTCATATTTACGAATGGGCCCCTGACATGCCCTCTCTCAATGAGTTCAGAACCACACTTGCTTCTAATCCTGAACAGTTAAGGAAGGAACATACGGTCAGCACTATACCTAAGGTTCTCCTATAGGCATAGCAATTCCACTTCTAAAATTGGTGATTGACTCCAACCATTATAATTTCGTCCCGAAAGCCAAGAAAATTTTCTCTAAATTTTCGCTTTCAGTTTGCCACACTCCGTCCTATATCTAAGCCTTTGGATACTTTACCTCCTTTAGTAAATACATACAATTTTCGCGTTTCTAAAATTTCCCACTGACAGTCTCTACACGTTTTTGTAATATGTTGGGTAAGTTTACCCTCGCACCTCATTTGACTATAACAGCATTTGAAAATTCATTGCTGCACCTTAGTCGCCTTTCTAGTCGTGGCTTCTCGTGCCATAATGGAGGTGACCTCGACTACGGTCGTCATCCTCGAATACATTTCCTAATATCAACTGAGCCCTGCCTCCTGATGTGCGCTTAACGGTCCTCTTCTGACATCCATCTTCGCTCGGCACATGCAGACATCCGAATGAAATTAGAATTCACTAGTGTATACACATTATAGCAGGAGATTGAAATCTCGTCAAAGGAATCGACAATCCAAAACATCGGGCTATATAACAATCAAAGCAACGCTGAAAGCATAATAAGCCGTACAGATTGTAAGGAAACTAGAACCTGATGCTCCGATACTACCTGTGACACCCCGCCTAATTAAATACCGGGCGATCACTCCTTTATTAAATTAAATCAAGGTAAACAGTTGGTTCATTCTCAGCATCATTGTCGATAAAAATAAATTTTCCAATTTAACACCCTAAATAATTAAGCTAAGTGTCAAAACCATTTACATACATACTTTCCAAATTTTAATTAAAGAAAGAGATTTATTTATTTAAAAACAACATTTCTACAATTAAGAATCACACCACAGTAAACCAAATAATATAATACATTCGACAATCGAATGTCAACATATGAAAACTAAAGTCACAAATCCAAACTGAATAAATCCCATAGAACAATACTGGAAACAACTGAAATATAAATGTCCCAACAACAATGAAATAATGGAAAGGGCGACACATGCCCAATAAATGAGAATACTAGAAGTGGAGTCAATAAAAGAAGCCGTCTACGCAAGTGACCTACAACTCCCACCTAAGCTGCAGCACGTTCCTCTCAAGGGATCCTAAGCAAGACGCCCCTGTGGCTGGGCACCTGAAATATATACATATATATACAAGAGAGAGAGAGAAAAAGAAACGGTTCAGAGCCCGAAAGTGTGTTTGATTTTAAAATACGTTTAGCAAGTATTTAAATTGATACAGGCCAATGCAACAACATATTAGTGCGTCACTCTCTTGAGAAATACTCACCTCTCTTCTAATGTGCACACCTATCGCACTAACCTTACCAACAGTTTCTTAACAATTTTATCATACTAACCTTTTCCAATAATTTACCGTATCTTAACCTACTCATAAGATTTCGAAATCGAACAATATTTTGTTTAAAAAGGTTACTTCCCGATTAGTAGCACAACTCTCGTTTTAGCTTTTATTAATTTATAAAGTTTCTCAGTAACATATTATACTTTCACGAAACAAGTATTCACTATCTGAGTCATCAACCAAGTCCTACTTATCAAATCACAGTAGGCAGTTTCAAATTTCAAAATCTCATATATATTTTAACTACTCGTATAATATATATAAAATAACAACACCCTTCATAAAACTATGGTGCGTGCATACTCTACTATCCAGAACCCCATATCACTCATATTAAGGGGAATACAATCACTATCACTCTCGAATTGTATTAACATAAATACACAAATAATATTGAGGCGAAGCATCGATTCCAAGTCTCTAAGAGGATGGCACATGTCTGCGTCTCTTAGGACCGTCTGAACTATCACATCGATAGCCTGTACCAAGGATATCTATCTTCTAGGGTACAAGTCAATATCCCCCATAAAGGTCCCATCGAGATAAGACTTGTCCCAGTGCGGTAACCTCAGGGATAGCAAGTAGCGTGGGCATGATTTTCACAAGTATATAATATATGTACACACAATCATATAAATATACCACTTTATCATATTAATATAGGTTCTTCTCGTCACCCATAATTATACCATTTATTCTACATTTCACATTATTAGTATTACGTATAAGGTTTCATCTCTAACCTTAACTCGAAGGGTTTTATCACTTAATACGTGACATTCGTTGACTCTATCCTTCCAAGTAGGAAAATTCAGTAGGTATACCTCTATTCACTATCGTAGCTATTCGCCGCATTCTCTCACTTGATATACGTAGTTTCATAGTTCAATATATAATTATCCCAAAAATAAGATTCTCATCTTATAATAAAGTTCTCAACACTTATTCAAATGTCCTACTGGTCTTTCCTATCTCCCAAAACATTTCATTAAGGATACCCAAGAATTATTTCACGATAAATTCAATTCGACTAAGTAAACAAGGGAAATAAGAGTCTGCCCGGAGGGGTCGATCGATCGAGGTCTGGGGCTCGATCAATCAATCAAGCAGGTCTGCAAAAATTATGCAGAAATGCAGTTACGGGTTCTACCAAATTTCTTCATCCAAAATCATGTTATTCCATTCTAAACGTCCCAAAAATCCTACTACTATCATTATAACGTTATACCAGATGTTTTCAACGTAAAGCATGTGTATATCTAACATTAAACATGGATAATTAACCCAAAATTCTATCTAATCATCAAGAACCCTAGAGTTTTTCTTAATCAAGGTTCTAATCTGTTTTTACCAAAATTTCCTTTTAATATATCATCAAAATTTCGTGGGTTATATTCCTCTACATGGCATGGATTCCAGAATTTCATATAAATCATTTCTACATGCATTTTCCTAACACAAATTGGGTATTCTTCCATATTTATCATCTCTAATCAATCCTAAACCAATATGAAGATTGCATTAATGAAAATACGCAAGTTAAACACTTGCCTGGGATTTTTGGTATTCTGATTCACGGCTGATATTGGTATGGCTGCGTTCCTCGTCTTGCGATCTACGCGGTGGTGGTGGCGGCGGTGCAAACCGGTGACTTTTTGGCCTTGAATTGCCTTGGAGCTCTCTCCTCTCTTCTCCAATGGCCATCAATTGTGTTCTGAATATTCTAACCCTAAAAGAATAACCTAAATGGATGATATAGGTTGCTGAATTTCGTGGGTTTAATTACCCAAAAAGGTGGAATGACTAAATTGCCCTCCCGGGGTACCAATTAAGCCTAAAAACACCCCGAGACCCAAACTAAACCACCAGGTACACTTTTCTGACTACCTCGACCCTTCCGAACGCGTTGGCGCACTCAAAATGACCATATGAACAACTTATAAAATATTCACTTTTTATCTAACAAAATTAGTCCCGACGTGACACGGGCACATCCCGATTTAAATTTCCGAAATTGTCATTTAATTCACTCATGACATTTAATACAATCAATAACATATATTACTTTCCTCATTAGTAATATTCAACCAATTTACCATAATTACTAACTCTCGCCACGTTAATAATTATAACATAATAAATTTCCGGATTTTTATTAAATAATTCATTCGCATTAACTCAAATAAATCCCCAAATTAAGATAGCATAAAAATACGGGGTATTACAGCTTATACCCTAGAAGATAGTATCCTAGATATAGGCAATCTAAAAATGATTGTCAGATGGTCCTAAGAGACGTGAGGGTATGACCTGACCTCTTAGTGACTTGGAACTATGCTTCGCCTTCATTTGTATGTGTATTGTGTTAATACAGTTCGAGAGTGATTCCAAACTAGTATTTCCCTAGTACGAGTGATACGGGGACTTGATAGCAGAGTATGCCAGCACCATAGATTTTATGTGGGGTGATGATAGTATATATATATATATATATATATATATATATATATATATATATATATATATACTTATATATATGGAAACTTTCTAGTGTGTGTATATGTAGTTAAGTAATGAATAAATGCTCCAGCTTTATAATAAGTGTTCGTGAATTTTGTAACAATACTGAGTGGTTATAAATAACGTAAGAAAATGGAAGAGATTAATTTTCTAAAACTAAATATCAGGGCCTTAGTATCTCTCGAGATAAAACTTCATGGGAATAAGCTAGATAGACTTATGAGATCAGTAGTACGGTAGGCGTGCACACTAGATGAGAGGTAAGAATTCTCAAGAGAGTGTCGCATACTAACATGATTGTCACATTAGCCAGTAATAATTTTAAATACTTGTTAAACCATTTTAAAACTGTTTTACACTCGGGCACTGACTCATTTTCTGTCATTTCTTTCTCTCTCTTGTATATATATGTATGTATTACAGGTGCCCATCTATAGGGGCGTCTCGCATAGGTTCTTTGGGATTGGACTTCCTGCAGGTTATGTGGGAGTTGCAGGCCTTTGATTTAGACGACCTCTTCGTTGACTTAGTTCCTATTTTAGTTCTTTATGGTTAGGGCATGTCTCGCCTGATTTCCTATTCCATTTGGATTTTTCAGAGATTTATGTTTATTTATATTCCCAGTATTCAGTACTCTTTGAGAGTTAACTATTGTCAAGATGATTTCATTTATGGTTCTTAAACTTGGTTTGGTTTATCTAGATGGTTTAAATTCTTGTGTATTAATTTTCATCCTTAACATTTATGTGTTTCTTAAACTGTTGGTTATTAAAAAGGTTTTCGTATTGGAAATTAATAAAATAAAAATAAGTCTTTAAATTGTTTTGACACTTAGCTTAATTATTTAGGGTGATTATATTGGAAATCTTTATTTTGTGACAGTGATGCTGAGAATGAACCAACCGTTCACCTTGGTTGTAATTTAATAAAGGACCGATCACTCGGTATTTAATTAGGCGGGGTGTAACAGTAGACTTTGAAGTTCTGCTTGGCCTTATCTTTATGCTCATCCAATGCTTCCAACTGTACATGTCGGGCATCTGGTATGAGGCCATTATATTAAGTTACTCTAGATGAGGGTACCTATAACTCTATCATTGGGACATCTTTGGTCCCATAAACCAGTGAGAATGGAGTAAAACCCGTTGGCTTTCTCTTTGACATTCTATAATCCCATAACACCATTGGTAATTTTTCATTCCATTCTCCTGACATGTCTTCTAGCATCTTAACTACTAGATCAAATACTCAAGTGTAGAAGGGGTAGGGGATACTAAGCTTTGTAGAATAACTGAGGGAGCATGCTATATTACTACGCACTTTATATGACCTGCACCTTTTTATATAGTGGATAGAATCAACCTCCATTGTTGTCGAATAATACCCCAGTGTCATTAACTAATCGTACAACTTAGCTCCTCCTATGTGAGAAGACTCATGGGGCTTCTTTTAACACTTTTTTAGTACCCCCCTTGGCCACACACTTCAGCAGCCTTGGGATACAAGCACTCAAGATTTCTATCGCTAATAATGATTTTGATAGAGTTTCAATAGTGTTCTCAATATGCAATCCCTTACAGTAATGCAGAAGACAAGTATTTATAGTGCCATGGTGGTGTGGTTTACCACCAAGCATGTAATAAGAATGCATGGAATGTTCCTAGTCAATGAGGAGGAGCCAGCTGTCTCTGTCACGTGTAGGTCATGATGATCAAATATTCCCTCACCTGTGAGGGAGATGTTGTTATAACGGTTTTGGTCCACGTGGGATTTGCATCCCACAGACACACTCTCACACTTTTCCCAATACACGCGCCCTGCCAACTATCAGGCCTCGACTGAGCTTCATGGTCGAGGTTGAATTGTTAATACGTGGTTCATTGCGGAATTGGCACCTATCATCCTGAGTAGTCTCGGCCTGTCCTCGTCGACCTGGGTGGGGGCCGAGGATGAGAGTCTATAACCCTTAGATTTGGTTCTATAAAACACACATTGAGTAGTCGTCAATGCCAAGGCCGAGACCCCCTGATCGAGTCGTAATTTCCTAATTCTGGACGGATTGATGATGGTCGACCTTGGATGAGGTGGTATTATCTTGGACGAGGCTCTACTTGGCATATTAATCACCCGTAGCCCTTAGTTTCTAATATGAGGAGGAGGCTGAGGGGTAATAATGTCTGAAGATGATGATAGTAGTTGTTGAGGATACACGTGGCAATCATCAATTTAGACTGCAAGTTTGATGTGATAGTTGTCATAGTTCTTATAGCGCTACGTCTCATCGAGGCATAAATGACTGTTAATACGCTTAGGGTTTTGTGCCTGAAATAATGAGATGTGTTAAGAACTGTGTGCCACTTTGTAAGTAATGAAAAATCATTACTGGTATTTAAAAGGTTTTTTTTCGAAACCAATTTTCTCTTTTATTTTTCATAGACTTCACGCTCTCTCTCTCTCTCTCTAAACCATGGCTTCTCTTTCCTCTAAAATCATTTCCAGGAAATATTAAAGGCTCCACTTGCTTCCCTATTCTTGTAACCCTTCTAGGTAACCTCCTAGTGCCATTCTTTTTAAGATTTTTCTCTTTTCAAGTTGGCTTTAATCTTTTTTTTTAGTTTTTCCATTGAACTGGTTATCTTTCCGTCGACTGTGTAGGGAGGTTTTAGGGTTAAAAGAATTCATTTAGAGGTTGAGAGAGATTTCCCTAGGGTTTCAAGGAAATTTTACGTATTTATCCACTTTGTTTACCCCCTTAGGCAACTCCGAGGAAGTACCGGTCGTCTTCTTCGATGGAGCATCAAGAATTGTTCTTGAATATTCTTGCTAAAACTCTTCATATTCCTATTTCAATCTTTTAATCACACCCAGTCAAAATTTTAAATTTTTGTGTTCTTCATCCCCATTTTCTCAACTGTAGGGTCCTCCTATTTGATGCTAAGGAAACTGTATGCCTTAGCATAAGAGTTTCCCACTGTGAAGGAAAAGTGTTTTCAGGAGATTCGTAGGGTAGAGGAAGAGGAAGAGGCTAGACGTAGGGCCGACCCCCACTAGGTACGACCCATTTCCCCATTCCTTTAATGGAAAATTTTCCCTTGTCCACTGAGGATCCCGGCTCGTCATCCTCTCAAGTCGAGGGCAGAGATTTCAAAGAGATAATGAGGGAATAAAAATCTTTAACTTCATCTTCTAGTGAGGCCAAATCTTCTGGTCAAGAAGACTCTTTAATCCATATCGTCTCTGATAGGGATGAGCTGACTGCTAACCCGTCTGTCGTTCCTGTCTCAGCTATGACCGCTTATGAATTTTATGAGAGGTTCCCAGATGGGCCCACATCCCCTGAGGAATTTGGTAACAAGGCCAATGATGAGGCTTAGGCTGAGGATCCAATTGTTGACTCCCAAGCCAATGATCCAGTTGACACTTCATATGTTAGGTCTTTTATCTTCACTATCAAGGAGACTGATCTCCTTTTATGGAGACACTCGTAACGCATTAAGCCTGATGTTTTTATGAGGATCATAGACACTGACGAGAAAGTATTCCAAGGTCGGGATGGAAAAATTACCATCTACGATCACATGTTGAGGGCCAACATCATATTACCTTTCCACCCTACCATATGAGACATTTTATCAGTCCTTAGGGTTTCACCTATCCATCAGTCCCCTAATTCTTGGAGAATCATCCTAGGATATGTCTCTTTATGGAAGAATACCTTTACAGATGAGCCTTCAATCGAGCTTTTTATGGCACGCTACAACATCTCGTTTTCAAAAACTAAGGCCAACTATTTTCATTTAGGGGCTAGAAAACTAGACAAAAAACTCATTCAAGTGGACCAAACATCAAATCATTACTGGAAAGAAAGATTCTTCTACGACTCTGGGGCATGGTAGTTTCCATTCAAGGCCGACCCTAGTGAGGACGAGCCGAGAGTCCTCTGTACCTGGGCTAAACCCTATATGATGGCTAAATTGACCCCGACCTCAGCCTTGAGGAACGGTATGTAGTTGAGTATCTGAGGGAATAAAGAAACGAGGGGGCACTTCCAAATTTTTGAGAATCTCATGGTCCCTGATGATCTTAAAGAATCCAGTGGGGGGGGGGGGGGGTCATATCCTTAGACGAGTTGTGTGAGTTAATTAAACCCTTAGTAAGTCTTTTCTCGTCATCTGGCATTATTTTTAATAGTTATTTTCTTCTTTACAGATCGTTCTCCAAACATTTGAGAGGAGATCTGAAATATGACGCCTCCTAGTCTTCTTTCCGGGTTGGGCAAGAAAACTAACAAGTAACAACTAAAAAATCAACTGTTGGACGACCCGTTCTGAGGTCACCCATAAAAGGAAAGAACCCATGACCACAAAAAACACTCAACTAGACCCCCCCGAAGAGGCAGAAGGTCAGCTCTAGAGACAGCTCCCGAGTCTACTTCGTCCTTTGAGTCTTTTGGGGCAACCAACCTAGCCCAAATGAAGGCCGACCCCAGTTCATTGATTACCAATATGAAGGCAAAAAAGGTTTCTATGTTTACAGCCCCCTCTCAGGCTGACTATGAGTTCTTGTGGAAAATGCCCCCTTCCAAACCTCCATCATATGGTGCAAGTATTGTCGTCGTACTTCCTTGAGTCGTCTAGTCTCCTGTAATTTTCAATTTTATAGGTCTCTGACTTCTTTGATTTTTATAGTTTGAATACGCCCTCGCCTCGACCACCAGGTGGATGGATGAAAATCAACAAAAGCTTCACGATGCCGATCGAGCAATTCAAGCTGAATTCGAGTAGAAACAAAAGCTGAAAGAGAGCAGGGATGATCACAAAAAGGCCATGGATGAGTTGAAGATGGAGCATAGCAACCAGATCAATGACAAATTCAACACTATGAGGGATAAGGATAAAGCTTTGAAGACCCAAGCCACCCAGTTCCAGTCCGACCTTACTGCTACTGTACAGAGGGACAAGGACGAGGCCATTGAAGCCTATAAGGCTTTAGATGAATTTCAAGGTTTTGGACTGGAATATCTTGAGAGGGGAATTAAGGCAGCCTGTAAATGGGTCGTCTTAAAGTTTGTCGATGCCCTCTCCTCCATATGTCCATCATTGAAGGCGCCTAACTTTGGGGACCCCCTCTTAACTGAGGACTTATTGCATGTTAAGTCCTTGGTCGTTGCTGAGGGAGAGGGGAAGTCCTCCAACCCTCCTACTGAGGTAGATGACATCGGTGTTGAGACGATGGTAGCAGCTGGGGACGAGCCTGAGACAAATGTCGATGGTGAGCCGACTCAGTAGGTTAGCCGTCTGTGGCCAAGACCCTTAATTTTGTAATCGTACTCATTATGTTTTGTGAGCACTTCTGATTTACTTTTCCACTTAATTTTGTAAGTGTATTTTTATACTCGCATGAATGAATGATATCCTTCTTTTATCCTCATGAATTGTCTCTACTTATTTGTCCATATACCATCATCTGATGTTTTAATCATGTAAGCATAATAAAATGGTTTAAAACCTTAAACCACTAAGTATAAATGAATAACTGTACATTGTTTCGTCCTTTGATGATATACAATATGCGAATTTTAAATTCACCCAGTTAATGATGTTTAATATGAACCAAACTTTCACTTGAGTGGATTTTAAATTTGAATCCACCAAATTATGGTGTTTGCATCATAAGTCCCCCCTCGTCATTTTGAGAGAATGTGGACGAGATTCGTCTTGTCTATGCACTGTTGTCTCTGCCGAGAGAGTTTTCCACCAATTTAATGGTGTTTAATATGTTCCACCCTCTCGATGTTATTGAGAGTCCATGGATAAGGTTGACCCCGTCTGGATTATCATGTTACCTAGAGTTAGTAGGAGTTACATCACTATAAATGATGTATTAATCTTAGGATGATATAATACATACAATCTAAAATAATTCAAACAATAATATAGGAGAGAAAATTTGGAAATTTTTCATTCCTAATCTTCCTCTCATATACATAAGAAAATGAAACTAATACAAAACTCTGACTGATAGTATTTTTTTAAGGTGGTCAGCATTCTAAGGGTTGGATAATGGTTCCCCTTCCAAGTTCTCCAATCGATACGTTCTTATAACCACTTCTTCAACCAATAGATAAGGACCATGCCAGTTAGGATGAAGCTTGTTGGGCTTCTACCAAGTCTTCTTCAAAACTTGGTCACTTACTGCCAATGGTCGACCCTTCACTCTCTTATTGTAAATTTTTTTATTCTTTATTTATAGGCAGCTTGCCTCACCTCAACGTCTTCTCTTCGTTCCTCTATAAAATCTAGGTCTAGTCTTCGTTCTTCAACATTCTACTCCGGGTCATATGTTTAGACCCTATGGGTTGGGAGACATTTTTCTGTTGACACCACAACCCCTGATCCATAGGCTAGCATGAATGGAGTTTCCCCCATTGGAGTAATCTTTGTCTTCCTATATGACCATAGGATGACATGCACCTCATCAATCCATCTCCCTTTGGCATCTTCTAGCTCTTTCTTGAATTTGTTAAGAATTGTTCTATTTGCAACCTCTGTCTTCCCATTGGCCTGGAGTTGAAAAGAACTATTTGCCACCAACCTTCTCACTGTACTTCTCCAGGGACATGTTCTTAAACTACTTCCCGCTATCAAAAATTAAAGTATTAGGCAACCCGTATCTATAGATAATGTTTTTCTAAATAAATTGGAAGGCTTTCTTCTACGTTATCGTGATCTTCTCCTCGGCCTCTACCCATTTTGAAAAATGATCAATAACCACAATCAGATAGCGGTAATTGTTCACAACTCTTGGCAACGGCCCTACCAATCAATCCCCCAGACTACAAATGTCCAGGTAGAAATGATAGAAGTAAGAGGTTGATGGGGTATGGTGGCAAACTTTTGGCACTTATTACACTTCTTCACATATGTAGATTAATCATTGGCTAACATCAACCACCAATATCCCCGAATGATGATTCCCTTTTCTATTGACCTTCCTTCGATGTGACTGGAGCAAGATCCCTCATGCACGTCTTTTAGAATATACTCTACCTCAGACTTGTGGACACATCTGAGTAGTGGGAGTAGGGATCCATTATTCTACATGATGTCTCCTATGATAGATAACTTAGCTTCTTTGTACCCCAGTTTCTTATTTTCAGTTTTTGCATGGGGTACTTCCCCTTTCTTGATGTACCGGATGGAAGGATGCATCGAAAAAATACCCATGTTCAAGTTCAAAAAAAATTCCATAGTGTTGTTTTTCTCTTCAATGGTCGGTTGATGTAAGATCTCGATCGACACCGGCCTTCATATTTTTGTTCTTGTTATATAAGATAACCTCTCCAAAATATCATCATGACTACTGTCTAGCTAGGGAATCCTCTTCAGCTTCACTTCTCTAAAATGTTTTAGCATTGTTTTTACCCTTCCCAAGTAATTGGCCATTTTGTCATCCATGGCCTCATATACCCCAAACTTTGATTCACAACTAACCTTGAGTCACTATGGACCAAGAGTTGGCTGACGTTCATTACCCGAGCAAGGGAGAGACCTGTTATAAGGGCCTCATATTTTGATTCGTTATTGGAGGCTTTGAAATTAAACCTTAGAGTATATTCAATGTCAGCCCCATCCGGTACTAACATAATTAAACCTTGTTCAATTCTGGTCTCACACGGAGAACCATCAACAAACAAGTTCCATACAGTACCATCATTTTAAAAATTACCCTCTTCGAGGGCCTATTTTTGAAGAGATATCTCTCCTCCTCATTCTCGGACACCTTACTTCTTTATGTACTCGTCTCGACTTTGGACAGGAGAAGACATACTCTTCTTTCTGGCTTACAAGCTTAAGTTTCAACATCTCTTGCATCATCCTCGTCCTAATTGAACTCGACTACGAAATGAATTCGGGCCCGCCCTTTAATGGTCATTCTTGGCTAGTAGATGATATCAAATTCCCCCACTCAATTACTCAGTCCATCAACCTACCTGATTTATCAGGTTTATGGATGATCTTCCTAAGAGGAGAGTCGGTGAGGACGACCATAGTATGCACTTAAAAGTATAACTTCATCTTCCTTTATATGTGGATTAAAGCATATGCCAGCTTCTCCATTTCGGTATATCTCTGCTCGGCCCCTTGGAGGGCCCTACTGTTGAAGTGGAATAGCTTTTGTACCCCATCCTCGTCTATGGAAATGGTAGCACTAATGGTCGATTACGACACTACTAGATACATATACAACTTCTCTCCCTAAATTGGTCTTGACAGCATGAGTGGAGAGCCGAGGTAGGCCTTCAACTCTTGAAAATCTTTATCGCACTGCTCATTCCACTCAAAAGCTTTTCTAAGCACTTTAAAAAAGGGAAGGCACTTATTTATAGCTATAGATACAAACCTGTTCAATGCTTCCACCCGATGGATTAACCTCTACACATATTTTATTGTTGTCAGAGTCTTCATCTCCATTAAAACTTTGATCTTCTCGGGGTTGGCCTTAATCCCCCTCTGGTTCACAATGAAGCCCAAGAATTTGCCTGCCGAAGACACACTTTGAGGGGTTGAGTTTCATCCTGAACTCATCTATAGTATTAAAAGTTCGCTAAAGCTCAGCCACATGAGTGTCGACCTTGAGACTCTTCTTCAACATGTCGTCAACATAAACCTCCATCATCTTCCCGATATATTCTTTAAACATCTTGTTGACCAATATTTGATATGTTGCCTCGACATTTTTCAAGTCGAAGGTTATGACCTTTTAACAATAGGCCCCCTTGTCAGTTATAGAATATGTCTTCTCAATGTCGACCGAATCCCTGAATATCTGATTATACCATGAGTAGGCGTCCATTAAACTCATTAACTCATGGACGGTAGTAGCATCTACCATTTGGTATATCCTTGGAAGAGGAAAACTGTCTTTAGGATAGGCTTTGTTCAGATCTATAAAATCAACGCACATCCTCCATTTGCCATTGGCCTTGGGAACCATTACATCATTTGCTAACCGTTCAGGGTAGATGAATTCCTTGATGAAGCCGACCTTTTCAAACTTCTGCATTTCTTCTCTGATGACATCATATTTCTCCTTGGAGTAAACCCTCCTTCTTTGTCTGATCGGTTTTGCATCCCTGGCCACATTGAGCTTATGGCAGAGTACCTTTGGATCTATGTCAGGCGTATCTTCATGTCTCCAAGTAAAGACATTATGCCTTATCTTCAACAGTTTGACCAGTTGTTCTTTAATCTCCTTATTCAGAGCTTTGCTGATTTGAACAATTTTTTCTGGCTCATCCTCAATGAGGACAATGGATTCTACCTCCTCAGTGGCCTCACCCTTCTTCAGTTTAGTCTCATCTCTAGGGTCTAAAGTATCAATGTTGTAAGTTATTGTAGCCCTTTTATATGCCTACTTCTCCTCAGTCGAGTTGAAGTAACATTTGTGTGCCTCAAATTTGGTCACCCTGAACTTCCCCTACTCCATATAGATTCGGGAATTTAATCATCTAGTGAAATGTTAAGGGAATGACCTCAAAATCCTTTAGGGATATCCATCCCAAAATTATGTTATAGGCTGAGTAGATGTTCTCATTCATGATAAATAAGTTGATTTTCTTCTTGAGGCATTTTGGCCAGTCATTTCCCATTCTAACTTCCATCTCATAAATTCCCAAAGGATACACTTTCTCGCCACAAAAATCGATGATTTATTAGTGATATGAGGCCAACCTCTTTTTACTCAGACCCAAACCTTTGCAACAATCCCAAAACATCACGTCGATCGATCTGCCATTATCGACTAATATTCTTAGAACTTCATACCCATGCACCAAGGTGGTGATTACTAATGGGTCATCATGCAGGGCTAAGATCCCCTTAAAGTACCTCCAGGAAAAACTAATAATCAAAGTATTCATATTAAATTTAGTTCTTCTTGCCTTCTTCGTCTCAACCACTGTCAAGTGTACTTCTTTGGGTTTTGGAGGAAGACCTTTAGCCACTGCCATTTGATCTTTTTGTCAGCGATCTCCTTTCCCCTATAGCCAGTCTTCCACAAATCATCATAACCGTGAGAGATATTGTGTGAAGCCAACCCTTAGGATCGATTATTGGAGGTGGAAGGTCGGGGTCGACTTCATCATTATCGTCCGATTCATCCTCATCTCGATTGGCTGGAGCATCAGGCTTACATTTATCAGTCCTCTTTTTGCAAATGTTATCTCGTCCAACCTTTGAACTTCTCTTGTCAATATACTTTCCTAGCTTACAAGATTTTAGCATTCTCCCAATCTCGTCGTTTAGAGAAAAACACTTGTCATTCGTATGGTTGTGGTCTTGTTAAATTCACACCACATGTTCCTATTCCTCTTATGAGGAGAAGCTTTCAGCTTCTCAGGCCACTTTAAAGACCGATCATTCTTTTTCTCATTCAAAATGTGCTCACAGCTAACAGTCAGAGGGCTATAGTCAGCGAACTTATCGTCCACTAACCTCTTCTTACCATCTTTATTCTTCTTATGGAACTTACCTTTGATGCTTATTCCCATCTCATCTTCACCTTTGGCAGCCATTGCCTCCTCCGCATTCATGACCTTCCCAGCCATGGCTAGGAGTTTGACCATAGACTTTGGACGATCTTCGATAAGATTCCAAAGTAGTTTTCCTTTCTGCAACCTCCTATAAGGGAGGTCATTGAAATACTCTCTTCGTAATCTTCAACTTTCAATTTCTCCTTATTGAACCTCGCTATGTACTCTCTCAGACTTTCATTCTTTCCCTGCTTCACGTACAACCGGGGGGTCGTCTTCTTTTGAGGCCTCACCTAAAGTAGAAATTGTATATAAACCTCTCTACGAGATGTTTAAAATTCTCAATTGAGTTTTTAAGGAGAGAGGTGAACCATACATGAGCCAATTCGATCAGTGTGCTTGATAAGGCTCAACCCCTCATCTCGTCTGAGACGGAGTAAATATCAGTAGCCGATTGGTATATCACCATATGGTGGACTGTATTAGTGCTCCCATCATACTTGGGTGTGACCACCGGCGGTTTGAATTTATCTGGGGTTAGATAACTCACGATCTTGGCTACAAAAGTGGATCCCTCACTATATCCCCTCTGCAACGTATCTCAGCCCTTTAGTATGTACCCTATTTTGTCCTCCAATCTCTGAATAGAATCATTACAGGATCTCTCTATCGCAGCTATAGCCTCAGCCTGGGCCATGTTCACTCCAACCCCCTCTCTATCAGCTGGCCGAACTGAGGGCTCTATAGTAACTCTCCTCTCTCAACTGTTAACCTCTCTCCATTCCTCGTCTCGTCCTCTAGGAGGTCGATGGTCATCACATCTGTTATTTCTACGAGAACTAGTGATATTTTGAGATCTAAAGAGGCGGTTCCTCAAGTCATCTTTCGTTGGGCCCAACCTATCAAAGGATGACCCTCTACTTAGTCTGTATAAAGCTAACGTCCCTGGCCTACACTCTCGGCTTGGTCTATCGTTACATGATCGGCTGGGATGAATTGGTCACACAGTGCCTCTAGAAATCTGATAAGTCTCCCAACATTCTCTATCGTCCTCATAATCATAATGTTCATCCTCATCATCTGGGCACTCCTGACCCAACTTCCCCAGCCTTAAACACCAAGGGTGATCCACGTCCGTGTACCTTTTGCTGAGGAGGAAGATCTTTGAGTGGGGCCTGAGCTGGTCCCTGGATGCTGAATCTTGAACATCTTCCCTAAAAGTCAGAGTTATCATCTCATCTCTAGTGCCAGTAGGTCTGGCCGCTATTATCTGACTAAACGCAGAAAGTGTGGCATTTATTTGCCTTTGTCTATCTACTATGGAACGCAGGGCCATTTCCACCTCATCCATTTTATATTGAGGTGGGGCTAGGATGGTACTGGGTCCTCCTATAGTAAGAGGATCTGATGCCATTGAAGACTTTCGATGACTAAAAAAACAAGTGATGAGATGAAAGTGAGATAAAAAAAGCAAAAAATGAGCTAAAACTCAAACCATAGCTCTTTCAATGGTGGCTCAAGCTCAAACAAGGATGATACTGGACCACCACTAGAGAATCCGGTAGAGTGGCTACAAATGAAGGGAAGAAGATGGCTATATCATTCCCATAGACGGTGCCAGACTGATGATACCAGAAATTGTATCACCACATCAGTATGATAAGTAAGCTCAAACCAGCACAATAACGGAGTATAAACAGATATAAGAGTATAGAAAGAGATGAGGCAAATAGGAAGAAAACGTAAGATATAAGGGGTTCAGCCTTTGAAGGGCCTACGTCCACTATGTGAGTGTGTGAAATCCACTAAATATGGGCTTTAATGGACTTAGGATACAAGAACCCAAGCTTTCTCTCTCTAACAATGGTGTTAATAGATTTTTAGTAGGGTTCTCAAAATGCGATCCCTTATAATAATGTAGAAGACAAATTTTTATAGTTCCTTGGGGGTATAGTGTACCCCCAAGGATACATGCATAGAATGTTTCAAGCCAATGAAGAGGAGCCAGCTGTCTCTGTCATATGTAGGCCATAATGATCAAACATTCCCTATCGTGTGAGGGAGATATTTTTATAATGGTTTTGGTCCACGTGGGATATGCATCCCATACGCACACTCTCATGCGTCTCCCAATGTACATGCCCTGCCATCTATCAGACCACGGCCAAGCATCATGGTCGATGTTGGATTGTTTGTACGTGGTCTACTAAGGAATTAACACCTGTCATGATAATTAGTCTCGAACTAGGTGGGAGCCGAGGATAAGGGTCTATAAATCTTAGATTTGGTGCTATAAAACACATATTGACTAGTCTTCAAAGCCTGGTCGAGTCAACCCTGGCCGAGTCTGTCCTGGCTGAGTCGTAATTCCCCAATTCTGGACGGATTGATGATGGTCGACCCTGTGCGAGGTGGTGTGATCTTGGATGAGGCTATACTTGGCATATCAATCACACCTATCCCTTAGTCTCTGACAGGAGGAGGAGGCTAATGGGTAATAATGTTTGAAGTTGCTTATAGTAGTTGCTAAGGAGACACATGGAAATCGTCAATTTAGACTATAGGTTTGATGTGACAACTGTCATAGTTCTCATAGGGATGCGTCTGATCAAGGAATAAATACGACTAATACGCTTAGGGTTTTTTTCTTAAAATGATGAGATGTTTTGAGATCGTTTTTCGCTTTACAACTCGTGCAAAATCATTACCGGTATTTAAATGGGTTTTTTTCCAAAACTAATTTTCTCTTTCATCTTTCATAGACTTCACGCGATCTCTCTCAAAACCAGGGCTTCTCTTTCTTCTACAAAAATTTCCTAGCAAGCTTTAAGGCTCTACTTGTTTCCCTATTCTTCTAACCCTTCTAGGCAACCTCCATCTGCCATTGTTTTCTAGATTTTTCCCTTTTTCAAGTTGGATTTAAGTTTTTTTTTAGTTTTTGCAGTGAACCAGTTACCTTTTCGGCGACCGTGTAAGGTGGCTTTAGGTCTAAAAAATTGGTTTGGAGATTCATAGATGTTGCCCTAGGTTTAGTAGGAAATTTAAGGGGTTTTCCCTACCTTGTTTACCCCCTTAGGCAGCTTCGGTGAAGTACCGATCGTCTTCTCCAGTGGAGCATAAATTTTTTTGCTTGAATGTTCTTGCTAAAACTGTTCATATTCCCATTTCAATATTTTAATCAAACCCAGTCAAACCTTTAACTATTTATGTCCTTCATCCTCATTTTACCAAGTGTAGGACCATCCTCTTTGATGCTAAGGAAACTGTATGCCTTAGCAGAGGAGTTTCCCACTCTGAAGGAAAATTGTTTTGAGGAGATCCATATGGTAGAGGAAGAGGACGAGGCTAGATGTAAGGCCGACCCCCATTGGGTATGACCCATTTTCCCAATTCCTTTAAAGATAATTTTCCCTCATCCACTGCGGTTCTCAGCTCATCTTTCTCTCAAGCCGAGGGTAGATATTTTGAAGAGACCATGAAGGAATCACAATCTCGGACTTCATCTTCTAGTGAGGCCAAATCATCTGGTCCAGACGACTCTTCCATCCATGTCGTCTCCGATAGGGATGAGCATATTTTAACCCGTTTGTGGTTCTTGTCTCGGCCGTGACTACTTATAAATATCATGAGAGGCTCCCAGACGGTCCCCCAACCCCATGAGGAATTAGGTGACGATGCCAATAACGAGGCTGAGGCTAAGGATTTAGTTACTGACTCCGAAGCCAAGGATCCAATTGACACTTCATATGCTGGGTATTCATATCCACTATCAAGGAGAATGACTTCATTTTATGGAGACACTCGTATGTCATTATGCGTGATGTTTCTATGAGGATCCCGGATAAGGACGAGAAAGTATTCCAAGGTCGGGATGGAAAAATTACCTTCTACGATCAGATGTTCAGGGTCGGCATCAGATTATCTTTCCACCTTACCACCCGAGCCATTTTATATCTGCTTAGGGTTTCACCTACCCAGTTGCCCCCCAATTTTTGGAAAATCATCCTAAGGTGTGTCTCCTTGTGCAATAATACCTTTACCGACGAGCCTTCAGTTAAGATTTTTATGGCTTGCTACAACATCTCATCTTCAACAAATCAGGCCACCTATTTTCATTTAGGGGATAGGAAACCAGACAAAAAACTCATTCAAGTGGCCCAAACATCAAATCATTACTGGAAAGAAAGATTCCTCTTCATCTCTGGGGCTTGGGATTTTCCAACCGAAGATGACCCAATTGAGAAAGAGCCAAGAATCCCCCGTACCTGGTCTAACCCCTCTATGATAGCTAAATTAGACACCGATCTCAGCCTTAAATAACACGATGTGGTCGAGTATTCAAGGGAAGAAGGAAACGATGCGGCTCTTCCAAAATTTTGAGGATCTCATGGTTCCTTATTACCTTGAAGAATTCGGATTGGTGGTTAGCCCCCTGAGGAGTTGTGTAAGTTACTTAAACCCTTAGTAAGTCTTTTATCGTCCTCTGACATTATTTTCAATTATTTTTTTCTTCTTTGCATATCGTTCTCCAAACGTTTCAAAAGAGGTCTGGAATATGAGGTTGGGTAAGAAAAGCAACAAGCAGTAACCAAAAAATAACCGTTGGAGGGCTGACCAGTCCTGAGGTCACCCACAAGAGGAAAGAACCCATGGCCTCCAAATACACTCAACCAGACCGCCTGACAAGGCAGAGAGTCGGCTTAGTAGAGACATTTATCGGCTCTACTTTGTCTTTTGAGTCTATTTGGGCAACCAACCTAGCCCACCTAAAGGTCGACCCTAGTTCATTGATTACCAATATGAAGGCAACAAAGGTTGCTATGTTTTCATCCCCCTCTGAGGTCGACTATGAGTTTCTGGGGAAAATTACCCCTGCCAAACCTCAACCATATGGTGCAAGTATTTTCCTCGTACTTCCCTGAATCGTCTAGTCTCGTATCACTTTTAATTTTATCTATCTCTGACTTCTTTAATTTTTACAGTTTGTATACGACCTCACCTTGGCCACCGGGTAGATGGTTGAAAATTAACAAAAGCTTCAAGATGTCGATCGAGAAATGCAAGCTGAATTCGAGTAGAAACCGAAGATGAAAGAGCGCAGGGCTGATCACAAAACGTCCATGGACGAGTTGAAGCTGGAGCATAGCAACAAGATCAATGACAAAGACAACGCCATGAAAGATAAGGATAAAGCTTTGAAGACCCAAGCATACCCAGTTCCAATCCGACCTTGCTGCTACTGTATAGAGGGCCAAGGACGAGGCCATTGAAGCATATAAGTATTTAGACGAATTTCAAGGTTTCAGGATGGAATATCATGAGAGGGGAATTAAGACGGCCTACATATGGCTCGTCTTAAAGTTTGCTGATGTCGTCTCCTCTATACGTCCATCGTTGGAGGTGACTAACATTGGGGACCCCCTCTTCACTAAAGCCTTATCATGTATTGAGTCTTTGGCCACTGTTGAGGGATAAGGGACATCCATCGACTCTCTTTCTTAGGTAGACAACGTCGGTCCTTAGATGATGGCTACAATCTAGGATGATGCTGAGATAAATGTCGATGCTGAGGTAATTAAGTAAGGTGGCCGTTTGTGGACGAGACCCTTAATTTTGTAATCTTCCTCATTATATTCTGTGAACACTTATGATTTACTTTTCCACTAAATTTTATAAGTGTATTTTTATACTCTCATGAATGAATGATATTCTTCTTTTATCCTCATGAATTGTCTCTACTTAATTGCAGATATGCAGTCAACTGATGTTTTAATTATGTAACCATAATAAAATGGTTTATAACCTTGAACCACCAAGTATAAATGAATAACTACACATCGTCTCATCCTTTGATGAGATAAAACATGCTAATTTTAAATTCTCCTAGTTAATGATGTTTAATATAAACCACATTTCAGTGAATTTTAAATTTGAATCCAATAAATTTTGGTGTTTGCGAAACAAGCCCCCCTCATCATTTTGATAGCGTATGGACGAGAGTTTTCTCGTCCATGCACTTCCATCTTGACAGAGAGAGTTTTCAACCAATTTAAAGATGTTTAATATCAACCACACTTGAGTGATTTTTAAATATGAATCCACCAGATTATGGTGTCTGCATCACAAGTCCCATCTCATCGTTTATAAGAGTGTATGGATGAGAGTCATCTCATCGATGAATCGTTGTCTCGATCGAGAGAGTTTTCTACCAATTTAATGATGTTTAATATGTTCCCCCCTCTCGGTGTTATTTAGAGTCCATGGACGAGGTTAACCCCATTTGGACTGTTATGCCACTGAGAGTAAGTAGGAATTACTTCACCATGAATGATATTCTGTATCTTAGGATGATCTAATACATACAATATAAAATAATTTGAACAACAAAATAGGAGAGAAAACTTGGAAATTTTTCATTCATAATCTTCCTCTCATATACATAGGCAAGTGAAACTAATACAAAAATCTTACTGATAGTATTTTTTGAGGTGGTCTGTGTTCCAAGGGTTGGAGAATGGTTCCCCTTCTAAGTTCTCGAGCCAATTCGTTCCTGGAAGCACTTTTTGAACCACCCCATAAGGACCATGATAGTTATGATGAAGATTGTTGGGATTCTCCCAAGTCGTCTTCAAAGTTAGGTCACCTACTGCCAATGGTCGGGCCTTTACTCTCTTATTGTAAAATTTTACTGTTCTTTGCTGATAAGAAGCTTACATCACCTCAGCATCTTATCTTTGTTCCTCTATAACATCTAAGTCTAGTCTTCGTTCTTCAACATTATGCTCCGGGTCATATGTTTGGACCCTATGTGTTGGGAGACCTATCTCTATCAACACCACAACCTCTGAGCCATAGGCTAGGATGAACGAAGTTTCCCCCATTAGATTCCTCTTTGTCTTCTTATATGCCCATAGGGCATCATGCACTTCGTCAATCCATCTCCCTTTATTATCTTCCAGCCCTTTCTTGATTCCATCAATAATTGTTCTGTTCGTAACCTCTATGTACCCATTGGTCTAGGGTCTGTAATGCCAAGCCATTCACAGTACTTCTCAAGGGAGATGTTCTTAAACTTCTTACTATTATTAGAAATTAAAGTGTTAGGCAGTCCATATTTATAAATAATGTTTTTCCAAATAAATTGGAAGTTTTTCTTCTTTGTTACCGTGATCATCGCCTAGGCCTCTACCCACTTTGAAAAATAATCAATAACCACAATTAGATAGCGGTAAGTGTTCATAGCTCTCAACAATGGCCCTACCAAATTAATTCCCCAAACTATAAATGGCCAGGGATAAGTGATAAAAGTAAGAGGTTGATGGGGTATGGTGGCAAACGTTTGGCACTTATCACACTTCTTCACATATGCTGCTGCATCCTTGGCCAACGTCGGCTACCAGTATCCCTAAGTGATGATTATATTTTTTATTGGCCTTCCTCCAATGTGAATGGAGCAAGATCCCTCATGCACGTCTTTTAGAATATACTTTACCTTAGACGGGTGGCCACATCTGAGTAGTGGGAGTAGGATTCCTTTCTAGTACAGGATGTCTCTTATGATAGATAACTTAGCTACTTTGTATAATAATTTCTTATTCTCAATTTTTGCATCGGGAAATTACCCTTACTTGATGTACCGGATGATAGGATCCATCCAAGAAGCTCCCATGTTCAAGTTCAAAAAAAATTCCATAGTGTTATTCCCTCTTCAATGGAAGTAATGGCAGCAAACAAAATTCCATGATATTTTCTTCTCCTTTGATCGTCGGATGATGGGAAATTTCTATAGGGACTGTTATTCTAATTTTAGTTCTGGTGGCCGAGGCCAACCTTGCCTGAGCATCGGCTCGCCATTGTCCAATCAAGGTATCCTTTTTAATTTTACTTCAGCTAAATGCTTCAATGATTTCTTGACCCTTTCCAGGTACCTTGTCATTCTGTCATCTTTAGCCTCGTATGCCCCCAAAAGTTGATTGACTACCAACCTGGAATCACTATGGAAAAATAGTTGGCCAACATTCAGTGCCCGGGCAAGGGAAATACCTACTAGGAGAGCCTCATACTCAGATTCATTATTGGAAGCTTTGAAGTTATACCTTAATGTGTACTCAATATCGGTCCCATCTGAGACCAACATTATCAATCCTTCTCTTTTTCCATTCTCACATGAAGCCCCATCAATAAAGAGACTCCACATAGTACCATTTGGTGAAAAACTACCCTCTTCCAGGGCTCCATTCTTGAGGATATACTTTTCCTCCTCATTCTCAGATACTTTGATTCTTGTTGAACTCTTCTTAGCCTCGATCGGGGGAGGACATGCTCTGCTTTCTTGCTCATAAGTAACCTCAACATCTTTAGTGTCGACCTTATCCCAAGTGAACTCGACCATAAAGTTCTCTAGGGCTTGCCCTTTGATGGATGTTCTTGGATAATATAAGATGTTTAACTCTCCCAATTCTATTGCTCAAGCCATCAGTCTTCCTGACTTCTCAAGCTAGAAAATTACTTGTCTGAAGGGTGAGCCTGTGAGGACCACCATGGTATATTCCTTAAAGTAGGGCTTCATCTTCCTTGAGGCATGGATTAGTTCATAGGCTAACTTCTATAACTTGAGGTACCTCTGCTCAGCCCCTTAGAGTCCCTTACTATTGAAAGATAGTGGTTTTTGGTTTCTATCCTCTTCTCTTACAATAGAGGAACTAATGGCTGACTCTTATATTGCTAAATAAAGATACAGTCTCTCCCCTTGAACTGGTTTTGATAGTAGGAGTGGAGATTCGAGGTAGGAATTCAAATCCATTAAGGCTCTATCACACTCCCTATTCCATTCGAAAGATTTTTCAATACTCAGAAGAAAGGAAGGCTTTTATCAATGGCTTTAGAGACAAACCTGTTTAGCGATGCCACTCTTTCGGTTAGTCTCTGCACATCCTTTATCGCCGTAGCATTCTTCATCTCCAATAAGTCTTTTATTTTCTCGGGATTGGCTTCTATACCTCTCTGATTCATAATTAATCCTAAAAACTTTATGTTTAGTAACGCCAAAGACACACTTAGTGGGGTTGAGCTTCATCCGGCACTTGCCCATCTTATCAAAAGTGCGCTCAAGGTCGGTCACATATGTATTGCCCTTGAGGCTCTTAGTCAGCATATCATCAACGTACACTTCCATCGTCTTCCCAATCTGGTCTTCAAACATTTTGTTGACCATCTTGATATGTTGCCCCAACATTTTTCAACTTAAAGGGCATAACCTTATAATATTAGGTCCCCTTATCAGTGATAAAGGCTGTCTTTTCTTCGACGGTCGGGTTCATGAATATATGGTTGTAACCTGAGTAGGCATCCATGAAGCTCATCAATTCATGGACAGTTGTAGCATCTACCATCTGATCAAATCTAGGCAAAGGGAAGTTATATTTCGGGCATGCTTTGTTTAGATCTGTGAAGTCAACACACATCCTCCATTTACCATTGGCCTTGGGGATGATGGCATCATTTGCCAACTAGTCAGGAAAGATGACCTCCTGGATGAAGTAAGTATTCTCCAACATCTTAACCTTTTCTCCAATAATGTCATATTTCTCTCTTGAGTAAACTCGTCTTCTCTATCATATCGTCATAGCATCATTGACTACATTGAGCTTAGGGCATAAAACTTCTAGGTCAATACCTAGAATATCTTTGTGGTTCCATGAGAAGATGATTTGCCTCTTCTTCAACAGCTTCACTAGTTATTCCTTAACCTCATTTTTTAGGGTTTTTCCAATTTGGATGGTTTTTTCTGGCTCGTCCTCATTGAGGACGACGAATTCTACCTCCTCAGCGACTTCTACCTTCTTGAGTTTCTTCTTGTCTCTTGGGTCCAAAGTATCGATATTGTAGGTCTTAGTTTCTTTCCTATGAGCTTACCTCTCCTCGTCTAACTTGAAGTAGCATTACCGTGACAACACTTGGTCACCTTGGACTTCCTCTACCCCATAAGGAGTTGGGAATTTCACCATTTGGTGTACAGTGGATGGCACAACCTCAAACTCTTCGAAAGTCACTCTTCCCATAATAATGTTATATGACCAGTATACGCTTTCATTCATTATAAAGAAATTGACCTTTTTTGTGAGCCTAATCGGCCAAACATCTCCCATCTTAATGTCCATCTCATACATTCCCAACGGAGGGACTTTCCCAAAACTGAATCTAATCAATGGGTGATGATAAGGCACAAGCCTCTTCTTGTTGAGTCCTAGGCATTTGAAGCATGACCATAACATAACATCAACCGAACTTCCACCATCAAACAGTATTTTTGGCACGTTATACCTATGAACCTTGGTTGTAATCACCAGGGGATCATCTTTAAGGGTTAGGATATCTTTGAAGTCGAGTCTAGAAAAACCCACAATCAAAGTGTCCATATCCACCTTCTTCCTTTTCTCTGACTTAACGCCTATTGCACCTGAGTTAACCTCTTCAACTCTAGGAAGATCTTTTAATTCTGTAACGTGTGCCTTTCTGTCGGCCACCCCTGAGCCTCCTCTTGCTAGACCCCCACAAATCATCTTCACATCGAATAAAATCATATGAAGGTGACGTTTAGGACCATCATCCTTTGGTGGCAGATATGGGTCATCCCCATCGCCATCGGCTGAGGCATCATTTTTTTCCCACGAGCATCCTTTTTGCACTTAACGACCCTTCTTTAGGCTACCACTGCTCACATATTTTCTCAACTTCCCATCCTTAAGAATCTTCTTAATCTTGTCTTTCAAAGAGAAACATTTGTCGGTCTAGTGCCCGTAGTCTTGGTGAAACTCACACCATAGGCTTTTATTCCTCTTGTAAGGTGGAGCTTTAAGCTTTTTGGTCCACCATAGGGACCAGTCATTCTTGATCTCATTCAAAATGTGCGTCCATGTGACCGTGAGAGGAGTGTGCCTGACAAACTTATCATCAGCTGATCTCTTCTTTCCATTTTTATTCTTCTTCTGAAATTTTATTCCCCTTATCATCCTCATACTTAGCTTTCATAGCTTCCTCAGTGTTCATGACCTTATCGACCGTCTCCAATAGCTCGGCTATAGACTTTGGTGGGTCCTCAGCAAGCTTCTAAAGAAATTTCCCTTCTGCATACCTCCTACTAGTTTTGTCATTACAAAACTTTCCTTGTAATCCTCCACTTCCAACTTCTCCTTATTAAACCTCGTAATATACTCCCTAAGACTCTCATTTTCCCCATGCATAACGTACAGCAGGTGAGTAGTCTTCTTCTGGGGTCTTACCCCAAAGTAGAAGTTCTGGATGAATCGTTCTGCAAGTTGCTTGAAATTTTCAATGGAGTTCTTCGAGAGTGAAGTGAACCATATGTGGGAATCTCTAGTCAAAGTGCTTGAAAATGCACGGTATTTCATCTCATTTGAGATGGAGTAGATGTCTACAGTTGACTAGTACATCTCTCTATGGTGCACATGATTGGTACTACCATCATACTTTGGAGTAACCACTGGTGGCTTGAACTTAGCAAGGGTCAGAAAATTGACTATCTTAGCTACAAAAGGAGAGGCTTCAGAATAGCCTCTTTATAAGGGGTCTCAGCTCTTAAGAATGTCCCCAATTTTATTCTTCAACCTCTGAATCGAGTCATTCCAGGGCCTCTCGGTCGCTTGCATAATGGTTACCTGGATGATATTGTCCATTGCCACCTCAATTGGTCGAATAGATGGTTCCCCAGATACCGACCTCTGTCGAATGTTTACCTCTCTTTATCCCTCATCTCAACCACATGGGGCTCAAAATTCTATCCCCTATCTTCTCGAAGGCCGACCCTCTACTTAATCGATCAAAAGTTGAGCCCCTTGGTTATGCATCACGACTCAGCCTTTTACCATGGTCTCAACTTCCTTGGATGGGGCGCACCGTATTCCCAAATAATTCATATGGTACTCAGCAATCAGCCTGAGCATCTTCACCCTCATAATCATCATATCGGTCCTCTAGTTAGGGTTAGCCTTGCCTCCCCAGGCGTATATGCCTAGGGTCAGTAATGTCCCTCTTCCGCTGAAGAGGTGGCAGGTCTTTACGTGGTTCCTAGGGTGGTCCCCTGGCATCCTGATGGTGCTCCATGACTGTCAGAGTAATCATCTCCGATTGTACCCCAGTTGGCCTAATTATCACATTTTAGCTGAAGGTAGCCAGCTATTCTTGTATTTCCTGTTGGTTGGCCACCAAGGAATTCAATGCCATCGCTACTTCATCCATCTCTGAGTGAGGAGGTGCATTGCTGGAACTAGAACCACTTATTAGTGGTGGTGGTGATGGAAATTCTAATGCCATGTATTAAACCTGATGAATGAGCTATAACTAAAGAGTAAAAGCTTAGTAGCCCAACATGAACTCCTTTAATGATGAAATAGATCCACAAATGGGGAGGACTGGTTCACCACCAAGGACCCGGGTGAGGACAAGCTAAAGAAGGAAATAGACGATACTTCTCGTTCCCACAGACAATGCTAGACTGATGATACCGAAAATGGCACCACCAGGTCACAGATATAAGAAGATCAAACGGGTATATAACAATGGCAACAAACACACAATATATCAATAGAGAAAGAGGTGAGGCAAAGAGGATGAACACCTGAATTTAAGTGGTTCAGTCGTAGCCTACATACACTATGTGTGTGTGAGTGAAATCCACTAGCAAATATGGCACCAATGGCCTGGGTTACAGTACTCAAACTTTCTCTCTCTTCTAGGTACAAATGAGAAGAGTTTTTGCTAGGGTTTTTATTAAGTGATACCTTTCAATGAAGAAGATGGTATGTATTTATAGTGCCATAGGGGTATATTTCACCCACAAGCATGCAATAAGCATGTGCCGGATCTTCCTAACTAATGATGAGGAGCCAATTGTCTTTGTCACCTCTATGTCATGATGATCAAATATTCCCTCACATGAGAGAATGATATAGGTATAACTATTTTAGTTCACGTGTGTCACACATGCACGTACACATCTCCATGCGTCTCCTAATACACATGCTTTGCCAGCAATATGACCCTGGCGGACCACATTGGCCGACATTAGACTTGAAGAACCACGAACCATTAAAGAGCTGACAAATGTGATGTTGATCAGTCTCGCCTGTCCTCGTCGACCAAGGTGAGGTTAAGAACGAGGGTACCCATTCACTATGAATGATGCAGATAGCTCACACTTGGACAGTTCAAGGGCCAAGACCAAGGCATCCGAGTCAGTGTTGGCCGAGTCTTATATGGCCGTGTAACAAAAAATTACTTTTGGATGATTGGTGAGGATTGGATATGGCCGAGTTTGCATGTTATAAATGAGACGATACAAGGTATATTAGTCGACCAATGTAAGATCTTTACCGACACCGACCTTCGTATTTTTATTCTTTTTGTAGAAGCTAGCCTTGCCAAAGCATCGGCTCAGCTATTATCTAGGTGAAGAATCCTCTTCAACTTCCCTTCTCTAATGTGTTTCAGTGTTGTTTTTGCCCTTCCCAAGTATTTGTCCATTTCATCATCCTTGGCCTCAATTACCCCCAAAATTTTATTCATAACTAACCTGAAGTCACTATAGACCAAGAGCTGGCCTACATTCATTACCCGGGCAAGGGAAAGACTTGCTATAAGGGCCTTATGTTCTGATTCGTTATTGGAGTCTTTAAAATTAAACCCCATAGCATATTCAATGTCAGTCTAGTTAGGGGCTGACACAATAAACCTATTTCACTTCTAGCCTCACATGAAGAACCATCAACAAACAAGTTCCATACAGTACCATCATTTGAAAAATTACCCTCTTCTAGTGTCCCATTTTTGAAGAGGTATATCCCTTCCTCATTTTTAGACACCTTACTTGTTGTACTCATCTCGGCCTTAGCCGGAGAAGACATACTCTTCTTTCGAGCTCACAAGCTGGAGTTTCAACATCTTCATCGTCAACCTCTTCCTAAGTGAACTAGGCTACGAAATCAGCTAGGGCTTGCCCTTTAATGGCCGTTCTTGGCTGGTAGATGATATAAAATTCCCCCAACTCAATTTATCAGGCCATCAGCCAATCTGATTTCTCAGGTTTATGGATTACTTACCTGAGAGGATAATCTATAAGGACAACCATAGTATGATTCATCTTCCTTGAGGCGTGCAGTAAACCATAGGCTAGATTCTCCATTTTAGGATATATCTGCTCGTCCCCTGGAGGACTTTACTATTGAAGTACAGTGGCTTCTGTGCCCTATCCTCATCTCTGGTAATGGCAACACTAATGGTCGATTTCGACACTGCCAAATATTAATACAACTTCTCTCCCTGAATTAGTCTTGAGAGCAGCAGCGGAAAGCCGAGGTAAGCCTTTAACTCTTGAAAAACTTTATCACACTCTTCATTCCACTCAAAATCTTTTCTAAGAACCTTGAAAAAGGGCAGGCACTTATCTGTAGCTCTAGACACAAACCTATTCAATGCTGCCACCCAACTGATTAACCTCTGCACATCTTTTATTATTGTTGGAGTCTTTATCTCCATTAAAGCTTTGATCTTCTCAGGGTGGGCCTTAATCCCCCTCTGGTTCATAATGAATCATAAGAATTTGCCTACCCCCATGCCGAAGACACACTTGGCGGGGTTGAGTTTCATCCTGAACTCATCAATAGTATTAAAAGCTCACTCAAGGTCGGCCACATAAGTGTCGGACTTGAGACTTTTTGTCAACATGTCCTCGATGTAAACCTCCATCGTCTTCCCGATGTGTTCTTTGAATGTCTTATTGACCAATCTTTGATATGTTGCCTCGACATTTTTCAAGTTGAAGGGCATGACCTTGTAACAATAGTCCCCCTTATCAATTATTAAATATGTCTTCCCATGGTCGGTCGAATCCATGAATATCTCATTATACCCTGAATAGGAATCCATAAGACTCATTAACTCATGGATGGAATTAACATCTACCATCTGGTCCATCCTTGGCAAAGGAAAGCTATCTTCAGGACAAGCTTTGTTCAGATCTTTGAAATCAACACACATCCTCCATTTCCCATTGACCTTTGGGACGATTACAACATTTGTTATCCATTCAGGGTAGATAATGTTCCTGATGAAGTCCGCCTTTTCCAACTTCTTTATTTCTTTTATGATGACATCATATTTCTCTTTGGAGTAGACCCACATTCTCTGTCTAATCAATTTTGTATCCTTGGCCACATTGAGCTTATGGCAGATGACCTTTAGATCTATACCAGGCATATCTTCATGGCTTCTCTTTAACAGTTTAACCAGTTCTTCTTTGATCTATTTATTCAGGGATTTACCGATCTAGAAGATTTTTCTTGGATCATCCTCATTGAGAACTATGAATTTTACGTCTTAAACAACCTCACCCTTATTCAGTTTAGTCTCATCCCTGGGGTCTAAAGTATCAATGTTGTAAGTTGTTGTGGCCATTTTGTATTCCTCCCTCTCCTTAGCCTAGTTGAAGTAGCATTCGCGTGCCTCAACTTGATCACCCTGAACTTCTCCTACTCCATATGGAGTTGGAAATTTAATCATCTAGTGAACTGTTGAGGGTACAGCCTTGAACTCCTTGAGAGATACCCGTCTCAGAATTATGTTATAGGCAGAGTAGACGTTCTTATCCATGACAAAGAAGTTGATTTTCTTCGTGAAGCATTTTGGCCAGCTATTTCCCATTCCAACTTCCATCTCATAAATGGCCACAGGATGCACTTTTTCACTATTGAAACCAATGAGTGGTTGGTGATATGGGACTAGCCTCTTCTTGCTGAAACCCAAACTTTTGTACAGTCTCAAAATATCACATCGGTCGAGCTTCCATCATCGACCAATATTCTTGGAACCTCTTACCCGTGCACCAAGGTGGTGACTAATGGGTCATCATGCAGGGCTAAGATCAGATTAAAGTCTAGCCTTGAGAAACCAACAATCAAAGTATTCATTTCAACTTTAGTTCTTTTTACCTTCTTTGTCTCAACCACCACCGAGTGTTCTTCTTTGGGTTTTGGAGGAAGAGCTTTAGCCTCTACCACATGAGCCTTTCTGCCAGCGATCTCTTTTCCCCCTCTAACAAGTCCTTCACAGATCATATTAACCTAGAGAGAGATTATGTGAAGACGACCCTTAGGATCGGTGATTTGAGGTGGAAAGTCGGGGTTAGCTTCGTTATCATCATTCGATTCACCCGAGTCTTGATTGGTTGGAGCGTCAGGCTTACACTTGGGCACTCGAGACCCGGCCTCCCTAGGCGTAAACGCCAAGGGTCATCCATATCCTTATGCCTTTGCTGTGGAAGAAGATCTTTGAGTGGGGCCTGGAGTGATCCCCTGGCTGTTGGATCTTGAACAACTTCCTTGGAAACCGAAGTTATCATATCATCTTCGGCGCTGGTAGGTCTAACCGCTATGTTCTGACTAAACTTAATAAGTGTGGCCTGCATTTTCCATTGTCTATCTACTAAGGAACGCAGGGTCGCTGCTACCTTAGTCGATTTATTAAGCCTCTCTAAAGTTGAAGTAGCATGAAGTTTATTACCCAACTCATGACTTGGAGTTTTTGGAAATTATATTTATATTTCATGCATAAAGACATTATTTATGGGCTACCAAGTACAAATATAACTTCTCAATAAGGATCGTCCTTGACAGTAACGATACGAATCCAAGGTACTTCTTTAATTCCAGAAAAGCTTTGTCACACTGTTCATTCCACTCAAAGGCATTTCTAAGAACCTTAAATAATGGAAGATATATATCATTGGATCGTGAGACAAACTAATTCAGTGCAATTACTCATCCTATTAATCTTTCAATCTCTTTTCTACTCTTGAGAGGTTGCATGCTGATTAGTTCTTGAATCTTGTATGGATTAGCCTTTATACCCATTTGATTGACTACGAAGCTAAGAAACTTTCCTTCCCTGACTCCAAAGACACACATTGTTAGATTTAGCTTCATTCGATACTTCTTCAGTTAATTAAAATTCTTTTCGAGATCACTAACATTATCGATTGCTTTCTTATTATTTATCAGCATGCCATCCATATAAACTTTCGCAGTCTTCCTAATCTTCTCCTTAAACACTTTGTTCATTGGTATCTGGTACACTACTCCGATGCATTTTAGCCCAAAGGCATAACATTGTATCAGTATGTACCTCTATTGGTGATGAATGAGGTTTTTTCCCTATCTTTAGGCTTTATCCTGATTTAGTTTTACCTTGAGTAAGCATTCATAAGGCTGAGCAGCTCGTGCCCAGTGATGACTGCCACTAGATGATCAATCAGAGGAAAAGGATAATGGTCCTTGGGTAAGGCCTTATTGAGGTTGGTAAAGTCGATAAACATGCTTTACTTATCATTCTTCTTCGAAACCATAATGACATTTGAGAGCCGCTCGAGGTAATTGACATCCTCAATGAAATGTGCCTTTTTCAAATTGTCAACATCCTCTATAATTGCCATATTATTCTCTGAATTAGAAACACAACGCTTCTATTTGACTGGATTTTTATCCTTCATGATACTAAGTTCTTGGAAAATAAAAGTTATATTCATGCTCAGCATGTCCTCATGACTCCAAGAAAACACATTAAATCTCTACCTTAAGAAGTTTACCAACTCCTTCTTGAGATATGGATACAATGATGATCCAATATAAGTTCTCCGCTCTGAATGTTCATTATCCAATATCACAGGTTTAATATTTTTAAAAACCTCTTCAGTCACTAACTTCTCTTCATCTCAAGGATCTAAATTCTTGATTTGTTAAGTAGTTGTCAACTTCTTATGTTCTTTACTTATATAAGGAGGTATGGTATCATTCACATGCTTTTACTTGATTACCCTTACTACACCAACTCTATAGCTTATAGGTAATTTCATATATAGATGCATAATCGAAGGCACAACTTTGAACTTCTTCAATTCAACCCTGTCGAAAATGATATTGTAGGTTGGGTGGATATTCTTGTTAAGGATGAATATCATTTCTAGTCAATAGGTAGGCCAAGTAGCTATCAAAACTTCCATCTCAATTATTCCTAAAGTGTACACCTTTTACCCTAAAAAATAATTGAGAGGCCAGTCATATGCCTCTAGCTTCCTACCTTTCAAACTCAATTAAATCAGTTGTAGAGCAACGCATCTTCTAAGCTAACATTGCCTACACCATCATGGTGATGACCATAGAGTCTTAATGTTGATAAATAACACTAAACAAATCATCTTTTGAAAAAACAACAATGAGGCGATCTTTATTTATCTTCCAAGGATGAGTCTCCACATCATCGGCTAAATTGATCTACCTAATATGAGCATAAGCCTTCGCCTCTTTTAGGTAGGCTTTCCTCTCCGATAGTTGATCTCCCCTATTAGCACTGCCTCTATCTATAAAGTGATGACCAAGAAAGACCATTCCAACCTTATTCACGGGCTCTTTGGGCTTCTTAAGTATATTTAGATCATCCTATGAATCCTCATCTCGGTCACGTTTCTTCTTGTCGGCCTTTTTACAGGGAGACTTAGATCGACTCCTAGGCTCCTACTTATTCCTTCTATCTTCTTGATTGCCTTTGTCTACATACTTTACCAACTTGTCTCATTTTATCAAGGCCCCAACCTTGTTCTTTAGAGCCAAGCAATTGTTAGTGATGTAATCGTGATATTTCTATAACTCACGGTACTTGATCTTATATTTCTTATTTGGAAAATCCTTCAATTTCCTAGGCCACTTGAGGTCACTACTTCCTTAAATTTTGTTAAGTATGTGGTGAACACCCAGAGTGAGGGGGTATACTCATCATACTTTCTTAACTTGTCGAATTTCTTTGTGTCCTTAGACTTTTCCTTCTTTTTCGGTCTCTTGCCAGTGTCAGACTTAGCGTGTCTTAACTTTTTTACTGACATCACTTCTTCATCATTCATAATTTTACCAACCTTGTTCGGGATCTCTGCCACTGTTCTTAGTGGTTTCTTAGATAACACCCATTATAGCTTCCCCAGTAATAAACCACTCATAATGGCTGTAATCATTATTTTCTCATCGTAATCAATTACTTTAAGCTTCTCAATGTTAAAGCGTGTGATGAACTCCCTTGTCGTTTCATCCATTTTTTGGTGGATGCTTATCAAGTGAGTCAACCCCTAGTTTCGTACCAAAATAGAAATTGCTAATGAAAATATTAGCCAATTGTTAGAAGTTTGAGATCTCCCCCTAGGCAAGCTGTTATACCAAATTTGGGTTGACCCAATGATAGTACTGGAAAAGTCCCTACAACCCATCTCATCTAGAATGTAGTAGATATCTGAAGCATCCCGGTACTATTCCACGTACATCATAGGATCTAATTTTTATCCTATTTAAGAGTGATGATATGTGGTTTGAATTTTGTGGGTGTTAGATAACTCACTATTGAGGATATGAATGGTGATCCTTGAATAAAATCCCTCTACAAAGGGTTCTTCGTCTTATTAATCTCACCCATACAATCTTTCAAACATTTAACAGATCCCTTCCATAATATTTCTTTTTACTCAGCCTTCACTGTGACTGTCTTATTTGCTCAGCGTCGACTTTTTATTGAGCTCTCTTTATTAGAAGTCTGTTTAGCTCTAGCCAACCCTCGTACATGGCCTTAACCTAGACGAACACTCGACCATCTTGGTCTCAGACCTCCTAGACTCTTTTTTGTATTCTCTGGGCTCTATTGGTTCCCTGTATTGGTATGCCGTTGCTACTCTTAGTCACAACTAATCAAATGCAAAACCCTACTTAACCTTTCTAGAACACTCGATCGTTCCACGGAGTAGGTTTGTTCATCGTTATATCCAACTGATTCGATGGTGGATGTTTCCCCAAGATGATAAGATATATCATCATGTAATGATCTAGAGTACGTGGACCAGTTACCTTTGACTTGTGATACTAAATCCAATGTCCTAGGATTTACAACTACTCTGTCATAACGAGCCTGTCTTTTATCCTTATATGGGGCATGGGGTGGAATTTCTCACCTTATGTAAGAGTTTTCACCCCCACCGTTAGGATAACTAGGTTCATCTCGGGCCTATTTTGTTTGGCTAAAAAGCTTTACGTCAGTTGATTCATATTCTTCTGCATATCCTCATAGCCTTTAGCCAGGCTCATTAAGATCTTGATAGATCTCCCATACCCACAGGCGTAGAGGGATGAACTCTATACTGGCTCGAATGCTTTATGGGCTTCCATCATTTTCACATTTTTATGAAGAAAAATAGAGTATACCAAAAACAGCAACAGAAATGGTAGAAATGTGGATTTAAAGAAGGAAAAAGTAGTTCTTATGGTGGATTCAAGGGATTAAACTGAATTGAACAAAAAATAATTAAAAATAACTCTAACCCGATAAAATGCAAGTGGACCGAATTGTAATTCAATAATTTTTCACAATTTGTATCCTTGAGTTTTAGTAATTAACAATGGTTAAAAATAACAAATATCTTGTTGATTCCCGCAGATGGCGCCAATATGTTATCGCTTAAAACTAGAACACTAATTTGGTTTTAGAAAGAGTATACTAATTACAAGATATAACAGATAAAGAAATATAAATGATAACAATGTTAATCTAGAAAAAATGATAGAGCAAGATAAGAGAAAGAGAATGAAATAAGATTTATATAGTTTGGCCCAAACAGATGCCGACCTCCACAAGTTCAAGTGTTGATTGTATTAATTCAATGGGAAAAAGCCATGGATTAAGGTTGGATACAAGCTCTCAAGTTCAATCTAAACTTTAACAGCATAATGGTAGGGCAAAAATATCTTGATCCCTTTAATGTGAGTGTATGTGTGCTATTTATAGGTTGTTAGAAGAGAGAGAATAGAGAGTGGCATGCCTTTACAGGTTAGGCAGGTACACACTTTACAAGAAAATGGGAGAATAATCATAAAGTTTATTATGGGCACATAATGCGAATATTTGCATATCTCCCCCACGTGTGTGCATTGCTGATGTCATCCAATTACATAGTATATGCTTGCTTAATGCTATTACTTGATGGTGTTAACCTATTGTGAGCTAGTTGAGTTAAACTGATTGATTATGACGTTGTGGCCGACCAGATTGGTTGAGCCAACCTCATTTATTTGAGAAATGAGTCCAGATGTCCTCTTTTGATAAGTACACAAGCCAAACCATATTCATGGTACAACATATACCCATTTAATTTTCAGCATAAAAAAAGGGAGATTGTGAAATGAAAAGTATTTTTAAGAAAAATATTTCGTATGAAAATAATTCAATTGATATATATATATATATATATATATATAAAGTTTCACTATTTTCACTCTAGTTTCATTGATAGAAAATAAGAACTAATGATATTGTTTCCCAGAAAATAAACAAGAGGGGGTGAATTGGTTTATAAAAAACTTTTTCAAACAAATTAATATTTTAAAAAATAGTAAATTTTGGAGATGCTTGACCAGATTTTATGTGTGGCCCGAGGAAAAAATAGGAATAATGGGACAAGACTAAGCTGTAAATATCTGTGGCTATTAGAGCAAATATTGTGTGTACATGTACTGATCATAGAGATATGTGAGAACACAATATATAGAAGACAACAGATGGGGTAAATCGTGAAGAAGATGGACCCGACGTCTGCATAAGGCGGTGATTTATAGGACCGAGATATAAAAAAATAAAAAAATTAGTTTCTAAACCATTAGGACGTCTCCCAAACAAATTATAATAGACAATAATTTGTATTATGAAATGATTTAACGAAGTGGATAAATGGATTTCTTCTAATAAAATAATATATATATATATATATATATAATAGTGTATAAAGACATGACTGGCTATTTCAAATTAAGTAGAAGACGGATGAGACGATGCCTCGTGGGGCCCAAGAAAAGTCTAGTATATAAACGGGTGAGCGGATAAAAATATATAATTTTATATTAAAAAATGTATATACAGACCAATATATATAGTCGGACGAATAGGAGAATGGGACAAGTTGTGGCTCGAGGAAATCATTAATGACTGAGAGGACCAACAAAATGCACGGGGCCAAATATATATAAAATAAAATATGCATTGAATATACATATGACAAAGGTTGGATGAATAGGCATGAAACTAAAAGAAAACCTTCAACAGGCGTCTAGTTCAACAATGTTGGCGTGTAAGAGTAATCTCAATAGGAGTAGTCAAAGGACATATATGTATATAGTTGTTAAAATATATATATATATATGTGTGTGTGTGTGTGTGTGTGTGTGTGCACATAAAAAATACAATTAACTAACGTGACTAATAGTTATTCTAAATATAAATATAAAGTTATGAAATTTGGAATCATCAAAATCAATTATAATATTAAACTAAAATTTGTAATAATTATAATTAAAAGATTATAATATAAAATTAGGGATTAATTATATTTTGGTTTAACATTCTCCCCCTTTTTATGATGATTAATAATAATTCACAATACTATAAAATGAGAAAATTTCAGCACAAAAAAATAGGTGAATCACTAACATTTCTCCCACTCTATTGACATAATAAAAAAGGGCATGAATAAAAACTAAAAGGTAAGATTTGAATAAATAGGGCTCCCCTATCATAAGCAACATATGCATGAGAAAGAATCAAGCGATCTAGACATATCATGAATAAAGTAAAAAGGGGGAAATATTTTTTTATGATAAATAGTAATAAATACTATATTTCTATGTCACTAAAATGTGTCATGCCAAGTTCGTGTCAAATAAAATAAAAATGCTCTTCGGGTAAAGGTTTTGTAAAAATATCCACCTATTGAAGATCCGTTCTAATGAACTCAACTTTAACATCTCCTCTTTGAACGTGATTACAGAGAAAATGATGCCTAATCTCAATACGCTTGGTTCTAGAATATTGTATCGGATTTTTCATTAAAAAAATGGCACTAGTATCGCCACATAAAATAGGAATATTTTGAAAAAATATTATAAAATCTTCTAGTTGCTGTTTCATATATAAGGTTTGGGGGCAACTACTACCAGCGGTGATGTACTCGGCATCGACCGTGGAATTAGCGATGGAATTTTACTTTTTGCTAAACCAAAAGATGAATGAGTGTCCTAAAAAATGACACGTGCCACTAATGTTTTTTCTATCTATTTTACAACTGGAAAAGTCCATGTCGAAGTACCTAAGAAGATCAAAAGAATTGAATCTGGGATACCATATACCTAAACCTATTGTGCCAATTAAGTATCGAAAGATGTGTTTGACAAGACATAAGTGAGACTCTTTGGGATTTGCTTAAAATCGAGCACATAAGCATAGACTAAACAATATATCGAGTCTACTTGCGGTTAAGTATAATAAGCTACCTATCATGCCGCGATATAAGGTCATATAATCTAATTTTCCATTTTTATTAATGTCTAATTTTGTAGATGTGTTCATTGGTATGCCAAGTGTTTTAGCATTTCCTAAACCGTATTAGACTAAAATATCTTTAATGTATTAAGATTGATTTATAAAAATGCAATTTTGAGTTTGTGTTATTTACAAACCCAAAATGAAATTCAACTCACATATCATACTCATTCAAATTCCTTTTGCATCAAATCCGAAAAATCTTTGCACATATTTTCATTTGTGTACCCAAAAATAATATCACCAACATAAATTTGAACAAGAAGCATATCATTTCCATGAAATTTTATAAATAAGATTGTGTTCATTTTTCCTCTTACAAAGTCATTTTGAAGCAAAAATCCACTCAACCTATCATACTAAGCCCTAGGGGCCTGTTTTAATCCGTATAAAGCTTTATTTAATTTAAAAACATGATTGGAAAATTTATGATTTTCAAAGCCGAGTGTGGTTATTTCGCATAAACCTCTTTATTTATAAAACTATTTAAGAAAGCACTTTTAACATCCATTTGAAATAATTTAAATTTCTAATAACATGCAAATGCTAATAATATATGTATGGCCTCTATTCTCGCTAAGGGGGCATAAGTTTCATCGTAGTCAATTCCTTCTTATTAGTTATAACCTTGCTCTACAAGCTTAGCTTTATTTCTAATGATTAAATCAACATCATCCTTTTTAATTCTAAATACCCATTTAGTTCCTATTATAGTTTTATCTTTGGGTAAGGGGACAAATTACCAAACATTATTTCGTTCAAAATGTAGCAACTCATCTTGCATAACTCACAACCAAAATTCATCTTTTTCAGCTTTATTTATATTTTTAGGTTCAAATTGAGACAAAAAAGCTAACTTATTACAAATATTTTTTTTTAAAGAAGATCTAGTAAGAATGCCTCTAGAGGGTTCACCTAATATTTGATCAATGGAATGGTTATTTACAAATTTCCAGCATTTAGGTTAACTAGAATTATTTTCATCCATAATCTTATTTGGAGTCTTCCATTATTAGCGGAATCATCAACTTTAGGAATAATATTTTCATGAAAATTTAATTTCTTGATAGATTCATTTAAAAATAAGACATCATCATCATCATCATTACAAGAAAATAGATTCAATTCATCAAAGGAAACATGGATTGATTCTTGAACAACTAAAGTTCATTTATTAAAAACTCTATATGCGTTACTAGAAAGTGCATATCCAAGAAAAATGCCTTCATCCGATTTAGCATCAAATTTATCCAAATTATCTCTATCATTTAAGATAAAATGTTTGCATCCAAAAACTTTAAAGTAGCTAACGTTGGGTCTTTTATTTTTTAAATCTCATACGGGGTCTTGTCTAATCCTTTTCTAATGATGGTTCGATTTATTACACAATAAGATGCGTTAACGACTTCTATCCAAACGTATTCTAGTAATTCATGTTCATTTAACATAGTTCTAACCATTTCTTGTAAAGACCTATTCTTTCTTTCTACAACTCTATTTTTTTGAGGTGTTGTAGGAGCTGAAAAATTGTGTTCAAAAGCATTTTCATCACAAAATAATTAAAGTATTTGTTATCAAATTCTTTTCCTCTATCACTTCTTACAAGATAATGTTACAACCTTTTTATGTTGAATTTTTTGACAAAATTTAGCAAAAATAGGATATGTTTCATTTTTATGAGTGAGAAAGAATACCCAAGTAAATCTAGAAAAATCATCAACGATAAAAAAATGCATAATATTTACCTCCTAGACTAGCAATCTTGTTAGGTCCGTATAAGTCCAAGTGTAACAATTCTAAAGGTCTACAAGTTGAAATATATCTTTTGTTTTTAAAAAAAGTTTTAGTTTGTTTCCCAAATTGACAAGCATTACAAATTTTATTTTTAACAAACTTAGCTTTGGGCAACCCTCTAACTAAATCATGTTTGGAATGAATGTTAATTTATTCCATATTTGAGTGTCCTAATCTTCTATGCCAAAGTGAAAGGATAATTTTTTAAATAGTATCAATTTGTATGTATTGAATTATTCTGGACAAAAACCACTTTGAGTCATTGGATAGATTTTAATTATCAAGATTCTCATTAAGCTATAGATGTTGTGTTAAAGACATAGAGGCCAAGCTTCAAAGATAGATCATGTCGTAGTTTTGGTGCACATTTCACGTCTTCAGTTGGATTTTCGATATTCCCTCAGGTATGGATGCATATTGGTTTATGGATACTTGGTAAATATTTTCTAAGGATGTTATTTTATTTCAATCAAATTTAAAATATTTTTCTGAGTTATTTTGTATTTAGAGTCATATGAAATACATACTCGTGTTTGTGTGGTTCAAATGACTTTAACAGTCATTCAAACGACATCATGTTTTCGTTCAAGCGATATGGCATTCTCATTCTAAGGAGATGCTCATATCGTTCGAACGATTGGTTGATTTCGTTCTAATGACGTCGCCCTGCCTCAAAGTTTTTATTTAAGGCGTATTTTTCTCAGAATAATAGAAGTGCAGAACAAACAGAACTAAATAGAACCCATACATTTTCTATATTTCTTTACGAAAGGTTTCCAAAGCTAAAAACATCCTTCGCATTTACAAGATCTGAGTTTTACATAACCATATGTTATATAGATCTTGTGTTTGCACCATTGTTTCATTCTTCATCATTCGAAGAACCTACTTCATGCAGTGGACTCTGTACTTGCTGATTGACAATTACTGGCTATATCGGTGGATACCGACGTATTCGTGGATTCGTGTGTTGTGAACCTGGTGTAGGTGGACTCCTACATTGCACTATGGGGGAGAGTTTTAATATAAGAAGAGGCATCAATACTTGTGAGGATCGAATCGTTGAGTAAAACTATAATATTCCTTTGTAATACTGTATTATAGAGATTGTTTGGCATGGTTCGTCCGAGGTTTTTTCCCGTCGTGGTTTCCTCGTACATCAGTGTGTTCTTGTGTGTTTGATTTATTTAATTTATCTGCTATAACCTATATTCATGTTTAGTGTTAAGAAGATAAAATTTGGTAAGATAGATATGTGATGTAGGGGAGATTTATTTTTATATTGGCATCATATTGGTTTTATATATCATTTGTTCCTCCATACTTCACGTGGTATTTGTTTATTTCGTGTGTAGTGATTCTTCAACAATTCAAGATTTTGCTGCTACATCACATTTAGACAGTTTCGTGCTCGTTGATCGTCCTACATTTGATAGTCCATATCCTGTATTTTCTTTTTGGGTTTATAGGATGGAATTATAGACCATTCGGCTTGACGGCCCGACTTAGTCATTTCACTTTTTTTGTTTTGTCCCAGAATAGCCAAAGGGGGAGATTTATAAGGACAAATTTTCAAATAGTGTCAATTTGTATGTATTGGCATAGTTCCAAACAAAACCCAACTTAATTCATAGGATAGATTTTACTTGTCAAGATTCCCATTAAGACTAAGACACCGTGTTAAAGACGTAGCGACCAAGCTTCAAATATAGATAATGCCATAGTTTTGGTGCACGTTTCACGTATTCATTTGGATTTCTGAGCTTCTCTCAAGTATGGATGCATATTGGTTTATGGATACTCGATAAATATTTTCTAAGGATGTTATTTTATTTAAATCAGATTTTAAGATGTTTTTCTTGAGTTATTTTGTGTTTAGAGTAGTATGCAATACATCCTTGTGTTTGTGTGGTTCAAATGACTTTAATAGTCATTCAAGCAACATCATACATCTGTTCAAACAACATGGCATTCTATTTCTAACGAGATGCTCATATCGTTCGAACGATTGGCTGATTTCGTTCTAATGACACGCTACCTCAAAGTTTTTATTTAAGGCATATTTTTCTCAAAAAAAATAGAAGTGCAGAACATACAGAATTTAACAGAACCCATACATTTTTTGCATTTGTTTACTAAAGGTTTCCAAAGCTAGAAACATCCTTTGTGTTTATAATATCCAAGTTTTACATAACCATATGTTATAGAGATCTCGTGCTTGTACTATTGTTTCATTATTCATCATTCGAAGAACCAATTTCGTACGGTGGACTCTGTACTTGTTGATTGACAGTTGATGGTTGTATCGGTGGAACTGAGGTACGCCTGGACTCGTGTATAGTGGACCTAGCATAGGTGGACTCCTGCATTGCAATGCGAAGGAGCAGTTAAAAAGAAGAAGAGGCGTCAAGACTTGTGGGGATCGAGTCGTTGAGTAAGACTGTAATCTTCCTTTATAATACCATATCATAGTGATTGTTTGGCCTAGGCAGTTCGAGGTTTTTTCACGTTGTTGTTTCCTTGTACATTGGCATGTTTTGTGCGCATTCTTTACTTTATCTTTCTTAATCACACTAGATGCATGTTTAGGGTTAAAAAAATATAATTGGCTTAATTGAAATTGGTTCACAAAATTGGTGCTAAACAAAATTGAAAAGTTTTTTTTGAAAAGAATTTTTTTCCACCTAAAGAAAACACATAGAGGGACCATCGCGTTTACAAATTGGTATCAGAGTTAGAAATAATATTTTATTATGTGAGTGATACCTCGTGTCTTTAGGTATGAATTTTGATTTATATGAAGGTTTTAGAACTTCTATTTTTTATGGGTCAAATTATGCTTATTGGAAGATGCGTATGAAGAGTGCATTTAAGACTATAGATGAGCGTGTTTATTTAGCGATAGAAAAAGGGTGGACACCACCAGTCACGAGAGAGGGTGAGGTGACATGTTTAAAACCCTGAGTTATGGACGAAAGCTGAACACAGACTTACACAATACAATTCCAAATGAATAAATGCTATATCCTCATCTGTCATCCAGGAAGAGTATAATCGTATTATGATGTGTGAGACGTTGAAAGAGGCTTGGTATGTCCTTACACTTACTCACGTGGTAATTAGCACTGTTAGGGCGTCTAAACTCCAAAACCTCACCACCTAATTTGAGACGATTAAGATGTTAGAGAGTGAGACGTTTGGTGATTTTTACGCTAGGTTGTCCCATATTGTCAACTCATCGTTTAACTTGGGAGAAAAAAATACCCGACAAATGAGTTATAAAGAAAATCTCAAGGTCGTTGCCTAGTAGATTTAATCCAAAGGTGACCGTGTTGAACCCCTTGGGTTTACATGACTCAAAGAAACTAGAAGATCTTGTAGGTGACCTACAAATTTAATGAGGTTGACATATTTACCTCCAAGAAAGTTTTGAATAATTAAAAGGGCGTCGTTTTGAAAGCCTAGAAGGAGGAAATAAAACTTTAGGAGGAGGATGAATCTAACACCGATTTCGAAGATGTAGCCTTATTGGCAAAGAAGTTCAAAAGGGTTTTAAGTTCCAAAAGCAATAGAAAGATGCCAAAAGACATGAGAAATTCGAGAACAATAAGACCGATGACGTCCTTAAGAATCAAAGTAAGAATGATAATAGGGATAACTCAGATAGGTGTTTTGGTTATGAGGGTTATTGCCATGGGATAACGGAGTGCCCTACTAGACTTAAGAAGGAGGGAAAGAAACTAATTGCATATAATGCCACCCTTAGTGATAGTGAACTGAAAGAGGCATAGGATACCCCATTGAGCATAACTACACCGCATTCGTGGTTTTTCATTCGAGCAAAGATGATAAATCTTCTCATGAAGATTCTCATGTGAATGACACTTCCAAGGCCATAGTTTGTGAGTCCCAAGTGAGTGAGAATTAAGAGAGTGGGGATGAAGATGTGGAGGAAAGTGAGTTGCAAGTTGCCTTTCGTGAATTGTATAAAAAATGGTGAAGGTGAAGAAGGCAAACTTGAAGTTGCCGTAGAAAATAATGATGCATTGATTGAGGATCTTAGGGCATGGGAGAGGACTCTTTGGGAGAAACAAGAGTATGTTGAGGGTGAGAGAGTCTTTACGGTTTGATGGAGGCTATGAAGAAGGAGATTCTAGAGTTTCAGGAGTCTAGGCGTTTTCTTAGATTAGTGAGCTTGAAGAGATAATGAGAGATTCGAGTAAGGTGGAGTTTGATTTGGAGACTAAGTCGGAAATGTTGGATAGGATTTTAGGCACCATCCAAATCAAGGATGATAGGTGTGGTATAGGCTTCGATAATATTATTTTTCCCATTTCCAAATACAATACCAATCGTGTGAAGAGGCAACTAGGAGTGTTAGAAGAGGTCCATATTTAGGTAACATTAATCAGCGTACTTACACTTGCACTCATTGCGATAGGAAGGCTCACCTTACGTGTTATTGTTATGACCTTAACAACTCCCCTAGGAAGTTTAAGAATAAAGTCGTTTTGGTTCCCAAAACCCCCATGCATCGTTACATACCTAGTTAGATTAGGAAATCGAACTTAAAGGCTTTAGGAATTAGACTTCATGACTCTCATTTTCTTGACACATAATACTGCTCATGATATTTCTTACGGATGATTCTGTTAGCATGTTTATCATATGCTAGTTTGCTTCATGATATATTCTTGCTAGTGTTATGACACGTTTATCTCTTTTTATTATATTTTTCTTTTATTTAAGTCTTATTTGAAAATATAAAAAGATTTTACTTTCATAAAAAAATTGAAAAATACAAAAAGATTTTGTTTTTTATCAAAAATATTTTTTGAAAAACACAAAAAGATTTTTGGTTTATTTTTGTGTCATGAGTTTACACTTGATATGGCATATTGGTGTGCTTGGACCCCCATCATTTCATATTTCCACGTGGATAGTACATTTGGTCATGTTTTGGATACAAAGATTGATCTGAATCGTTTGTTTAATAGGGTTGTTTCGAAGTTGACTTAAATTTAGATTTGACTACGTATATGCCATTGCACACATGTACGAGTTTATATAAATGTTTGACTTATCATGCATATTTGAGTTTGTTGAGATGTTTTCCTCTCAATTTTTCCATCTGCCCTCATAATAGACGTAAGAGGAGTTGTGCATGTAAGAACCGTTGCGTGTGAAGATTTATATTGCATACTTAAAAAATGATGAGTGTGCACGAGAAAAGTTTACAAGAGGCATGTGAACTCGTCATGAAAGACACTGTTAAAATGACCCCAAGAAAATATCAAGCCAATAAGAAGAAAAATATGCCAAAAATGGGGGCAATGGGAAATCTCTTATAAAAAGAAAATAAATCTTCAAAAGAAAGAATATAAAAAGAATTATCAATTATGAGGGAGTTTTAGTTGATGTTGATGCATATAACTAGACTAAGCCTAATTGATTGATCTCACAGATAAATAAATAAAAACAAATAAGAAAAATATATTTTTAAAGTGGTTCGACTCAATGGAATAGCCTAGTCCACTGTTATGTATTACTTGACTGCCTTGATTTGTTTTACGGTCCCCTATAATGAGGGTGTTACAATGTATTTATAGCCCAAGAGGGGTGTTGAGAGTTGTCATGTGAAAGGATGGAATGCCTTCATTTGTTAGACATTTACATAAATACATAGTGAGAATTAAATATAAGATTGTTGTCAATTAATTGGTAGTACTAATTGGATTTTCGGCTATTGATCGATATTCCTAGTTGGTTGGTATCCCATATTGGTTGGCTTGCCTTGTTGGTCTTTCTTCATTGTTGGTCGGTCTTCCTTATTGGTCTGGGATTTGTGCCATGTTGACTTGGAATTATGCCACATTGGATGACACGTGTTGGCTTATAATTGGTCCACATAAGCTGGTAAATTTTGGTACCAACAGAAGCCCTTAATGTTTCATATTTGGAGCTGATGCGAAAGTATGGAATAATGATATGACCAAAATTAATCCCCACACGTATGGGAATATTTCATCATCATTCTCTACATGTGACAGTGACAGATGTCTTCATCAGATTGGCTAGATCAACACACACATGCTCATTGCATGCTTGGGGGGTATATTACACCCCCAAGCACTATATATAGAGGTCATCCTCTTCCTTGGAAAGGGAATTGAAATTACAACCCTAGCTAAAACTCTGTCAATTTACATAGTAGAAAGAGAAAGCTTGAGAGATTGTACCCTTGGCCGTTAGTGCCTTATATCAGTGACCCTACTCACTCACTTGCAGAGTGGACGTCGGCCTAATTGGCTGAACCACTTAAACATTTGTGTTCATCCTCTTCTCCTCATCTCTATCTCTTATACTTGTATATACTTGATCTTCCATTGTTATCACTAATTTGAGCTTACGAACACCTTGAAGGGTGGTGATGTTTCTAGCATCATCATTTTGGCGCCGTCTGTGGTGAAATTTTTTTTATGGGGATAACATCTTAGTTGATGATCTCAGACCTTATGACATCATAATTTGGTGACAAGGTCTTAGGTAAGACATCATACTTGGATGACCTCAGACCTTAGACATCATTAATTTGGTGAAAAATTATTTAGGAGGATAACATCTTAGTTGATGATCTCATACCTTATGACATCATAATTTGGTTACAAGGTCTGAGGTAAGACATCATACTCGGATGACCTGAGACCTTAAACATCATTAACTTGGTGATCTCATATTTGAAACATCATTAACTTGGTGATCTCATATCTGAAACATCATTAAATTGGTTACATGAGATGTTAACATCATTAACTTGGTGGCCTCATATCTGAGACAAACATCATTAACTTGGTGATCTCATATATGAAACATCATTAACTTGGTGACATGAGAGTTAACATCATTAACTTGGTGGCCTCATATCTTAGACAAACATCATTAACTTGGTGATCTCATATCTGAAACATCATTAACTTGGTGATATGAGAGTTAACGTCATTAACTTGGTGGCCTCATATCTTAGACAAACATCATTAACTTGGTGGTCTCATATCTGAAACATCATTAACTTGGTGACATGAGAGTTAACATCATTAATTTGGTGGCCTCATATCAGAGACAAACATCATTAACTTGGTGATCTCTTATCTGAAACATCATTAACTTGGTGACATGAGAGTTAACATCATTAACTTGGTGGCCTCATATATTAGACAAACATCATTAACTTGGTAGTCTCATATGTGAAACATCATTAACTTGGTGATCTCATACTTTGAAAACCTTTGTCTTGGTAAGAGACAAACATCAGTGATATGCCCAAGTATACCCTTGTCCAAGATTGGGACCCCTCGGTCAAGGCTGACCTTGATAAATCATCAGACATAGAGATATTATGACTCGACCTAGGGGTCGACACAGGAAGTCTCAGCCTCCTTCATGACAGTACATCCGATGATCTCATTATTACTAACTATCCTATCAGAAGACCGACATATCATCTCGGCCTGGACCAACACAGCTTCATCTCGGCAAAGGACTAGCTTATTATCTTAGTCTCATCAGATAAAGGACCCCTCGACTAAGGCCGACCAGTAGCAGGACCATCAGTTCGTGCAAAGTACATAGAAGGATTTAAACATCAGAGGTCTTATGACCCAAGAACCCTCGACCTCGTCCCCCATATGAAAGAATGTCTTATCAATTTTTCGACCCAAATATACTTTATCCCTTAGCCTTCTATATACATTGAAGACTAAGGGCTAGGAGGTAATTGATATGACCAAAATGTACCCTTGTCTCTTAGGACGACGGGCATTAAATCTCACAAGAGCCTTACATATCCTCAGCAGGGTCGTCCAGATAAGGGTCGTCCTCAATAGGGTCAGCCATGACTTAATCCTCAGTAGGGTCGGCCTTAACAAGGTCGGCCTCAATAGGGTTGTCCATGGCTTAATCATTGGCAGGGTCATCCAGATAAGGGTCGGCCTCAAAAGGGTAAGCCTTAGTAGTGTCGGCCTCAATAGGGTCGGCCATGACTTAACCCTCAGCAGGGTTATCCAGTTAAGGGTTGGCCTCAGTAGGGTCGGCCTCAACAGGGTCGACCATGGATTAATCATTGGCAGGGTCATTCAGATAAGGGTTGGAACAGAATACGTTAGCCTCATCCTTAGCCTCATAACTCTCGTACAGTAGCTCAGCCTCGACCTCAGCCTCATAAATCATCACATTATGCCCCGACCTCGGCCTTCTCCAGCATTAATGTCATCTCAGCCACAACCGAGTTGATAAGAATCTTATGACAGCCATCAGCAAGGTCGTCTCTCACAAGGTCGGCCCCTCATACACCAACCTCGTCTCTTCATCGGCCGAGGTTAGCAGAGTCTTATAGTAATTGTCAACATCATCATCGGCCTCAACCGACATTACAACTACATCACACCTAACCTCGGCTAGCCCTCCTAGCCGAGGTGATCACGATTAGAGACAAGACACAGAAACTACAGCCGATTCCACCGACCTCATGCTCATCTAGGCCGAGGTTACATCTATCAAGAACATAGGGCCGAGCATTTACAAGAACATATAAGGCTGGGAATACGTGTACACAATCAGTTACAACAAATTAATCACCTCACGTAAGGGAATATTTCATCATCATTCTCTACATGTGACAGTGACAAATGTCTTCATCAGATTGGCTAAATCAACACATACATGCTCATTGCATGAATAGGGGGTGCATTACACAACCCACACACTATATATACTTGGGATAAGGATCCGAAATTAGCAACCCCAGCTAAAACTCTGTCCAAATATACAGTAGAGAGAGAAATCTTGAGAGATTGTATCTATGGCCATTAGAGCCCTCATACAGTGATATTAATCACATGCTTGCACAGTGGACGTAGGCCTGATTGGCTGAACCACTTATACCTAAGTGTTTGTCCTCTTTTCCTCACCTCCTTCCACTGTATACTCTTACTCTTATACTGTAATTGTTAACGTTGAATTGAGCTTACGAACACCTTGAAGGGTGGTGCTATTTCCAGTATCATCATTTTGGCGTTGTCTGTGGGAATGAGAACCTATCTCTTCCTCATTTTTTGCTTAACCTCACCGGAGACTCTGGTGGTGAACTAGGCCTCACCCCTTACGTGGAGCTGTTTCACCATTGGAAGAGGCCCTTTAAAGTATTAAGCTAATTTACTTCACAAGCTCTTTAGTTTTAACACATGGCACCGGAGTTACTACCACCTCCTCATCTACCTGGTGCTGGAGGGCCTAGTTCTAGCCATGCACCACCCCAGTTCGAAATGGCTGAGGTGGCGATAGCCTTGAAGTCCTTGGCAGCAACACATCAAACGATGAAGGAGCAATTTTTACAGCTCAATCAAAACATGATTAGACCACCTGGGGTCTCACCGGAGATGATTACTCCAGTGACCATTCAGCCTTATCCTGATGCCAAGGGACCACCCCAGGCACTGCGAAAAGACCAACCTACACCTCAGCGGAGGAGGGATGTTGCCGACCTTAGACGTTTGCGTCTAGGGAGGCAATGACACCCTTGCCCTGAGGATAGGTATGATGATTTGGAGGAAGAAGACGCTCCCAAAGATTGTTGGGAGCCATATGAGGTTTCAAATAACACGGTTCGTCCTATCCAGCAGAGCTGAGGTTGTGGAGGATGAAGAGGTAAAGAAGCCCAGCAAAGAGGGTCTGCGTTTTATCGATTAAGCAGAGGGTCGGCCTTTGAAAGGCTCGGCCCAATGAATGACCTACGACAGAGGTTGTCCAGGTCGAGAAGTGCATCTGGATCACAAAGGGAAGATGGTCAATGTCGGCCTCATCGAGGCCGACCCCCCATAAGACAAAGTAAGGACCAGGAAGAGGTCAATAGCCGACGTTATGCTGTAGTTATGGAACCCTTGGTCCACCCGTTGGAGGTGGCTGGGGACAACCTTAGTTAGGCTGATGTTGCAAGACCATGGAATGACTCCATCCAACGTCTTGAGGATAAGATAGGAGACCTCATCAAAAGTCGAGACCCATTGCAAAGAGATTTCTCAGAAGGCTCCCCATTCGTGGCCAGGATAGTAAGTTTTCCAACCCCTGCTAAGTTCAAACTGCCCATGGTGTCTCCCAAGTATGACAGTAGCACCAACCATGTACATCATATTGAGATATACCAGTCAACGATGGACATTTATTCAATACCGGATGAGATGAGGTGTCGCTCCTTCTCAAGGACTTTGACAAGAGCAACACACATTTGGTTCACTTCTCTTCTAAAGAATTCAATTGAGAACTTCAAGGGTTGGGCTGAACGATTCATTCACAATTTATGTTTTGGGGTAAGACCTCAAAATAAGACCACCCATCTGTTGTATGTCAAACAAGGCAAGAGCGAGAGCCTAAGAGACTACATCGCCAGATTCAACAAAGAGAAACTTGAGGTTGAATACTAGGAAGAGAATATTGCCATGACCGCCCTCATAGGAGATCTGAAGAAAGGGAAATTATTATGGAAACTTGCGGAAGACCCTCCCAAGTCCATGGCAGAGCTATTGGAAACTACGGGGAAGGTCATGAACGCTGAAGAGGCCAAGGCCGCAAAGTATGAGGATGAGAACGACGGTAGTAGCGGGAAGTTCCAAACAAAGAAGGACAAAAAAAAGAGGCCAACTGATGACAAGTTCGCACACTATACCCCTCTGACTGTGAGCTGTGAACACATCCTAAATGAGATCAAGAATGACCGATCACTGAGATGGCCAGAGAAACTGAAGACCACTACGCATAAAAGGAACAAGAACTTGTGGTGCGAGTTCCACCAAGACCATGGCCATGTTACAGACAAGTTCTTCGCCTTAAAGGATGAGATTGAGAAGATGCTGAAATCCGATAAGTTAAGGAAGTACATTGATGGAAAGGCTCCTAAGAGGGGAAGAGATGACCCAAAAAAGAATAGAAATGACAGATGTCGTGACGATACCCCAGCAGGAAGAGACGATGACTCGGATTGCGATGATAAAGATGATTCGGACCTTCCACCAAAAGATGACAACACCTCGGTGAAGAGGGTTGGTATGATCTCCTTTGGTGTTAACACCATATGCGGAGGACTTGCACTGGGTGGTTCTGAAGTGGCTGACCGAAAATCTCATGTGGCTGAGTCCAAATCAGTGGCCAAGCCAGAAGTGGTAAATCTGACGTCTTCCGAGACCAAGCAGAAGAGAAAGAATGTGGACATGGACAATCTCATAGTTGGGTTCTCCCGACTCGACTTCAAAGGCCTCCTAGCTCCACATGATGACCCTTTAGTAATCACAATAAGGGTGCATGGATGCGAGGTGTAGAGAATCCTTGTAGACGGAGGAAGTTTAGCAGATGTAATGTTCTGTCCCTGCTTCAAAAGCCTTGGCCTTAGCAGAGCTAGGCTGGTACCCTATCATCATCCGTTAATGGGATTCAGCAGTGAAAAGGTCCATCCATGGGGCATGTATGAGATGGACGTGTGAATGGGCGATGAGTGGCCTAAGAGGTTAACCCGGAAGATCAATTTTTTCGTTATGGACAAAAATGTCTTCTCGGCCTATAACCTCATCATAGGAAGAGTATCCCTTAAGGAGTTTGAGGCCGTGTCGTCGACGTTCCACCAGATGTTAAAATTCTCGACCCCCTATGGGGTAGGGGAAGTGCAGGGTGACCAGACCATAGCACAAGAATGTTACTTCAACTCGGCCTAGACCAACACAACCTCATCCCTCTAAAGGAATAGCTTATTATCTTAGTCTCATCAGAGAAAGGACCCCTCGGCTAAGGCCGACCAGTAGCGGGACCATCAGTTCCTGCTGAAAAATGTTACTAAAGCCGTTTATTAAAAATAAACTATTTAAGTACTCCGATCTGTTTTTTTCAGAAACTCTTTTCGTAAAAACCAAACTATTTGAACACAAGATGTGTTTAACAAATCAGTATGTACGAGATCTATTCAAGTTTTGAATAACAGGTTTATAAAGTAGTTTAAAAACTTAAATTCAGCACAACCAAGAATGAGAAGAGGAGATGTAGAAATATTATGTTCACGATGTTTTTTACATGGTAAAACCTCACCAATTGAGGAAACATCCACGACTCCCTCTACGGAGTAAAAAGAAAAATCAACTAAAACAAATATGTGAGTTACAAACTATATAACTAACATGCAAACAACTCAGACCTATATAAGTTTAGGAATGTACCCTCTGGTGTCCTTTAAACTTCTTTGTAGTTCTGATTGTAGATGTAGTTCTCTCAGTTTGTTAACTTCTGATTTGTTCCAGCACTTTACGTGGACTCTTTGTTCACAAGATCTTATTACCAACACTTTTCGTGTTGTAGGGTGAAAGTTTTGTGGAAGTGCTTTCTAACACATGCATGCACACACACACACACTTATTAAGTACAACAGTCCTAACAAATTACAGTAAAACTATATGCTCTGATCTTTTCTTTTTCTTTCTTCTTACAAAACTTTGCACCTTATTTGACCTTTAAATCATTCCCAGAATCCACGGATACCTTGCTAGGAAGACAGATAAGGTCTTAATCAATCTCAGCATTTAGAAAAACTTTTTGAGATTGAAAACCTCCAAGTGAGATTCCAAACTAGGTCAAAGGTTTAGTTTTACAAGAACTAGAAACAGAAAACATTTATTGTTGATTTCAAAGTAAGCAAACGTTTTATAGAAAATAATCAACAATATATTTCTCAAGATGATAAATAAAGAATGAAACTAAGTGTAATGTAACATGAATAACTCAGATCTGAAATTTCTATGAAATCATAAAGTAGATCTGAGTAAACGTTTAAGTTGAAAATAAGATCTAACGAACAAGAGGTTACAGCAACAAAAACAAACTAAACTCAAACTCTCAAACACACAAGAACACTCAGGGTATTGTTTTCGATATGAAGGTGTTTTGAAGAAGTGTCTGAGTTTGAATGGAAGAGGATTTGACGAACAGGGTTAGGGTTTCTAACTCTCTCTCTTCTCTCTGTTTTCTCTCTTCTCTCTCTTCTCTATCTACTCTCTTAATTTCTCAGAAAAATGAAAATGGAAAAAGTCTTCGAAGTCTGAGAATAGGGTCCCTTTTATAGAGTGAAGAGAAGGTTCGAGAGGCTGGCTCAAAACCAAGGGCAGGATTAAGTCAAGTCAAATTGACTTAGATCGAAGGGTTCTAATAAAGCGGTGCTTAAAAGATTTCTGATTGGTTTAAAAGGTTGTACTGGGATTCACCAAGACAACATGCAGATCGTCGATAGCTAATGATCCAAGGGCTAGGAACAAATGCGGTTTTAACTCAATAAAGAAACACAATTTCAGCCAATCAGATTAGGACAGGTGTTGGTCAATAACAGGATATGAAACGCGCGTCTAAAACTAATTAAAACCAAACCCTCAAGTTTACTCCGCTTTCAGATTCTACCCAAGGTAACATAAGGCTAATATAACCAACAAATTATATTTACAAATTGACCACAAAAACTTTTAAAACAAGTTTTAATTAAGAAAACCTTATTTTAAAAATGTTTAAAAAATCCCAAAAAAATTATTAAAATTCCAATTTAGGGATTTAAACACACTCAACATATGTACACATATTATTATGCAGTATGATATGAAATAAATGAATTCTACTGTGTGTGAGTGTTGGCAATTTGTTCTTGATCACTACAAGATAGGGAGATGAAGTAGCAAACCAACTTCTGAGGTTCTTTGGATTCTAGGGAGGACACAATTTTGTCACAATTTCCAAACTAGATGAGCACTTATATAATATAGACTCAAGTGAGTCAAAAGTATAAGGGATTCAATCTCCCCCTTTGGAAATATGAGACAAAATCTCCTTTGAGTCATCTAGGACTCGTAGGGCAACAAGAAAATAAGAAAAACTTATTTCTATCAAAATTCTATCTACCCAATTCCTAGAAATCAAAAAGTACATAACTCAACTAAGTACATTTGAATACCCTATTACAACTATTGAGAGTAACTGTACAATAAGAACCTGCAATAAATCACTAAGATCAAGATGTTTAGCATATGTAAGAATTGAATAGGCTCAAATTTTTCCCCCATTTTGTCTCAAATGAACAAAGGGAAAAAACTTGGATAAACAGAAAAATGATTAGTCAGCATAAACCATACCAATAGATTTTCGTAATGAAATGAATCTATTATAATCTAGAGGTTTGGTAAATATATCTGCGAGTTGTAGATCAGTAGGAAGACAATTGATTTCTAATTCCTTAGATTCAACCAATTCGCGTATAAAATGATGTCTTATTTTAATATGCTTTGTTCGCATTAATCGCACTTTGATTATCACAATAGAGATGCAATTGGTTTTCTTGAATACCATAATCACTTAGCATTTGTTTAAGCCACATTAATTGAGCACAACAGCTGCCAGCGGCTATGTATTCAGATTTAGCTGTCGAGAGTGATGTGCAATTTTGTTTTTTACTACTACATCCTACCAAGTTATTACCAATATAATAACATGCTCCCGATGTGCTCTTACTATCATCAGTACACCCAGCCCAGTCAGCATCAGTGTACCCAATTATAGTGCTTGGTGTGTCATTAGTGTACCAAAGTCCTAAATTTAGAGTGCCTTTTACATATTTAATGATATGTTTAACAACATTCAAGTGGCTCTATTTAGGGTTACTTTGATATCGAGCACATACACACACAGCATACATAATATCAGGACGCGAGGCAGTAAGATATAGTAAGGTGCCTATCATACTACGATTCAAAGTAGGATCTACAGATTTTCCATTTTCATCTTTAAAAAGTTTTAGCGTAGTACTCATGGGCGTTGTAACATCTTTAGCACTCTCAAGGCCAAATTTCTTTACTATCTCTAAAGAGTACTTGGATTGCGATACAAATAATCCATCTGAATTTTGTTTGACTTGAAGTCCTAAGAAGAATTGTAGCTCCCCCATAAGGGACATTTGAAATTACTTATGCATATTTTTAGAGAAGGATTTGACTTCTGAGGGAGAAGTTGATCCAAATATAATATCGTCAACAAAAACTTGAGCAATAGTGATGTGTTTGTCAAACTGTTTGACAAAAAGGGTTTGGTCATTTCCTCCTCTTTTAAAACCTTTATCTAAAAGAAAACTGTAAAGACGCTCATACCAAGCTCGAGGATCTTGTTTAAGGCCATACAAAGCCTTTTTCAGACGAAATACATGATTTGGATGTTTAGGGTCAATGAACCCTTTAGGTTGTTCTACATAGGTTTCTTCAGCCAGTATACCATTAAGGAACGCAGATTTGACATCCATTTGGTACAGTGTAAAGTGCATGTGGCAAGCTATAGCAAAAAGCAGACGGACAGATTCTAAACGAGTAACAGGAGCAAAAGTCTCGTTAAAATCTATTCCTTCTATTTGAGAGTATCCTTGAGCAACTAATCTATCTTTATTTCTAATTATTATCCCATTTTCACCAGTCTTATTTTTGAAAATCCAACGTGTGCCAACAACCTTTTTGTGATCAGGACGTGGAACAAGATACCAAACATCATGAATGAAAAATTGTAAAAGTTCTTCCTGCATAGCATAAATCCAGTGAGATTCATTCAATGCCTCATTTACATTCTTTGGTTCCACAAGGGAAACAAAACATGCATAATGTGCATAGTTTCTGAGTTGGGATCTTGTACGCACTGGCTCACTAGGGTTACCAACTACGTTATTTATGGGATGATCTTTAGAAACCCGGTTAGGTACCTCAGGGGTCTCAATAGGTAATGAATTATCCATTGCAGAGGAGTCACTTTCTAAAATAGTTGTAGACTCTTCCTCAATAGTAAATTCACCAGTCTTGATTTCTACAGTAGTGTCACTAACAATTACATTTATGGATTCCATCAAGGTTTTAGTTCGAAGATTATACACTCGATAAGCCCTATTGTTAGGCGAATATCCTAAAAATATGGCTTTATCTCCTCGTCTCTCAAATTTGGATAAGTGTTCCCTATCTTTGCATACATAACAAGTACTGCCAAAGGTTCTAAGATATTTGAGATTAGGCTTTTTATTGTACCAAAGTTCATAAGGGGTTTGTTTGGAATTCTTTCTAAGATAGACCATATTTATAATGTGACAAGCAGTTCGAATAGACTCTACCCAAAAATATTTAGGTAAATTCTTAGCATGTAACATAAGACATGCCATCTCTTGAAGGGTACGATTCTTTCTCTCCGCAATACCATTCTATTGAGGGGTCTTAGGAGCACTGAACTCGTGTTTATAACCATTATAGTCACAGTATTCTATAATAGCAGTGTCTTTGAATTCACCACCTATATCACTACGAATTCTATTCACTTGAGTATCCTTCTCATTTTCAATCCTAAGAAGAATTTTAAGGAAGGTTTGAAATGTTTCAGACTTTTGTTTTAAGAAGGCTATACCCAAGTAAATCTAGTGAAGTCATCAACTATAACTAGGATGTAACTGTGTCCACAAAGACTAACAGTTTAGGAGGGACCCATTAGATCCATATGGATGAGTTCTAAGGGATTAGAGGTAAGAATGTCTTTAACTTTCTTATGAGGTGCCTTAACAATTTTACCTTCCTGACAGGAACCACAAATAAGATTGGGTATGAGTTTGATTTTAGGAACTCCTCTAACTATTTCCTGAGAAGTCAGTCTACTAAGATTATCATAATTTATATGACCCATTCTGTTATGCCATATCTCATTGTCATCCATTCTGGCAACATTACAGATTTCAGAATTGTTCATGACAGTGTAGCAATTGTCAGGAATTCTGAATCTAGTAATTATGCATTCACCTTTTTCATTTAAAATTTTGCAATTGTTCTTTGAAAAGGTAACAGTATGATCTGAGTCAGAAAATTGCGATATGCTAAGTAGATTTGCCTTAAGACCTTTGACTAGAAGAACATCTTGAAGAATAGGAAGCCCATATTCTTGGAGAGTTCCTTTGCCTATGATTTGAGATGAAAATCCATCACCAAAAATTACTTTACCACCAGCAAAGCTGGTTTTGTTTAAAAGTTTAGTTTCATCACCAGTCATATGCTTAGAACATCCAGAGTCTAAATACAAACCAGATGATGTGTGTTCAACTTTTAAAGCAGTAACAACAACATTACACTTCATCTGAGGTAATTAATCATCTTTTCTAACCCAAATTTCCTTAGTTTTCATCTTGCGCTTATTAGCTCTCAATTGATAAAATTTGCGAGCTTTGGATTTTTGCTGAAAAACGTTTTGCGCATAATTTTGAGTTTTGTGAAAGACTTGAGCATTTGTTTTAGGAAAGTTCTTAGGATTCCTTCTAGGAAATGTTCTTTTAGGTTTGGTCTTTCTCTTTCTATAATTAGAGTTTCTATCTGGCTGTCTAGGAAGTATATAATTGTTGCGTCTCCTCCTAGAATAGTTAGAGTTCTGATAGATATGAGGATTATAGATAGGTTTAACTAGTCTCCTAGCATAGCAACTATCAAAAGAGTGACCATATATGTCACAGTAGGAGCAATAAAGATTGCTCAAAATAGGGGTCTCCTCAGGAAAGTCTCTAAATAAAGGTTTTGAAGAGTTTTGAGGCTGAGCTCTATTCCTAGATATAACAGTCTTGTATGAAGACTCATTCTTCCTAATAGAAGGGCAGACGTATTTAGCCTTAGGTGAACTTTCATGTTTAGAGCAACTTGATTCCCCAATGTTAAAATTTTGAATCAAACTCAGTTTTTATAGAATGAATGTCTGGGCATGTTTCAATAGGTCTTTTGCCTCCTGACACAAACTTGATAGTTTCAAAAGATTTTTTTGTGTTTTCAAATTGGGGCAAAACCCTATTCCAGTTCGATCATCAGAATTGGTTTTTGATTCAGCAACAAATTCATCAAAACATTTTGAATTATTTTCAAATTTTGTAAATTTTTTGAAAACAGCTGCTGTCTTTTCTTTAGTTTGCTCCAATTCTAACAATGTCCCTTTGTATTTTTTCTCCAGAGTTTCATTTGTTTCTTTTAAATTTTTGAGTTTTTCATCAAACATTTTGATTTCGCTTTTATGAGTCAAACATTGGGTAGTATACACTTCAGCATTTAGTTTAACCATTAGGCTTAGATCTTCTAACTTCTTAGTGAGATCTTTCACAATAGTTTCTAGTTTAGTGCTTTTCTTGAGAGTTTTAGCATAAAGTGTGTGAATGTCACGGAGGTCTTCATTTTTCGAGTCACTAAGTGTGGTGTGTGGAGTGACCCCTAAAGATTCATTTGTTAAACTCACACACCCATTGAGATCCTCATTATCGTTATCCCTTTGACTCACACACCCCTAAGTAGAACATGCAACATTCTCAGTAATCAAAGCATCTAAACCAGTATAAACATGATTCTCAATAGCAGAAGTAGAGATACTAGAAACATTTTCATACACAGGCATAGGCACATCATCATTATATATGATCTTGACAAAGAAAGACATGCAAGGATCAAAAACATCAGATGACTCAGGTTCCTCCTTTTCAGAGTCACTTGAATCATCCCATGTTTTGCAAATGTTGGCTCTAGTGTTTTTGTTTTGAGTGTTCAAGTTAACTCTACAGTCTTGTACAATGTGCCCCAGTTTACCACATCTATAGCATTCAGTCTTCTTAAGGTCTCTATTAGGTCTAATATGAGAGTCCTCGTGATTTTTGTCATGGTTTTTCTCATGAGGCCTGTGATTAGAGGAAGTTGGATAATTTGAATTGCCTTGTTTATTTTCCACTTTGTTTCTAAACTTAATAATTTTCTTAAACTGTTTAGTAATTAAGGCAATCTGATTGTCCAAACTCTCTATATTTCATTCCTCATCAGAATCATAACTGGGGAATATAAGTTCAGGCTTAGTTAACTTAGAAGAGAAGCTAAGATTGGAACTAGTCTGTTTCCTATGGGTTTGTGTCAATTGTTTCTTAAATTCTATTTCCATTTCCACAGTTCTTAGTTTACTACTGAGTAATTCAGGAGTGAGATTTTGATCACACATTTCCTCAATAGCATATCTTTTGTTATCAAATTTCTGTGGTAATGATCTTAGAATTTTAGATACAATTTCATGTCTATCGTAAGTCACCCCATTGGCATGCAGTTTGGTCACAATATCTGTCAGGTTTATATAGAAGTCATCAAATGACTCAGTCTCGGACATAATTAAGAAGTTATACTGCTGAATAAGCATTTGGGTTTTAGCAGCCTTAACTCTAGTGTCTCCTTCATGAGCAGTGACCAAGGTGTCCCAAGCTTCCTTAGAAGTGGTACAGGATGAGATTCGTTTGAGCTAATGTTCATTTATAGACATAAATATGCCATTCTTTCCTTTATTATTATTTCGAGAAACTAGTTTCTCTTCTTGAGTGAACTCACTTAAAGCTTTCTTAACCCTCTCATTACTTCCTTCGTTGGCTGGTTTAGTAGGAAAAGTGTAACCATTTTCAACAATGCCCCAGACATCATCTCCTAGAGTTCCTTGAATGAAAGCAATCATCCTTACTTTCCAGTAAGCAAAATTGGTTCCATCAAAGATTGGAGGTCTGGTCAAGTTACCAAATCTTTCATTTTTCTCGTCCATAATTGATTTTCAGAAAACAATTTCAGAAACACAGGATCTATTTTGAAAGCAGTTTACAAAGATCTGTTTTTTTAATAAACTCTTTTCGTAAAAACCAAACTATTTGAACACAAGATGTGTTTAACAAATCAGTATGTACGAGATCTATTCAAGTTTTTAATAACAGGTTTATAAAGTAGTTTAAAAACTTAAAATCAGCACAACCAAGAATGAGATAAGGAGATGTAGAAAGATTATGTTCTCGATTTTTTTACGTGGTCAAACCTCACCAATTGAGGAAACATCCACGACTCCCTCTACGGAGTAAAACGAAAAATCCACTAAAACAAATATGTGAGTTACAAACTATATAACTAACATGCAAATAACTCAGACCTATATAAGTTTAGAAATGTACCCTCTGGTGTCCTTTAAACTTCTTTGCAGTTCCGATTGTAGATGTAGTTCTCTCAGTTTGTTAACTTCTGATTTGTTCCAACACTTTACGTCGACTCTTTGTTCACAAGATCTTATTACCAACACTTTTCGTGTTGTAGGGTGAAAGTGTTTGTGGAAGTGCTTTCTAACACATGCATGCACACACACACACACACACTTATTAAGTACAAACAGTCCTAACAAATTACAGTAACACTATATGCTCTGATCTTTTCTTTTTCTTTCTTATTACAAAACTTTGCACCTTATTTGACCTTTAAATCATTCCCAGAATCCACGGATACCTTGCTAGGAATACAGACAAGTTCTTAATCAATCTCAGCATTTAGAAAAACTTTTCGAGATTGAAAACCTCCAAGTGAGATTCCAAGCTAGGTCAAAGGTTTAGTTTTACAAGAACTAGAAACAGAAAACATTTATTGTTGATTTCAAAGTAAGCAAACGTTTTATAGAAAATAATCAACAATATATTTCTCAAGATGAGAAATAAAGAATGAAACTAAGTGTAATGTAACATGAATAACTCAGATCTGAAATTTCTATGAAATCATAAAGTAAATCTGAGTAAACGTTTAAGTTGAAAATAAGATCTAACGAACAAGAGGTTACAGCAACAAAAACAAACTAAACTCAAACTCTCAAACACACAAGAACACTCAGGGTATTGTTTTCGATATGAAGGTGTTTTCAAGAAGTGTTTGAGTTTGGATGGAAGAGGATTTGACGAACAGGGTTAGGGTTTCTAATTCTCTCTCTTCTCTCTGTTTTCTCTCTTCTCTCTTTTCTCTATCTACTCTCTTTATTTCTCAGAAAAATGAAAATGGCAAAAGTCTTCGAAGTCTGAGAATAGGGTCCCTTTTATAGGGTGAAGAGAAGGTTCGAGAGGCTGGCTCAAAACCAAGGGCCAGGATTAAGTCAAGTCAAATTGACTTAGATCGAAGGGTTCTAATAAAGCGGTACTTAAACGATTTTTGATTGGTTTAAAAGGTTGTACTGGGATTCACCAAGACAACATGAAGATCGTCGATAGCTAATGATCCAAGGGCTAGGAACAAACGCGGTTTTAACTCAGTAAAGAAACACAATTTCAGCCAATCAGATTAGGACAGGTGTTGGTCAATAATAGGATATGAAATGCGTGTCTAAAACTAATTAAAACCACACCCTCAAGTTTACTCCGCTTTCGGATTCTACCCAAGGTAACATAAGGCTAATATAACCAACAAATTATATTTACAAATTGACGACAAAAACTTTTAAAACAAGTTTTAATTAAGAAATCCTTATTTTAAAAATGTTTAAAAAATCCCAAAAAAATTATTAAAATTCCAATTTAGGGATTTAAACACACTCAACATATGTACACACATTATTATGCAGTATGATATGCAATAAATGAATTCTACTGTGTGTGAGTGTTGGCAATTTGTTCTTGATCACTACAACATAGAGAGATGAAGTAGCAAACCAACTTCTGAGGTTCTTTGGATTGTAGGGAGGACACAATTTTGTCACAATTTCCAAACTATATGAGCACTTATACAATATAGACTCAAGTGAGTCAAAAGTATAAGGGCTTCACGTGCAAAGTACATAGAAGGATTTAAGAATCAGAGGTCTTATGACCCAAGCACCGTCGACTTCGTTCCCCATATGAAAGAACGTCTCATCAACTTCTCGGCCAAAATATACTTTATGCCTTAGCCTTATATCTACATTGAAGACTAAGGGCTAGGGGTAATTGATATGACCAAAATATACCCTCGTCTCTTAGGACGATGGGCATCACATATCATAAGAGCCTCACATATCCTCAGCAGGGTCGTTCAGATAAGGAACGACCTCAATAGGGTCGGCCATGACTTAATCCTCAGTAGGGTCAGCCTCAACAGGGTCGTCCACAGCTTAATCCTCGGTAGGGTCATCCAAATAAAGGTTGGCCTCAGTAAGGTCGGCCTCAATAGGGTCAGCCTTAGTAGGGTCGGCCTCAATAGGGTCGGCCAAGACTTAACCCTCATGAGGGTTATCCAGATAAGGGTCGACCTCAGTAGGTTCGGCCTCAATAAGGTCGGCCTCAACAGGGTCGTCCATGGCTTAATCATTGGCAGGGTCATCCAGATAAGGGTCGATCTCAGCAGGGTTATCCAGATAAGGGTCGGCCTCAGTAGGGTCGACCTCAATAGGGTCGGCCATGGCTTTATCATTAGCAAGGTCCTCCAGATAAGGGTCGAAACAAAAGACGTTGGCCTCAGCCTCAGCCTTAGCCTCAAAACTCTCATACAGTAGCTCAGCCTCGACCTCAGCCTCATAGATCATCACATTGTGCCCCAACCTCGGCCTTCTCTAGCATCAATGCCATCTCAGCCACATCCGAGTTGACAAGAAGCTTATGACAACCATCAGCAAGGTCGTCTCTCATAAGGTCGGCCCTTCATACACCAACCTCGTCTCTTCATCGGCCGAGGTTAGCAGAGTCTCATAGTAATTGCCAACGTCATCATTGGCCTCAACCGACATTACAACTACCTCACACCTAACCTTGGCTATCCATCCTGGCCGATGGCATCATGATTAGAGATAAGAAATAGAAACTACAGTTGATTCCACCGACCTCATACTCATCCAGGCCGAGGTTACATCGATTAAGAACATAGGGCCATACATTTATAAGCACATGTAAGGCTGGGAACACGTGTACACAATCAGTTATAACAAATTAATCCCCTCACGTAGGGGAGTATTTCACTATCATTCTCTACATGTGACAGTGACAGATGTCTTCATCAGATTGGCTAAATCAATACACACATGCTCATTGCATGCATAGGGGGTGCATTACACCCCCCACACACTATATATACTTTCCTTCTCCTACCTAGATAAGGATCCGAAATTAGCAACCCTAGCTAAAACTCTGTCCAAATATACAGTAGAGAGAGAAAGCTTGAGAGATTATATCTATGGCCATTAGATCCCTCATACAGTGATATTAATCACACGCTTGCAAAGTGGACGTAGGCCTGATTGGCTGAACCACTTATACCTAAGTGTTTTCCCTCTTTTCCTCACCTCCTTTTACTATATACTCCTACTCTTATACTGCAATTTTTAACGCTAAATTGAGCTTATGAACACCTTCAAGGGTGGTGTTTTTTCCAGCATCATCAAATAATATGCTTCGGGCTACTGGGTCGGTTGCAGACCTTTCAGACTTGTGAATTTTATCTAGTTATTTGATAATTTTGAGCGTGAATGACAGTTTTATAAATATTTTAAATTTTAACGAACGTTTCTTGGGTATCTTCGTCTTTTCTCATGCTAGCCGTCTTAAACTCAATCGTCGTTCACTTTAATCATTACTTTTCCCAGTTTACGAGGTGACTTATAAAAAGAGTAGTAAAACTTCGATCATTTTCTATCTTTTATTTTTTATTCTGCTGATGTGTTCTTTGAACTTTCGTGCGAACATTTTATTTTATGTCTTCAGTTCTTGTTGAATCTTTAAACCCTTGTAAGAACTTTTCTTCTCTTCATCTTTGCTTCTTCATCATGGTTTATTCTATTGAGTCGCTTGATAAGTTCAGGATTAGCTTTAACATTCCATCTTGGATTGTACTGGAACATCTCATTTTCCTTCTGATTTTTTCTCTCTTGTTGAAGGCCATTAGTTCCCTTCCATCTTTATTGTTGAGTGTGGGTTCACATTTCCTCCAAATCCCCTGTGTCTGTAGTTTTGTCAATATTTTGACGTTATTCCTGCAAGAGTAAGTCCTAACACAGGGAAATTATTAAATGGAGTATATAAGTTAAATCAAATCCATGGAAACTATCAAGGGACTCCAGAAATAATATTTTAATATAAATGGGTAACTAGTGATACCACTTATTATTTGAAAACTAAGGCAGTTAGTAAAGCTCTAGTGGTTAACCTCCCTAATTCTAATAGGTATTATTTTGATCACGAGGTGGTTGTAAAAAATTGGCAACATGCCCCCTTAGTTGGAGGTGCTAACTATCAAGGACCTAAATGTCCTCTCATTGGCAACGAGATAGGTTGTTCTGTGTTTTAGTAATTTTTCCCTATTTATATTTGATAAAATATCATACTGACTGTTGCTTTGTAAATTTGATTGCAGTTGACCAGAAAAGAAAATCCCCCAAAAGAGAGTGAAGTAAATTTAAAGGAATTGAAGTTTATCTGGGGACTTCACAAGATGGTTGTTGAGGAGCACGTTAGGTGTGCTTCTTATTTGCTGCAGTACAAAAATATCGTTTCTTCCTTTATTGCCAGACCTGCAACTTCTCCTTTTATGGTGATTGATCTTAATCGGGAAGTTTCTATTAATTTAGATGCCCCTCTTTCTGATATCATGAACAAGAGAAATTTTCTTGAACTTCTTAGTGGTCGCACTTTTGGTTCCCAAAAACCTGCTAAAGGGGCCAAGAAGAAAACAGGGGATGTCATAAAAGACCCCCAGTCCGTAAAGACCCAGCCCCCAAAGACCCGGCTCCCAAAGATGTTGAACTTACTTTGAGGAGACTTAGGAGAGGGCTTGTAGAGAAGCAGGTCGACCAGGTGACCGATCAACAGGCCTTCATTGAATTACCTTCTTCTGATGTTGGTCCTCCAGCTATTATTACTCCTGATTTGTCTAGGAAGTTGATCAAGTCTGGTACTCTTCCAGACCATAGAGGAGTGGATTCTCTACTGCCTCGAGTAAAGGTTTTTGAATTGGTTGCTCAGAGCCTTACGTTAGTAAGTGATCTCCATCTTCTTGGTTATGTTGTCTTTTATATTTCTCATATACTAACTTGATATTTTTCTCTTACAGTTCTTGGTGCATTTCAATAATATGATGGAGAAGGATGATGTAATTCGGTATTCTTCTTTAAATGATGTAGAGGAGGCTTTGGTTGGCCTGAAGAAGTCTTTGCTCGATTCTCAGCAAGCTTTGGATACTGAGAAGAGTACTTGGGCGGATAAACTGAAGACAGCTGAAACTTCTCGATAGACGTCTGATGAAAATGCCCTTGAAGTTGAGCGCAGGGCTAAGGAAGCTGAGCACAAGGGAAAGGAAGTTGAGCGCAAGGCAGAAGAAGTTGAGCGTAGGGCAGAGGAAGCTAACCGTAGGTCTAAGACTATTGAAGAGCTTGTGTCCTATGAAAGATCTAAGAGAAAGTTTATTGTAAAGGCATCCTTCAGTGCTGGCTGGGACAAGGGATGGAACAAAGCCATTTCTACTACCTCTGCTCAAATTGAGTATGAAAAACAAAAATGTTTCAGAGATGGTTGGGTTACTGACTGTAAGGACATTTTTCACATGTCCGAAATGTTTCATTTATTTATGTCGTACGCCGCTACATTTGGCACGTCTCCTCACGATCTCACATGACGGCCTCTATCCGAATTCCGGGAATCAAGCATGCATTATCTCCACTAATATGTCCCACATCTGCCTCAATGACTTCACGTTCCAAGATTTTAGGGACTTAATGCAAGTGGTACGCAAGGGAAGTCAAAACAGTGAAAAAAAGGCACAATAGGAGAGTTCAAGGGTACTTTCGTAATTTCACATCCATAGTTCGGAGGTCTGGTCAACTAGAAAGTTGAAGAGCTCGCCGCAACGAAGATACAGGAAAAACGACACCTCAATCCGAGCTACGGTGAAGGAGTTATGACCTTTTGAAGATAGAGAAAATTCCTTAAAGAATGCTGTTTTTTTTTGTACGCTGGATAGAATTTTAGAGTTTTAAGAACGTGGGACTCTTCATATTTTTTCCTATAAATACCAACTTCGGGGGAGTTGTTTTGCAAGACTTTAGGAGACGAATTTGAGAGTCCAAATACATCTAGTCTTCATATTTTTGAGTTCCCAAACTCATGGTTTGATTCACATATCATTGCCATATCTTTGTGAATCCTTTTGCAACCCAAGAACACAACTTTGGTTTGTTCAACCCTTGTGGAGGAGACCTTTCTTCTTCTTCATTGCAGCCCTACTGGAAAGGGATAATTCCAGCCGCGACTAGAGAATCCGATACCCGAGGGTAATTCTTAGTCAACTTGTATTTTCATTGTAATCCGATTGTAAGCCGTTTTCTTACAAATTATAGTGAAAATAAATGGTTTTGCCCCTGAGGGGGATTTTTCCTTAATTGCATGTGTTTGAATGTTCTTGTGTAGATTATCTATTTATTCAATCACATACTGCTGCATGTTTAGGGTTTGTTTGTGTTAAAAGGGTTTTATATATAATTTGATCATTTGAACGCGAGCACACACGTTCTCAAATTGGTATCAGAGCAGGTTACGCTAATCTATCGCGTATTCCTTTTTTTTCCGCAAAATTTTTCTAAGATATCAATTTTCTGAAAAAATTGATTTTTGAAAAAGTGCGTGTTCAAATGGAGAAGTCATATTATAAAATGCCTATTTTTGACGGGACAAATTATGCTTATTGGAAAGCCCGTATGAGGTCGGCTTTAAAAGCCATTGATGAACGTGTCTGGATTTTGGTTGAACGAGGGTGGACTCCTCCCACCGTAACTGTTGATAATGTGACCAACTTGAAACCTGACATTTCTTGGTCTGATGAAGAAATTAAATGGTCATCTTTTAATTCTAAGGGTCTAAGTGCTATTTCTTGGTCTGTCACACCTGATGAGTTCAAACGCATAATGACGTGTACCACGTCAAAAGAGGCATGGGATGTTTTACAACTCACCCATGAAGGAACTAATGCTGTGAAAGAGTCTAAGTTACAAAACTTGACAACTCAATTTGAAACAATCACCATGCATGATTCTGAATGCTTTGATGAATTTTATGCTAGACTTTCTGACATTGTGAATACTAGTTTTAATCTTGGTGAACAAATTCCGAATGCTAGAGTTGTTAAAAAGATTCTTCGTTCTTTACCTAAGCGTTTTATCCCTAAAGTCACTGTGCTAAATTCTATGGGTAATTTAAATACGCTAAAATTGGAAGAACTTGTAGGAGATTTGCAAACTTATGAAATTGATATGTTCCCTAAAAATGCTAAATCTAAAGATAAGGGAATTGCTCTTAAAGCCCAAGAGAGAAGGAGTGAGGGGTCAGCTAGAAAGAGGGTAGAGTCATCTAGAAAGAGAGAGACTGACATGTCAGATTCTGAGTGCGATTTGACTTAGATGATTTGGCTCTTTTCGCAAAAAATTTCAAGAGGATTCTCAAATTTAAGAAAAATGGCAATTTTAAAGATAAAAAGAAATTTGAGAAAAATAAGTTTGAAAAGAAAAATGAAAAAGTTTCCAAAAATCCTTCTCTGAAAGAAAGTGAGAGATGTTTTGAGTGTGATGGTAGGGGTCATAGAGCTTTTGAGTGTGCCAATCGTCTGAATAGAGAGAAAGAGAAAGTTGTCCTTAATGCTACCCTTAGTGACGACAGTGAGGTCGAGACGGTGGATTCTGGAGATGAGTCACCGCATGAGTGTAACTTCACCGCATTCATGGCCAGCCAAGTGAGCACTCCTAGTTCTCCTCACGACGATGAGGATGATGCTTCACAGGGACACCTCGACAGTGAGATCGATGTGAGTGAGGGGGAGGATGACACAAGTGAGAGCGAGAGTGATATACAACGCGCCTACGCTGAGTTATATTCTGAGTCTTTTAAAACTAAAAAGCGTAACAAAGCGTTAGTTCTTAAGATCACTTGCCTAGAGGAAGATTTAAAGAAAGCGAGAGAAAGAGAGTTCTCCACCTGCACCGCCCTGAGAGAGAGAGAGTCTACATGTGTCGAGAATGAGAATTTGTTTAGAGAGGGAGAGAGTACTCTAGAGAAATAGAGAGGGGACTTGATCAAGCAAGTGGCTAGTCTTACGAGTCAGCTCCATTCCTCCGTGGAGACTCGGAAGAAACTTGAAGCCCTTGTTGCCCAGCTGACTCATGATCTTGAGAAAGCACGGGAAGTCAAGGTACAAATTGAGGACAGATCTGGGAAGATGGGAAAGATGCTCCTCGGCCCCGCTTTAGGTTTTGGTGATCGTCAAGGAATTGGATATGATGGTGCCTCCATGTCCCAAATTGCACCTGGACCAGTTCCTGAGTTTACTACAACTCCTTATGGTCACCGTAAAAAACCTCGAAGGAGAGTTCGACCAAGAAAAGCAAACCAAGGTCCGCCTTTGACAGTGCTCTTTTGTACTTATTGCAAAAGAAAAGGCCACCTTAGGGAAACTTGCTATAGCATGGGTCGGACACGACGTACTACTGCTCCACCACGTCATACTGATGAGTTTTCTAGTCTGAGAGAGCGATTTGATTCTTAGCTGCCACGACTCAGAGTTTAATGGAAGAATTCCGACGGATGTCTTTGCCGTTAGTGAATGCTTCTTACATTCCAGCTAAAACCAACAAAGGCAAACAAAAGGTCATCTCTGCTTGGGTGCCTAAGAAAGATAAAAAGGCCTTTGTTGTTCATGTTGCTCTCAAAGCACATAATACCTCACAGTGGTATTTTGATAGTGGGTGCTCCAGACACATGACAGGTGATGCCTCATTTTTTACTACTCTTGAGGATTATCAAGATGGCAGAGTCACCTTTGGAGATGGGAGTAAGTCTAGCATTATAGGACGAGGTACCATTGAGTTACCTGGTTTTCCTAAGCTAGAAAATGTTTTGTACGTCAAAGGTTTGAAAGCAAACCTTCTCAGCATTAGCCAGCTGTGCGACACTAACTTTGCAGTAAAGTTTGACCGGGACGCGTGTAAAGTCTACAATCAAGCCGGTAAACTTTTGATGCAAGGGGTGAGGACCGAGGATAATTGCTATGGGACTGAGCCCACATCCTCACTTGTCTGCAGCAGCCCCACAATCACTCCTATGGATCTGTGGCACCAACGTCTAGGTCACGTGAACATTAGAGATCTCAATCGTTTATCTAAAAAGGACCTAGTACGTGGCTTACCATCTCTTGGAAAGTCAACTTCGACCGTTTGTGGACCTTGTCAGTTGGGAAAACAAATTCGTAGTCCTCATAGGAAGTTACATTCCATTACCACCTCTCGTGTTCTGGAGTTGATTCACATGGATCTTATGGGTCCCACTCGTACTGAGAGTCTAGGTGGTAAGAGGTACATCCTCGTGATGGTAGATGATTTCTCCAGATACTCCATTGTAGGTTTTCTGAGAGAGAAATCCGATGCTGTAGATTTCTTAACGACCAAGTGCCGTGTCCTGCAAAATCAACACGGTGTCACTATTAACAGAATACATAGTGACAACGGCACTGAATTCAAGGAAGCAAAGGTTGATTTGTACTGTGATAGCCTTGGGATCAAACATGAGTTTTCTGCTGTGAGAACTCCTCAGCAAAATGGGATTGTTGAGAGAAAGAGTAGAACGATCCAAGAAATGGCTAGATCTATGCTTCTAGGTCGTAAAGTTTCTAGGAGATTTTGGGCAGAGGCAGTGTTTACTGCATGCCACACGGTGAATAGGGTGTATATGCGTCCACACACACTTCACACTCCTTATGAGTTGTGGACTGGCAAGAAGCCCAACCTGGCATATTTCCGTGTCTTTGGGAGTAAATGCTACATCCTACGGGATAAAGAGCAATTAGGAAAGTTTGACTCCAGAAGCGACGAGGGAATATTTCTAGGATATTCATCGAATAGCAGAGCGTACCGAGTTTTTAACCTTAAGAGCTCTAAGATTATGGAATCAATAAATGTCACCGTGCAAGATGACGAACCTCCGACGGTTATTTCAGTGTGAGGATGAGGATTGTTCTGACAGTGATTTACCTGTTCCTCTCTCACACTCTGTAGACCCTACTCCTGTGTTAGGGGACACACCTGCTTGGGTTCGCAAGAGTCATGACCCTTCTGCCATTGTTGGTGATCCCACTCTAGGGGTCAAGACTCGTGCTCAGCTAGAGAACGTTGTTAGCCATCTTTGCTACACGTCCAAAGTCGAGCCCAGGAACCATAAAGAAGCACTCAAGGATGAACACTAGATATCTGCTATGCAGGATGAGTTGCTTCAGTTTAAAAAGAATGATGTCTGGGAACTTGTCCCCCGACCTAGTGAGATTAATGTGATAGGTACCCGGTGGATTTTTAAGAACAAAATGGATGAAAATGGTACCATAATCCGAAATAAGGCTAGGTTGGTCGCTCAAGGCTACACACAGATAGAGGGTGTAGACTTTGGGGATACATTTGCTCCTGTTGCGAGGCTTGAGTCCGTCCGTCTTCTGCTCGCCATCGCACGTCATCTGTGCTTCAAGGTGTATCAGATGGATGTCAAGAGTGCCTTTTTGAATGGCATTCTACAGGAGGAGGTTTATGTGGAACAACCAAAAGGGTTTGAAGACCCTCAGCACCCTGAGCACGTCTACTATCTGAGGAAAGCCTTGTATGGTTTGAAGAAAGCACCCCGTGCTTGGTACGAGAGGCTTACTTCTTATCTCTTAGCTCGTTGCTTCAAGAGAGGGGGAGTAGATATGACGTTGTTTGTCAGGAGAGATGACGGTGCTATTTTGGTCGCCCAGGTCTATGTGGACGACATAGTCTTTGGATCCACATGCTCCCAGCATGCTCACCACTTTGAGGAGGAGATGAAAAGTGAGTTTGAGATGAGCATGGTTGGTGAGCTTACATTCTTCCTTGGTCTCCAGGTTCGTCAGCTAGAGGATGGGATGTTCATCTCCCAATCCAAGTATGCTAGAGACCTAGTGAAGAAATTTGGTTTAAACTCCACTAAGCATGCACGTACACCTATGAGTACCACTACCAAGCTTAGTAAGGACACTTCAGGCAAGGACGTAGAGCAAACCTTATATCGGAGTATGATAGGTAGTCTCCTCTACTTGACTGCCAGTCGTCCCGACATCGCCTTTAGTATTGGAGTCTGTGCGCGTTATCAGTCATCCCCAAAAGAGTCACATTTACTTGCTCTAAAACGTATTATTAAATACGTAAGTGGGACTCTCTCATACGGGATTTGGTATTCCTTTGATACCGATGACCGTCTGTCCGCCTACTCGGATGCCGATTGGGCTGGGGATGTAGATGGATGTAGGAGCACTTCTGGTGGGTGTTTCTATTTTGGTTCTGCTCTTGTCTCCTGGCTGAGCAAGAAGCAAAATTCCATCTCTTTGTCCACTGCGGAGGCTGAGTACATAGCCGCCAGGAGTTGTTGCACACAACTCTTGTGGATGAAGCAAATGCTGGAGGATTATGGGATATCACAGGACACCATGACCATTTCCTGTGATAACACGAGCGCGATACACATATCCCGCAATCCAGTTCAGCATTCGCGCACAAAACACATCAGGATACGTGAGCACTTTATTCGTCAGTTAGTTGAAGAGAAAGTCGTATCCCTGAGTTTTGTTCCTACCGACCGTCAGTTAGCCGATATTTTCACGAAACCTTTAGATGCCCTTAGATTTGAGAGTCTTAGGAAATCTTTGGGGATTTGCACAGTTGACTGAGGGGTTGGTCGATGTCTAGAATAGGATGCTTCTTCATGTTCATATCATATGCTTCCTATTGCTAGTCTGTTTTATATGTACCATTACTTTGTTGTACAGCTTTGTTTTATTCCTTTTTCTTTTTATATTTCTTTTGAAAAAAAAAATACAAAAAGATTTTCCTTTAAGAAAAATTTTGAGAAAAGCACAAAAAGATTTTATTTTTCCAAATTTTTGAAAAAATCCAAAAAGATTTTTGTATTTTGCTTCTTTTATGGATGAGCATGTAAGATAGCCAAGTCACAACTTCATTCCATTTATCCATGTGACTGTTTGATAGAGATTTGAGAGGCTACATCATTTCATCCATGTGCTTTACATTGATTGGAGTCTTTAAGATGTAATTAGTGATATCTTCCTACATGTTTGACTCATATATCCTTTATTGCACACATGCACAACTATATTTGATTATTTCACTTGTCTATCTCATGTTGGCTTGTGTGTTTTCATCTCAATCATGTCTATACAATGTACAATATGCGATAAAACTTGACAAGATTGGAATGCATGTAAAAACCGTTTTGGTGAGACTGTGTGTTTTTGTATAACGGGGAGGGGCTGCGAAAGGTAATCATCTATCCTTTGCTCAAAAGCCACCGTTAAAAAGGACCTAAAAAATGGAGGAATTTTAATATCCGAGGTCCAAAGAGGTTAAAAGAGCCCGAAAAAATTTAAAGGCAATAAAAAGCAATTCATGCCAAATATGGGCCTCTTAGGTTTCACCATCAATTCTCCAAAGTTTGAGAATTTAGAATGCCTCTATTCAATACAATATCTGAGGGAGTTTGGTTGGAGAATCTAAACGGGTTTGCACTTCCTTGAAAGTCCTGAAAAAGCATAAAATCATTTTGGACGTTATTGGTGTGAAAATCATTTTGAGCTTTAATTTGTTGATTTGATTGAGTCAATATCTTATATTGTCACTCTTTTACACCAAAGGAAGCATTTGAGTTCATTCGCTAGGAATATCCAATATTCATCGTGCACATATGTCATGTTTGTATGCATTGATTTTCCTATCGAATTTGATCACACCACTTCATTTACGCTATCATTGACTTGGTTGCTTTCTGTTTATTCATGGTGTGTTTTTATCCTAGTGACACCCCGCACTTGCTTATTTGATTTATTTCTCTAATTTGTCCATTTGGGGACATCATAAAAAGGGGGAGAAAGAATTATCATATTATGAGGGAGTTTGAATTCTGGGGGAGTTTTTGAGATGTTGCTTATATTTTTATCATATATTGATATCCATGTTATCTCATTTCAAACTCGATATGTCACGTGGTATTTTCTTTGTCTCATGTGTGTAGGTATGAAGATTGCAGATCTATATGTTGCACACCCTGATGAGAAAAGTTTTGAGATTCCTGAAGAATTAAAGAACAAACGATGAAGACTATTCATTTGTACCTTTTCCAGTTTTGGGTTCATGGGAGGGTAGATTTGTATAGGCAATTTCATATTTGATAATTCGGATTTTTTATGTATGTACCGGCATAGACATAGGGGGAGATTTGTAAGGACATTTTTCACATGTCCGAAATGTTTCATTTATTTATGTCGTACGCCGCTACATTTGGCACGTCTCCTCACGATCTCACATGACGGCCTCTATCCGAATTCCGGGAATCAAGCATGCATTATCTCCACTAATATGTCCCACATCTGCCTCAATGACTTCACGTTCCAAGATTTTAGGGACTTAATGCAAGTGGTACGCAAGGGAAGTCAAAACAGTGAAAAAAAGGCACAATAGGAGAGTTCAAGGGTACTTTCGTAATTTCACATCCATAGTTCGGAGGTCTGGTCAACTAGAAAGTTGAAGAGCTCGCCGCAACGAAGATACTGGAAAAAACGACACCTCAATCCGAGCTACGGTGAAGGAGTTATGACCTTTTGAAGATAGAGAAAATTCCTTAAAGAATGCTGTTTTTTTTTGTACGCTGGATAGAATTTTAGAGTTTTAAGAACGTGGGACTCTTCATATTTTTTCTTATAAATACCAACTTCGGGGGAGTTGTTTTGCAAGACTTTAGGAGACAAATTTGAGAGTCCAAATACATCTAGTCTTCATATTTTTGATTTCCCAAACTCATGGTTTGATTCACACATCATTGCCATATCTTTGTGAATCCTTTTGCAACCCAAGAACACAACTTTGGTTTGTTCAACCCTTGTGGAGGAGACCGTTCTTCTTCTTCATTGCAGCCCTACTGGAAAGGGATAATTCCAGCCGCGACTACAGAATCCGATACCCGAGGGTAATTCTTAGTCAACTTGTATTTTCATTGTAATCCGATTGTAAGCCGTTTTCTTACAAATTATAGTGAAAATAAATGGTTTTGCCCCTGAGGGGGATTTTTCCTTAATTGCATGTGTTTGAATGTTCTTGCGTAGATTATCTATTTATTCAATCACATACTGCTGCATGTTTAGGGTTTGTTTGTGTTAAAAGGGTTTTATATATAATTTGATCATTTGAACGCGAGCACACACGTTCTCACTGCCCTTCAGGAAACAAACACTGTTGAAGGCTTTGAAATTTTTCAAAAATGTACTCATGGTCCTCCTCCTATCATTGAGGATGAGATTGAAGATGAAGATAGTTATGAAGAGTCTTATCTAGTGGTTGAATCTTCTGTCGACCAACCTAAAATCACTGAGTCTTCTCTTCCTCAATCCGAGCAAGCGGAGCAACTCTAGCTTATATCCCCTTCTTCTGGGAAGGTTGAGATTGATAGGGAGAAGGTGTATAGTTTGATTGGTGGTCATTTCTTCTTTCTAGTTTATAGCAAAAATGGAACAACTGTCTTCCAATGATACCGAGCTATTGAAAAAATGAAATGATTTTTTCAAAGCAGCTCATACAGACCTATCTGAGGAAGAAATTATTAAGTTGCTTGGTGACGATGCACCAGGGCATGATAAAGAGGCCTACAAATATTTGAGGTGCTTACTTGATAAGTCAGTAGCAAACAATGTTGCTTACTATGAGATGATAGAAGAACTTCAAGAACAGTGTAAAGAGTCCACTGCGCTATTGCACGAAAGCTAGGAGCAAAAATATCGAAGCTTAACTGTAGGTCGGGGTTTTGATAACTTTATTTATGTTTATAATAAAAAGGTGACTTTACTTAAACTTGAAGTTGAAGAAACTAGAACTGTTGCCAAACTTCTAGAAGAGTAGAATAATAATCTGAGGGATGAAGTGACTCTTTTGAAGTCTGCCTCTAGAGCTGTTGTTGCTACTACTAATGAGGGGTACTCCTTTATAAAAGCTGAGAATGCAACATTAATGGATGACTTGGAAGCTTTAAAAAAAGATTAAGCCTACATCCTCTTCCCAAGTAAGAAATAGTCCTAGCCTAGGAACCATAGAGGAAATTAGGACCCAATAGACCCTTTCTAACCAGGTTGCATAGTTAAAAATTAAAAATCGAGCAATTGCTGAGATGTCCCAAAAGCTGCAGACTTTGTCTGAATAGTTATCCACCCAATCTTCCCAATTACAAGCTAAAGATGGAGTGCTGAAGAAGCTGCATCCTCAGGTTGATAAAGTAACCTTTTAATTCCATAAGAAACCTAAGAAAGTGTGGATGAACGGGTATAATGAAGCTATAAGTAATTTTGATGATAGGCTTCAGCGAGCTGAGAATGAGGCTTATAAATGGGGTTGGACAAACTCTTTAACAGTAATGAAGGTAGATCAAAACAGTTTATTGTGGGTAATGAAGGTAGATCAGAATAATTTTGATCTACCTTCATTACCTTCATTATCGTTTTGATCTACAAATTGAAGAATCGTTGATCCAAAAAAATTAAGTTAGATGTTAGTTGGAAGTTAGATCCAAAAAAATCGTTGATCTACCTTCATTACCTTCATTACCTTTCAAGTTAGATGTTAACTGGATCCCTGTTCATCATATTCCTCAATGCTTGATTTCAAAGTACCTGGGGGATTACGAGCTATATGATGAACTACAGATCGTCCAACCTCCTCATCTGCTTGATCGTCCTAGTAGCAGCAACACCGGGATGCTTTAAATTTTAACTTCATCAACTCCCCTTATACTTTGGATGATCCTCCAGTTGGCATGGATATTGTCTCTAAGGCTGAAGGAAAACGCCCTGTCGAATAAGGCTTTGTATTTTGTTTCTGCATGTTAAGCAACAATATGTAATCAATTAATTAAATTAATGAAAAGTTTTATTTTATCAATCTTTGATTGTGAATGGATCAACTCTTAGTCAATCTTTGTATGTGAATGTATTTATAGTCTTTGACTATGAATGGATCAACTTTTAGTCAATCTTTTTTTTTTATCAACGATTCTTCAATTTGTAGTTTTTCACCTGTTCTATTGATACCCCCAGGGTTACCCGAAGTATTGTACCAATTACCAATGCATCACCATTGTTCTACTAATGTACCTAAATTTTTAGGTAATTGTATTAGTTACCTTGGTTCCCAGGCATGAGTGGAACATTTTTTCATATTTTAGGCTAGTTTAGATGAAATTTATTCATTCGGGTCTTCGTTAAACAAGCATTTGAGACTTACAATTTTGCCTTGCATAGTTTTCATTGACAACTAACATTGTTGGTGCCTTTATTGATACCGACCAACATTTCATTGGTGGTTTGTGTTGACAACCAACCTTATTGGTGTCTTTGTTAATGCCAACCAGCATCGTTGGTGTCTTTTGTTGTTACCGACCAAAATATCATTAGTGGTTTGTTGATGCCGACCAACATTGTTGGTGTTTTCGTTGTTACTGACCAACATTTTATTGGCGGTTTATATTAACAAATAACCTTGTTGGTGCCTTGGTGCCTTTGTTTATGCATTTGTAGTGTACTTCATTGCATGAGTACTCCGAAAAAAAGAAAAAATAACAATTTTGGGGAAATCACATTCTCATTAATATTGAAATGAACTGAGTACAACATGATTACATCACTGATAATATTTCCTCATGTGTTCTGCATTCTAAGGGTTCTTGAATTCTTCAGCCTCCAAAGTCTCAATTCGATATGTGCCTGGTCGGATAACTGTTGTAATGCGATAAGAGCCATGCCAGTTGGATTCATGTTTTTTGTTCTTCTGAATCACCTTCTTCAAAAAATAATCACATTATTTTAGGTTGCTCGGCTTCACCCTTTTGTTATAGAAACATGCAGTCCGTTGTTGATAGGTTGCATTCCTTAAAGCTGCATCATCACGTACCTCTTTTAGCATGTCTAACTCCATCCTTCTCATCAAATCACTAATTGGGGTATTGAAATTAAGAACTATGTGAGTAGGTAAGCCTAGCTTGGTGGGAATTACAACTTCAGCACCAAATGCTAACATATAGGGTGTGTTGATACAAAAATTAGTCAGCTGACGTGGACTAATTATATGAAGACTAATGTCATCCAGCATGGCACAAGTTCAGTTTACCGAGCTACTCAACATACCGAGCTGCTCAGTGTATTGAGCAGCTTATTAGGAAGACCAAATGACAAAAAATAGATTCAATGATTATTCTTTACCATGTACAAATGTATATGCCTATTGAATAACAGCATATTATCTATTCACATTAACATCCCAAGGGCTATATATACATTGTAATACCCTCATGGTAGGGTAAGCTATCATAAGAAAACATAATTGAGATCAAGGCAAGACACCCAGTAATACAAGAGAGTGGACATAGGCCATTTCATTAAGGCTGAACCACTTTAAAAATCTCTTGTCTTATTTCTTTACTCATATTTATCTGTGATTAATTAATTAGATCAAATCTAGTTTTTTACATCAATAGATTGGCACCGTCTGTGGGAACGACTATACGTAGCGTTTTTTCACCAAAAATAAAAAAACTCATCATAAATAGCTGATATCCCAGAATCTAGTAATAAGAATAAAGAAGGGAATCTTCCTAACCCTTTTATTCCCCCAAATGCAAACGATATCACCGGAATCTTGGCAAGCTTAGCCAAGGGACAAACGGCTATGCAGGAAACTATGCGACAGTTCATTCAAACTGTTCAACATGAAGCATCTACCTAGTCAGGCCAACGAAGCATTCATAGGAGCATGCGTCCACCACCTTCACGATCCATACATACTGAACTCCATCATACTGGGAATTCAAGTGATCTATCCTATCACCCTAGTCGGACTTCTCCTATAAGAATTTTGGATTCTCAAGAAAATGTCACTCTATCTCCAGAATGAATGAGCGCTCTGGAGAGGTTGAGCCGAGTTTTACCCTTCGACCGTTTAGTCCCAATGAGGTATAGAAATCCTCCTCGAATTACGTCGAGAAATTCTCAATGACCAAATGATTTAAGGGAAGGCTCAGCCCAATCACATCCAAATCCTAGGCTTGCAGCTCGCATAGAAAGATCCTAAGAGGAGAATTCTATGCGATCTGTTGCTCGTGCAAACATAAATGAATCAGAGGCTGGAAATAATGCATGGAAGTGATCTATTCAGATATTGGAAGATAGGTTAGGGTAAATGGATAAGACTAAAAACCCTCTCCAAAGAACCTTTATCAAAGGATCTCCATTTGTACAAGCAATTGTGGATTTTCCCACACCATCAAAATTCAAGGCTCGTGTGGTCACACCTAAGTACGATGAAAAAACTGATCCTATTCTCCACATAGAGCAAGACCAAGATGCAACAGATATTTATGTAGTCCCAGATAAATTGAGATGCAGAGCATTCTCAGGAACCATTACTGGATCTGTTCCGATATGGTACAACAACCTTCCTCAGAGGAAGATTGTGACCTTCCATCAACTGGCAGAGCTCTTTATAGAAAATTTCTATTTTGGTGCAAAGCCAGTTAAAAGGGTAGCACATCTGTTGAGTGTTAGACAAAAAGTAGGAGAAAGTACAAGGGATTACATCACTCATTTTAACAACGAGAAACTGGAGGTCATAGACTATGTGGAAAAGACAACTATTATATCTCTCATGAGTGGTATTTTGCCAGACAAGTTATATTACACTTTATCCAAAGATCACCCCAAATCCATGGCTGAATTAATGGCTAAAGTAGTCAAAATTATGAATGCCAAGGGGGCAATCGCTGCGAAGAAGAATGCTGAGTCAAAGGCATAAGCTAAAGCTGAAGGCAAGTCGGAGAGGAAAGATCACAAACATAATAGTGGGAGCAAACAGTCAAAAGATAAAGAAACGTTGGAACACTTGAGGAAGTATACGAATTATACTCCCTTAAAGGTGGATATAAACCACGTCCTGGAGGAAATCAAGAACAGCGAGGAACTAAATTGGCTAGAAAAATTACAATCAGCTCCCGAAATAAGGGATAAATCCAAATATTATGAGTTCCATAAAGATCACGGTCACACAACCAAGAAGTGTGTAGCTCTCCAAAATTAAATTAAGGCACTCATTAGATGCAGAAAGTTGAACAGGTATGTTGATCGCTAAAATGGTGGGAAGACGAAAACTAGAGCTCGGCAAAGATCAAAATCTACTTGTCGACCAAGAGAAGATAAGAAAAGGACCATGAAGATGATCCTGAAGATGATCCCAATCTCCCAAAAAGGCCCAGAAAACCTAAACGTGACGTATTTTTAATTCATTTTGGTTCATTCGATTATAACATGATTCCAGGTGGAGACGCTGGAGGGGGCGATCATATCGCTGAAAAGAAAGCTTACCTCAATGAAGCTCAAGCGGGTTCCTATATACAACGGATAAATCTGGCAGAAGAAGATCGTTCGAGGAATGTTCACAAAGATAACTTGGTCATTGGCTTTTCTAAAAATGATCTGGAAGGAGTTTTGTATCCTCATGATGATCCTCTAGTGATAAAAATAAGACTGAAGGATGTAAGCATTTCAAGAGTGTTGGTGGATAATGGTAGCTCGATAGACATTGTGTTTTACCCTTGCTTCGATAGTTTTGAGGCATTGCCCGAAAGATCATTTCCCTCTGCCCAATATAGATCAGCTGGTAGATGCAACTTTGGGGCATGAGCTGCTAAGCTTCATGGATATTTATTCTGGATAAAATCAAATTAAAATGAAACCATAAGACAGGGAGAGTACCTCTTTCATTACCCCACAAGGAACATATTATTAAAATGTTATGCCTTTTTGTCTTAAAAATGCAGGTGCTACATATCAGCGGCTGATGAACAAGGTGTTTACATAGCAAATTGGCAAAAATATAGAGGTGTACGTCAATGACATGTTGACCAAAAGCAAGAAAGTTATTGACCATGTAGTTGATTTGAGCCAAACATTAGATTAGTTGGAGAAGTACCAGGTGAAGATGAACCTGACCAAGTGCATTTTTGGCGTACAAGAAGGCATGTTCCTCAGGTACATTGTGAATAAAAGAGGGATTGAAGCAAATCCTGATAAGATAAAAGCCTTGTTGGATTTACAATCTCCAACCACCAAAAAGGAAGTGCAAAGCCTTACGGGGCGTGTTGCAGCTCTCAACAGATTCTTCTCCCGAGAAACTGATAGATGTATTCCATTCTTCAAGGTGATCAGAAAGACATTTGAGTGGAAAGATGAGTATGAGAAGGCATTCTTAGAGTTGAAGAGATACTTGGGGACACCTCATTTATTGTTCAGGCCAGTGGAGGGAGAAAAATTATACTTGTACTTAGCTGTTTCAGAAAGTGCAGTCAGCTCGTCTTTAATAAGAATAGAAAGGGGAGTACAAAAACCAGTTTATTATATGAGTAAGGCATTCAGGGGATCAGAGATCAGGTATTCAAAATTGGATAAGTTAGCATTGGTGTTGATTAAAGTAAGGGGGAGGATGAAACCATATTTTCAAGAGCATACAATAGTGGTATACACTAACATGCCACTCAGACGGGCTTTACATAAGCCAGAAAAGTCTAAAGGATTGATGTATTGGGCAGTGGAGTTAGGGGAGTATGACATTATCTATGAGCCAAGATCCTCTCTCAAAAGGCAGGCAGTGGCAGATTTTATTGCTGAATTTACCTACCCAAATGTCTCTGATCAACAGGGGGCTAATGCAGAGAAACTTCAGGATGTTAGAGGAGCAACATAAAATATTCCCGAGCAACTCCCAGCAGTAGAAATGGCAGAAAGGATGGCCACCGATCAACCAGAATCCTCTAGTAAGGTGAAAAGGTTGAAAAAGAACTATGAAGAAAATAAGGACAAGATATTTTATCAGACCAAGCATTTGATGATAATATCTCTATATGGAATTTATATGTCGATGGTTCTTCGTGTGCAATAGGTTGCGAAGCTAGAATTATTCTCAACAGTCCAGATGTGATAGGTATAGAATATGCTCTGTGTTTCCAATTCCAAGCTTCCAATCATTAAGCTGAGTATGAAGCCGTAATTATGGGCCTCAACTTAGCTAAATCACTTAATGCAGAGCAAGTTGTGGTGTTCAGTGATTCGCAACTAGTGGTGAATAAGATGCTAAGTCTTTACGCAGCAAAGGGGAATTGATGTCGAGGCATTTAACTAAAGCTATGGAGATTGTATCTAATTTGGCAGCTGTCCAAGTAATTAGAATACCAAGACTGGATAATGCAAGAGCAGATGCACTTGCTTGGTTAGCCTCAGCTACGCGCACCGAGATACGAAGAACAATAACCATTGAAGTACTTTCAAGAAGAAGTATTGATGAAGATTTGATTGTGGATTTTATTTCCTTAGATATGTTACCTTCCTAGATGGATCCCATTAGGGCTTATATCGAAGAAGGTACTTTACCAACCGACCAAATTGCAGCCAAAAGGCTAAAGTATAAGGCTACCAGATATGTCTTGGATAATGGAGTTCTGTATAAAAGAGGTGTGATAGCTGGTTTGCAAAGGTGTGTTCATCCATCAGAAGTTAAAGGTCTAATAGAGGAAATTCATGAAGGATCTTGTGGGGCTCACGTAGCAGGTATAAATCTTTTGCAGAGAATATATACGTAGGGGTACTATTGGCCAACAATGCGCGCTAATTGTGCAACTTATACGAAGAAATGCGAGAAGTGCCAGTGATTTTCTACTATAAGAAGAAATCCTCAGGCGCTGCTAACACCAATCACTTCACCTTGGCCATTCGCTATGTGGGGAATAGATTTAGTCGGGCCTTTGCTAACTACAAGAGGACGATTTAAATACTTGGTGGTGGCTATTGATTTCTTCACAAAATGGGTGAAAGATGAACCTCTCATCGATATGGCCTACGAAAGGATTTACTAATTTATCTGGAAGCATATTATTTACCGATATGGTCTACTACATGCTTTTATCACCGATCACAGTACCCAATTTGATAATGATGAGTTCGCGGTGTACTATCTACAGTCTAACATTTAAAAGATTCATTCTTCTCCAGGTCATCCCCAAAGTAATGGGAAAAGATAGGTGACGAACAAAACTCTACTGAATGGGTTGAAGAGGAGATTGGTTGATGCTAAAGGGAATTAGATCAATGAGTTACATTCTGTGTTGTGGTCTTACCTAATAACTCCCCGAACAGCAACTGGGGAATCTCCTTACATGTTGGATTTTGAGAGTGAAGCATTGATGCCTGTCGAACTAGGGTTACCTACTCACAGGGTGTGATGATGCTAAGATCTAGCACCTCCAGATAAGTGATGATGAGCTCAAACAGTAATAACAATGGCAGCCATGGAGATGTGCGTGTGTATTCATGTAAGTGTGTAGAAGGAGATGAGTATAAGAGGAATAAGACAATGATGTATAGTGGTTCAACCAATTAGGCCTACATCCACTGTGAGTGTGTGATCCACTAAGTATGGGCACTAATGGCCTTGGCCACAATGCACATAAGCTCAATTTCTCTCTACTATGTGTAGAAGCGGAGTTTTTTCTAGGGTTACAATTATCGATCCATCCCCTTATGGGGTTGTAAATGACAAGTATATATAGATCTTGGGGAGTGTAGTGTACCCCCAAGTATGCATGGTGCATGTGAATGATGATCTAGCCAATCTCCTGTTGACACCTGTAGATGTGAAACGATGATATAATATTCCCTCACGTGAGGGGTGATATTATTATAACGGTCTTCCACGTGCCATGTGAGCCTCACGCTCACTATTCCACGCGTCTCCCTAACCACGCACTGTGATGATGTCACCCTCGGCCTATGATATGAGTTCGAGCGCAAAGTTCCTTCTGGTAGTGAGTCTGGCCTAATTTAGGCCTCGTACTGGCATACCCTCGGAGGGTCGTCTGAGCCTGATGAGGGGTCGGCCCCTTGAAGGGTCGTCTGGGCCTGATGAAGGGTCGGTCCCTTGAAGGGTCGTCTGGACCATGATTAGGGGTTGGCCCCTTGAAGGGTCGTTTGGGCCTGATGAGGGGTCTTCCCCTTGAAGGGTCGTCTGGGCCTGATGAAGGGTCGGCCCCTTGAAGGGTCATCTGGGCCTGATGAGGGGTCGGCCCCTTGAAGGGTCATCTGGGCCTGATGAGGGATCAGCCCCTTGAGGGGTCGTCTGGACCACGATGAGGGGTCGGCCCCTTAAAGGGTCGTCCGGGCCTGATGCGGCGTCGGCCCCTTGAAGGGTCACGAGACCATCTTGGGCTTGTCTTGGTGAAGGGTTCCCTCGGCCTGGTCGAGGGTATATATGGGTATATCAATCACCCCCAGCCCTTAGCCATCGATGTTATTGAGATGGCTGAGGGATAGTGTCGCTGATGAGATGAGTGTATGGACAGTTAGATGAATGACACCTGTCGAGCTAATGTGACACGTAAGCAGAATCCACTGTCGTTCCATTTCCCAAGGCGTGGCGGCTGCGCACTTGGTCTGGGACTTTGTGCCCTAATGATGCCCTCCTTGTGGGCTGTGTCCTGCCTTGGTTAATGGGCCCACTTATTACTAAGGTATTTAAACACTTTTTGAAGTTTTATTCCCCTTCTTCTTCTTCACGCCTAAACTCTCTCTCTAGCTTCTCACTAGCTTTCTAGCCATTTCTGCAACTTCAACCTTTCGAGTTTGGCAGTCTCGCTATTCCTTCTTAGGTAATCCCTCTGCCCTAGTGCCCTCTTTATCTTCATTTCTGTTTTTACTTTCTTATTTTAGGCTTTTTCATAACTTTTTCGGCGTCTTCTCCGGCGGATGGTTCTTGAGTGTTCTTGATTAAAACCCTTGATTTCTTTTATTTGAATCCAAAAGTTTAGTTTGGTCAACTGTAAACTTGTTTGTGATTAGCTTAGCCAACTTCTTCTAAGTGTAGGGTCTTCCCCTTAATGCTTAGGATGATTTACAATTTATCTGAGGAATTCCCATCCTTGAGAGAGAAACTCTTCGCAGAGATTAGACGAATAGAGGAAGAGGAGGAGAGGAGACGAGACGAGGGGCCGACCCAAATTGGGTATGACCCATTTTTCCCATTCCGTTAGCCATAACATTACCCTCTGAGTCTTGTGGGTCGTCTTGTCGTCCAGCCGATAGTCATTCAGAAGAGATGGATGAGAGAGCATCATTACTAACGGGTGTTGGGACTTCTGGGAGGAGAGAGACGTCTGATCTTAGCCCAGGCCGAGAGTCCGAGGGGGTGGTCCCTTCCGAGGCTATTCATGTGACCACTTTATCCCCTCATGCCTTCCAGATGGCTTTTCCTCATGGACCTCTGACATGTGACGAGGCCGAGGGGGAGGGGACTGAGGATGATGGTGAGGATTCAGACATTGACCAAGTTGACACCTCCCATGCCTCGGCTTATGTTTCCTCCGTCAGGGATCGTGACCTCCTACTTTGGAGGCATACATTTTGTGTGCCCCTCAACATAAGTATGAGGGTCCCCTCTGAGTCTGAGAAAGTCTTTGAGGGTGACGAGGGAGAGATCGCAGTATACGAATAGATGTTTAAGGTCGGTGTTAGGTTCCCTCTGCCACTTACCATAGTCAATATATTTCCAGCCCTCGGCGTTGCCCCCTCTCAGCTTTCTCCCAACTCCTGGAGGATAATCCTCGGCTACGTCTCTTTATGGAAGAATACCTTCACCGACGAGCCTTCAGCCGACGTGCTTTTGTCTTGTTATAACATTACTTCCTCGTCCAAATAGCCTGGGTACTATCATCAGAGGGCGAGGAGGTCTGATAAGAAACATCTCCACATGGCACAAACTTCTAACCACGATTGGAAGAAGAGATTTTTCTTCATATCTGGGTAATGGGAATTTTCTGTCGAGGCTCAGCCTTTGGACGATGGTCCGAGAGTTCCAAGGAGATGGTTTAACCCCTCTATCAAGGCTAGGTCAGACCCTGGACTTAGTCTGGATGAAAAGGACATTATCGAGTATCTGAGAGAACGAGGGAAAGAGGGTGGACTTGCAAAGTTTGAAGATCTGATGACCCCTCGGTTCCTCAAAGAAGCTGGTTTGAGGGTCGGCCCCTTGACAGAGCTATGTCAGTTATTATTATTTTTTTCTTAATCTTTACTTTTTTCCAAGTGTTTCATCTTTTGCCTCTGTATTTTTCTGATGTGTCGTCACCTTTTCAGGTCGTCCTGCAGGTATCTCTCATTATCTTTGGGAAATGACTGCCCCAAGCTTATTATCTGGTTTAGGCAAGAAGAAAGGCAAAGATCCTCAGCAGGCTCTGAGGAAGTCAAAGGTCGTGGGGCCGACACATGATGAGCCGACAGTCGTAAAAGGAAAGAGCCTAAAGTCCCGGCTGACCCTCGGTCAGATTCTAGGATGAGGGCAAGGTTGGAGGCATTTGAGGGGACTGGTTCCTCTTCCAGTATGGGGGCCTGTTGGTCTCATAACTTAGCATTCTTGAAGGCTGAACCGTCTTCTCTCATTGCTAACATGAGGGCAGCCAAGGCCTCGATGTTTTCTGCTCCCTCAGTCGCGGACTATGAATTCTTGTTAGAGATGCCCCCGGCCAAGGTGTATGACTATGGTCTGCACACTCTGGCTCAGGTATTTTTCATTTCACATAGTTTGAATTTCACCAACTGTTTCCTCGGCCTCTTAACAAGTGTTTTTTTCTGTGCAGTCTATCTGTGCTTTTACCTCAGCCACTAAGTGGATGGCTGAAAACCAACAAAAATTTCATGAAGCCGAGAGGGCCATTCAGCACGAGGCTGACCTGCAAACAGAGCTTGAGACTGCAAGGGCTGAATTGGAGAGTGCGAGGACTGAACATGCAAGGGTCCTGAACGAGCTGACGAAGCAGCATGATGCAGAACTGAAGGCTAAGGACTTGATTATTAAAGAGAAGGATGAGGCCTTGATTAACCTGGTGGCTCAATTCAAGACTGGGCTATCTGAGGCCGTGAAGAAGGCAGAGGTCGATGTTGTGGAGGCCTACAAACTCTCAGGCGAGTTTCAAGGCTTCGGTCTTGAATACTTGGAGAGGGGGATCAGGACGGCCTGTCGGTGGGTCGTCCTCAAGTTTGGTGATGTCGTCTCTTCAGTCCGTCCTTCTCTTGAGACAGTTCAATTGGACGACCCATTGATTGCTGAGGCCTTAGCCCGCGTGGAGTCCCAACTGCACGTCGAGGGTACCGACACGTCTGGGGATCGGCTTGTCTTGGTCGTTGAGGAGACTCCTCTTATCGATGTTTAGGCCCTTCCCTCTGATGCTACTCAATAGGGTGGCTGTTTGTAGCCAATACCCTCTTTATGTACCCCATTTTTGTACCTTATTTTTGTAGAACAAACATCATTTTGTAATATAATGCCTCTTTATGTCTTCCATACTTATCTTTTATATGATTTGCATTGTGATGTTTTAAATTAATAATCTCACCAACTCCTCCCTCGACTTTCTTGAGGGTAAATGAGGGGTCGTCCCTAGCATTTTCCCTCAACATATCCGAGGGTGGCCACCATCAACAATGATGTTTTCAATAAAGTCCCCCCCGGGTCTTTCTTGAGGGAAAATGAGGGGTCGTCCCCACCATTGACCCTCATTATAGCCGAGGGTGGTTTTCACCAACCTAATGGTTTACAATTGCGTCCCCCCTCGTCTTTCTTAAGGGCAAAGGAGGGGTCGTCCCCACCATTGACCCTCATTATAGCCGAGGGTGGTTCTTACCAATTTAATGGTTTTTAATCAAGTCCCCCCTCATCTTTCTTGAGGGAAAAGGAGGGGTCGTCCCCACCATTGACCCTCATTATAGCCGAGGGTTGTTTTTACCAATTTAATGGTTTTTCAACCAAGTCCCCCCTGGTCTTTCTTCAGGGCAGAGGAGGGGTCGTCCCCACCATTGACCCTCATTATAGCCGAGGGTGGTTTTTACCAACTTAATGGTTTTCAATTGAGTCCCCCCTCGTCTTTCTTGAGGGCAAAGGAGGGGTCGTCCCCACCATTGACCCTCATTATAGCCGAGGGTGGTTTTTACCAATTTAATGGTTTTCAATCAAGTCCCCCCTCGTCTTTCTTGAGGGCAAAGGAGGGGTCGTATCCCCCATTGACCCTCATTATAGCCGAGGGTGGTTTTTACCAATTTAATGGTTTTTCAACCAATTCCTCCCTCGTCTTTCTTGAGGGCAGAGGAGGGGTCGCCCCCACCATTGGCCCTCATTATAGCCGAGGGTGGTTTTTACCAACTTAATGGTTTTTAATCAAGTCCCCCCTCGTCTTTCTTGAGGGCAAAGGAGGGGTCGTCCCCACCATTGACCCTCATTATAGCCGAGGGTGGTTTTTACCAATTTAATGGTTTTCAATAAAGTCCCCCCTCGTCTTTCTTGAGGGAAAAGGAGGGGTCGTCCCCACCATTGACCCTCGTTATAGCCGAGGGTGGTTTTTACCAACTTAATGGTTTTTAATCAAGTCCCCCCTCATCTTTCTTGAGGGCAAAGGAGGGGTCGTCCCCACCATTGACCCTTATTATAGCCGAGGGTGGTTTTTTACCAATTTAGTGTTTTTCAATAAATTCCCCCCTCATCTTTCTTGAGGGCAAAGGAGGGGTCGTCCCCACCATTGACCCTCATTATAGTCGAGGGTGGTTTTGCCCAATTTAATGATTTTTCAACCAAGTCCCCCCCCCCCGGTCTTTCTTGAGGGAAAATGAGGGGTCGTCCCCACCATTGACCCTCATTATAGCCGAGGGTGGTTTTTACCAACTTGATGTTTTTTAATCAAGTCCCCCCTTATCTTTCTTGAGGGAAAAGGAGGGGTCTTCCGCACCATTGACCCTCATTATAGCTTGTTGGGCTTCTTCCAGGTCTTTTTGAGGACCAGCCTCTGCTTCACCTTTTGGTTGTAAAACCTTACAGTCCTCTGCTGGTAGGCGGCTTGCCTTATCTCAGCGTCTTCCCTCCTTTCCTCAATCAGGTCTAAGTCAAGTCTCCTCTCTTCCATATTTTTCTGGGGGTCATACATTTGGACCCTGTGAATAGGAAACCCAATCTCGGTGGGGATGACGGCTTCTGAGCCATAATCTAGAATGAACGGGGTTTCTCCGGTAGAGGTCTTTGCCGTTGTCCTATAGGCCCGTAGTACAACATATAACTCCTCAACCCATCTTCCTTTTGCCTCCTCAAGTCTCTTCTTGATCCTATCTAGGATTGTCCTATTTGTAACTTCCATTTGCCCATTGGTTTGAGGTCGACCTGGGGTAGAGAAGAATTGTTTAATACTCACCCTTTCACAGTACTTCTCTAGAGATGTATTCTTGAATTGAGTCCCGTTATTCGAGATGAGGGTGTTGGGGAAACCATGTCTACATATAATATTTTTCTAGATGAACTGGAAGGTCTTATGTTCGGTAATCGTGACCATTGGCTCTGCCTCCACCCATTTTGAAAAATAGTCAATTGCCACGATGAGGAACCGATAGTTATTAATGGCCCTAAGCAAGGGGCCTACTAGGTCAATCCCCCATACTGCAAATGGCCATGGGGATGTAATGGAGGTAAGAGGATGATGGGGCTGGTGAGGGATGGTGGCAAATCTTTGACATTTATCACACTTTTTTACATATGCCGTGGCATCTTTCCCGAAGGTCGGCCACCAGTACCCCTCGGTGACCACCCTCTTGGCCAAAGACCTGCCCCCAATGTGGCTTGAACATGATCTGTCGTGCACATCTTGCAAGATGTGTGGGACTTCAGACGGGTGCACACATCTAAGTAATGGGAGCAAGAACCCCTTTTTATACAAGGTGTCTCCGATGATAGTGAATTTCGCAGCTCTTTATCTTAACTTTTTCCTTTCTTGCCTTGGTTCTGGAATTTCACCCTCTTTAATGTATCTGATCAGAGGGTCCATCCATGAAGCTTCCTTAGAAATTTTTAAGCAAGTGTCAAGTGTTCCCTCAGCATCCTCAATAGTTCGTCGACGTAAAATTTCCACTAGGACCGTCCTCCTGATATCTCTCCTAGTTGCTGAGGCCAGCCTTGCAAGTGCATCGGCTCGGCCATTTTCATGCCTAGGTATCCTCTTTAATTTCACTTCTCTGAAGCTCTTCAGTAATGACCTTACTTTATCAAGGTAATTGGCCATCCTCTCATCCCTGGCCTCGTAGGCTCCTAGTATCTGATTCACTACTAGCCTCGAATCACTATGGACCAAAATCTGGCCGATACTAAGAGACTTGGCCAAGGAGAGGCCTGCTATCAAGTCCTCATATTCGAACTCGTTATTGGAGGCTTTAAAGTTGAACCTCAGGGCGTGATCAATGTCTGTGCCATCGGGTGCTGATAATATCAGTCCAGCTCCACTTCTGCTATAGCAGGAGGACCCGTCAACGAAGAGGCTCCACACAGTCTGTTCTTCTGAGAAATTTCCCTCGGTGAGGGACCCCTTTCTAAAGAGATATCTTCCCTTTTAATTTTCGGCCACTTTTCCTCTAGTGGTGCTTATCTCAGCCTTATCTGCAGGTGTGTCGGTGAGCCTACCTTGTAGGGTATCTGTCTTCCCAAGGCTCTCATCTTCAGCTTCATCATCTTCCCACGTAAATTCAGCCATGAAATCTGCCAATGCTTGCCCCTTAATGGCCGTCCTAGGTTGATACACAATGTCAAACTCCCCCAGTTCTATAGCCTAGGCCATTAACCTACCTGACTTTTCTGGTGTGTGTAGGACCTGCCTAAGAGGAGAGTCAGTGAGGATGACCATTGTATGGGACTGGAAGTATGGCTTCATCTTTCTTTATTCATGGATCAAGGCATAGGCTAACTTCTCCATCCTTGGGTATCTTTGCTCTGTTCCCTGGAGTGCCTTACTGTTGAAATACACTGGCCTCTATACCCCATCTTCGTCTCTGACAATTGCTGCGCTAATGGCTGACTCTGAGACAGCTAGATACACATAGAGTCGTTCACCCTGCACTGGTCGTGACAACAGCAAGGGAGACCCTAGGTATGACTTTAGCGCCCTGAAATCCTCATCACACTCCTCACTCCATTCGAAGGCTTTTCTAAGAATTTTGAAGAATGGTAAGCACTCGTCAGTGGCTCAGAACACAAACCTATTCAGAGCAGTAACTCACCCCGTGAGCCTCTGAACGTCTTTAATGGTCTTTGGGGTCTTCATTTCTATAAGGGCCTTTATCTTTTCAGGGTTGGCCTCTATGCCTCTTTGGTTGACAATGAATCCCAAGAATTTCCCTGCTCCGACCCCGAAGACACACTTGACCGGGTTGAGCTTCATCTGGTACCTGTCCATCGTATTAAAGGTCCTTTCCAGGTCATCCATATGATCCTCTGCCTTCAGGCTCTTAGTCATCATGTCATCTACATAGACCTCCATAGACTTCCCAATTTGGTCTTCAAACATTTTGTTCACAACGAGTTGATACGTTGCCCCTGCATTCTTCAGACTAAAGGGCATGACCCTATAACAGTATGTCCCCTTGTCGGTGATGAACGTTGTCTTCTCTGAGTCCCCCAGGCTCATAAAGATCTAGTTGTAACCTGAGTAGGCATCCATGAAACTCATTAATTCATGGCATACGGTAGCATCTACCATCTGATTAATGAGGGGGGGAGGGAAGCTATCTTTGGGACAATTCTTGTTGAGGTCTGTGAAGTCTACACACATTCTCCACTTCCCGTTGGCTTTTGGGACAATGACTGCGTTAGACAGCCATTCGGGGTAGATGACCTCTCTGATAAACTCAGCATCTTCTAACTTCTTGACCTCGTCCCTTATGACCTCATATTTTCTCGAGAGTAAATTCTCCTCTTTTGCTTTACTGGCTTCGCACCCTCTACCACGTTGAGCCTGTGGCACATGATTTCGGGGTCGATCCCGGCATATTTTTATGACTCCATGCAAATATGCTTTGTCTTCTCCTCAATGTCTTGATGAGGTCTTCCTTGATATTTGACTTCAAGGTCTTGCCGACTTGGACAGTTTTTTTCGGCTCACCCTTATTGAGGATGATGGATTCTACCTCTTCCGCGGCTTCTCCTTTCTTCAGCTTTGTCTCGTCCCTGGGGTCGAGGGTAATAATATTATAAATGGTTGTTGACTTATTTTATGCCTTTATTTCTTCAGCGGAGTTGAAATAACATTCTCGTACTGTCGTTTGGTCTCCCTGAACTTCCCCTACCCCGTAAGGGGTCGGGAATTTAATCATCTAATGGACCATAGACGGAACAGCTTCAAACCCCTTGAGGGCTACCCGCCCCAGTATAATATTGTAGGCCAAAAAGACATGTTCATCCATCAAAAAAAAGTTAATCTTCCTAGTAAGCCATCTCGGCCACTCGTCCCCCATCCTTACATCGACCCCATACACTCCAAGGGGATGAACCTTTTCCCCTCTGAACCCAATCAATGGGTGATGGTATGGTACGAGTCTAGCACGACTGAGACCTAAGGCTTTGAAGCATGGCCAAAACATCACATCTGCAGAGGTGCCCCCATCTACCAAGATCTTAGGCACCTCGTACCCATGTACCCTAATAGTAATGACGAGAGGGTCATCATGTGGGGCTAAGAGGCCCTTAAAGTCCATTCTTGATAACCCCGCTATCAGAGTATCCATATCGACCTTCTTCCTATTTTCTAACTTTGCCTCTAGGGAGGTTGAGTGTACAGCTTTTGTCACTGCCTTGGCTTCAGCTACATGGTCCTTCCTGTCGGCGACCTCTGACCCTCCTCCTGCTAGACCCCCGGAGATCATTCCCACACCGAGTGAGATCATATTAAGTCTCTTGACAGGGACGTGGTCGTCTCTCGGTGGGAGGTCAGGGTCGTCCTCATTGTCATAAGGGTCGTCCCCTCTTTTTTGAGGACCTTCTCTACATTCATCGCCTCGCTTCTTTCTGGGGTCGTCCCCTAGACCCCTCTTGAAGGCACCTTTATCAACGTACTTCCTGAGCCTCCCTTCTTTCAGAATCTTCTTAATCTCATCTTTCAGAGAAAAGCATTTGTCTGTCACGTGGCCATGGTCTTGGTGAAATTCACACCATATATTTTTGTTCCTCTTGTTGGGGGTTGCCCTCAACTTCTCAGGCCACTTCAGGGACCGGTCACTCTTTATCTCATTGAGAATATGTTCACAGATGACCGTTAGAGGGGTGTAACCAGTAACTTGTCATCCGTAGACCTCTTATTCCCCTCTTTATTCTTCTTAGGGTACTTACGCCCACTAGTGCCTCCTTTTTCATCTTCATATTTTGTGGCCATCGCTTCTTAGGCGTTCATCACCTTGCCTGCTGTCGACAGCAATTTATCCATCATCCTCGAAGGGTCTTTAGCAAGCTTTCATAGTAGCTTCCCCTTCTGGAGCCCTCCAATCAGGGCTGTCATGGCTATGCTCTCCTCTTAGTCTTCCACCTCTCACTTTTCTTTATTGAATCTGTCTATGTAGTCTCTTAGACTCTCATTCTTCCCCTATTTAACATAGAGAAGGTGTGTGGTCTTCTTCAGTGGCCTCACCCCAAAGCACAAGTTGTGGATAAACCTGTCTGCCAACTGCTTAAAGTTTTCAATGGAATTTTTTGGAAGAGACATATCCCAGACATGTGCAGCCCCAGTTAGAGTGCCAGAAAAGGCATGACACCTCATCTCATCTGAGATAGAGTATATGTCTGTCACCGATTGATACATCTCAATATGATGGATAGGGTTTGTACTCCCGTCATATCTTGGGGTTACCACAGGTGGCTTAAACTTTGATGGCGTAGGGAAGTTGACTATCTTCCCCACAAAGGGAGAGCCTATGGAGTATTCTCTCTGAAGAGGGTCTCGGCTCTTCAGTATATCACCAATCTTATCCTCTAGTCGTTGCATCGATTCATTCCAGGGCCTCGTAGGGTCGTCCTGGACGATGTTATCCCCTGTCTCCTCTTTGAGGTGGATGGAGGGTTTTGCTGCAGCAGGCCTGTGTGGGCTGTTTACTTCCCCCTATCATGGTTATTCTCTCCTCATAGTCTTCCACCTCTAACTTTTCTTTGTTGAATCTGGATATGTAGTCTCTTAGACTCTCATTCTTCCCCTGCTTAATATAGAGCAGGTGTGTGGTCTTCTTCTGTGGCCTCACCCCAAAGCAAAAGTTGTGAATAAATCGGTCTTCCAACTGCTTAAAGATTTCAATGGAATTTTTTGGAAGAGACATATACCAGACATGTGCATCCCCAGTCAGAGTGCCAGAAAAGGCACGATACCTCATCTCATCTGAGATAGAGTATATGTCTGCCGCCGATTGATACATCTCAATATGATGGACAGGGTTTGTACTCCCATCATATCTTGGGGTTACCACAGGTGGCTTAAACTTTGATGGCATAGGGAAATTGACTATCTTGGCCACAAAGGGAGAGCCTATGGATTATCCTCTCTGAAAAGGGTCCCAACTCTTCAGTATATCACCGATCTTATCCTCTAGTCGTTGGATCGAGTCATTCCAGGGCCTCGTAGGGTCGGCCTGGACGATCTTATCCCCTGCCGCCTCTTTGAGGTGGATGGAGGGTTCTGCTGCAGCAGGCCTGTGTCGGCTGTTTACTTCCCCCCGACCATCGTCCCATCCTAGGGGTCGGCCCCATGGGGTCGTCCATCTGCTGCCTCCCTTCTGGACCTCGCATCACTCCTCGATCTGGACAATTTTTCTCGGAGGTCATTTACTGGGCCCACCCTCTCAAAGGCCGACCCCCTTCTCAAGCGATCAAAAGCAGAGCCTCTCGGGTGATCGTCAGAATTTTTCCTCCCGCACTTCCCTCTGCTCTGCTGGAGAGGTCGTACAGTATTTTTGCAGACCTTATACGGATCCCAGCAGTCTATGGGGGCCTTCTTTCCCTACAGATCATCATACCTGTCCTCAGGGCAAGGGTTTCCTTGCCTCCCCAGGCGTAGACGCCGGGGTCAAGCAACATCCATCCACCGCTTTGTGGGTGGCAAGTCTTTGCGTGGTGCCTGAGGTGGTCCCCTGGCCTCATGCTGCCCTGGAGCCGCTGCCGGAGTAATCATCTCAGGTGAGACCCTGGCGGTCTTAGTATGTTCTGGCTTAGAGCTGTGAACTACTCCTGCATGATCCGCTGGCTTGTTTCTAGAGACTTCAAGGCTGCCGCTACATCAACCATCTCAGACTGAGGTGGTGGCTGACTAGAACTGGGTCCAACCCCACTATCCGGTGGAGGAAGTGGTGGTGGTGGCATCTCCGGTGCCATGTGTTTGATCTATGAAGAGATGAACTGAAGAAGATTAGTAAGCTTGAGGATCTTAATGGGTCTCTTTCAATGGTGAAACATCTCCTCATAGGGGGAGAACTGGTTCACCACCAGAATGCCCAGTGAGGTCAAGCTGTACAAAGGAAGAGATGTCTTCTCGTTCCCACAGATGGCGCCAAACTGATGATGCTAAGATCTAGCACCTCCAGATAAGTGATGATGAGCTCAAATAGTAATAACAATGGCAGCCATGGAGATGTACGTGTGTATTCGTGTAACTGTGTAGAAGGAGATGAGTATAAGAGGAATAAGACAATGATGTATAGCGGTTCAGCCAATTAGGCCTACATCCACTGTGAGTGTGTGATCCACTAAGTATGGGCACTAATGGCCTTGGACACAATGCACATAAGCTCACTTTCTCTCTCTAGTGTGTGTAGAAGCGGAGTTTTTGCTAGGGTTACAATTATCGATCCATCCCCTTATAGGGTTGTAGGTGACAAGTATATATAGATCTTGGGGGTGTAGTGTACCCCCAAGTATGCATGGTGCATGTGAATGATGATCTATCCAATCTCCTGTTGACACCTGTAGATGCCAAATAATGACATAATATTCCTTCACGTGAGGGGATGATATTGTTATAACGGTCTTCCACGTGCCATGTGAGCCTCACGCGCACTGTTCCACGCATCTCCCAAACCACTCATTGTGATGATGTCACCCTCGGCCTATGATATGAGGTCGAAGGCAAAGTTCCTTCTGGTAGTGAGTCGGGACTAATTTAGGCCTCGTACTGTCGTACCCTCGAAGGGTCGTCTGATCCTGATGAGGGGTCGGCCCCTTGAAGGGTCATTTGGGCCTGATGAAGGGTCGGCCCCTTGAAGGGTCGTCTGGGCCTGATGAGGGGTCAACCCCTTGAAGGGTCGTCTGGGCCTGATGAGGGTTCATCCCCTTGAAGGTCATCTGGGCCTGATTAAGGGTCGACCCCTTGAAGGGTCATTTGGGCCTGATTAGGGGTCGGCCCCTTGAAGGGTCGTTTGGGCCTGATGAGGGTGCAGCCCATTGAGGGATTGTCTGGACCCTGATGAGGGGTCGACCCCTTAAAGGGTCACGAGACCATCTTGGGCTCGTCTTGGTGGAGGGCACCCCGGCCTGGCCGAGGGTATATATGGGTATATCAGGGTTCTTAACTTCAATTCTCCAGAGAGTGATTTGATGAGACGCTTGGTCTTGAACATGCTTGAAGTGGTCAGAGAAGACGCGGCAATCCGTAATGTAGCCTAACAATAAGGGACTGCTATGTTCAATAATAAAAGGGTCAGGAAGTGTGGTATTAAGGAAGTTGATTACGTGCTTAAGAAAGTAATTCAAAACCGAAATAAGTTGGAGGCAAATTGGCATGGGCCATATCGTGTCACAGCTGTTGTTCGACCTGGCATATACTGAATAGAAACTCTTCAAGGGGAAGTGTAGGTGCAAAAAATCTCACCCGTCGGAGGGTGTCAATTCATCACGATACAAGTATAAAAATAAATATGAGAGAGACAAAGATTTACGTGGTTCGACCATGAATGGCCTACGTCCACGGGGCTGCTGGTGTGTTCCATTAGATGATCAGAGAGTTTTACATGAGAGTGTTTCTCTAACTTATAAGCCCCCTTTCACAATGGGGGGTGTCCCCTTTATATAGAGTTAGGGGTTACATTAGGGTTACAAAATATGGATGAGTAACAAACATGGATGAGCCCTATCTTCGTGGAGTCTCATTCCCCTCAGGTACTGCTCCTTGGTCTTCCCTTTTATTAAGGACTTTAGTCGTCCCTGTATTGCTGGCATGTCGCCATCTTTACCGAGGTCCTCCCCACACGTCATGCTATTCCGTAGGCATATATATTGCCCCCACAATAGCCCCACAGGTCGCAGTTCAGCTGAGTTGATTCTGAGATGAGCTGGGAGCTGGTCCACAATCTCTTTAAGCATATGCAGTTGGTGGTGTGAAGTGGACTGGCATTCTTTGATTTGTCGTTCAACTTTTAAGCCTTCTTTGGTTGATCTTCTCGCCTTCATAGGTTTTTAGATGAATGCTTGGCTTGAGTTAAGAGGCTTTCAATCGATATGGGAACCGGACTCGAGAGTGTCGAGCTGCCTACGTACCCTCTTGGGATCAGGTCGGACGTAGTTCATTGTCTATTTTATTGTATGGCCCAATTCGTGAGGCTAACCACAGGCCTGTTCAGAATTTGTTTACTGAGGCTTTATCGAGCATGCATCAAGTTTAGGGCATCTCCCTGTATTTTGGTCTCGTATGGTCTATTTGTTGAGGCCGACCACAGGCCTATGCGTCGAGTCTTGCTCGAGCATGTACCTAGTAGGGGTAAGACCCTTCCTTAGGTTTTTCATATGGTCCAATTGGAGAGGCCGACCAGAAGCCTATACGTTGAGCCTTGCTCGAGCATGTACCTAGTAGGGGTAAGACCCTGCCTTAGGTTTTTCATATGGTCCAATTGGAGAGGCCGACCAGAAGCCTATGCGTCGAGCCTTGCTCGAGCATGTACCTAGTAGGGGTAAGACCCTGCCTTAGGTTTTTCATATGGTCCAATTGGAGAGGCCGACCAGAAGCCTATGCGTCGAGCCTTGCTCGAGCATGTACCTAGTAGGGGTAAGACCCTGCCTTAGGTTTTTCATATGGTCCAATTGGAGAGGCTGACCAGAAGCCTATCCGTCGAGCCTTGCTCGAGCATGTACCTAGTAGGGGTAAGACCCTGCCTTAGGTTTTTCATATGGTCCAATTGGAGAGGCCGACCAGAAGCCAATGTGTCGAGCCTTGCTCGAGCATATACCTAGTATAGGGGTACGACCCTGCCTTAGGTTTTTCCCACAATTTAATGTAATACCAATTACGTTTGCATTTTTCCATATTCTAAATGCCTCGCATGTAAATATCCGCCTGTTTTACCTTTTAGGTTGTGCCGTCACACTTCCTTAGGCCTAAAAGGCGATGGAAAAAATGCACCTGGTTTGAGGGTCATCCACCCGTTCAGGATTTTAACAGACCAACATAGTTGGCGACCAACCTGAGTTGGCTTTTTGCCTAGGGATCCCCCGTAGGGCTTTTATTGTTGCCTGGGCAACTCGTGAGGCCATTTGTGTTTGGAGATAACAAAGGCCTGTAGACGTACTTAATTTAGTGGAAATAAGCAAGAAGGCCATTGTAACTAAATCAAGTTTGATCATGATCGTCATTTGAAAGACTAATTCCGGTGCTAACCATGTTGGCATCTGTCCTGAGTTGACCTCTTCTCTTTTTCTTTGAATGTTGTAGTGAATCTATTCACGTGTCATCGCTACTATAGATCCCCCAATCGGGCTTGTGAAGGGAAGGCTGCCTGACCGTCCATCGGGTCGTCTTATTTGTATAACCGAGATGATAACTGTGCTCGATCTCGTGCACCTAAAGAGATTGATAGAAGTTCAAAGCATCCTTGTGCCGTTGATCTGATATGGTGTTCAAGAAACATTGTTCCTCTGGAGTTGATATCTTAGTGTTGATGACGCGTTAATTCGTTGCTTGGTGATCGTCGATCACCATGGGTTGTCTGACGATGTCGCTCGATACATTCAGGGTGGTCGGTGTTGTTATCAACATGTCTTGCTCATTAACTGTGATTTTGCTGGATATGTGACTTCTTACATGTTGGATTCGTCCTTGTTGATAAATATAGTTGATCGTCGCTCTTCATGCTGCTTTATGTGTTATTGGATCTTTGTGGTACAGATCGCTCAACTTTTCATTCGACGAGGTTGAATTAAATAAGAACTGTATTTCCCAACTATTTATTGGAGCTTGAGACGTGATCACACAATGTCAACTATCGATCGAAGTTGAGGGTCCGTTGAGACAAAATTGTAAAGGACCTAGTAGATGTTACGAACGATCCATGCCTGAGCATCTGTCAGAGTATTGATGAGATAAATGATGCCTGAATGCCTGTCGAGGCAAAAGCTATAGAGGATCTGGTAGATATTGCAGGTGATCCATGCTCGAGCATCCGTCGAGGCAAAGAGGACCGAGCAAGTATTACGAATGATCCTGTATTGTTAGTGAAAACTAACCTTCCAATAAATGCAATGTTGATTATTAATCGACTCTGCCAACCATCTGTTGGGACTGAATACAAGAGTTATCCTTACCAACCATTTGTTGGGGATAAAATGCGACATGTGTGGCAAATATCCTCGGGACTAAATATATAGAAATATTTTGCCGAGCATTTTCCGAGATGAGCCTTGAATATGCCTGATCATCCTGCAGGTCAAGAATCATAGAGCCAGATAACCCATTCTGAAATTCAAGAAATATCAACATCCGAGCATCTGTCTGTTATAAATAATATTGCCCAAGCATGTGTTGGGTGCAAAGTGGTGTAAAGTGCTCAACCATCTGTCGGAGCATTAACAAAATAAGTGGTGCCAGACTGGTTTGCAGGGGCGAAGTTGTACAGGTCCGAGTAGATATAGAGAGCGATCCGCGCTCGAGCATCTATCGGTGTGTTAATAATATTTTCAAGAGCTTAAGATTATTGTCGAGCATCCGTCGGGACTGAATCTTATACCTGTAGAAGTTAATAAGTTGCTCGACCATTTGTCGAGGCTAATTCAAATAGAATTTATCATGCAATATGATGTGCATCCGCTCGACCATTTGTCGAGGAAAATATTCATAGTATTGAATGAATGACATGAATTATCCCATAATTTTTGTGATAAGATCTCACGAGGATGGCCGCGCCTGAGCATTCGTCGGGGCTACGCTAAGTATAAGTAAAGATATTACACCGACCATTCATTGGTATAACCAATAATAGCTAGACGACAATATTGAAAATTAAATGACCGGATAAATGACATGAGTGCTCTTCTAAGTGCGCCCCAATATTTATGTGGACAAAATAATTGTAATAAAGTTGAATGAAAGATGCAAAATTTACCAAATATATCCAGATGTATGGCACAGGAGTTAATTTGGAATTTGTGCAAATAGATTTAAGCAAATACTTAAAATACAAGTTCGGTTTCAAAAAATTGTTTTCACCGAAAATTTGTGTAGTGGCAATCAATTGTTTTTCTCATGTGAAGTATAGAGTATAGATAGCCCCCTGCTAACAAATTTATGATGATAAAAATCGTGAGCATAATTTGTGAGCAAATGAAGTATTATGAGATGGAAACGAACAATGTACAAATAAATGTGTGTATCCATCAAGTGGGGTTGCGCTAAATACAAGAATTATCCTGGCCAGCTATCCACTGTGGATAAAATGCGACATGCGAGGCAAATATCTTCGGGACTAAATATATAGAAATATTTTGCCGATTATCTGCCAAGATGAATCTCAAATGTGCATGACCGTCCTTCAGGTTACCGAATCATAGAATCCGAGCTTCAGTCGGAGTAATAATAATTTTGCCCAAGCGTTTCTTTGGGTGTAAGGTGCTATAGTGTGCTCGACTATCTGTCGGAGCATTAATAAAATGAATGGTGCCTGGATAGTCCGCCGGGGAATACCAAGTAGATATAGCGAGCAATTCATGCTCGAGCATCCGTCAAAACATCGATGAGATTTCCAGGGACTTAAGATTATTGTCGAGCATCCGTCGAGACTGAATCTTGCACCTGTGGAAGTTAGTAAATTCCCCGACCATCTGTTGAGGCTAAATCAAAATAGAAGTTATTATGAAAATGATATGTTCAACAAAGTATATAAGATATGCATCTGCTCGACCATTTGTCGAGGAAAAAAATTCATAGTCGCGCATGAATGTAATAAAAGATCCAATGATTTTTATCATAAAAATTTCAATGTGATAACTGTGCCCGAGCATCCGTCGGGGCTGAGCTAAATAACCAATAATCTCGCTCTGGTGAGATTAAATTGTTGTAGCTGGATGACAATATTGAAAATTAAAATGTTCGAATAAATGACATGAGTGCCTATATCACTGCGCCCCACTTATTTATGTGAGCAAAATAATTTGTAATAAGGTCGCATACAAAGTGTCAACTATCGTTGTAATAAAATCACATGGTCCCTTAAAATAATTTTGTTTTTAGGGAGAACCGAGCAATGCAAACATTAGTCAAATATGTCTTAGATGTAAGACATAGGGCTGATTTAGAATTTTTGCAAAAATTATTTGAAGTCCAAATAAATAATGAGTTATAAATCGATTTTCAAAATTGTTTCCTTGGGAGGCTCATAAAGCTGCGAAGTAGGATAACAAATAGCAAGAAGTTTAATAAAACATGGGGCTTGACTTTAATAAAGACTGGGTTCTATTAAAGCAGGTGTGAAAACCCATGTTCCTCAAAAGGGCTTCTGCCCCTATTTGAAATGCCTGAAGCGTGTTGAAAACCCATGTGCCTCAAAAGGGCTCTTGCCCTTATTCCGCCGACCAGCAGGGGAGGATCCGACGATCAGAAACTGCGACACGAAAATTGTGGGTTCCCTCGCGACGTCACCCAGGTCATGGTGTTAGTGTAGAGATATGGAAGCTGGTCGGTACGGTCGAGGAGAAACCCAAAGAAAATTTCCTCTAGGTCGCCGGTAGGTCGCCTACCATGGAGGTTTGCTCGACCAGGTAGGTTGCAGGCCAGAGGTGAGCTCGCTGATGCTCGATTGCGGGGGCGACCAATAATACTGAAATTCGTAGTCCATTTTTTGTGTTGTCGCCGACCAGTAATTATTTTCTGACATCGCAACTGATGCTCGCCGACCTGTGGTTATGGCCCAGTGTTTTAGCTGAGGCTCGCCGACCTTTGGTTATGGTCCGGCTTCGCAGATGATGCTCGCCGACCATTGATTATGGTCTGTCTTCGTAGATGATGCTCGCTGATGCTCGAACTATATGATTTTTCTGAGGTCTCCTCATAAGGACCTGACGTTGTGGTGATGTTCGTCGAGCTCGCCGCTCTGTTTCTCTGTTTGTCTAGCTTGTAATGGTTGTCGACCAGCGACTATGGTCGCAATTGAAGAAAACTCCTTCCTGGTTCTTCGCTGTAGCATATTAGTGGTCGTCGGCCAAGAAAGGTGGTCGGGAAAGGTTGGAGCCTCTGTATGGTGGTCGCCGACCATCGAGAGATTCCTACGACCCTATCATAGGGTCCTCGATCAATTTCCAAAATGCAATACAGAAGTTTTTTGTTGCCAGAGTTGGGGATTTCCATAATAAATTTGGCGATTTATTGCCAGATGGGTTAAAACCCCAAATGGGTCCCGCTACTCCCAGCGTGCTTGCCATCGTTTGTGTGGGGTTTCACCGTTACTGTGTGAGAGTTGTTGGCGACTGATTATGTGACCAGATCTGTGTGTGTCTTTATGAAAACGTATCTGTTGAGATAATTTCCTTCAATATGTTTCAAGATCTCTCATGAGATAGAAACTTTTAGACGGTTACCCTGCCCGAAAATTTAGGATCTGGGAATCAAGATATGATGTAACCCAGGAAAATCCCAAAACAGTCCAAATATTTGGAGACTCCTCGTAGACATCTCCAATAGTGAATTCCATATGAGATAAACAATGAAAGTTATCTACCATCAAAGCAGATATACAGATAAAGATTGAATACAGAATTTGTAAATATAACTGTACGCAAAATCATGTATCAATGAAACGATATTTGTTCAAAACAAATAATTATATATGAAACAAATAACTGCTCGTACACATATTAAAAAGAAAAACTTATCTTTTGATTATGTGTGAGGTGTAAGGACCATTGTTCTTGAACGTAAATCTAGATCTCTTCTAGCAAGAAGGGGAAGGCCTTTCGTGCCGATTCCCACAGACGGCGCCAATTGTAGGTGCAAAAAATCTCACCCGTCGGAGGGTGTCAATTCATCACGATACAAGTATAAAAATAAATATGAGAGAGACAAAGATTTACGTGGTTCGACCATGAATGGCCTACGTCCACGGGGCTGCTGGTGTGTTCCATTAGATGATCAGAGAGTTTTACATGAGAGTGTTTCTCTAACTTCTAAGCCCCCTTTCACAATGGGGGGTGTCCCCTTTATATAGAGTTAGGGGTTACATTAGGGTTATAAAATATGGATGAGTAACAAACATGGATGAGCCCTATCTTCGTGGAGTCTCATTCCCCTCAGGTACTGCTCCTTGGTCTTCCCGTTTATTAAGGACTTTAGTCGTCCCTGTATTGCTGGCACGTCTCCATCTTTACCGAGGTCCTCCCCACACGTCATGCTATTCCGTAGGCATATATATTGCCCCCACAGGAAGAATTCAAAAATGCTTGGAATGCTGAGCACCTGCGGAAATACTACCAGTAATGTAACTGCCCATATACCCAATTGTTTCAGTATGAATGAAAATGATGATTTCACCATTCATTTTTTTTCGGAGTACTCGCGCTACACACTACACTTAACTTTGCAGCAAAAAAAATTCCACTAACAAAGTTGGTCAGTATCAGCAAAAACACCAACAATGTTGGTCGGCATCAGCAAGACACTAATAAAGTGGGTCGGCATCACCTTAAACACCAACAATGTTGGTAAAACAATTGAGCAAGGCAAGGTCTGCTTGATTATGGGTAACCCAAGAGGCATCCAAGCTAGGCAAGAAGATGGGTAGCATATCCACTGCCTAGGCACCAGGGCAATTATTTACTTAAATGATTGTCACAACTAAGCAAGAATATGGGATAAAATTCCATTGCTTAGGCACTTATGGGTGATAAGTTACTACAATTAGACAAATACATGGGGAAAAAGTTCCATTGTTTAGGTAATCAAATCAAAAATGGCAAAATGTCCGTTCAAATATATATATACTCAATGACAGAAAAATACAGTACTATTATAATTGATCATACAATTATTTTATTTCCAAGGAAACAAAATTACAAAGCGATACTTTTTCTTCATTTACTAAGAAAATACAAATATCATAATCTACTGGTTTATTTCCTTCAAATTTAGACACAGGATCCATTCTAGCTGGAGGATCATCTAAAGCAAAAGAAGAGTTGATAAAGTTCAAATCTCGCAGCATTCTGGTGTTGCTCGGTCAATCAAATGTGGAGGCCGGGATATCTCAAAATCTTTATAAAGATTGTAATCACCAAGGTATTTGTAAATCAAACACTGAGGAATATAGCTAACTAGAATCCATCTAACATCTAGTTTGAAAGGAGGTACTGGTAGATCAAGTAATACAGGGTCACACCAATCCCACAGCTCGGTTCCTTTCTCAACCTTCATCACAGTTAGATCATTCAAGCATCCATGTTTGTATCCTTCATTGTTTGATTGTTTCAACCTGGCATCAATATGATATAAAGCTTCATTGTAACCCTCCATCCATAACTCTCTAGGCTACTTGTGAAATTGATAAGTTAATCGTTCAATATGTTGATGAAGCCTCTTCACCAAAATTTCTTTATTCTGTAACGCAGAACTCTGATTGGAAAGTTTCTCGTTAAGAATTTCAATTTTCTGGGACATCTCAGCCAAAGCTTGATTTTTTGCCTTCAGTTGAGCATCTTGATTTTCTAAAGCCTGTTGAGTTCTAGTCTCTTCAATACTGCTCCGGCCAGCTCTTGTTCTACCTCAGAAAGTGGATGCAGGTCTCACTCTCTTTAAAGCTTCTAATTCTTCTCTTAATGAGGCATTCTCAGTCTCCAAAAAGGAAAAACCTTCATCGTTAACTAGGATCAGAGCTCCAGAGTAAGAAACATATTTTATCTTTCTCGGTTCTTCTCTTAAAGCAATATTTTCTTCCTCCAACAGCTTAGCAATATTTCTATGTTCTCCAATTTTAAGTTTTAGCACACTCTCTCTCTCTTATTATGGGCCGAGATAAATTTGCCATAACCCTAGTCAGCGCTCAACTGTTGGTACTTCTTCTCATAACCTTCATGCAGAAGAGCACTGTCTTCCTTGTGTTAAAGTTAAAGTTCTTCAATCATTCCTTGAAGATCTTCAATCATTTCCTAGTAAGCTACGTTATTTGCTACAGCCCGATCAAGTAGACTTTTTAAATACTGATAAGCCTCAATTTCTCATTCAGAGGCATCGAATCCAAGAATATCAATTATTTGTGCTTCAGTGAAATCTGTACGACCAGCTTTGAAGTAGTCTGTACACTTCTTCATCAACTCTGTATCATGAGCTGACAACAGTTCCATCCTGGTAATAAACTAGCAAGGAAAAGTAAAAATAAATCAACAACATCACAGATATATTAAACAGTAAAGGAGAAATTTAGAATAAATAACAAGTCCATTTTATTTATCATAATAGAAGAGGGTACAACCAAAATTACAAAACAAAAGGGAAAACAGAGAAAAGAAAAAAATTATCGAACAACATTACACCTTCTCCTTATTCCCTACAACATCCTCAGTTGATTTTGAAAAAGGGATTCATTGCTCGGTGGGCAGCTGACGTTGATCGGTAAAAGTTGTCATCTTCTGAACATGCTCGGAGGATTGAGGGATAGTGGCAACATATTTTCGTTCTACTATCATCAAAGAAGTTTCATCAGACCCAGCTTTATCATCTTCTTCTTCTTCAATGGCAGGAGGAGGGACGTGAACATGTCTCTGAAATAGTTCAGTGTCCTCAACAACGTTCAACTCCTTCAACGCTGCAACCCATTCATCGCTAAAAACTTCAAACTTGCATAATCCATTTGAGTAGAGGCAGCAGTTACATCTTTGTTTCACCCTTTGTCCCAGTCAGAGCTAAAGGACTTCTTCACAGTAACTTTTCTCATCGCTCTCTCTGAAGAAGAATTTTCCCTAAGAAGATCTTCCAAAGATTTTACTTTTTGTTCAAGATCTTTCTTACATCGTTCAGCCTCTTCAAGCTTGCCCTCAGCTTCCTCCTTGCTAAAAATGGCGACCTTTAATTTCTCCTCTGCCTACTTAGAAGCATTTATAGCTTGATGTTAAACTAGATCAGCCTCATTGGTAGCTTCCATCACTTTTTATTGGGTTGTCTCAACAGACTTGATTTTATTTTCTAGTTTTGTCATCCTCATACTTCTGCCGGGACTCCTCTAAAGATTTTGATAACCTAGCAAGGGGTTCTTCTACTTCACTAGAAGAGGAAGCAACTTTGATAGCTTCATCCTTCTCCAGGATATTATTGAAATACACCAAAAACTGCAAAAAGAAGAGAAACTCAAGTTAGAATATGAAAATTGAAAACAGAACTGAAAGGATAGGTATAATGACACTTACTGATGCAAGGTGTTGGGCTTCCAAGTCATTTACTTTCCCTCGTGGAATAGAAGTCTCAGTAGCTCTATGATCAGGAAGAGTTCCAGACCAGATCAATTTCTTGGCCAAGCCAGGAGTAATGAATGCTGGAGGACCATCTCTCAACGAAGGTATATCAACCCCAGCAGGTTGAGCAACAACATCAACGGTCTTCTCAGCAAGACCCTTTCTCAATATTCTCAAAGGAGCAGCCTCTTCAATCAAAGGTGTTGTCTCTTCTTGAACAACAACAACTCCTTCAATCAAAGGTGCTGCCTCTTTTCGAGAAACATGGGGCTTCTTGCTGACCTCCTTGACAACCATGACTGCTCCCCTAGATGGAGAAATATCCTTTTTCTTAGTCCCTTCAGCTTGGATATCTTCGTTGCTCTTTTTTTTCGCATTATCACCAGGGACAACCTTGCCAAAGAGATCAGGCATTCTTCTCTTCTTCGTCATTAGGTCAGCAATAGAAGTGCCCAAATCAGAGGAAGACTCTTCAATAATTGAACAAGATGATGGAGCCTGCTCAAGATCAATCACCAAAGTAGGAACCAGAGGCCGAGCAATAAAAGAGGAAGTGGTGTTCTTATATCTCAATAAATAGAAATCAAACCTCACGTGCTCCCCAACAATTGATTGATGCAAACCCCAGATTGGCTTCAAATCATTTATATTAATGTCACTCTCTTTTGGGGATTTTCTTTTACTGTCAACTGCAAATCAAAAATAAAAAATCAAAATTCAATGAAACATTTTATCAAACAAAAACAAAGTTAGCTTAAAAATAAAGAACAACCTATCCCATTGCCATAAGGTGGACATCTGGGACCTTTGTACACGTTTTCCCCATTTATTAGGGGGTGTTGCCAATTTTCATCACAACCCCATGTTCAAAATAATCCCTATTAGAATTAGGGGATTAACCACTAAAGCTCTGTTATAAAACCTAGTTTTTAAATAAAAGGTGGTGTCGCTGGTGACCCATTTATAACAGTACATAATTTCAGGAATCCCTAGACTAGTTCCATGAATTTGATTCAACCTATGTACGCCATTAACTACCCTCCATGTATTTGGAACTACTTTTGCATGTAAAATATCAAAATATTGGCAAAATTTTCAAACACAAGGGATTAGGCAGGAAAGAAAAACCACATTCTCCTACAAAAATAGAGGAAAACCAGTGTCCCTCAAGTAAGGAAAATAAATTAGAAGGACAAGAAGGTTCTTCCAAGACAACCCAAGAAGGAATTTCAAAATAGGCTCTAAACTTATCTAACGACTCGATACGGTAAACCATGATGACTAAAACAAAGAAAGAAGAAAGAAGGAAGAAGTTCTTATAGAAAATTAAGAAATCAGCTAAGGCAGATGACAAAAAGAACATTTGTAAGAAGAAAAATGAGAAGACAAAGAGTTTGGGAATCTAGATGGCATAAGGTAAAAGATAATCTGATTTTACCGCCTTCATATATGCTGCTTTGGAAAATGAGAAAAGTAATGATCACAAATGATGACAATTGCATTTTTGGCGGCTAATCAAAGGAAAAAGATGCAAGTACCCAAGCATTTGCCAAAAATTCAAAATATTTACAAATTTTCCATTTTTCACTCAAAACTGTTATGCTAAGTGGAAAACTATACAAGTGTTGAAGGTCTGCAATCAATCAAGACATGAGAAATGTGCCCGAGCAGCTTTTGGGTATAATGTTCCACACTTTCACATCCAACCTCAACTATGAAACATTAGGGGCTTTTGTTAATACAAAAATTAGTCACCTGACGTGGACTAATTACATGAAGACTAGGGTCATCCAGCATGGCACAAGTTCAGTTTACTGAGCTACTTAACATACCGAGTTGCTCAGCGTACTGAGCAACTTATTAGGAAGACCAAACGATAAAAAACAGATTCAATGATTATTCTTTACCATGTACAGATGTATATGCCTATTCAATAACGGCATATTATCTATTCACATTAACAACTCAAGGGCTATAAATACATTGTAATATCCTCTCGGAAGGGTAAGCTATCATAAACAAATGTAATTGAGATCAAGGCAAGACATCCAGTAATACAAGACAGTGGACGTAGGCCATTTCATTAAGGCTGAACCACTTTAAAAATCTCTTGTCTTATTTCTTTACTCATATTTATCTGTGACTAATTAATTAGATCAAATCTATTTTTTTACATCAATAGGGTGTTTCTCCAGTAGTTATTCTAAGGGTTTTTGGTAGGCCCATAAAACAGAATGCAGTTCATTGATCCAATTTCCTTTAGCATTTTCCAGTCTTTTCCTTAACCCATTCGACAAAGTTCTATTCGTTACCTCTGTTTGGCCATTGCTTTGAGGATGGCCAGGAGCAGAGCGGATTTTTTGGACATTGGATTGGGCACAATAAGAAGCAAATTCGTCGTTGTCAAATTGTGTGCCATGATCAGTGATAAAGGCATAGGGGCCCTACTTGCATATGATGTTCTTCCAAAAAAATTGATAAACCTTTTCATAAGACATATCGATCAAGGGTTCAGCTTCCACCCATTTAGTTAAGTAATCAACAACAACTACTAGATATTTGAACCTTCCTCGGGTGGTCGGCAAAGGTCCAAGGTGAAGTGATTAGTGTTAGGGCAGATTATGGAGTCTTACGTATGTTAGAAAACCTCAGGCACTTATCACACTTCTTGGAAAAAGATGCGCAATTTCTTGCATAGTTGGCCGGTAGTACCCTTGTGTGTTAATTCTTCGCAACAAAGTTCTCTCGGCTACATGGGCTCCACAAGTCCCTTCATGGACTTCCTTAATCAAATCTTTTACTTCAGCTGGATGCACACAGTGTTGGAGACCAGCAATCAGTCCTCTTATATACAATACACCATTGTCTAGCACATATAGGTCAACTAGTAGAATTCCCTCTTCAATATAAGCTCTTATGGTATCCATCCAAGATTACCCCATGTCAACTGTAATAAAATTAACCACCAAGTCTTCATCAATGCTCCTATTAGCAAATAGTTCAATAGGAATAGTTCTGCACAGGTAGATTCTGGTTGTTGAAGTTAACTGGGCAAGTGCATTTGCTCGGGCATTTTCTAGTCTTGGAATTCTGATTATCTGAACAGCTAGCAAAGTGGACATTACTTTCAAATCTTTTATTAAGTATCTAGAAATCAATTCTCCTTTGGCGGCATATAATTTCAACACCTGATTTACCACCAACTGTGAATCATTGTATACCAAAACTAGCTCGGCATTTAGTGATTTGGCTAGACCCAAACCAACAATCACAGCTTCATATTCTGCCTCATTATTGGAGGCTTGAAATTGAAATCGAAATCGTAGAGCATACTCTAAATCTATTTCATCTGGAGTATTGAGGGTGATTCATTGTCCACATCCAGTTGCGCAAGATGATCCATTAATATATAGGCTCCATATGGGAATATCGTTGTCAAACGCTTGGTTTGTCAGAATCCCTTGATGGAAAATTGGGGAAGAGTGTGAGTGGCCCAATGTGTGTGTTTTCAAACAAAACCAATTTTTCTCCGAAAAAGATCCAACTTTTAATTATGCACCAAACCAAGTTGTGAAAAGTCAATTCTTACTTTAAACCAATTTTATCTTGATTAATCCTAAGCATGCATCTAGTGATTAAAGCAAGTAAAGTAAAGTAAAGAATACTCACAATGCCGGATGTACGAGGAAAAACCCCAAAACCAAAAAACCCAAAACGGGAAAACAACCTCGGACGGCCCAAGACAGACAATCACTAATAGTACAAATATAGCACCCTGCCGCGGATGTATTCTCTCATACAGGGCGCGACCAGAATTAACTCGGTGCGGCCCTCTCCATCATAGGCCGCGGCATCCCACCTTAGGGTGCGCGGCCCTCCAGTTTGCAACACTGCTTGCCTTGCAGGCCGCACCCCCCTCCCCCCCTTTATCCACAACTGCTGCAAACTCGGTATACGCACGTGCTCAGGGCATCTGACTCAACACATTTCCTCATAAATAGAGGAACCTCACCTAGAAAGGGGGAGATCGGTTCCACGCACACCTGAGGCACTACAACACAGATCCTCTCTACATCACCCCAACATAGGCTTTGGAGGCTAAGGATCTGCATCACAACCACCTCACGGGCTCACCGGAATCTCCAATACTGTCATGTACCCTCATTTATTCTCATACTTGTACGCCTCTATAGGCATGATTATATTGTACAATGCAACGCACATAATGAGAACGGAGCAACACAGTGGACGTAGGCCTATTTTAGAGGCTGAACCACTCTATATCTTGTCTTCTCTCTATTTGCTTGCTTTACATGTTTAACACACACATCACTCTTGACCTGCTAGTACGAGAATGTCTTATGGTCGATTTCTCATATCATTAGTTTGGCACCGTCTGTGGGAACATAAGTATTTCAATCTTGTTTCTCCACACATATGAGTTCTTAAACACCTTATTCGACCCCTGAGGGTCCTATGGATCATCTTCTCACGGGTCGGTTACTGGTTATTGGGCTCCGCTTTACATCCGCCCCTTTCAACGGGTATTTCATATTTCTAGATCTGTCTTTGGATATTCATTTGATGACTTTGGATCTATTTTACATACCCCTGTGATATCACTCCATCTAGATAATGTTAAAAGGCATGGTGGGCTGCTGTCCCGAAAAGGTGGATGATTAGGGAATGGCTATATTTACTCCCATTTTTGTTGCCATCTACCTATGATCTAGGGGTTATCATTGAAGTTGTGCTGTATTGCGCACCGCAAGGGAATTCTCTCATCAATGGACCCTAGTAGGTTTCCCTCACGTAATTGAGGGAGAAAATGTCAGTTCCTGTCTTGGACATCAGTTTGGATTTTCCCCCCTGCCTAGACAGGGGTGCGACCTGTAAGTTCAATAATATCTCAGGCCGCGACCCCCACTGGTGCGGATCTATTACGACAGTTCAAAATCACCGTGGGAAGGACTTAAGTTGCCTTTCACTCAACCTTGGTGAATAACATTAAAGGGCTACGGCAGTACACTTGTGTGCCATACTTGTCGCGGCCTCCTCAGCATATCATGGAGCAGTTCAAGTTCCCCTTCTCAATATTCCTATGATCACTCACTTCTGTTAGTTTCGTCTCAGATTCTATATACTTTATAAAGGCTAATAAGAGCATAAATGGAAGGAGGATCTAGCCAGACTGCAGAAGTCAAGGATGAGATTATGCAACTGTATAATCACCTTAATCACCTCTATGACAGCCATGCCTCACTTCAGACACAGGTCAATTACCTAACACAGAGGGGGCTAATGTTAGAGGCCGCGGCCTCTCAAAATAAAGGCGCGGTTTCGGAGGAAAAATCTTTGTCTGCCGCGGCAGTTAAAGAAGCCACGGAATCAACCAGTAGGAGTCAGAAAAGGAGGGCAGATAAATCAGAAAAGAAGTCGGGTATCTATACTCCGTTGATTTTCCCGGTTGAAGAGATCTTTGAGTTCATCAAAGAGGACAAGCTTTTGAGGTGGCCCGAAAAGTTGAAAGCTCCACCCCACAAGAGGAACAAAACTACCTGGTGCAAAGTCCATCAGGACCATGGCCATGACACAGAGCAATGCTATGCTCTGAAAGACGAATTTAAAAGGCTAATTGGGCAAGGGATGCTGCAGTGATTCCTAAAGAATGCATAAAGGACCCAGCCGGACCTAACAGAGGCTGCATGTCGCACCTCATCCTTAGTCTTTCCAATTTTAACTATTTCTATTTATGTTTTATGAAGCTCAATTGTAGCCTTAATACTTAAGAACTTATGTTTTATTAACAAAGTCATTAGCTGAAGCAGACATATATAAACATATGAATTAGCAAATTTTTCCATATCTGATATTTCTCTTGGTTTCATAACCTGCTATCTCACAAAAAGACTTTGTGTATTAAACAGATTCCAGAGGAAGGATAATAAATTATCTCGAAAGATTATTATTATTTTGGGATGCGCATATGGAGGGATTACGACCTTTATATATGTGCAACTACATCCTATCATATGGTGATAATATTCACGAAAGCATCTGAAGATCAAAGGAGCTTTCATTAGCCACGGGGCCTTACAATGCCCGTGCTCAGCTTTGGGATGCGTCATCGGTCCGGGAGGCTTATACTATCTAGCCAAGGATGACTCTCTATATATCAGCAGCTGTGGGTGTCTTAATAACATAACCTAGTCTTAATAACATAACCCAGCCTGGAGAGGCTTGATATTTTCTCGCATATTAGCTGTGGGTGGCTTAATAACATAACCCAGCCTGGAGAGGCTTGATAGTGTCTCGCATATTAGCTGTGGGTGGCTTAATAACATAATCCAGCCTGGAGAGGCTTGATAGTGTCTCGCATATTAGCTGTGGGTGGCTTAATAACATAACCCAGCCTGAAGAGGCTTGATAGTGTCTCGCATATTAGTTGTGGGTGGCTTAATAACATAACCCAGCCTGGAGATTCTTGATAGTGTCTCGCATATTAGCTGTGGGTGGCTTAATAACATAACCCATCCTGGAGAGGATTGATAGTGTCTCGCATATTAGCTGGGGGTGGCTTAATAGCATAACCCATCCTGGAGAGGCTTGATAGTGTCTCGCATGTTAGGGCTTGGTGACATGACCCAGCCAAATAAGACTTGGAAGCTCCAACATATGTCTACAGAGGCGTATTGTTCAGATAAACCAGAAATGTGCCGCATCCCACCGGTACGGTTACAGAGCTCTAGGAGCCACTCATTCATGAAAATGGTAAGGCACTAACATCTTGAAGCATGAGAAAGCTACAATGTCGAATGCGACGGTAGAAGAGAATCAGTTGTACCACGTCTAAGGAAAGATTTCTCCACATATTCCATGTTGGTTATGGGATAACAAAAGATAAACGGTTCAGACAACCGGGTGCAATGAAAGCAGCTGGAGATCCATGCAATCAGCAAGTCCCAGCCTTGAAATCCTATCCGCGGTAGTCAGGCAAATACGTTTACATGATGCGACATAATAACGAGCCGCGGCTTGTACGCAGCTGACGTGACGCAGCAGTCGATGTCAGGGATTTAACACCATTTGTATGGACGCAGACATTGAAAAAAAATCAAACTACGAGGAAATCGACCTCTGGCCGCGGACTTGAAATGTTACGTCTATCGGGACGCGGATGCATTTTCAGGGATTAGGTAGTAACGGACAACCATTCATTATAGCAAGCAATGTAAGTCATGCAATATAAAAGAGCAAGGAATGCATTAAGCAGTCAATTGTAATGGTAAAAATATGGCCGTAGCCTTGGTATTAATAAGCCATAGATTACATAATGAAGGCCGCAACCACAAAAGAAGCTTAAAGATTACAAAAGGGAGGGACGCAGCCCTATATTAATGATGCAACAGAAATTAAGAGTTCAAGAGGCTGCGTCATCATCATCATCACCATCTTCTCCGCCCGCGGCAGTCTCGGTCTCTCCGTCCGTGGCTTCTGCCTCTGCCTCGGCCCTGAGCTTTGCTCTCTCTTCTGCCGCGGCCTTAAGTTCGGCGATGCACTCTTGATGTTCGGCATCGCTTAACTTCCAGGCAAGTACATCCTCCTTGGCCTCAGGGAACCTCCTGATAAATCTCTATCGCAGCTCCTAGTAGCCGTGGAGGTATGCCCTGTTACTGATAAGGAAGAAATCCTTGGAGCCTTTGAATGACTCCACGTCATGATCTATGGCTAGCTGAAGGGCGTCACCATGATCTTCTTTCAACTTTTTCACTGCCGCGGCATGATCTTCATCTTTCCGAGCGGACTTGGCTTCTATCTCCTCATATTTCTGCTAGAGAATGGCGAGCTTGGCATTTGAAATTTCTGTAACACGGGCGGCATCCGCAGTCTGGGCCTGCAAGGATTTGAGGGATTCCGCGGCCTGTTTAAAATTCTCCTCTGCTTCCTCCCTCGCCTTGACAACTTTCTCAGGGTCTGCATGGGCTACTTGAAGGGCCGCCGTAGAAGACCTTTTCCCCGCCTCAAAAGCAGAAGTCCGTGCAGCTTGCAAGTCCGCGGTATGTGCACTCTTCTCGGCCTCTTTCAACCTATATAAGGCCTCATACTTCCTCTTCTGGACCACAATAACATCCGCGGCCTGAAAGAAAAGGCGTTAGAAAATATGGAAAAATATGAGATGAAAAGTCAGATGACAACTGGTACGTACCCTCAGAAGGCTATGGAGGCCACAGTCCTCCAGATCTTCATGATCTTCTCCAACTAGACTTTCAAGGTCCGCGGCATCCAAGGCTCGATTTATCCTCCGCGCAGCCTTTGCGGTAGTGTCCCAGGAAGAATTTGGGTCAGACTGCCTTAATTGAGGCCTTAGTCTACCATCTGGCCCAGACTCTCTGCAAAATTGAGGAGGTGGCAAGTTAGCATTAACCGCCACTACAGTTGGCGGTGGAGGAGAGGATAATTGAAGGGGCACTTCAGTTGACATCAGGCCAGCCGTAGCCAAGTTTTCCCCTATGTCGTCATCAAAATGGTCCGGTGCAGGGTTTTCATCATTGACCACCTGATCCGCGGTAGGATCAGTAGCCTTATCGGCAGCGACCACGGATGGGGCTGCATTATGTTCTCCAAAGGGGGCCGCGGTAGGTCCCTTGGCTTTGGACCTCTTCCTCTTCCTGCTATGCGCAGTATTATTTAGGACGACTGCGTCCTCATCCATCTCTGCTAGCTGCGCCGCTAGCAACTCCCTATCAACTTCTTCGCCTGAAAAGGAATGGCATGAGTTCGACTTCAGGAGAATAAATGACCGCGGAGTAAAAAATATGGTGCAGTTGGTTACCTTCCGCACCCATTTGTTGAGGAATGAATTTGTTTGGGAAAAATCCTGCTTCAAAAATGGTTGCTGACGTTACGAGTGTGCTGAACTTCTTGTGCTCAGCAGAAACTTCCACGGCCTCAGCAACCCTTTGTTCCTGCCGCTTGTTCAAATGCAGATTATCAAGGGCTGCAGAAAGAAAAGACGATTCAGGTTAGTGGAAGTTACATGTGAAATAAAAAGGATGCGACTATAATCTTATACCTAATTTTGATGGTGACCCCCACTGCCACGGCATTTTATATGTTCTCTCTCTTTCATTCTCCTCGGGATTCATCTCCCAGCCTTCATCCGAGATATAGAAATATTTCCCCTTCCAATTCTTCACACTGGTCGGTCTCCCAGTGTAAAGGGCCTCGTCCCTACCGCGGCTAGAGAGGTAATAATACCCCGCGAATTTCACTATGTTCTCCTTTGGACGCTAGAAGTGAAAGAATTCCGCAGGAGTGATGTCCTTTTTGAATAATTTATCCCAAAGGACAATTGCAGTGAGAATGGCTCTCCATCCATTGGGGTCCAGCTGTGCCGGGGCCAGGTTCATTGCCTGAAAAAGGCGACGGATAGGAACTGGGACTGGTAGCCGCAGCTCGTAAATGAAGGCGTGCAGCGGGAAGCAAATTCCATCATCGGATATAACTGTGCACGGTCTTTGGTTCGTGGCAGGGGCCGAGCACGTCAAATTTTCTGGAAATTCGAAGGCCACATCAACCTGCTCGACCCAATCTTGGGTCATCGAGCCGTGGATATCAAGCGCGGCCAGGTGTCTCTCAGCCCTCCCAGATGTTCCTCCTGGGTTATTTCTAACAGTCGCGGCATTGTCTCCTACACCCATTAGATGTGTACTTGAGTTGGCTTCCTCTTCCATCGGCGGAGATTGGGAATCCTTCCCAGATGCAGATTCCGCGGAGTCTGAGTCGATTATCACGCAGTTCGAGTAATCTTTTAGTTTGTAGGGCCCAACTGATCTTAGAGGGGGCCCAGAAGTAAGCTCGGGGGGAGAGGTCCCAAAATGCTTTGCCCAAAAGCCTCTCAGGAACTCGTCTGGGTCAAAGCTCATATGGATGTAGCAGTACCTGAAAAGCTGAGTTCGCAGTTAGGCGCTGCAGCCAGTATGATTTGTAAGACTTCAAGAAGCCACAGAAGGGTATTTTTGAATCAAAAATGTCTAATGGGATCGTACTGTCTCAACAAGCCGCGGCCACATCCATATCAGAGGAACATAGAATGCCGCGATAATAAGACAGAATTGCTTTTAGGGCGTTCCTGGCCACGGCCATTCCTAAATTTTCAGTCCACTCTTTATGCTCTAGCAGCAGCTATAGTTATTTAATATGAATGTCTTGGGTTCATGAAAGTTTTAAGGCTATTCCAAGACTAATAAGGGTGGTGATTTGATGCCGCGGATGATAGTTTGAGGGACCGCGGCCATTTGGCACGGTATGACGCAGAAGTATTGTACCAGTTCACGAAAATGATTATTGAAATCCTACCATGCCGCGGCCTCTATCCTAAACAAGTTGATTACCTAAATCTAATCACTTTTAGAATCAAACCCACAGAATACGGAGTGTTCGATCATGAACATCAAGAACAGTTATACGTATTTCATATGCAAGATATGTGGAAAAAGCAAAACGAACAAATAAAACCCTAGATTTCTAGCAAATGAACCAGGCAAAGTATCATAAGGGAAGAAAACTGTAAATAGTGGTTGAAAAATCACCTGGAAATGAAGAAAGTCGCAAAGATCAGCTAGAGACCACTTTGAACCGCCACACGCCGCCTCGAAAAGTCGCCGGAATGTGCAAGAAAGAAAGTGCAGAGTTTCACTCTCGATGTGCTCTCAAAAGTTTTGGAAACGTAATGAAGTCCACGGCCAGAAACAATTTATATAAGGGAGTGCGAAAAACGAATCGTCGCTTTGGTAGTACCGCGACACCTAGACTACTTAGCCGCAGTCCCAATTGATCTCCCTTGGCACTACGGCTTGGGGGCTTATTGATAGTACAAATATAGCACCCTGCCGCGGATGTATTCTCTCATACAGGGCGCGGCCAAACTTTATTCAGGGCGCGGCCATAATTCACACGGTGCGGCCCTCTCCATCATAGGCCGCGGCATCCCACCTTAGGGTGCGCGGCCCTCCAGTTTGCAACACTTCTTCCCTTACAGCCGCACCCCCCCTTTATCCACAACTATCGCAAACTCGGTATACGCACGTGCTCAGGGCATCACAGCCACCTCACGGGCTCACCGGAATCTCCAATACTGTCATGTACTCTCCTTTATTCTCATACTTTTACGCCTCTATAGTCATGATTATATTGTACAATGCAACGCACATAATGAGAACGGAGCAACACAGTGGACGTAGGCCTATTTTAGAGGCTGAACCACTCTATATCTTGTCTTCTCTCTGTTTGCTTGCTTTACGTGTTTAACACACAGATCACTCTTGACCTGTTGGTACGAGAAGGTCTTATGGCCGATTTTTTGTATCATCAATCACTGTGAATAATGGTTTTACAAAGATAGATTAACCTTACACTAAGACTCGATCCCCACGGGTCTTGACGCTCCTTCTGATCTTCAACCGTTCTTTAATAGTGCCCACGTATGAATTCCGTCTTCTACGATCTCTGTCCACAACACATGCATCCACGTATGTCTCGGTGTCCACCGATATGGCTTTGATACGTCTACGATGTCGAACACAATGTCCGTCGCTTCTTCACCTCAAAACCCTTTGTGTTCAATGTGTAGAACAAATAACTTTGGTGCAGCAAGATCACGTAAACATATAAGAATGATAATTCGGATCTTTGCAAACTCTAAGGATGTGTATAAGACTTTTAAACCTTATAAAACATGTGCAAACAAGGCTCTGGTTTGTAAAACAGTTTTCCAGAAAGCACACTTACGAAATTATGATGCAAACACTATTTAAATAGGATTTAAATGCCGCCTCGAAAAATGTGTCGTTCGAATGACTTAAACATGTCGTTCGCGCGACATTATATCTCGTTCGAACGAGATCCAATGTCGTTCGAGCGACCTTGCGAAAGTTTGAATTTTTTTGACTTTCAGATAAAAACGTCTCTTAACAAAGAGATACAAATTAGTCAAACTCTATTTCGAGCTTATCATCATAAAACGAAGTTTAAACAAATAAAACACTTTTAAAACATTTAAAATCATTTTTCTATATAAAAATTACATCCTTATCTTTTATAAAATAATTCCGAGCACCATTAATTATACGCATTCATACCTGAGTGGTCTCAGAATGAAATTAACTTTGAAGACGAGTAAACTTGCACCAAATAAACATCGGCATGATTATTTCTTTGAAGCTTTGCCACAAAATCTTTAATTTCTTTAATATGTCATAGACCAAGTGGGATCGTGACAAAATAAAATTATCCCTATGACATATTACAAACACACTTTTGTTCACGAAATTAAGTCAAAACAATACAGGGACTCAATTGGAAATTTATGTCCTTACAAATCTCCCCCTTTGACTATTTCGGGACAAAACTAAACCAATGAAATGCCTAACCGGGACGTCAAGCCGTATGACGCCTAAATCCCATCCCATAAACCCAAAATCGAAGATATAGGACACAGACTAATATATGTAGCACCGGCAAGCATGAACTGTCTGAATGTGCTGTAGACTTGAAATATCGAATCGCTGAAGCATACCTACACACATGAAACAGACAAACCAATACCAAGTGAAGTATGGAGGAACAAATGAAACCAATTTATATATTCAATAAGAGCATATCATTTGAAAACATGTGAGCAATTATTTGATACCAATTTGTTACCAATTTGAAACAAATATAAGTGCTTAACAAATCTCCCCATACATCACATACCACTTACATCACATACCAAATCTCTCCCCCTTTTTGTCTCGAATAGACAATCCGGTGAAAAGATAAACTAATATGAAATATCTAGCATGAGAATATGATACCCAATTGAATCAAGTTGATACCAATTTTAAAAAAAAATGAAAACTGCTAGATAAACATGAGACAACCAGCTAAGCAAGATCATGTAATGCCAAAATAGTAGCTAGTAAACCACGGAATCTCACAAAGAGTATATCAATCAAATAAAGTGTGATAAACGGTCCATATGCAAAAACCAATTTAGAACATAAAAGAAACTGCATATAAACCAATTAATCCAAAAAATGCTTCCTGTAGTACAAAAAATATATCAAATTAAGCCAGAGGACTGCAAACCAATTAGAAGACATTTTTCACCCTGTCGTTCGAACGAGCCAGGGACTTCGCTCAAACGAGATGAGGAAGTCTCTCGAAAAAAGTACAGAAGTCATTCGTGCGAGATTCAATGTCGTTAGAATGACTTCGCGCGACCTGCCAAAATTTCCCAGCTTCCCAGAAATATTATAAAGTATTGCCCAGTGAAAAAATTTCCACAAAAAAATTCCAGGAAGGGACTGATAAAAGCAAAACAGTGCTAAAACAGTAAGCTTTTCGCACAAAACGCAAACACTCATAAAAACTTAAAAAGAGAGTTAAATGCAAACATAGTACCGATGTGCTCAAACATGGAATGAATGGGCGTGAAACTACAACAAATGAGTCACAATTCCAACACATCGAAACGATCAAGAAGCTCTAATTGATAGCGATAAATCATCAAACTTTATCATAGCCAAATGACAATTAAAGTGTGAGCTTAATGAACTAAACATACTACATGCACACAAATCCAGAATTTTGACGATTCGACAAACAATAGCGTCAAACTGCAATGTTTCAACGTTAGGATTAGATGTGCAAACCCGTTTGAATTTTTTCCAACCAAACACCCTCATATAAACATACTTTTTCAAGTTCTTTTGAGGTTTCTAGCATTCTCAACTTAGAGAAAATCTTATTGGCCCTTTTCTTAGCATCTTGATTTTTCTTTTTGGGCTCTTTTAAATAATGGCTTTCACGAAGAGTTAAATTTGAACTCTCGCAGCCCTTTCCCATGAATCACTCATCATTTTTTTAAATTCAAATCCTCACGGTAAACGGTTATTACATGCACACTTCTCCTTAAGTTTACTTATGCATAGATGACAAGATTGAGATAAGAATGCCTCACCAAATTCAAATATGCAAGAGAAGTCAAACATCCAAATAAACTCGTGCATGTGTGCGATGTTGGCATATATACAAAGTCGAATCAAGATGCATATCAACTTCGAAACAACCCCATATAAACAATGGTTAAGATCATTCTAAGTATCAATAATAATGACCAATTGTCCTAGCCACATGGATCATGAAACGATGGGGGGGTCCAAGCACACCAATATGCCACATCAAACATGTAAAAACTCAAAAACTAAAAATCTTTTTGGCTTTTCAAACATATTTTGACTCAAAGAAAAGCAAAATCTTTTTGGATTTTCAAAAGTTTTCTCAAAAAAAAAATCTTTTTGTATTTTTCAAATAAGACTTCAAACAAATGAAAACTATAATACAAAATGATACATATGTCATAATACTAGCAATGAATATATCATGAAACAAACTAGTATATGACAAACATGGCAACACTATCATCCTTTAGATTTAGCATGGGAACAATCAAGTGCATTCAAACGAGAATCATGAAGTTTAATTCCTAAAGCCACTAAATCCGATTTCCTAACCCAAGTAGGTGTAAAACTACGCATGTGGGTGTGGGGAACCGGGGCAACAATAACGCCTAAGGTGACCTTTCCTACCACAAAAAGTGCAAGTGTAGCGGTGGTGGGAATGATTACCTTTATCTGGACCTTTTCTAACCATCCTAGTGTTTCTCACACGTGCGGGGGGGATAGGACCAACTCCCTCACCAAAACCTATACCTCCCCTATCTCCCTTAATTTGGACGGTGCCTAAGATCTTATCTAACTTCTCCGACCTAGCCTCCAAATCAAACTTGACTCTAGACGAGTCTTTCAACCTTTCCTCCAACTCAATAATCCTAGACTCGAGTAAACGCCTAGTCTCCTCAAACTCTAAAATCTCCTTTTTCAAGGACTCCATCAAACCACGGAGATTGTATCTCTCTTTCTCCACAAACTCTAATTTCTCCCTAAACTTCTTCTCTTGTTCCCTAAGATCCTCAATCAAACTATCATTATTTTCTATGGCACGCTCATTCAACTTAGATTGCAATTTTGAGTTAGCCTTTTTCACCTTCACCGTTTCGGTATACAACTCATTAAACGCATTTTGCAATTCTTTCACATCAATATCCTCCTCGTCACTCTCTTCACCCTCACTAACATGGGATTCACTCAAAACCTCCTCGGAAGTGTCATTCACATGAGTTGTATCGTCGTCGCTCATATGACATGCCATAAATTCAACATAGTTACGATCAATGGGGGAACTCTCTCCCTCTTCCGGTTCACTATCACTTAAGGTGGCATTATAGACAACGGGTTGATTGCCCTCTTTCTTAAGTCTAGTGGGACACTCCTTAACTTTGTGACCGTACCCCTCACACCCAAAACACTTATCCGACTCATCTCTCTTAGGCTTTTCAAACTTATCCTTAGAGGTGGGATCTACTTTGTTGTTCTTGAATTTTTCAAATTTCTTGGCATCTTTCGATTGCTTTTGAAACTTAATAAATTTTTTAAATTTCTTTGCCAACAAAGCAACAGCCTCAAAATCAAAATCGGAATAGAAATCCGAAACTTTAATTTCCTCCTTCCGGGTTTTCAAAGAAATACCCTTTTCTTTCTTAGGCACTTTCTTGGAGGTAATCATGTCGATTTCATAGGTTTGTAAGTCTCCTACAATCTCTTTTAGTTTCGTTGACTCTAACCTACCCAAAGAGTTTAAAATGGTCACTTTCGCATCAAACCTACTAGGCAACGACCTAAGGATTTTCTTAATGACACGGTTGTCGGGAATTTTCTCACCTAGGTTAAACGACGAGTTGACAATATTGGACAACCTATCATAAAACTCATCAAAGGTCTCACTCTCTAACATCCTAATGGTATCAAACTGTGTAGTGAGATTTTGAAGTTTCGACGCCCTAACCATGCTAGTGCCCTCGTGAGTGAGTGGCAAAATATCCCAAGCCTCTTTTGATGTTTCACAAGTCATAATTCTATTTTATTCTTCGTGTGTGACATGTGAAGCAATAACGTCCAGACCCTTAGAATTATATTGTGCAAGTCTTTGTTCAGTTTCGGTCCAAGACTCAACAGGCTTTCAACTAGTGACCTCACCTACAATAGTGACAGGGGGTGTCCAACCTTTCTCAACTGCAAGCCAAACACGCTCATCAATAGATTTCAAAGCACATCTCATTCTCATCTTCCAATAAGTGTAATTAGTGCCATAAAAAATAGGAGTTCGAGAAAATTCATTATATCCAGAATTCATCTTTGAAAACACACGGGATCATAAAACAAATAAAAATGTTTTCTAGCTCTGATACCAATTTGAAGAGTGTGAGTGGCCCGATGTGTGTGTTTTCAAACAAAACCAATTTTTCTCCGAAAAAGATCCAACTTTTAATTATGCACCAAACCAAGTTGTGAAAAGTCAATTCTTACTTTAAACCAATTTCAACTTGACTAATCCTAAGCATGCATCTAGTGATTAAAGCAAGTAAAGTAAAGTAAAGAATACTCACAATGCCGGATGTACGAGGAAAAAACCCAAAATGGGAAAACAGCCTCGGACGGCCCAAGCCAGACAATCACTATGAATAATGGTTTTACAAAGACAGATTAGCCTTACACTAAGACTCGATACCCACGTGTCTTGACGCTCCTTCTGATCTTCAACCGTTCTTTAATAGTGCCCACGCAGAAATTCCATCTTCTACGATCTCTGTCCACAACACACGCATCCACATAGGTCTCGGTGTCCACAAATATGGCTTTGATACATCTACGATGTCGAACACGATGTCCGTCGCTTCTTCACCGCAAAACCCTTTGTGTTCAATGTGTAGAACAAATAACTTTGGTGCAGCAAGATCACGTAAACATATAAGAATGATACTTCGGATATTTGCAAACTCTAAGGACGTGTTTAAGACTTTTAAACCTTAGAAAACATGTGCAAACAAGGTTCTGGTTTGTAAAACAGTTTTCCAGAAAGCACACTTACGAAATTATGATGCAAACACTGTTTAAATAGGATTTAAACGTTGCCTCGAAAAATGTGTCGTTCGAACGACTTAAACATGTCGTTCGCGCGATATTGTATCTCGTTCGAACGAGATCCAATGTCGTTCGAGCGACCTTGTGAAAGTTTTACTTTCTTTGACTTTCAGATAAAAACGTCTCTTAATAAAGAGATACAAATTAGTCAAACTCTATTTCGAGCTTATCATCATAAAATGAAGTTTAAACCAATAAAATACTTTTAAAACATTTAAAATCATTTTTCTATATAAAAATTACATCCTTATCTTTTATAAAATAATTTCGAGCACCATTATTATACGCATTCATACCTGAGTGATCTCAGAATGAAATTAACTTTGAAGACGAGTAAACTTGCACCAAATAAACATCGACCTGATTATTCTTTGAAGTTTTGCCGCAAAATCTTTATTTTCTTCAATACGTCATAGACCAAGTGGGATCGTGACAAAATAAAATTCTCCCTATGACATATTACAAACACAGTTTTGTTCACGGAATTAAGTCAAAATAATACAGGGACTCAATTGGAAATTTATGTCCTTACAATTTGATCTTTTACCTCCTTATACTTCTTTTTCATCTCCTATACTCCACTGAAAGGATTTTATTAATCGATGGTGACTTCTTCTTCAGCTTCCTTTGCTTGGAGTTGATTGGGGTTTCTTCAGTAGGTCTGCTGACTCTTGAGTGTTACTTGACAAGAGTCCCTTGTTGCTCGGGAACCTCTAGGTAAGTGAATTCTGTAATAAAATTATCCACAGCTTGGCCTTTCAAATAATACCTTAGTTCATATACAAGATCGTATTATCCCAACTCCACAGCCCAATACATCAATCTTCTGGATTTCTCTGGCTTATGCAAAGCCTGCCTTAGTGGCATGTCAGTGTATACCACTATGGTATGAGCTTGAAAATACGACTTCATCCGTATTATAGCCTCAATTAAGGCATGTGCTAACTTCTCCGGCCTAGGATATCTAACTTCTTCCCCTTAAAAAGATTTGCTAGTGTAGTAAACCGACTTTTGAACTCCATTTTCCTCCCTGATCAAGGCAACGCTAACAGTTGATTTAGAAACTGCCAAATATAAATATTTCTTTTCTCCCAACGCTTGTTGGGAGAGTAGTGGGGGTGCTCCCAGGTACTTTTTCAATTCCAAAAAGGCCTTTTCACATTCATCATTCCATTCAAAGATTTTTCAAAGCATATTAAAGAATGGTAAATGTCTGTCTATTGCTCGGGACATAAATCTATTGAGTGCTGTTACATGCCCTGTTAGTCTTTGAACATCCTTTTTATTGGTCAGGGATTGCATTTCTATCAAGGCCTTGATATTATCTGGATTATCTTCAATACCCCTTTGGTTTACTATATACCCAAGGAACATTCCCTCCTAAACTCTGATGATGCATTTGATCGGGTTTAACTTCATTTGGTGCTTTTCCAATTGATCAAACGTCTGGATGAGGTCTACAAAATGATTAGTATCTTTTTTGCTCTTTGTCAACATATCATCAACATACACCTTCATGTTCTTGCCTATCTTCTCCTCAAATACTTTACTCACCAGTCTTTGATAAGTGGCACCTGCATTTTAAGACCAAACGGCATAACATTATAGCAATGAGTTCCTCGGGGAGTAATAAAGGAAGTACTTTTTCTGTCTTTCGACTTCATTTTGATCTGGTTAAAACCATAATATGCATCCATAAAACTTAGCAGCTCATACCCCAAAGTAGCATTCACCAGTTGATCGATTCGTAGCAAAGGAAAATTATCCTTTAGGCATGCCTTGTTATGGTTAGTAAAATCTACACACATCCTCCACTAATTGTTTTTCTTCTTAACCATAACTGTGTTGGCCAACTAGTCCGGGTACTTCACATCTTCATTAAAAGAAGCTTTTTAAAGCTTCTCCACTTCTTCCTGTATAGCCTGGTTTTTCTCCGGGCTAAATACTCTTCTTCACTGCTTTACAGGTTTAACCTCCTTATTAACATTAAGCTCGTGGCACAAGAAGTTTGGATCTATGCCAGGCATATCTTCGTGGCTCCATACGAACATGTGTTTTCTTTATCTCAAGAAGGTCATCAACTCCTGTTTAAGAATCGGGTCCAATGATGCTCCTATTTGAGTTATTCACTTTGGTTTATCATCGTCCATCACCTGGTTTTCATTTCCCATCTCATGGAAAACCCTTTTTGCTCCGCTTAGCCTTAGGTTTCAACCTCAGATACGTTGTTCGGCTCATATATATACACTTGATAAGTGGTTATTTTCTTCTTTACTTCTAGCATATCTTCCTCCTCGACAGATGAAGAATATCATTCTTGAGCTACTTTCTAATCTACTTTTATAACTCCAAATCCAAAATTGGTCAGGAACTTCAGGCATTGATGAAGAGTAGAAGGTACAGCTTCAAACTTCTTCAGACCTACTCTTCCCAAGATCATTTTGTAGGAGGGATGGACATTTTTGTCCATCATAAAAAATCTCACTTTCTCTATCCTGCTCATCGGCCATGTCCCGACCAACACATATAGCTTGATTGTTCCCAGTGGAAATACCTTCTCATAAGAGAATCCAATGAGGGGCATATAGTAAGGCTCTAATTGGGTAAGTTTTAAATCCAAACTATCAAAACAGGGATAGAACATAATGTCTGCTAAGCTGCCATTATCCACCAATGTCCTTGCTACCAATACTTCTTTCATCCTGACTCTGATCACTAAAGGATCATCATGAGGATACAATACTTTATACAAATCGTTCTTGGAAATCCAATTATGAGCTTATCCTTATTGACTTTCCTTGGTCGGTCTTCCTCTATAAGGTTGATTCGCTGGATATAGGAACAAGCTTGAGCCTCATTGAAGAAAGCCTTCCTTTTAGTTGTATGATCTCCCCCTTCTGCATCACCACCTGTAATCATATAAAAATCAAAAGATCCAAAACTAATTATGAATACATCGCGTCCAGGTTGTCTAGGCTTCTTGGGGATATCAGGATCATCTTCTGGATCATCCTCATGGTTCCTCTTCTTATCTTCTCTAAGCTCAATAGGTGATTTAGATCTCTATCGACCTCTACTGCTAGCTCTCCCACCAGCCTGCTGACCTATAAATCTGTCCAATTTTCCTCTTCGGATGAGTACTTTTATCTCATTCTGGAGAGCAATACACCGATTGGTCATATGACCATGGTCTTTGTGAAATTCCTAATACTTGGACTTATCTCTCTTATTAGAGGTGAACTTAATTTTTCAGGCCAACTCAAGTCAATGTTATGCTTAATTTCTTCCAAAATATGATGTATATCCACCGTTAATGGAGTGTAATTGGTAAATTTTCTGAGCCGATCTAGACTTTCTTATACTTTCAAATTCTTACGCTCATTATGGTTCTTGTGCTCCTACTTATCCGACTTCCCTTCAGACTTCGCTTTAGCCTTTGCATCTGAATTCTTTTTAGCAGCCATAGCTTCCTCGGTGTTCATAATATTCGTTGCTTTGGCCATTAATTTCGTCATCATCTTCGGGGGATCTTTTGCCAAACTATAATATAGTTTGTTAGGAAGATAAACACTCATGAGAGTAGTGATTGCAGTCTCCTCGTAATCATAATCAATAGCTTCTAATTACTCGTTATTGAAATAAACGAATATTCCCTGGTACTTTCTCCCACCTTCTGTCTCACACTAAGAAAATGAGCTACTCGCTTTACTGATTTGACTCCAAAGCAGAAATTACCAATGAATAACTCAGTGAGTTATTAGAAGCTATAAATCTACCCCCGAGGAAGACTATTATACCATATTTGAGCCGATCCAGTAATTATTCCTGAAAATGCCATACACCTCATCTCATCAGGAACAACATAGATATCAGTTGTTTCTTGATATTATTCTATATGAAGAACTTTATCAGTCTTCCCATCATACTTGGGAGTGACTACTGGAGCTTTAAACTTGGTCGGTGTAGGGAAATCTATAATGGTTTTCACAAAGGGAGATCCCTTAACAAAACTTCACTAGAGAGGATTTTTTGCCTTGGTCATTTCTCCCAATCAATCTTCCAAACACTGAATGGATCCCTTCCAAGCATTGTTTCCATCACCAGATCTATTGGTGGTAACTCTTTTATGCCGACCAACTGAGTGTGTTGAGCTTTCTTCTAGCGATCCTTCTTTTTTACTGGATTGAGTAGTTCGTCGGGCATTCGATCTGGATTGGGCTGAGCCTTCATTCAAGTCTCTTGGTCATTGGGTATTTCTCGATGTAACCCGGAGGGAGTTTTGGCTGGGTCCTATATGATCGAAAGGAGAGGCCCTACTTACCCTTTCTAAGGCACTCAATCTTTCTGGAACGAGGGACTGTCCATAAGAGGAATTAGTAATCCTGATAGAAGAAGATTCTTCAGGACGGTATGGAGGATCCCTTGAAGTTATGGAATGTCTATATCCAACACTCCTTATAGGCGGTGGTGGCATACTCCTTCGATTGGATTGTGCAGGAACTCCATCTTGAAGAGTTTGGGCCAATTTCCTTATCATATCCTGCATAGCCTCTTGTTTTTTGACCAGACTAGCCAAAATTCTAGTTAAGTCGTTGTTATTAGGAGGGGTAGGGGGTTAGGTGAAAGTTTCTCATTTTTTATACTTATTTCAGTGATATGAACCATGTATGATGAATTAGTGCAAACGTTCAGTAATACATTCCCACAAACGGTGCCAATTCGTTAATGCAAAAAACTAGACTAGGCCTAATTGATTGATGTCACAGATAAATAAATAAATAAATAATAAGACAAAGAGATTTTTAAAGTGGTTCGGCTCAATGGAATAGCCTACGTCCACTGTAATGTATTACTTCACTTCCTTGAATTGTTTTACGGTACCTTACAATGAGGGTGTTATAGTGTATTTATAGCCCAAGAGGGGTCTTGAGAGTTATCATGTGAAAGGATGGAATTCCTTCATTTGTTAGGCATTTATATCAATACATAGTGAAAATTAATTATACGACTGATGTCGATTCATTGTCTATAGTGATTGGAATTTCGACTGTTGGTCAATTTTCCCAGTTGGTTGGTGTCACATGTTGGTTGGGTTGCCTTGTTGGTATGTTTTCTTTCTTGGTCGGGCTTCCCTGTTTTTCGGGGATTTGTGCCATGCTAACTAGGATTTATATCACATTGGATGACACGTGTTGTCTTGTAATTGGTCAACATAAGCTGGTGAATATTGGTATCAACAGTTGAAGATTAACGGGTTTACACAAACAAGTCCTAGGTTGAAAAAGTCGTGTCATGATGCTATTATTTGTAGAATCATCAAAATTTCTAGACTTGTGTGTGTGATATTTGTTTTGTTCATTAAGTTCAAGTTTAGTTGTCACATTTGGCTCAAACATAGTTTGATGATATATAATGGTCAATTAGAGCTTCCAGAATATATCAATATGTTTGGATTATGATTCATTTGTGTTAGTTACACCAATTCATTACATTTCAAGTTTGAGCACATTGATACTATGTTAAACGAGTAACTCTCATGTTTGTTTTTTAGTCTTTTTTACTACTAGTTTCATATTTCCAGTTGCTTTTATCAAAAATATTTTTCGCTGGGCAAATGTTGCATAAAATTTGAGTTGGAATTGAGAATTTTTTAAGTCATCAAAACGAATTTTCCTTGTCGTTAGATAGATGGATTAAATGACGCATCAAATGAGATACAGTCAATGTCAGTTATGGTCATTAGATGGTTTTGAACAAGGTTATATTATTTTAGGTCGTTAGAAGAGATTTTTTACATGGTTCGAACGACATCTTTATATCATTTGAATAACCTTATATATCATTCGAACGACCTGGTTTAATTTTTGAGATTTTACTTGTTTTATCCCTTGCTTTATATATATTCTGATATTACATTGATTTAGTACTTTTGGGTTGTTTTGGACAGTTTATATGCCGTCGATATTGATTATTCATGCTTTGATTTTTACACTGCATTGATTTTGTTTAGATACATCATTTGATATTAATGATTATTTCATATGACTATTTACTATCTATAATTTGACATATTTTGAGTATTATTAGCTAGTTGCGCATCTTTATCTAGGTATGCTTCTCATGTTATATTCCTACTAGATATTCGTTTATATATTTATTTTTCTCACTAGTTGTCTATTCGAGACAAAAAGGGGGGAAATAGATATGTGATATAGGGGGGTTTATTTTTATATTGGTATCATATTGATTTTATATATCTTTTGTTCCTTCATACTTCACGTGGTATTTTTGTTATTTCTTGCATGTAGTGATTCTTCAGCGATTCGAGATTTTGCGACTACACCACATTCAAACAGTTTGTGCTCACCAGTCATCCTACATTTGATAGTCCATGTCCTGAGTATTCTTTTGGGATTTATGGGATGGGATTTTAAGTCATCGGCTTGATGGTACGGCTTAGGCATTTCATCTTTTTAATTTTATCCCGAAATATCCAAAGGGGGAGATTTGTAAGGACAAATTTCCAAAAAGTGTCAATTTGTATGTATTGGCATTATTCCGAACAAAAATCACATTGCATCATAGGATAGATTTTACTTTTCAAGATTCCCATTAAGCTTATGACGTTGTGTTAAAGACGTAGCGGCCAAGCTTTAAAGATAGATCATGTCGTAGTTTTAGTGCACGTTTCAAGTCTTTATTTGGATCAACGAGATTTTATTAGGTATGGATGCATATTAGTTTATGGGTACTCGGTAATTATTTTCTAAGGATGATATTTTATTTGAATGAAATTTTAAAATATTTTTTTAGTTATTTTGTATTTAGAGTCCTATGAAACACTTCCATGTGTTTGTGTGGTTCAAACGACATCATGGTGTCATTAAAATGACATGGCATTCTTGTTCTAATGAGATGCTCATATCATTCGAACAACTGGCTGATTTCGTTATAACGACGCGCCACCTCAAAGGTATTATTTAAGGAGCATTTTTCTAAAAAAATAGAAGTGAAGAACATACAAAACTAAACAGAACGCATACATTTTTTGCATTTTCTTACCAAAGTTTTCCAAAGATAAAAACTTCCTTTGTGCTTACAAGATCCGAGTTTTACGTAACTATATGTTATAGAGATTTTCTGTTTGCACCACTGTTTCATTCTTCATCATTCGAAGAACCTGTTTCGTGCGGTGGACATCGTACTTGCTGATTGATGGTTATTGGTTGTATTGGTGTATACTGAGGTACATGTGGACTCGTGTGTTGTGGACCTGGCATAGGTGGACTCCTGTATTTCGCGATGGAGGAGAAGTTAAAGAGAATAATAGGCGTCAAGACTTGTGGGCATCGAGTCGTTGAGTAAGACTATAATCTTCCTTTGTAATACCGTATCATTGTGATTATCTGGCCTGGGCCATTAGAGGTTTTTTCCCATTATATCTACCTCGTACATCAGCGTGTTTTATGAACATTCTTTACTCCATCTTGCTTAATCACAGTAGATGCATGTTTTGGGTTAAAAAGATAAAATTGGCTTAATTGAAATTGGTTCACAAAATTGGTGATGAATATAATTGAAAAGATTTTTTTTAAAAGAAAAATTATTTTTACCTAAAGGGTATACGTAGAGGGACCGTCATGTTTACACAAAGGCAACTTGTTTTATTTTGGACAGCTAGATGTTTTGTTGAGAAAGATCATCAAAATCAAGAATATATACCTTTTCAGGTCGAGATGCAACCAACAAGACACTATTATTTTTAACATTTTTAATTAAGAAGAAACTTTCTTTAAATGTGATTTCATAACCCTTATCACATAGTTGACTAATAATAATCAGATTATGTTTAAGAGCATCAATTAAAAGAGCCTTTCAGTGCAAGGGGAAAGTTCCTTACCAACTTTACCTATCTCGATGATTTTACCCTTGGAGTTGTCTCCTAAAGTCACTAGCGCACTATCTTTTGCTACAAGGCTAAAAAATTTACTTTTGTCTCCAGTCATGTGCCTTGAACATCCGTTGTCTAGAAACCACTTTGACTTGCGGGAGAGATCTCTAGGCATACCTACAAGTGAAATTTGAATAATTTTTCTTTTGGTACCCAGAATGTGTTGGGTCCATATAGGTTAGAAAAAATGTAGGTTCCTTTAGGGATCCATGAAACTTTAGTGCTATATCTTAATTTTCTATATTTATAAGATTCTGATAAACGGTTGTGTCTTCCACAATATGTACACAATGAGTTATCTTTATGGTCATAATGGTTTTGAAAAAAAAAATCTCATTTTCATTTGCATTGTAACCAATTCCGTCTTTGTCAAACATCGATCTTTGACTTTTAAGTAACATGACTAGATTTTTCTTTCCATTTATAAATTTCTCAAGATAACGTGTTAAATCCTCAATTTGATATTTTAGTTTATCATTTTCAGATAGCAGATTATGAGATGAGGAATTTTTAATTTTAAGTTTTTCAATAATTGATTTCAAAAACTAGTTTTCTGATTAACATCAACATTCTTTTAGAGAGAATCATATTTAATTGCCATAGATGAATGATTCTTTTTAAGATTAATGTATTTTGTCTTAAGTTCATCAAAGTTAAAGAATAGCTCATCAAAATCATTTTGAAGTTCTTTATGGTCATCAAAAAATTCATTTTCACTATCATAATGTAGGTTAGAGACTACCTCATCATCTTTGGCCATAAGGCAAAGATTTGTAGCCTCTTCATCACTTGAATCTTCATTAATGCTACTACCATGTGAATTGTTCCAGGTTGTTTCTTTCATGTCCTACTTATTCCGTCCACTTCGTTTCTTTTTTGTGTCATTCTTGCCTTCTTTGGTCTTTAGACAGTTAGGTCTGATATGACCCAACTCTTTATAGTTGTATCATCTCGGTTTAGACTTGGAGGAAGTATTCCCGTCACTTAGCTTCTTTAGACTAAATTTCTTCATTCTCCCAGCTTGTCCCTTTCTTTTGGCATGAAATATTTTGAACTTTCTGGTCAGGAGAGAAATTTCACCATCCTCATCTTCATCTACCTCTTCACTTTCTTCTTTTTTTTTTCAATATATTTGAGAGAATTGGTTCTACTGGCCTTAGGCTTCTATTCTTCTTCAAGTTCCTTAAGTTCCATCTCATGAGTGATCATAGAACATAACATCTCGTTAAGAGATATTTGTTTTTCTCTCTATACTTATTTGATGGCCAACTTTTTGGACATCCAAGTTTTTGGTAAAGACCTGAGAATTATTCTCACCATTTCATTGTTAGTATACATTTTTCCAAGATATTTCACACCATTAAAAATATTTGTGAATCTATTAAACATATCAGGAATAGTTCCACCAGGTTTCATTTTAAACAGTTTATAATTGTGAACAAGCATACTTATTTTATCCTCCTTTACTTGACTAGTTCCTTCATAGGTGATTTCTAATGTATCCCAACATTCTTTGGCAGATTCACAACAACATATTCTATTATATTCATTTACATCTAGAGAACAATGTAGGATATCCGTGGTTGTAGCATTCACTCGAATTTTCTTTATATCAACATCATTCCATTCATGTTCTTCTTTAGGAACGGTTACATTATTTACTTTTTTCATTAGAACATTAGGACCATTTATAATAACTCTCCAAACTTAATAGTCATTTGATTGAATAAAGAACTTCATTCTATTTTTCCAATAACTATAGTTGTTTATTGAAAATAGAGGAGGTCTAATAATAGACTGGCCTTCAGCAATAAAGGTGATAGAGAAGTTTTCCATAGATCGTTAACTCTAAGATGGTAAAATAAAAAATAAAAAAAAAATTAGAGCCCAGCTCTGATACCAATTGTTGCCCAGAAAAAAAACCAAGAGGGGGGTGAATTGGTTTTTAGCAAACTTTTTGAACTAAATTAATATTTTAAAAATATATTAAATTTTAGACATGCTTGACCAAATTTTATATGTAGCCCAAGGTAAATATAAGAATGATGGGACAAGACTAAGTTGTTAATGTGTGTGTCTATTAAAACAAATATTACATGTACATGTGTTGATCAAAGAGAGATATGGTTTAACAATGTGGCCATCCCGATTATCTATATATCTTCACTCCTCTCCCGCGGGGCGAGGCAGAAAGGAGGGGATAAAAAAAGGTTTCGCGCCCTCGTATTCTCTAGGAGTGCTTCGAATGTCATCAATTTGGGGTGAATGTAAAGAGATGGAGTGGTCAACGTATTTTACACCAAACAAGCAAAATAATATTTCATCGCCGAGAGAGAGAAGTATCAAAGACAAACTGGTGCTTACGAAACTAATAGTTTGAAGGGTTCGTGTGACACCCTGCCTAATAAAATACTGGGTGATCAGTCCTATACCAAATTAAAACCGGAATCCCAGTTGGTTCATCCTTAGCATCACTATCGAAAACTTTTTTAAACTTACTAACCACCTAGTATTCCAAAAGTTGGTGCCAAATTTTAACTTTTTAATTAAACAAACCAATACATGCGGAATTAAATATAAACCATTCACACAACTGACTTTAAATCAACTGAATAATTATTTAAATAATTTGTCGAATGAACCATCGGCCACCAAAGTGAAAATAATCCAACACCTGAATAAATACATCTAAAAACTGTATTGAGAAGTCTGGGCGATAAGCCCTAAATAAAACTAAAACTGATAAATGATTCCTACTCTAGGAATTAATGAACGATGCGTCTAATCCAAACTCCTTCTAGCATCCACATATGCCGCAGCTTCGCGTCCCTGGAATAGAATATCAATTCTGGCGTCCCTATGGCTGGACACCTAAAAGGTTTTAAAAATGTTGTATAGCAAGTGTTAGTACACAAAACGTTTTGAAAATATTTAGCAAGTAATTTATCGCAATAAATATCAGTTATTGATTACACATTCTAGGATCACACTCACTCTCTTGAGTTTCCTCACCTCTCGTCTATCGTGCACACCTAACAGTTACCTTAACCCCCACCTAGTTGTACTACCCCGTCCAACTAGTCCTGGCATAACCTCCCCTTGCCATACTACTCTAACCCGAGTATAATTATTCAAGAATTATAAGTTATTTCACTAATCACCTCAATTAATTCCTTCTTAAATAGTAGCATATAACTGTGACACAAGTGATATAAAGTAAGTACAACACACACTATATTATTAACCGCATATAATATTTAATACCATTATATACGTACCTTTACTAAAATATCCACACATATATCATACGTATGTCCATCCTTCCGAGTATACCCTCAACGGATGATTCCCTCTAAAGTGCCATATCACTAGGTGTGCTCATATAACCTAGTTACCCAAGTTGGGATCGCTCACCAACCTGGCCCAAAACATAAACGAAGTGGAGGTGTTCATATTCCTTCCCTGAAAGTGAGATAATCCCCTCACCCATATACCAGACGCATTGACCTAGGGATATACTCACCCTACTCCTCAAGCTAGGGGATTCACCCACATCACGCAACCTCCCTTGACAGCACTAGAGTATAATTAAATAAATATCTAATCACTGATATTTAATAGCACGCACGCACACACACACACAATATATATATATATATATATAAACCCCGGCTTCACCATGTACTCACAACCCGTAACACTAGCTTGAAATTTCCTGAGTCTTTGGCCTGACTCAACTAAATAAATTTCCCCACCTATTAAATTATCATAGTCCCGAGTTTGTGGTCCGACTCTAATTTATTTAATTCACACATTAATTAATATGATATTTTTCTCGAGTCTATAGCCCAACTCTAATATAAATACTTTACACATTAATTTATATAATAATTGCCCGAGTCTATGATTCGATTCTAGTTTAATTAATTTACACAGTAATTAATTTATTGCCTTCCCGAGTCTACAGTCCGACTCGAATTTAATTAATTACATATAAATTAATTTAATACTTTCCCGAGTCTATGGTTAGACAATAATTTAATTAATTACACATTAATTAATTTAATACTTTTTCGAGTCTACAGTCCGACTCTAATTTAATTAATCAACACATCAATTAATCTAATACTTGGTGTCGCCCAACAATTATACTCGGACTCGCTCACTTGGCCCGTAACTTAATATTTCCTGAGTCTATGTTCTGACTCTAAATTAATTTACACTCTCAATGATTAGTTTAATACTTTAAAATCAAATTCACATACTTAATCAAATTTTAGGTAAATACTACCTACCTTATCTACTAATCACAATCAAGTAGATTTTTTTATATATTCTAGCTGTTCACTTATGTTCCATCCACTCTTACCTATATCTAGTTTATACAATTTTAGTTATGCACTAATAGTTCTCACTACTATTATGCCTGAGTATATATTGAAAATAATAATTAGGTATACCCCACCTAATCTTACTCCTATCACACATAAGTAGGTTATTCAGACGGTATATCTTTCACACACACATATACCTAGTACACCATATCCTAGTATCGGTCCTATTTCACACATTAAGGACAAATGATTCGAAATGTCTCCTCGAACCTTGCTCGGAATGTCTCCTCGAGTAATGTTCGAAATGTCTCCTTGAACCTTGCTTGGAATGTCTCCTCGAGTAATGTTCGGAATGTCTCCTCGAATATGGTTCGAAATGACCCCTCGAACCTGGCTCGAAATATCTCATCGAGTATAGTTTGGATTGTCGAATCGAATTTACCAATCCTATCATAAGAAAACACACAATAGGCATTCACAACCCAATTAATCCTATAAAACAGTAGGTATTTACACAACCCAATTATTCATACTTGTATGTAATATATTTCTCTCTAATATTCACCGTACTTGTTTGCTTTACGAATTTATTTTACTTTCATATTAATTCGGGTATTCACACAACTCTAAGGGTCCTAGTTACCCCATATTATATCAATTCAGTAGTTACCCTTGTTAACCCCATGACCTAACGAATTTAAGCTCGCTCACGCTTTTTCGTAATTATATTCTTATCATCTCGAATTAGAGTACGTCACAATCAAGCCTATGAATCTCCACTTTAACTCCCTCATAAAATTAAATTCCAACACTCAATCATAAACCTATTGCCATATCATTATTCCAGCAATATATTTCATCAAGGTCCCAAAAACTTCCCCGATAAAATGACATTTGAGGCTTAAAAAGAAAATTCTCAAATTTTCTGCCAAATTAAACACCCTCTAGTAAAATTTCGATTTCTCCCTCTACAGAACTATGATTGACCTGATTCTAAGTTCATTGGATAGCTAAGAGAAATACCTTTCCAGGCATGTATGGTTCACACTATAATTCGAAGTAAAATTCAAATCGCACACGTTTAAAGTTATGTCAAAATTCTGGCAGATTACTATGTTGACATATCAAACACCCTGTGGTAAATTGTCGATTACGCCCTCTACAGAGCTCCGATTGACCTGATTATAAGTTCATTTGATAGATAAGAGAATTACCTTTCCAGGCATGTATGGTTCACACGCTAATTCAAAGCAAAACTCAAATGGCATACGTTTAAAGTTGTGTCAAAAATTCTCGCAGATTGACATCTTGTTTTCATCAATTAAACCCTAAGTCATTCAAGATTCATGTTCTTCATCCAATAACTCATAAAGATTCCATGTTAATAATCAAATATATTCAAATTTCATTTTATCTTTACTTAGGGATTCATACTACATGCAATCCTACCCAAACATGTGATCGATTCAAACATTTAATTCAACGGTTTTCAATAGAATTAACCAATTCTTAAAACTCCCTGCACATGGGTATTATAACTTGAATTTGATTTGCAATAAACACTTGCCTTATGTCTAGTAGGTCTGATTTCATGATTTTGGTTGGTGATTGATGATCTTTCTCCTTCAATCTTTCCTCCCAATGAGTTTGTGGTGAAAGTCTCATTTGAATCCTTCCCACTTCTTCCTTTTTGCCTTGAAATTGTCTCTCTCTTCTCTCTAATGGCTACGGTGTGTTTTTGTTCTCCCTAACCCTAGCTTCCAACTCTTATAATCTGACTTAGAGTTCTAAAATTCGTGGGTCTCCTCACCCTAAAATGTGAAAAGGCCAAAATGGCCTCGTATGGGCCCGATTTAGCCCAAAAATGCCGCGAGACCCAATTGCTACCCCCAGGTACTCTTTTCTGACTATCTCGACCCATCCGGACTCAACCGCGCACTCAGAATTATCATCCGAAATACTTTTTTGATATTTGTAAATTTCAACCTCAAAATGCGACACACGTTTAATTTGGATAATTAAACTTAAAACTCGCCAAAATAATTAATTCTATTTACTTAAATAAATTCTCCAAATCATAAATTTAAGTTTCTCCAGTTTAAATATTTGTATAACTCTCTAAATAATTAAATATTAAATCCTCAAAATTATGGGGTGTTACATACTTCCCCCCTTACAAAGGAATTTCATCCTCGAAATTAAGATAAGCCTAGTGTTCCAAGCTTCAAATATCACTTTCTATTCATGCGTCTCTAAGCTCGATATATCTATCTCTTCCCGCTTCTAACTATAAGTTACACAAATATGTATTTTAATTAACCAGGGCGCCTATACACCCTGTACCCGTGCTTAATCACACAAAATTTGCCTTAATTAATCCGGGTGCCCATACACCCTATCTCCGTGCTTTACCGCACGAAAGTTACCCGACTAAGCTAGTCGTAACCCGTAATATAACTTCCAACCCGTAGTCATATTACATGTATATATATATATATATATATACACACGCATACATTGGCCGGGGTACTCAGTCTATGCACTAACGACCAAACATCTCCCCACTTCTAACGTTGCGCTAAGTTTCGTGTGTGGGACGTCTCACAAAGCAAAATCCAAACAAGGAACCCCCCCCGATACACTACTACCTAACATTGTCGGTCGTTGAGATCCGTTAGACCCTCAGTCCATAACACGTACCCCTAAATACTTGTCTCATAACACAAAAGTATATACGCCTACTCTTATGCTACAATGGACAACATAAATTATCGCGCCCTACTATCACTAGTCCTTGCGCAAAAATAAACCCCAAGCTATTTCTCCCTGTTCGAAAATAAATGTAACCACCCTGATTCACTTCAGTAAACACCCCTACTTACCGGGATAAAATGTGAGAACACAAGACTTCACTATGTGTCTATCGCACCACACAATACAACATATATACATACGTATATATAGGCTAGACGCCCTCTCAGGTGATACCTAGTACCAATCATACCCTGGTGTCATGAACACCAAAACTTAACCCCACTATCCACAATAGTTCAAATCCATCGTTATCAAGTCGATATTTGGGAAGAATCATCAACCCTAATCCTATAATTCTCGAAAGTAGTAACCCCTCGTATAATTCAAACCTTCACTCAGTGTACACCTCCACTCTCCCATGAAGAACACCAAAGAACTCTGCTACCCCACAGAAAGTTTATCCACGTACTATGGCTGCTATAGCCACCGCACCCACTAAAATCGACTCACCCGCGAACTCTAGTGAAAATAAGTCTTATACTGTGACATCCTCCTTGTCACTCAAAAATACCCATAGGGTAAAAATAATTACCTCCATACTCTAGCTGCAATAGCTGATCTTCGAGTTACGAAGCATCTTCTCCCTGCCCGAATGTACCCATGACTTGCTGTAGTGGCTGTACATCCAGGACCTCATCCTGTAGTTGACCCTTGCCTCGCTGAGGAAAATCTATCTTCATGTGCCCCGCTTCCCCACAAACAAAATACCTCCAAATAAATTCACCCTGCCACTGATCCCTTCCTTGCTGGACTTGTCGGAATTCCTGGCCATCCTGTTGATAGCCTCAGCTCTAAATCGTTTGGCATGATTTCCCTACCGGAAATCCTTCCCCTGATATCCCCCTATCTGCTGCTGGGATACCCCACTGGTACTGTTCCCTCCTGCTTTATCCAACTGGTTGGCTTCCATTCCCTTCCTTCTTCCTTTCACGTGGAGTGATATTCCTGGAAGTGTAGTAGTGTTGCGTTAATGACATCGGTATAAGCTACTAATGCGGGATTACCAATTAAATATTATCTGATTCTCTAGACTAACTCATCCATAAACCTTGCTTTCTTTCTCTCTTCATCGCTTACCTCATTCGGTACTAAATTTGCCAACGGAGTAAATTATTCCTCGTAATCGGCCACTGAACGGTCTCCCTGAGTCACCTCACTAAATTTTCTCCTCATTTTGGTCTCAACCGCTGGAGAAAAATACTTGCGGTCCAACCGCACCCAAAACTCTACAATAGCTAGTGTATCCCTTTCCTCAACTGTGGTGATCGACTCCCACCACTATAGCGTTGCTCCCACAAAACTAAAAGTGGCTACCTTTTTCTTCTGCACCTCATCGCAATCTACCATGCGTAGGTGATGCTGGATATCTCCCTTCCACTGAAACACTAGCACAACATCTGAACCGCCTCGAAACTCTGGTGAATGCCCTCTTTGAAAAACTTCTCGTACTTGCTGCCACCCCGACGGCCCCGGGTGGGCCTGAACATCTGATACCACTAACGCATGTGGCTGATCTCGTGGATAGTATCTTGTCATTGCGACCATTGTCGCTTAGACTGCCTGCGCCACTAATTTAGTTACCTGTGCTGCCGAAATTATCTCTGAAAGTTATTGCGGTAACTCTTGATCTTGATGAGCCTCTCTAGTCTCATCTCCCCCTGCTGCCCTAGATGCTCTCTCTCTCCTGGACGGCATCTGGAATGAGAATCGAATCTTATGAGTTCACCCTCATATATAAATTTGTCAGAAGAATGTAAATGCACATACGTATGAGAATACAACAATCCTATAATAGGGCTATATATCAAAGATTGCTAAGCCGAAAAAAGCCGCACAGATCCTAAGGACACTAGAACTTGACGCTCTGATACCATCTGTGACACCCCGTCTAATAAAATACCGGGTGATCAGTCCTATACCAAATAAAAATAGGAATCCCAGTTGGTTCATCCTTAGCATCACTGTCAAAAACATTTTTAAACTTACTAATCATCTAGTATTCCAAAAGCTGTTGCCAAATTTTAACTTTTTAATTAAACAAACCAATACATGCGGAATTAAATATAAATCATTCATACAACTGACTTTAAATCAACTGAATAATTATTTAAACAATTTGCCGAATGAACCATCGGCCACCAAAGTGAAAATAATCCAACACAAACATCCAACACCTGAATAAATACATCTGAAAATTGTACTGAGAACTCTAGGTGATAAGCCCTAAATAAATCTGAAACTGATAAATGATTCCTACTCTAGGAATGAATGAACTATGCGTCTAATCCAAACTCCTGCTAGCATCCACAAATGCTGCAGCTCCGCGTCCCTGGAATAGAATATCAATTCTGGCGTCCCTGTGGTTGTACACCTAAAAGGTTTTTAAAATGTTGTATAGCAAGTGTTAGTACACAAAACGTTTTGAAAATATTTAACAAGTAATTTATCGCAATAAATATCAGTTATTGATTACACATGCTAGGATCACGCTCACTCTCTTAAGTTTCCTCACCTCTCGTCTATCATGCACACCTAACGGTTACCTTAACCCCCACCTAGTTGTACTACCCCGTCCAACTAGTCCTGGAATAACCTCCCCTTGCCATACTACTCTAACTCGAGTATAATTATTCAAGAATTGTAAGTTATTTCACCAATTAACTCAATTAATTCCTTCTTAAATAATAGCATATAATTATGACACAAGTGATATAAAGTAAGTACATCACACACTATATTATTAACCGTATATAATATTTAATACCATTATATACATACCTTTACTAAAACATCCACACATATATCATACGTATGTCCATCCTTCCGAGTATACCCTCAACGGATGATTCCCTCTAAAGTGCCATCTCACTAGGTGTGCTCATATAACCTAGTTACCTAGGTTGGGATCGCTCACCAACCTGGCCCAAAACATAAACGAAGTGGAGGCGGTCATATTCCTTCCCTGAAAGTGAGATAAGACCCTCACCCATATATCGGACGCTATGACTTGGGGATATACTCACCCTACTCCTGAGGCTAGGGGACTCACCCACATCGCGCAACCTCCCTTGATAGCACGAGAGAATAATTAAATAAATATCTAATCACTGATATTTAATAGCACACACAATACACACACACACACACACACACACACACACACACACACACATATATATATATATAAAATAAAACCCAGCTTCACCGTGTACTCACAACCCGTAACACTAGCCTGAAATTTCCTAGGTCTCTAGCCTCACTCAACTAAATAAATTTTCTCACTTATTAAATTATCATTGTCCCGAGTCTGTGGTCCGACTCTAATTTATTTAATTCACACATTAATTAATATGATATTTTTCCCGAGTCTATAGCCCAACTCTAATATAAATACTTTATACATTAATTTATATAATAATTGTCCGAGTCTATGATTCGACTCAAGTTTAATTAATTCACACATTAATTAAGTTATTACCTTCCCGAGTCTACAGTCCGACTCTAATTTAATTAATTACACATTAATTAATTTAATACTTTCCCGAGTCTATGGTCCGACTCTAATTTAATTAATTACACATTAATTAATTTAATACTTTTCCGAGTCTACAGTCCGACTCTAATTTAATTAATCAACACATCAATTAATCTAATACTTGGTGTCGCCCAACCATTATACCCAGACTCGCTCACTTGTCCCGTAACTTAATATTTCCTGAGTCTATGTTCCGACTCTAAATTAATTTACTCTCTCAATAATTAGTTTAATACTTTAAAATCAAATTTTCATACTTAATCAAATTTTAGGTAAATACTACCTACCTTCTCTACTAATCACACTCAAGTAGATTTTATATATATTTTAGTTGTCCACTTATGTTCCAACCACTCTTACCCATATGTAGTTTATTCAATTTTAGTTATGCACTAATAGTTCTCACTACTATTACGCCTGAGTATATATTGAAAATAATAATTAGGTATACCCCACCTAATCTTACTCCTATCACACATAAGTAGGTTATTTAGACGGTATATCTTTCACACACACATAAACCTAGTACAACATATCCTAATATAGGTCCTATTTCACACATAAAGGACAAATGATTTGGAATGTCTCCTCGAACCTTGCTCGGAATGTCTCCTAGAGTAATGTTCGGAATGTCTCCGTAAAAATGGTTCGAAATGTCCCCTTGAACTTGGCTCGAAATATCTCATCGAGTATAGTTCGGATTGTCTAATCGAACTTACCAATCCTATCACAAGAAAACACACAATAAGCATTCACAACACAAGTAATCCTATAAAACAGTAGGTATTTACACAACCCAATTATTCATACTTGTACGTAATATATTTCTCTCTAATATTCACTGTACTTGTTTGCTTTACGAATTTATTTCACTTTCGTATTAATTAGAGTATTCAGACAACTCTAAGGGTCCTAGTTATTCCTTGTTATATCAATTCAGTAGTTACCCTTGTTAACCCACTGACCTAATGAATTTAAGCTCGCTCACGCTTTTCCGTAATTAAAATTCTTATCATCTCGAATTAGAGTACGTCACAATCAAGCCTATGAATCTCCACTTTAACTCTCTCACAAAATTAAAGTCCAACACTCAATCATAGACCTACTGCCATATCATTATTCCATCAATATATTTCATCAAGGTCCCAAACACTTCCCCGATAAATGACATTTGAGGCTTAAAAAGAAAAATCTCAAATTTTCTGGCAGATTAAACACCCTCTAATAAAATTTCTATTTCTCCCTATACAGAACTCCGATTGACCTAATTCCAAGTTCATTGAATAGATAAGAGAAATAAATTTCCATAAATGTATGGTTCACACTCTAATTCGAAGTAAAATTCAAATCGTACACGTTTAAATTACATCAAAATTCTAGCAAATTACTATGTTGACAGATCAAACACCCTGTAGTAAATGTCTATTACTCCCTCTACAGAACTCCGATTGACTTGATTCTAAGTTAATTGGATAGATAAGAGAAATACCTTTCCAAGAATATATGGTTAACACTCTAATTCGGAGTAAAATTCAAATGGCATACGTTTAAAGTTGTGTCAAAAATTCTGGCAGATTGACATCTTGTGTTCATCAATTAAACCTGAAGTCATTCAAGATTCATGATCTTCATCCAAGAACTCATAAAGATTCCATGTTAATCATCAAATATATTCAAATTTCATTTTATCTTTACTTAGGGATTCATTATACATGCAATCCTACCCAAACATGTGATCAATTCAAACATTTAATTCAAGGGTTTTCAATATAATCAACCAATTCTTAAAACTCTCTACACATGGGTATTATAACTTGAATTTGATTTGAAATAAACACTTGCCTTATGTCCAGTAGGCCTGATTTTGTGATTGTGGTCGGTGATTGATGATCTTTCTCCTTCAATCTTTCTTCCCAATGAGTTTGTGGTGAAAGTCTCCTTTGAATCCTTCTCACTTCTTCCTTTTTGCCTTGGAATTGTTTCTCTCTTCTCTCTAATGGCTACGGTATATTTTTCTTCTCCCTAACCCTAGACTCCAACTCTTATAATCTGACTTAGAGTTCTAAAATTCATGGGTCTCCTCACCCTAAAATGTAAAAAGGCCAGAATGCCCTCGTATGGGCCCGATTTAGCCCAAAAATGCCGCGAGACCCAATTGCTACCCCGGGTACGCTTTTCTGACTATCTCGACCCATCCGGACTCAACTACGCACTCAGAATTATCATCCGAAATACTTTTTTGATATTTCTAAATTTCGACCTCAAAATGCGACACACATTTAATTCGGACAATTAAACTTAAAAGTCGCCAAAATAATTAATTCTATTTACTTAAATAAATTCTCCAAATCATAAATTTAAGTTTGTCTAATTTAAATATTTTTATTACTCCCAAAATAATTCAATATTAAATCCTCAAAATTATGGGGTGTTATAGTTCGGGGGCTAAGTTACGAAATGGGAAGGTGTTAGGCACCCATCCTTCCCTTTCGATCTCTAATGGGCTTATGTTATTATTTTCCTTTATTTCTCCATGAAGTGTGTGTGAGGGTATATATAAGGGAGATCGAAATCGCCCAACTCATACCATGGGAGAGATAGAGTGAGGTCATTTAAAGGAATGTTCCCAAAATAATATATAAAAAAATATGATTTATTTGTTTATCATGATATTGATCATTATGATGAAACAATAATATGTGTTGGATAAAACGCTAATAAGGACCAAAAACATAATATGTATTACAAGGTTGGACATGTTGCCTGACACATGGGCAGGGTCTTGTTTTAAAAAGGACGAAATCGTACAAAAATTTGGGTGGCATGACGACCTGTCATTTTGGCAGAGTTTCGGGTAGAAATCGACAAACTATATAAGGGTACCCTAGGTTTGACACCTATATGAGGGTATGTTGTTGGTGGGTTAATTGGAAGGGTTTCCCCTTTGGCATGACTACCATGATATACGTCATACTTTTGAGGGCAATTGGTATGTGTGGACAAGCCATTTGATATACCTGAGTATACGTGAATTGTCTCACTATATACCTCGTGGGGACCATACGCGTGATAGAGAATTTGATATACTCCACGTACGTGAATGAGTTCCATGCGATATACCTTTCATCATGACTCTGGTCAAGCAGTACGATGCGGGGGGAACCGTTCGATATACGTCGAAGGTACTTGGTCAATGGAAGGTGATAGTCATATCGCTTAGGCTAACTTCGAGCTGTCGGGCCAGCGCCCATCACGAAGTGATCCCCCTAGTTATGGGATAAAATTTGGTCAATAGCAATGCTCTTTGGTGATGTAGTGTGCAAAATGCATGATTCTTGATTACTATATTATGGATAGAGTGTATTTACTTGGCATGATGAGCATCATACTTAGCAGGGTAGAATGTGAAAGTATAAATCTAACATGGAACATGGAGATTATACTAAGCATGGATATGTGAGAATGAGTGATGTGTGAATATCTACAAGTGAGTGTGTGGTAGTGAACCTAAGCATGGATCAAATACAAGTGGTGTGTGATAAGTGTGACTGAGAATGGATTTATACAAGTGTGATAAGTAGCGGTGTGTGTTAGTGACACCTAAGCATGGATATTCTAAGTGGTGTGTGCCACATGTGAATATAACTGATCCTGGGTGCACGTAGTATGAAGTGTACATGGAGAGTATCTACCAGTGTGTGAGTGAGTAGTGATATAAGGACGAGGTATATATGTGCAAGAAATAATATAGGAGAAAAAAAGAAAACATACAGGTAGGTGCAAATGCGCACAAGTAGAAAAACAAAACACCCATGCAAACATAGTCTAGCCCTCTTATGAAAAATTATCCCCAGTGGAGTCTCCATTGCGGCCATCCCAATTATCTATATTTCCTCACTCCTCTCCCACGGGTCGAGGGAGAAAGGAGGGGAAAAAGAAGGTCTCGCACCCTCGTATTCTCTAGGAGTTCTTCGGTCATTGTCGGTGTGGGGTGAATGTAAAGAGATGGAGTCTCCAGCCTATTTTTCACAAAACATGCAAAAGAATATGTCGCCACCTCGAGAGAACGGCATCAAAGACAAACTGATGCTTACGAAACCAATAGTTCGAAGGGCTCGGGGACTAACTTACGAAATGGAAAGGTGTTGACACCCATCCCGCCCTTTCGCTCTCTTATGGGCTTGTTTCATATTTTTTTTCTTTATTTCTTCGTGAAGTCTATGTGCGTGTATATATAATGGAGATCGAAATCGCCCAACTCATACCATGGGAGAGATAGAGTGAGGTCACCCATAGGAATGTTCCCAAAATAATATATAGAAAATATGATTTATTCATTTATCATGATATTAATTGTTATGATGAAACGATAATATGTGCTGAATAGAACGCTAATAAGGACTGAAAACATAATATGTATTACATTTTGATAAATGCGTAAATGGGAAATTTAGGAAAGTTTGTAATTTGGAAAATTGGAAAATTAGACTCGAGTCTGGGGTTTTAATTTGAAATGCCTACATAGCCTATAAAGGCATCAAAGTCCACGTAGTTCGCATGCGACATAAAGATGGGGTTTATCCCTTAGATTTGAACGGGATCTTATTATATGTGTGTGTGTAGAAAATGTGTTTTAGTTTTTGGATAAGTGTGATGGATAATCCCGTTTGGAATTTATGGGTGTAACCCTCTCTTTTTTTCTTTGTTTTTTTTATAGAAAATAAAGTATGCGTAACATAACTAATAAAAATGTGAGATTTTAATGTGTATGAACGAAAGCAAAACTAGATTACGAATTTAACGTAATCAATGCAAAATAAGAAATTTAAAGAGAGAGGGGAGGATTTGGACCTTCTTTGAAGCTTGATCTTGATCTTGGATGAACTCACTTGAATGTTTAGATGAATGTTGGATGAGAGAGAATTTGACTTTGCTAAATTGGGTATGGAAAGGGTGGGAATGTAAGATTGAATGAAATTTCACATAAGAAAACTTTGCTGATTATAAGAGAATGTTTTTAAGATCATTAATGCTAATGGATCTCATGTGTGATTTGGAAGTGAGGTCATGCCCTCTATTTGTAGGGATGGGGGTAGTATCGATCGACATGGTCCCAGTCCTACCAATCGGCAGGTAAACCTAGACACACTGCCAATTGGCAGAGAAATGGACTTGCTAATCAACAATCTCGTGCAAATTTTTTCAAAAAAATGGCCGCACATATGTCATACTGTTAGAAAGGTAATTTAGATACCATTAAGAGTGGTTTGTACAGCTCCCGAATTTAGGAATTGACTTTGGGTCAAATGTGGCTCGAAAGCGCACGTCGGTCCTTTGGACGACAGATCGTCGAACGAAAATGAAAAGTTCATCTGAATGGTGAGTCAGAATTGTGCATGGGGTGGAACGTTGGAAAGGTTATAAGATGTAATTCAACATTCCAAAGACCTTTGCCCGGTTCAGAAAGTTGACTTTGGTCAGTTAGGTCCCGAAAGCGCCCGGTGACCTCTTCGCACCTAAGGATTGTTTTGTCCCTGGTAGACCCCTAGTATTAGATGGATTAAACCCAGCTCGTGGGTCCTTGGAATTGCATCGTGCCCAGTTGCGGCCTGACAAGTAAATTGCTTGAGTTCCGCAGCCCGTTTATTTAGAAATGATGCATAGCTTCCTTTCATCACCTAGGAGAAAACATGGTAAAATTGTCCTCGGACTTAGCTCTGGTGAAATCCCTTGGAGAGGCCTCGACAGTAACCTTATATGTCCTACATGCCGCGGCCACGACAGTATTAATTGGAAGATAACAAAAAACTACACCGCAGTTACTGTACGTAGTTATCTCCTCTACATTTATTTCATTACTCACCCTTGCTGGTTTTGCCTCAGAATATATATATATATACATATATATATTTTAAAGGCTAACAAAGTATAAATGGAAGGAGAATCCAGCCAAAGTGCAGAAATGAAAGATGATATTGATCAATTGTACAACCACCTCAACCATCTATATGAGAGCAATGCCTCACTCTAGACTCAGGTTACTATTCCAACCATTCTTCTTTGACCCAGAAAGTTCTTATGTTCGAATCTGCCGTGCCCAAGGTTACTATCCCAACCATTGTGGCTGAAGTTGTAGACAAGAACCAAAAGAGGAAGATGGAGAAGAAGGCAAAAAATACTTTGAGGCCAATACCTCATTGACCTGTCAAATTTAAGATATTTTTAAGTCCATCAAAGAAGACAAATTTCTCAAGTGGCCTGAGAAGATGAAGTCTCCTTCCAATAAAATGAACTGGGCAAAAAATGACTTTGAGGCCTACATCCCATTGACCTGTCAAATTTAAGATATTTTTTAGCACATTAAAGAAGACAAACTGCTCAAGTGGCCCGAGAAGATGAAGGATCCTTACCATAAAAGGAATCGGGCCCAATGGTGTGATTTTCACTGAGGCCGTGGTCATAGCACTGACAAATGTTTTGCGCGGAAAGATGAAATCGAAAGGCTTGTGAGGCAGGGAATTTTGTAGCAATTCCTAAAGAAAATATGAGAGAGGCGACAACTCTCAGAAACACTACGGTTAGTTGACTGACAGGCTACATGCCTTACATCTTCCTTCGTCTCCACTCTATGTTTTTGTTTTATCTTTGGAAAAACTCCATTTAGATGTTTTCTTCAGACTTTGTATTTTTCTAACAAGGTCATGAATACATGGATATATGAATTGGGCTTATTTTGCCATGTTTCATTTCTTTTACTTTCATTATCTATTATCTCATAAAAGGCCTTCGTCTTAAACAGATTTCAAATGAAGACAATATATTATCTCGGGAATTATATTAACGGGCTCAAAACGCCCCTCATGACGCCTAAGCATATGAATTCATATGATATTTGAAGTCGCAAAGGAGGCTCTCGGGATGATTCGACTAGCCACGGGGCTTACAATGCTAGTATCTAGTATTAGGATGTTTCAATTAGCCATGGGGGATAATAATGCCTATTATATACTTTTGGATGCTATTATTAAGCCAATGGGGTTACTAATGCCCGTTATATGATTTCAGATGTTCTTATTAAGCCACGGGGTCTACTAATGCCCGTTATATGCTTTTGGATGCCCCAATAAGCCACGGGGGCTTACAACGCCCATCATTCGGTTTAGAAATGATTCAATTAGACAGGGATGGCTTGATATGTATCAAGTCATAGCTTAGGGAGGATTTATAATGCCTAGCCTAGAGAAGCCTAACAATAACTCAAAAAGGCCAAAGACTTAATTATCTGTGGATAATCCTATATCTATCCAAGGAGGCCAATGGCATAATTGCCTGCTGATAATCCTGCATGTCCAATTATAGCTTGAGGAAGCTTCAAAATAACTAGCCTGGGGAGACCTGATCATAACCAAATTAAATCGACTAAAAGAAGTTGTGAAAGAAGATTCATGCAATTAAAGCAACTAAAAGAAGTTGTGGAAAACGTTTCATGCAATTAAAGCGACTAAAAGATGCTTCGACAATGGCAACATCAACCATATTAAAGCTACAAGGGATAAGAGGCCACAACCCAACATAAATACAATATCAACTCAGATGCCGCGGTAGGCATGAAACCTAGCCGCAGCCCTAAAAATTACTAATGCTACCAAGAATTGGAAGATTCATAAGTGGAAAAAAATAGGGCAAAATAATATTAAGAGTTTAGCCGCGGCCCCAAAGTCATTTTCCTTTGCCACCACAGCTTAAGGGCCTATAAGTGTGAAGTGAAAAATCATGAGAAAAGCAAAGGCAAGAACAAATGGCCTCAGCTCTATTCAAGAATTATTTTAGGAGAAGTGGTCGTGACACCATATTCCATGTATTCATTTTTAAGCGAATATAATCAAGAGCATTCAACTAGTTAAAACATACAAAGATGAAGCAAAGCAAAGCATTCATTAAAACATTCAAATATTCAAGATCCAGGGGTAGAAGAAGTATGCAGACAAGAGTGAAAATATATTGATTATGGCTATAATTGGAAAAAAAGGGCGCAACCCTATTTGAGAATTCAAGTTCAGAATTAGAAGAATGGACGCAACCATATATAAAGTTTTTTTTAAGAAATAATTTATTATAACCCAAAAATAATTTGAGAGATCAAAAATTATGATGTTACATCATCGTTTTCTTCTTCTTCACCATCTATAACTGTCTATATCTCATCATCTCTTGCCCAACCACTCCTTCTATCTGCTGCCTGGACCTTGCCTCTACTGCAACCCTTATCTCCTCCATGCATGCATTGTGCTCAGTATCTCCTAACCTCCAAGACATGATGAGTTCCTTGGAATTAGGGAAATTCTTCAACGCCCTATGCCTGAAATCTAGAAAGCCGCAGAGATAGGCTTTGTTATTTGTCAAATAGAAATCCTTGGATTTCTAATATGCAGCCACGGGAATGTATACAGCTTGAGTTAAGGTCGTATCATGAGACTCTTTCATCTACTTCACGTTAGCGGTATGTTCATTTTATTTTAGTTGGAGCATAGAGGTGCTGCTTTGCTCTAATTGGTCATACTTTTATTGAAGCTACTTTAGTTGACTCTCGAAGTTAGCAACCTCTGCAGCCTTGGCTTTAGAAGCTTAAAGAGATGATTCAGCCTTGGTAAAATTCTATTCGGCCATATCCTTTGCCTTGATGGCAGCCTCTAAATCCATTTGTGCAGCTTTAAGTGTCACGACAGAAGATTGTTTGCCTGCCTTGAAGGATGAAGTCTTGGCATTATCCAAATAATCCACGTGAACTCTCTTTGTGGCTTCCTTCAGCTTATAACGGCCTTCATACTTTAGCCTTTGCGACATGACAAAGTTCGCGGCCTGAAAATTATAAATGTTATAAAAACATGAACTGCAAAAAAATAAAAAATAAAAAGAAAGTCCTTACTCATAGTAGGTTGTGGAGGGCATACTCCTCCAAGCGTTCGTGGTCTTCATCCACAATGCGAACCAGGTCAATGTTATCTGGTACTCTTCGCCTCTTATAGACTTCCCTGGAAGTTGTATCCCAGGAAGACTGAGGATTTGGAGTCCTCAACTGAGGTTATGGATGGCCATCAGGGCCAACACTTTGGCGACTTTAAGGTCGTGGTAAGTTCGCATTCATGGCCATGATAGTCTGCAGAGGGGAAGAGTTGGAAGAAATAACATGTGACGGGCTGCGTCGAACTCAGAGTTCAGACTCAGATGGTAACAAGCCTATTGCATCCAAGTGATCGCTAATGTCATCATCAAATTGGCCCTCTCCTTCAATGGTCGTGGTATCATGAGTATGCGTATCGCGTGTAGGAGGCACAATCCCCCCAACTATAATATTTGTTTAAGCAGTCACAATAGCACTATCACCAGGTGAAACCCCTTTTTTTATCGCAGCCTCTTTCCCTTTCTAGGATCTCTTCCTTTTTTTACCTTTTTTAGCACCGTTGTTGAGGATAATGGCATCATCATCTATTTCTACCAGCTAGGCAGCTAAGAGTTCTCTGTGTTGGGGCACCCACCTAGCGATGCACAAAGACTTTATGTGCGGAAGTAAAGTATTTGCGAAATAAACTCCAATTACCTACGAGTTATCTATGTTATTGAAGAGGGGACCAATTCAAACTTTTCTTGAATTGCTAACTTAGATAAACCAGATTTTAGTTTGCAAAGTCAATTAACAGTCATATTTATTATCTTATGCTAACTAGGTGTCAAAATAGATACTATATGATTCAATTATTTAGGTGCATTTCTAGTATTTACCCTACTTTTTCGTATGAGGCGAGATATAGCAAATTTAAAGTAAAGCACGAGGTATTTATTTTACGTCGCAAAAACCCTTCCTTGGGAAAAATGAAGAACTCCTCTAGGAGTTACCTAACCTACTTTCACTAAAACAATAAGACCAACAGGAGCGAGTTACAATCAACAAACTTAACAACTCAAGAAGATAGGTGTAGCGATTACCCCACACGACCAAGACTCCTCCTGGTTGCTTATTCTGCTCTTTCTTTAAGTCTATCCTCTCTTGTTGTTGCGCTCTAAACTTTTCAGCTTCTCCCTTTTGCTCTTCTAGCTCAAGATTAGCTCAGTGCCTATTGTGTTATTTTCTAGTGAAGTGATAGTGTGTGGTGTACTATCCTATATGACACACACCCACACTTAATGAATACACACCAAATGCTATGCAACAGATTATATCTCCTATATATCTTCGCAAGTCTTATGTCAACTCAAATCAAGTCTCCTTGACTTTTAACACACTTTTGAAAAGCTTTGTTTTCCCTTTAAATTTTGAACACTAGACTTGTTCAAATATTTACACAATTAAATGCGTCTACGTGAACATGTGAGTGAATATATGTGAGTGATATGAGATGAAAACAGATCCTGAAAATCACTTAAATAATTAAGTAATCATTTTCACAGAATAATGACTTCAAATATATTGAATCAAATTAGACAGTCAAATATTCACAATCTATTTTTCAGAAAACAAATATTAGATTAAATCATATTTTAATCTAAAATCTTATGAAGACAATTTTCACAAATATTTCAGATTAAATCAAAACAGTCTTTCACACTCAAGAAATGATATTCAGTCAAGATATTTAATGCTTACAAATCAGATCACAAAAATCTTGGGTTTAACTTTCTAAACCACAAACAATACAAATCTGAATATTATCAAATTATTTTCTGAAAAATCTATTTTAAAACAAAATGTTTAAAAACATTCAAGGTCTCACAAACAAGTCACAAAAAGAATATTCACACAAAAAATAATTTCGTGAATAATGTGTATTGTGTACAAATCTTAGACTAAAGACTGGTCTAAATTATACACACAAAGAGGAAACTCACTTACAACAATTATATACCCTTGAAAAATCGTAAGTTCAGATTTAGAATGAGAGATGTCCAATCTTCATTTTCGTTTTGACAGAAATCAACACTTGAAAATGACACAAAAATAGTTAGGGTTTAATCTCTCTCTCTCTCTAAAAATTTTGACAGAGTTTAGCTACAAAAACTATTTTCTCAGCTCTGCAAAAATGTAAACAAGGGGTACTATTTATGGAGTGCACAAGTGTGTGCAAATTGGTGTAAAATAAGTTCACATGGATTGACATAAGAATACACACAACCGTTGATAAAAACAGATCTGAGGGTTCACAAAGAAACACAAAGTGTTGTGTTAAAAATGTGACACGTGTTATAAAGTTGTAACACACTAATTGACAAGTAACAAAACGTTTTATAAAACTGTAACGTTTTAAACAGATTGTAAAAGCCAGCTATTATAATCAATTTCTTAACAAAAACGCAAAGAAATGTTACCGTTATTACTAAAAGGCTGTGGCATCATTTTGGAGAAAAATAGACCAAAACCAATTTCGGTTTAATATTAAAACCGACGTCGTTGTTTTATAAAACAAGAAATCAGTTTTGATTGAAAAAAAATTAAATGCGACGTCGTTTACAGAAAAACGAAAACCATCTTTTGGTTTTGTTAACAAACCGGGGGCCGAGAATACAACAAAAGGACAATGCCAAGAGCTCTGTCAACAGAGGGTCAAATCACTAGTTAACACGCCAACAATTAAGATACAAGACCTGCGATTAAATTAATCCGGCGAACACAAGAGGAACACGTAATTAACGAAGGGTGTAATTGGACAGCATTAGTCAAATCGTGTAAGGCCAAATAGGGTCAAATCTAGTCATCTCTAAGACAACAAATATAAAATACAAACTTGCCAACTATTATATTAATAACAGTATACAATCATGTGCATATATATATATATATATATATAAACAATCATGAAAACAGTATATATATATATTATGCATATAAAAACTCACGCCATAAATAAATTGCAAATGGCCTTTATGCTAACTGCTATATGATTATGGGGTAATCTCGGCAAAATCTAAAGGGCAAGGGGCAGTCAAATCAAGCTAGAAAGAATTCAGACTGCCAACAGCTTTTGGCAACAAATAGGGCGTGGGTACATAAAACATATATTTATATAATATATAAGCCAACAATTAATAGATATGGTACAATACGGTCATATCATGTGGAAGTCTCTTAAGGCTAAATCCCAACTTATACACACATATGATAGGCCAACGTCTACCCGCTACTAGAAAGACCACGCATACAAATACATATAAGACGATATACACGCATACATATATTATACCAAAAAACTATTTTTAACTTTAAAAAAAATTATTCCGGAACTTTTATTAAAAAAAATATTTAGTGTCAAAACTTATTTTCCAAGAAATATTTTTCTTATAAAAAATTCAAATAAAGTTTTTGAACTCAAAAATAATTTTATTATGAACAAAACATTGTCATAAGATATGAGAAATTACATGCAAATGCAACGTGGTGTCGTGTCCTATGTGACAAAAATTCCTATAAGCCATAGAAAATGAAAAATACCTTTTTCCTGAGAGGGCGGACTGAATCGAGTGCTCATTTGATGTTGATGAACAAGGAGAGCTTGACGTCGATAGGGGCGACACACAATCCTAAGTTATAAAAAATATTTTGTCAAAATTCACGTCCAACTAGATGAAGTCCTATATAGTTAAAGTATGGAAAGCAAACCCTAGGTGTGCTCTATATAGGTACCTTCAAACTCCCCCATTGGACTAATTTTGACAAAATCCTTGAGTACATCAAATGATACACTAAGGAAAAATAATTTTCTAATATGTCCTTTACAAAAGAGTATCTAACTACCCACCCATCCTAGAAAGGAAAAAGACACACAACTCCAATGCATGGTTATGAAAACCTACAAAACATAAATACACTTTTTGCCGAGAAATCAAGTTAGTAGCATTTGCTCTACCAAAATATTAATATGACAAAATTAAATGTGCAGAAAATTACAATACAGGATATGTATGAAGAATATCAACAACACAAGACTAGAATATGTACTCAACTCTCCCCCATTTTGAATAAATTAGACAATGGTAAGAAGAATAGAACAATAAGTGTTTATAAACTGCAAAATAAGCGTCTCATACATTAATCATGGGTTTAAGTGATACCGGTTATTAGTAGATACCTTTATCCTAAAACCTAGGAAATCTAGTTATCAAAGTGCAAAATGAACACAAGAAAAACATTCAAGTACAATCTTTCCAATCAAATGTTGAAGTTACTTAGAAAACAAGAGTCATCATAAGGTATAGAAATCATATCAGCAAGCTGGAAATCACAAGCAATAGAAGGAACTACCCTAATTGTTTATAAGTTTTTGGAGCATTAAACTGGTACGAATATCCATTAACATCACAATACTTGGTAACTCCATTTTGTTTAAACTCACCTCCCCCATCATTAAATAAATCTAAGGGTATGGTGGTGTTTAAGTCTTTAACCTTCTCGTGAGGAGACTTAATGATTTTCTCACTCTCGCAAGCGTCACAGACATTAATTGGACATTTCTTTGACTTTAAAAAATACATTTGAGGTCTCAAGCCACAAATCCTAATCCAAATAGGCAAAGTTTTCAAAGGTTTTTGTGCCTTTTGGAATTTAGGATAAAATTTATTTTTTGAAAATGTCTTCTTGTTAACATGAGGCCTAGACTTATTAAAGAAAGGATCCCAATTATTATTAGTGCGCTGCCTACGAAAATTTGTAAATCGCTTCACATTTCGGTTATGACTTTTAAAATGAGTACCCTTCTTGTGATTACCAAGGCATTCCCAGTTTTGGTGACCAAAAACATCACACCTAGTACAGAATTTACTAGAAGTAGGTAGGTCTGATTTATGCTGTTTTCCCTCTACATTCTTGGCAGATTCATTACGAATAAATGGTTTAGGAGGTCTATAGAGTCTTTTGGCTGGAGGGCAATATTTTGATGTAGACGGTTCTACAAAGTTCTTTATGAAATATTCAATGTCACTTTCATAATCACTTTCAATTAAAACTTGTTTTCCTTTATCCTTTTCAGACAACTTACTTTTAAACGGAAGAGCCATTTCTTTTTGGGCTTTTACAAATAAGATTGGTCTACTTAGATCAACTTTTTTAAGAGGACCCTCATATCCAAATCCTCTAGTATCACCCTTATATCATTGTTCAGCAAGTAATTTGTCAAGCTCAAAACATTTTATATCACGACTACGACACATTTTGAAAGCTGTTTCACAAACTTGTTTGAATTTTTCAACTTGCAAAAGCGCTTCATTATATTTTTCTTCAAAAGAAGACAAATTTTAATTTAAAGTCGTAATTTGAAATTTAAAATCAAGTGATTGTTTTTCAAAATCAGTTTTAACATTGTTCATTTCAATGGAATTTTGTCGAACAATCTTATATTGAGTCTCTAAGGTCTCACTAAGCATTTTAACCAAATTCGATAATTCATGCCTATTTTGCAAAGTCCTGACATACAATTTTGAGTAATCATCATAGACAATAAAATTTCCATGCTCCTTAGTGCCCGTGTGTGAATTTTTGCTCTCATCAGATTTAGTATCACATAAGGCACGTTTAGCATCAAACGGAGCAGTTATTTCAAACATAAAAGGTTGACTAGCTGATAAAGATTTAGCAGCATCAATTAAATCAAGAACTTCATCAAAATCACAATCAGAATCAGAATCATATTCGAAATCAGTCATTCCTGCAAAGTATACATCTCCACAACAATCATAAACTTCTCCTAAAAACGCAAGACAATTTGATTCAGAATTTTCAAACCTAATTAATTGACTTGAATCATCCATTGAAAACAAGGTAAAACGAGTTTGGCAAAAGTTTTGGAAAATGATCTTTTTAAATTCTAGTTTTGATACCACTTGTTAGAGGGAGACTCGCGTAGGGCGATGCACAAATATTTTATGTGCGGAAGTAAACAATTTGCAAAATAAACTCCAATTACCTACGAGTTATCAATGTTATTGAAGAGGGGACCAATTCAAACTTTTCTTGAATTGCTAACTTAGATAAACCAGATTTTAGTTTGCCAAGTCAATTAACAGTCATATTTATTATCTTGTGCTAACTAGGTGTCAAAATAGATAATATATGATTCAATTATTTAGGTGCATTTCTAGTATTTACCCTACTTTTTCGTATGAGGCGAGATATAGCAAATTTAAAGTAAAGCATGAGGTATTTATTTTACGTCGCAAAAACCCTTCCCTGGGAAAAACGAAGAACTCCTCTAGGAGTTACCTAACCTACTTTCACTAAAACAATAAGACCAACAGGAGCGAGTTACAATCAACAAACTTAACAACTCAAGAAGATAGGTGTAGCGATTACGCCACACGACCACGACTCCTCCTGGTTGCTTATTCTGCTCTTTCTTTAAGTCTATCCTCGCTTGTTGTTGCGCTCTACACTTCTCAGCTTCTCCCTTTTGTTCTTCCTGCTCAAGATTAGCTGAGTGCCTATTGTGTTATTTTCTAGTGAAGTGATAGTGTGTGGTGTACTATCCTACATGACACACACCCACACTTAATGAATACACACCAAATGCTATGCAACAGATTATATCTCCTATAAATCTTCGCAAGTCTTATGTCAACTCAAATCAAGTCTCCTTGACTTTTAATACACTTTTGAAAAGCTTTGTTTTCCTTTTAAATCTTGAACACTAAACTTGTTCAAATATTTACACAATTAAATGTGTCTACGTGAACATGTGAGTGAATATATGTGAGTGATATGAGATGAAAACAGATCCTGAAAATCACTTAAATAATTAAGTAATCATGTTCACAGAATAATAACTTCAAATATATTCAATCAAATTAGACAGTCAAATATTCAAAATCTATTTTTCAGAAAACAAATATTAGATTAAATCATATTTTAATCTAAAATCTTATGAAGACTATTTTCACAAATATTTCAGATTAAATCAAAACAGTCTTTCACACTCAAGAAATGATATTCAGTCAAGATATTTAATGCTTACAAATCAGATCACAAAAATCTTGGGTTTAACTTTCTAAACCACAAACAATACAAATCTGAATATTATCAAATTATTTTCTGAAAATCTGTTTTAAAACAAAATGTTTTAAAACAAAATGTTTAAAAACATTCAAGGTCTCACAAACAAGTCACAAAAAGAATATTCACACAAAAAATAATTTCGTTAATAGTGTGTGTTGTGTACAAATCTTAGATCTAAAGACTGATCTAAATTATACACACAAATAGGGAAATCACTTACAAAAATTATATACCCTTGAAAAATCGTAAGTTCAGATTTAGAATGAGAGATGTCCAATCTTCATTTTCGTTTTGACAGAAATCAACACTTGAAAATGACACAAAAATAGTTCTGGTTTAATCTCTCTCTCTCTAAAATTTTTGACAGAGTTTAGCTACAAAAACTATTTTCTCAGCTCTGCAAAAATGTACACAAAGGGTACTATTTATGAGGTGCACAAGTGTGTGCAAATTGCTGTAAAATAAGTTCACATGGATTGACATAAGAATAAACACAACCGTTGATAAAAACAGATCTGAGGGTTCACAAAGAAACCCAAAGTGTTGTGTTAAAAATGTGACACGTGTTATAAAGTTGTAACACACTAATTGACAAGTAACAAAACGTTTTATAAAACTGTAACGTTTTAAACAGATCGTAAAAGCCAACTATTATAATCAATTGCTTAACAAAAATGCAAAGAAATGTTACCGTTATTACTAAAAGGCTACGGCATCATTCTGGATAAAAAGAGGACAAAACCAATTTCGGTTTAATATTAAAACCGACGTCGTTGTTTTATAAAACAAGAAATCAGTTTTGATTGAAAAAAATTTAAATGCGACATCGTTTACAAAAAAACGAAAACCATCTTTTGGTTTTGTTAACAAACCGGGGGCCGAGAATACAACAAAAGGACAATGCCAAGAGATCTGTCAACAGAGGGTCAAATCACTAGTTAACACGCCAACAATTAAGATACAACACCTGCGATTAAATTAATCCGGCGAACACAAGAGGAACACGTAATTAGCGAAGGGTGTAATTGGACAGCATTAGTCAAATCGTGTAAGGCCAAATAGGGTCAAATCTAGTCATCTCTAAGACAACAAATATAAAATACAAACTTGCCAACTATTATATTAATAACAGTATACAATCATGTGCATATATATATATATATATATATATATATATATATATATATAAACAATCATGAAAACAGTATATATATATTATGCATATAAAAACTGACGCCATAAATAAATTGCAAATGGCCTTTATGCTAACAGCTATATGATTATGGGGTCATCTCGGCAAAATCTAAAGGGCAAGGGGCGGTCAAATCAAGCTTGAAAGAATTCAGACTGGCAACAGCTTTTGGCAACAAATAGGGCGTGGGTACACACAACATATATTTATATAATATATAAACCAACAAATAATAGATATGGTACAATACGGTCATATCATGTGGAAGTCTCTTAAGGCTAAACCCCAACTTATACACACATATGATAGGCCAACGGCTACCTGCTACTAGAAAGACCACGCATACAAATACATATAAGACGATATACACGCATACATATATTATACCAAAAAACTATTTTTAACTTTAAAAAAAATTATTCTGGAACTTTTATTAAAAAAAATATTTAGTGTCAAAACTTATTTTTCAAGAAATATTTTTCTTATAAAAATTTCAAATAAAGTTTTTGAACTCAAAAATAATTTTATTATGAACAAAACATTATCATAAGATATGAGAAATTACATGCACATGCAATGTGGTGCTGTGTCTTATGTGAAAAAAATTCCTATAAGCCATAGAAACTGAAAAATACCTTATCCTGAGAGGGCGGACTGAATCGAGTGCTCATTTGATGTTGATGAACAAGGAGAGCTTGACGTCAATAGGGGCGACACACAATCCTAAGTTATAAAAAATATTTTGTCAAAATTCACGTCCAACTAGATGAAGTCCTATATAGCTAAAGTATGGAAAGCAAACCCTAGGTGTGCTCTATATAGGTACCTTCAAACTCCCCCATTGGACTAATTTTGACAAAATCCTTGAGTACATCAAATGATACACTAAGGAAAAATAATTCCTAATATTTCCTATACAAAAGAGTATCTAACTACCCACCCATCTTAAAAAGGAAAAAGACACCCGACTCCAATGCATGGTTGATGAAAACCTACAAAACCTAAATACATTTTCTGCCGAGAAATAAAGTTAGTAGCATTTGCTCTACCAAAATATTAATATGACAAAATTAAATGTGCAGAAAATTACAATACAGGATATGTACGAAGAATATCAACAACACAAGACTAGAATATGTACTCAACTCTCCCCCATTTTGACTAAATTAGACAATGGTAAGAAGAATAGAACAATAAGTGTTTATAAACTGCAAAATAAGCGTCTCATACATTAAACATGGGTTTAAGTGATACCGGTTATTAGTAGATACCTTTATCCTAAAACCTCGGAGATCTAATAATCAAAGTGCAGAATAAACACAAGAAAAACATTCAAGTACAATCTTTCCAATCAAATGCTGAAGTTACTTCTAAACAAGAGTCATCATAAGGCATAGAAATCATATCAGCAAGCTGGAAATCACAAGCAATAGAAGGAACTACCCTAATTATTTATAAGTTTTTGGAGCATTAAACTGGTACGAATATCCATTAGCATCACAATACTTGGTAACTCCATTTTGTTTAAACTCACCTCCCCCGTCATTGAATAAATCTAAGGGTATGGTGGTGTTTAAGTCTTTAAACTTCTCGTGAGGAGACTTAATGATTTTCTCACTCTCGCAAGCGTCACAGACATTAATTGGACATTTTTTTTACTTTAAAAAATACATTTGAGGTCTCAAGTCTCAAGTCCTAATCCAAATAGGCAAAGTTTTCAAAGGTTTTTGTGCCTTTTGGAATTTAGGATAAAATTTATTTTTTGAAAATGTGTTCTTGTTAATATGAGGCCTAGACTTATTAAAGAAAGGATCCCAATTATTATTAGTGCGCGGCCTACGAAAATTTTTAAATCGCTTCACATTTCGGTTATGACTTTTAAAATGAGTACCTTTCTGGTGATTACCAAGGCATTCCCAGTTTTGGTGACCAAAAACATCACACCTAGTACATAATTTACTAGAAGTAGGTAGGTCTGATTTATGTTGTTTTTCCTCTACATGCTTGGCAAATTCATTACGAATAAATGGTTTAGGAGGTCTATAGAGTCTTTTGGCTGGAGGGAAATATGTTGATGTAGACGGTTGTTCAAGGTTCTTTATGAAATAATCAATGTCACTTTCATAATCACTTTCAATTAAAACTTGTTTTCCTTTATCCTTTTCAGACAACTTACTTTTCAACGGAAGAGCCATTTCTTTTTGGGCTTTTACAAATAAGATTGGTCTACTTGGATCAAATTTTTCAAGAGGACCCTCATATCCAAATCCTCTAGTATCACCCTTATATCATTGTTCAGCAAGTAATTTGTCAAGGTCAAAACATTTTATATCACGACTACGACACATTTTGAAAGTTGTTTCACAAACTTGTTTGAATTTTTCAACTTGCAAAAGCGCTTCATTATATTTTTCTTCAAAAGAAGACAAATTTTCATTTAAAGTCGTAATCTGAAATTTAAAATCAAGTGACTGTTTTTCAAAATCAGTTTTAACATTGTTCATTTCAATGGAATTTTGTCGAACAATCTTATATTGAGTCTCTAAGGTCTCACTAAGCATTTGAACCAAATTCGATAATTCATGCCTATTTTGCAAAATCATGACATACAATTTCGAGTAATCATCATAGCCAACAAAAATTTTATGCTCCTTAGTGCCCGTGTGTGAATTTTTGCTGTCATCAGATTTAGTATCATATAAGGCACGTTTAGCATCAAACAGAGCAGTTATTTCAAACATAAAAGGTTGACTAGCTGATAAAGATTTAGCTGCATCAATTAAATCAAGCACTTCATCAGAATCAGAATCATATTCGAAATCAGTCATTCCTGCCAAGTATACATCTCCACAACAATCATAAACTTCTCCTAAAAACGCAAGACAATTTGGTTCAGAATTTTCAAACCTAATTAATTGACTTGAATCATCCATTGAAAACAAGGTAAAAACGAGTTTGGCAAAAGTTTTGGAAAATGATCTTTTTAAAGTCTAGTTCTGATACCACTTGTTAGAGGGACACTCGTGTAGGGCGATGCACAAAGATTTTATGTGCGGAAGTAAACTATTTGCGAAATAAACTCCAATTACCTACGAGTTATCTATGTTATTGAAGAGGGGACCAATTCAAACTTTTCTTGAATTGCTAACTGAGATAAAACTGATTTTAGTTTGCCAAGTCAATTAATAGTCATATTTATTATCTTGTGCTAACTAGGTGTCAAAATAGATAATATATGATTCAATTGTTTAGGTGCATTTCTATTATTAACCCTACTTTTTCGTATGAGGCGAGATATAGCAAATTTAAAGTAAAGCGTGAGGTATTTATTTTACGTCGCAAAAACCCTTCCCTGGGAAAAACGAAGAACTCCTCTAGGAGTTACCTAACCTACTTTCACTAAAACAATAAGACCAACAGGAGCGAGTTACAATCAACAAACTTAACAACTCAAGAAGATAGGTGTAGAGATTACCCCACACGACCAAGACTCCTCCCCGGTTGCTTATTCTGCTCTTTCTTTAAGTCTATCCTCGCTTGTTGTTGCTCTCTACACTTCTCAGCTTCTCCCTTTTGCTCTTCTAGCTCAAGATTAGCTCAGTGCCTATTGTGTTATTTTCTAGTGAAGTGATAGTGTGTGGTGTACTATCCTATATGACACACACCCACACTTAATGAATACACACCAAATGCTATGCAATAGATTATATCTCCTATATATCTTCGCAAGTCTTATGCCAACTCAAATCAAGTCTCCTTGACTTTTAATACACTTTTGAAAAGCTTTGTTTTCCCTTTAAATCTTGAACACTAGACTTGTTCAAATATTTACACAATTAAATGTGTCTACATGAACATGTGAGTGAATATATGTGAGTGATATGAGATGAAAACAGATCCTGAAAATCACTTAAATAATTAAGTAATCATGTTCACAGAATAATGACTTCAAATATATACAATCAAATTAGACAGTCAAATATTCAAAATATATTTTTCAGAAAACAAATATTAGATTAAATCATATTTTAATCTAAAATCTTATGAAGACTATTTTCACAAATATTTCAGATTAAATCAAAACAGTCTTTCACACTCAAGAAATGATATTCAGTCAAGATATTTAATGCTTACAAATCAGATCACAAAAATCTTGGGTTTAACTTTCTAAACCACAAACAATACAAATCTGAATATTATCAAATTATTTTCTGAAAAATCTGTTTTAAAGCAAAATGTTTAAAAACATTCAAGGTCTCACAAGCAAGTCACAAAAAGAATATTCACACAAAAAATAATTTCGTGAATAGTGTGTGTTGTGTACAAATCTTAGATCTAAAGACTGATCTAAATTATACACACAAAGAGGGAACTCACTTACAAAAATTATATACCCTTAAAAAATCGTAAGTTCAAATTTAAAATGAGAGATGTCCAATCATCATTTTCGTTTTGACATAAATCAACACTTGAAAATGACACAAAAATAGTTCTGGTTTAATCCCTCTCTCTCTAAAAATTTTGACAGAGTTTAGCTACAAAAACTATTTTCTCAGCTCTGCAAAAATGTAAACAAAGGGTACTATTTATGGAGTGCACAAGTGTGTGCAAATTGGTGTAAAATAAGTTCACATGGATTGACATAAGAATAAACACAACCGTTGATAAAAACAGATCTGAGGGTTCACAAAGAAACACAAAGTGTTGTGTTAAAAATGTGACACGTGTTATAAAGTTGTAACACACTAATTGACAAGTAACAAAACGTTTTATAAAACTGTAACGTTTTAAACAGATTGTAAAAGCCATCTATTATAATCAATTGCTTAACAAAAATGCAAAGAAATGTTACCGTTATTACTAAAAGGCTACGGCATCATTCTGGAGAAAAATAGACCAAAACCAATTTTGGTTTAATATTAAAACCGACGTCATTGTTTTATAAAACAAGAAATCAGTTTTGATTGAAAAAAAATTAAATGCGACGTCGTTTACAAAAAAACGAAAACCATCTTTTGGTTTTGTTAACAAACCGGGGGCCGAGAATACAACAAAAGGACAATGCCAAGAGCTCTGTCAACAGAGGGTCAAATCACTAGTTAACACGCCAACAATTAAGATACAAGACCTGCGATTAAATTAATCCGGCCAACACAAGAGGAACACGTAATTAGCGAAGGGTGTAATTGGACTGCATTAGTCAAATCGTGCAAGGCCAAATAGGGTCAAATCTAGTCATCTCTTAGACAACAAATATAAAATACAAACTTGCCAACTATTATATTAATAACAGTATACAATCATGTGCATATATATATATATAAACAATCATGAAAACAGTATATATATATATTATGCATATAAAAACTCACGCCATAAATAAATTGCAAATGGACTTTATGCTAACAGCTATATGATTATGGGGTCATCTCGGCAAAATCTAAAGGGCAAGGGGCGGTCAAATCAAGCTAGAAAGAATTCAGACTGCCAACAGCTTTTGGCAACAAATAGGGAATGGGTACACATAACATATATTTATATAATATATAAACCAACAAATAATAGATATGGTACAATACGGTCATATCATGTGGAAGTCTCTTAAGGCTAAACCCCAACTTATACACACATATGATAGGCCAACGGCTACCTGCTACTAGAAAGACTACGCATACAAATACATATAAGACGATATACACGCATACATATATTATACCAAAAAACTATTTTTAACTTTAAAAAAAATTATTCTGGAACTTTTATTAAAAAAAATATTTAGTGTCAAAACTTATTTTTCAAGAAATATTTTTCTTATAAAAATTTCAAATAAAGTTTTTGAACTCAAAAATAATTTTATTATGAACAAAACATTATCATAAGATATGAGAAATTACATGCACATGCAATGTGGTGCCGTGTCTTATGTGACAAAAATTCCTATAAGTCATAGAAACTCAAAATTACCTTTTCCTGAGAGGGCGGACTGAATCGAGTGATCATTTGATGTAGATGAACAAGGAGAGCTTGGCGTCGATAGGGGCGACACACAATCCTAAGTTACAAAAATATTTTGTCAAAATTCACGTCCAACTAGATGAAGTCCTATATAGCTAATGCACGGAAAGCAAACCCTAGGTGTGCTCTATATAGGTACTTTCACTCTGTATATCTCCTCTCTTGAAAAAATAACAAGGTAAGGATCATATAAAAGTACGTTCCACGAAAAAGTTAAGGCGAGGTATAAAGCATTACCTTCCGCAACCATTCTTTCTGGTACACTTTTGTTGGTGAAGTAGTCCTATTCAAAAATGGATGCAAAAGTCACCAGGGTGTTGAATTTTTTCTGCTCATACTAATGTGTGCAACCTTTGCAACTCTTTTTTATTGTCTGCTATTGAGTGGCAGATTATTAAGGGCTGCATAAATGTTAACATCAGTATATGGCACAGAAATATCAAAAGGAGAAAAATAAAGAAATTACAAGTCGCTCAGCACAGTGTGAAGGCTACGGCATGCGCTCACCTAACTTGGAGGGTCATCCCCACTGCCATGGCATTTTATATGTCCTCTCTCTCTCTCTCTCTGATTCTTTTGGATGGATTTACCATCCCTCTTCATAAACGTAAAAATATTTTCCTTTCTAATTCTTCACACTGGAAGGCCTCCCAGTATACAAAACTTATTTCGCATGGCAAAATAATAATACAATATAAACTTAACAGAGTTCTCCTTTTGTCGATAAAAGTGAAAGAACTCTGTGGGAGTAATTGGGAACTTTTTTGCTCCAAAGAACTATCGAGGCAAGTCTAGCCCTCCATCCATTTGGGTCTAGTTGGGATGGTGTTAATTTCATGGAATTAAAGATAATCCTAATGGGAACTGGCATAGGTATCTGCAGCCCGTAGACAAAGGCATGCAAGGGGCAGCAGTTCCCATCATTAGGAATGGCAGAGCATGCTCTTTGGTCAGTAAAAGGAGTGGAAATAATTACTCCATCAGGAAACTCAAATGCAATGGCAACTTGATTTATCCATTCATCGATCATAATGCAGTGGACGTTTAGGACGACAAGAATTATCTTTGTCCTATTAGACGGACCAGCTGGAACATCTTTGGCTTCAGAAGGCCCAACTGCTATAGCCTCTACTTCAATTGGATGATTGCTGGAATTTTTATCTTCTTCCATACATTCTGCAGCCTCAATTATGTCCCTACATTCCAAGGATTCTACGGAGTCAGAGTCAAGGACTATGCAGTTTGGGAAATCTTTGAGTGTGTAGAGCCCAATAGCCTGTAAAGGCTTTATCAGAGGAATCTTAGGAGGGGAAGTTCTAAATTGATTTCTCCAGAAGTTGTTCAACACTCTAAAGGATCCCAACTCATAGAGTTGCGAAAGAACTTGAAAAGCAGAAGGGCTCCGCAGTTAGGTGTCGTAGCTATTATGGTCAGAAGCGCCTCTTAGAGGCTTGGGCATTTAATAGAAAAATAATAAAGGACTCCAGAGAAATTTTAAAATAATTGAAGCAAAGGAAAAAAAATGAATCTTTGATGATAGTTTGAAGTTCGGATATAAAATTTACCCCAAAAGTGTAAGTATGCACACCATGTGTTCGATGTTTTGCTTGACATAGAAAATGAACATTAAAAACTATGAAACTCTAATTTTGTGTCATTAAATATGTTTATTGGTTGTGTATGGAATATCATAGGAATTTATGTTGTAGAATTTTTTTGAAAATTCCTGGAAGTTGAATGAACGAGAGAGGAGCCTATAGAGCAAATTTGCTATGTAGTAAAGAAAAGGGTATATCTTTCTCTAGGAAACTTGAAATGATGTGACGTATTTTGTATTAGGAACCTAATATGATAAGGTTTGGATTACCAATAAGAAATTAAAGTATGGTTGGACTATGATTGGATATGCTAAATATCTTCACATGAATTTAGACGGAACTTCATTTCTGATAAATGATTTTAATGGAATTATATAATGCTTATGAATTGAGTTACATGTAAATTATTATTTGGATTGTTAATATTCTTATGATGATACTAATATTTTAAGAATGATAGGAAGGGAAGAATAACTGGTTTAACAAGTGTCGGGAAAAGGAAAAAAAAGGATGATAAGTTGCCAAGGTGAGTGTACTTATGATTGTTTCATATATAGATGTGAAAATGATATGTTGGATATGAGTATAGCTCTAAGAGTGGATTGGTTTGAATACTTCAGTATTCAGGATTTGTTTGGATATTCAAATATCTAGGATTGTTTGGGTCTTATGATCCAGGAATGGAATTAGATAAAGATCCAATAACTTATTTTGTCATATGACAAAGATTTGTTGGGAACTTTTGTTCCAAGATTTGTTATTGCCAATGGGCAATTTTTGTTTGGATTTTACAGCCACATATTTGATATAGAACTGTTATTTCATTGTAAGGAAGGAGTACCTCACTAAGCTTAATGCTTACAGTTTATATTTTAACAATCTCGAGTTTGTACACTGCCAGCTAGGATACCATATGATCAGTAATTTTGAGAGCTGCACCGCCAAAAAGAGTTGGGGTTTAGACATGAGAATTTTGTCATTGTCACACTAAGGATTTTACTACACCCACGTATTGTATATATTAAGTTAAAGTGGTTTAACTTTATAACTATCACAGTTAATCATAAATAGTGTATGTCCGCTTAATTATGATTCTCAGGATAATTAGGATATGGATAGAGAACAATATTATGTTCATTTTGTACATTATATATGCAAATATTGATAAATAACTTATATTTCAATTGGGATTAAGATTATGATTTAATTTAGATAAAGTAAATGATTAGAATCAATTTGTGTTTGGGGTGTGACACCAGAGGCTCAACCCGAGTCGCGGTCAGCTCCGGCCCTAGGGACTATGAATGCTTTCGAGGTTACTGCCATTACTGCACGGGCGATTAATACGACCTTGAATACTTTTTCTCAGCATCCACCACAGGTCCCACCCTAGCTTTTGGTTGTGGATACAACTCTTGCACACTCGTTTCCTTCTGCGTGGGAGCAAGTCATAGACGCCTTTTATAAGGCTCATCCTCTCGAGTTTCAGGGGAGCTCCGATTTAGTTATGACATGCCAATATAAAAAGGATATCTAGAGCCATTTGAGGATGTATGAGTGCACTGGCATACAGAGATAGATACTAGCTACATTTAAGCTAGTGGGGGTAACCTTATAGTGATGGGAGTCCATTACTACCGCATAAGAGAAAGACACCTTGACGATTTAGGAGTTATGGGAGCGGTTCGACTGTAGATACTTCCCATCCGGTTTTCAGACTGAGATGAGGCGAAAATTGTTAGATGTGTCATAGGAGGGGAGGAATGTAGTGGAGTATGAGGAGGAATTTACTAGGCTGGCAAACTTTGTCCTTGAAGAAGTGAGCGCGGAAGAGAAGAGGATACAGTTATTTGTGGATGGTCTTACCTGGCGGATCCGACATCATTTATTGGGTAATCCAGCTTTGAAGACATATACGGATGTATTGAATGTCATTCTACTGCACTTTCAGGACCACCGCTTCCATGTTAAAGGGAGTAAGCACTCAGGAGAGTCCATACAATAGGTTATGATAGGGGTAACAGTGCCAGTGGGGCACAATCGACTCCGAGTCAGCCGAGGCAGAGTGAGCAGGGTTCCCATTAGGAGGATACTTTTAAGCAATTTCGTTCGGGAGATTACAGACAGGGACATGATGGATTTAGGAAGGGCAAGAAAGGCCATCCGGGCTAACAACATTTTCAGCAGGACTAGGGGGAGAGGTGGTAGTGGCCAAAAGGATCGAGACCAACAGGGCTATAGGGAAGAAAATTTCACAAGCAAGTGTTTCATATGTGGCAAGAATGGCCACAAGCGTCAGGATTGCCCTGATAAGGGCTGAGTTCAGCAGCAGCAGGGCGCTCGTTAGTAACCCCAGAGACCTATTTTCCACATGCCCTCCCAGCACCCGTACCCGTGCCAACATTATCTACAGCACCAGTCGTTCCAGCAGCCCCACCTCAGCAGGGCAGTTATAGTACAGGTATGTATATAACATCAACCGGGCCGCAATTCTCCAGGATTTGCCTGCAGTAGAGGGTTTGTTTCTTGTACATGGGACTTCGGGGTACATTTTATTTGACACTAGGGCTTCATACTCATTCATAGCTACTAGATTTGCATAAGCTACAGGGTTGTTAGACACGACCGATAGTACATTCACGTATGTAGACTCACCACTGGGTATTGAGACACTTATATTCTTTATTTATCGGGGTGTGAGTATAGATATTGGGAGACTAGTTTTTCCCGCTGATATACTTGTGTTAGATATGTCAGAGTAAGATGCCATTATTGGTATGGATTGGTTAGCATCGTATAGGGCCATGATTGACTGTTATAGTAGGAGTATAGTGTTTGCGAATCCTATCCAGGAGATGTTCTTAGTGGAAATGCCTCGTGCCGAAGGATGATCGTTGACTCATTTGTATTATATAGAGGAGGAGACCTTTCAGGGAGTAGTTATCTCCCTAGATTCGATTATAGTGGTATATGAGTTTTGTAGACATATTTTAAGAGATACTGGAATTACTGCCTAGCAGAGAGATAGAGTTTGTTATTGATTTAGCATAGGTCACTCGGCCGATAGCTCAGGCACTTTATTGTATGTCTCCTATGAAGATAAGGGAGCTAAGGGATCAGACTGAACAACTATTAGGGCAGGGCTTTATCCGTTGGAGTACTCTGCCTTGGGGTGCTCCGGTACTGTTTGTGAAGAAGAGGGATGGATATTTATGACTATCTATGGATTACCAATAGTTAAATAAAGTCACGATATGGAATAACTATTCGTTGCCCAGAATCGATGACTTAGTTGATCAGTTGAGAGGAGCCGCCTACTTCTCTAAAATAGACTTGAGGACAGGATGTCACCAGTTGCGCATCCGGGAGTAGGATGTATCTAAGACTGCCTTTCTAAGGAGATATGCGTCTTACGAGTTTTGGGTTATGATATTTGGACTAACTAAGGCGCTAGTTATGTTTATGGACTTGATGAATAGGATGTTCAGAGAGTTCTTGGATTAGTTTGTCATTATCTTTACTAATGACATCCTGGTTTATTCTCAGACTAGGAAGGAGTATACTAAGAATATGTGCCGTGTTTTACAGACGTTGCGCGAACACCACTTGTACACTAAGTTGGAGAAATGAGGGTTTTGACTGCATGAGGTTCAGTTTTTGGGTCATATCATATCTTCCAGGGGGATATCAGTGGATCTTGGTAAAATGTCAGCAATGAGGGAGTGTGGACAACCCACGACAACGACAGAGGTGTGTAGTCTCTTGGGATTAGTCGGATACTACAGACGATTTATTCAGGGGTTTTCAAAGATTACGGCTCCGTTGAATAACTTGACTCGAAAAGGCGTACCATTTATCTGGGATGACGCTTTCCAGTTGACTTTCGATGAGGTGAAGAAAAAGTTGATTTCAGCATCCGTACTCACACTTCCCAGGGTAGGGTGGAGTATTTTCCTTTTACTGATACGTCCCTATAGGGACTTGGGGGTGTTCTACAGCAGGAGGATCAGGCCATAGCTTATGCTTCCCGCAAGCTTAAGCCTCATGAGAGGAATTACCTCACCCACGACTCGAAGTTAGCGAAAGTCGTGTTTGCATTGTGAATTTGGAAACATTATTTGTTGAAGGACAGGTTTTACCTATTCACAGATCATAAGTCCTAAGAGTACTTGTTCACGCAGAGATAACTGAATATGCGTCAGCGTAGGTGTCTTGAATTTGTGAAAGATTATCTGTTTGACATCCAGTATCACCCGTAAAAGGCTAACGTAGTGGCAAATGCCTTGAGCCGCATGCTAGTGGGGGGGTGTAGCTGAAGTTTGGAAGGCAAAATGAAAGCAGTTGGGACATCAGGAATCAGTTGCCAGATCATTTATGTTAGTTATGACCGTTACCCCCTAGATTGTCACAAGGGTGGTACAAGCCCAGGCAACGGATTCATTTTTTTAGGTTCGAATCATACAACTTTTAACCTGGGGAGCTGAGTCGTACTCCATGAGTTTAGTAGGAGGCTTACGCTTCAACGGGAGATTGATTATTTCGAAGGGGGAGGACTTACGACACGCGGTGATGGTAGAGTCGCACGGTCACGGTTTGCAGTACCTCCTGGAGGGGGATATGATGTACCAAGATATGAGATGACAATATTGGTGAAGTGGGATGAAGAGAGACATTGCAGAGTTTGTCTCGAGGTGTACCACTTATCAGATGGTGAAGTTGGACCATCAGAATCCAGCAGGGGTTCAATCGGCGTTAGAGATCCCGATGTGGAAATAAAAGATCATTTGTATGGATTTTATCACTGGGTTGGCAACAACACATAGGGGTCGCGATTCCATTTGGGTGATAGTGGATCGGTTGATCAAGGTAGCCTACTTTCTATCAGTCTAGACGGATTACACTACGAGATAATATGCCAAGATTTTCATCGTTAAGATAGTGTGAATGCATGGGGGTGCCATTTGATATTGTGTCCGATAGGGACAAGATTTTCGTCTCAATTTTGGAAGAGTTTTCAAGAGGCCATAGGTATCGAGTTGCGATTGAGTACTGCCTATCACCCACAGACGAGAGGGCATACAAAGAGGACGAATCAGATGTTGGAAGATATACTACGGATGTGTATCCTTGATTTTAGAGGGGGTTGGGAGCAATATCTTTTACTGGTGGGGTTTGTGTATAATTACTCTTATCAGTTTATGATTGGCATGGCAACATTCAAGGCGTTGTACTAAATAGACCTTGTTATTTGCCCGCTTATTGGTATAAGGTGGGGGATAATAAGCTACTTAGTCCAGAGTTGATTCAGGATACATCGGCCAAAATTGAGTTGATTTGGAGTCATATACGGATCGTCCTGGACAGACATAAGAGTTATACCGATGCCAAGAGGTTCTTCTTAGAGTTTAATGTGGGAGACCAAGTGTTACTACGTGCATCTCCTATGAAGGGGATAATGAGGTTGGGTAAGAAAGGGAAGTTAACACCAAGGTATATGGGGTCATTCCCTATCATTGAGCGGATTTGGCTAGTTACATATAGACTCGGGTTGCCAGAGTACTTGCATCGAATTCATAATGTATTTCACATTTCTTCACTGAGACGATATCTTCAAGACGAGTTAGCTCACACTCACATTGCGTTGGAGGAGATTGATTTGCAGCTCGATATTTTATACGAGGAAAGACCGGTCACTGTCCTAGACCATAGTGAGAGGATATTGAGGTCGAAGGTAGTTCCACTTGTACATTTCAGTGGGGGAATCATAATGCCGACGAGTCTACTTGGGAGTGCGAAGATGATATGCATGATAAATATCCAGAGTTCTTTCTACCATGTATTATTTTTCTCTGAATTTCGGGACGAAATTCTGTTATTAGGGGGAAGTATGTAATACCATGTAATTTTAATAATTTTTATATTGGGATTTACTTAAATTAAAATGAAAAATTAATCCGGATTAAAATAAATAATAATTAGCGATACAAGTGTTAATATTACTTTGTATTGAATATTACTTTGTGAATAAGTCATAAATTGATAAGAATATATTATGACTGTCGTGAGTGAGAAATATGACTGTTACAGTAAATTTAGTCGGGACACGCGTGTCAGATGTGTCGGCACTTAATATCATAAAATAAAAGGTAATTTTATTTTGGATAATTCAAATAATCATTTTGAGTGGTCCAGTGTGTTCGGAAGGGTCGAGATAGTCAGAAAAGTGTACTCGGGAGTTTAGTTTAGGTCCCGAAGCATTTTAGGTCAAACCGGCACCCTAGAAGGGTATTTTAGTCTTTTGAATTTTGGGGGAAAAGGAGACCTACGAAAATTGGAGAGTTATATCATATGGTAAGGTGAGGGAGTTAGTGTTAGAAGTTATAAAATCACATAGAGGTCACAAGAGGAGGAAGGAGAGGAGTTCCCAGGGCATTCCCACACCATCTTGCACCACCACCACCACTGGAGCGTAGATCGAGAGGAAAGGAGACCAAGCAAATCACAATTCTCTAGAAAATCAAGCCTTCAAATTGATGCAAGTATTTATCTTGCTAAATTATGAGCATATATACCATCCATGTTAGTGTAGGATGGACAAATTCATGAATAGATAAAGATTGGTGTTAATTGAGAAGACTTAAGTCATGTTCTTGGGTAGGAATCATGATAGGTTAAATCTCTTTATGCATGTAGAACGAATTTGATGAATTAGTGTTATAAACATGTGAAGAAATCTGGGTTCTTATTGATGTTCTTGAACAATTATGATAATTTAGGGTTTTAGAATTTATTATTGAAATTCGATATAATGGTGTTCCTTGATGATTTAATGATTCTATTACGTTAGAAATCGTTTATACTTGTTACTATGATGCTGTGTACATTTGGTTGCGAGTTTAGGATTGTGTAATGGTGGTTTACAGGATTGAACATGGTGAAATTTCGTAGCAGTTAAAGGAAGACAACGATATCCGTTACAGTGAATCGATTCGGAACAAGGCCGAATCTATTCGGTTTTCGAGAATTAGATAATTATTCCCACTTTTTTCATAGAACTCGTGGAAAACGATTGGGTTAACTTTTGAAGTAATGTTCAAATGTAATGAGAGATATTTTAATTACCAGTATGCCAATGTTAGGATTGAGACTTAGTCACAAGAGGGGATTTAGGGCTAAGGTTAATTAGGTTTAAATGGGGTAAGAAAACCTAATTCGGAGAATGATATTGTGTCATAGGAAATCAAGGGAACATGTGACCTAGACCAGTAGGCTACAGGCGAGGTATCTACTGAATTGACTTAATTAGTACAAATGGTAACATTTCAAGTATTTGAAAACACTCGGGATTAAACGATGAGAAGTATTATGGTAAAGTAATGATATGTAGGAAATTTGAGAGTTGTTATACTATGTACGTGATATATATTATAGGTTACGTGTATACCTATACTTAATCTATATGTATATATAGGTGGTGTGAATACCTATTATTTGATTTATTATGTGTCAGCATACCTAGGCTACTTGCTATCACGGGAGGTTCCGCGTCGTGGACAGTCTTATCCTGATGAGCCCTTTGGGGGGATTTTGACTTGTACCTCAGAACATAGAACTTAGGGATTGAGCACCATTAATGTGAATAAGGGTGTAACCGGTCATTTGGGTGCGTTAGGTGTGTGCGTAGCCTAAAGGCTTGGAACTATATTCGCCTCCAAATTTGTGTAAATTGTGAATGTACGGTTCGAGAGTGAATCCGAACCGGATGCCCTTAATTTAGTACATGATGTACCAGGACTTGATAGCAGCGTATGCCCGCATCATAGGTCTCCACCTAGGGTTTTCGTATTCGTATATATATTACAAGTGTGGTGTTTATATATATACGTGTGGTTTAATCTAGTAAGTGCGTACTAGTAGATAATATAGATAGTGATATCTAAAATCATCCAAGTACGTGTGAACTTAATAATTAATTGGCGACTCTTAATGAATAAAAAGGGCTTGGATAGGAAATGCGGGTGGGTACGATGAATTATTAGATGTGATGAGACTTAATTAAGACTAGTTAGGCGGGGTGGTGTGACTTGGTGGGTTTAGAAGTATATGTTAAGCGTGCACATTAATTGTGAGGTGAGGATCTCAAGTGACAACACACGAAATTAACATGTATATAATATCTGCTCTTACTTCATTTTAAATACTTGCTAAAATATTTTCAAGCTGTTTTATTTGGGCTCTGACCCGTTTCAAATTCATTTTTGTAAAAACATTTTAGGTGCCTAGCCACAGAGATGCCAAGCTTAGGAGTTTGTTCATTTGACGTGCTGCAGCTGTTGTGAAAGTTACAGGACCTTGGTAGTAGAGGTCTCCACACTTATCAGTTCCTATTTATCATTTCTCTATCTCAGTCGGGCATGTTACCCATCTCTAGCTAGTAGTTATTTTAAAGACTTTGTACTTCCATTTTATTTCTAGTATTAGATTTGGTTTTATATTATGGATGTTTGTATTTGGATTTCAGTCTGGAGTGTTTATTCCAGTCACTATTATTTTTTGAGATGTTTAAGTATTTATTATGTTGTTATTTGGAATGGTGAATGTGAAATATTTAGTTTAAACTACTTGCATGTTAATAACAAGAATTATAATTTTGATATTAGGCCATTAGGGTATTAGTAAATTCGACAGTGATGCTAAGTATGAAACAATTAATGATTCCTGTTTAAATTAATAATGTGCTAACAACGAAGATAAGAGCGAAAAAAAAACTCTTGTCCCCTCTCTTGGTATTAACCGTTTAGAATTCTCCGATTTGTACACATGCGGGTTATCTTCCTATTTATGGGTGTTGATTATTTCGGAACTTTCAAATTTTTTTAATTTTCCAACCCTTTTTTTTTAATTTGACATCATTTTTTAGTTGCCGAATTATGAATTTTTTCGATTTCCTAATTTTCCAAAAAAAATTGGAATGGAATTGGAAATCATATATAAATTTTCAAATTTTCGATCAAAAATTTTCAATATCACGCCAATCAGATTTATTAAAAATATTTTTTGAAATATTCATATTTTTATTTATTTTAATATTTTTAACATGTCATTTACTAACCTTACTTATATAAAGTGTATTATTTGTAAGTTAATAATTAGCATTCTCCATTTCAAGAAATTTCAACCATTAACATCCACATATAAATACTAACTAATTACTCCAACCCTAAGTTTACTTTCACAACACAAAATAATAACAAACAACTTCTACCTCTTTACTCACAACCACAATGTTAGTCAATGTTTAAGATACTATGAAATTGTTTATTTGCAATCCGTTGTTTGTGTTCTCTTATAATGTCTATTTCACAATTAATATATATTTTCAACTGTAATTGGAATGAGATATTCGACAAAAATGATATTTCAAAATTTTCTAAAAAAAATAAAACTAATAATTTCGAGTATTCTGATATTGTTTTGAATAATAATTTTTTCAAAATTTTTTATCATTCCGACTCAGCCAAATTAAAAAATAATTTTTTGATTTTTATTTTGTTCGATTTGAAAAGAATTTTGAAATTCCCATTCATCCATTTAGAACTAAAATTTCAGCCGTTTTTTCCACTTCGCATATTTGAAAGGAATAATGATACACTCCCTGAAAGGGGAGTTACCGATTTCATACCCAATGATCCTCACCATTGATTTCATTACATGTCAAACCAATCTTAACCCTTAATCAAACAATACATTATATCTCAACACTTGTGATTTATAATAAACTAAAACTAAAAGATATTATTTTAATTTTTTTAAATTTAACAAAAAATTAATAAATAACTAGAGTTATGATTTATTTTAAAGTTAAATAAATTTTACATTAAACTCATATTTAATGGATCAATTATCAAAAAGTCCCTCAAATATTTTTTAATACACATTTAGTCAAAACTTTTTTATTTTGTTCAAAAAACTCCTCAAATACTAATTTAACCAATAATCTCTTATTTTTAAGGATCCGCGCCAGCGACACACTTTGAGTGTTTTTATTTTGTTCCTAAAAGTCTTCAAATACTAATTTAACCAATATTCTCTTATTTTTAAAGGTCCGCGCCAGCAGCACACATTGAGTGTTTTTATGTTGTGAGTAACTATTCGGAACGTAGTTTTTATTTATTTATTTATGTGGTGAGGGGATTTTTAATAGTAAACATAGTTTTTTTATTTATAACAAATATTTGTTTTAATTTTAATAAAAAAAACTGTTTAATTTTATATTTTAGATTCGCGATTGATTGGTGCCGATAGCGCTAACATACATTCCCGGACCAGCATCATTTGTTAAATGTGAGTCCGCGCAAGCGGCACTAATCAATAACGATCTAAGACATCAAACTAAACAAATCATTATTTTTAATTAAAACTGATATTATAAAAAAAAACGAAAAAAATGTTTTAAAACTGATTTTAACAAAACAAATTATGTTCGTATTATTTTAATTTAGTCATGTTCCTATTTTTTTATATATATATAATACAAATTTTTTGTAAAACAAAACGGGTTTTTAATTAAAATAAACTACCTAAAAAAAAGATACAAAATTGATTTTAACAACAACAAAAATAAAAATAGAGAGAATTGGGTATGAAATCGGTGGCTTTGGTTACTCATTTGAAAGTGAATGCTCAAGATGACAAACACTAGTTTGGGTTTGTGAAAAAACAGAAAAACATGAGATGGAGATGGAGAGAGCATGGGATGGTTTACCAAACATAGCCCTAGTGAACATATTCAGTAGAACCTCCATCAAAGACCGTACGCGTAATATTCCGTTGGTTTGCCCATTATGGGGTGTGGCCTCCCGTGATCCTCGTTGCTGGACTTCCATGTCTCAGTTGACCCTTTCTACGCATCTACCAATGACCGCCTCCAAACACTTATTCAATGTGCCGGTGGTGGACCTCACGTCACATCCCTTTATCTCTTCCCTTTCCTCACTGGCCAAACCGACCATGATGAGGCTCTTCTTCATCTCATCGCTCAACGGTATACTCTCTCTCTCTTTATAGAATGTATATACATTCATATCAATTTATTTGCCTATCTTCATTATGTTAGAGAATTACTTTTCGGCTGTTTCAGAGTTTATTATTCTTGTTTCGAAACCAAGAAAAACAAACCCAATTTTATGATTTGAGAGAAATAAGCTGGGAACCAAATAAGTTGGACTTTGATAATCAATCAAGTTTTTTGACTTAATAAATCTCCGTAATTAAGGTACTCCAAAATACCAAAGAATGTTGTGTATTTACCTTGATGGACTCCAAAATACCAAATAAGTGACAGATATCTATGAAATCACACACTTCTAATATTTAATCCCTTGACGAAAATACCGTCTTTATTCCCCATTTCATCATTAATGTTTTTTTCAATTGGTCCTATTTATCAGTATTCTAAAAAGCTCGCCTAGACTTAGACTTGGGAGAAACGCCCCACCTTAAGCCTTTTACGCCTTACTCTTGGTAAAAGATTTAAGACGCACTTTTTTTAAACAAAAACGCTTTAGTGAAACCAGGGACGGAGCTAGGCTTTGGCTGGGTGGGGCAATTGCCCTAGACAGGAATATTAAAAAATATATATATTTTTTTTGTAAGTTTTGGGTAATTTTAAAAAAATTAAAAACTTTAAGGGTTATATATAGAAAGGCAAAACAACTCAAACCCAACTTAAACCTAAACTCAGTCGCTCAAAACCCATTTCTCCAACTTTGGCTTGCTCCCCATTTCTCCTGTAACTCCCACACCACACGATTTTCTCTCCCCATTTTGGCTTGCTCCTCCTCTCATTATTCAATTTCAAGGTAACTTAACTTGAACAAGTGATTGTTGTTTTGACTTGTTTTAATTTGGCTTGCTAAATCCACTATTTACCCCATTTTGGCTTGCAGTTTTAATAAATTTTCTTTTAGGGTTTGATTTTATTTTTGTTAGGTGTTTATTTATTTCTAGATTAATTAAGTGTTGTGTTCATTTTATTTTTTTCTTTTAGGGTTGATTGTTAATTTTCTTTTGCCTTATTGTGGATTGGTGGAACTTATGAAAAAAACTCATGAAAAGAAATCATGAAAAAAATTCTGATGATGTGATACGAGAGCTCATTACCTGTGACCTATATAAATTATCAATGAAATTTTTGGTAAAAATGGAAAAATAACCCTATTTTTTTTTTGGGAGGGGTACCGCCCCCGAACCCCCATCAATGATTTGTGCCCCACCCAGACTCAATTTCTGGCTCCGTCACTGAGTGAAACTATATCTCCTTTTAAAGACATTTTTTTTTAAAATGGAGCAATATCTCATTCAAAATAATCAAAAGACTCATGGTATCCCAAACCTCTCGTAAAAAAAAAATGCATGTTTTTTTTTCCTTAGTATATTAGTTTGCATATATTCATGCATATTTTAAGGTATGTACCATTTTAGTATTTTTAATGACGCCTTGTTATAGTTAAAAATGTAAAATATATTAAAAAAATGCCTAAAAGCATTTTCAAGCCTAAGGCCCGCCTAGATTTCTAAGGCTTAAGACTTGGCCTCGATGCCTCAGTCACGCCCCGCATTTTTTAGATACTTGCTATTTACTAAGTGTAATCATATGGTTCTTCTAATTTTTTTTTCTATCAACAAATCCCATTTGAAACTATATTTGGTCCAGTAGCTCACATTTGAAAGCACTAGATTACGGTGCACATGCGATGCGTGTGCGACATACATTAACAGCTAGTTTTCCCTTTTAATTTACAAATGTAAATATATAGCATATATTTACATATAAAGTTTCAACAACTCCGAATGTAGATATTTATCAATTCTATATTTCACCCACTTTTCAGATGAATTTTTTTATCAAATTATTTGCAGATGTTTCCTTATTGTAAAGACCATATCCACCAAGTTTGCTTGGAAATTCATAGTTTTAGTATTTTAAATAATTGGTCCGTTTTTTGGTCATTTTTTAAGGTCCGTTTTGGATCCTATATACACACACACACACACTCACACACACAAAAGAAAATAAAGCGTGATATAATGGTAAAATTGAAACACAGAGGATCACAACACAAACAAATAGAAATCACACATAAATTACATCTAATATGTCATCTTAAATGATTTATTGTATTATATAAGACTCACTTCTACTCACACAATTGGCCGGCTGTGATTGAAAAAAGAACGTGGGTAGAAAGGAGTCAGACGTAGTGGGAACTTTAAGAGTGATGGTTTCTTATTCGGTTAATGATTTAAAAAGAGTTTACTATCTCACCCATAAGTTAGAGAATGGTTACGCTGAAATAAAAGGGTAGTTTTGATAGATAAAAATGTTTATGTATTTACTACTTGTACATAGAAACTATTGATAAAATTTTATTTTAATGAGAACCACTTAAGAAATATATTATGTAAACAGGTTGTGAGGCTGTTATTTTAAAACCTACAAATTCAAACTAGGATGTAATATAAAACGATTACAAAATTCATATGAATACATAAAATCTTAATAAAAAGTGACGCACTTTGCTTGGTGTGAGTGCAAGAATTATCACAATGAAAAATCTAGAAAGCAATATCGAGATGAAAGAAAATAATCACGCACATCAATAGATGTACGTGGTTCGGCAACTTGCCTACATCCACGGAGAGGTTACTATGTTCTTATTACTGTCTATCAGTAATTGAAGTTACATCCCATTGTTCAGGGCCAGGATTTATAATTATAGTTGTAGAAAATAAGTGATTCAGTTATATAGGTAACTCAATATGCTTGTAGATAACTCATAGGTGTCCCTGAATATCTCGTCCGAGATTGTTGGTAACCGATTTGAGTATATCTCCATGCATATAAGCACATGTTAAATACACAGGTCTAAATAAATAACTGATTTGGGCCGAGAAGTCTACTGTGTACGTTGGGCTGGTCAGCTGCACTTTTGGACTTGTTTAAATAAGCCCTCATAGTTGGATAGAGTGATTTCACAACTCTCTAGGGCATCCAAATTCAACCCTGACTCTGGATTATCCGATAGCATAAATACTTGACTATTTCTTTTAAGTTAAGAAAAAAACTCGAGAATATTTAAAGGAACATGTACCAAATAGTTCCTTGAACATTTTTTAATACACATTTAATTCAAGACTTTTTATTTTGTTCCAAAAAGCCCCTCACAACATAAAAACACCTAAAAAAAGGAGCTCCGGTGAGGGTCGCCGGAGCTTTGACGGAGGGGAGGGGTGGGTGGGGTGGGGTGGGGGGGGGGGGGGAGGTGGGGCGGGAGTGTCGCTAGCGTGAACCTTTAAAAATAATAGAATATTGGTTAAAAATAAGTGAAAAAAGTAAGTGACAATAATGGAAATAACATCGATTTTGGAAAGAAGTAGTTGATACTCTCATTTGTCATAGCCACACAACGGTCATTATTCGGAGTTAGGTTTTTGAGTTTGATGAGGTGACAGACTTGTGTGTTTTCAATGATTATTTTTGCCTATTTTTGTAGAGTTCCAACAGCCTCGGGGGACTTTTTTCTCCAAGATTGATTTCTTTTTTGCGACACTATGCATTCCTCGTTTCCCCCTTAACGAGAATACCATTTTTTAGTTCACTCTAGAGGCCTCTCTAGCCATATGGGCATGTCATGCACCCACTTGGCCCTTTGGGAGAGGTTCTTTTTGGCGGCGGATCAGAAACACATTTATTTACTACTGTTACACCTTCTAGATGGCAAAGGGGCAACATTCCAACACTGATTTACATACCCTTTTACCCATCCCTTGTGGCAAGATGTCTCCATGGACTTCCTTGTGGGTCTTCTAGTACCCCACTCGAGGGCACGATTCAATTTTTGTTATTGTTGATCGGTTCTCTGAGATGTCACATTTCATGCTTCCACATGACATATTCATCCCACGTGGCCACCCTCTATCTTTAGGAGATCGTTCGCCTAAACGGCGTTTTGCGTAACATCACCTTTGATAGAGATGACTAGTTTATAGGTCACTTTTAAGGAACTTTATAAGACATACTGCGATGTTCCCCTTTCAGTTTTCCACGTCTTTTCACCTCCCAGACCGAGTTGGTGGTGTGTGTGTGTGTGTGTGGGGGGGGGGGGGGGGGGGATTTGCTCTGTTGCCTTGTCATCGGGACCCCAAGACGATTGGATGTTGTCATTGGGGAGGCTGAATATTTCTTCAGCAATGTCGTTAACCGTTCTATTAGTCTCTTTGTTTCAGGTTGTTTTGGGAACTCTTTCTTCGTACAATTAGACTTGGCAGAGTTGCGTCCCACATCCTCGGCCAAACCCAATGCCGTTGATTTTGCCAACTGCATAATCGCCATTCATGACGATGTTTGCAGCTGACTTCAGCGTATGTACGCCTCCTACAAGAAACATGCCAACGTGCACTGTCATGCCATCATCTTCCATCCTGGTGACTTAGTCATGGTTTACCATTTGAAGGCTTGTCTGCAGGGTAAGGGTCACAAGCTTTAGATGTGTTGTTTTGGACCGTTCCTCGTGGTTTACAATTGTTGAAACAATGCATATGAGGTTTATCTGCCGATAGAGTTCTGCATGCACTGGACCTTCAATGTGGCTGACCTCTCTCCCTTTCGGGGCACGCACATTCCCTTGATACCTCTTCCCCCAACGGAAGGCCAAACTATTCCATCCCATATCGATCGTGTTGAAAGTGTCCTAGCATTTAAGGTACTTTCCTCCCATTTTGGCAACTAGACTCATTTCCTTGTTCGATGGATGTCGTTCGGAAGTCGAAGAAACTTGGATCACAAAGGCCATGTTATAGCGCATCAACCCCGGCTTCGCCAGTGTAGGGACTATATGGCAACATTTCCAAGGGGGGGGGGGGGGGGGGGGAGTGATGCAGGAGCATGAGCGTTAAGGGATATTTTGTACTTTTGTCTTTTAATATTTTGAGAGCCTTCTAGATTGATGATGCCACCCATAAGGACCACTACCTTGTGACATCATCGTTCTAAAATCCCCTTCATCATTCCATTGTACCCTATAAATAAAGGGCTCATTTCCTATTGTAAGGACTACTTATTTTTTGGGGGATGAAAGAGAGCTAAAGATTGGTCATTGGCCTCAAAATATTGTTGTTGTGTACTTTAATTAGAATCGTTTCCGCTCCTAACTACACATTATAATCACTAATGAAATGGATATACCTGGGTTGTAACTCCTGTTGAATGGAATCGTCCTAACAACTAGCTATAGACATGTGTAAAAGTCGTCGAGAGAGGAGAGATAAAGCTTTTATTAGAGGGACGGGCGGGCAAGTGACAAATTGGGAAAAAATAGGTAGACCTTCTAAGTTGTCATTTAGGGTACTCTTTAGCGACCCTTGATTCTTCTTCCCTAAGTTGTCAAGTCCGATCGAAGCGAGTAAGAGATAGAGAAATCATTGTTCATATATGTGAATTGAGAACGCACACTCAACTCTTTTTTAATTAGACTCTCGAGTCTGGTCCTGTCCTTGGTAAGGTCTAGTTAGGAGCCTATAAATAAGGCCAAATAATAAATCACTTAACCTTTCATTGTTTTATGAAGTTATGGATTAAGAGAAAATTTCCATTGATTATTACGTGAGTGTCTTAATGCTGCTGCATTTACATGAAAAGTGGTATCAAAGCGATTACTCTCGTTGTGTGTGGTATTATGTGTTTTTTGTTTATTACCATGCAATATGCCGAAGGAGGGTGAAGCCGCCTCCACTCAAGTCACAAGCTCAAACAACCATGTTCTACCGGTGGACCTACTCATTAAAATACCATAACTCATTACCATGCACGGATCATTCCCTGGCATCGCTTTACTCCATGACCCTCACAACACTCACTGTGGTCATCCCCACCAGAAATCGCTCTGCCTAGTGCAGAGAAAACCCTTGGAGCCCTATCTATCTCAACTGCAAACCCTTAATTTACTCATCCTTGGCTTGTGTCAGACGACCTTCGTCGATGACCAAGGTTCTCCGGAACCACCCAAACCGAGCAACACTTTATTTGGAATTTAAACAAATGAAATCTTCAATAATCCATACCCATCCCAGTCGAACCCTCGACCTGATCTTGCACCATGGTCACCGACAATACTCACCGGCAACACGTGAAGACTTGTTGATTGGCGGCGAATCCTTAAACCCAGTCAAGTAGTCTTGTATTAGTTTTCTAACCAATTTTTTATAATTACGAAATCCATATGAGATACAAAGGAATAAGTTTTTCCTTTTTTCAAATTACGTTGGCCCACCCACATCTCCTTCCTAAGCTATGAAGCACGGACACTCTCCCAAAATCCACGACTCAGCTTTGATTCGAGTCGGACATGCGACACACTCCGACACGCTGGGACATGTGATTCCTTTTTTCTTTGGTTGGACACGTCGGGACACGTCCAGGACACGTTGGGACACGCGAAATTATTATTTTTTGTAATTTTTTTTCCTACTCTGATGGTAATTATGCTTTATTTATGATTTTTAATGTTAAAGTGTGTTTCATTTTTTTTTGTACGGTCTGTTTTCTTAATTTCATTTTAAGAATGCTCAAATAATGTATTTTATGGAAAAAAATCTCTTTTATTTCATTAATATATATTAAATATTAAACATATCATAGCGTGCCATATCCTAGTTTTTGAAAAAATCATGTGTCACGTATCGTGTCGAAACACGTATTACGTGTCAAGTCCGTGCTTCATAGTACCTAAGCGACAACCTTGTTTTCTAAAACTTGAAGCCTTTGTAAATTACCAACATAAACTCTCAACCTTTAGCAAACCCTTGTTAGAAACTACACTTTAGTTCCCCAAACTTTTCATTCAAGTATTTGAAATTCCCAAACATATCCTTCCATCAACCCTAACCTATTTGCCATCTATTGACCCCAACTTCTCGATTTGGAGGGATGAATACTGCGAGTTTCAGGATTTTATAGGCATGCCCTTGAGGAAATTTAGGGAAAAAAATAAGGAATTGATTAAGAAGGTTGTCATTGGGACAACGAAGTTAAGGGATACAAGTATGGATTGATCTCCGCCTTTTATGAAGAATAAGGTGGACTGAGTGTGAACCGGAGTCGCGATATTAGGTGTTTAATGAAATTACTTGCAACCAACGCTGAGCTCCACCACTGCCTCACAGGTTGATTATGATTCTGAGTCATAACTAGAAGTTGCAAAATTTACTCTGAATTTTTGGGGTATGCTAGTTGTGTTCTGGAGCCATTATCTTCAATATATATATATATATATATATATATATATATATATATATATATATATATATGTGTGTGTGTGTGTGTGTGTGTGTTTAGGGCGAGGATTTGTTTCTACCTCACGTGTATGCTTGGATGCATCTCCACTTCACGACTGTCCATCAATTTATGACATAGATACCGAAGTTGATTCATGTTGCTTTGTGCTACTAGAGAAGAAGTGCGTGAAGCTCTTTTGGTTGGTGTGACATGCCTATGTGGTACCTATCTAGGATGGGTCCGAGTCTCATATTGATTTCGTCATTCGATGATGTGAATTGTCGAACTTTGTTGTGTGCGCTCCACTCAAGTTATTGTATGGTTTGCCTTCATGGGTGATGTTGTGTTCAAGTTATCATCGCGGTGAGTTGCGGGGACGAATTTTTATATCTCAAACTTGTTTCGGGACATCTTGTGTTCAGCTGTTTGCTAGTGGATACAAGGGAAAAATTTGTTGAAGGAGCCCTTTTGAAGGGGAGAGATCGTCACTGAGTGCCTCGTATTGATATTTTTTGTTTGAAAGCTCATGGACAAGTTTTTTCAAAGGAGGGGAGACTGAGGCACATAACTATTTTTTAACGTTTGTTGAAAATAGTAGATAATTAACTAGGATAATTAGTATTGGTTATTAGATTTGGTTGAGCAATTATCTTCTATTTTTGTTAGGATTATAACTCAAGTTTGGAGCCTATAAATAATGCCTTTGACCGGCTATTATAATCGCTTCTACGTTTTGTTGATTTATTAATTTATGAAGCTATGACTTGAGAGATAACTTCCTTTGATTATTATGTGTGTCCGCTTGTGTTTTAGTTCCGTTGCATTTACGGTTTGGTTCTTCTGATCATGCGCATATAACATCAAACCAAAGCCTCAAAGGGTAGATTTGGACTGCATTACATGTACTTTGCATTGTATCATGCTAAGAGTTGACAACACAGTTTATATTATAGTTAGCACATGATCTGAGGCATGTTCCTTTGGTAGTGTTCTAATAAATAAAAGCATTCGTCTTGCCAACCATAGTAGTTCAGACTAGAATCTCAAACACTTCACTTGGTGCCTTAATTTTGATTTGTTGTTCTGAAATATCAGAGGATGTCTGCATAATATTGTTGTGATTTGGCTTTGCAGTTGCCCAAGCTTGAAGTACTTGTCTTTGTATGGATCCTATTGTGCATCGGAAAAAGCTATTTTAGAGCTTATCCACAGCTGCAAGAGGCTAGAGCTCATTGACTTTGCGAATTCACCATATTTTAGCACTTTGGTTTTGAATGAGATGGCCAAGTGTTGTCCTAATCTTAGAGGGATCAGGAGAAATGGGATTATTGAGCCCTCTGCAATGTCTGCTCTATCCAAAAGTTTTCCAGGGCTGACGCTCTTGAATTTATCTGATTCACCCATGCTTGAGGAAGACCTGCTAACAATTGTGTCCACTTGCGTGGGCCTTCAGTATCTCGATGTCAGAGGATGTTGCAAATTTGTGTTTTCCCTAGGTGTTATACAAAGAGATTTGAAAAAATCAGTGAATCCTTTTATGACTGTGCGGAGAGTGATGTTGATATAGTCTATTGTGATTCACATAGATATGGATATGCTCACGTTACTGATGGCAACGACGACGGCGACGACGACGATGATGATGATGATGATGATGATGATGATGATGGTGTTACTAATGCTGATGCTGATGCAGGTGTTACTGATGATGATGATGATGATGTTAGTGATGATGATGATGATGATGATGGCGGTGAAGGGGAGGAGGAGGTAGAGGACGAGGATTATTATAATGATATTAGTGATTATGGTTATTCGGATTCATGTGATGATGATTATGATTATGATTATGATGATGATGGAAGCGATTAAATGACCATGCTAGTGGGGATAATGATAGGTTTATTGGTTAGTGGGGATAATGATAGGTTTATTGGTTTGTGTTATGTACATATCATGTTGGATTTGTGTGTTCTATTGAACGGATCGTTTTGTGAGATGTTGGATGGTTATTATTTTGCACTGGGTTGGGTTGTGCGCATACACTATTGGACAGAATTCCATCAAGGGGTCAATATCTTGACATCTACGTTGTTTAAACATCGTATTTTATGATGGCTGTCCCTTTTATTATGATTTTGTATTGTGGATTCTTAATGTACCTTTTTTTTGGTTGATGATATAGATAATATTATACATGTTATTCTGATTGTTGTCTTTCATATAGTAATGAAATAATAATAATATATATCTCATCCGAAGAAAAACACAAAGTAAGCTGTGGCTCACAATAGCACCTAGTTAGCATTAGTGCAGCATGGGTTTGGTATATATTTTGACTCCCCACATATATACTAGTGGATGTGAAATTTCTGAACAATATAGTTGTCTTCTGGACATTGTTCAGGTTTGCTTCGTATCTAATGCTTCTAGTTTCTCATTTTTTTTTTCTAATGTTTATATTTTTATTAGACATGATATATATACAATAATGCCTCAATATTAATAGTAAAGTTTAACTCATGAGATTGTGTAGCTGTCTTTGTCAATAAAATTCTTGTATTTGAATGAGTGCGCCACTGGAACAGTTTTGGAGGTGGATTGAGTTTGGTCCCCAGTTCGATCCAGGCACTATCAAAATAATGTTTGGCCATCGAAAGCCACGAACCGATGTGCGCGTAAGTTGACCCGGACACCTCATGGTATGCTACCGAAAAAAAATGAGTGTATTTGTATTATGGATGAAATCATGGAATGTATTGAATTTCTTGGAGTTTCTGTCGATGTGGAACATATGATGACAGGAGCAAAATTTACTACTTATGTGCTAAAATAAGAGTCATTATGTATATGTATATATACATTATACATGTTAAATTAAGAGATCACTTTAAAAATCAATGAACAAAAGTTCACGATATTCCAGTAGGTTTGAGTTTGATCTATGAAGCACTGAAACTGTTTTAAGGTTGCCGTGTAAGAGTGGGATGCGTATCGGATTCGGAAACGCCACCGACACACTAGGACATGTACAAAAGAGCGTCCATTTATTTTTCTTAAATTGGGCATGCAAGGACTCGTGGAGGGACAAGTGGGGACATACCCGTGGTCAACTTTTAAATGGTAAAAAAGAAACACAGTGAAAATTGTAATAATGATATATTTCTTTTTCAAAAAGAAGTAAGAACATATATAGAGCTTTGCTATCGAATCATGTAAACATCAGCAAAGAAAGGAACGTTGGAAGTACGAACAAACAAATGTTCAAAAGAACAATAAGAGTACACCAAAAAGAACCGCAGTTAGTTGAACCCTCTGTCGTCGTAACCTCCAAAGGCCGCATCTTTCAATCACCTCTTTCTCGACTTTGATTTGAAAAGTGAGTTACTCCATGCGTAAAATCTGTGCATGTATATTTTGTACTAATATTTATATAGTTTATATTTTTAAGGCTCTAGTGGTTTTAATATATGTTGAAGTTGACTATATTTGTAGGATGTATCATAAAGTTTACTAGGCATACTAATTTTTTTTAATTAGTTGTGCAATTAACAAGCTATATAGATATTTGTTATTATAGAACTATGAAGTCGGACACGGATACGGGTGTAGTGTCCGATTAGATAATTTTATGAAAAATTAAACACGATACATCGGGAACACGAATACATAAATATTTTTTTAATAATATTTCATGTATACTTCGATCTATTTGCACTAACAAAATTATAGTCAAACTAATTATCTAAAATAACATGATCAAATATGTTATAAAAACAGTTAAGAAGCTTTTACATATGGATCTTATTATAAGATATTTCACATATATAAGTCCTAAGATTTATTTGACATATATATCCTTTTACAATCAATTACTCATAACTATTGGGATAATTGTTGTAAACGGTTCATTTTTTTTTCCTATTCCCTTTTAAACTTCAAAAAGTCATATCCTTTGATCTACAAACATGTTTTCTATAAAATTGATATTTTTGGAATCTACTTATCGAGATCTATCAAATAAGATACATCATAACTATAAAATTTTGAAGAAAAAAAATTATGAATATAGTAAATATTTATTGTCTACATAAAGATTATTTTGACAATAAACTTTAATTTTAACAGTAAATATTTACATTGATAGTATAATATATATTGTTAGGTCAAGCTATTAAGATTGAAGGAATAAATTTAAATGAAGATGAATTATACTGAAAAGTAAAAATGCATAATTAAAAGAATTAGCAATTAGTGTTGTGACAGTAAATATATACATTGGTAGTAAATATTTACTGTCATGATAAATATTTACTTGAGAATACAAAATAAAATATGTTGTGACAGTATATATATATTGCGTGTGAAATACTTTATTAGAAAAATAGATAGTAAATAGTTACTGTTTGTATAACAATTTCTATCATAAAATGAACAGACGGTACCGACCAACGTAATAGTAAATCACGTCACTGTTGAAAAAAAAGAAGTATATATTTACTGTCTGAGCAAACATAGCAATTTATCAGAAAAATAGACAATAAGTAGTTACTGACTGCATAACAATTTCTTTCACAAGAAAATGAACAGACAGTAAACGTTTACTGTCTGAGCAATGTAACATTAAATCACATCATTGGTGGAAAAAAAACGGATAGTAGATAATTATTGCCAGTAAATCAATCAATTGTTCAGAAACTATTTACACCATTAACCCAAGAAAAAGTAAGATGTCAAACCCATACACCTTTGATAAAAAAAAAAAACCAAAATTGAAAAAACCTCACCCCTTACCTTCATCATTTTTATGTCAGCCTCACCGCCTAGTTTTGACCATCAATCAATCCACCCATCACCTTGTAATCACATCCAATCGTCGAAACAATCACCGAATTTCGATAGAAAAAAGAAACAGAGAGATAAAGATGATGATGAACAAAGATATGTTGCATCGTTGGTGAGATACAAAAACAAGGAAGAGTTTGGGTGGTGGTAAGGATATGGAGAGAGATATACGGAGAACAAAGTGGTGATAATGGAGGTTTCTCAATTGAGTTTATGGGAGAGAGACGGAGAACATGGGTGATGGCAGAAGTTGTCATAAATGGATCCTATTTAGGGTATTGTGGTTACGGAGGTATGAATGCCCATAAAAGAAGACGCTAGGGTTTTATCAAAGGTGGTAGGACCTTAAAAGTTGTCCAAATGTCAATGGGACTTATTTTTATGTTGACCACTTAAACAATACCTATATATAAAAATACCAACATTTAAACCATAAGTCAATAGGGTTATATTCACATGAAGTCTTGTATCACAACTAACTCCATTGCTAGAATAGTAATAAGTAACAATCAATATACAAAAAATATATTCTAAACAAAAATATTAATAATTTCAATGGGCTAAGTTAGTGCTTTAATACTTCTCATTTATCACCATCTCCGACTGGACAAAAAACTTCATCATCACTCCCATAATTGTCCTAGAAGTGTCTGTGAAGTGTCACAGAAGTGTCCAAATTTTTTTAAACGCCAAATTAGTACGACACTCCATGTGGCGTGTCATAGGAGTGTCGTATGAGTGTCATGTCTGCGAGAGTGTCCGACACGGGTACATCGCCTCCGACGATGTGTTCGTGCTTTATAACAATAAAAGAATGAAGTAATAATATTATTTCTTTATTAGATTTAGATTGTTAATTCTTGAGTTAGATATTCAGCATGAAAGGATTGTTGGAATTTTCAAAATATAATTGGGTATTAATATTGTGTAAATGAATTTTTATTTTGAAGATTTTGTTTTGGGTCTTCTTGTAAACAGAATACTTAAGAAAATGGGCGTAAATGAGGTGAGCATGGTTTCAAAATCACACATAGAAACTTTACCCAAAAGTGAAAAGGAATATAACAAAAAAATAAAAGATGACTATGAGTCTTATAGTCAAAGAGGCTATGATATGATGCTTTGCGGTGGTGTAAACCACCACCAACGTCCGCGCGACGTGCGAAAGTGAGATTGGAAAACTTTGGGCCCAAGGGGAGCTTTGATGGCGCATTTGGCATGTGCGCAGCGTCGCTCTGAGCATGAGAGGCCGTGTTTTTATCAAAGTCAACCAGATCGACAGTTCTGATTAATCGATTTGATCAAAGGATGTTATAACCCAAGTGGATTGATCTAAACTGTTGGATTTACTCGTTGAGATTTGTATAGGGTGCATCTATTCACTTACGATGAGACACCAAATCTGGATTGTGGGATCGAAAGAATTCTGAACAGACATGATCCAATGGCTGCTGAGTTGTGCAGCTAAACGGAGTTGACTATTCATGAACAACCACTAAAAGAACTATAAAAAGAGTTGCATGCTTCTGTTTTGGACATCGAAAATCATTAAGTTCTCATCTCTTCACCCTCTACCTTTTGGCATTATCAGGATAACATTTTAGAGTTTTTGTGCTTTGATCAAACCGTACATAGTTTGCATCAAACAAGTAACATCATTGCATTATACCCGAAGGCAAATTTCTATTACAAACTCCGTTATGTACTCATGGTCTTCAACTAGAAGGGGAGAAATTTTTCCTAAAAGATAAAGTTCCCATAACATACCTTGCAGTATCTTAGATTCAATTCTTTTATTCCTTTAATAAATTTCCCACAGTTTTAGGTAATAGTTTTCTGCAAATAAAAATAGAAGAAAGAGTGGCACAATAAATCAAAGTTATGAGTCAAGATTTGGTTTGACTATATCGTTTTGATGGCAAAAATTTCGCCCGTTGGCGAGAGAAAATCATGTTCTTTCTCACTTCTCTCAAACTTGCGTGTATTCTTGATGATGGACTGGAACCTCTTCCTAAACCCACATCGAAAGATGCTGAAAATATCAAGCAAAAATGCATGAAGAGGAAAGAAAAAAAGTTTATGTGTCGAGGACACATTCTTAATGTGTTATCTCAAACTATCTATAGCATGCATTGGACGATTCCTACGACAAAGGAATTATGGAAGGCATTGGAGAATAAATATCAAAATGAGGAAGTAATCAACCGTAACTTTCTTTTTTCTAACTATATGAATTATAAAATATTCAATGATAAATTTGTCATTGCACAAGTCCATGAACTCCAAAAAATAGTTGGTGATCTTAAAGCTGTTGGAATAAATATTCAAAATGAATTTCAAGTGGGGTGGTTGTTTCTAAACTTCCTTCCTCTTGGAATGGATTTAAGAAGAAAATTAATCATGATAAAAGGCATACACGGTTGAGTCATTTCTCCGCCATCTTCGTATTAAAGAAGATTCTCATATTCGAGAGAAGAAGGAAGATCAAAATGATAATCATTCTAAGGAAAATATGGTTAAGGATAAAAAAATCCAAGGATACCAAATATTTGAAAATTAAAGCAAGGAATGATTCAAATTTCAAGAACCAGTGTGCAAATAAAAAGAAAAAGGGTAAATTTTACTTTTGCGACAAATCGGGTCATTTTGCTCGAGAATGTCGACATAAAAAGAAGACATTTAAGGGGGAAAAAGTCACAAAAAAAGAAGAAAAATATTGAAGATCTTATTGCGATGGTGTGTGAAGCCAATTATGTGGATAATGAAAGTGGATAGTGGTTGGATACCAGCGCAACCATTCATATATGCAAAGATTGTTCTATTTTCCAAATATATCAAGAGATCGATGAAAAAGAAGGAAAAATGTCAAATAACCTCCGCACCAAAGTAATTGGAATGGGCGCAGTGGAATTAAAATTGATGTCGAGGAAAGTTATTACTTTGATTGATGTACTTCATATACCGAAAATGTGTAAAAATCATATGTCTGGAGACATCTCACTAAGAGAGGTTTCAAACTTGTGTATGAGTCGAATAAGAGTGTCTTATCCAAGAATAGTCAGTTTATTGGCAAAGGGTACACTTGTAACGACATGATCAAATTTAATATAATAAATTATATTAGTTCTGTTTATATAGTTAATTCTATTTCTTTATGGCATGATAGATTAGGTAATGTTAATTATAGAAGTATTAAAAATATGACTAGTTTATGATTAATTTCTGACTGTAAAATTGACCATTATGATTAATGTGAAATTTGTACTTAATTTAAGATAACTAGAAAGTCAATTAAATCTGTTGAGAGGACATCCAAAATGATTGATCTTATACATAGTGATATATGTGATATGAATAGTAATGTCACTCACGGAGGAAATAAGTAACTTTTAACTTTTATCGATGATTACTCTAAATATGCATATACATATTTACTTAAAAGTAAAGATGATGTATTCGAGAATTTTTTGATTTTTAAAGCAGAAGCTGAAACTCAAAAAAATCAAAACATTAAAGTCCTACTACCCAAATGAGTTTATTCAATATTGTAATACTCATGGAATAATCCATCAAGTTACGACAACATACACACTGCAACAAAATGGAACCACGAAAAGAAAAAAGAGGGCTTTGGTTGAAATGATAAATGCAATTTCAATCAGTTCTGGGTTACCTTCTATGTCGAATGAAACAGATTTATCTGTATGTTATATTCTTAATAGAGTTCAATTGAAAAACAAATATATTACACCATATGAATTATGGTTTAATCCTAAACTTAATCTTAAACATCTCAAAGTTTGGGGATATGAATGAAACTAAGAATAAAATGATTAGGCACAAATATTCCATATTTATCCCCTTAGTTTTGGTATATTTACGGTCCCGAACACTACATTTATTCCGAATTTATGTTATAGTTGTGTTACTAACCTTTTTGGCAAGTATTTCTTGTTTTGTGTATTTATCATGTATTTTACAAGTAAATCGTGCAATTGGTTGAAAGAGAAAATAAAAAAGTGAAAGATTTGTAAGAAAGGAAAGTCAAGAGAAAATCGACAATTTTCCATCTAGAACCGGAGAAGGAGCCAACAGAAAAGTTGAAGATATCAAAGTCACGAGAATACTGGAAGAAACGACTCCTCAATCCGAGCTACGGTGAAGAAGTTATGGTCTTTTGAAGTTAAAAATAAATCTAGGGGAAGAATTGCAATTAAGAAGAGAAGGCGAAGCCGAAGACCAAACCGGTTCGGTAAGCGAATCGATTCACTTTTCCTGAGGGTTCGGTCCCTGAGGGTTCAGTTTGGTCTCTTGCGGGATTTCTTATTTTTTCTAGATTCTAGCTAATGTAGTTTGGGCCCATATTAACCTCTATAGCCAAATTTTGGAACATATATAAGCCTTTTTAGGAGTCTAATTAAGATGATTCTAAACTTTGTTATGAAACCTATGAACCACAATTCATTAGAGAACAAATATTTCACTTTTTCAAGAATTGTTCTTTTTCTGGATTTCTTCCTTTGGTGTGGATTCTTTGCATTGAAAGTTTATTTCTTCAAGCTTGGTAGAATAATTCCATCTCGTTTCTATTGTTATTCAATCATGAATTCTTGCATAATGATGATTAATAGTTCAGAGATTAAATACATGTCTAGCTAAATCATTAGTGGGTTGGGGAAAATGAACCTAACCTAGGGTTTCGATTTTAAATATAAAATTTAACATAATTAGATGATTAATTCTTGGAGTTTGATAATTTAATCAAGACTAATATTGTAGGTCTCTTAACTCCTTTTGTTGAAGGTAACCGAGTGTTTGAGGATACAATATACGTGTCGGTAATTTTATCATTCGCATTAATTGATTTGTTAACCAAGTATTGTGCCAATTAACACCCACACATGTTTGGGGCTTCGAATTGGTTTATGCTCTTCTTTTAATTTATTAAATAATTTCTAAAATTTTATACTTATCGGAGATACTCTACGGTTTGGGGGACTGGATTCCAATCCCAATTTCCCAAAAATGTTTTAAAATAAAAAGTTTCAAGTTCTTGCTTTTAGTAGTTAATTTTCATTTTCTCGGTTTATATTGCGTAGATATTTAGAAAATTCTCAAAAGACAAATTCACCTTTTCTTTCTTTCTCAAGTGGAAGCCTAGATCTTAGAATCCAACCCTGCATTCGTCATTGTTTTACAACGTATTCCCTGAGGATTCAACCCTAACTTACCAGATTATTACTTCAGCGACCGGCTTGCACTTGAGTCGTAGGTACACATGTAGCACACACATTCTACATCACGTTAATTTTTTGGTAGGCCAAATGATCTTAATTTGACTCTAATTCCTAAAAATCCAAAAAAATCATAAACCCCAAAAATCCTAAAAAATAAAAAGATCCAAATAACCAAAAACAAAGTCAAAAAAAGAAAAAAAAAAGAGAGAAAAAATATTTCTCTCAAGTCCTTAAGTGCAAAATACTCAGCCAACTCTAAATTCTGAGCCAATAGTATAACTCCTTCCTTCTAGCAATAACACTCCAAACATTCCAAATTTTTGGATACCACCACCTACACCGAGTAGTCACACCACGAGTAGAACATCTAGAAATTTCGGTGAGAATAGTGATTCTTCAAGTGTGAGTGCGATGTCAGATAATGCTTATTTGAACGGGAGATGGTGTAATGTCGTACCGCCCTATAAGAGAACTCTTATACCCGAAGCGAACCATCACTCTATGATGCATTTTATTCCTGTATAATGCGGGGAAATTCCACTTTAGGAACGAGATGATTCAAGTTCTTCGTAATTTTATGGTATAGAGTCAAATAAGCCTTATCTCCACATTCAAGAGTTCGAGGAGGCGTGCAAAACATTTAACAATCAAGTTTGAACCCAAGACATCGCATGTAGCAAGATTTTTCCTTTCTCACTTAAGGACAAAGCCAATACATATATTTGGACTTTAGCCTTGAACTCTATCGGTACGTACGTGAAGAGACATGCAAGTGACTAACTCTATTAGGGCTCAAATTCAAACTTTTAAGCAAAATGATAATGAGTCCTTTGATAAGTGTTGGTAAAGGCTCAATGAGTTGGTTAACATGTGCCCACATCACTGTTTTAAGAAGTGGATACTCATCTCCTGCTTTCATCATGGGCTTACACTAAGCTCAATGCAACTTGTAGAAATAATGTGCCTGGGAGAGCTCGTCGGGTTAAATACGGATGATACAGAGGCCTATTTTAAGTATGTCGTTGAGACTACTCAATCCTAGGACACATCGGATTCGAACGCCCAACCCAAAGTTATAATCATGTCCATAGCTCCTTCCGCATTCAGAGTCTACCAATTGGACAAGGAATCTGAGTTGAAGCTCCAAAGTAATCAATTAGCCAAGCGGCTAGAAGATGTGGTAGAAGATAGGGGAGAGATAAATCCGACCCATCTCGAGATTTACAGGACGAGATTTTCAAGATTTGTGAGGCGGGACATTTAACGAAGTAATGTCCAATTATTCTCGCCTACACAATTATGCTTCAAGAGGAAGTTGAAGCGGTGGGAGTTATAATGGGAATTTTAATGCCCCTCAGGGGAACTATTTTATCCCTTGTTGGAGGAACCATCCCAATTTTAATTATGGACAATCGAATGCATCGTTGAATCCAAATCAACAGGTTGCCCAACCATCGCCACCACTCTTACCTTTCCAACAAGTGCCACCAATGTAAGCTCCCCCTCCCGCGCCTTATATGATCCCACAATGGAAGATTATTAAGGACACTCTCGCCCAATATATGCAAACTCAGTCAGCGATCAATGCCCATAATGATCAAAGTTTTGTTGACCTAAAGGCATCACTATCTAAGTTGCAATCTTCTTTGAGTGTCCAAGAGAAGGGAAAGTTTTTCGACCAAGGTCAAAACTGTGTAAGATCTAGTCCTGATGAAAATCAAGAGAAATGTAAAGTAGTAACCACTCTACGTAGTGGAAGACACTACACCAAAAAGGCCAAATTGCCACCCTTCAGCCGACTGCCTTTGTCACGATTAATGATCGTGGTAAAAAAGCAGGCATTTTTTGTCATGATCATTGACCGTGACAAGTCCGTGAAAAGGTATTGTCACGGTCAAAGACCTTGACAGGTCCGTGATAACCTTCTCAGTAAAAAAAAACCTTCCTTCTTTTTTTCCAACCATTTTGTTTCCCCCCTTCTCTCTCTCTCTCTCTCTCTCTCTCTCTCTCTCCTTTGTGTGTATATGAATATGTGTGTATGTGTGCGTGTGTGTGTCATGTGCTACATGTGTGGGTGGGTGTGTTACGTGTGTGGGTGTGTTCAGGTGTGTGTGCGTGTGTGTGTGTGTGGGTGTGGAGTGGGGGTGGTGATGGAGGGGGTGGGGTGGGAGCAGTGTGTGTGTAGTTCATGTGTGGGGGGGGTAGTAGGGTTGGGGAGGCAGGGCGCGCGTGTGTGTAGTGTGCGTGTGTGTGGGTAATGGAAAAATTAGGGTTTCATATGGAACAATTAAGGTAATGGAACAAATATTGTTAGCTAATACATAATGATAAGTAATTAACCCTTGATTTCATACGTAAATGTGTAAATGACGATTCTCCGCATGTTTAAGAGGCTTAAAGTTTAATTTGAGATTTTTCTCACGGAATAATCATAATAGGATTTGGAATTGGGACTTATAATTATTATTGTTAATTTAATTATGACTTTAATTGGATATAAATGAGTTTGGAGCTTTTAGATTCCCCTTATTAATTGTTGGTTTTAAATTCGTAAGTAGTTAGTTTGAATTGATGTTTAGGATTTTTAGTAATTGTACATAGTAGGGGTTAGATGTTGTTGTTTTGGAATTCAAAATTAAGTTGTTAAACATTAATATTGCACCGTGATAGTTGAAACAGGAAAATTGGTTAATAAAATATAGCTTTAATTGTAACTTTAATTATATAGCTTTAATTGTATAACTTTAATGATGATATATTTATAAGACGTGATGAAATGAATTAATTGAGTATATGAATTAGAAGGAGTACGGGATACACATTTGTTGGTTTGTTGTTGCTGTTGTTATTGGATTATAGTGGATCGATGTTGGGTTGGTTAATTTTGGAAGTGGCATGACCACTGGATTATTTTCCAAATGGTGGTGGTGGTGGTGGGGGGGAGTTTTCAACTTTTTTCTAAAACGAACAATATATTATTAATTCATATATATATATATATATTATGTTTCATTTATGATAATTAAATGAAACATACTTGAAATTACATATAGTGCGCGTAGATACTAGCCTTCTAATTCTTATGCGTACGTATTCAATAGCCCTTAGACCCGTTTGAGAGTCATTACCCTGTAATGTGATCTCTCGAATTGTCCTGTTTGGACAGTTTGGAACTACATAATTTCTGTATAATAATATTCTTAGTGGCTTAAACTTGTTACTTTTGGAGGAAGTTTTGCAGTCGTATCCTAATGTTCTCTGGGTACATACTAGATTGGTAAGTGTGAGTGTTATTTCAATTAATAAATTGAAATAACACTCACACTTGCGAATCTACGTCATGTACTTGGAGAACTATGGGGATATGTTGTCGAATTTTTCTCAAATCGTAACAATGTGCATGAGCTATTAAGTATATTACAGAAATATGGGGTCTTGAATGGGATAGGACCACTCACCCTTTAGAGGAGATGGAGGAAATAGGAATTAATATTATAAATTGAATTTGAATTTGAAATTTAAAAATCGAATATAAATAAGACATAATTAAATGAAACATACTATAAATGTAAGTTTTGTTTATATTAATCCACGAATATACGCTTCTTATCTTTAATAGGTGATTGTTTGTAGTAGCTGTGATATGATATCCTAAATACAAAGAGTGAATGGGTGAGACAAATAGATTGGGGGATGTGTTTCGCAGATGTGCTAATGAATTTATAAAATACACAAAGAGATGTCATAATTTTGAAGAGTTTTCGTGTCCGTGTGCTAGGTGTGAGAATGTTAAGATGTTTGATTGGAAAACAGTTGAACTACATTTGTTAAGATGGGGTGTGCAAGATAATTACCGATTTTGGAGTTTTCATGGGGAATTGAAAGTTCCTTTTGTCCCTGAGCAACGTTCACAATAACCTTCAACAAGTAGGATAGATGTAGAAGGGAACGACGTATATCATAATATGTTAGAGGATTTAGTTGATGATGCGTACGGAGTTCATAAAGTGGAAGAGAATGAGGCCAGTGACGATATACACAGTTCATGTGCTCATGAAGATATCAGGATAAACCTTGACGATGACTACCAAAGTTTAAAATTTAAGACGACCTAACCGTTATACTCTGGCTGTGAGAAAGATCAAACAACTTTACCTGCCATGGTTGGTTTGCATAGTTTGAAGACCTAGTACGGTTTGTCTTGTAATAACATAATAGGAATTCTTAATTGGGTGAAGGCTTGTTACCCAAAGAGAATACGCTTCCAAATAGCTATATTGTTATGACGAACAGTTTGAAAGGTTTGGGAATGAAGTATAAATCGATTCATGCTTGTGTGTATGACTGCATAATATACTGAAAGGAGTATAAAAATCTCAATATGTGTTCGGTATGCGATGAACCTAGATATCCAATCTAGTAGCAAGGATGGCTCAAGCTCAAAAGTGCCTCAAACAGTGTTGAAATTTTTTCCCGTTGGGCCTAGATTAAAGCGGTTTTTCACAGTACCATGGATAGCGGAGGCAATAACTTGGCACGCTAGGGCAGAATTAAGGGATAATCTCACACGTCATCCTATTGATTCTATAGCTTAGAGGAGGATGAGTTATGAGTATCCCGATTTTTCTAAAGATAGCGTAACATTCGTTTGGCTATATCAACAGATGGCTTCAATCCATATATAAATATAAGCACCAATCAGAGTGTATGGCCAGTGATCCTAGCCCCACTCAACCTCCCTTCTTCACAGTATATGAGACCTGAATTTTCGATGTTGTCTTTGTTGATACTCAGGCCAAATGCACCAAGTGATGACATCGATGTTTGCCTGGATCCTTTGGTAGAAAAATTAAATGAGTTGTGGGAAGAGGGTGTGCACGCATTTGAATCTTTTAGAAAAGAATATTTTATGCTGAAAGCTATGTTGATGTGGGCAATTCATGATTTTTCAGCTTATGGGACATTATCCGGTTGTGTAGTACATGGTTATTTGGGGTGTCCTATTTGTGGAGAGGAGACTGAATCTCTTTGTGTCCCCGCTAGCTCAAAAAATGCATACCATTATCATATGAGGTTTTTACCCCCTGCTCATAGTTTCATATTTGAGAAAGGTTCCAATTTATTATCAGACGAGGTTGAATATAGGCTACCACCGAGAAAACTTTCAAGATCAGAAATTGAAAGTAAATCTTCTGATTGTGGCCCTAATAGGCCAGGTAAGAATCCTAAATTTTAGAATGTTAAGCATAAGAAGACCCCAACTGGAAATAAAACTGAGACAAGAAAGGCATGGTCTACGAGGTCAATTTTATTTGACTTAACTTATTGGAAGAATAACCCGGTGCGCCATGTATTGGATGTGATGCATGCAAAGAAGAACATCGTTGAATATATTGTGGTCACAAGCCTTGGCGGGAGTCATTCGAAGGATGGAGAAAATGCATGAAAATACCTTAAATCTTTGAAACTCAAGCCATAACTATGGTTGAAAGAAGATAGTCAATCGAGAACACATAGTGGCCGCAAAATTGGCGGTGACCGAAGCGATTTGTGTGTTGGAGAAGTACTTTCCCCCATCATTCTTTGACATAAACGTTAACTTATTGGTACACCTATGCGATGAGGCACTTCTTTGCGGTCCAGTTAGATATCAGTGGATGTATCCATTTGAAAGATTGATGAAAGTTTTCAAAGATTACGTAAAGAATACATGATACATTATAGGATCAATTACAGAGGAATACATAACCGTTGATTCATCAATCTATACTTGGGAATATATGCCTGACTCGACTAGCGTTGATGACATTGATGAGTTCGTCGATGAGGGTGGTCATGTGATGGGAAAACGAGTGAAATTAACGAGTTTGCAACATGAACAAGTAGTTTGTTATCTATTTGACACACATGAAGATGTCGAAGAATGGAAAAATAAGTTTAAATTATTTTAAGTTTTTCATTATTTTAAATCATTTTATATATGATTAATTTTGTAATACGTTCGTCACATTAATTTTATGCAAAAAATATGAAGCCTATGAGAACAATAAAAGACTAAAAATAATGGCACAATCAGACAACGAATTTAATTTGTGGTTGTCATATGAGGTAATTATGATGAAAATGGATGTTATATAACATTACATTACAATAAAACTTCACAACTAACCTAATTAATTTATCTCTATTCTCATATCTTAAAGATGGATGATGCGACATAAAGGCTTGCTCGTCTAGGGGGCGGGGAGTTTTCAACTTTTTTCTAAAATTACTTCATGTCGCGACCCATTCAAGAGTGACACGACCACATAAAATGTTTGCATGTCTTCTTCATATGTGTGTGTGTGTGTGTGTGCAGGTGTGTTTGTATTCTTTTAATTCATTTGTATTTGTAATAATAACAACAATTTTTACAGAAAATATCTTCTTCAGGGTTTAAGTCAAGGATGATGATGATGTCTTCTTCAGGGCTCGGTGGTAGTGGAGGCGATAAGGGCTCCTCGGCCCATAGGCTCCCCAAATAGGGAAAATTAGGAATAACCGTTGAGAACATTACGGGCATATTGACTAGATCCCTTGAGCTGGTGAAGACGATTATCGGCCCGGGGTACACCAATTGGAGGGAGGTTCAAAATGAGCTTAAGTTAGCTATTTGGGCGGCACTATAGGTAATGTATTTATATTTATATTTCAGTTTCAATTTATATTTATATTTATCCTCAACTAACACTTACTTTATTTTCTTTTTGTATTTATTTGACAGGAACAATTCAGCCTGCCCCCAGAACTCCGCGATTCTGTGTTGGAGCAGTTCAAGGAGCAACACAGGACATGGAAGAAGAATTTGTGGGCCCGGTACTTTGGAAAAACTAGGGACTCCATTCTCAGAATGCGTGAGTCCGTCCCACCGAAGGAGCCGATTGCATTCGCACAATGGCAAAAGTTCATTGACAATGAGATCGAGGAGCGACCATTAGCATCTCGCCAATCGGGAAGGGAAAATCGGGAGAAAAAGACGGATGTGCTTTACTCCTGTCGGACGTCTTACGCCCAGGTGGAGCACAGGATGGTAAGTTTTTATTTTTTTATAATTATGGAAATATGTTATTCTGCATTATTTTACTTTGCGTTACTTACTAATTTTGCATTATTTTATTTCAGAGGATGGGGAGTGGCCCTGGGGGTAGGCCACGTAGGCTCGATGCCTATGTGGAAATTCAGATGAAGAAGGGCAAGGATAAGGAGGTGTCCTCGAGCATTACGGCCACGATTGTAAGTAATCCGATAGTTTAATTTTTGTGAATTATGTTATAATTTTTTTATTTACTTATTTAAATAATCGTGTGCTTTTTGTAGCATCATGCAAAGCTTAAGGAAGTACATGATTCGTAGTCTGATGTCGACAAGCCATCTTTATCCACGGATACACTCAACCAAGTGCTTAGTGCTGATCGCAAAGGGAGGACTACGGGGGTGAGCTCATGGGTGGGAAAATCTAGGATCATCAGAATGGAGACGAGCAACATCGGGTTGGCTCATCAGGTGGACACACATGGCGCGAAGATACCAAGGTTGGAGGTGACGGTCCTAGATATATACGCATTCATGAAGCATCAGTTGGGCGAAAAGGTCAAGCGCAAGGGTTGGGATAAGATGGTGGAGGCGGAGGTGGATGAGAACGAGGATGTGGACGTAGACGTTGCTGCTTCATCGCCGATACGCGTAGACTCACCGCTTGATGATCCAGTCCCCTACTTGGCTCCCTTCCAGTGGCCTATGTTAACAATCGGTTAGCTGAGCGTGTTTTTATGCGACATATATGATGGTCAGTAGATGGCGAGGGGGTTGAGGGACCCGAATACCATCCCGGGTATGCCGGTTCATGGATGTACCTATAACACCCCATAATTCTGAGGATTTAGAATTTAATTATTTTTGGGAGAAATAAGACTTATTTAAATTGGAGATTTTTATATTTATAATTTGGAGAGTTTATTTGAATTGGAGGAATTATTTAAATCTGACGAATTTAGATTTAATTATTCAGATTATTGTTATGTCGCATTTTTTAGGTAAAAAATTAGAGAATGTTATAAAGTATTTCAAATGACAATATTGAGTGCATGGTTGTTTCTGGAAGGGTCGAGATAGTAAAAAAAGAGTACTCGGGGATAGTAATCGGGTCTCGAGGTATTTTTAGGCATAACCGGGCCCACACGGGATTGTTTGGGTCATTTGGGCTTGGCCCATAAGCCTAAAAATGGGATTGAGATTTATATACCTAATTGTAAGTGTATTGAACGACAGTTAACATAACTCTAAACCTAGAAATTAAGAGCAAGGCAGAGGGAGCAATTGGGGATAAACAGGGAGTCTTTGGGAGACAAATCAAGGAGCAATTGAGGGTGTTCTTTGTGGAATCATCATCAACATTAAAGGAATCAGACTCTACGATTGTTAAGGCAAGTGGTTAATTTGATGCAGTTGTAATTTTCTGATAACCAATTCATATTATGGTGATGTGTATAATAAAATCCATTTTGGGGGTGTGTGTTGACAATTAATATGGGTCTTTCGAATGAGAGTAATATCTGTTTGATTAATTACTCAATTGATGTGAGACTATGAAATGGGACTGTTGAAATCAGATTGTAGGGTGAAAATTAGTAAGTATTGATGACTAATTTCGATTATGACTGATGAATTGAAATCGGTGGAATAAAACCCGAAAAATACCCAATTTGGTAAACATTAGATTTATGTAAATTTATTGATGATTCAAGGTTTCTAGGGTGTTTAGAACCTACTCTTTCATGAATTGAATGTTGATTGTGATTGGGTAAATGTTTGGGAGAGAATTAAAAAGCTTGAGGTTTCAAAAATGGTGGAAACAGAATCGGGGAAGAAGATGGATATCTGGTCGATCGATCGACCCTTCAGTTATTACAAATCATGATATTGTAGATCTTTTCGTCACGGTCGCGTGGGTGCCGACCTCATATTTTTCTAATTTTTTTTGGATTTGATATGATTTTTCTACGAAAATGTGTGCGAGACCGACATCTTTAGGAAGAAATAAATTTGGGTTATTTAGAGATGTCTGTAGATGAGTGAAAGGACTTTGGAAAAATATTAAGGACATTATTGTATCCTTGGATTAGATAAGGATGAATTCGGGTATGAATTTAGGAGTATTTAGAATGAACGACACTCGAAAGTATATGAACGTGTTCGAATGGGAATTTTGGATGAATTTAGCATACGGACTGGTATCTTAAGGTGGAATGTAAAGGATAGAAATTAAATGGAACCTAATACTTAGAGTGTTATGGGATAAGTATTAAGGAATATTAAATTTAATAAGGGTGTCAAACTTATTAACGAAACTTGGTGAAATAAACTCTAAAGGGTTAAATTATGACCAAGTGAATACGTCCGGGTATTGTAGTGTAGTGCCACTACTTGAACAAATTAATTAATGTGATAAAATTAATTTAATTAAGAGTCGGTATATAGACTCGGATATTAAGGGCTAGTGCGATGGGGGTTTTGGCACGGAGTAGCCGATTTAATTTATTATAGAGATATATAATAGATTATTGAATATTAAATTTAATGAGAGGTGTTAACCTTAATAGTGGGACTTGATGTAATAAATCCTAAAGGGTAAAGGTACGAAACGAATGAGTAAGTCGGGGTAATATAGTTGGGTGACACCACTTAGATGATAATTCAATTCATGTGTAATTAATTCAATTACAAGTCGGGATATGGACTTGGGTATTTTGGGTTGATGCTGCGGGATTTGAGCATGGATTTGCTATTTTCAAATTAATTATATATATATATATATATATATATAAATATTAGTGCGAATAATATTTATTGGAATACATACCCCTCTAGTGCTATCATAGGAGGTTGCGCGATGTGGGTGAATTCCCTAGCTTGAGGAGAAGGGAAAGTATAGTCCCCAGGTTATAATCGTCCAGATTATGAGTGAGAAGTTTTGGGTATGATTCGTTTTCACTTTCAGGTAGGAGTTATAACCGCCTCCACTACGCTTGTATTTTCACCAAGTTCGTGAGAGAGTCCAACTTGAGGTGACCAGATTAGAGTGAGTTACCTAGAGTGATAGCATTTTAGAGAAAGCATCCGGTGTGTTATTACTCGGGAGGATGGTTATATATACGACATGTGTGTAAATGTTGTAGTATATGATACATATATTATGTAGATTTATAGACAAGTAAAATACATAGTGTAATTGTATTATATATGATGCGTATATAGAAGTGTAGATATTTTATATATGGGAAAACTGGATGAGGTGAATGGTATTAATTATATATAACTAATGAGACGTTATATAGGTGAATTTAAAAGTGATTAATTAAGTTAATGCCATAATTAAATTTGGAAGTAATATTACCACTTACTCGGGTTAGAGTAGGACGTTGGTAAGTTCAGAACAAGGCTAGTTAGACAGGGTAGTGTAACTAGGGTGGTAAGATAGGAAGCGTTGGAGTGCACATTAGTGGAGGAGGGGTGAGTATGTCTTCAAGAGAGTGCAACACTAACATAAATATGAAGGGCATTCATGAATTTTAAATGGATGCATTTTAATTCACTTGCTAAATATTTTCAAAATGTTTTGGGTTCTAACCCTTTGCTATAAAAATATTTTCAAAACTTTTTAGGTGTCCAGCCACAGGGACGCCGGACTTGATATTTATTCCACAGACACGCATTTGCGGCACATGTGAATGCTATTAGTGTTTGTATTAGATGCTTCATTCCTTTTTCTCTAGATTAGGGATTTATTCTCAGTCATTGTTCATGTAGGTCATGTTGCCCAGTTATTTTCAGATTATTTTATTATTGTTTAACATTTATTTGGTTTGGAACTTTAGCCGATAGTTTATTCGACAAGCCTTTATTAATTATTCCATTTTTTAAATTTCAGACGGTGTGATTGGTTTAGTTTATATTTTTGCATGTTGGGTTGTTTAATTAAAAAGATAAAATTTGACACCAGCTTTTTGAATACTAGGTGGTTAGAAATGTTTTTAAAAGTTTTCGACAGTGATGCTAAGAATGAACCAGATGAGATTCCTGTTTAATTTGGTATAGGACTGTTCACCCGGTATTTTATGAAGCGGAGTGTCACAGATAGCATCAGAGCATCAAGTTATAGTGTCCTTAGGATCTGTGTGGCTTTTCATGTTTCAACTTTGCATTATTTGATATAGAGCCTTATGATAGGATTGTTTTATTCCTCTACGTATGCAACTTACATTCTCCTGCTAACAAGTATAGTTTATGTGATTCATATACGAGTTCGGTTGGGTATAGTACATTGAACAATATCGGGCGACCAGCGAGGGCCGTTAGAAGTACTGCAGGAGGAGAGGAGAGGTAAAAAATACAAGGTATTCAGGGAATGATGATCGTGATTGAGGTCACCATAATTAATATTTGGGGCAGTTGATGAATGGGATAATCATTCGGGGATAGTAGTTTCCCCAAGCACTATGTAGAGAACGGTGATACAACTTCGGACTCATCTAGCATTGTAGGCAGGGAGAGAGTAGGGGAGGATTATTTCGAGGACTCACTTAAAGGAGTCCTGGAAAGAAAAGAAGTGTGATGGACCAATGGATGGAGGTAATCCAAAGGCAATTATGTGCGGTAGAGTGTAGTGACACCATAATTATATTGTCGATAAATTTTAGCTCATAGGAGCAACGTTGGGTAATGAAAGTCAGTTACCATGTAAGAAGAAGAATATATGGAATCAAACGAGAAATTTTGGATACGGTGTGACCCTAAGATCATCCATTCTCTATTCAGACATGGATGCAAGTGGAATTTTAGAGTTTATTAAGTTGGTCAGATAGTGACTGATCATGAGAGAGATGATACTTTATCTAGCGAACTTCGTAACCGACGAAAGGGATACGGAGAATAATAAAGGAACCCGCAAGTGGATAATGAACCGTGGGAGAATACACAATAATGGATGGGAAATCCGACTAGGATGACTAGTGTTGAGGTCATCAATACCTTTTGTTTGCAAACTTACATTAATGTTTCTAAAATAAAGGAGCCCATAGGGTTGGATAATTTAACCTAAGAGCGAGATTAGATTAAATAGTGATAGTGAAGCACGACGAAAGGATATACCCACTAAGGACCCATTTAAATGTTTGAAATTAATTGAATTCCTACCTAGTGACGGTGGATTTAGTCAAGTTCATAAAAGCCAACGACATGTTTCCAAGGGCAAGCAGAGAATAAGGGGACAATGGGAGGGGTAGTCATGAGGGTTAAGGCTACCAGGTTCTAGGGATGGACTCCCCAACATGGCCAGTGGGGCTAGAGATAGGCGAAGGAATAATAAAGTTTCCTCTGTGTGGAGAGTAGGCCCACTTGTATTGAAATTTCCCACAAGAGGAAAAGAGAAACAGTATGGCTGGGAGACCGACAGGAATTGTGCTTGTGGGGCATAATAGCAACATAAGCGAGACTTCTGGAAGGAGGATAGGACTAAGAGTTTTAAGTCCGAAAGTTACAAACCCGAGAGTGGTAAGTTCAAGTAGGACCAGCAAGGTCCTCAATATCAACATAAGCACATTCATTCCTCAGGGCCGCCAGGGCTGAGAGAATGGCGAGGGAGGCCAGTAGGTCCAGGGCTAAAAGCAAGAGAGTTCTTTGGCAATTGTTAGCGGTGTGGAGAGAGGGACCACAAAAAAAAGGATTGCCCTAAAGTGAGGAAGGGTGAAATTATAGGATGAGATCCTGAATATGCGACTATAACAATAGATTTTGGGTCAGTTCCGGCATGAGAGTTATGCTTAGGAACTGTTGACCAAGTAAGTTAGATGGAAATTGGGGATAGATTTTTGTCTTATCCATATGAGTACATAATACATTTCTAGTGACACGGGTGAGTCACAAAATTTAATTATTAGCACTGAAATTCACGAGTGAGTCGGATGTAGTGGGTTTATTGATTGTAGTGAATTTATGATGGATATGTATGATTAGTTACCGTGGGGTAATAGAACTTTTGGTGTCACCTATGAGAGAATGGGTGTACACTAAAGATTGATGCATTAAGTGCTAGTTATATATGTATGTATGAATATAAAATTTACACTGGGGTCAAGGGCATTCCGGACCAATGTAAATAGGAAGAAAAATTGGGGTCGAGGTGCAATTTCGAACCAATACACAAACGTGACTTTGAGGTTGAGGTGATATTCCGAACCAATAATCCCTAAGTATGCATTTTTAGTATATAATGAGTGTAAAATATATACGATATGATTACCTTACTTATGCATGACATTAAATAGCGAAGTATGCATTTATAGTATATATTGTGTGTGAAATATATATGGTATGATTACTCTACTTATGTGTGACAATAGATAGCAAGGCGTGCACTTATAAAATCTATTATGTTTGAAATATATAATGTATGACTAATCTTACTAATGGGTAATAATAATAAGATGAAATAGGGTGTATTTAAAATAAAGAACAATTTTACTATTGCATGATAGCGAGGGCGCGACTTTGTATGTTGTCTTTTGTGGCATAACAGTGGATGTGTATACTTTTATGTCAAGAGACGGGTATTTGGGGGTTCCTTGTTTAGATTTCGCTTTGCGAGATGTCCTACGCATGAAACTTTGAAGAATGTTAGAAGTGGGGAGATGTTTGGTCATTAGTACACAAGTTTGGTACCTCGGTTATTGTTCATATATGTCGTTAAAATTGTGAGATGGAAGATATATTATGATTTCAGGCTACAAGAAGACGGGCATTATTTGTACGGTTAAGCACAAGTACAGGGTGTATGGGTGCCCTGGTTAACTAATTTGATTTTAAAATAAGTTAGGATTAGAAGTGGGAAAAGATAAGTGTAGAGATCTTAGAGTTATGGGATTAGAGAGATATTCAAAGCTTGGAGTACTAGGATTAACTTAATTTCGAGGATGAAATTCCTTTGTAAGGGGGGAAGTATGTAACACCCGGTAATTCTGAGGAATTAGAATTTAATTATTTTGGGACAAATAAAACTTATTTAAATTGGAGATTTTTAAATTTATAATTTGGAGAGTTTATTTGAATTGGAGGAATTATTTAAATCTGACGAATTTAGATTTAATTATTCAGCTAAATGTTGTGTTGCACTTTTAGGTCGAAAATTAGAGAATGTTATAAAGTATTTCGGATGAAAATTCTGAGTGCACGGTTATTTCCAGAAGGGAAAAAATTACCCGGGGGTAGTAATTGGGTCTAAGAGCATTTTTAGGCATAACTGGGCCCACCCCGGAGTGTTCGGGTCATTTAGACTTGGTCCATAAGCCTAAAAATGGGATTAGGATTTATAAACCTAATTGTGAGTGTATGGAACGACATTTAACCTAGAAATTGAGAGCAAGACAGAGGGAGCAATTGGGGATCAAGAGGGAGTCTTTGGGAGACAAATCAGGGTGCAATTGAGGTTGTTCTTTGTGGAATCATCATCAACACCAAAGGAATCAGACTCTACGATTGTTAAGGAAAGTGGTTAATTTGCTGTAGTTGTAATTTTTTGATAACCAATTCATATTATGGTGATGTGTATAATCAAATCCGTTTTTGGGTGTGTGTTGACAATTAAGATGGGTCTTTAGAATGAGAGTAATATGTGTATATTAATTACTCAATTGATGTGAGACCATGATATGGGTATGTTGAAATCAGATTGTAGGGTGAAAATTAGTAAGTATTGATGACTAATTTGGATTATGAATGTGAATTGAAATCGGTGGAATAAAACCCGAATATACCCAATTTGGTAAACATTAGATTTATGTAAATTTATTGATGATATAAGGATTCTAGTGTGTTTAGAACCTACTATTTCATGAATTTAATGTTGATTGTGATTGGATAAATGTTTGGGAGAGAATTAAAAAGCTTGAGGTTTCAAAAATGGTGGAAACAGAATCGGGGAAGAAGATAGATATATGGTCGATCTATCGATCGACCTAACCAATCGATTAATTGATTCCTTCAGTTATCCTAAAATATGAGATTGTAGATCTTTTCGTCATGGTCGCATGGGCGCTGACCTTGTATTTTTCTAATTTGTTTTGGATTTGATATGATTTTTTTATGAAAGTGTGCATGAGACCGACATCTTTAGGAAGAAATAAATTTGGCTTATTTGGAGATGTCCGTAGATGAGTGAAAGGACTTTGAAAAAATATTAAGGAATATTATTGTATCCTTCGATTAGATAGGGATGAATTCGGAGTATGAATTTAGGAGTATTTAGAATGAACGACACTCGAAAATATATGAACGTGCTCGAATGGGAATTTCAAATGAATTTAGCATACGGACTGGTATCTTAAGGTGGAATTTAATTGAGAGAAATCAAATAGAACATAATACTTAGAGCCTTATGGGATGAGTATTAAGGAATATTAAATTTAATAAGGGTCTCAAACTTACTGAAGAAATTTGGTTAAATGAATTCTAAAGGGTTAAATTACGGACCAAGTGAATACGCCCGGGTATTGTAGTTCAGTGCCACAACTTGAATAAATTAATCAATGTGAGAATTTAATTTAACTAAGAGACAGTATATAGACTCGTATATTAAGTCCTAGTGCGATGGGGGGTTTTGGTACAGAGTAGCCGATTTAATTTATTATAGAGGTATATAATATATTATTGAATATTAAATTTAATGGGAGGTGTTAACCTTAATAGTGTAACTTGACGTAATAAATCCTAAAGGGTAAAGGTACGAATCGAATAAGTAAGTCGGGGTAGTGTAGTTGAGTGACACCACTTAGATGATAATTTAATTCATGTGTAATTAATTAAATTACTAGTCGGGATATAGACTTGGGTATTTTGGGCTGATGCTACGGGATTTGAACACGAATTAGCCAGTTTTAAATTATATATATATATATATATATATATATGGAAATTTATAAATATTAGTGCGAATAATATTTATTGGAATACATACCGCTCTAGTGGTATCACATGAGGTTGCACGATGTGGGTGAATCCCTTGGCTTGAGGAGCAGGGAGAGTATAGTCCAAAGGCTATAATCGTCTAGATTATGGGTGAGAAGTTTTGGGTAAGATTCGTTCTCACTTTCATGTAGGAGTTATAACCGCCTTCATTACGTTTATATTTTTACCAAGTTCGTGAGAGAGTCCAACTTGGGGTGATCGGGTTAAAGTGAGTTATGTGGAGTGATTTCATTTCAGAGAAAACATCTGGTGTGTTATTACTCGGGAGGAAGGTTATATATACGACATGTGTGTAAATGTTGTAGTATATGATACATATATTATGTAGATTTATATACAGGTAAAATACATAGTGTAATTGTATTATATATGATGCGTATATAGAAGTGTAGATATTTTATATACAGTCAAACCGGATGAAGTGAATGGTATTAATTATATATAACTAATGAGACGTTAAATAGGTGAATTTAAAAGTGATTAATTAAGTTAATGCCATAATTAACTTTGGAAGTAATATTACGACTTACTTGGGTTAGAGTAGGATGTAAGTAAGTTCAGAACAAGGCTAGTTAGACAGGGTAATGTAACTAGGGTGGTTAGATAGGAAGCGTTAGGAGTGCACATTAGTGGAGGGGTGAGTATGTCCTCAATAGAGTGCAACACTAACCTAAATATGAAGAGCATTCATGCATTTTAAATTTCTGCATTTTAATTCACTTGCTAAATATTTTCAAAATGTTTTGGGTTCTAACCCTTGCTATAAAAATACTTTCAAAACCTTTTAGGTGTCCAGTCACAGGGACGACAAACTTAATATCTATTACAGAGACATGCAACTGCGGCACATGTGGACGCTAGCAGGGTTTGTATTAGATGCTTCATTCCTTTACTCATAGATTAGGGATTTATTCTCAGTCACTGTTCATGTAGGGCATGTTGCCTAGTTATTTTCATATTCACTTTTCGAATTATTTTATTATTGTTGGGCATTTATTTGATTTGGAATTTTAGCTAATAATTTATTGGGCAAGTCTTTTATTAATTATTCTGTTTGTTCAATTCAGATGGTGTGATTGGTTTCGTTTATATTTTTTCATGTTGGATTGTTAATTAAAAACATAAAATCTGACACCAGCTTTTTGAAAACTGGGTGTTTAGAAATGTTTTAAAAAGTTTTTGACAGTGATGCTAAGAATGAACCAGATGAGATTCCTATTTAATTTGGTATAGGACTGATTACCCAGTATTTTATTAGGCTGGGTGTCATAGCACCCTTTAAAACATCGAGGCCAAGGTGATCATCACGCATGTGACACCCCAAAAGGAGAACTCCGCATTGTGGTTGCGTGAACAATGTGGCGTGACCCATGTTGAGGGGTGTCTCAATGCGTATATCGTTTGGCCTTCCTTCCTCCTAGAACCTAACCCAGACTCTATGGAGTGACATTATTTGTATCTATTTTTATGTGGACACTTGGATTATATTTGAATTGTTTTGATTTGTTACATTTTTGTTTGGATATGGATTGTATTTTTATTTTATATGGATATGTAATTATATATGCAATGATTTGGTGCATTATTTATATTTTATTTAGATATATGTTGTTTGAACATGTACAAATATACTGCTAGGCAGTGGCAGTGGCCAAACTGCCTAGCAGATTTTTTTTTAAATTCTGCTCAGATTTATCATGGTCATTAACCGTGAAAATTCCGTGACAAAGGAAACTGGTCACGGTCAATGACCGTGATAATTTTTTAAAGTTTGTCACTGTTTTCTCACGATCTTTAACCGTGACAAAACTTGTCACGATCAAAGATCGTGACAGGACCATGACAAGTTTAATGGACTTGTCATAGTCATTGACCTTGGCAAGTTGGACTTGTCATGGTCAATGACTGTGACAATCCGAAAGTTTTGGTGTAGTGAGAGTGATTGACTTGTCACCTCCTCCACATGACTTACAAAAAGACAATGATGTTTTGCTTGGCATGCAAGAGGCCAAAGATTCCCCCTTGGAAGCGAGTGTGAAAGAAGACACAACTAGGCCTGAAGTGATAGTAAAACTCCCGATAGCCGCACTATACCCTCAACTGTTGGTCCCACCTCCTAAAGGGGTTACCATGACAATATTTTAGAGGTGTTTAAGCAAGTGAAGCTAAACTTACATTTTCTTGAGGCTATAAAGTAAATTTCCACGTATGCTAAGTTAATAAAGAACTTGCTCTAGGTGAAATGTAAATTAAAGGCGAAGAAGAAGGTTTTTCTTGCACAAAATATGAGTTCGGTACTTTTGAGCGACCTCCCACTGATGTATACAGATTCTTGACCCCCCACCATTTCTTGAATTATTGGAGATAATAAAATAGAGAGAGCTTTATTAGATTTAGGGGCAAGTGTAAAAATTCTTCCCTATTCCATCTATAGGAAGCTCGATTTGGGAGATCTTAAACCCACCAAAATTACTCTCCAACTTGTGAATCGTTCCCTGAAGGTCCTTAGTGGGGTAGTTGAAGACGTGATCGTCCAAACTGACATTTGTTTTACTTCGCGATAGATTTTGTCATTTGGAACATGGAGCCCTCATTCCCATTGAGTCATTATGTTCCCATTATTCTTGACTGCCCTTTTCTAGCCATGGCAAATGCGTTAATTAATATGCATAATGGGAAAATGAAACTCACGTTCGGGAATATGACCCTTGAGATGAATAATCTCAACATCACCAAGCAAATGTGTAACAAGGACGATTTACACGACACAAATCTTATCGAGGAGGTAGTACATGAACATTTTGAGGGAAATAATGTTAGGGATCTACTAGAGGCATGTCTAGTAATGACTGTTGAGGAGGAGAGAGAAAATTCGGAGTATGACCATGAAATGAGTATGATAAGGGAGATGCTAGACGAGAATGAAGTCAAGTACATTCAATAAGTGATCGATATCACTGTCCTACAGGATAGTGACACAACCGATCTATATGCTTGGCCACCTGATTTGTCTTTAGATATGAGTCTTGAAAATTTCAGAAAGAATTCGGCCCAGTTGATCATGAGGATATCATTGTTGAAGTAAAATAGTTATTGGACTCATTTCATCACTTAAACGAGGGCGACTGGAATGATAGGATATATCAATTCCTTCTTTATGAACGTGAATCCGAGCCTTTCGATAATCTCCTGAAACATGAGGTATCTATCAATAATGAGATGATGGAAAAAATAATTCGAGCGTTTCACACCGCATTGTCCTTTTCCACCACATCCACCCGTATCATTTGAATATTTGAATGAGATCGAGGACATGACGATAGTATCTTCCCACTTGGAGCCTGATTTATTCATTCTCGAGTTTAAGGGAAATCTAGGCTTAACGTGTCCTTTCAAATTTTAGTATGATAGTCTCTTCATATCTAACTATTTAAGCTATAATGTGACAACGCATCTCGATAATTTCACTCACCGCATTCATTATGTGCCTCCATGTGTATACTTTTTCTATTGGGATGACTCCCAATTGTTTAAAGTTTTGATTTATGATTTGGGGAAGGTAAGGATAATTTTATTATCAAAACCTGTGTACGGGATGAGTAGGTTTGAAATAGAGGTCGTTGCATGATTAGGCATAAATTCTTCGGAAATTATCCCTTAATTTAGTATCTTTTAGCACGATAGTAAGGGCACGATAGTGTATGTTGTCCTTTTTAGCATAAGAGTGGATATGTATACTTTTATGTCGAGAGGAGGGTAGTTGGAATGTTATAACTGTGGGATTGACGTTCTATTACGATTTAAGGGTTGGCCAAAGTCGGGTTTTATTTTGTGCGGTTAAGCATTGGTACGGGGTGTATGGGAGCTCTAGTTACTTACATCCACTTAAGAACTATGAGTAGCAATGCTAAGAGTAAGTGATTAGGGAGCTAGTTGAGGCTGTGAGTACTAGGCGCATCCAAAGTTTGAGGAGGGGGAACCCCATAAATTCAAGAACCTTTAATTATATAATATTTTGGAAGTAAAAGAATTTGATTTATTGGGAGAAATTAAATTCATGAATTGGGAAATTTTTAAATTTGAAGAGTTATTAATTTGATGAATTAAGGATTAATTATTTGGACTATTTTGTGTCGCATTTTGATTTAAAAATTTGGAGAATGTTATAAATTAATTTGGATGGCCATCCAGAGTGCACGGTTGAGTCCGGATGGATCAAAATAGTTGAAAATGAGTGTCCATAGGTGTAATATGGGGTTCGGGACCTTTATAGACACATTTGAGATCCAAATAAGTGTTTGGACCCTTTTTAGAAGGCCCATGAGCCCAAAAACGGGATTGAAATTAATAACCCTAATTGAGAGAGGGTGAGGGGACTTTAATTTTTTTTAGAAGACTAAATTGAGAAGAGCCAAAGAAGTGAGCAACTAGAGGAGATTTTTGGACATTAATCCAATAACAAGAGATGAGACCACTGAATCAACCCATCCTCTTCATAAAGGACTCTGATTCTACAAACACTAAGGCAAGTGGTTTAACTTGAATTTTATTAATTGCATTTTTCCTATTCATATTAAAGAAGGTGTGAATTGATTAATATACTAGGGTCAGTTATATTGGAATTTGGGGATATCATGATTGTGATTTAAAAATATGTGGTGATGACAAGAATATGTGGATTTTAATTCCCCAATTTGTGTATATGATGTAGTTAGATTGAGTAAATCAAATAGGTGGATTTAGGACGAATCTTGGAAGGTTTTGGGGGTATAATCTATACAAAATCAAAGGTTTAAAGCTTTAATGGTGAACGTTTTTATGGGCAACGTAAGAGGAGTGAGAACACTAAGGTCCTTCGAACGACATGGTCTCTCGCACAAATGACAACCAGTGTTGTTCGAACGACATGTCTGATCGCTTGAACGACCTGGTTAATTTTGATAGATATATTCCCTGCCCTTTTTCAGACCTGATTGTTAATTTTGGGTAAAAGGTTCTTGTTTTGGGTAAATATTAATTCTGGGTTATAATATAGGGTTTGAATTGTTGAAATTATCCATGTATTAGTAGAGGATAAATACAAATTGAGAATTGAGGTTTATGTTGAGTAATTGGAAACCTTGTAAATTAAGTTGGCAAACTTAATTAATAGATATTGTATGATAATTTGGGGATGTTGATTTTCGGGCCGAGCGAGTTAGTCCGAGTGTATTGGTTGAGCGATGTCGAAATAAAATTAATTTGTGACTAATTCAATTGAGTCGGGATATGACCTGGGGCTAAATTTAGACTAGTGCTACGAGTGGTTAGGCACGAATTTAGTCGGGTTAATTTATTATAGGGATATATAATAAATTAAATAATATTTGGATATAAAAGGGTTTTAACCGTAATATGTGGGATTGAGGAATAATTTATACAGGATGAGATTTCGGGCGAAAAGTGCAAGTCCGGATAATTTATTTGGGTGACACAACTTGAGTAATAAATAAATAATTGTGTGAAATTATTTAAATATAAAGTCGGTTGATAGACTTGGAAAGGTTAGGCTAGTGTTACGGATACTGTACACAGGTATCCTGGATTTAATACATATATATAAATATGCGGTGATGTGTAGTATATATATGATTTATAAATATTTGTGGGTATAGTATTTATAAGAAAGCATACCTACTCTAGTGCTATCATGGGAGGTTGCGTGATATGGGTGAATCCCCTGGATAGAGATTGCAGGGCGAGTATAGTCCCTAGGTCATAGTGTTCGAAATCAAGAATGTGATGCTTTGGGTATGATCTAGCCTTATTCTAGGGGAAACTATAACCGCCTCCAACATGTGGTGATTTATTTTTCTGATTCGGGCCGCTAACCGTGTCAGTATTCCGGGTGGATGAGTATACCCGAGTATGATAGCATTTAGAGAACACTCGTTGAGTGCCTACTCGTAGGAATAGTTATATATCTATAACATGTATGTATGAATGTTGTAGTATGATATTACGTATATATGGTACATTTTTATATGGGTAAATACATGATGAGAATTGTATTAATAATATATCTTGTGAGATTGTTATATGATATCAAATGAGAAATGATTTAAATAAGTTAGTGTGATTAATAACATATAACTCGTATACTAATCTCACTCGGGTTAGAGTAGTGGGAAGAGTAGCTAGATGGGTTATATATAGGTACGCTAGGCGTGCACATTAGCTGTGTCCTCAAGAGAGTGCACGACACTAACTTAAATAAGAAGAGCATTCATGCATATTAATTTACTTCATTTATATTCACTTGCTAAATATTTTCAAAATGTTTTGGGTTCTAACCCTTGATATAAAATATTTTCAAAACCTTTTAGGTGTCCATCCACAGGGACGCCAGAATTATTCTATTCCAGGGTTACGCAGCTACGACACATGTGGATGTTGCAAGAATTTGACTTATCCGCTTTAGTAATTTCATTCCTAGAGTAGGATTCAGTCAGTATTTCATTTGGGCATGCCTCCCTAGTTGTTCCATTTTATTTTCGTTAGATGATGTATTCAGTTATTCCTCTGGTGGTTTATTTTTGGTATTTGATTTGTATCCGGTGGTTGTCTTGCCAAGGATTATATTTATTAGTTTTCTGTACTACTGATTCGGTGGTTTTGTGAATGGTTTATTATATATTCTCTCGCATGTTTGTTTGGAGGTTAAATAAAAAGATAAAATTTGGCACCATGTCTTTTGGATACTAGGTGGTTAGTAAGTTTTAAAAGTTTTCGACAGTGATGCTAAGAATGATCCAGATGAGATTCCTGTTTAATTTGACATAGGACTGATCACCTGGTATTTTATTTGGCAGGGTGTCAAAGATACCATATCATCGATCATCGCAAGTACGTACTCGAACCTTCTTACTAAAATGTCAAACAAGGATTACCTGAACTCAAGTTTGTACACATTCATCTATAACATACATAAATGGACAACAACATTTAACTGTTTATTGGGAATATGTGATGGAAACCTTTATGGCCTAGAATCTTTTCGCCATTAATGTTTGTTTTTATTTTTAAAGAAATATTTTGTTAAATGATCTATTGTTGAACCAATACCTGTTTGACCTTTGAAGCAGACTGATAATAAACAGGACTTGAAAAGTTTTCCTTTGTCTTAATTTTGATTGATTGCTTAGTATACAATTCAAAGTGTTTTCCTCTAATTTAAATTTTAGTGGTTCTAATGAAACGTTGAGGCCATTTTACTCTTGTGTAGGCCATCTCAATGGTTCCTCTGTTTGAAATTTTGGTGGTTTCCAATCAAGACTGGGGGATTGCATTTTGAGGGCCATGAGAGTGTTCGCTAAACCAGAGACCACCGGTTACAGCTGTTATAAGAAGTTAAGAATGAATTTTTTTGGTGAAGATCAAAACTGTCCAAAATCAGTAGCCTTTTAAAACTATCCAAACTCAGAAGTTTGGACATGGAACTGTCCAAACTCAATGACCTATCTGTATGGTTTATTTATGTGTTTCTCAAATTTTACTAATATATGAGCTGCTTTCATATTTTTTTAATTTTTTGTTTAAATATTAAAAAACATGACTATGAAACACTTGGTTATGTGACTTGCATTTTGTAGTCAATAGAGAGACAATGGTGTCAATGACTTAAGGAGAAGCTTGAGATTTATATTTTTTTATGTGACCAATTTGGGTCGTATTATTCATAGGGGGTTTTAATTTCGATTTTTCAGTGATAATCGATTCTCATTGGCTGATTTATATCATGGCTTGCTTCATGCATGCATCAAGGGACCTTTTTGTAATAATTTTACTACTTGAGTGGAGTCGCATACTATTTACTAATTTTTATGATGGGATTTACTTATTATTTTAGTGCTTACTAATTTCTTGTTTGTTAATCTACTAATTTGGATTCGTATAGTTTGGTAAGGTGAGTTTAATTTTCCACCGTTGTAGTTATAGTTTGGTAAGATGGTTTCACTTATATGTTTTAGAGAAATGTATATCTGTTTAAAACAGTACTGTACTAATTTGGTTTTAACCCATTTCCCATTCTAATTTCACTTTTTTCTTGGAAGCACAAACTAAAAGTTCTGTTGGAAATCTTTACCAAGAGATTCGAATGGGATATACATAGGTATTTTGGGATGGGTTCGGTATTCAGATTTTCAATTATATCATTTTTTTATTCTAATTTTTGTTTTTATTTCTTTTTTTGGATTGGTAAGTAGCAGAATGGGCAAGTTCACTGAAAAACATTGGGACATTTTGATAAAGAATATCTGGGAAAATATTGTTTGAGCATTGGGACTTCTTTAAAAATGTTCACTCTAGATAGAGGAATTAATATAAATGATCATGAAGAGTTCGCCACTGTCATTTCAAAATCCTACAGAAAAAGATAACTTAAAATAAATAGAAGGAAACAAATGATAAGAATGCTAAAATATTGATGATGAATACTTTAAATGAATTTATATTGAACTCTCACTACACCAAAACAGTCAATTGGTAACACTACTGTAGTGTTACTAAAATAATTACTAACACCAAAAAAGTGTTAGAAAAAAGGCGTGGGGAAGCAAATTACTAACACTTTTTTACGTTTACTAAAGTTTGTATTACTAACACTATTTTACCTTTACTAAAGTGTTGTTAAATTATGTGTTACTAACACTTTTTTACCATTACCAACATTTCATAAAACACTTATAACACAATTTTGAAACACATTTAGTAACGGTATAAGTTCGTTTCTAATATAAAAAATAAAACAAATAATAATATTTATATACACACACACAGGGTATACAATATTAAAAAATGCTAACATAATGACAACAAATTAACTGTCGATTCCATTTAATTTCACTACAAATAAGTTAAATTTAAAAAAAATGGACAATATCCTTTATAGTACTATCCACCTGTTTAAGGTATACAACAATACAAATAGTCCGCAACAAGTTGTTTCTTCGAAAACGCAATTAACCTCAATAAAAATTAATAGCCCAAATTCCATTAATAGTCCATTCGTTACAAAATCTTGCAATAGTGGCTCCGTAAAAAACTCTATGATCAACACCAATATTTACATCTTCTTTCAAGACTCTTCCATTCCCTTCCTGGACAAATCATTTGAGAAATTCACATTCAGCAATACCTTCACCTGTTTGTGCCAAAGGTATATCAATCATCCCATAAATTGGAATATAGGCCAAATCATGAGATGAAAAGCAACTTTTGTTCATACAATATGAAGTGTTCAAATAATTGAACTTATTTGTGGGATATAACAACATGGATGCTTGTAGAGAGTTGTAAGCTCGAGACGAAAAACCCAAAAAAGGAGGCCACTGATCAGATACAACTGTGGCTGGGGGAGATGTCTGGCTAGCGGATAACCACCACCACCCAGAGGTCAAAGGCTTCTTCTACGAAATTTGGTGCGTTAACATTATTTCACTGTAATTCAAATCGGATTTTTGGACTTTGTGAAACACACCTGACCATAAGAAAGATCAATATTAGTAGAAATCGAAGAATAAAATGAATTTAATAGACAAAAATACATTAAATGAGTGATGATAATAAATCAAATTGAAAAGAAACAATACAGATTTAGGTAAAGAATAACTATTCTGATTGGTCCATTCTTCTTCTATAATATTTGTTTCTATATTAATATTAGTATCTCGAATAAAGGGTTCATTATGTATTATGAATAACAACAAATGACCGGATAAATGCGCATGAGTCTCTGACATGCATATAGTATATTTTTAAGCACATGAAGTTTAAAATCAACATTAACACATAAATTTTATTAAAAGTACACAAGGAATTCAAAGTCCACACAATTCACATGAGACAAACAAAAGAATTTGCAAACTTAGCATAAGTAGCAATTACAACGGTCCAAAATAAAGGGTTTTTAAAATGTGTGATGACTCGTATTTTCGTCAAACAAAAGTTCCCTAGCCATAGGGCAGTGTAACCTTGTAGGCTCGATCACTAGCATCAAATGATTCGTGAGATATTAATCGTATTTTATTTTCAGCTAAGATGAAGGTAACACTGAACAAACCTAGGAGTTTGACAGAAATATAATGACAAAACAAAACAAATTTAACGAATCTTACCACATTAGTGTAGTAAGTCTCAGCGTTAGTATATCTTCTAGAAAATATTTTGAAGTCAATAGACAAAATACATGTGCATGTAAGAAGCATCTGCAGCAATTATCCTTGTGGCAAAAATAATTAAACGAATCCAAGGAAAATAGAGTATAATTACAATAAAATGAAATAAAAATATACAAACAAACCGACAGACAAACAAAAAGAAAATCACAAGTGAGACAACATACCATAAATTCCTTGAGATGTAAGTCCTAAGAGAGTGGACCAGATAAAGAGAGGACCTACATCTGCATTGAAAGGTAAATAAACTTGACTCAATATGACAGTAATTATTTATATTCTTAGCAACTTGTGTGAAATCCCGAAGCCTTCCAGAAGTGTCGTAGATAAATTTGACTTATAAAAGAAATAACCAATGATCGGGAGTGGGGACTGAAAACAATAATCAATAGCAATAAGGAAATAAAAATCATACTCCCTCTGTACCGAATTGATAGTCCTATTTTCATTTATTGGGACATCCCATATTGATAGTCCTTCCATAATAGTGAACACGCGTGTAATAACCCTCGATTCTGGGAGGCTCATTTTATACTAATTTTACCGCATAAGGTAATTATATAAAATGTGGGGATTGGAGTAGATATTAATTTAATGAATTTGAAGTTAATATTTACTATTTTGATGCATATTTACTGTAGGTGAAAGTAAATATCATCAAGTTGCATGTTTGTAGTGTCAGGTATTTAAACTGACATTTTGATTTAAATGATATTGGAACTCGAAATAATTTATAAAATTTCCGGATGCCAGTTTAGAGGGTGTAGTTAGTCCCGGATGGTGCGAGACAGTCAAAATAAGTGCCATATTGTATTTTTGGGTTCCGGGCACTTTTGACTGGTTTTAATTTATATGCGTATTTAGGAGTCATCTTAATGTGGTATTAACCATTTAAGTTGGGAGCTTTAACCTAAGCCACGATTTAAGTCTTCTAAAATCCCTTATTTTCCCCCCATTTTATGTCTTGAACAAAGAGAGAAAGGAAGAAGAAGAGAAAAATGGAGAAAGAAGAGAGAAATGAAGATTGAAGATGGGAGATTGCTTCTACCACCATGAAATCTGAATTTACAACCATAAGGCAAGTTTTATACTTGCTAATATGTGATATAAGTTGAATAATTTGTATGATAATTGTGTATTTGCATTTATGGATCACAAATGGAATTTATGGGATTTAAACCCTAATATTAGTTTTTGATGATAAAATGGTGAGTATTAATAGTTATAAATCATGTAGGATAATCTTTGGGTAGATAAAAGTTGTTGGTTGTGTTCAAAGTGATAAAGATTTGAGATTTGGGTTTAGCTTTTGGAAGAAGGAAGAACCCTAGGTCTGCTACGACCGGTCGACCGCGGTCTCGGGACCGGTCGATCGGGCCTTCGTGTGACGGCTTACTGCTTTCCTACAAAGGCATAAATTTTGAGCGCGGTCGACCGCAGTTCCTTGACCGGTCGACCGACTATACCATTTTGAACTTTCTGCTTCCTTTCGTAGGCAAAACCTTGAGACGCGGTCGACCGCGGTCTTGGGACCGGTCGACCGGTCCCCTGTTTTTCACCTTTAAAATCTTATTTTGTTTCCTAGATTTATTTTCTTCAATAGGGACTAGGATCCTTCTTGAATGAAGTAAATTTAGAGTTTTAGAGTCCTAGATGAATTAGCTATCCACCCTACTTTAGAAATAGGATAGGGGGGGAACTTTTCCCGGGTTATGCCAATTAATGTTAGGGCATTCTTTCTTCTAGTTGACTAAAATAAGATTAGGAGATGTAGTATTACGTTTGAGAGACCTTAGAAGCTCAATAGAGCTATGATCCGTCTTGATGGTTTATAATAACTTCACAAGTAAATCTTGGGAGAATAGATTGATATTTCATTTATTCATTGAGGTTGTCATACCGTTATGATATACGTATGGCTCCGGATAATAAGTTATATCATTTACAAATAAAGTAAATGGAAAAAGGTTTCGGATATAAATGAAACATGTACGTGATAATGGTATTGATTTTAGTAAATGATAATTTACTTAATCATGAACTCGGTAAATGATAATTTACTTGATTCTTCAAAAATGATAAATAAAATGGTTGTTACACACCTCTCTAAATGACATCATAAGGGAAGTTCGCGCGCTTGGTGATGCCCCCTGGCTAGTGAATGCAGGGTGGATATAGTCCATAGGCCATATGAGCGATTATGTTATATTTTCTGCGCTGGTGAGGAGATTTCGGGTGTGGTCTTGACTCTCCCGCAGGCATATGGCCGCTTCTCGACGTTTGCGTTATGGGACCAGGTTGTCTTGTATAGATAGGCCCTGGAAGATGATGGTCATTTAGGGGCGCGCCCAGTGGGGAAACTCGGAGGGGCGGTCTTAGAATCGTTATATGTATATTAATATAACTTCATAATCAGGTGGGACTTGATGTATGAGATATGCCATAAAGAGCATGATGTAGTGCCATAAAGAGCACGATCAAATGCCACAAAGAGCATTTGTTGATAATAATATTCCTGATAAGGAATGGTAATGCCAGGATGGGCACGTAATTAAAGTAAAAGCCACAAAGAGCTTAAAATTGAGATAAAGCCATAAAGAGCTTATAGTTATAGATTTATTTTCCTGTTAAGGAATAAACTATGACATGAATAGGGGTATATGATAGAAGTTTTATTTATGTTAATCTTTCCTTTCTCCTGCTTAGTTAAAATTAAACTCATGCTTTTCTTTACTGTCTTAACCTATGTTTTAGAATTGTGTAGATAGACTTTATTCTTCCTAGCATGATAATATTCATAACTGTCATACTCTTTATTCATCTGGTAATCATATAGAATCGGGCCCTGACCCGTTTACACTTCTTGTTGCATATGCATCTTGTCTCTGCTCAGGTACTCCTCCTCAGGGATGCCTGATTTGAATTCCTATTCCAATGTCCTCGGCGAGCCGTGATGCATTGCGGGTATTACGGGTCACAATTGGTATAGACGTTTTCATTTTTGTATTCTAGTTAAGATCAAGTCTTTTATTCGGGCGAGGTGCCCAAGCTTTTGTAAATGTCTAATCAAATGTAATAAGTAACTTATTGAACTTGTGAATTATTGGAGTTTCAGTTGGTGACCGGTATCATATTCCGTCTTTTTATTGTATTCTTGTTGTATTATTTATATAAGTCTTGGGGTTTCCCTTATCTTTCAGGAATTGGGTTGTTTGTTTTCATTTATTTACTTTCAAATCAAAGTTTTTGGCAACCCGTTTTCTGAAATATTGGGTGGTTATCCTGGATACTCTATATTTTTATTGTGATGCTGAGAATGATTCCATCTATGATTCCGTTATATTGGAGTATTGGGCTGGCCACCCCCTATTTTGGTGAGCGGGTTGTCACAACTCGTTGATGTTATTGACATATTGAGTGTATCCTTAAAAAGTGTTGTTTTTAAATAGCGAGTGTTAATTAGGGATCGAGAAGGTATGATATAATTTTACCTTTTAGATGCAACAGAGAAAAGCATCAGCAACATCAATAAAATTGCATTAATATAAGTCCATTCTACAAGAACCTGCCATTAAAGTATTATTCTTATAAAAATAATAAATACATGATAGTATCTAGGTATATGCACAAAAATATATATTTAGGACAACATATAAGACTAGTTTATTTAACTATACTGCTGACAGGAAGACACCGCCAATTATTAATCCTCTCTCAAATGCAAATTGTAAATTAATACGAAAACTTTAAATTATGACATGGCCATAAATACATGTTTTATCATGTACCATAAATAAACAGAACCTCATATAAACTTTCATGGTAGCCTCCCCCCCCCCCCCCCCCAGGCGGTGGTGAGAAGTACTTTTTATACTTGTTTGGACTTAAAATTTGTTCATCTATTTGTTCAAAACCACATAACTATACTATGTATACTTATTTCCAATTTTATACCAACAAAAAGATAATTTAAATAAGTGAAATTAGGAAAATAATATTTCGTCACGAACCAAACGGGCGTTATGGCCAAACACTGACTATAATAACTCAATAGGCAACACATCATTAAAGATGTCGAAGAACAAAATGCACAAACCCATGACTAAATCGAGAAATTATGTGCTAAAAAAAACTTACAGTAGTAAATAAAATAATAGGAAGAACAGTGTAGAGAAAATCTACAGCCTTTATGAACATGTAGACCCTCCAATTCTTTTAAGCAGAAATTGCATTATCATCTTTCTTCGATGAGGTCCCCTTGGTATCATGATTTGAAGGGGGAAAAACCAATATGATCCAAACATATCAAATAAATCAGAACGGATGAGGCGTGAACCTAAATAACCAACCACAATGAAGTGTTCGGATGTTTTGAGGTAAAAGGGATTTTCTTGTATTTTCACACAAAAACTACCTTGTTTTGAAGTGATCCATTAGTACGGATGGCAATTCGTGCTTTTGGATCGAATTTCAGGCCGGCACGATAAAACTAACATGATTTCTTAAATTTTATGTTCAATTGATAAACTAACAAGATTTCTTAAATTTTATGCATATTGAAGTAAATGAAAGTTTATGTGTGTTACCAATTGTTCCTTTAGAGGCAATGGAATGGTGCATGAGTATCAAACACTAAAATCGCAATGCATAAGCAAAATACAATAAGTTTTGGAAATAAAATATTATTATGTAAAACATATTTTGTGCATGAGAATTAAAGCACCCACACGTAATATTTTTGAGAGTAGGAACAGTTCCAGCATGGACGATCCTCTCAAATTTCTAACGAATTTGACATTATAATGAGAAATATCAAGTCACTTTCAAATGCTTGTTGGGATGGAAGGATTTTGTGGTGGAATCCATTACTCAGTTAAAATGTGAGAGACAGAGAGACTACATGGGGATACATGAATACAGAGTTACCCACCTTTTTTCAATCCATGCTAAAGTTGTGTCTTTTACCCACATATCCTAATGCTAAAACATGACGTTTTAGGGCAGGGGCGTCTCCGTCAATACAAGCGGTGGTGGCTGCTTCGATGTCGTCGTCTTTACGTTGGGGATTGGGTTTGGGGAAGTTTCATTGTAAAGAAGAAGAGAAAATGAGGAGGGTGAACATATTGGGATTTTCATTAGGAGGGAAGTCTCCCTCTTCTTTTCGTGAGGTGTGTTATCAAAATAGATTTTTTGTTTAGTATTTGACATAACAAAACTCATCAGTAACACATATATTAATTTAGTAATGCTAAATTACCATTAGACATTATAACGATATAATTGTGTTACTAATCAACAAATTTGTGTGTTACTAAAACTACATTTTGGTGTAGTGTCGGCAAAGAGATTACTGCCAAATACAATCTTAGGAGATAACCTTATGGTTCCAAATGAAGATTCTCTATTGAAATATTAGGGGTATCGACGAACCCCATGCCTAAAGATCCTTTGTTAAGTTAGCTTATGCTAATAGACCTGGTTTCTTTTGTATATCTGAGCTTCTGGTATTTGACTCCATTCTAAAACATTTTTGGAATCAATTGCAAATGAATATTTTGTTAGTGATAGATTTCCCTCCTTCTAAACATTTGGTTATTTGTCTCTCAGATCCCTACTGTTAATATTTTATTAAATAGAAGCCAACATATATCATTCAGTTGTATGCATAACAGTTCCACCATTGCTTTGTCAGTTGCGTATGCCTGCGCTGACTATATTCTCTGAAATAAGACTTTAGGATGATCTTCAATCTTTGAATTGCTATATTAATCTCCGTTAGAGTGTATAAGGGACTTTAATATGATGAAGTTGAAACACCCTAAATCTTTGACTTACTTGAGTCTACATTATTTAGGCGTTTCAACTAATTTGGATATTGTGTCAAAACATATTTTTAGTGCGAACCTTATCCTTGGTACACCTTACGACGTTACTCGACGACTCAACATGCCTAGACTCTACTCAACGACATATCCGAGTAAAGGTATTCACGTGTGTTGCACATTTGCACTTGACACATTAGGCACACATGCATAATTCTTGATCTATGATTTTTTATTTTGTGTCTAATTAATTGTGGGCCTAAACATTTTTTTTTTAAAAAGAAATATTATTTTTTTTACTGAAAATAAATTTTTAGTAAAATTGGTGTAAAACTTTGTTAAAAATGAATTTCTTATTTTAAAATAATTTTCGGAATTACTTTACAAAATTAAAATGAAATTTTCTTGTTTATTTTTTTATGTTTATTATATAATCTTTTTCGTCCATACTTGTTAGTATATTCATAGTCTTCCTAGTGCATTAGTACACTGTTTCGTCCTATTATACCATGTAGTTTTAGATTTGCTACTGAATCATTTTGCTCTTTAATAGCTTTAGTACTAGTAGATGTCTTTGTTGGTTTCGTCTTTTAGTGAGATTTGATTTGACCAACCATATCTAGCTTTAGATATTGAATTCTCCTAAACCTGCTTTGTCCGATGTGAACTATTAGGAAGCTATAGTTTTAGGTTTATTTTTTTTAAACCTCTTTTAGTTTCGTCCTATACCTGCTTGTATCCTACCTGTCTAGAACTCTGTTTCGTCAGCATCTAGTCTATATAGTTTTAGGTTTATCTTTTTAAACCTTAGGTATCTTAGACTGTTTCGGCGAGACCTGTTTGGATCTTGTTTTGAGCGAGTTTTTTTTTTTTGTACTTAGCTTTTAGTTGTTTTAAGTCCTTGACTTAGACCTGCTAGTGTACTGCATTAGGCCTCAACCGATTTGACCCCTCTTACCTACTCTATCCTTTAGGTTTGTACGCATTGGCATCATAGGCAGCCTTAGGTGTTCGTCCATACTTTTTTATAGATTTTTATGACTGGTTAGACTAGTTGTTATATTGTAACTGAGAGATAAAAATAGTGACCTGTTAGGATTGACTTGATCTGACCGAATAGGACCTTGACAGGTCAGTACCCACTTTGACCGTTGGATTTTAGTGACAGTTGTATCCATTTCGGTTACACCCTTTTAACCGTCTGTTACCCATTAGATCCCATTGGTCTATTTGGAGATCTTGCCACCTGTCTCTATTATATCCGTTGGTGAAGTTTGTTACAACTAAACCTTATACCAGCCTGGATTCTGTAGTGGTTTTAGGTTTTCAAGAGAATGGTTTTAAGATTCTTGAGTTGTTTTTATAACAGACTTAACTTGTTAAGACTGAATTTGATAAAATCTGTTAATTAGTTTTAACTCGATTTAATCTCGACCTTTGATTAATAATTTTTAATCTGAACCCTTGATTTTAAAAGTTTCTAGAATATTGTTTTCTCACCTATATAAACATCTTTTGAGAGTTTATTTGTGTTAGCTATTTCAGATTATATTTTCTAGAGTGAGAAACACAAGAGGATTAGATTTTGTAGAGAGAAAAATATAGAGAATTAGAGAGAATATCTAAGAGAGAGATTGAATGTTATTTAACACACATTGTGTTCATTCTACTTCATCTTTATTCTGTTTTTGTTTTTAAATTCTCAATGATCTTGCACATCATCTCATAAACTTTAGAGATTGAAATATTGTGGTATTGTAGAGAGAATTTATATGCTTTCATGCTGAAATAATTTTTTACAAAAACTAGAATTCCTTAGATTTTTAGATCCGAATTTTATTGAATATTTTTATGATCTAAATATTCTGATTTTGTGTTTAGATGCTATATGATGTTTAAATCAGAATTTCTCCGGATCTTGCATGTTTATTAAAAATCTTTTTAAAAGATCTGTTTTCTCATATTTGTGAAATAATTTGTAAAACACTTTCCTCATAAAATTGAAAATATATTTTTGAGAGATTGAGAACACATGTTAATTGATTGAATAATCTTGTTGTGTGTTCATGATAAGTGTTGTATGTATTTCTTTTAAAGAATGTTTATAAGATTTTTGATTGAAAATTTATTTTGTAAGTTTTTGTAGAAAACTTAATTGGTGTTAATTGAAAATGATTTTTTCTTAAGTTTTTATAGAAAACTTAATTGCTTGATTACAAATTTATTTTTGTTAAGTTTTTGAAGAAAACTTATATGCTTGTGATTTGAATTAGGTTCTTGCATTATTGTATTTAGAACATATTCACTTACACGTTTTGAACAACTAGTATGATGTTGAGAGATCAGTTTTTACTGAGTTGGAATTTGCTAAAGAAGAATGACGAAGTTACGAAGTTGAGAGAACAACTACAACAATCAGAACTGCAGAGAAGTTAGAAGGATAAGAGACCAAGAGGGTACATTCCTAAACTTGTATAGGTCTGTTTGTGTGTTTAGTTTGTTATATAGCTTGTAACCGATAATTCTTTTTTAGTGAAATTTTGTTTTACTCCGTAGAGGGAGTCGTGGATGTTTTCCCTAGTTTGGGTTTTTACCACGTTAAAAAATCATACTTGTTATCTTCTTATCCTCATCTTATTCTTTGTATGATTTAGAATTAAAATTGTTACATGATTGAATTGGAATAATTCTTCATATGAGATATATTGGATTGTAATGTAATAAATCAGATTGTTATTATTTTGACTTTTAATTAAATCAGATTTAATTGATTTTAATTTCCGCATGTATTAAAATCTGATTAGTTAGATAATAAAGTTTTTCTTGATTTGATCATATACATGTTATTAGAAAAACTTGCATGAAATCAGAGTATGTTTATGTGTGCGTATGGAGATTGTTTCATGGGCGCATCTCAAGAAATGTTTCCCTCATTCCTCGGAGGAGAGATTTTTCAATTGGTATCAGAGCGGGTCGCTCCGAATAAGATTTAACCGTCTGGAGTGTTGATCCTTATTTCTTGATCATATGATTTCATGTTACAAATCTGATTACTGTCTATATCCATATATGATGATGATTTTTTATATATATGACCTCATGGTACACAACATGTTATTTAATCTACTCTAATTGTTCTCATTCTATTTCTTGATTTTCAAGAACCCCTATTATGATTTGTATGCTTAGCATAATATTTTTTATAACCATAGCATTGGTTGTGGGGGAGAGATCTTATTTGTTGATTACTCTAGAATATGCTGAATATGTTTAAATTATGTCTAATATGTCATTTACCCTTGTTTATTTTTTATTTGAGAAGTCCCTGTAGACTATATGATTGTGCTTTATTCATTTTCTACCATATTTACATATTTTCCTGTCATAATCATGGTAATTATATGTCCTCTGAGATTTTAGGGTATGGATGTTTGTCAATGCAAAAAACACCTCTTAAAATCATGTTAATGTAGGAGTGGCACTTGATTAGAACCGTTAATATGTTTATTGTGGTAGTTATTTTTTTAATCTTCCTCATGTTATCATTGTTTTATCCTTTGTCTATTTGAGACAAAATGGGGGAGAAGAGTACATAATTTTATTAGTCTTGATTCTTGAATTATATTCATGATATCTTGTTTTTAAAATGACTTATCAATTTCTATGATATCTTACACTTGTTCTTGTGAGTTTGGTTTTAATGTTTTAATGCAGGAAATCACAAGAAGGTGTTAGGGTAAATTGATGTATAGTTGAGTATTGTAATTTTTACTTTCTAGGATTTTTTGTGGATTGGGTAGAATAGTAATTGTTGTATAGGACTTAGGTTATTTTATTTTTTCCTAAGAGTATAATAATGTACTCGAAGGGTTTTGTCACAAATATCCAAAGGGGGAGATTGAAACACCCTAAATCTTTGACTTACTTGAGTCTACATTATTTAGGCGTTTCAACTAATTTGGATATTGTGTCAAAACATATTTTTAGTGCGAACCTTATCCTTGGTACACCTTACGACGTTACTCGACGACTCAACATGCCTAGACTCTACTCAACGACATATCCGAGTAAAGGTATTCACGTGTGTTGCACATTTGCACTTGACACATTAGGCACACATGCATAATTCTTGATCTATGATTTTTTATTTTGTGTCTAATTAATTGTGGGCCTAAACATTTTTTTTTTAAAAAGAAATATTATTTTTTTTACTGAAAATAAATTTTTAGTAAAATTGGTGTAAAACTTTGTTAAAAATGAATTTCTTATTTTAAAATAATTTTCGGAATTACTTTACAAAATTAAAATGAAATTTTCTTGTTTATTTTTTTATGTTTATTATATAATCTTTTTCGTCCATACTTGTTAGTATATTCATAGTCTTCCTAGTGCATTAGTACACTGTTTCGTCCTATTATACCATGTAGTTTTAGATTTGCTACTGAATCATTTTGCTCTTTAATAGCTTTAGTACTAGTAGATGTCTTTGTTGGTTTCGTCTTTTAGTGAGATTTGATTTGACCAACACAACATGTTATTTAATCTACTCTAATTGTTCTCATTCTATTTCTTGATTTTCAAGAACCCCTATTATGATTTGTATGCTTAGCATAATATTTTTTATAACCATAGCATTGGTTGTGGGGGAGAGATCTTATTTGTTGATTACTCTAGAATATGCTGAATATGTTTAAATTATGTCTAATATGTCATTTACCCTTGTTTATTTTTTATTTGAGAAGTCCCTGTAGACTATATGATTGTGCTTTATTCATTTTCTACCATATTTACATATTTTCCTGTCATAATCATGGTAATTATATGTCCTCTGAGATTTTAGGGTATGGATGTTTGTCAATGCAAAAAACACCTCTTAAAATCATGTTAATGTAGGAGTGGCACTTGATTAGAACCGTTAATATGTTTATTGTGGTAGTTATTTTTTTAATCTTCCTCATGTTATCATTGTTTTATCCTTTGTCTATTTGAGACAAAATGGGGGAGAAGAGTACATAATTTTATTAGTCTTGATTCTTGAATTATATTCATGATATCTTGTTTTTAAAATGACTTATCAATTTCTATGATATCTTACACTTGTTCTTGTGAGTTTGGTTTTAATGTTTTAATGCAGGAAATCACAAGAAGGTGTTAGGGTAAATTGATGTATAGTTGAGTATTGTAATTTTTACTTTCTAGGATTTTTTGTGGATTGGGTAGAATAGTAATTGTTGTATAGGACTTAGGTTATTTTATTTTTTCCTAAGAGTATAATAATGTACTCGAAGGGTTTTGTCACAAATATCCAAAGGGGGAGATTGAAACACCCTAAATCTTTGACTTACTTGAGTCTACATTATTTAGGCGTTTCAACTAATTTGGATATTGTGTCAAAACATATTTTTAGTGCGAACCTTATCCTTGGTACACCTTACGACGTTACTCGACGACTCAACATGCCTAGACTCTACTCAACGACATATCCGAGTAAAGGTATTCACGTGTGTTGCACATTTGCACTTGACACATTAGGCACACATGCATAATTCTTGATCTATGATTTTTTATTTTGTGTCTAATTAATTGTGGGCCTAAACATTTTTTTTTTAAAAAGAAATATTATTTTTTTTACTGAAAATAAATTTTTAGTAAAATTGGTGTAAAACTTTGTTAAAAATGAATTTCTTATTTTAAAATAATTTTCGGAATTACTTTACAAAATTAAAATGAAATTTTCTTGTTTATTTTTTTATGTTTATTATATAATCTTTTTCGTCCATACTTGTTAGTATATTCATAGTCTTCCTAGTGCATTAGTACACTGTTTCGTCCTATTATACCATGTAGTTTTAGATTTGCTACTGAATCATTTTGCTCTTTAATAGCTTTAGTACTAGTAGATGTCTTTGTTGGTTTCGTCTTTTAGTGAGATTTGATTTGACCAACCATATCTAGCTTTAGATATTGAATTCTCCTAAACCTGCTTTGTCCGATGTGAACTATTAGGAAGCTATAGTTTTAGGTTTATTTTTTTTAAACCTCTTTTAGTTTCGTCCTATACCTGCTTGTATCCTACCTGTCTAGAACTCTGTTTCGTCAGCATCTAGTCTATATAGTTTTAGGTTTATCTTTTTAAACCTTAGGTATCTTAGACTGTTTCGGCGAGACCTGTTTGGATCTTGTTTTGAGCGAGTTTTTTTTTTTTGTACTTAGCTTTTAGTTGTTTTAAGTCCTTGACTTAGACCTGCTAGTGTACTGCATTAGGCCTCAACCGATTTGACCCCTCTTACCTACTCTATCCTTTAGGTTTGTACGCATTGGCATCATAGGCAGCCTTAGGTGTTCGTCCATACTTTTTTATAGATTTTTATGACTGGTTAGACTAGTTGTTATATTGTAACTGAGAGATAAAAATAGTGACCTGTTAGGATTGACTTGATCTGACCGAATAGGACCTTGACAGGTCAGTACCCACTTTGACCGTTGGATTTTAGTGACAGTTGTATCCATTTCGGTTACACCCTTTTAACCGTCTGTTACCCATTAGATCCCATTGGTCTATTTGGAGATCTTGCCACCTGTCTCTATTATATCCGTTGGTGAAGTTTGTTACAACTAAACCTTATACCAGCCTGGATTCTGTAGTGGTTTTAGGTTTTCAAGAGAATGGTTTTAAGATTCTTGAGTTGTTTTTATAACAGACTTAACTTGTTAAGACTGAATTTGATAAAATCTGTTAATTAGTTTTAACTCGATTTAATCTCGACCTTTGATTAATAATTTTTAATCTGAACCCTTGATTTTAAAAGTTTCTAGAATATTGTTTTCTCACCTATATAAACATCTTTTGAGAGTTTATTTGTGTTAGCTATTTCAGATTATATTTTCTAGAGTGAGAAACACAAGAGGATTAGATTTTGTAGAGAGAAAAATATAGAGAATTAGAGAGAATATCTAAGAGAGAGATTGAATGTTATTTAACACACATTGTGTTCATTCTACTTCATCTTTATTCTGTTTTTGTTTTTAAATTCTCAATGATCTTGCACATCATCTCATAAACTTTAGAGATTGAAATATTGTGGTATTGTAGAGAGAATTTATATGCTTTCATGCTGAAATAATTTTTTACAAAAACTAGAATTCCTTAGATTTTTAGATCCGAATTTTATTGAATATTTTTATGATCTAAATATTCTGATTTTGTGTTTAGATGCTATATGATGTTTAAATCAGAATTTCTCCGGATCTTGCATGTTTATTAAAAATCTTTTTAAAAGATCTGTTTTCTCATATTTGTGAAATAATTTGTAAAACACTTTCCTCATAAAATTGAAAATATATTTTTGAGAGATTGAGAACACATGTTAATTGATTGAATAATCTTGTTGTGTGTTCATGATAAGTGTTGTATGTATTTCTTTTAAAGAATGTTTATAAGATTTTTGATTGAAAATTTATTTTGTAAGTTTTTGTAGAAAACTTAATTGGTGTTAATTGAAAATGATTTTTTCTTAAGTTTTTATAGAAAACTTAATTGCTTGATTACAAATTTATTTTTGTTAAGTTTTTGAAGAAAACTTATATGCTTGTGATTTGAATTAGGTTCTTGCATTATTGTATTTAGAACATATTCACTTACACGTTTTGAACAACTAGTATGATGTTGAGAGATCAGTTTTTACTGAGTTGGAATTTGCTAAAGAAGAATGACGAAGTTACGAAGTTGAGAGAACAACTACAACAATCAGAACTGCAGAGAAGTTAGAAGGATAAGAGACCAAGAGGGTACATTCCTAAACTTGTATAGGTCTGTTTGTGTGTTTAGTTTGTTATATAGCTTGTAACCGATAATTCTTTTTTAGTGAAATTTTGTTTTACTCCGTAGAGGGAGTCGTGGATGTTTTCCCTAGTTTGGGTTTTTACCACGTTAAAAAATCATACTTGTTATCTTCTTATCCTCATCTTATTCTTTGTATGATTTAGAATTAAAATTGTTACATGATTGAATTGGAATAATTCTTCATATGAGATATATTGGATTGTAATGTAATAAATCAGATTGTTATTATTTTGACTTTTAATTAAATCAGATTTAATTGATTTTAATTTCCGCATGTATTAAAATCTGATTAGTTAGATAATAAAGTTTTTCTTGATTTGATCATATACATGTTATTAGAAAAACTTGCATGAAATCAGAGTATGTTTATGTGTGCGTATGGAGATTGTTTCATGGGCGCATCTCAAGAAATGTTTCCCTCATTCCTCGGAGGAGAGATTTTTCAGAAGTATATTTTTACTATACTGACAAATTATATTCGATTAATAATATGTTAGGTTTTTTTATTAGTAATGGTATAGTAGATATTTTTGTTCTTAAACAAGTTAAATTATTTTATAAATAAAAGAAATTATGTCCAAATTTTTTAAATGATAAAATTTATCATTAATAGTTGTATAGTTGGTATTTTTGTTCTTAAACAGGATGTATTGTATCATAAACAAAGAAAATTTTGCCTAATTTTTTTAAACTAATAGGTTCGTACCATAGCTTATCTAAAAAATTATTTATTTTTGCGAACTAAGTATGATGTATGGTCCTATCATCGAAGTACACTTTCGAGAATTAGCGTCCTGCCTTCAGGCACGGGCAAATCCTTGTGTGTGTGTGTGTGTATATATATATATAATGTTATTGCATGTATTATTCACAATAGAACTATATACATACATGAATTGATAATATTTTTTAATACATATGTATTATATGTATATTTTATATTATTCCATACATTAATAATACATTTATAAAACTATATACAAGTTTCATGTATCTATTGATAACATTATTTAACATATGGATGTTAGTATATTATATAATTTAATAATATAAATATACATAATTTTGTGTACATGTAGATATATAATTTTTATTTATAAGAATTACATACATATTAATGTATTATGTATGTATATTATATATTAAGGTATAAATGCATTAATATATTAAGAATGAATAATTATGAGTTGAAAAATAAGAAATAGAAGTTATAAAACACCATCTTACGTTTTTTTGAAAAACTTAATTATAACATAGAAATATTATAATTTAGTGTTTAAAAATAGGTTGTTAAACGCAATTTTTTTTTATCAAAATTGTATTTAAATATAGAATATAGAATTATAGTTGCAAACCAAACAGACCCTAAAGATATTTGGGAGGAGAACAAGATTTCAAATTCATATTTTAGAAGTTGTTCTCAAGGCAAGAATATTATCTAATTTTCCCCTTAAGTTATATATTGATTAAGTATTACCTAAACCATAATTATATTAATTGGAAATTCTTTTAAGACCTAATAGGGAAAGATAAACCTAATTACTTCTTGTGCTTATAGACGTTATGTAAATTATATAACACTGGTAATTTTTCATGACTTTGGGTATTGTACTGTGTAATTAAACATAATAATGTTGTTGTACTTGTGAATATAATATGATAATTGGGTTTGAACACCTAATATACACTAATAATAGTGATATTTAAAAAGGATATTAATTATGGGTGGATATTTTATATCGTCATTCGAAACTGGGATAAAATAAACAATTCAAATGATTATGTTGATATTTTCTTTGTTTAGATGAAATATCTTAAGAGATAGAATATAAAATTATTAGATTAGATGTAACATGATGGGTGGGACTTGTGAATTCGATTATGTAATTTAGGCAATTCATATGTAAATAGCAATAATGAATGAAAATAAAATATGAAGTGATCTTGGTATAACGAATTAAATCAGTTATTGCTGGATTTATCTATTTAGGAATATGAACATTGGATTATAATCATTAGGCTATATGCATTATTGTTGGGGTACATGGATTGTTGTAGGATTATGCTTGTTGTTGTTTAATTTCTTTATATTATTGGGTTATGCATATTGTTGTGGGATATATATTATATCACTTTGATATAAATGTTGATATTGGTTTACGCATATGGCTTGGGACGATAATATATTAAATAATGTCCTAAGATTTTATTAAACGGTAATTTAGAGATATGACAAGTAGTAATTGATTATTTGAAACTAATACGTAAATAAAAAAGGTTGAAAACTAATGTTACAAGAGTAATGGGAATTTTGAGGTGGTAATATGGTGAGGTTGTGTTATAACTCAGTAAGATTGTAGAGATAACGACATTAGTACGAAATTGTTTATTTGAGAAGATATTACAGTGCTAGGGTTATACCAATTTTTAATTTCATAATTAAATCAATCAAATAAGCAATTAATTCCATTTTTATATATGCACCAATTAACCAAACGTTGTGTAAATAATTAGACCAGTTTTATCTTGCCCTAAGAATGCATCTAGGTGATATAGAAAGAGTAAACTAAACAGTCACACAACAAGGCGAAGTACGAGAAAAAACCACAATAGGAAAATTCTTGAACAACCCAACTACGCAAATCAACTATGATATAGGTATCATACAAGGAAAAATTAGACTTACTCAAAGACTCGATGCCTTTTAGCCTTGATGCACTTATTTGCTCCAAAAACCTTCTTCACAGTCTCTGTTAGATGCTTTTTACCTGTAACCATAATACATTCCCTTCTCCCATCTCGTTATGTCACGGATCTTTCCTTTGCTTAGCTAGATTTAACCGTCGTCCCCCACAAACATGGAATCTAGTTTGTCACACCACAAAAAATAGGAAACCCCCTGTACGAAACAAACTCAATGAAGAGTAAACAGTCTTGGACCAAGTCACATGGGATCTCAAACACACTTATTACATCGAAACTTGGATCTCAAACTAATGGGGGTAAAGTAGAGTTTAGGAGGTTCTTGATTTATCTTGTAACATTGTTTTCGTAAAAACTCTCCTAAAAATTACTTTGGAAGCCATTTAATTTATAAAAAAAATATGAAAGGTTTATGGCAAAAATTTCGAGGCAACTCATTCGAAAGAAGTAGGGCATGTCGTTCGAACGAGTTAGGCATTCTCATTCGATCTAAAATTGTCATTCGAGGGATAATAATAAACTCGTTTAAATGGGTATCGCGCGTAACCTTCAAAAGAAATCTTATTGTTTTGGCAAAAAGTTATCGCTTGAAGCTCATTTTAAGCTGGTTCAAACGAAACCCCAAATGTCATTTGAATGAAATAGATACCTCATTCGAATGAACTAAACAAACTCATTTGAATAAAAAATAACACTAGTTCAAACAATGTTAAAAATAATATTTTTCTTTAAATTTTTTATACAAAAATAGCCTCCGTTAATCTTTAAAAAAAACACCCAAAAACATATCCAGGAATTAAAAATAATATGCATTCATACCTTATCGAGATCCTATGGATATTGTAAATAAAACTCCGTGGGAAACTCATAATGCTGCGATCAAAGATTTACTTGGTTGCTTGGTCAATAATACGCATCATAGGATTGAGGGACAAACTAACTTAAATCCTAACCTATGACTCAAATGGTTTTGTCAAATGGAATAAAGCCAATAAGTAAAACAAACAGCCCCGATGTCAAATTTTTCCTTTGAAATCTTCCCCCTTTTATATTTTGGACAAAACCCCAATACAAAAAACATATTGGGTTGTCATGCTCTCTAAAGACTCAATCCCAACCCCAAAAGAAAAAGTATGGACACTTGACTGACACTAACACTTGAGAAACTTTTCTCTTGTGAAAATTTAATGCATCACTTATTAAACCTCCACACTTAACACACATTTCAAATGGAAAGATAACATAACATATTGTAAAGGGTAGTTGTATTGGGGTCTATAAAGAATTGGATTTGGTGAGGCGTAACCCACTCTCACATATGTTATCTTATGGTCTTCAATTCTCAAGAGCTGCTGAAGGAGAAAACTATATATTTCTAGTAATAATGGAGTTTTTGTAAATCTTATCAAATAAGACAAATGATTAGCTACAACTTTTAAACGACAATAATAAGAGAGAGAAAAGGGATAACTTGGAAGTGATGGCTGCTAGCAATGAAGAGATAATCACTTCAGATACCACGGAGAGAGCAAGGAGAAAATACTTTCTGATGATATTTTTGTAGAGTAATAGTTCTAATATAAGTTCTTGCTATTCTTAACCTTACATGAGGGTCCTGTTTATAAGTAAAAATTAGGGTTGATGTGGCACATGGGTGCCAAAATGCGACACCCTTTGAGACAACATCTAAAATGTACCTTTTGTGTCTGTTAACTATTTATTGTCTTCCTGCTCTTACAAGCAACACATGGTGCCTATGAAAGTCAAAAAGAAAATATTTCGGGCATAGTACCAAAAAGTGTGATTTGGTTAATATCTTTTCAAACGTTAACACAGTGAACAATATTTAAAAACTCGCGAGTGGCCCTCGGAGCAACCCCCCAATTTTTAATTTGAAATAATTTGTGGTTAATACCTTAGCTTCCCACTCATTTGACTAAGTGTAAATTGCGCAAGTGCTTGGGTGACCTTTTTTGTCTCTCTTATTAGAAATCTCTTTTTTCTTAGTTACTGAAGTGGTTGAGCCTTAACTTTCCCAACAAACCATGTCTCTCAACCATCAAACCAAATCTCCCTTGAGATTCTAACGGGCTTTCTCGAGCCCTGCTAGCTCAGTCAAGGCAGTCTGTTCAATAAAATAATGATGTTAGTAACTATTTATCATATGAGATCTTTAATAATCACTTGATTATGATAATCCCCTCATTTGTGAGCACTATTGCCCAAGGTTCTAAAAGGCGCGAAGTGTGGTCGAGGCGTAGAGGTCAAGCCTCAAGCCTTACGAGCCTAGGCGAAGCTTAGGCGTAAAAAGGCGTTTTTCCTTTTTTTATTATTTTAATTATTCTAAGGCTATTAATATAATAAAATAATACATACCTTGAATTTTGAAAATATATCCATATGTTTGGTAGCCATCTTTCTCATATTCATGCTCCATAATCAATATTTGTCAACTAATCCTTTGTTTTTTTTAAAAAAAGTGTACCTTGAGCCTTTTACCAAGAATAAGGCGTAAGAAGGCGTAGGCGATGCATTTATCTCAAGCCTCAAGCCTAAGGAGGCCTAGGCGGAGCCTAGGCATACCTTTTAGAACACGACTATTGCCCCATTAAATTTTCTTATCGGCAGTTGATTGGGTGCCCCTTTAAATTAGCTCCCTCATGAAAAGGTGTTTACATTGGTTAAAACAAAGAGTTTTGCATGAAATAATCATTATTCTTTTCCTGGAATTGGAAGATTTTTTAGCCTAGTCACATTATTACTCTATTTGGTATCAAATTTCCATGTCAATTCATCCTTCATTTAGTGTCTCGAGGAGTCACGTGTCTTCTTGGGAACTAACATACCCTTATTTGGATAATCATTTATTACTTTCGAGCTATTTAAATTACGACCCCTCCTAGGTGTAAATAACAATTTGAAAAAAATGAGCTTTTCCTTAGTCAGTTGCTTTCAAAGTTTTAGAGAAAAAAAAGCCTCGTCCCCAAAATCCCCCTTCTGCCGTAGTTATTTCGTTAAAACCTTCCACATTATCAATGGATTCTTCTTTAATGTTATTTTACCTTCATTTCTACTTCCACCAACGAGATTCTAATGGGTTCGTTACCCATCCAAGCCACTATATCCAACATTTTTGCCACACACGCCACCACTGTGGCAACCTCCACTGTTGTTTCCACCACTGTCTTCACTATTGGGTCTGGTGGCGCTGGCTCTTCTGATGCCAATAACATTTCTAAGGTACAAATGGAGAACCTAAAAATTATTCGAAAAGGGACTTCTTCCTTTACCACCTTATCTCTATTTTGGGGATAAATATACCTTCATGATAGGGCTCGAGAGGTTTGAGGCTCAGTTTGTGGCCGAGGTAAACGAGAAACCCCCCTTACGCTTTGTTGCGTCCATTGATACTCTGATTGTCTTGATAGATAACATCCCGCGCATTCTATGTATATAAAGGTGATTTCCTTTAATCTAACATTAACATTGATGTCTATGGAGGTTCCATTGACGAGTGGGACCTTTGGGTTGAACTATGTTTTGGCTAAGCCTACACACGAGTTCTCGCTCGAAGCTCATTTTAAGTTGGTTATAATGAAACCCCAAATGTCATTTGAAAGAAACAAGTACCTCATTTGAAAGAACTAAACAAAATCGTTTGAACAAAAAAGAACACACATTCAAACAATATTTAAAATAATATTTTTCTTTATTTTTTTTTTTACGAAAATTGCCTCCGTAAATTTTTAAAAACAAACACCCAAAAACGTATCGAAGAATTAAAAATAATATGGATTCCTACCCCATTGAGATCCTATGGATATTGAAAATAAAACTCGGTGTGAAAATCAGAATGATATGATCGAAGATTTACTTGGTCGCTTGGTCTTCAATACACACCATAGGATTGGAGGACAAACTGACTAGAATCCTAACCTATGACTCAAATGGTTTTGTCAAATGGAATAAAGCCAATAAATAAAACAAACTGAGCTGATGTGAAATTTTTCCTTGCAAATCTTCCTCTTTTTATATTTTGGGACAAAACCCCAAAACAAAAAACCTAGGCTGTCAAGCTCTCTAAAGACTCAATCCCAACCCCCAAAACAAAAAGTATGGACACTTGACTGACATTAACACTTGAGTAACTTTTCTCTTATGAAAATTTAATGCATCACTTATTAAACCTCCACACTTAACACACATTTCAAATGCAAAGATAACATAACATATTATAGATGGTAGTTGTATTGGGGTCTATAAAGAATTTGATCTGGTGAGGCATGAACCACTCTCATAGATGTTGTCCTTAAGCTCTTCAGTTCTCAAGAGCTGCTCAAAGAGAAACCTATATATTTTTAGTAACAATGGAGTTTTTGTAAATGATATCTAATAAGGCAAGTGATTATCTACAACTTTTAAATGACAATAATAAGAGAGAGAAAAGGGATAACTTGGAAGTGATGGTTGTAGGCAGTGAAGCGATAAGCACTTCAGATACCACGGAGAGAGCAAGGAGCAAATACTTTCTGATGATATTTTTACAGAGTAACAATTCTAACATATGTTCTTCCTATTATTAACCTTACGTGAGGGTCCTATTTATAGGTAAAAATTAGGGCTGATGTTGCACATGGGTGCCAAAATGAGACACCCTTTGAGACAACATAAAAAATGTACCTTTTGTGTCTGTTAACTATTTATTGTCTTCCCGCTCTGACAAGCAACACTTGGTACCTACCAAAGTAAAAAAGAATATATTTCGGGCATAGTGCCAAAAAGTGTGATTTGGTAAATATCTTTTCAAACATTAACACAGTGAACAATCTTTAAATACTCGCGAGTGGCCCTCAGAGCAACCCGCCAATTTTTAATTTCAAATTATTTGTGGGCAACACCTTAGCTACCCACTCATTTGACTAAGTGTAAATTGCGCGAGTGCTTGAGTGACCTTTTCTGGCTCTCCTATTAGAAAACTCTCTTTCCTTAGTTAATGAAGTGGTTTGGCCTTAGCTTGCCCAACAAACCATGTCTCTCAGCCACCAAACCAAAGCTCCATTGAGATCCTAACTGGCTTGCTCGAGCCCTGCTTGCTCAGTCAAGGCTACCTGTGCAAGAAAATAATGATGTTAGTAAATATTTATCATATGAGATATTTAATAATCACTTGATTATGAGCATCCTCTTAATATTTGGGTATGCTTGCACATTTTTTTTATGTTCCTATTGCTCATTGAGCACCCCCTCGCTATCCTTGAGACCTATCAATTGTCTATCTTTTGATCATAGGTCTGTTTGTCATGGCATCCCCTCACCAAATATTCCATACTAGTTTTACTAAATATTATGTCCACTCATTATGGCACTCTCTCGCACACGTTTTTCTTTCTTTACTATAATTATATTCATACCTACTGGATGTAAACCTTCTCTCCAATCCTCAATCTTGGAATTATTTAATCTTTTAGGACTTCTTACTGTAGATCCTCTCGTCAATCCTTTGTCTTGGCATCCTTTCATCACTTGGGCCTTCTCATTGTAGACCCTCTTATTAGGTGTTGGTTTGGGCTTTAATTGACTAAAGGCTAATTTAAACTTGCTCATGTGGAAACCCCCTCACCAATTCCTACTAGCACTCATTTGTGAGCACTCTCGCCCCATTAAGTTTTCTTGTAGGCAGTTGATTGGGTGCCCCTTTAAATTAGCCCCCTCATGAAAAAGTTTTTACATTGATTTGACCAAAGAGTTTTGCATGAAATAATAATTTTTTCCTTGGAATTGAAAGAGGTTTTAGCCCAGTCACATTATTACTCTATTTGGTGTTAAATGCCCCTCTCAATTCATCCTTCAATTAGTGTCTTGAGCAGTCAAGTGTCTGCTTGGGAACAAACATCCCCTTATTTGGATAATCATTTTATTACTTTCGAGCCATTTAACTTACGACCCCTCCTAGATATAAATATCAATTTCAAAAAATGACCTTTACCTTAGTCAATTTCAACCTTTCACTTTCAAAGTTTTAGATAGAGAAAAGCCTCATCCCCAAAATCCCCTTTCTTCCATAGCTATTTCGTTCAAACCTTCCACTATATCAATCGCTTCTTCCTTAATGGTTTTTTTGCCTCCATTTCTACTTCCACCAACGAGATTCTAATGGGTTTGTTACCCATCGAAGTCACTATCTCAAACATTATTTCCACATGCACCACCATCATTGAAACCTCCACTGTTGTTTCCACCATCGCCTTCACTATTGGGTCTGGTGGTACTGACTCTTCGGATGCCACTACCGTTTCTAAGGTACAAAGGGAGTACCTAAAAAATTATTTGAAAATAGATTTCATCCTTTTCCATATTATCTTTATTTTGGGGATAAATATACCATCATGATAGGACTCGAGAGGTTTGAGGATGAGTTTGTGGCCGAGGTAAATGAGAAACCCCTCTTGGGCTTTGTTGCGCCCATTGGCACTCCTATTGTCTTCATTGACAACATCCCGCACATTCGAGTAGATATAAGCGGTTTCCCTTAATCTAACATTAACATTGATGTCTCTGGAGGTTTCTTTAATGGGTGAGACCTTTGGGTTGAACTATGTTTTGGCTAAGCCTTCACACAAATTCTCGCTCGAAGCTCATTTTAAGTTGGTTCAAATGAAACGCCAAATCTCATTTGAATGAAGTTGATACCTCAATCGAATGAACTAAATAAACTCGTTTGAACAAAAAAGAACACTTGTTTAAAAAATGTTAAAAAGAATATTTTTCTTTCAATTTTTTTTGTGAAAATAGCCTTCATAAATCTTTAAAAACTAACACCCCAAAATGTAACCAGGAATTAAAAATAATATACATTATAACTCATCGAGATCCTATGGATATTGAAAATTAAACTCGGTCTGAAACTCAGAATGATATGATCGAAAACTTACTTGGTCACCTGGTCTTCAATGCATACCATAGGATTGAAGGACAAACTGACTCGAATCCAAAGGACTCAAATTCTTTTGTCAAACGGAATAAAGCCAATAAATAAAATAACCTGACCCGATGTGAAATTTTTCCTTACAACTCTTCCTCTTTTTATATTTCAGGAAAAAACCCCAAAACAAAAAATTAACTAGGCTATAAAGCTCTCTTAAGGCTCAATCCCAACCCCAAAAGAAAAAGTATGGACACTTGACTGACATGAACACTTGAGTAACTTTTCTCTTGTCAAAATTTAACGCATCACTTATTAAACCTCCACACTTAACACACATTTCAAATGCAAAGACAACATAACATATTTTAAAGGGTAGTTGTATTGGGGTCAATAAATAATTGTATCAGGTGAGGCATGACCCACTCTCACGGATGTTGTCCTTAAGGTCTTCAATTCTCAAGAGCTGCTGAAGGAGAAAACTATATATTTCTGGTAAAATTGGAGATTTTGTAAATGATATCTAATAAGACAAATGATTATCTACAACTTTTAAATGACAATAATAAGAGAGAGAAAATGGATAGGCAGTGAAGAGATAAGCACTTCTGATACCACGAAGAGAGCAAGGAGCAAACATTTTCTGATGATATTTTTGCAGAGTAGTAGTGCTAACATATATTCTTCATATTCTTATCCTTACACGAGGGTCCTATTTATACGTAAAATTTAGGGACAATGTGCCACATGAGCGCAAAAATAAAAAAACTTTGAGACAACATCTGAAATGTACCTTTTGTCCGTGTCAACTATTTATTGTTTTCCTATTCTGACAAGCAACACATGGTGCCTACAAAGTCAAAAAGCAAATATTTTGGGCATAGTTACAAAAAGTGTGATTTGGTAAATATTGTTTCAAACGTTAATTTAGTGAACAATCATTAAAAACTCGCGAGTGGCCCTCGGAGTAACCCGCCAATTTTTAATTTAAAATACTTTGTGGAAAACACCTTAGATATTCACTCATCTGACTAAGTGTAAACTGTGTGAGTGCTTAAGGGACCTTTGTGTCTCTCCTATTATAATTCTCTCTTTCCTTAGTTACTGAAGTGGTTGGGCCTTAGCTTGCCCAAAAAACTATGTCTCTCAGCCACTAAACCAAAGCTCCTTTAAGATCCCAACTGGCTTGCTCGAGCACTACTTACTCAGTCAAGGATACCTGTGCAATAAAATAATGATGTTAGCTACTATTTATCATATGAGATATTTAATAATCACTTGATTATGAGTATCCCCTCAATATTTTGGGTATGCTTGCACATTTTGTTTATATCTTGGTGTTTCTCTTTGAGCACCCCCTCGCTATCGTTGAGACCTATTAATTGTCTATCTTTTGATCTTCGGCTTGTTTGTCATGGCATCCCCTCACTAAATATTCCATACTAGTTTTACTAAATATTGGGTCCACTCATTGTGGAACTCTCTCGCACACATTTTTCTTACTCTACTCCAATTATATTCAGACCTACTGGATGAAGACCCTCTCTCCAATCCTCAATCTTGGCATTCCTTAATCTTTTAGGCCTTCTCGCTGTAGATCCTCTCATAAATTCTTTATCTTTTCATTATTTCATCACTTGAGCCTGCTCATTGTAGACCCTCTCTTTAGGTGTTGGTTTTTTCTTTATTTAACTAAAGGCTAATTTGGACTTGCTCGTGTGGAAACCACCTCACCTATTCCTACTCGCACTCATTTGTGCGTGCTCTCGCCCCATTAATTTGTTTTGTAGGCAGTTGATTAGGTGCCCCTTTAAATTTGCCCCCTAATGAAAAAAGTATTTACATTGGTTAGACCAAAGAGTTTTTTATGAAATAATAATTATTATTTTCTTGGAATTGAAAGAGTTTTTAGCCCAGTCACATTATTACTCTATTTGGTATTAAATCCCCCTATCAATTCATCCTTCATTTAGTGTCTCGAGGAGTCACGTGTGTGCTTGGGAACTAACATCCCCTCATTTGGATAATCATTTTATTCCTTTCGAGCCTTTTAACTTGTGACCCCTTCTAGGTACAAATACCAATTTTAAAAAATGACCTATACCTTAGTCAGTTGCACCCCTTCACTTTCGATGTTTTAGAGAGTGAAAAGCCTCGTCCCCAAAATCTCCCTTCTTCCATAGCTATTTCGTTCAAACCGTCCACTATATCAATGGCTTCTTCTTTAATGATTTTTTACCTCCATTTCTATTTCCATCTGGGAGATTATAATGGGTTCATTACCCATCCAAGTCACTATCTCTAACATTCTTGCCACACGCACCACCACCGTGGCAACCGCCACTGTCCTCCCCACCATCGCCTTCACTATTGGGTCTGGTGGTGCTGGCTCTTTTGATGCCCCTGTTGTTTCTAAGGTACAAAGGGAGTACCTCAAAAAATGTTCAAAATGAGATCTTAGCCTTTACCACATTGTCTCTATATTGGGGATAAATATACCTTAATGATATTGCTCGAGAGGTTTGAGGCTGAGTTTATGGCCGAGGTAAACGACAAACCCCTATTGGGCTTTATTGTGTCCATTGACACTCCTATTGTCTTCATAGATACCAGTCTGCGCGTTCGAGTAGATATAGGTGATTTTACTTAATCTAACATTAACATTGATGTTTGTGGAGGTTCCCTTGACGAGTGGGACCTTTGGGTGAACTATGTGTTAGCTAAGCCTACACACAAGGCTATTGTTGAGTGACTTGGTCTAATGAGGACCCTTTATAGTTGGGATCCGACCTTTGGGTGAACTATGTTTCGCCTCTCGCTGGAGTGTGGATTCCCATACTTTCATTACAAGTTAGGGTGAATTTTTCATCACCCTTAAGGGTATTTGTGATTTGACTGGCCTCTCACTCTTAGGGAGTCATGTTTTCATAGATGGTTATGAGGATGATATTAAGAGGGAGATGTGTGAGGAGCTCCACTAGTCATTGTCTGAGTGTCCTCATTATGTTTCCTTTAATTAGATGGGGGCCACTATGCATTCTTTTGATAAGGGGAAGCGATATTGGTTTAGGTACTTTGAGCCCACCCCAAAGGAAGGAAGTTTTATCAAGGCCCCTAAACATTAGGATGGAACTATGATAAAGTCTTCGTCTCACTTGGAAACTTTTCTTATTACTTTCCTAAGCATATTTCTATTTCAAGTAAGGCTAAATGATCCCCTCATGATTTATTATTTTATTCTCATAGTTAGACCTACTCGAGGGAGGGATGTTCCCCTCTTAACACGCATTGGTCTCTATGTTTACTTGGTTAGATCGTGATCACGTAGATACATAATGATATTATTGGCGCTATAATGTAACCAATTTTTTAAACTCTTTCATTTTGATAGGGTTTTTATTCGAGAGGTTTCCTAATTTTGCTCCAGAGCCTCGCTCATTGCACACCAACTCCGCTCGAATTTCTCGGTTACATAAGAACTACCTCGAAGAAAGCCTTGGTATCTTTGATAGATAACATTGATGAATTCTCATTTCACCCTTACTCCAAACGACTGGGTGGCATATTTTCATGGGGATTCTTCACAGCTTTTGCTGGCACCTTCTATCATCCTAAAAATTTGGAGTCAGTATCGGACTGCCCTCATATTTATATTACGGCCATGGTCTTACCTTGCGTTCTCCCTCACTGACTGAACTTGGATAATGGGTTCAATTTTATCATTCTGAATAAGTTTGGAGGCAGTTTGGATACGATCAAGGTTTTCACACCCCCACTTATCCCTCAAGCCGCAAGCCCACAAAGTTATACTTGGAGGCATATGCCCACTTTAGCTTTGAGGGGATGCTCCAAAGAACTAATAACTTTAGTGGATTCTTTTTTCCTTCTCGTGACTATCTCCCATTATTTAGCCACTCGCGGTTTACCTTGTGGCAACGTCATATCCCGTCGATCAATAAATGCATCCAGGATGTGACCCACGAAACCATTCCTACCAGGATTCCCAATAATGATAAATACTTTCATAAGAGAACCCAAAAGGAGATTTGGTTTCATAGTATTAACGTAAAGACTCCCCTCGATAAGGTCACCCCTATTTTGGTGAGACCTCTGCGTGAGGAGTCCATTTATGCTAAACATCCTGAGCCATAAGGAACCAAAGTAAAGGCCAAGCCTAAGTCCCCTTTAAAAAGAAAACATCCAGACATATATGTGTCAAGTGTTATTCCAACCCAGGTGGAGACAACTGATGCACCTCCTTCACCTGTAAGAACTCAATCGAGAAACAAAAGTAGAAAGTGTTTGAGCCCACTGCTCCCATAACTATACCAGAACAAGAGTTAGACACAGACACTCCTAGGGTTGAAGAGACCATTCAGACTGTGCATAAGAAGGGCTATGAAGCCTTGGGCATTTCTCTTCATGAGTAGTCCATCTTACCCACCCCTCTCATATAAAGTATTTTAGTTACTTCTTTTTTACTTAGTGAAACTACTAGTCATAGGGTTTCAAATGTGTGTTCCTCATCTTGTTTATTTAGAGAGGAACTTATTGATTATTTAAGCACTCCTTCCTATGATGATAAAAGTTCTTCTTCAAATGACATTGGTGTTATTGACTCCTACTAAGGTCACTCTCCTAACACTTATGCCTTATTGTCAGCATCGAGAGGCTCTGACGATGAGCATGATGATACTGTGATCCACTCTCCTTCCACCACCAATCTCACTACTGAACAGTTGCCTTATGGGTAGGCTCCTCATCCGAACACTGTAAGTTTATTTCTATTGTCTTCCTTTATTTTCTTTTGCTTGAATCTTACAACATATATTTGTTTAAACTTTAACTCTTTCTCTTATTTTTTTGTCTTGAATAGGAATCTACTTTGGGGATTAGTGGGACCTCAGGGGTAAGGGTCACCCCCTCGTCTACTCCTTCTATTTCTCAAGCGCCTTTCCATCTGGAGAGTAATATTATGCTAGTCTCCTCTTTTGTCATTGCCAAAGAGATTTGTCCACCAACTTTAGGATATACATTTTCCTTGCTTTTTAATATTTTTTTCTAACATTTTTTTCATCTTTATGAAGCTCTCCATTATGTTTCCCATTAATACAAGGGGATCCTCTGTGTCCTCTCATTCTATGCAGGTATTCATCAATATTTTTCAAATATTTTTAAATCTTATCACTTATTAGCTTTGGGCTGATGAACTCATTTCTATATATTGCCCCCTTTAATAGGTGATTATATCCCCCAGCCCCCCTACTAGTCCTCCTACCTCCTTTTTGGCGGGCAATTATTTAATTGGGACTTGTACTATTATATATTTAGATGTATTTCTTTGACACTTCTGCCTTTAATTATATTTTTGCTCTTAGTTATGATGGAAACCATTTTATCTTTGTCGTCTGTTTTTGTAGGGTGTCTTTTCAAGCAACCCTTCTAACAATGGGGGAATACTTTTTCCCACTAGGGTTGTTATTCCTAGATTGCCACCTTTGGGAGGATATCTATCCCCAAGGTTTACATCCATATGGATAACAAGCCTCAATTCCAGGTACTTAATCACATAGACTTTGCTATTTATCCTTTTTGTCACTTATTATTATTATTTTTGATGAGCTTGCTTATTGACTAGATAGTATGAGTATTCTTCCAGCCTCCGTGGTTAATTTGAGCCTTTTTCCTCCTCATAGGGTTTAGGGATTTAGATTTTCTTATTTCTAATTTTCAACAGCTTGTTGTTCTATACTTTACTTAAGTTAGAATATGTTCCTTATCTGTTTGTGTTTTAACCTATCACTATCACTTGTTTGCCATCTATCTCTGTAGTTGGTGCTTAAGTGAGCAGTTTACCTTCCCCTCCATCTCAGGTATTTAATTTTTTCTTCTCGATTTTCTATACATGTAATTTTTTTCCTCATTTGAGAGTATCATGTATCTTGACTTTTCTTTCTTTCTAGGTGATCCCCTCGTAGGTCCCTACTGCTGTGGACCCTCTTGTGAACTTACCTTAGAGAACTTCCTCATTAGAGGTTTCTCACGTATACTATTATATTTGATACTTCATCCTTGTTACTTTTTACTATGTAAGATAACTTGGTGACTTATTATTTGTTTCTTCAGTTTTAGGTTGGTAGTGTTGAAGTCCCTTTGTCTATGGGTCATACCGTGAGCATCATTGAGGTGGATCCTCACTTACTTATTTTAACTTATCTTAATTGTGAAATTTCCTTTTTTTTGTTCAAGTACTCGTTAACACATTCTTGCTTCCTTATTCTCAGTTCAGTGTTGTGAGTGTTCTCATGATTGTGGAACAACTTGGGGAAATTGATGTGAGTGAGGTATTACACAGTTGTACCTCATTTACTCTTTTCTATTTTCCCCATTCCTTTTCCATTCTTTATTTTACTTCTCAATTACTCACCATCACTTCCCTATTTCATTGTTCTCAGGTTTGCGAGGAAAGTGTTCATATATTTGTGGAACAAATTGCGAGGATAGTGAAGAGTACTCCTCAAGTATTATACTCTCATAACATATATATTTTTTCTTTAATATATTTTTATAGCATCTTAATTTGGATGAGCAAGTTTTTCAATAACACTATATTGCCTTTCATTTATTAGTTCCTCCTATTGGATCAAGCAACACCTTTTAGGCTAGCTGGTAGCATGTTCACTCCTTTGAGCTTGGGGGTAGGATCCTTCCCCTCCTTATTATTTCCTTTTTACCTCCCTCTCTTTAGGTATATTTCTTAAAGTTATTTTTCTTCTTATCCTTATTTTTTTTCATGACTTTATTTTCAGGATCATGCGAGTGAGCCTACGGAGGCAGTTGAGGATGATGAATCCAACTCTGAGGCCACTAGGTTTGATAAGGATGAAGGGGAATTCTAGCGAGCAGCCTTCTTTACTTTTTTCTGAGCACAGTTCTGCGAATATGGGCTATGATGATATTCAAGTGGAGCCTCCTGAGATCTTTATGAGAGACTTATGGCGTGAGGAACAACAAAGGATATTTAAACTTCACGAGTGGGAAATCTTAAACTTAATCCTTAAGCACCATCCAGAAACTTTCACCTCCCAGAGTGTCCTCAATATCGACAGTCTTATTATCTCAATCTGAAGGCCCTTGCCAGCCATGTGCGTGGCTTTTTGACCGTATCTCTTTTGGACCTTACCAGTATAAGCGCTAGTTCTTAGCATCCATTAATGACTTATAGACTTTCTATCACTTCAAAATTGACTAGCTCAAGGCTTTTGTTCGTCCTCTCATTTATATTCCTTACAATAAACTTGCAAATGCATGATCATCTAGGCGGACTAAAAGGAGCAGCGTCATGCTGAGGATGCTTGATTACGCAACCAAATTCAGTTACTGGAGACCAGGTTGGCCAAGGTAACAACGGGTGACTCTAAAGATGATGCTATCCTGGCTAGGCTATAAGAGGAATTTTTCCATGAGAGAATATTCTTTTTATTTTATCTCTTTGATGTATTCTAAGAACAACTATCTATTTACATGTTAAGTTTCTTATAAATGTAAAGATTGTTTCGTTCTTTTGAGAGAGTCTTTGATATTAATGAGAAAAACTATTTTTCTTTCATTTGTCTATGTTCATCTTTTCTTTACATTATTTCAGTTTGGACTTGTATATGTTTTTTGTGAACTACTCCTTTTTTCTGTGGGAGTACTTGCACTTGACCTTAGAAAGCTGCATGTTAAAACTTCCCCATAATCTATGGGGTTCTTATTCCACACTTCATTTGGAACTTTTAGGTAATAACCTAGAAGGGGGAGGGTACAACCCCCTCTCAATATTCTCAAATAATAATTTAAATAAATAATTCACAAAAATAAAGAAACTATCTCATTTTTTGAAAACTTATTCTCAAGATAAAATTAAAAATCTGTCAATTCTATAATTTACCAATGGCTAAAGAGAAAACTACGTGTCCCATATTATAGTGGAGTATTTGAATTGTTATAAGTAGGGCGACTTTGCTCACTATACTTTGCCTTTGGGATGCATATACCCCTCGAGTATAATGATTAACGTTCCTTACATTCTGGACCCTCTCATAAAATTCAAGAATAAAAATCTATTTTGGCTATGATAAAACATATACTTCTTTTTCATGTTTGGCAAAAAATAATAAGCTAGTAAATATGGTTGCATCCATTCGCAAATTATTAACAAGTAGGTTCTCAAAAGTTGTTGGAAGTAAATACAGATAACTAAAGAAAATCCCAAGTTTAACTGGTCAAAAAGATTTGTATTCATTCATTTCTTTAACGTAATCACTTGTCCATATTGTTTACATTGGTTTCTTCCTCAAGGTTATTTTTACCCAAATACACATCTATTTTAGAGTAATTATTTGAAAAGAAAATTTTAAGCATAATACTTTTTTAACCACTTACAATTAATGAACTAAATACAATCACTCTCAGTATCTAATATCTTGCAATAGCCTGACTTTCCTACTCCTCATACTACGAAGGTTCCTTCCCAATTTGGATTGAACTTCGACGTCAACATTCTTTTCAAGTGATGAGTGGATGCCCGTAAGACCAAATATCCTACTTGGAACTCTCTAAGCTTAACCAAATTTTCATAAGCCCTAGACAACTACTGGGTATAAACTTTGAAATTTCCTTTGGCCTTATCTTGATGCTATTTAGAGCTTCCAGTTGTACTTGCTTGGGATTAGGTATGAGGCCATTACTTAGAGACACTCTAGACGAGGGTTTGGCCTACTCTACTGGTAGGATAACTTCGGTCCCATAAACTAGAGAGAAAGGGGTAAACCCTATTGGAATTTTTTTGTAGTTTTTTAGTCCCATAACACCATTATCAACATTTCATCCCATGAACGTGGCATATCTTTAAGCATATTCTTCAAAATGTTGATCAACAACTTATTCGCAGCCTCTACTCGGTCATTCCCTTTAGGATAAGCGAGAGTTAAACTCATATGAACAATCTTTTACTTGTATGTTAGGAGCCCCATCTCTTTACACACGAACTATTTCCCATTATTTGTTATGATAACCTTGGAAATGACAAACCTGCATATTATGTATTCTCTGATAAATTGTGTCACCACTTGAGCTGTGACTCTCTTCAAAGGGATCGCTTATTCCTACTTAGTTTGTAGATCTGTAGACACAATGTTGGAAGCTTTTTCCTACGAAGCTGTGCTAATATTTCTGTGACACCCCACCTAATTAAATACCGGGTGATCAGTCATTTATTAAATTAAAATCAAGGAGGACGGTTGGTTCATTCTTAGTATCACTGTCGAAAAATAACTTTTTCCAACACCCTAAATAATTAAGCTAAGTGTCAAAACCATTTTAGACATTACTTTCCAAATTTTATTTTTCTATAAACCAACATTTAACTTTACATCATTCATAGATAAAGGATCGCACAACAACTATCCTGGAACATATAATCCAAATAATTTAAACATTCAACAAATTAATTCCAGCATTAAAACTTAAAGGAAGACATCCTGACAGTAATAAATCCCAAAGTGTAAATACTAGAAATAAATGAATCACAATATCCAATAAAACAACTGAAAGATGAAAAAGGGAGACACAAGCCCAATTGGATAAAACAATGCTAGGAGTGGAATCAAATGAATGAAGTCGTCTAAGCAAGAGGCCTGCAACTCCCACCTAAGCTGCAACGCGTTCCTTCCAAAGGATCCAATGCAAGACCCCCCTGTGGCTGGGCACCTGTAATATATACATATATATACAAGAGAGAAAAGAAAATGGAAACGGGTCAGAGCCCGATTGTAAAAACGATTTAAAATTTGTTTAGCAAGTATTTAAAATGTTTACTGGCCAATGAAACAACATATTAGTGCGGCACTCCATTGAGAAATTCCCACCTCTCTTCTAATGTTCACACCTATCGCACTAACCTTCCCAACGGTTTAACTTATCTTAGGTTGCTCGTAAGATTTAAACTGACAAATTCAATTAATTAAGAGGTTAATTTCATTTGATAACAAGGTTCTCATTTAAACTTTATTTGCTAATAAAGTTTCTCAGTATCATATTATACTTTTCAAAACACGTATTTCCCAATTTAAATCATTATTCATTTCTTACTTACCATAAACACAATAGGTAGTTCCCAAATTCCAGAATTAAATATATATATTAAATACTCATATGATATATATATTCTAACAGCACCCCACATAATAATTATGGTGCGGGCATACTCTGTTATCCAGTCCCCATATCACTCGTACTAAGGGAAATACAAGTTCGGAATCACTCTTGAACTGTATTAACACAAACACAAACAATATTGAGGTGAAGCATAGATTCCAAGTTTCTAAAAGGTAAGCACATGCCCCCACGTCTCTTAGGACCGTCTGACTATCGATCCGATAGCCTGTACCAAAGGATTTCTATCTTCTAGGGTACGAGTCAATATCCCCCATAAAGGTCCATCGAGATAAGACTGTCCCAGCGCGGTAACCTCAGGGATAGCAAGTAGCGCGGGCATAATTTTCACACGTATATAGTATATGCATAAACACAGTAATATAAATATACTATTATTACCATATCAAATTTAGGTACATCTCATAACCCATAATTATGATATTTATCCTTATTAATCGTTATTTAGTTATCACGTATAACGTTTGCCTCTTATCTTAATTCGTGGGATTATCCCAACTTATCAAGTGACACTCGTGGATTTCTATCCTCCCAAGTATAAGTTCAGTAGGTTCTCATTTATTTTCCAACGTAACTACCTTACACGTCTCCCCCCCTTTAATACATAATTCCATCGTCCCTTATATGTAAACATCCCCGTAAAATTGTAAATCTCGTCTTACATTAAAGGTTTCATATTTTTAATAAGTCCTACTGGTCTTCTTTATCTCCCAAAATATTTTAATAAGGATGTCCAAAGATTATTACTCATTTAAATTGAATTCAACTATTTAGAAGGGAAATATGAGTCTACCAGGAGGGGTCGATCGATCAATGGCAGGAGATTGATCGATCGATGGCAGGAGATCGATCGATCGATGCGTAGATCGATCGATAATCCTAGTTCGATCGATCGATCAAATAGGTATGGAGAATCTGCAGAATGCCAGTTACAGGTTCTATCATCCAACATCATCCAAATCCATATTTTTAACTCCCAAACTCCCAGAAATTTATACCACAAACGTCCTAAACTAAAATGGACAATAATTAACGTAAAGCATGCGAGTTTTCATCAAGATTCGTGGATTAAAAATTCCCAAATTTATACAATTCTCATGAACCCTAAAAATTTCTTTAACTTAATTCAAATCATTCTTTATCCAGAAATTCTACTTCTAATCCTTCATAAATCTGTGGTTAAACCTCTATATATGAAGGGGATTTCCAGATTATCATTTATATCACTACAACATGCAATTTTCTAATCTCCAACATGGGTTTTCTTTCATAGAACTCATCCTAATCAACCCTAAACTAACATGAATGAAGCATTAACAAAATTAAGAAAGATAAATACTTTCCTGGGAGTTTTTGGTCTCTGATTTGTGCTGAAATCAGTGTGGTTATGATCCTTGCGACATGATCTATCGTTTGGCGGCGACGACGGTGTAAACGGAGGAGTTTTCGGCCTAGAACTCCTTGGCAAGCTCTCTCCTTCCTTCTCCAATGGCCGTCACTTGTTTTTGGTTGTGTTAACCCTAGAAGGAAACCCTAAGAATCTGATATAACCTTGTAATTTTCGTGGGTTTTCAGGCCTAAAAATATAAAATGTCCAAAACGCCCTCCCGGGTTGTTAATTGTGCCTAAAATGCCCCGAGACCCGAACTAAACCTCCGAGTACATTATTTTGACTATCTCAACCCTTTCGGACACTTTGGCACACTCGAAATGACCATACGGGTGACTTATAGTTTATTCACTTTTATTAATCAACATTTAGTCCCGACACGACACAGGCACGTCCCGACTTAAATTTACAAAATTGTCATTTTATTCACTCGTGACATTTAATAGAACCAATATTATATTACTTTGCTCATTAGTAATATTCAACAAGTTTCCAATGATTACTAACTCTCGCCACGTTAGTAATTATAAAAATAATTAATTTTCGGATTTATATTAAATTAATAACTCACATTAAATTTAATAAATTCCCAAATTTAGAAAGCATAAAAATACGGGGTATTACATTTTCCTAGAAGATCGAGTACCCAGGTGTGGAAGGGGTAGGGGATTCTAGGCTCTACAAACTTATTGAGTGGGTATGGACCATGTTGTCATGCACTTGGCATGCCCTTCACTTTTTCACAAAAAATGATAGAATCAACCTCCATTCTTTGCCAATAATACCCTAGCGTTATCAACTGATCCTAAAATTTGGCACCACCCTTGTGGGAGGGTTCATGAGCTTCTTTAAATACCTTCTCCAAATCTCCCTTAGTTACGCGTCGCAGTGCCTTCTCATTATATCCTTTCTCGTATAGCTCCCATTTCACTAAGTAAAATTGGGCAGCCCTTTTCTTCAGATTTATTTCGTCTGCTCACACAGTCGATAATTTTCCATCCTTGAGATACGCTTGTAAGGTTTTCTCTAATCCTCAAAATTTTCCATGAAGTTAGTTTCGGCTACTTGATCGAATTGGGTTTGGCAATTTGAATAGACATGTTCGAGATTAGCAGCCTCTACGCTCATAGTGGGCCAATAATAGCCCCCCTCGCTACAGTCATTGGTAGAAGGTAATGTTAATATCCACGTAATGCCTTTCGTGCATTACTGCCAACCTTTCCTTTTCTTCTCCTACACATCTCTCTAGGAATCCCCGGGGGATTTTGAAGTAAAGTGTCCCTTTGAGCAAGTGGTAGTTTACTAGATTAGACACTTTCATCTTATCTTGTCTTATTTTTAACTTCTTATTATTGGGAACCTGGAGTCCTCTAGATCCTCACTTATGAATAATGACTTTAATGTTTTTAGCCCTACCCTACGTTGTACTATGATGGTGGCCTCTTTCTCCTCCATTTCCAACTTTTAGGGTATTATTGCTGATGCACCTGGGTGCCTGTTCATTATTCGCATATGCCATTCTATCTTTACTTTTAAAAACTGGACTAGTAACTTTTGAATAATCGATATCTACGGGGATAAGTTGGCATTCTTGAGGGAAAACTTTCCATTGGATTCTTTCACCACCAAGTTATATTCCCCTTGTATACACAAAACTCTGATTCCTCTTCTTAGTTCCTTCAACAAGCCAAGTATGAGAGCATCATACTCTGCCTCATTGTTGGATGATTTGAAATCCAACTTAAAGGAAAGGGTAACTTTTATTTTCCATTTTAGAGGATGATGCTAGCCCTACCTATCCTTTGAGAATAAGAACCATCGAACTGCATATTCCATTCTTCTATCTCCCCCGCTAAGTAGGCTTGAAAGTTTTCATCTAACAACTCTTCATTAGGAGGCTCAAAATTCTAACTCGACAGTTGGCCAATAAATTATCTACTCCTCGATCTTAATTGCCTTCGGGATAACACACTTCAGATCATATTTAGATAATATTAAGAACCATCTCATTGCTCTGCCTACCCGTATGGTTTATGCTAGCAGATATTTTACAGGATCGCATTTGGTGACAATGTGTACCGTAAATGTGAGCAAATAGTATCTCAACTTTAGTGTAATAAAAACTAGGGTAAGGAAATGACTCTCAATATTGGTAGACCTGGACTTTGTACTTGAGATTACTCGTGAAAAGTAGTATTCCGACCATTCTATTACTAATTTTTCCCGATCAAGCAAAGCTCCTATGGATCGTTCTTTCGAGTTCAGATAGAGCATAAAGGGTGCACCTACTTCTGGTGCTATCATTATCGAGGGGGAAGTTAATATTTATTTTATCCTCTCAAAGGCCTTCTTCTATTCCTCAACCCGAATCTACTTAGTTTTTTCTTTCGTGAGAGATACAAAGGGGTGAGTGACCTCCGCTAAAGTTGGTATGAACCTTCTCAAGTAGGAAACTTTACCAAAGATGCTCTTGAGTTGTCTTTAGCTTTTCGACAAAGGCATCATTGGAATGGAATTTTGTTTCTTTGCTTCTACTTTCACCCCTTGCCTTTTTATGATAAAATCTAAAAAATTTCATATACCCTAAAAGTGTACCTAGAGGGGTTCATCCTCATCTTTTATTTGCAGAACCTCTAAAAGGACTTTCTTATATCCTACACATGTTTGCTTTCCTTTCTTGGATTTTACAACCATTTCATCCATGTAAAATTCCAATATGCCATGAAATAAATCATGGAATATTACCATCCTTGTGAACTGGTAGGTGGCGCTCTTTAGTCTAAATGGCATGACTGTATAGTGAAATTTCCAAAAGGTATCCGAAAAGTAGTATTTTCAACATCCATTGGATCAATTCTAATTTGATTGTAGCTAACATATCCATCCATGAAACTTTACATTTCATGACCCACTGTGGCATCTCCTAGACTATTGATGCTGGGGCAATGGGAATTCGTTCTTTGGGTAAAAAGGTTTAAGTCTCTAAAATCCACACAGATTATTATATGCTTCTTGTCTTTTTTAGACACGATAATGATGATCGAGAGTCATATAAGATGCTGGATAGGTTTGACGAACCCTGCTGCCAATAACTTCTCAACCTCCGCTTTAATTTTCAAATCTAACTCATCTTTGTAGGTTCAGGTAGCGTGTCACACTATCAAAGAATTGGGCATAACATTGAGCCTATGGGAGCTCGCTTATGGGTCTATCTTTGGCATCTCCGTGTATTTCTATGCGAACACATCCTTGAATTTATTGATCAGACCGATGACCTCTTCCTGCTGCTTAGGACTCAAACCCTTGGAGATAAAGATAGATCACTCGTCACCTCTTTTTATTCCAAAATTTATTTTTTCCAACTCATAAAGTTACTCCTGCGGTCCATCTTGCATATATTTTGGAGTTTCCTCTGGCACTTCAACATGATGTATTATGTGGGACTCTTCAACAACAAAACATTAACGTGCAGGGTCGATGCTTTCATCCCCAATTATTGCCCGCGCAGAACATTATAAATGGTAGATAACCTTCCCATTAAGTAAAATAATTTTCTTACAAGTTCATGGTGATCTTGCCTCATCTTTGAATTTCCCCTTTTCTTTCTCTTTTCCTTTAGAAGGGGCCATTATTTCGCCTAATCTCCCATGAACCGATTTTTTGAGTTGGGAACCTTCCCTAGCTATGTGGGGATATACCCATAATCAGGTTCCTTCTTTCTTCATCCAACTCAGTATAAATGCTGCATTATCTAAGTGGGTCTCTTCTCTCAAAATGGCCTTTCAGTAGCTTTGATCATGATCTCTCTTCCACATATATTTTCTTTTGTGCATTGGTGGAATGTTTTCGATACAATCACATGCGTGTGCATCCACACTCACCCTATCAAGCGCTCATTGCTAGTGTTAGCATTGATATTTTGGAACTTGAGTTGGGATGTAAAGTTTCCCAACTTGATCCCCCCATTTATATATCCTATCGACTGTATCCATATGCTATTAGAACTAAAGATAACAAGTGGAGCTCACTGTATATTTTCTTCGGAGATAATAGTCTTATACAAGGTACTGATGGTGATGATGTTGATTGATGCACTCTTATCTGAAATTGCCCTCGGAAAATTAATTCAATTTACTAAGACTGTGACATACAAAGGACGGTTACAAAAGTAGGGGACTTGCTTATCTACCTCTAAGAACACTTCTTCAAATGTGTATCTTTTAATCATCCTCCCTATAGGACCATGCCAATTAAAAAAGGGATCCCCTCATTGCAAGACAACTTTAAATATCCTTTTAGTAATTACCACTCTAGTATCATGCTTTAGTCTAATCTGGTCAAAGAATTTAAACTTTGGGCTCCTTGCAATAGCTGCACATTTTGAATTCTAGTTCAACCTCATATGTTTGTACATTGCACATATATTCGCCATCTAATGCCCCCCTCATCTAGAGTGAGGACTACATCAGCTCTTCTTTTAGGAGAACTTACCCGATGTCCCCATTTATTTTCTTTCTCCTCTCTATCCAAGCCAACTAGCTATTCCTCACACGCACTTTCATTACTCCACCATCCTTTAGGCTCATGAGCTTCCTCATTGTCATATGCTACCACCATGTTTGTTGTGACATATTGATGAGCTGGTAGAGGGTTTTCATTGACATTTATTAGTGGGATTTTAGAATGTGCTATTAGCCACCTAGTTTCCAATTATTCTTTGCAAATAAAAGCAATCCTTAGTAGTATGTTGAACTCTTTGATACAACTCACAAAACTTGGCATCTTCCTTTCCCGTTATTGTTATTATGTGACCATTAGAGTGGGAGGGTGGGACCTACCACCCCTTTACGCACCAATGGGAGATAACAATCCATGGCCTCTGCTACACTGTAAGTCAACGATGATGGGACATCATCTCCAAACCTTTTTTTCCTGTTGGGCTGTTTCTCTTAAACCCTTGACCTACCTTCTTGCCTTTAGGGCTCCCGTCCACTTAGTTAACTATTTGTCACCTAGAGACTTGAAATCTTCCTACCATTAGATGTACTTGGCTTCTCCACCCTTGGGGATTCAATTTGATGATCACGGCAATGTTGTTAGCCTTTCACGTGAACTCTCTAAATGTGTCATCTCTCGTTTTATTGACAAAGTGAATTTTGTATTCCTCCAATATCCCCTCAATATAGATTTGTAATAGTCTGTATTTTGCTACATCCTAGTATAGATCCAACTCCCTCGATCCAAAGGGATTGATTTAGTGCATCAACTCTTCACTAAACTTCTCCACCTCTTATGAAAGATGTATTAGTGTGAACTCGTCCTCCGCTAAAAAGAATTCTTTAAAAACTATCTATTCATCTCTTCCTAGGTGGGAATGTTGTTTGGTTCCAAGTCGGAGTATCACATATACACCTTACTAATAAGAGTCTTTGAAAACTCTCGTAATTTTAACTCCTTATTATGTTCATGCACACGTAGGTATTCCATAAACCTTTTCACATGCTTTCTAGGGTTTTCACCCTTTCCATTGAATATTATGAACTTAGGATAAACTTGCCCTTTTGTCTTAGGATTTCTCATTAATACTCTCTGGGTAGGGATTCTGCAACTCTTTATACATGTCAGAGGACACCCTTTGAGAGGAAAGCAATTTACTCACCTTTTTTTATCGTAACAACTTTGGAGGGTGACTCCTTTGGGCCAACTTTCTTCACCACTGTCGAGCTTGTAGGCATCACCACATGTTCCATCACAGTTTTTTATGGTGGATCCACCTCCACTATCGTTGTTGTGGTTGTTTCTCCTCCTATAGGCTCCATTACAGGTGTCGTGGAAGTCTGGCTCAAACTTTCCATATCAACATTATTCTTCTTTATAAATTCAAAAAACATGCTTATCAAGTTTATCCCCACTAATGGTGTGGGAGTTGTTGTACTGACCTACCCCCTTGAGTGGAAGGTGCTCTTATTCCAACGTTGCTGTACTGGCCTACCCTCTGACAAGAGACACGTGGGGCATACCAAAGTCAAAAATCAAATATGTCGGACGTAGTTCCAAAAAGGGTGATTTGGTAAATATCTGTTCGAACGAAAACTTGGTGAACAATCTGTGAAAACACGTGAGTGACCCTAGTTGCCACTCTCCAATTGTTAGTTTAAAATACTTTGTGGGAAGCACCTTGGCTACCCACTCATTTGACTAAGTCTAAACTGTGTGAGTGCTTGAGTGACCTCTTGGGTCTCTCCTATTAGTATTATCTCTTTCCTTAGGTACTAAATTGGTTGGGCCTTAGCTTACCCAAAAAACTCTATCTCTCAACCACCAAACCAAAACTCCCTAGAGATCCCAACTGGCCTGCTCTAGCCCTGTTTGCTCGGTTAAGGCTACCTGTGCAATAAAATAATGATTTTAGTAACTATTTATCGTATAAGATATTTAATAATCACTTGATTGTGAGAATCTCCTCAATATTTTGGGTATGCTTGCACCTTTTCTTTCTTGTCTTAGGATTGCTCGTTGAGAACCCCGTCGCCATCCTTTAGACCTGTTAATTGTCTCTATTTTGATCTTGGACCCGTTTGTCATGGCATTTTATTGCTAAATTTTCTATACTGGTTTTACTAAATCTTGGGTTCACTGGTTGTGTCACCCTCTCGCACACGTTTGCCTTGGTTTACTCTAGTTCTATTTGGACCTACTAGCTGTAGACCTTCTCGTCAATCCTCTATCTTAGTAATCTTCAATCTTATTATCATGCTCACTGTATATCCTATAATCAATCCTCTATCTTTGCATCCTTTAGTTAGTTGGGCCTGCTCATTGTAGACCCTCTTGCCAGTGGTCGATTTTATCTCTATTTAACTAAGGGGACGATTTGGGCTTGATCGTGTGGCAACCCCCTCACCTAATCCAACTCTTACCTCTCACCCTATTAGATTTTCTTGTGTGCAGTTGAGTGGATGACACTCTACACATATATAAAAACGCTTATGAAAAATAATCCTCCCCCTTTGTTAAACAACTCAACCTAAGGTAAGATGTCTTCCCCTAAGGTAAAATTTCTCCCCATTTTGTTCGAGAATGGACAAGGTAAAGGTTCACAATATAAACAACTTCTTCCCATTAATGTTAAACATGTGAACATAAAGGAAAACAAGTAATATCATGCAACGTGAAGTGAAATGACAACAGTAAAAAAAACTCAACAACATAAGGAAAAATAATCAAAACTATTAAACAAATGATAGAAATGTAAACATGGAACAAAGGAAACCCATTTAACATATATGATGCCAATTTGATACGAAGTTGAAACATGGATTAAATATAAGCAAATACTCAAAACAAACATACCGTATATGTGTGTGTGTGTGTGTGTGTGTGGCTATATATATATATAAAGCACACGCATATATAAGTATAAAACACTACAAAAGACACAAACATATCTTCCCACACTCGTATGGCATAAATGTGTCGAAACCAAATGTGGTACGAAGTGAAGGGGCGTGAATTAAAAAATAAAAAAAAATGTCCCAATGACTCAAGATAGTCCAAGGATTTATATTTAATTGCATTAATTTTTCAAAGTTAGAGTTATCGTTATGTGACATATTAATGTAAAATCATAATGGACAAACATTCACAATGCACACTAGCTTAGAAAAAATGATGATTCTTAAACCAATAGCATTAAACATTCACGATTAACTAGGATTCATTGTGCAAACCCATTGATCTTCAACTTATAACACCCTAAAAAAATACATATTTCATTTTTTTTATATTTGAAGATATCATACTTTTGATGATCATTGATAAACTTGGCCTTGACAAATATTTACTTTTCTTTGGCCTCTCTTTTCCTTTCTAAGTCTATTGACAAAAAGTACCTTTCAAGATTTACTCCTTTCATAGCCCTTTTTCATTGCACACTCATATTTTTTTAACCAAAAAAATCACAAGAAATGGTTCTTACATGCACAAATTCCTAAATAAAATAGATATGTATATGACAATATTTATAGGAGAACATCGTACTTAGCTCATGTAACACAAGTTAAAATCCAAAAGAGCTCATTCAAGTGTGTGCAGAGGGATATGCAAAGTTGAGTCTATTAAGAAAATTAAATTTGAATAACTCCATTGAAGCATAATTAAGAACAATTCAAAGCATTGTAAACCATAATCAAATGTCCTAGCCATATGCAAAACATTGAATGAATGAGACTCAAACACACCGATACAACACAAAAAAATTGTAAAACCAACCACACAAAGAAACAAAAAATCTTTTTGAGTTTTTAAAAACAAATAAAATCTTTTTGTATTTTTCATATAGACCCAAAAAAATTAAGAATTAAAATATAAAGACATAAACATCATACAACTAGGCAAAGAATATACCATGAAGCATAAAAACTAGTGCATGAAAAATATGCAAACACAGTTACTAATAAGATATAACATGTGAAGAATCTTGTGCAAGCATGTGAGAATCAACAAGTTTAACATATAGCGCCTCTAAATCGAATTTCCTAGCCGACAAAGGTGTAACATGACAAACTTGAGTTTAGGGAACCTTAGTGACACTAGACTTAAATTTCCTAGGACCTTTTTTAAGATCATAATAAAAACACCTAAGGTGACCTAAACTACCACAATGTGTGCAAGTGAAGACACGACGATGAATGTTACCTTTGGGTTGACCTTTTTTAGTGTCCTTGGATACGATTGACTCTCTCAAAACGTTGGTCTTGGATTTAGGAAATGAAGCATTGTGATCATCGAAGCCAATTCTAACCATGTCATTTTTTATTTGGATGGTGCTTAAAATATTATCCAACTTCTCCAACCTATATTCTAAATAAGATTTGACATAACCCGGGTCTCTCAATTTTTCTTCTAACTCCATAATATTAGACTCAAGTAACATATGTGACTTATTGAACTTTAGGGACTCCTACCTTAATTTTTTAAAGAATCCACGAAGGTTATCTCTCTTTTCCTCAACGTACTCCAGCTTTTCCCTAAGAGTGTTTTCACGTGCCCTAAAATCTTCAATCAATTTAGCATCATCGTTATTCTATATGACACACTCTTTCAACTTATGCTCTAACTTAAAGTTTGCATTTTTAAATTCAATGAATCGATGTATAACTCATGAAAGTCTACTTAAATTTCACTCTCTTCCTCTTCTTATTCCACATTACTCGCTTGGGAATCACAAGATTGAACCTCGAAATCATCATGCATATAATTATCTTCAACATCGGAATACTTTTCATTTTTGCTCACATGACTAGTCATTAAAGTGGTAAAGTTATGCTACATGGGATAATCACACTCCTTTTCTGACTCACTATAACCAATTATCGCTTTGTATACCGTAGGCTACTTACCTTCCTTATTTTTTTTAATAGGACACTCATGAGAATAAGGCCTAAACCTTTGGCATTCGAAACCCTTGGCATAGTCATTTACATTCTTAGGGTTATCCTTCTACTTCTTTTCACGGTCATTTAAGTTCTTAGATTTATTATGAAAATTCTCATCCTCTCTAAGATTAAGAATCTTCGTTAACTTCCTAGCAAAACTATACTTGTCTTTGGGATCTAACTCGTCGTCGCTCTTGAAATATGACACATTCTCCTTTTTAGTGTTCAACATAATTCTTTTATCCTTTTTTATTTTTCTTGGGAGGACATATGTTCATCTCATAGGTTTGGAGATCACCTACAAGTTCTTAGACCCTCATAGTATCAACACTACCTAGAGAATCTAGGAACTTAACCTTGGTATTAAATCTTTTAGGCAGTGACCTTAAGATTTTTTTCACAACTATGTACTCGGAGATAGGTTCACATAAGTTAAATGAGGAGTTGACAATATCTAACAAATTAGCATAAAACTCATCAAACAAATCATTCTAGGACATCTTAATCGTTTTAAACAAAGTGATCAAATTTTGTAACTTGAAAACCCAACAGTGTTAGCTCCCTTCAGTGTGGATTTTAAAATTTCCCGAGCCTCTTTTATACTCTCACAAATCATGATGCGTCTAAAATATTTTGCAGTGACAACGTAAAAATAGCATTCACTCCTTTGGAATTAAATTCCGAGGCATTGTTTTCATCCATTGTCCAAAGAGAGTATGATTTTGGCAAACCACCCTTGGTGGGAGGAGACCACCCTTGCTCAACTGAGTTCCAAACATTCTCATCAATCGATTTTAAGAAAAATCACATCCCTACCTTCCAATAGGGATAGTTTGACCCATCAAACATAGGAGGCCAAGTAATGAGACTTCCTTCTCAATTAAAATCCATAACAAAATCTAAAAGCGCACTAAGATGAGGATTAAACACAATAATCTAGTGTAACCTCTTTGATACCAATTTGATAAATGCCTATAGTGTTATGGATATAATCATTTCTAATTTCTAATTTAAATTAATTAAATAAATAATTAATTCCAATTCTATCGACACACTAATTAACCAAACGTTGTATAAACAATTAAACCAATTATATCTCACATTAAGAATGAATCAAGATGATATAGTAAGAATAAAGTAAATTGTCACACAACACATCGATGTACGAGAAAAACCCACAAAGAGAAAAATCTCGGATGACCTAGCCATGTAAATCCACTATAATATAGGTATCATACAAGAAAAAATTAGACTTACTCACAGACTCGACGCCTTAAGGATTTGACGCGCTTCTTTGATCCCTGAACCTTCTTCATAGTACCCGTTGGATGCCTTCCAATGGTAATCACAATGCAGGTCCCCCCATATCTCGACATCTCATCCTTATTTTCTTTGCTTAGCTAGTCCTTATCATCGCCTATTGAAAATATGGAACACACCATGTTAAACTACAATAAACACGTAATCTACCGTGCAAAAAAAAATTAATGAAGGGTATAAAGTTTTGCTGAAAGACACACGAGATCTCAAACACAGATGTTATGTTGAAAATTGGATTTCAAACTAATGGGTGTAAAGTAGGATTTATGAGGCTCTTGATTTATATTGTAATTTTTTTTCCCAAAACCTCTCTTAAAAAATACTTTGATATCCCTTTAATTAATAATAAACATGAAAAGTTATTTACATAAATTTTAAGGTAACTCATTCAAACAAAACAAAGCATATCATTCGAATGAGTTAGGAATTCTTGTTCGATCCAAAAATAGTATTTCAGATGACAATGCTAAACTCGTTCGAACGGTCATCATGCGACCTTCAAACGAAACCTTACTATCTTGGCAGAAAGTTCTCACTCGAAGATCTTTTGAATATGGTTCGAGAAAAACCTCAAAACTCATTTGAATGAGCTAAACAAACTCACTTGAACGAAAAAGAACACTTGTTCAAATGAAGTTAGAAAACAAAAATATTTATCTTTGAAATTCTTTCACAAAAAATAGCGTTAATAGATATTTAAAAAAAACACCCAAAAATGTTTATATGAATAAAAAATAAGTTCCCATGGATATTGAAGGCGAAAATCAACACGAAACTTGGAATTATGTGATCGACGCTTTACTCGACAGCTATGGGCATCAATACACATCATAGACTTGAAGAATAAACTGACTCAAATCCTAACCTTTGACTCAAATGATTTTGTCAAAATAGAGTAAAGCTAATGAAAAATTCAAATTAACTCGATGTAAAGCTTTTCCTTATAAATATTAATAAGAGTTAAAATAGACTATGTTCGTGGACACAACAGGTTAGGAGTAGATAAAGTCATTGACCAGCTATACTAAATAGTGTATTGAGCTTCATGATAGTACCATTGTAAACATGGAAAAGTACAACCGCTAGCCGAGAGATGTAATAATATTAAAGATTTAAATGTTTTGTAGATTCTATTAGCACGTAGTTAGAGAATGTTATATTTCTGATATGGGTATTTCCTAACTATAGGATATTTCTGATATGGGTATTTCCTAACTATAGTGTAACACCCCGTATTTTTGGTACATTTAAAATTTAATTAATTCGGAAATTCTAAATTACTAGTGTGTTGTAATTTAATGAATTAATTATGATAGAATAATATATAAATATTAAAATGGGATTGAATGGTTAATATTTAGGGAAAATTATTTACTGAGTGAATAGTAATAATGTAATTTCGTCGTTTCGAGTATTAATGACGAGGTATGTACTTATCATATCCGGAAGTCGGTATAGACTATATTGGGTGGGGAATACGTATTTTTATAAATTAATTCGGATGCAAATTCTAAGTGTACAGTTGACTCCGGATGGGCCGAGATAGTCGGAAAAGTGTACCCAGGGGTAGTAAACGGGTCACGGGACGTTTTTAGACATAGTCGGGCCCACTCGGGGGCATTTTGGTCACTTGGGCTTGGCCCATTAGTCAAAAAACGGGAATGGATTAATTAACTTAATAAAAAATAAATAAGGGTTGGCTGAGTTAAGGAGAGAAAGGAATTAAAGGGTTAGGAAACCCTAGCAGCAGCCAAAGCCAATTGGGGATCTCAAAAGAGCCAACAAGGTCATCTTCAACCTTGGAATCCATCGCATATTCAAACACTACGAAACCTAAGGCAAGTGAATAACTTGCAATAGCATTAAATCTGTCTTTCAATTCGTATTTGTGTGATGTAATGAATTAAAATTCGTTTTGGGGTTTCATGGAATAAACATGGGGTTTTAATAATACAAAAGAAAACATGAATCTGATTGCCGGAATTTATAAGGATTTATGTAAAAATATGATAATGGAATATTGATGTGTATCTGTTAGAAGGATATCCAGATAAATTAGAACGAGTTTGATGAAGAAAATGGGTTTAAAGATAAAGACAGATTTTTCCCCAAAATTATGGATTAGTAGTTTATGGACGAATTGATGATTGTTGTGGACTTTCTGGGGAGTCCTAATAAGGTTTCTAATATGTACTGGTGTTATAAAGGCTTAAAATTCATGTTAGAAGAGATTAGGGTTTAAGAAATCTCGTCCATGCCTGCTATGTCTTCGCGAAGAAGACGAAGACCTGTTCGATCGATCGATCGACGGTCTGGGTCGATCGATCGACGGTCGCCAGAATCTGGCAGTTTCGCCAGTTGGTTATATAAGAGGGAAAGTTTATATAAAAATTTTATGTAATTAATTATTGAGAAATTAAATACATGAGCTTAAATCTAATTAATTGTAGATAAATTAATTAGGGTTTGAGGGTAATAAATTAGAGTCGGGAATTGTGACTCGGGTAAATTTATTTTGGGCTACGGGAGTAAGTCCAAATTTATGGTGGGGGCGACACCAAAAATAACTAAATTAATTAAAGAGCAATTTAATTAATATTTAGAGTTGGACCATAAACTCTTAATAATTTTAATAGGCTTATGTTACGGATTTTAGCGAACGGTATAGCCGGGACTTTTATATTTATATATATACGGAGGCGTTAGTATATATATATGGTGTGCACAATTAATATCAGTGATTAGATATTTGTTACTATAGTGCTATAGGGGGAGGTTGCGCGTAGTGGATGAATCCCCTAGCTTGAGGAGTAGGGTGAGTATATTCCCGAGGTCATAGCGTCCGTTATATGGGTGAGGGACATCTCACTTTCAGGGAAGGAATATGACCGCCTCCAATTATTTTATTTTATCAAGTTGGTGTGAAAATTCTGACTTGGGATAACTAGGCTATGTGATTGTACCTAGTGGGATAGCACTTTATAGAATTTACGTTCCGGGAGTATTTTGCTCGGGAGGATGCAAGTTGTTATATATATTACAGTATGATTGTGAATGTTGAAATATGATTATAAGTATATAATTGGATAAATAATTATAGACGGGCTATTAATGAAAAATATGAGTTATTTCACATGTATAACAAGTGTAGAAGTTATATGAAGTTAAAAAGGGAAATGATTTAGTTAAGTTGATGTTACTAATAACTTAAAAATCATAATCACTACATACTCAGTTAGAGTAGGGTGGGTATAAAGGAACTATGTTAATTATCTAGTCATGAGATGAGTAACTAGGTAATTTAATTAAAGCGTTCGTAGGGTATAATAGAGGAAGGGTAAGGAAGTCCTCAAGAGAGTGCGATATTAACTAAAAATATGAAGAGCATGCATCTTTATTTATTACTGCAAGTTAATCATTTGTTAAATGTTTTTCAAATGTTTTGGGTACTAACCCTTACTATAAAAACTTTTAAAAACCTTTTAGGTGTCCAACCACAGGGACGCCAGCCTTGACTATATTCCAGGGATCCGTTGCTGCAGCATATGTGGATGTTGCGGGGTTTTGATAGACGCCTCATTCTTCATTCTTAAATGTAGAAGTTCATGATTAGTATTCGAGCATGTTGCTCACTTTCCATTTATTTGTATTAGACTTGTTGGGAGTTTATTCTTGTCTTTATGGGATTTATTATTTGGACCGTTGGTTTATTCGGTCAATTATTTTTACTTGTGGATGATTAATTCAGTTATCTGTGATTGTTATATAGTTTTATATTCTGCATGGGTGTTTGTTTAAATAATGAAAGATAAAAATTGGCACCAGTCTATTTTTCTCACTTAGGTGGTTAGTAATTAAATAAGACGACAGTGATGCTAAGAATGGACCAAATGAGAAACCTGTTCTAACTTTATTTAGGACTGATCACCCGGGATTAATTAGGCAGGATATCACAGATGGTATCAGAGCATCAGGTTCTAGTGTCCTTAGGATCTGTACGGCTTTCTACGTTTCAGCGTAGCGTTCGGTTGTTATAGCGCCCTATTATTAGGACTGTTGATTATATTTTCCGCTTGTGAGATATCGTATTCCTGCTATTAGTTTTTGTATAAATTGTGTACTTATACAATTCAATCTATTTCAGATGCCGCCAAAGAGACAGAGAGCGGAGAGGGCTGAGGCTAGAGATGAGGTGAGGGGGGCTTGCCAGGAGCCACAGGTACCGCCATCACCACCCCCACCCGAGTTGATTTCTACCACTCAGGTGGCAGTGATAGTGGCCCAAGCGGTCGAGACAGCGATGCGAGCTATGGCAGCTCATTTTCCACAGCCCCAGGAACCGCCTCCATTGGCTCCAGCAGTTCAGGCTCTAGTGGGGCCACCATCTTGGCAGCGAGTGAGGGAGACCTTTCAGAAGGGTCACCCACCTGAGTTTCGAGGTAGCACCAATGTGGTCGAGGCTTGTGACTGGAAGAAGAACATTCAGCGCCATCTGCGCATGTTAGAGGGTACAGAGGTGCAGAAACAGATGCTGGCTACCTGTCGTCTGTCAGGGGCAGCCTTACAGTGGTGGGAGTCCGTAACCACCGCTGAGGAGCGGGATTCGATGCCGATTTCTGAATTCTGGGTGCAGTTTGACCGCAAGTACTTCCCTCCAGCAGTAGAGTCTGAGATGAGAAAGAAATTAAGCGAGTTGGTACAGAGTGACAGGTCAGTAGCAGAATATGAGGAGGATTTCACCCGTTTGGCAAACTTTGTGCCAAATGAGGTGAGCGATGAGGAGCGGAAGAAGTCAAAGTTCATGGATGGCCTAGCTTGGAGAATCAGGCAACACTTGATTGGAAATCCGGCGTTAGTGACTTATACAGATGTCGTTAATGCCGCACTTGTACATTGCCAGGATCATCGTTTCCATGCTAAGGGGAACAAGAAGGCAGGTGAGCCGAGCCAGCAGGGCAAGGCGGTCACTAGTAGTGAGGCGAGTGGCACACAACAGCAGGTCATCATTCAGCAAGGGAATCAGGCTAAGAAGTTTAAGCTTGGTGGGTTCCGACCGGGAGGATAGGGGTTCAGGCAGGGGCAACCAGGCCCTAATCAGCAACAGCAGGTTCCTCAGGGCCGTCAGGGCCAAAGGAACAAGGGGGGAGGCCAACCGGGCCAGCAACGTCAGGGCCAGCAGGGCCAACGGCAGGGTGACGACCAGAAACGCTATTTCGCCTGTGGCCAGCCAGGACACATCAAGAGGGAGTGCCCACAGAGGGGCAGAGGCCAGCAGCAGGGTGCCCAGCAAGGGCAACAGGGTCAGATGCCGCCAGCAGCACCAGCCCCACCCGCCCCACAGCAGCAGGGGCAGATGCACTACGGACGTCTGTACAACGTTCGGGATGTTCCCAATCCTCCAGCAGAGCAGGCGCTGCCAGCGGTTGAGGGTATGTTTTTCATTCATGGTCATGAGGGTAGCATTCTTTTTGACACGGGAGCATCACACTCATTCATTAAATCTAATTTTGCTAAACGGGCTGGGTTATTAGAGACAGCGGGTAGCCTCTGTATGAGTGTAGAGTCACCAGTAGGCAGCGGGGCTTTGATTCGCTCGATTTGTCGAGGAGTAGACATTTTGATTGGGAGGCTTAGTTTAGCAGCAGACCTCTTAGTGTTAGATATGGAGGGGTATGATGTCATCTTGGGCATGGATTGGTTGGCAGGTTACCGGGCTATGGTGGATTGTTATGAGAGGACAATCGTGTTCTCCATTCCGGGACAGGAGATGTTCCTGATAGCAATGCCGCTTCCTGAGGGAGGGTCGCGCACTCACTTATACTACATTGAGGAGGAAACCTCACAGGAGGTGGTAGTTCCTTTAGACTCTATTCCTGTAGTGAGGGACTTTGAAGATGTATTCCAGGAGATACCAGGATTACCGCCCAGCAGAGAAATCGAATTTGTTATCGATTTGGCACCGGGGACGAGGCCGATTGCTCGGGCACCTTACCGAATGGCCCTTTCAGAAATGCGGGAATTGAGGGAACAGATTCAGCAACTACTGGGTCAGGGTTTTATTCGGCGGAGTACATCGCCGTGGGGTGCGCCGGTGTTATTTCTGAAGAAGCGAGATGGTTCACTCCGCTTGTGCGTGGATTATAGGGAGCTGAACAAGGTTACGATACGGAATAAATATCCGTTGCCTCAGATTGATGATTTATTTGACCAATTGAGAGGGGCGTCTTACTTCTCCAAGGTCGACTTGAGGTCAGGGTATCATCAACTGCGTATCCGAGAGGGGGATGTTCCTAAGACCGCTTTCTTGTCGCGGTATGGATCATATGAGTTCAGGGTGATGCCCTTCGGGCTCACCAATGCACCAGCAGTGTTCATGGACCTCATGAACAGGGTTTTCAGGGAGTACTTAGATCAGTTTGTTATCGTGTTCATTGATGACATCCTAATCTACTCGCGCACCGAGGAGGAGCACTCAGAGCATTTGCACATGGTTTTACAGACACTGAGGGATCATCAGCTCTATGCCAAATTAGGGAAGTGTGGATTCTGGCTACGGGAGGTACAGTTCCTTGGTCACGTCGTGTCAGATCAGGGTATTGCAGTGGATCCGAATAAGGTGTCGGCGGTGAGGGAGTTGGGACAGCCCACGACACCGACCGAGGTGCGCAGTTTTCTGGGTTTGGCCGGTTACTACAGGCGATTCATTAAAGGATTCTCTAAGATTGTAGGACCTTTGACGAATCTGACCCGGAAAGGAGTACCTTTCAAGTGGGATGATAGTTGTCAATTAGCATTCGACGAGCTAAAGAACAAGTTGACATCTGCACCCGTGCTTGCATTGCCAAAGGGAGGGCTAGAGTATCGGGTTTATACAGACGCATCCTTACGGGGTCTTGGGGGTGTGCTCCAGCAGGAGGAAAGGGCTATAGCTTATGATTCCAGGAAGCTAAAGCCCCACGAGAGGAATTACCCCACTCACGACCTAGAGTTGGCAGCGGTCATTTTTTCTTTGAGGATATGGAGGCATTATCTTCTAGGAGAGCAGTTTACTCTATTCACGGATCACAAGTCACTTCAGTATCTCTTCACACAGAAGGATCTGAATATGAGGCAGAGGCGGTGGCTAGAATTCGTGAAGGACTACCAGTTTGATATTCAGTATCATCCTGGTAAGGCCAATGTGGTAGCAGACGCATTGAGCCGAAGGCCGACTGGGGAGATAGCAGAGGTATGGAAAGCGAAGTGGAGAGAGCTTCAATATGAGGATGACGTAGCCAAGGCTTGCATGTCAGCTTTATCCATCACACCCGAGATCATTATGCGAGTTGTGAAGGCTCAGGCAGAGGATTAGATTTGTCGGGATAGGGTGGGCCAGTTGTTAGCTGAGGGAGTAGAGGGTTACTCGATTAGCTCAGAAGGAGGCCTACGCTTTAATGAGAGGTTAATGGTGCCAGAGGATGAGGATTTGAGGCACGCTGTTATGACAGAATCCCATGGTTCGAAATTTGCGGTGCATCCCGGTGGGGATAAAATGTACCAAGATATGAGGAGGCAGTATTGGTGGGCAGGGATGAAACGGGACATAGCGGAGTTTGTTTCGAAATGTGCCACGTGTCATCTTGTGAAAGTTGACCACCAGAGACCATCAGGGATGCTACAGCCGTTAGAAATTCCCGTGTGGAAGTGGGAGAGCATCTCCATGGACTTCATCACAGGGTTACCTGTATCGCAGAGGGGTCACGACTCCATATGGGTTATTGTGGATCGGTTGACTAAGGTGGCCCACTTTTTGCCGGTACGCACAGACTTCGAGATGATGCGTTATGCACAGCTATTCATAGCAGAGATTGTTAAGCTGCATGGAGTACCTATAAATATTGTATCCGACCGAGACAAAATCTTTGTCGTCCACTTTTGGCAGAGCTTTCAGGAGGCAATGGGCACGGAGTTGCGCTTGAGTATAGCGTATCACCCACAGAATGACGGACAGACTGAGAGAGTTAACCAGATGCTGGAAGACATGCTCAGAATGTGCATTTTGGACTTCGGGGGAGGATGGGAGAAATATCTCCCTTTGGTAGAGTTTGCGTATAAAAACTCTTACCAATTCACGATTGGCATGGCACCGTTTGAGGCATTGTACGGGAGACCTTGTCGTTCACCCGTTTGTTGGTTAGAGGTGGGGGACAACAAACTCTTGGGGCCGGAGATTGTTCAGGAGACATCTACCAAGATAGAGTCGATTCGAGGCAGAATTCGGATAGCTCAGGACAGGAAAAAGAGTTATGCTGATGCTTCTCGAAGACATGTGGAGCTAGAAGTTGGGGACCAGATTTTAGTCCGGGTATCCCCAATGAAAGGGGTGATGAGGTTTGGCAAGAAGGGTAAGTTAGCACCGCGATACGTAGGACCTTTCCCTATTATTGAGAGGGTGGGACCGGTGGCGTATAAGCTTGGGTTACCAGAACATCTTCAGCGGATACACGATGTATTCCATGTGGCATCACTGAAAAAATATCGAAGGAGCGAGAGAGCCTTTTGGCACGTTCCACTCGAGGAGATCGACTTACAGCCAGACATCTCGTATGAGGAGAGGCCGGTAGCTATTCTGGATCATAGTGAGCGGAAATTATGATCCAAGGTTGTTCCATTGGTTAGAGTACAGTGGGGTCATCACAATGTTGGCGAGTCTACCTGGGAGCGGGAGGAGGATATGCGGGAACAATATCCAGAGCTTTTCAACGCAGGTACGATCTAATTTCGGGGACGAAATTCCTTTATAAGGGGGGGGAGTATGTAAGACCCCGTATTTTTGGTACATTTAAAATTTAATTAATTCGGAAATTCTAAATTACTAGTGTGTTGTAATTTAATGAATTAATTATGATAGAATAATATATAAATATTAATCTGGGATTGAATGGTTAATATTTACGGAAAATTATTTACTGAGTGAATAGTAATAATGTAATTTCGTCGTTTCGAGTATTAATGACGAGGTATGTACTTATCATATCCGGAAGTCGGTATAGACTATATTGGGTGGGGGATAAGTATTTTATAAATTAATTCGGATGCAAATTCTGAGTGTACAGTTGAGTCCGGATGGGCCGAGATAGTCGGAAAAGTGTACCCAGGGGTAGTAAACGGGTCACGGGACGTTTTTAGACATAGTCGGGCCCACTCGGGGGCATTTTGGTCACTTGGGCTTGGCCCATTAGTCAAAAAACGGGAATGGATTAATTAACCTAATAAAAAAGAAATAAGGGTGTAATACCCCGTACTTTTGGCTATATTTATTTTTGGGATTAATTAATTAAATGTGAATTATTTGGAAATTAATCCGGGTTATATATACTAACGAGATGCGAGTTGGTATTTGATTATGTGCATACATGTTTTTATATATGAAATTGGAATTATGAAAGTTGTCGTGAGATTTATATACGGCATTTTAGAAATTTTGTTGAGACGCGTGGGACCGCCGCGTCACGATGTAATATTTTGACTATAAAAGTGATTTTTATTTCTATTATCCGTATGGTCATTTTGAGTGCGCCAACGCGTCCGGAAGGGTCGAGATAGTCAGAAAACACTAGCCGGAGGTGTAGTTTGGATTCCGGGGTATTTTTAGGCCATACCGGCATCATAAAGGGTATTTTGGTAATTTCGTATTTTGGGAAATTAAAAGTGACGAAATTTGGTTAATTACATCTGATGTGGATTTGACCCACTAAGCCCCTAACCAACCCATATTAACCTAGAAGGCTACGTAGGTTACTAGAAGAGTTTTCTAAGTTCCCCAAATCAAACCCTAGCCACCTTAAGCCACCATTGGAGAAGAAGCTTGGAGAGAAGAAATTCTGCAGAAAAGCTTCATCAAACCTACACCAAACTCAGAGACAACCATGGCAAGTGACTTTATTCCATTTAATTTCAGAGAATGTCCTTTCCATGTTAGAAATTGAAGAATTTTAATTGTTCTTGAAAGTCGAATGAAAACCCATGTTAATTGGATTTAGAACTTGAATATTGAGGAAAAATCGCATGTAGAATTACATAGAGATGATTATTCTGGTATTAATGTATGTTGGTTGTAACAAAAACGGATTTAATTCGGGGATTTGATGATGATAAAGATCTAGGGTTCATGTTCTTATAAAAATTGGGGAAAAATATAGAATCTTGTGATTTAATGATGTATAGGGTGCAATAAAGCCTTAAAAGATGTTAGTTATGACCTTAGCATGTTTTAGGATGATTAGAGAACTTAAAACATTGTTGGGACGAACTTTGGAGAAGATTTGAGGAGTAGAAATGGATGAAAAACGTAACTAAGAAGATCTGGGACGAAACTGACAGGTCGTTAGAAGCCCCTACCCAGGTCGTTCGAACGAACTCGTTCGAACGAGCTTCTGACGAGTTGACCAGTCGCTGCAAACAAGAAGGGATTTCGTTCGATATCTCGTTCGAACGAGATATCGTTAGAAGGTACAGTTCGTTCGAACGAACTGGAATCTCGTTCGAACAGCCTCGTTTGAACGAGACTTCTAACGAGTTGACAGTGGAATCTCGTTCGAACAGTCTCGTTCGAACGTGACTTCTAACGAGTTGACAGTTTGGGCCTTTTTGGACTGTTTTGATTTTTGGAGTCCCGTAAACTTGTTCGAGGATATAGATAACATTCCGATGTTGATGAAATGATAGAATTGGGACTTTTGGGTAATTATGAGAAGGAAATTATATACGAGAGTTAAATTAATTGGACGGTTTGGGTTGAGACGTGAGTGTCTACTACGACGTGAGTAAATTATGGCGCGTATGATTATAAACCGGAATAGTATATATAGTGATAAATTATAAGTTAGTACGAGAATGCGATATGTACTACGATTAAACTACGGGATTACTAAGATGTGTGTTTACTTAGTACTGGTATATGAATTGTGTGTATGACATACCTACCATACTTGCTATCACGGGAGGTTTGCGTTCGCTTAGGGCCCTCTAATCCTTGTGTTGCCCGGATTTAGACTGGTTACCTTGATGAACATAGGTCATAGAAAGACTTATTGGGATATTAATAAGTCCGCTGATCGTAGGAGCGTAGGTATGTGCGTGACCTATGTGATGTGACTGTTTTCCCTCCATTATTTGTGATGTTGTTATCTGTGAACTATTCCTGAGAGATTCGGAATATGTAATCCTTACGTACGTGATGTACCGGGATGGATAGCAGAGTATGTGTGCACCACATCTTAGTTCTCGGGGTGCTTGTATTGTATATTTATGATGTGAATAATATACACTTAATTAACGGGAACCTTTATGTTATTGTTGTGAATAATTACGGTATTGTTTCGAGAAAAATAACGAGTTAACTGATAGTGATATATATTGCATATTGAGCATCTGAGTTTGCGTTAAACCCCTATTTAATTACGAGCGTTATAATGTTAATAGAACCGAGTAATAAGGGTAGGACCTATGGCAGCCTAGCTAGATATGATGGTACTTAGCTAGTGATTTGTGTCGTTATAGATGGGTACTTACGTTAGGAGTGCACAGTTAGACGAGAGGTGAGAATATCATGTGAGTGCACGTCCTAACATGTACTTTGCATTTAATGTTTTAAATGTTTTTAAAGCACTTGCAGGTTTTTAAAATATAACTCCACATTTGGGCTCTGACCCGTTTGCTTTTCAAATCTATTTTTCTTTGTAAAACCATTTTAGGTGCCCAGCCACAAGGACACCATGCTTAGGACATTCATTCAGGTGACGAGCTGTAGCTGTTTGTGGAAGCTACAGGGATTTGCTTGTAGACGCCTCTATCACTTGGATTCCAGATTCATTATCTATCAGTTGTAGGGCATGTTGCCCTTTTCTATTAGAGTTATATTTCCATTTCAGTTTCAGACTTTGGCATGTACTGTTTTAGTTTTCGGTTTACTTATTTCAGTTATGAGATTGTAGTGAGGAGTTTTTCCTCCAGACTTTATTTACGTTATGTGATGGTCATTCTATTTACTTCGTTATGGTGAATGGTGTTATTATTCTTTTTTACACTTGTTGCATGTTAATCAGACTTTAATTAAAATTTGGCACTTACTTTTTAAATACTAGGTGGTTAGTAATCATTAAAAGGTTTTCGACAGTGATGCTATTAACTGGGCCAACTTGGCATTTTGAATTAATTTAATAAAGGAGTAGCTACCCGGTATTTAATTAGTCGGGGTGTCACAGGTGGTATCAGAGCATCAGGTTCTAGTGTCCTTTAGGATCTGACGGCTTATTATGTTTTCGCTAAGTTTCTTTGATATAGAGACCTACATTTTAGGACTGTTGTATTCTTTTGTGTATGCTTCGTTCTTCAGCTATCTTAAGTTTATAAACAGCGAACTTCTAAACTTTGTTCTTATTTCAGATGCCTCCACGACGTGCACGACGAGTTCCCAGGGATGCAACGCCCGAACCCCAGCCCGCTCCAGCTCAGGGCATGATGAACGCCGCTGAGGTTGCAGCTATAGTAGCCCAAGCGGTAAATGCTGCCATTGCCGTTGTTCAGCAGGCACCACCTCAGGCGCCGGTTGCCGTGCCAGTACAGGCTAATGCATTTTCGTCTGCTTGGGAGCGTGTACGTGACGCTTTTCAGAAAGCACATCCACCAGAGTTTGTAGGTAGCTCAGATGTGGTAGTCTCGAGCCAGTGGAGGAAGGACATGCAGAGGCACTTAAGGATGTATGAGTGCACGGATGTTCAGAAGCAGGTGCTAGCTACTTTCAAGCTAGTTGGATCTGCGCTACAGTGGTGGGAGTCTATTACCACCACGGAGGAGAGGGATACTCTCACGATTCAGGAGTTCTGGCTGCGGTTCGACCGCAAGTAATTTCCGTCAGCTGTTCATACGGAAATGAGGAGGAGATTGATGGGTCTGAAGCAGGAAGGTAAGACTGTGGCCGAGTATGAGGCCGAGTTCATGAATCTGTTGAATATCGTTCCAGATGAGATACCAACAGAGAAGAAGAAGATTGAGAAGTTCACGAACGGGTTGACTTGGAGGATCCGTCAGCATCTGCTAGGGAACCTATCGTTGGCCACCTATTCTGATGTGGTTAACGCTGCATTGTTACACTGCCAGGACCACCATTTTCATATGGCCGAGGGAAAGAGGTCGGGGGAGTCTAGCCATTAGGGCAGGACTAGAGGACATGGTGCCAGCGGGGCACAATCTGGTCAGGGGCAGAGACAGAATGAGCAGGGCTCCCAGAAGGGGGATAATAAGAGGTTCCGGTCAGGGAACTACAGGCAGGGACAAGGAGGTTTCCGTCAGGGCCATCAGGGTCCAAGCGGCCATCAGGGCCAACAGGGGCAAAATGGGCAGCAGTTTCACCAGGGCCAGCAGGGCCAAGGGAGGAATGGTAACGGCCACCAGGGCCGGGGACAGCAGGGACAGAGAGGAGGGAACTTCCCAGGGAAGTGCTTTGTTTGTGGCAAGACTGGCCATAAGCGACAGGATTGTCCTGATAGGGGCAGGGCCCCACAGCAGCAGCAGTAGGGTGCTCGCCAGGAGCCACAGAGGCCTATGTTTCCCGCCACTCTTCCCACACCGCCACAGATGGCAGCATTGCCACCCATTCCAGCAGTCCCAGCTCAGCAGGGGCAGCTACAGTATGGACGTGTCTACAACGTCCACCAGGCTGCAGTTCCACAGGCACCGCCCGCGATTGAGGGTACTATTCCTATCCATGGCACTATGGGTCGGGTGTTATTTGATACGGGTGCTACACATTGTTTTATAGCTACACACTTCGCGAAAGCTTTAGGATTGTTAGCTACGGCAGAGAGCACAGTGACGTGTGTCGACTCACCATTGGGGAGTGGGTCACTTATTATATTTATATGCCGGGGAGTGGGGGTAGAGATTGGTGGTTTGGTATTACCTGTAGACATGTTAGTGTTAGACATGCATGTTCACGATGTGTATATCGGTATGGATTAGCTCGTATCTTATAGGGCCATGATTGATTGCTTCAGCGCGAGCATTGTTTTTGCCATTCCGGGGCAAGAGATGTTTTTAGTGGCGATGCCTCGCCCAGAGGGAGGATCGACCGCTCATCTGTATTACATTGAGGAGGATACCTCTAAGGAGGTAGTGATTCCTTTAGATTCTATCCCAGTAGTCAGGGAGTATTCGGATGTGTTTCAGGAGATACCAGGCTTACCCCCCAGTCGAGAGATAGACTTTGTTATAGATTTACTACCGGGTACGAGACCTATAGCACGCGCACCATACCGTATGGCTCCAGCTGAGATGAGGGAGTTACGGGATCAGATAGAGCAGCTGTTAGGTCAGGGCTTTATTCGCAGGAGTACCTCACCTTGGGGCGCTCCAGTTCTGTTTGTGAAGAAGAGGGACGGTTCACTGAGATTGTGTGTGGACTACCGAGAGTTGAATAAGGTCACGATACGGAATAAGTATCCGTTGCCTCGAATCAATGACTTATTCGACCAGTTGAGAGGAGCTTCTTTCTTCTCGAAGATTGATTTGAGATCGGGGTACCATCAATTACGTATCAGGGAGGAGGATCTCTCGAAGACTGCGTTCTTGTCGAGATATGGTTCATACGAGTTTCGGGTTATGCCTTTCGGCTTGACCAACGCTCCAGCGGTGTTTATGGACCTGATGAACAGAGTGTTCAGGGATTTCCTAGACCAGTTTGTCATTGTCTTCATTGATGATATTCTGGTTTACTCCCAGACAGAGGAGGAGCACACCGAGCATTTGAGGCAGGTTTTGCAGACACTTCGTCAGAACGAGTTGTATGCAAAATATGAGAAGTGTGGGTTTTGGCTGAAGGAAGTCCAGTTTTTGGGACATATCATTTCCGACCGGGGAATATCTGTTGATCCGGGGAAAGTATCAGCGGTGAGGGAGTGGGGACAGCCCACAACACCGACTGAAATTCGTAGTTTCTTGGGTCTAGCAGGATACTACAGGAGGTTTATTCGGGGCTTCTCAGAGATTGCAGGTCCTTTGACACATCTGACTCATAAGGGCGTGCCATACATCTGGAGTGATGCCTGTCAGTTGGCATTCGATGAATTGAAGGACAAATTGACCTCAGCACCTGTGTTAGCATTGCCGAGACTGGGAGTTGAGTATTTGGTTTACACCGATGCATCTTTGCAAGGACTGGGAGGTGTATTGCAGCAGGAGAGACAGGCCATAGCTTATGCTTCCCGTAAGCTTGAGCCTCATGAGAAGAATTACCCCACGCACGATTTGGAGTTGGCGGCAGTGGTATTTTCCCTACGGATTTGGAGACACTATCTTTTGGGGGAGAAGTTCCAACTGTTCACGGACCACAAGTCCCTACAGTATCTGTTCACGTAGAAGGAATTGAATATGCGGCAGCGTAGGTGGCTTGAGTTTGTGAAGGACTACCAGTTCGACATCCAATATCACCCAGGTAAGGCTAACGTGGTAGCAGACGCGTTGAGCCGTAGGCCAGCAGATGAGGTAGCAGAGGTGTAGAAGGCTAAGTGGAAGGAATTGGGACACCAGGATGCAGTGGCCCGATTTTTCATGTCTGTGATGACCGTTACACCGCAGATTATCACGAAGGTAGTACGGGCACAGGCCAATGACTCGTTCTGTCAGGAGCAGATAGTTCAATTACTAGCAGAGGGAGCCGAGTCCTATACCGTTAGCTCAGACGGGGGATTATGCTTCAATGGGAGATTGGTAGTTCCGGAAGGGGAGGAATTGCGACACGATGTGATGGCAGAGTCGCACGGCTCACGGTTCGCGGTACATCCCAGAGGGGACAGTATTGGTGGATCATCAGAGACCGGCAGGATTGCTACAGCCATTGGAGGTTCTGGTATGGATGTGGGAGAGCATATCCATGGACTTTATCACGGGGTTGCCTACGTCGCAGAGGGGTCACGACTCCGTTTGGGTAATTGTGGACAGGTTGTCCAAGGTCGCTCACTTTTTACCCGTAAGGACTGACTACACTACGGGACAGTATGCCCAGCTCTTCATTTCAGAGATTGTGAGACTTCACGGTGTGCCCCTAAATATCGTGTCTGACAGAGACAAGATATTTGTTTCGAGGTTTTGGGGGAGTTTCCAGGAGGCCATGGGCACGGAATTGCGGTTGAGTACGGCTTATCATCCGCAGACTGATGGGCAGACTGAGCGCACAAATCAGATGTTGGAGGACATGCTACGCATGTGCATTATTGACTTTGGGGGTGGATGGGAGCAGTACCTTCCACTGGTGGAGTTTGCTTACAATAACTCCTATCAGTTCACTATTGGCATGGCTCCGTTTGAGGCATTGTACGGTAGGCCTTGTTGTTCCCCAGCATGTTGGTTAGAGGTGGGGGACAACAAACTGCTTGGGTCGGAAGTGATTCAGGATACTTCGGCAAGGATTGAGTTGATTCGGAGTCGTATTCGGGTAGCTCAAGACAGGCAGAAGAGTTATGCTGATGCGAAGAGGTTTTTCAGAGAATTCTAAGTGGGGGACCAGGTTTTGCTCAGAGTATCTCCTATGAAGGGGATTATGCATTTCGGGAAGAAGGGAAAGTTGGCACCAAGGTATGTGGGGTCGTTCCCTATTATTGAGCGGATCGGACCGATTGCGTATAGACTTGGACTACCGGAGCATTTGCATCGGATTCACGATGTGTTCCATATTTCCTCGCTGAGGAAATACCTTAGAGATAATTTGGCTCATTCTCACATTGTTGTGGAGGACATTGATCTCCAGCCGGATAGCTCCTACGAGGAGGGGCCAATTGCTATTTTGGACCGAAGCGAGAGGAAACTGCGGTCAAAGATAGTTCCGTTAGTGCGTGTTCAGTGGCGACATCACAATGTCGAGGAGTTCACATGGGAGCGCGAGGATGAGATGCGTGAACGTTATCCAGAGTTGTTTTTAGCAGGTACTTTCTAGTTTTGAATTTCGGGACGAAATTCAGTTATTAGGGGGGAAGTATGTAATACCCCGTACTTTTGGCTATATTTATTTTTGGGATTAATTAATTAAATGTGAATTATTTGGAAATTAATCCGGGTTATATATACTAACGAGATGCGAGTTGGTATTTGATTATGTGCATACATGTTTTTATATATGAAATTGGAATTATGAAAGTTGTCGTGAGATTTATATACGGCATTTTAGAAATTTTGTTGAGACGCGTGGGACCGCCGCGTCACGGTGTAATATTTTGACTATAAAAGTGATTTTTATTTCTATTATCCGTATGGTCGTTTTGAGTGCGCCAACGCGTCCGGAAGGGTCGAGATAGTCAGAAAACACTAGCCGGGGGTGTAGTTTGGATTCCGGCGTATTTTTAGGCCATACCGGCATCATAAAGGGTATTTTGGTAATTTCGTATTTTGGGAAATTAAAAGTGACGAAATTTGGTTAATTACATCTGATGTGGATTTGACCCACTAAGCCCCTAACCAACCCATATTAACCTAGAAGGCTACGTAGGTTACTAGAAGAGTTTTCTAAGTTCCCCAAATCAAACACTAGCCACCTTAAGCCACCATTGGAGAAGAAGCTTGGAGAGAAGAAATTCTGCAGAAAAGCTTCATCAAACCTACACCAAACTCAGAGACAACCAAGGCAAGTGACTTTATTCCATTTAATTTCAGAGAATGTCCTTTCCATGTTAGAAATTGAAGAATTTTAATTGTTCTTGAAAGTCGAATGAAAACCCATGTTAATTGGATTTAGAACTTGAATATTGAGGACAAATCGCATGTAGAATTACATAGAGATGATTATTCTGGTATTAATGTATGTTGGTTGTAACAAAAACGGATTTAATTCGGGGATTTTATGATGATAAAGATCTAGGGTTCATGTTCTTATAAAAATTGGGGAAAAATATAGAATCTTGTGATTTAATGATGTATAGGGTGCAATAAAGCCTTAAAAGATGTTAGTTATGACCTTAGCATGTTTTAGGATGATTAGAGAACTTAAAACATTGTTGGGACGAACTTTGGAGAAGATTTGAGGAGTAGAAATGGATGAAAAACGTAACTAAGAAGATCTGGGACGAAACTGGCAGGTCGTTAGAAGCCCCTACCCAGGTCGTTCGAACGAACTAGTTCGAACGAGCTTCTGACGAGTTGACCAGTCGCTGCTAACGAGAAGGGATTTCGTTCGAACGAGATATCATTAGAAGGTACAGTTCGTTCGAACTAACTGGAATCTCGTTCGAACAGCCTCGTTCGAACGAGACTTCTAACGAGTTGACAGTGGAATCTCGTTCGAACAGTCTCGTTCGAACGAGACTTCTAACGAGTTGACAGTTTGGGCCTTTTTGGATTGTTTTTATTTTTGGAGTCCCGTAAACTTGTTCGAGGATATAGATAACATTCCGATGTTGATGAAATGATAGAATTGGGACTTTTGGGTAATTATGAGAAGGAAATTATATACGAGAGTTAAATTAATTGGACGGTTTGGGTTGAGACGTGAGTGTCTACTACGACGTGAGTAAATTATGGCGCGTATGATTATAAACCGGAATAGTATATATAGTGATAAATTATAAGTTAGTACGAGAATGCGATATGTACTACGATTAAACTACGGGATTACTAAGATGTGTGTTTACTTAGTACTGGTATATGAATTGTGTGTATGACATACCTACCATACTTGCTATCACGGGAGGTTTGCGTTCACTTAGGGCCCTCTAATCCTTGTGTTGCCCGGATTTAGACTGGTTACCTTGATGAACATAGGTCATAGAAAGACTTATTGGGATATTAATAAGTCCGCTGATCGTAGGAGCGTAGGTATGTGCGTGACCTATGTGATATGACTGTGTTCGCCTCCATTATTTGTGATGTTGTTATCTGTGAACTATTCCTGAGAGATTCGAAATATGTAATCCTTACGTACGTGATGTACCGGGATGGATAGCAGAGTATGTGTGCACCACATCTTAGTTCTCGGGGTGCTTGTATTGTATATTTATGATGTGAATAATATACACTTAATTAACGGGAACCTTTATGTTATTGTTGTGAATAATTACGGTATTGTTTCAAGAAAAATAACGAGTTAACTGATAGTGATATATATTGCATATTGAGCATCTGAGTTTGCGTTAAACCCCTATTTAATTACGAGCGTTATAATGTTAATAGAACCGAGTAATAAGGGTAGGACCTATGGTAGCCTAGCTAGATATGATGGTACTTAGCTAGTGATTTGTGTCGTTATAGATGGGTACTTACGTTAGGAGTGCACAGTTAGACGAGAGGTGAGAATATCATGTGAGTGCACGTCCTAACATGTACTTTGCATTTAATGTTTTAAATGTTTTTAAAGCACTTGCAGGTTTTTAAAATATAACTCCACATTCGGGCTCTGACCCGTTTGCTTTTCAAATCTATTTTTCTTTGTAAAACCATTTTAGGTGCCCAGCCACAAGGACACCATGCTTAGGACATTCATTCAGGTGACGAGCTGTAGCTGTTTGTGGAAGCTACAGGGATTTGCTTGTAGACGCCTCTATCACTTGGATTCCAGATTCATTATCTATCAGTTGTAGGGCATGTTGCCCTTTTCTATTAGAGTTACATTTCCATTTCAGTTTCAGACTTTGGCATGTACTGTTTTAGTTTTCGGTTTACTTATTTCAGTTATGAGATTGTAGTGAGGAGTTTTTCCTCCAGACTTTATTTACGTTATGTGATGGTCATTCTATTTACTTCGTTATGGTGAATGGTGTTATTATTCTTTTTTACACTTATTGCATGTTAATCAGACTTTAATTAAAATTTGGCACTTACTTTTTAAATACTAGGTGGTTAGTAATCATTAAAAGGTTTTCGATAGTGATGCTATTAACTGGGCCAACTTGGCATTTTGAATTAATTTAATAAAGGAGTAGCTACCCGGTATTCAATTAGTCGGGGTGTCACAAAGGGCTGGCTGAGCTTAAGGAGAGAAAGGAATTAAAGGTTTAGGAAACCCTAGCAGCAGCCAAAGCCAATTGGGGATCTCAAAAGAGCCAACAAGGTCATCTTCAACCTTGGAATCCATCGCATATTCAGACACTACGAAACCTAAGGCAAGTGAATAACTTGCAATAGCATTAAATCTGTCTTTCAATTCGTATTTATGTAATGTAATGAATTAAAATTCGTTTTGGGGTTTCATGGCATAAACATGGGGTTTTAATAATACAAAAGAAAACATGAATCTGATTGCCGGAATTTATAAGGATTTATGTAAAAATATGATAATGGAATATTGATGTGTATCTGTTAGAAGCATATCCGGATAAATTAGAACGAGTTTGATGAAGAAAGTTGGAATGAAAATGGGTTTAAAGATAAAGACAGATTTTTCCCCAAAATTATGGATTAGTAGTTTATGGACGAATTGATGATTGCTGTGGACTTTCTGGGGAGTCCTAATAAGGTTTCTAATATGTACTAGTGTTATAAAGGCTTAAAATTCATGTTAGAAGAGATTAGGGTTTAAGAAATCTCGTCCATGGCTGCCCTGTCTTCGCGAAGAAGATGAAGACCTGTTTGATCGATCGATCGACGGTCGCCAGAATCTGGCAGTTTCGCCAGTTGGTTATATAAGAGGGAAAATTTATATAAAAATCTTATGTAATTAATTATTGAGAAATTAAATACATGAGCTTAAATCTAATTAATTGTAGATAAATTAATTAGGGTTTGAGGCTAATAAATTAGAGTCGGGAATTGTGACTCGGGTAAATTTATTTTGGGCTACGGGAGTAAGTCCAAATTTATGGTGGGGGCGACACCAAAAATAACTAAATTAATTAAAGTGCAATTTAATTAATATTTAGAGTTGGACCATAAACTCTTAATAATTTTAATAGGCTTATGTTACGGATTTTAGCGAACGGTATAGCCGGGACTTTTATATTTATATATATACGGAGGCGTTAGTATATATATATGGTGTGCACAATTAATATCAGTGATTAGATATTTGTTACTATAGTGCTATAGGGGGAGGTTGCGCGTAGTGGATGAATCCCCTAGCTTGAGGAGTAGGGTGAGTATATTCCCGAGGTCATAGCGTCCGTTATATGGGTGAGGGACATCTCACTTTCAGGGAAGGAATATGACCGCCTCCAATTATTTTATTTTATCAAGTTGGTGTGAAAATTCTGACTTGGGATAACTAGGCTATGTGATTGTACCTAGTGGGATAACACTTTATAGAATTTACGTTCCGGGAGTATTTTGCTCGGGAGGATGCAAGTTGTTATATATATTACAGTGTGATTGTGAATGTTGAAATATGATTATAAGTATATAATTGGATAATTAATTATAGACGGGCTATTAATGAAAAATATGAGTTATTTCACATGTATAACAAGTGTAGAAGTTATATGAAGTTAAAAAGGGAAATGATTTAGTTAAGTTGATGTTACTAATAACTTAAAAATCATAATCACTACATACTCAGTTAGAGTAGGGTGGGTATAAAGGAACTATGTTAATTATCTAGTCATGAGATGAGTAACTAGGTAATTTAATTAAAGCGTTCGTAGGGTATAATAGAGGAAGGGTAAGGAAGTCCTCAAGAGAGTGCGATATTAACTAAAAATATGAAGAGCATGCATATTTATTTATTACTGCAAGTTAATCATTTGTTGAATGTTTTTCAAATATTTTGGGTACTAACCCTTGCTATAAAAACTTTTAAAAACCTTTTAGGTGTCCAACCACAGGGACGCCAGCCTTGACTATATTCCAGGGATCCGTTGCTGCAGCATATGTGGATGTTGCGGGGTTTTGATAGACGCCTCATTCTTCATTCTTAAATGTAGAAGTTCATGATTAGTATTCGAGCATGTTGCTCACTTTCCATTTATTTGTATTAGACTTGTTGGGAGTTTATTCTTGTCTTTATGGGATTTATTATTTGGACCGTTGGTTTATTCGGTCAATTATTTTTACTTGTGGATGATTAATTCAGTTATCTGTGATTGTTATATAGTTTTATATTCCGCATGGGTGTTTGTTTAAATAATGAAAGATAAAAATTGGCACCAGTCTATTTTTCTCACTTAGGTGGTTAGTAATTAAATAAGACGACAGTGATGCTAAGAATGGACCAAATGAGAAACCTGTTCTAACTTGATTTAGGACTGATCACCCGGGATTAATTAGGCGGGGTGTCACATATAGGACAAGGGGATACGTATTGTTTTATGATCTCTAGGTATGGGATTAGAGGTGGGATATATGTTACACTATGGTCTAAAGGGAAATCAATATAGGAGGATATTATTTATATAAGACGATGTGATGTTATAAGATTAATACCTCGGAGATGATAATTACAAGAGTTTTGAAATTATATGGGTCATTTTATGTGTGGGGTGTAGTGTCAGTTGGATATGGTGTGTTTGTATGTTCGGGTTCTATACAATTGGGACAACTTGACGGGAATTTGTTTGGGTGTTTTTGTATGTGTTGGTCTAGAGTTGTCTCGTTACGATAAATCTGTATGTGCGGGACCTATGGCATACATTATAATAACGGGATATATATATATATATATATATATATATATATATATATATATATATATATATATATATATGATGAAATTATTTGGGTACATTATGATATGTTAAGGGTTTCATTACGGACCATTTGGGTATAGTTATGTGGTTGTTAGCATTGATATGATGATACAGGTGGTACACCATGGTAAGTGAGGGGTCGTATGGGAGACTAGTCGGCCATAATAGTGTAATACCTATAATTTTGTTAATTTAATTCAAATAGTGGAAATTCTTTTGGTAGAATATTTGATTATGTTCTAGTGATAAGGGAACTAAACTAAATAAGTAAAGTTTAATATATATGAATTTCGTGAAGTTATGTTAATTAAATGATTAAAAAGAACACTTATTTAATTGGGGATTATTTTGGCATTAAGGGGGAAACCCTAGGGACAAAGAAGTCTTTTAAGCATTATTAAGCATCAAGTTAGAATTTTGAGAGGATTTAGTTTCGTATTTAATGATAACAAGAAGCGTTGGAAAAGAATAAGGAATAAAAGAAAAGAAAAAAAACAAGTGAGTGAGAGAAGATTGGCTAAGTACCTCCCGCAACCGCGAGTACAACACCTCATTCGTAACCCCAACACCCATAATAACAACTTGGTTGGACGCCATAACTACACTCGCTATTAGCATCCCCTTGTGGAGTTCACTATCTTAGGTCTTTATAAAGGAACTTATACACAAAATTTCACATGTTTTCACCCTCTCTCTCAAACAAATCCCACAACACACTCATTCTTAATAATGTGTAACATAAAAAACTTGGTCCTCCATTACATCTAAACTTTCATCCTTAATTTTGAGGCATTTTCTTTGAGAATTTAGAGAAATATGAAGAAGATTAATTGAATATCTCGGGCAGGAGAACAAGATTTAAAATTCATATTTTAAAAACTATAATCATAAAAGAATTTTATCTAGTTTTACCTTTAAGTTAAATATGAATTAAGTATTTCCAAAACTATAATTATATATGAATTGGAGATTTATTAGAAACCTAATTATTTCTAATGCCTATAGATGTTGAAAAAAATTATTTAACACTTGCATGACCTTAGGCATTGTAGTATGTGATTAGACTATGATAATGCTGTCAAACTTGTGAATATAACATGACAATTGGGTATGAACACCTAATATTCACCAATGATTGTGAATATTCTAAATCACATTAATTATGGGTAGAGAATTTAACATGCCATTCATAATTACCATAATATAAAAAATTCACATGCTTTTATTGATATATAATTTGGTTATATGAAATCTCTTATGAAATAGATTAGCAAATTATGAGAATCAATTTAGTATGATGCTTAAGACTTATGAATTGAAATATGTAATTTAAGTAATTCACATGTAAATGGTATTAATAGATGCAAACAAAAAAGAAATTCATCTTAGTATAACAAGTTAAATAAGTAACCGTTGGATTTATCCATTTTTAGAATATGCATGTTGTCAGTGGATTTTATAGCATTGGGTTGAATAAATTATTGTTGGCATACATGGGTTATTGTAGGATTAAATATATATATATATATATATATATATATATATATATATATATATATATATATATATATATATATATATATATATATATATATATTGTTGGGTTATGTATATCGTTTATGCATTTCATTGGTGAAAATCTTATACACGACTTGGGTATTTTCATAAACCAATCAAAGTATATTATATATCTTCTTACGAAGTATGGACTGAATTATATATCTTCATAAACCACTTGGAATTCCTATGAGTACTTCACTTAAGATTAATAAATATGAAAAAGGAAAATTAATTGATATGAAATTATGTGATGGTATGATTGGAAGATTTCTTTATTTAACGTCTAGTAGGGTGCATATTATCTTTAATGTTTGCTTATGTAAAAAATTTCAAGTTATCCTAAATAATCTCATTTACGTACCGTAAAATTTATTTTCTGATATCTCATTAGCACAATTTATTTAGGATTATGGTATCCTCAATTTACTTTATTTGATTTAATTAGTTATTCGAATGCCGTCTTTGTGGGATGTAAAATTGAAAGAAAAATTATTAGTAGTACTTATCACTTTCTTGGACACTCCTAAGTTTCATAGTTTAGTAAGAAAAAAAAATTATGTTGCCTTGTCTAGGGCCAAAGCCGAATATATTACGGCTGGTAGTTGTTGTGCTCAAACTTTATTAGTGAAATAACAATTGGAGTGTTTTAAAATTTTAATTGATAATACTCCTATCACGTGTGATAGTACTAGTGTTATTTGCTTGATTAAAAATCCTATTCAACATTCTATAACCAAGTATATTGAAATTAAATATCATTTTTTTAGATAATGGGCAAAATTTTTAGGTTAAACTTGAATTTATGATCACCGAAAATCAATTATCGGGTATTTGTACAAAACTCCTTCAAGAGGATCGATTTTGCTATATTCGACGAGAATTGGGAATGACACGATTATGTGATTTATAAATTACTTACTTCTATATATATTTCTTTTCATAGAGGGGGAATTTTTTTTACCCTTGATATTGAATTTTATGAAAAATCTTTTTTGATAATGTCAAAATGGGTATAAATATGTTTGATTCACATTACATTATTTGTTGTGCTTAAATTATTTATTATATACATACTTGTGTATCATTGTTTGTTATCATCGAAAGGAGGAGAATGTTTTTATTTAATATTTGATAATAACAAACTTACTTATTATTTGTAATATATTGATTTTGATGACAAAAATAATAATAAATAATACTTTATGCAATTATTAAAACTATACTTATTATTTATGACTCACAATATCTATTTTATATAAAATTAGTGTGTAAATATTTACTAGTTATTTCAAAGTTACATGTATTAACATTTTTTATATACTTCAAGTTAAAAAATTATTTTATTACTTATTTTTTGTTTATAAACTTTTTTTTGACAATTTTTTACCAATGTTATATTGTACCATATACGTTATACTTGTGTAATTTTTTAAATAATTTATTTTAATATAATATTTTATTGTATTTAATATTTGTAAAAAATTATATATTTTGTTATGTTTTAAACCGATACACCATAAAAACCTATACTATATAAATCTATATACTAAAAGGGAGCTTTGATCTAACACGTCTACTTACTTCAGAGAGTATTTTTATGGAAGACAATTCATTCATTACCAAGACCTGTATTGGGTTCGTGTTTCATTTGTGAATTGGATATTTACTTAAATCTCTTTTTTGGGGGGACAAATCTTTCTTTTTTTGATTTTCATTTCTCTCCCCTCTGTCCCGCACCATTTCTCTCATATTCTAATCGTTAATATTTTTCTTTTTCATCACTGTTTTTAATATTATTTTTTGTTTCATTTTTTATTACCTATTAGTTTTATTTCATTTTTTTATTTACTTTGATTTTTCTTTATTCTCCGTTTTTTATCTACATCTATTTTCCCATTATTTTATTTCTTGTATATATTTTTAGCCAAGTCAACTACATATATTTGACTACAAAAACACACACAGACACACACCATTCATCACACATGCGCACACACAATCACACACGCCACTTATACATATATACAATCATCTAAAAACTTTATCTTAAAACTTTTTTTTTCTTATTTTTTTGTTATAATTTTTTTTATCCAATTCGAAAATTACCTTTTAGTTTTATTATTTTTCATATACTAATTTTCTTGCACATATATTTTATGTATTCAAAATATATAATGTTACTTATATTTATTCTTACATACATAAATTATAATTTTATAATAATTACTTTTATCGATTATATTTATTCTAAAATTCTAAGACATGTATATTTAGACTTAGATTTATATATATTATTCCATTTTGTCTCCATTACACATATACCAACACACACATACATACATACACACATATATATCTTTTGTCTTTGTTTAATGATTCATTTTGCAAATTCATTTTAAAGTCATTTATGGCATACTTGAAAACCACTTTTAAATTGCATTTTCAGGACTTCCATTTACGAAGCTCCCAAATCCTACATTTTCTTGGACAACAAAATATCATATTTTTCAATAAAAAAATCATGCATATTCTACTTAGCTAAATAGCTCATTTTTGAACTCCAATCGTCATAATAAATTATCTCAGAAGATAAGCATCCCATTTATAGCATTGGTTCATTTAATGCTACATTGGAACACATTCAAGTTGAAGAACTCAACTCTCAACATTCAGATAATTGTTGGAATAACAAGAGGTTATAAGCGGATTGAAGAATACAAGTTGAACATAAAAAACAAGAACAAGAAAAAAATATTCAGCTACTACACAAGAGAGAAAAAGTGCAAATAACAACATTATATTCAAGTATTGTTCAATGAGATAAACTCATAATCAAAGTTGTATTTCTATTGAGTTATTATCCAACAAAAACTGCAACACACTTTTAAAAATTTGAACACCTATTATAAGCTTCTGGTTATAATATTTAAAGCTCGGTTTTAAGCTTCAACAATTGTAATTTTTAGCTCAGTTAAGCTACATGGTTTCTATGTGGTGATTTGATCCCACCCTCAACGGATCACGGTAGTGGAACTCAAGAAGACACGATCAACTTGAAGAGTGGACATAGGGTCACTATTTTTTAGTCGACCACTATAAATATTGTGCATTTTATTTTTCGTTCTTTATTTATTATTAATTTTTTATGGTTATTTTTACTTTAATATTCATTCCTCTTCATCTAAATGCCTATAGAAAAATTATTGTGGCAATGATGTTTTGGTAGTCATGTACTAACTTTGATCTTATGGGGATATTTTGAGGTTCATACATAGCATAAAAGGACAATTCCAAAGCTCATGGGTACTACCATTTTTCTCCCATAAGGTTACATTGGAGAATTGTGAAGGTTGTTCAGATGAGAAAATACACTTGAAAAATCAGTTTGTGTTCTTGAAGGGTAAATGGGAGTTTCAAGCATATGAGACGGGGCGACTTTTTTTAGTTTTCCTCATGAGTGGTGCGGGCCGAACAAAATTGGTAATTTTGTTTCATTTATTTTTTTTCTCATTTCATTTTGATTGATCTTGTGCTAATACTTTTTGTCCAACCTTTTCAGTGAAGAAAGCTCTTCTGTTTCCCTCTGCGCTGCAGGACTTAGTCTAGAGCTTTAGCGTTCTCGCCCCCCCCCCCCCCCCCCCCCCCCACCTTTGAAATTGGAATATCTCTTCTTCATATCCATGTTCATAAACCATGGGTATGATACTCTTCCATATGGTTCTCCTCCTCTGGAGACATTGATTCGACTGGTAGAAGAAGGCTATGTTGAAGTCGAATAAAAGGCTAAGGCTGAAGTCAAAGAAGGTGAGAAGACTTTGTTATATTATGTCGTCTTCCATTCTGCAATGTAATGTGACTAATTATTGATCTTTCGCTAGATTCCATTTCCTCTACCTCAACTTTCACCACAGAACCTTCTTGGGGGATGGAACCTCAGCCCCTCAGCCCATCGTTCATAATTCCAGGGAGGTTGCTCTCGAAAGTTAGTGGAAAAAAGGAAAGTCGGTTCTGATGCTAAGGCTAAAAATAAAGTTGGTGCTAAAAAAGGGCCGAAGTAGAGGAAAGAAAATATGTTGATATTAATGCTCAGAGGAAGGCCTCCATTGATGTCATCGCTAGAGCTAAGTCCAAAGAGAAAAATCCCATGCCTTTTAATCTTCCATCTGCTGGGGATAAAAGGCCTTTTAAGGACACTAATGTCCAAGGTGATCCCAAGGTCTACTATTGAGAAAGTTGAGGCCAACAAGGTCTACTATTGAGAGGGTGCAAAATGTAGGGTGCCCTTCTCATTATCTTATTCGTGGAGTGGGGTCATCCTCCCACTATGCAAAGGTGTAAAATTTCAAGTCTGATCCTAACAATACGAACACTTTTGAACATGTGAAGAAGGATCTAGACTCTATCTTCCAATTTTTGAATAATTCTAAGGAGTTTCTCGGCTACTTCGAGCAAGTCTAGACTTTAAAGTTCTGAGGATCTTTGACCTTGACGCTCTATGGAAGTTGGTGAAGCATCATCTATCTATGGTAGGTTGTCATATGTTTGTTATCATGTACCTGTGACAAATACTTTGTTACTTGTTGATCACTTTAACTTTTCTTTCAGGGTGTAATCATTTCCAATATCCTTGGAGAGTAAGCTGATATCGACCATCACACTTTTGAGGAGCAGGGAGTGACCATTATGGAACTCCCTCAGCAGAACACTAAGTTGAAGGAGTATTTAAAGCAATCTGTCAATGAGCTATAGAAAACTCGTGGAGAGATTCTAGACAGAGATGGACAAGTTATCATAAAAATGGTGACTCTCAGTAAGACAAAGGAGTAGAACAAAAAGTTGAAAGACTAGACTAATCTAATGCCATTAAACTTCAAAGTTTTGAGGATTCCCTCAAGAAGGCCAATAAATAGCTCATCAAGTCTAATCAATAGCTTACTAAGGCCAATTAAGAGCTTACTAATGCCGATTAGGTGCTCGTTAAGCCCAATGATGCTTTGATTAAGGCTAATGAGATAGGGGTTGACAAGTTTAAAACTTCTACCAAATATAACATGGAGATCGTAACCTTCTTCTTTGATGGCTACGAAGAACTCAAAAAGAGGGTTATGAAACATTCCCTGAGATTCCAGGTGTTGTTGGAAAGTAGGAATGGGGGTGATGAGTAAGCCACAACTTTTGCAGTTAATTACCAGATGGAGGTAGACGAGTATATTGCAGAAGATTAGGATATTGATGAAGACGATCACACCATTTTCGTGGAGACCACTCTTCCTATAGCTCTAGGAGTTACTCATGACATTGATATAACTGATCCCACTTATTCTAATGCACCTCAAGTTAGTCTAGAAACCAATGAAACTCCTCAAGTCACCCCAGTAATTGAAAAATATCTCGTGTCTTAGGAATTCATGAACTTATGCCTTTATGAAGCTCGTTTGATTTGGAATTCAGTGTTTTGTAATCAACATCTACCATTTTTTCTTTCTTAATTTCGAAATCAAATATTATTCAACTTCTTAATTGCATGCATGTATGTGTTTCTCATTGTGTAAGTTATTTTGGTCAAATAAGTTTTTATCAACACTTGTAGTTAAGTGTTTGCATGAAAAAAAATTATCAAGTCAATGTGAATGGATCTCATCGACCTCCCACTTAGTTCTAGTAATATGGACTCATGGTGGTTTATTTTCACCTTCCATATCAATTTACTAGCTTCTTAATGTTAAGATAATCCTATTAGTAGTTTAGTCTTATGATCATGTGGTCAGATCTTATTAATCTAACTTGCCTTACTAGCTATAAGGTTTGGATAAACCTAAATTGTCCAGACTTAGGTTCTACCATTGCTTGTACCAGATTACTAGTTGTATGGACATATCTTAACGTCATGTCCATATGTCAAGATTGGTTTTCAGATTCGATAAAATTTCCTTGGATCTATCCTTGTGCCAGTCAATTATAGTTGGATCTTATTGACCATATGACTGCGCTAGATTTCCCAAATTTGTCTAAACTTCTTGATCGTGACTTATCCGAGACGAAGCCATTCACGAAGTGTGGTTTTGATCATATATTTTGATGTGCTAGGCTCTGAGACATCTTCAACTTAGGTTTGTTGTACATCTCTCTCACCGATGAAACAAACATTGAATAATGCATATGACGACATGTGTAGAGGAGGAAATTCTAATTCTCATTTATCATTGAAAACTGATTATAAGGAAGTGAAAAGATGTTTACATAGTATTTGTATTCTGAATTGTAATATTCTCTTTAACATTGGTAATAATTCCTCAGGTTCTCTGCATTCCATGGATTCTTGAACTATTCGACCTCTAAGGTTTTGATCTATTAAGTCACATGTTGCATAATAAAATAAATTATCTATAGGTCATACTAATTTGGTCCCAACATATTCCCTTTTGGATAACCTGCACATAGTCCCCTTCTTTCAAGGTGCTCGATTTTACCCTTCTATAATTAGAATTGAGCAGTCCGATATTGGTAACCTGCCAAAGTGATGTGTGTTCCATGACTACCTCTACTAAATATAGATTGTGTCTTATCATTAATTCGCTCTTAGGCGATTGTAAATTGAATACTCGATGACTAGGAAATCCAATATCCGTGTGAACCCTTATTTCTGTGCCAAAGTTAAATATAAACGAGGTCTCGTAAGTCGCAGTACTTGGAGTAATTTGGTAGGCCTAGAGTACACTAGGCAGCTTACTAATCTATCTCCCTTTGGTGTCTTTAAGTTTATCCTTCATTTCGTCCAAAAAGGTCTTGTTGGCGACCTCTGTCTGCCCATTGCACCATGGATGAGCAGGTGCATAGTGCAGTTTCTCAATCTTTAAATTCATAGAACAATCCTCAAACATGTTTTTATCGAACTACATATTGTGATATGTGATGAAGGTGTATGTCATACCACATTAACAAATGATGTTCTTCCATATAAAATAGAAAACCTTATACGAGTCGCTTTTCCTCCACCCACTTAGTGAAATAATCAATCGCGATGAACATATACCTGAATCTTCCCATTGTCTTTAGTAGTGGTCTAACTAGATCAATTCTCTATATGTCAAAGGCCAAGGGTATGTGATTGATGCCAATGAAGGTCTCGATCTCTTATGTATCATAGCATACCTCTGGTATGTGTCACACCTCCTTACATAGTTGGCACAATCTTCTTTCATTATCGACCAATAATATCCTTTTGTGGCAACTCGCTTCACTAACAAATTAATTATTGAATGGGCTCCACATGAGCTCTCGTAGACTTATTTTATCAGATCATGGACTTTAATGGGATGAACATGTAATACCCCGTAATTTTTAGGACTTTTTAAATTGGTTATATTTTAAATTAATGGATTAATTGGATTTTATTATAAATGAATTCATTTGGGTTTTATCCGAATTGTGGATATTAAAAATGTATGATTCTGAATATTACTTAAAGATATTTAGGTAATATATGAATGTGATGATTATTGATATTGACGTGAGATATTTTTTCAGTAATTTGAATTTTTAGTCGGACGCGGTATGGGACGTGTCGGGACTAATTTGTTTAAATTAAAAAGGATATTTATTTTCTATTAATCTTATAGTCATTTTGACTGCGTCGTTACATCCGAAAGGGTTGAAATAGTCAGAAAAGTCTATTTGGATGTTAGTTTTGAGTCTCGGGTCATTTGGAAATGAAAAGATAACCCATAAGGGCATTTTGGTCATTTTTATAAGGGGTGAATAGTGATTTCGAATTTTGTCCTATTATAAGTATTTGGAGATTAAGTGTACGTGGGTTATTCATCTCTTCTACACAAAATATAGAAGTCATCTTCCTAGAGAGAGTGAAAGGTTGCTTGGGAAGAGAAAAGTTTACTTGGCAAGGAGAAGAACAAAGACCAAAGGTCACCACCACCAACCACCACCGGAAGTGGCCAGAGAAAGGGGAGAACCACCTGTGATACACCACCCCCAAGGATCATACCTTCATTAGAGGCAAGTGTTTGATATTTTCAATCTAAGTTTGTATATTGTCCATGTTAGAATAGTTTTAAAAAGAGATGAATTTTACATGTTTGGAAGATGAAAAGATAATGAAGAGTTGTTAATGGATTTCTGAAAAATGGAAGTTTATAGGAATCAAACTCATGTTGTAGGTAGATAGTAATCCACGAAATAATCATAAATTTGTTGAAGAAATGCTGAGAATCAATGGTGTGTTCTTGAAGATATCATATATATAATTTTCTGGAAAAACAGTATAAACATATTATTTTAATTCAAACTCTTGATGATTCTAGGATGTTTAGAGCATTTGAAATCATTCACATATGTTGCTATATCATGTAGTAAGGTTTATAAGGAATTTGGGTAGTTAATATGAAGGTTTGAATGATCAAAATTGATGAAACCCGTAGTAGAAGAAATGGAGAAACCGGGTTTTTATCCGGGCGATTCATCGATCGACCCCCTGCCTTCGATCGATCAACCTCCCCAGAATCCCTAAAGTTGTTTCTTTTTAGTGTTGGTTCTTATCCCAAACCTTTTGTAGATCTTTGATGATTATTAATTGGATATTATGGGACTTAAAGAAGATCAGTAAGCCCGAGTTAAGATTCGAATTACTTTTATTGGGATTTAATTGATTAGAATTATAATAATTAAATTGAAAGAAATTTCGATTTTTAGATTCATTTGTTGGATTCTAATTTGTATGCATGAGGATTAAGGATAGGTCCAGTTGGGGAGATTTAATATAACACTTGGGTAGCCTTAGGGTTACGATTTGAACATCAAGGATTGAGTTTAAGCGTATTATTCATTGCCCAAGAACTGAGTGTATTACAAGCGCTTAACGGTATGGATCCTGAATAGAGATGGGAGTTTAGACCACATTTGGTTGAAAGAGGGGATGATGTTATCCCGGTTTTGTATTTAAAGTTGACGGATCTCCATGACCGACAAAGTTAAGTAGTAGTGTATTGGAGGGGTTCCTTGTTTGGATTTCGCTTTGCGAGACGCTCCGCGCATGAACCTTAATGACGTCGGGAGTGGAGAGATGTTATAGGATACGAGGAAGTTGGTTTTATTGATAAGTCATATAGTGTGAATGAAACACTATAGACTATGGGCCATGTGATGATGGTATTCAATCCTAGTTGATAGAAGATGTGTTTATAAGAGATTAGAAACAATCGGTTTTAACCCAAATAAAGGGAGAGTTTAATTCGTAATAATTCGGGTGATATGATGATATGGACAAGTAGGATATGGGTGATTTCTTACTGAATAAATATGTTGAGGAAAACCTATTGGAATCTTTAGTAATGAGTGAGGCTCGGGGATAATTAAATTAAGAAGTAAAGTTATGATATTTTAATACGTGGGATTTAAAGAGATATAATGCTACGTATGGAAATTGTCTTAGGGTAATGTGAGTACCTTGGTGATATTATATTATAGGTATGATAATGCCTATTTGATTGATTGATGATTATGTGTATGACATACCTAGCTTACTTGCTATCGACGGGAGGTTTGCGCGTGAGGGCCGTCATATCTAGATGAATCCATGGGATCTTTGATTTGTCGCTCAAGAACATAGGTCTATGAAAGACTTATTGGGGAGTTGATAAGTCCACTGACTATGGGAACATAGGTATGTGCGTGACCCATGGATACGAGAACTATGTTCGCCTCCAATTTGTATGTTGATGTTTGTGGTTCGAGAAATCCTTATCGAACCTTTTGTCTCCTATTCGGTGACCAGCGATGATGGGTCATGATAGCAGAATAATGCGTTGCACCGCAGCTGTGACTCGAGGTGCCGTGTTATATATGTATATATATATATATATATATGATGAATTAAATGAATGAATGGATATATTGTGGTTAAATCATCTACTGTGTGATAATTTTAGATAACGGTGAATTGAGAAAAGAATTAAAATAAGTTAATGAATATTTACTTAAGAGCTTAATTCATATTAATGAGAAATGATTCATGTTAATGGGAAACGTATAAGAATCATTATACTACGTATGGTATGGGACATACGGGGTTGATATGGGATGAAAATCATACTATGGAAATTAGTTTAGAGGAACTATTAACTAGGAGGTTAATAGGAAACGTTAAGTGTGCACTCTAGCTGAGAGGAGAGAATAGCAAGTGAGAGTTGGATACTAACATGTACATAATAAATGATTTATTATACTTGTTAAATACTTGCTGTTTTAAAAAATTATTTTTACAATCGGGCTCTGACCCGTTTCCTTGCATATTTTCTTTTCTATTGTACCTTCTATATCAGGTGTCCAGCAGCAGGGACGCCAACCTTAGAGGATTATGATGAGCGATGGAGCTATGGAGTACTGATTAGACGCTTATCTTCTTTTGATTCGCAGTATTCTCTTAGTTAGGGCATGTCGCCCAAAGGAACTCAATTATCTCTTTTCTATCTATGTCATATACTCTTGTAGTCATGTAGTTTTAATACATTTAGTATTGTTGGAATTACTGTATTGGATTATTATTTGGGAATGTTTATTCCAATTGCATTTAAATTCTTTTGAGTTATCTGTTCAGTTATCAATGTTGTAGAATAAAATGTGTAGTGTTATTCGTAAACTAAAAATGGGATTTTATTGAATTAAAATTTGGAAAGTTTTTAACACCAGCTTAGTTGGGTATTAGGTGATTAGTTAATGTTTTCGACAGTGATGCTAAGAATGAGCCAACTGTATATTCTATTTTAATTTTGTATGGGACTGGCCACCCGGTATTTTATTAGGCGGGGTGTTACAGGTGGTATCAGAGCATCAGGTTCTAGTGTCCTTTAGGGTCTGTACGGCTTACTGTGTTTTCAACTTAGCGTTCTTTGATGTAGAGCCCTATTTTTAGGATTGTTGATTTCTTTGGTAAGATTCCGTATATATTAGTGAATCTTATTTGCGTTCGGATGGGTTCGTAAAAGTATTATGGCAGATGAGGGCCATTGGACGGATAGCGGAGATTGTACTTAGGAGGTTATGAAGTATGTTCGAGTATGATGACCGTAGTCGAGGTCACCCCTATTATGGAAAATTGAGGAAAGTCATCAGTAGAAGTTCTTAAAATGCGGGAATTATGTGTGTTACCTAATGAAGGCAATATATTCTAAGGCTTGGGCATATCGTGGAGTGTGGTTGACTAGAACTGAAAATTTGAGGTAAAATTTTTCTTGTCTCTTTGGAGCAAAGTTATATTAGAGCGATTCAACAACCACCACCCGCGAATGAGGGTATGTTTTCTATCTAAGGAATTATGAGGCGTATACTGATTTTTGTAGCGATTAATATTGTATGGGCAAAAGGGTTAAGCCTATAATACTGTTATTTATGTAGACTCACCGAGGGGTTGTGGGAAACCTATATTTTTCATGTTGTCACGTGGGTTTGATTTTTATCATGGTATTACTTACTTTGGGAATGTCCGAGCATGATGTGACTATCAGCATGGATTGACTTGTGGTGTATGAGAGCGTATGTACTACTACTAGCCAGCATCTTGTCTTTTATAAGAGAGTAGATGAGTAGACTTTATTTGAAATTGATAAAACCTATAGTGAGGTTATAAACTATTGACTAAGGACCTGAGGAGTTTCGATGACCGACTACTTTAGGTAGTAGTGTATCGGGGGGGTTCCTTGTTTGGATTTCGCTTGCGAGACACCCCACGCATGAAACTAATAACTGTTGGGAGTTGAAATAAGTTAGGTCCTTAGGATATGAGTTTATAACCTTAGCGATAAATATTATTATGGTAGTTGTACGATAGGGTGTATGGGTGCCCTGGATGGTTGGATTTTAGTAGTTTTCATAATTGTGAAACAGTAAGTAGTTGTGACTTCAGAATTTATTTGTTTAATACATGAGGATCATTTTTCCTAAACTTTGTGACGAAGATGGTATAGGGAAGATTGCGTAAAGTTTAAATTCGATTCAGTTGAAACTATATGGTGAGACTTGGCGTATAACATTAATGGGGATTTTCGATAATGTATTGTATGGGCGATACTACTTAGATTTCTTGCGATGTGAGATTTATACTCGGAGTTGACCTTACCGGTATGATTTATCTTTTCGAATTTCAGGACGAAATTCTGTTATAAGGGTGGAAGTATGTAATATCCCGTAATTTTTTATGAGTTTTAAAATTGGTTATATTTTAAACTAATGGATTAATTTGATTTTATTATAAATTAATTCATTTGGGTTTTATCCGAATTGTGGATATTAAAAATTTATGATTCTGAATATTACTTAAAGATATTTAGATAATATATGAATGTGATGATTATTGATATTGCCGTGAGATATAAATTCAGTAATTTGAATTTTTAGTCGGACGTGTTATGGGACGTGTCGGGACTAATTTGTTTAAATTAAAAAGGAGATTTATTTTCTATCGACCTTATAGTCATTTTGACTGCATCCGAAAGGGTTGAAATAGTCATAAAAGTCTATTTGAATGTTAGTTTTGAGTCTCGGGTCATTTGGAAATGAAAAGACAACCCAAAAGGGCATTTTGGTCATTTTTATAAGGGGGATGAATAGTGATTTTGGATTTTGTCCTATTATAAGTATTTGGAGATTAAGTGTACATGGGTTATTCATATCTTCTACACAAAATAGCGAAGTCATCTTCCTAGAGAGAGTGAAAGGTTGCTTGGGAAGAGAAAAGCTTACTTGGGAAGAAGAAGAACAAAGACCAAAGGTCACCACCACCAACCACCACCGAAAGTGGCCGAAGAAAGGGGAGAACCACCTGTGATACACCACCCCAAAGGATCAGACCTTCATTAGAGGCAAGTATTTGATATTTTCAATCTAAGTTTATATATAGCCCATGTTAGAATAGTTTTAAAAAGAGATGATTTTTACATGTTTGGAAGATGAAAAGATAATGAAGAGTTGTTAATGGATTTCTGAAAAATGGAAGTTTATAGGAATCAAACTCATATTGTAGGTAGATAGTAATCCACTAAATAATCATAAATCTGTTGAAGAAATGCTGAGAATCAATGGTGTGTTCTTGAAGATATCATATATATAATTTTCTGGAAAAAGAGGATAAACATATTCTCTTAATTCAAACGCTTGATGATACTAGGATGTTTAGAGCATTAGAAATCATTCACATATGTTGCTATATCATGTAGTAAGGTTTATAAGGAATTTGGGTAGTTAATATGAAGGTTTGAATGATAAAAAATGATGAAACCCGTAGTAGAAGAAATGCAGAAATCGGGTTGTTATCTGGGCGATTCATGGATCGACCCCCTGCTTTCGATCGATCGGCCTCCCCAGAATCCCTAAAGTTGTTTCTTTTTAATGTTGGTTCTTATCCCAAAACTTTTGTAGATCTTTGCTGATTATTAATTGGATATTATGGGACTTAGAGAAGATCAGTAAGCCCGAGTTAAGATTCGAATTAATTTGATTGGTATTTAATTGATTAGAATTATGATAATTAAATTGAAAGAAATTTCGGTTGCTAGATTCATTTGTTGGATTCTAATTTGCATGAATGATGATTAAGGATAGGTCTAGTAGGAAAGATTTAATATAACACTTGGGTAGCCTTAGGGTTACAATTTGAACATCAAGGACTGAATTAAAGCTCATTATTAATTGCGCAAGAACTGAGTGTATTACAAGCGCTTAGCGGTATGGCTCCTGAATAAAGATGGGAGTTTAGACCACATTTGGTTGAAATAGGGGATGAGATTATCCCGATTGCGTATTTAAAGTTGACGGACCTCCACGACTGACAAAGTTAAGTAGTAGTGTATTGGAGGGGTTCCTTGTTTGGATTTCGCTTTGCGAGTTGCTCCGCGCATGAACCTTAACGACGTCGGGAGTGAAGAGATGTTATAGGATGCGAGGATGTTGGTTTTGTTGATAAGTCATATAGTGTGAGTGAAACACTATAGACTATGGGCCATGTGATGATGGTATTCAATCCTAGTTGATAGAAGATGTGTTTATACGAGATTAGAAACTATCGGTTTTAACCCAAATAAAGGGAGAGTTTAATTCGTAATAATTCGGGAGATATGATGATATGGAAAAGTAGGATATTGGTGATTTCTTACTGAATAAATATGTTGAGGAAAACCTATTTGAATCTTGAGTAATGAGTGAGGCTCAGGGATAATTAAATTAAGAAGTAAAGTTATGATATTTTAATACGTGGGATTTAAAGAGTGCTACGTATGGAAATTGTCTTAGGGTAATGTGAATACCTTGGTGATATTATATTATAGGTATTATAATGCCTATTTTATTGATTGATGATTATGTGTATGACATACCTAGCTTACTTGCTATCGATGGGAGGTTTGCGCGCGAGGGCAGTCATATCCTGTTGAATCCATGGGATCTTTGATTTGTCGCTCAAGAACATAGGTCTATGAAAGACTTATTGGGGAGTTGATAAGTCCGCTGACTATGGGAATGTAGGTATGTGCATGACCCATGGAAACAATAACTGTGTTCGCCTCCAATTTGTATGTTGATGTTTGTGGTTCAAGAAATCCTTAACGAACCTTTTGTCTCCTATTCAGCGACTAACGATGATGGGACATGATAGCAGAGTGATGCATTACACCGCGGCTGTGACTCAGGGTGCTGCATTACATATGTATATATATATGATGAATTAAATGAATGAATGGATATATTGTGGTTAAATCATCTACTGTGTGATAATTGTAGATAACGGTGAATTGAGAAAAGAATTAAAATAAGTTAATGAATATTTACTGAAGAGATTAATTCATATTAATGAGAAATGATTCATGTTAATGGGAAACGTATAAGTATGATTGTACTACGTATGGTATGGGACATACGGGGTTGATATGGGATAAAAATCATACTATGGAAATTAGTTAAGAGGAACCATTAACTAGGAGGTCAATAGGAAACGTTAAGTGTGCACTCTAGATGAGAGGTGAGAATAGCAAGTGAGAGTTGGGTACTAACATGTACATAATAAATGCTTTATTGCACTTGTTAAATACTTGCTATTTTAAAAAATCATTTTTATAATCGGGCTCTGACCCGTTTCCTTGCATATTTTCTTTTCTATTGTACTTTCTATATCAGGTGTCTAACAGCAGGGACGCCAACTTTAGCGGATTATGATGAGCGATGGAGCTATGGAGTATTGCTTAGACGCTTATCTTCTTTTGATTCACTGTATTCTCTTAGTTAGGGGATGTCGCCCAAAGGAACTCAATTATCTCTTTTCTATCTATGTCATATACTCTTATAGTCGTGTCGTTTTAATACATTTACTATTGTTGGGATTACTGTATTGGATTATTATTTGGGAATGTTTATTCCAATTGCATTTAAATTCTTTTGAGTTATCTGTTCCGTTATCAATGTTGTAGAATAAAATGTGTAGTGTTATTCGTAAACTAAAAATAGGATTTTATTGAATTAAAATTTGGAAAGTTTTTAACAAGAGCTTAATTGGATATTGGGTGATTAGTTAATGTTTTCGACAATGATGATAAGAATGAGCCAACTGTATATTCTGTTTTAATTTGGTATGGTACTGGCCACCCGGTATATTATTAGGCGGGGTGTTATAGAACACATCTGAGAAGTGACATAATAAATCCCCACCGGAACAATTTTCCTACTTCGAGCGCATATTTTATCACCTTGTACTAGTTCCTCCTTGCCTCATTTGGATCTTTCGATACTTCGCCAATCTCTAAGAATTCTTGGATGTGATCCATCTAAGATAGGACCATATCTAACTCCATCACCGTCATACATTATTGTCTAATGTTATGCTAGGATAAAATCTTAACTAATATTATTCTCCAAAGTTTAGTTCGAGTAGCTAATACCAAACGAGCAAATGCATCTACTCGGGAGTTCTCGGCTCTTAGGATTCTGACCATTTGTATGGGCAAGAACCTTTTGCCAAATATCTCGCTCATAGACTCCTATTTGGATTCATAAAACTGCCATTGTCTACTAGAATTCTAAGTACTTGACTTTCATGCACCATCATGGTGACAACCAGAGGGCCATCATATGGATAAATTACACCTCATAACTCATGTTTTGAAAACCAATAATGAAATGATATTATTTTACCTTCCAAGCTTGAGTCTCTACAATGTAGGATAGATTGACCTCCTTGACATGAGCACACGCCTTCGCCTCGTTGGGGTAGGATTTCCTCTCGATAAGTTAGTCTAAACCACAAGCATCACCTCTATCTATAAAGTGATAATCAAAAGAAATCATGTTAATGTCATTCACAGGACCCTTAGGCTTCCTGGGATAATCTAGATCATCCTTTGAGTCCTTATCTCTATCCCTTTTCTTCTCATCTTCTTTTTTGCAATGGGACTTGGATGGTTTCCTTGGTTTTTACTCATCCTTTGTATCTGATTGAAGACCTTTATTAGCATACTTTTCCAATTTTCCTTTTGTCATAAAATTTTCAATCTCATTCTTTAAATCCAAGCAACTATTGGTGTTATGGATATGATCCTTATATAATTCATAGTATTTTCTCTTATCCCTCCAATTTAATGGAGCTTTCCATTATCCATCCATTTTAGGTTACTACTTCCTCAGACTTGGCTAGAATATCTGTTGTCGTGATCGGAGGTTCCTTAGCCAATTCCCATTATAACTTCCTGAAAATAAACTTCTCATAATGGTCATAATCGCTATATTCTCATTGTAGTTAATTACTTTAAGCTTCTCGGTATTAAAGCGTCTAATAAACTCCCTAGTTATTTCATCCATTTTTTGATGGACGTTTCTTAAGTGACCTGGATAGAATTCTACATACCCTATTGTTACTCTGCAAAAAATAGTTGTATATGAAAGAGAGATAAAGATAAATAGATAGAGAGGGAGAGATGAAATCGCTCGATTATATGGTTTAGGTCCAAATCCATGAAATATACTCCAAGATACACAAATACAACGCAGGTTACAATTACAACTAGGCCAACAAATTGTTCCTTTTCGATTTTTAGTCTTGATTACTAAACCCTAAGTGAGCATGCATGATTTGATATGTAAATAATAAGCACACAACCACAACACCGTGATATACGAGAGAAACCCAAATGGGAAAAACTTCAGAGGGCCAGGCATGGACATAATTCACTACAAATACGATTTTGCAAGAAGACACAAAAGACTTATAGACTCGACCTTACAAGTACCATTGATTCGATCTTCAACACCTCCGTCTGTAGTAATTGTAGCTCCAACACGTTGCACGACACCTCCTGTGTCTCGGTATCCACCGAAACTCAAATGTTATCTCTAAACCGTGTGGAGGTCCGCCGCACACAATGATGATGAATGTGGAAAAATAAATGACCACAAAAGATCATACAAATGTTGAATATTTTTTGCTAAAAGGATTTTGGATTTTCTTAAAAATTAAAAGAGGTTCTCATCTGATTTTTCTCGAGCCCCTTATGTTTGTGCAAAATGGAAGTAGTGGGTAGAGCTAAGAAGAAAAACTATTAATACTATCATTATTTTCCATAACTATTGTGTTCGTTCGAATGACATGGCTAAATGTCATTTGAACGAGATACAAACAAGGTTTCAAATGAGATCTCAGCACAGACCCTCAAGGGATCTCGTTGGAATTCATTTGAACCACCTTGATTGAATGAGATTGTAGATCGCCTTAGAATGACCTTAATAAAGATATGAAAAATAGATTAACTCTTAAAAAATATTTTTGTAAATATAGGAAGCCTATAAAATAATTCCCCAACGACTTTAAAAGTGGGTCATATTCCTTTGGGAAAAATGAGTGTTTCGAATTGATGATATGCGGTAAAATCTCGGTTGCTCAATTTATTTAATGTAGAGTATAATATGACACCTATACAATCTAAATATTTTATCTAATGGTAATAGTTAATACTACAAATTGACTCAATATGGAAATTTGTCCTTATAAGAGAGAGAGAAACAGAGAGAGAGAGAAATTGTATTGTGTCTTCAATGGCTTTTTATGTTTTATTATAGTGAAACACACTCATACATAACACAATGGAAGTAGGCCTATGGTTGAACCACTTAAACCTTTGTGTTCATCTCTATTTCACTCATCTCTCATTACATTTGTGCAATACTTACATACCGGGTGAATCCAGTGCATGATCTTAGTATCACCAATTTGGCATCGTCTGTGGGATTGTTTTCATCGTTCTCATCTTAGCTTGTATTCCTTCTCTCATCTCTGTTGGTGATCTAATTCCACCATTGTTGGATATGAATAACCATTAAAAGAGCTTGTGTAGAGGAGTTCATCATCTTCCCTATTCGATTAATCCTTTTATAGGTTTGCATCCTTGTCATTGTTGTTTACTTTCTCTCTGATTAGCGATGTCTTTTAATCCACCGTCAGCCACAAGATCTAGTCCCAGCTAACAACCTTCACAGTTTGAGATGGTTAACATCACGATAATGTTGAGATCACTAGTGGCTAGTCTGTAAGCCATGAAACACCAATTCATGCCATTTATTCAGGATATAATGAGTCATATCCCATTGCTACCAACCTTAGATCCCATTACGATGCCTATGATGAGAGGATACACACCACTATTAGTTAGGCTAGAACCCCTATATCCAACCAAGAAGTTTCATATGACCTAAGGAGAAAGGAGGTTACCGAGCCTCATCATCTCTGCCTTAGAAAGGAGGTGCAGGGAGGACTTGAGGACACGACATATGAGGAAGAGAAAAGTTGGGATTACAAAGAATGATATGAGATATATAACACGTCATCCCTACTAGGTAAAACACTCCCTCATGCCTACTAAAGTAAAAGTCTCTAATATACCCCCCCCCCTCGAGTTAGTATAAGAATAGTGCATTCACAAGATTAAGTAAAGGGTCAGCATTTGATCATCTCAACCCCGAAGTCTAAAGTCATCTCGGTGGTGAAAGGTTCAAGGAAAAATGTTGCTATTAATGATAAGCCTTAGAACAACTCAATTCAGAGGCTGAAGGATACGCTCAGCTGCATAATTGGAGACCCCGATGATAGGGGATATATGGAAGGCTCTCCCTTTATGACTAGAATTTTAGGTTATCCAACAGTTGGAAACTTCAAACCACTAGTGGTGATGCCTAGGTATGATAAGAGGACATATTCACCACATAAAAATGTACCAATTAGCATCCGACCTCTACACCAATCCAAATGAGATAATATATCGGTCATTTTATAGAACTCTCACTGAGGTTGCCCATGTGTGGAACACTCGTGTGTCTAGAGGAAGGAAAGAAAATTTCAAAAAGTTGGATGAGAAATTTATTCATAACTCTTATTTTTTTCATGAAGCCTATAGATCATATGGCTTGTCTGTGGAATGTGAGGTAGGGGAATAATGAATCACTGAGAGATTTCATATCTATGTTTAATAAGGAGAAGTTAAAAGTGAAAGAGTATGATGAAAATAATACGATGACAGCCCCTATTAGTGGTCTTCAACCAGGAAACTCTATTAGAACCTCTTCAAAGATCCTCCAAAATCCATTATAGAATATCTGATTAAGGATGACATAATCATAAATACGAAGGAAGCTATGACAACCAATAGGGGAGACCCAAAGAACTCAACTAGAAACAAGTCTGGGAAAAGCCGAGATAATGATGAGGAGAAACAATGAAAAGTTTGGAAAGTACATCCCACTCACTATTATCCTCGATCTCATACTAAATAAGATAAGATGAAAAAGAACTTAATTGGACTAAGAAACTATTATCCCCAACCATAAAAGAGGTAATATCAAGTGGTGCGAGTTCCACCAGGATCACGACCACATAACAGATAAGTGTTATGATCTGAAAGACAACATAGAGAAGATACTGAAGAAGAGAAATCTGGGAAAGCACTTTGACAAAGGTAGAAGTCAGGATGATAGCAGGAAGAGTTATTCCTCATCAAGGGATGAAAAATCCATGAAGAAAGAAGTTCAAGTGAATCCAAAAGAATAAGAGTCAGACAATGATCTCCTAGTTAAACCCAGGGAAATTAAAAGTAATATTCACATGATTTCATTTGATGTTAAAGTTATCTTAGGAGGTATAACTGGTGGAGGAACAAAACCAACCTATAAAAAGTACGAGTTGTCTACTAAAAATCCAGGCAAAAGAGGATGGATATTAACACTTGGAAGATTCTGAAGGGAAATATGAAAGTTAAAAAAAATGCACACTGAAATTCTTCTGGTGGGGTTCTACAAGATGGATTTTTAAGGGATGCTAGTTCCTTATGAAGACCCATTTATAATCAACAAAAGAGTTCATGGCTATAATGTGTCTCATATTTTGGTAGATGGTGGAAGCTCAACATATGTAATGTTTTGGGACTGCTTCAAAGGTTTAAAGATGATTTACAAGAGATGTCCTATACCATTAACCTCTTCTCGGATTTAATGGTGATTATATGCACCCACTGGGAATGTTCAAGATGGATGTCCTCATGGTAACATCTCCAAGATGTCTGACGATAATATAAAGTTTTTTATGATGGAGAAGAATGTATTATCGGTGTACAATATCATTTTGGGAAAGGTAACTCTAAAGGAGTTTAAAGTCGTGTATGAGATTCCCGTATCCTTATAGAGTAAGGTAAGTCAATGGTGATCAAATGGAAGAACAAAAGTTCTATCTCACCTTAGTTGAGGTAAGAGAAGCCCATAAGAGTAAAACCACCTCTTACAATATGGATACCCCTAATGCCTGAGGTGAACATACATTAAAAAAGGGACAGCCAATGAAAGAGGTAGAATCCACTGCCCTTAATGAGCACGAACCGAAAAAAATGGCCAAATTAACTCATCCCTTAAACATTACTTGAAGAAAGATCTAGTCGAATTGTTGCGTAGGAGGTAGAATATCTTTGCATGGAGTCATATTGACATTCAAGGAATTGACCTTGATGTCATTTGTCATAATTTTAACCTTGATAATAAAGTAAAACTGGTGAAGCAAAAAAGACTAACGTTCGCTGGAAAAATATGCAGCAATCCAGGAGGAAGTAAAAAAGTTACAAACAACATAATTCAACAAAGAGGTTCAATATCCATGTTGGTTGTTGAATGTAGTCATGGTGCTGAAACATAATGGAAAGTGGAGAACGTGTGGGATTTTACAGACCTTAACAAGACTTCCCTAAAAGAAATTTTTTTCCCAAAATTAATCAAATGGTGGGTGCTATGGCGGGGAATGAGATTATGAGCTTCATGGATACCTATTCATACTATAATCAGATCTCAATGTTTGAAGGTGATGTCAAGAAGACATCCTTAATTATAGATAAAAGGACTTGTTGCTATAAGGTAATTCCTTCCGGCCTGAAGAATGTAGGTGCCACTTAAGAAAGACTCATCAATAAAATATTCAATGATCAAATTAGTAAAATGATGGAGGTTTACATCGATGACATGTTGATAAGAAGTATGAAGGTTGATAACCATGCCCATGATTTAGAAAGAACTTTTGACACCATGGAACACTACAAGATAAAGCTTAATCCAATTATGTGTGTCTTCGGCATCGACCCCAAAAAGTTTTGGAGTTCAAAGCCAATCAAAAGGACATTGAGGCCAACGTAGCTAATATTAAAGCATTGATTGACATGGAAACTCTAAAGAATACTAAGGACATTTAGAGGTTGGAGAGCATGATTGATGTGCTTAACAAGTTCGTTTCATGAGCAATCGATAAATGCCTCCCTCCTTTCAAAATTTTATGAAAAGTTTTTGTGTGGGATGGAAAACAGTGAAAGACCATTCAAAAAACTGAAATATTAGTTAGGCTCAACAATGCTTCCATCATGGCCCATGCATGGGGAGAAAATGTATTTATACATAACCATCTCTGAGTCGGGTATTAGAGCGGCTATAGTCTGAGAACACAGTAGGACTCAAAAGTCTCTAATAATAAAGCATTGCAAGGGGACAAGATCAGATACCTGAAGATGAAAAAGAATCATTTCTCCCTAATACATGCGTTAAGAACAATGAATCTCTACTTTCAAGCTCATACAATAGGTAGTAGTCATCGATACACCTCTTAGACAAGTCATTCATAAACTCGAGAAATCGGGGAGGCTCATGGCTTGGTTAGTAAAGTTAGATGAATTTGATATCATCTACAAACTAAGAAATGCAATCAAAGGATAGGTTTTTGAGGATTTTTTATAAGAGTTTACATGGGAATCAGTGGAGGACAAGAACGTTGAAATGAAAGATGAGAGTTCAAAACAAGTTGAAACCTTAGAATTGAGAACCTTGAAGAATAATTCAGCCGACACTACAATTATTATTCTAGATCCGAATTTATTGCTAAAAATTGATGTCCTTGATAAAGGACCATTCTCACCAGATATGCCCGTTTGGAGTATATTTATTGGTGGCTTATCCTATGCAGTTGGTACTAGGGCTGGGTTATTTTTGTCGGCCCTAGACGAGACAAATATCGAATATGCATTAAGGTTCAATTTCAAAGCATCTAACGATGGGGTCGAGTATAAAGCCTTGTTAACTGGACTTATGCTCGTGAAAGAGTTAAGTATCGACTAACTTCTTTCTCACAATAATTCACAAATGGTAGTAAACAAATTTTTGGGAATCTATGAGGCAAAGGATGAAAAATGGACAAATACGTGCAGAGAGTAAAGATGAAACTTGCAAGATTCCAAGGAGTGAAAGTAAAAAGGATTGCATGAATTAAGAATGGAGTAGCATATGCCTCATAAGGCTTTCTTTAGCAAAACGAGACGAGATTTGAAGAAAGGTTTGCCTCAAATTATCTAGGAATCAAGCATCGGTTGAGAAGAGGCTGATAACACATAATGTTTTAACTAAAACTTGGGCCATTTTTAGATGGACCCAATTATTAATTACTTGAGGGATAGAAATCTCCTAGAGGGTAAATTCAAAATAAGAAATAGGCGTTATCGTTCTGATAAATTTACAATTATAGGGAATGTGTTGTACAAAAGGTGGTATATGCTCCCACTCTTGAGGTGTGTGCAACCTACAAAGGTAAGTTATTTTCTCAGAGATATTTATTATCAAATAAAATTATAACTGAAGGATACTATTGGTCGAGCTTGGATAAGGATGCCACCAAGTATGTTCTTAACTGCGACAAGTGTTAATGTTTTGCAAACATACCTCATCAACCTCATCAACTATTATATATCATCTTTGACCCATGTCCATTTGCAATGTGGGGACACGATATGGTTTGACTATTACCAAGAGCTAAAGGGAACTTTCATTTCCTTATCGTCGCGGTTGAAAATTTCACAAAGTGGTTAGAGGCGGAGGCCATGAAAACTATTCCAAACAATAAATGCTTCAGATTTATTTTAAGAAATATCATCTACCGATATGGGCTCCCAAATAATCTGATATCTAAAAATGGAAAGCAGTTCAAGAACAAGTATATAGTGGCACATAAAATAATTCTTCTCAGCACCAAACTGACCCTATGTAAATGGGCAAACACATGTCACAAACAAAATGATACTAGATGGGATAACGAAGAAATTGGAGGATTCCAAAAGAAAGTGGTTTAATGAAATGTACCGTATACTATGGACATATCGGACTACTGGGAGGACGCTGACAGGAAAGACACCTTTTATGCTGGCATACGGGTCAAAAGTAGTCATTTGAAATAAAATTGGGTTGCCGCATCACAGAGCCCAGACATGTGGTCCAAAGTTGAACATGTAAGAGAGAATAATTGATTTAGACCTCACTAATCCCAAAAAAATGTGGCCATACGACAATCGGCCTAGCAGTGGAGAGATGCAATGTTTTACAATAAGAGAGTTGAAGTTCGTCTGATTAAAATTGGTGATCTCGTACTAAAAAAGGTAATCCATAAGGCTAATAAACTCATGGGTTGTAAAAAATCAGAAAACTTGGAAGGAGAGCCATTTTCCAACCCGTGGAATGTCGATCACCTGAAAAATATTATCATTGAAGTTTTTATGTAATAGCCCGAGAGCATTTATGCTAATGTAATAAAATGTTATAAGGATCTTAATAAAATGGTGTGTTATCACAAATCGTGAAAACCTATTTTTGTTTAATCTTGCTCTCTCTCTCTCTCTCTCAGCGGTGTGAGAACAACGGGAATGTCATCTCCTAGGCATGTCTTAATATAAACCCTGAGAGTTTAGAAAATTGACATGATTATTTTTATGGTGAAACTTAATATCATTATTATTTGGTGAAAATAAAATGTAATATCTCTCGGTGGTGCGCGAACACTGGGAGTCTTGTCTCATAGGCCTGTCTCAATATAAACATTGAGAGGTGGGAAACTTAACATCATAATTTTTTATGATGAAACTTAACATCATTATTTTATGATGAAAATAAAATGAAATATCTCTTTGATTGGACGAGAACACTTTGGGCCATGTATCCTAGGCATGCCTCAATATAAACCCTTATAAGTGGGAAACTTAACATAATTGTTTTATGGTGACACTTGACATCATTATTTTATGGTAAAATAAAATGTAATCTCTCTCGGCTGTGCGAGAATATGGGGAGTCTCGTCTCCTATGCATGTCTTAATATAAACCCTAAGACGTGGGAAAGTTAAAATAATTATTTTTATAATGAAACTTAACATCATTATTTTATAGTGAAAATAAAATTAAATCTCTCTCTTAGAGGTACGAGAACACTCAGAGCCTCATCTCTTAGGCATGTCTCAATATAAATCCTGAGGGGTGGGAAACTTAACATCATTATTTAATAGTGACACTTGATGATGCTGGAATTAGCACCACCAGATAAGGTATTTTCAAGCTCAATCTAAGAACAACAATGGCAGCATAGTTATGTAAAAGGTAGGAGAAAGAGATGAGGAGAAGAGGAGAGAGCACCAGGATATAAGTGGTTCAGCCTAAATTGGCCTACGTCCACTGTGTGTGTGAATAACCTCACTGTAATAAGGCACTAATGGCCATGGATACAATCTCTCAAGCTTTCTATCTCTACTGTGTATCTAGACAGAGTTTCAGCTAGGGTTGTATATCTGGATCCCTTGTAAGGTAGGGGATGACCTCTATATATAGTACCTGGGGGGTGTAATGTACCCCCATGCATGTAATGTGCATGTGTGTGATTGCCTCACCAATATGGGAAAGCCACCTGTCACTGTCACATGTAGAGAATGATGATGCAATATTCTCCCCACGTGTGGGGAATAATCTTGTATAACTGATTTGTGTTCACGTGCCGTTATCCAAATGTCAGCAGATGCTCGGCTATCGCGCCTGGTGTATGACCTCGGTCTGGGAGAGGCCGAGGTTGGTAAGTCTAGGTACTCGTTCAGTCCGAGTATTCCATGGAGGTCTCGGCCTAATCCCAACCGAGACAATGGACAAGGTCGGCCTGAGATGAGGTTGAGCTGGAGTGTTTGGAGTATCGACTAATGTCTTGATGAGGTTGCTGGTGACTTCCTGCGAGCTCGGCCTATGTCTGCCCGAGGTTGCCATTCCAAGGTATACGAGAATGATGTTGATCCTTGTGATGTCCCTTGGAGAGGCTCATGGTAGTGTCGGCCTGGGCCGACCTTGCTATGGTCGAGGGTTGATATCGCATGTCCAAGACATGTCCAACGTTGGCCATAATCTCGACCGAGGTTGGTGTCTCTGGGCCGAGGTCACACTTGGGGCATATCAACACTTAACATCATTATTTTTTTGGTGAAAAAGAAATGAAATTACTCTCCCGATGGTTTGAGAACACTTGGAGCCTCGTCTCCTAGGCATGTCGATATAAATCTTGAGTGGTGGGAAACTAAACATAATTATTTTATGGTGACACTTAAAATCATTATTTTATGGTGAAAATAAAATGAAATTCATCTCTCTACGATGTGAGAAAACTTGGAGCCCCGTTTCCTAGGCATGTCTCAACATATACCCTGAGATGGGAAACTCAACATCATTATTTTATGGTAACATTTAACATCATTATTTTATGGTGAAAGTAAAATGAAATATTTCTCTCGACGGTACTAGAATACTTGGATTCTCGTCTCATAGGCATGTCTCAATATAAAACTTAAGAGGTGGGAAAATTAACATAATTATTTTATGGTGACACTTAAAATCATTATTATATGGTGAAAATAAAATAAAATCGCTCTCTCTGTGGTAAGAGAATATTAAGAGTCTCGTCCCCTAGGCATGTTTTGCTATAAACTGTGAAAGGTGAGAAACGTAACATCATTATTATTATGGTGAAAATAAAAACATCATTATTACATGGTGAATAAAAAAGAAAAAAAACTACACGGGTATGTAGATATGATGATGAAAGCAAAGCGGAGTATATCGTAATATCATTTTCAAAAAAACTTTAATAAAGTGGCACTGGAAAACACAATAACATTGGTAAAACCCCAAAAGTGGGACGAGATTAATGTTTACAAATAAAAATTTGGGCATCAAAGACCACAAGAAAACACCCCAAAGATTAGAAATAGAGAAAACAAAGTCTCGGTCGCGACCTCACCAAAGGAGTAACTTCAGGAATGGTCAACTCATCTTGAACATTGGTGTCATCCTAATCACTAACTTGAGTCTCTTCCTTAATTATACGAGTTCTATCATCACCCCCATCATTAGCATCCATATCTTCCTTATTAATGGCCTCAACTTGGATCTCCCCCTGAATGATGATGGCCTCTTAATAAGAGAAACTTATGGAGTTAAAATTATCGACCACTTCAGGATATTTGGTGACGAGATCAGAATATTGAGTGACCACTCGCATGCATGTTGCCTTGGACTCCTTCTCTAGGTATTGAATGGCAAAACCAACAGATTCATTAGACTCCTTAAAAATACCACAACCACCTCACAACTAGTCTTCTGAATCTCCTTCTTTGTCTTGAGATGCTAATTTAAGGCTTCTTTATGGTCTTCCTTCAAAGTAGAAAGGCGAGTTCGGTATTGGACTTAGAGCTTGAACTTCTTGTCTTCATGGGAAATTTTTTCATTGGCTATCTTTTTTTAAGTCAGCCATCATCTACTTGTCTTGCTCAACCATCTTAATCATCTGCTCATTCTCTAAAAACCACTGGTGAAGGTTCTAGAGAGTGATGATAAACTAAAACAAGGCTGACACGAGAGGTAAATGTTAATACATGATGAGAAATCACTTCACAAGAAGTATGAAATAAAATTGTTACCTGATTAGCCTTGTACAAAGAAAATCTAGAAACTGTAATGCTACTTTGAGCATTAAATAAACGGATGTCACAAGGAGGAATCATCAAAGATATGACTTCTTAGGCTTTCTATTTACTCTCAAGAAGAAACTCTAGATTCAGGCCGAGCTAAGAAAGACGCATGACTGCGAACGCATTGTCAAAAATTAGGATGTTGGGAGCAATGGGCCATCTCAAAGATTTATATTTCTTTTATTGTTGGGAACCCAGACCCAACAGCCTCTTTTATTTTTATTAAGCCCTCTGCATTTCAGCCAATAGTTATAGATTTAAAATTATTAGGGCCTATCTGTTGGGCAGTTGCCTTGCCCTTTAGCTTGGATAAAATATTTCAATGATGGGAGCTTCTATTTCCCAGATATGATTAGGCATAATCTGATAATGATATGTAAACTGAAAAAGATCAATCATCGGTATTGGCTAAAGAAAAAGACGATAAGAACAGTTAGTACAAATTTTAGAAGTAAAGAATCTTTGGAAGATAATTTAATGGAGCTGAACCCATTCCCAGAAATTGGAGGATTTTGGGCTTCATCATCTCCTCAAATAGCATAAGACCATTAGTTTCTCTCACTTGGTCTACCCTCTCTCTCTTGCTCATACTCAATCTAGGGTCAACTTTAGCCAAAACTGAGATTATGTCCCATTGTCGGGGCACATTAACCTCCATATTCATCAGCGAATCATCGTCGCCAAACTCCCATAAGCCTAAGACAAAGAAGTAGCGAGCCTTCTAGTCGTGATTTGAAGTTTGGTTCACATAAAAAAGTTATTGAATGGTTTGGGAGCAACAAAATGGTAATAGCACATGTTTAATTTAGTGGTGATAGATGAATAACATGATTGTAAGACATTTGGGGGTAAATCTTCCTCGAAGACAAGCCTCCAAAGGATAACTAATCCCATAATTATCCTCTAAATATTAGGGGCTAACTGGACTAGAGCAACGCAAATATCAATATGAATTCCTCTAATCTAGACCCGGAAGGAAGCTGAAAGCCAATTTTGAATATTTGTTCATAAATAGCAATCCCATCACCATTACTAAGATCATAGGCCCTCTTATCCTTGGATGGAACCTTCATGTTTATCATTGAGTCAACACCATACAAGTGTCTCCAGGTAATGAGATCATTATCTTGGAGATCATTCTTATAAAGCGAGGCAACACTTGTGTTAACCTAAAAAAATTCTTCTTCATCAACCTTAACAATAGGAACTTTACCACACTATTCTCAGTCTAGATGAGCCAACTAACTCATTTCAGTTAAAGGTTTTGGCATCATAGGGGGTGGAATGTTATCCTAAGTCTCATAATTAGATATATAAATGGGGGATCAAGATCCCCACTCTAATAAAACGAGGTGATGGTTTTATTTTTTATTTTTTATTTTTTTTGAGAAAGAGGGATTGAACCCCCTAAATATTATTAAATTGAGGAGAAAAAGCCTCTCCCAAGTGGAAACTAAGCAAGCTTAGATACAAGAGAGATAATGGAAACTTAAAAAAAATAATAAATATGGGTCTTTATAGAAGTCCCATTACAAGAGATAAGCAAGATCATTTGAAAGAAGATTTAATGTAGCAACATCTCATCTTGTAAGCTCCTCGAGTTATCTTTGGAAGGTCTGAGAAATTGTTGAATATTGAAGATGAATGAGTATTAACCCCATAATTAGCAAGGCTATCTGCAACCATATTTGATTCTCTGAAGCAGTGAACTAATGAACTTTTGGTATTGATGAGATTATCTTTGATTTCTTCCACACATTTATGAAGATTCCATGACGGTTTTCAGTTTCGATTTATCAGATTCACCACATAAGAAGAGTCTGATTCAATCACTACTTCCTCAAAGTTGTATTCCAAGCAAAGTTTTGAACCCATCCAGAGACTTTTGATTTCCACAAATGAATTAGAAGCATATCCCTCATGCTGAGCATAGGCAAATATGATGTCTCCTGTGTGATTTCTTAAAATGCCACCAATTCCACTTCTTCCAGGATTTCCTTTAGAGGCCCCATCAATGTTTAATTTGAAATTATGAGGGGAGGGGGAGATACATTTAACGAGGTGATGGTATAACCTATGTTTCTTGACTTAAAAAATAAATAGTCTTAGCCAAACCAGGATGATCAACAACCGCTTCCATGGTCTCATTAAGGGATCCGAGGTTTGTAGTTCCAACTGGAGTGTTCGAACACTCAAACGGGCTATAAACCTTAGAGAATGACATGTTATCACTAGTAATGACAACAACACTTGGAGAATATATTTTAATTGAAATGTCTTAGTGGAGAAAGTTAGTAAGACACAAGGGAGGAGGTAACGTCGCTACAGGTGTCAAAGTCAAGGGTGTCAAAAGGAATCTCTCTCGAAGAGAACTCTCTCAAATAAACTAAGCCTCAACCTTTTCCCTCTATTAGAGAAAACGATCGCCAAGGCAAAACAACTCAACCCAAGACTCATATAGACTACAATACATTAAAAAATGACCTAAGAGGTTTGTAAGGTTGGAAAAATATCAAAAATGGGGAAATGATTCATTTTGTATTAGAACAGTCAAGAATACTTAATAACACTAAACCCAAAAACCAAAAACTGAAACTAATAAGTCATCAAAAATGGCAAAAACCTCGCCGAAAAACACTAATTCCTTTCCAAAACCTAACAAAAACTAACACAAACTAAAAGATACCAAAAATCCACCCTAATACCATTACCACATGAGGTGCAAAAACTAAATAAATTGCCAAAAAATTGAAACGACATAATTTGAAGGAAATAACACAAAAAAGTTGAAGAAGTGTGATTAAAAGTTACTTGGAAGAGAAAGGCTACCAAAAAATGATTGGAAACACCGTAGAAAGTGATAGGAGGGAGTAGAAGTGACAAAGTTCTGGGTTTTTTGTTCTAGTTTGAAGGTTTTGAGAAATTTGCATAAATGAGAAAAAAATTCTACCTAAATCAATATCCGATCTAAAATATATAGTAATGATGAAGAACGAACACTAAGACATGGGATGACATGAGGGTTGTGCACATGGACCAAATATGCCTTGAATAGCTCACATAAAACCAAGGGATGCATGCCAGTTGGCAAGCATAATTGTAGGTATAACTCTAGGACATATGCAGGTGATGTGACCATTACGTCTGACAATTTGATCGTCATGTCCTCAAGATATGATTAATAACTAATAAACAACTAAGACTCCAGAGTGATGGCCTGCAGGACAATCATAGGATAAGATAAGACACTAAATGAAATCGTCTTGAAGATAAGAGATACCAAGTTTAAACCTCATCCTCTTACAGATGCGTAAGTCTAAGGTCTAGGGGTAATTGATATACATGTGTATAATCTTGTCCATATGGAACCCTGGCATATAATCAGAGACTACAGTCTCGTCTCACAGACGAGACCAACCTTCTCACATATACCTGATATACAGTGGTAAGTAACCAGACACTACATTATCATTGCAAAAGATAGACCAACCTCACTCGTACCGATAGAAGGGTGCCAAGCCTAGATGACACTCATGTTATAAGTCAATAGACACAAGGATAAGGGATAGGTGTGTTGGTCATAAATGATCGTCTTATCTTATATCGGCTGTCAACATGAAACCAATCATAAAAAACTCTCGACGGGGCTGATACCTGTAGTATCACCTCAGACGATACCTCCTACAAATATGTTCATCCGGGCATGGAAATCATAATAAGGGCATTTCAGTCATGTCCACACAAAACTATTACTAAAGATCAATAATCCACATGGATAATCTTCATTATAATAACCTCACTTAAACGAAAAAACAATTTACACTCTTGCATAAGCATTCAACCTCGGCCCGACGTGGGACACATACTAGGGGTGAAATTGTGCACCTGTCGGCCAATAAAAGGTACACTATGTATTCTTCATTAGGATTGGTTTCTAAACTCCCTATTGTTACTCTATATTAATATCTCTAGAAAGATAGAGCTTGTATTATGTCTCCAATGGTTGTTTATGCCTTATTATAGTAAGAACACTTATACTTTTCGCAGTGGATGTAGGTCAACAATCGAAACACATAAATGTTTGTGTTCATCTCCATATCTCTCACCTCTTCTACTAAATTTCTTGTTAATTATCGTTTCATTACATCCCTACAGTACTTAAACCTATGGTGAATCCAGTGCATGATCATATTATCATTAGGCTTAAATCCAATTTAGTGCAACTAATTTCTCACCACATAAATAGTGTTTTATAAGTTATAGGTGCCCTTTATGTATCTAAAGAGTGTTTTCATAGAGTAATAATAATTCTTTGCAATGACTTAATTTAGAGAATAAGTAAGTAGGTGCAGTCTATTTATAGGTGGCTTTCGGTGTAATGTGAACCCCAAGTCACATGGAGAATGGCGATTGTTGTTCTCCTCTTCTGGAAACTACATGGAACATGTGAATATTGTATTCATATGAAATGCTATCACATGCACCCATTTTTTTGGGCCTGTAATGACTCAAATATCCATCATGGTGGATTTTGCGTGTTTTTTATTTAATGTAATTTGGCCAACCTCATGAGACCGAGGGTATATAGTTGACCCTGGGTGAGTATAAGGCTTACTCATTTAGGGATAAGGGCCTAAAATATCCATTATATAGAGGATACCATTTTTTGGAACATCATGAATCATACCTTGATGTATATTATAAAGTTTCAACAACTAATTTGATAAAAATGTTATGCCTTTGATATTGAAATTGAGTTAAATGTGTTTTAATTCATATTTTTTATTAATATTTAAATGATATCTTTGCGTAAAATAAATTGATCATAATTTACCTAATCACAACCACATTTTTAACATTTAGTGTTTACATTTGTATATGTGTGTGTGTGTGTGTGTGTGTGCATTGTCGATTTTTTCTCTTTTTGCATTTTATCCCAAAATTGTCCTATTAAAGTCAAATTAAATCATTTATCATGCATTTTCATTCATCCATGTTACTGAGATTTAAAGTGTTAGGATTCAGGAGGTTTCGTTAGGATTTTGTGGAGTTTTTTTGGGCATTTTATGGGAAATCCCTTTTTCGTGCGTAAGAGGATATACTGCATTCGTTCGCATCCCATAACTGAGTCATTCACACAACATCGATAGTTTGAATGGGGTAAGTGTTTTCATTTGCTCATTTCATTCCAAATCATTACCTAGGGCATAAACTTAGGGATAAATTGCCCCTAGAATAATTTTTATCCATTGCAATCTAAATTAAGTGCTTCTTGAGAGAATTTTGGGGGCGTTGTGTTATTCAACGCTAGTTTGTCACATTTGTATCTTTTTCTTGATTTCACATGGGTAAGTTATCATTCCTATTAGATTCATGTTGATTTACTTTGTTCTTAGTGATTTTGGGTTAGATTAACTAACCTATATATTAATTTGTTGATTTGGTTGGTTACTAGGATTTTTGGGCTAGTACATTTGAGTTTTTTGTACTTATGTCATTTCGATCTTAGATTTTTCTTTATTTTTTGGAGATCCTCATCCATATCTATATTTTTGTGTTATAAGTACAGCTATGACAGAAGTTAGGAAGAGATTTTCCATTTGTAGTGGCCTCAGTGAGACTTTGGGAGAGAATTAGTCTCTATCAACCCCTAAAACGTCTAGGAGATGTCGTTGGGACTTCAGTGCCTCAATAACCATTTCATACGCACATGATGATTCCTCAAGTATTCAATTCACTAGAGAAGGTGATTATTTTTCAAGTAGTCTTATGTATCATCTCATCATTACCGAGAGAGACATTGCTCTTGAGTACTTGGAGATGAGTGAGGATGGATAGTTTCTTTTGTCCTTGATTGGTACTATTTGGGATTCTCTTTTGGTTTGACCCAATGGTTAAACCAATGCTACTTTGGTTAGTGAGTTCTATGCGAACATGAGTTTACCATTTGATACCACATGTATTATTTAGTCATTTGTTTGTGGTGTATCAATTGAGCTTACCGATAAGGTCCTAACTACTTAGGGTTAGATAAGCATCTTGATGATCATGATGAGTCATTTATTGTGGATGAGTTTACGCATGATGATCTTACGACTTTTATTTTGGGTCATCAAACTACTTGGATACGTCCTTTATTTACTTAGTCCGAGATGGATTAGTGATATTCCTTACTACATTTCTTAGTTGTTTACAACCTTATTTCGTGTCATTGCACCCCAGATTTGTCATATCAAATGGGTAGGTTAATATATGCCTTAGAGTTTTACTGACTCTATGGATGTAGATTTACCCTAGGGGAGATTGATCACCAGTTATCTCTATTTATTGAGAGTTCTTTTCTTACTAGCTGACGAGGATATGCACATTATGAGACTTATTTTGGTTATGAGTTCCTCTCATTTAGTAGGATAGATTTCTCATCACCCAACTTGACAGTTCATATATTCTTATACAACGACACGATCCCATGCTCCTGCACCTCAGCCTACTCTCGAGCCAATTGGACATCAGGTTTATAGAGGTTTATTGCTTTACATCTCCATATATGAGAGTACAATTTAGAGCGCTTCATGATGAGATGGAATTTTATAGATAATACTTGGAGAGGATTGATCAACATTAGACCAGTCTTTGTATTGACGTTGCTTTTATTATTGAGTATTGGAGGAGATCAAAACTTAAATAGGATTTTACTACTACCATTCCCCCACTAGTTAGTTATCATCATTTTTAGGGATCTTGTGAGATCTTCCATATCTAATTGTGGTGTGCTGCTTGAAGCATGAATTCTACCAGGAGGTGGTGGCATTGGTAAGTCTGGCGATATTTTACCATTAGTGGATTTGATATTCCATCCAAGGAATTTTACCTAGGAAGGACCAAGTAAGAGGGTGAACAGTAAACACATATTATATCGATCTAGAATAATGTTTATATCCATAATTTCTATATTTATTGAAAAATTAAATTTATGGATTAATTAGTGGTGATGTTTGGATCAAAATACCAAAAATAGGATGGTGAATAGTGTTTTTCACTAAGCATTGTAATTAGACTATGATCAAATTGACAAAATACCTAGAAACTGAGTTGGAGAAAAAGAAAGGTAAACCCTTAACCTAAACTCCCAAATTATAGATACATATCTAATGCAACTCAGATATGTGCCATCACTAGGTTATAAGTGAGTTAACCCTTGAAAAATAACTAAGTTAACAGTCAATTCCTATAAACGATGCCAATATGATGTTACACAAAATTTTAACAAATCAAGAAAAGAAGAAGAACTCAGTGAGTCATTAAGTAAAATCTTTATGGGTGTGATAATGAATAATAGACACAGTACATAAGTTGAGAGAAAATATTAACACAAAGGATTTAGGGTGGTTCATCCAAATGTCCTACATCAACTTTCGTGCAACTCATTTCTAAATATATACGTAGTGTTTTACAAGTTATAAGTGTACCTTCTCCCTCTAAAGAGTGTTTTAATAGATTAATAGTAATTCTTTACAATGACTTAACTTATGGAACAAGTAAGACGGTACAGTCTTTTTATATGTGGCTTATGGTTAATTGTGCACCCCAAGTCACATGAAGTATGCTGCTTGAAGTGGTCTTCTTGATTGTTGAGATCTGTCATTCTACAAGATTTACGAAATCCGTGAACATTTTCTTCACATGAAAATGTTATCACTTTCACCCATTTGTGCAGTCTTGTAATAACTGAAATACCCATTTTGGTGAATTCTTTGCATTCTTAGCCGTCTGATGTAATTTGGTCGACCCTGTGAGGTTGAGGGCATAAAGCCGACATTGGATGAGTATAAGGCCGACTCCTTTAGGCATAAGGGACAAAAATATGCATTATGTAGAGGAGACAATTTCTTAGATCATCAATTATCCCCTAGGATTTAATCTTCTGAGTTATTTTCACTATGGGAGGAGACTGAAAGCTATGATTTAATTCTCCTAGGAGCCAAGGGAGATAAGTCTTTACTATTTGTTGGAGCCAAAGGTCAAGTATGTGCTAAAAAATATTATTAGTTGAGATTAAAATGGGTCCTCAAAATTATTTAGTCTAAACCATTATGAGATAAGGGTAAAATAACGCCTTATAAATGCTTTAGGACGACCCATTATTAGCCGATGGTCAAATGAACTTATTGAATATTATGGCCAAGGGTTTTAAGAGTTTTCCAAATGAAATATCTGACCCCTTTAGGCCAAATTCTCAGGGTTTATAAAATTTTGCAACTGACTCTTTATTAGTTAAGTGCCGATAGATCTTGTTCAATAGTGAGGTCCGGCATCAATTTGAGTATATAAAATGTTAATGCCAAACTCATTTCATTTGAATCTCAAATGAGTTTAGTAAGGTAATGGTTCCAAGATCATTCCATCCAATATTAAGTTATTCTATTAATTGTTTATGTTGAAGAATCCCGACCGAAGCTCAAGTGTCTATACCAAGTGTTGATGCCTAACTAATTCTGGTCGAATTTCAGTTGAGATCATTAAGTTTTGATGCCAAGCCCTTTCCTATAAATCTCAGTTGAGATTTTTTAATGATGACGTCGAACCCTTTTCGTCTAAATCTCAACGAGCCTATTAAGATTTCTAGCCGAACCTATCTCGACCAAAACTTAAACGAGCCTATTTATAGTTAAAGTTTAACCCATTATGGTCGAACCTCAAATTAGTCAATTAAGAGTTAAATTTTTTCCTTTTTTTCCCAAACCATTATTAGGATAAGAACACATAGGGTCCATAAAATGTTATAGTCGACCCTCTGTTGGTAGATTAAATGGGATGTGTTTATTTGAGCCGAAGGATGATGGCTGAAGGTTAGTTGTGGAGGAATACCCTTAGCCATTCATTTATGCCTTGCGTAATTTGCACATCCTAATAATGGGTCTTTGCATGTGTGTCCCAACCCATCTTTTCCCTATATAAGGATTAATCTTTATTTATTTTTTATCACCTCAAATTTTTACTCTCAAGTGAAAATCTCTTTCCCTGTGATTGCAAGTGACTTTAACCTATTCTTAGCATTCTTCACCCGTTCATTCTGTTTTGGTAAGATTTTCCATCCATATATATTTTTTAGCAATGATTTTAAATTTATAACTATTTATCACACAACGTTAAAATCATTAGGCACATTTAGGGCTTGTTTCATCATTGTTGTTTCTTTAGTTCTTCAACTTTATCATGGTCTAATCTTTAAACTTATTATGTATATTGTGTTTTTTAGTTTATGAATGCCTAACCCATTTGAAGAGTTCTTCAAAGAGTTTAGTGAAAGCCTTTTTAGGGAAACCCTATATGTTGAGAGAATAGCCCAAGGGTATTTTTAGACAACCTCCTTATCGATTGTTTACCCTTAAAATGTATTTTTTGTTGACTCCCTTATAAGTTGTTTACCCTCGGAACCCTCACATAGAAGGTTTCCCCTTCGTAACTAAGATGATTCACTTCCTTTATCTATAATTAGTCTGATTGTTACCTATCGTCCAGATGATTTCTCTATCATCAACAATACAATGGGCTAGGATAAGGACTACTTTGAGGCTTCCATGAATAAGATTCTTGCTGGTGTATCGATACGCCAATAGGCAAATATTGTCATGGTAGCCTATTCTTCTCAAACAATTACTAACATTGAGAACTTATCCTCATCTTCTGCATTTGGTTGATGATACTAAGATCATATAATGGAACACCTAGGTTATGAGAGTTATATAGAAGTAATATAATAGAGTAATTAGCAAAAAATCTAGCAGAAGAGATAAGAGAAACATAGAATAACATAAACGTTTAAGTGGTTTAGCCTTAGTCTACGTCCATTGTACAAAGTATGAGAGTGTTTTGACTATAATGGGGAATTAATGGCCATATAAGACATACATAATCTCTTTGTCTCTCTAGAAAAAGTATAACATAGTAACAATAGGGTTTTTGAATTTCAATCTCAATGAAGAACACATAATGTGCATTATATATACTGGGGAGTGTGCACTATAACCCTTAACATGTATCCCATGCCTAAATGAGGTCATGGCCTATGAGAGAGTGCAAGCTATTTGTAATGACCGGAGTTCTATATGTTCATATATAGTTGATTTTGCAATTACATCTTACTTACTATTTGATAAATGCTATATTATTACATATGTGGTATTATGAGTTCTTTATATAACAAAACCCAGTTTTAACTATGAATAATAAATAGTAAATTGAATCAAATTGAAGTTTTATGGCACATCCTAAGCTAAATGATAAGTTTCAGGGTAGAAAATATATATTTGTGAAACTTTACGGACTTGGTTTTAATTATGAAAATTTTAGAGACCAAAATGAAACATAAAAAAAGCACCTTTTCATGAATAAAATATTTTCAAGGACCTCTAAGAAATATTGAAAATATATAGTGTGAAATTATCAAAATGTCTTTCATGTGTAAAATGACCCTTAATATCTTGCCACCTCGTGCTTGACACCTCGTGCTGTATTTTTGCCACCACCACCGTACATGTGTCGTCCGTCAGATAAAGCTTAAACACGTGTCCTCTTTAGAGAGAAAGATAAAACACATGTCATCGTTCAGTAAAATAAGACTGCAAGACCCCCTAATATGCGACACTTCAACGCTAACCCGCCATTGTAAAGTCTTGGTCAATTGGACATGTGATAATACCGTGATATCTTTGGAAAACTATAAATAGGGCCTTTGGGATCATTTGAGACTCACACCAATTCCTTGAGATTTAAAGAAAGAAATAGTGAGATAAAGTTTGGGAAAGTTTAAGAAGAAGTTCTTAAAGTTCTTAGTGATATTCATATTAAGGTAATATTCTCTAAATGTTATAATGCATCTTTATGTTTTTAAATGATTATTTTGTAGCATTACTTAGCAGTTATGCCGGTAAAACACACAAAAAGGCCTCACAAATCAAAAATTAAAATTTAAAAGAAATCCAAGTTGATTTTATTTTCAATATATGTAAACTTGTTCGAAATTATATATACACTTTTAAAAATGATTCTTTTTAAAGTAATTGCTCGTTAATATGGGATCCCATTTAAGTAATTCGAAATTCTGGTCCGGTGAAATTTTATCTAGATGAGATGGTATTTAAGTGGTGCCCCTGTAAACCTCCATCTCTACTGGGAATCAATCTGGATATGTTCTGTCTAGATGAGATGGTATTTAAGTGGTGCCCCTATTACCCTCCATATCTACTGGGAATCGACTGGTTAGGAGGAACTATGAATTAAATTCTTCAATTACGATCAATGAGTTTTGAAAGTTGATAAAATGGTTTTTATTAATCCTTTAAAACAAGTTATTATTAAAATACAGTATATAAACTGGACCTTAGAACATGTACTTAAACCTTTATCATATATGTTAAACTAACATGTGATCGAAGACTCAATATATGTAATTTCGACCTCTATTTTGGCTGAGTACTCTATGCCATTTCTTGTGCATTTTAAATATATGACATTATGGAAACTATATATATTTTGTGATATGCTTTTATCCTCAAAATTCATCTGATACCGATGATTTCGTCGTTTGTTAAATGCTTATATCTCTCCATATAAACATCTGATTGAATTCTAAAATTATTGATTCGGCCTATGGAAACTCTCTTATTAAGTTGGCCTTGACTACAGGGTGGAAATATTTGGGTGGTACCTTCCCAGATGGTTTATCGTTGGTGTGCCCTAAACAAGACGTTGTTCCAGAGATCATGATTTTTGTCTGTGTTGTTTTCAGGTGGAACGATTTGGTAACCCTATCTATTTGGGTATTAGAGCGTACATGGCCGCTAAAACTGAATAATTGACATATTAATCAATTATTTTATCTATTATGTTCTGAACTGTTTATTCTGAAAATATATATTGTCAATTACTTTATATATATCACTGCAAATTCGTATCTCAATATATATGCCTTATGTTCTAAGTGAACAAGTATCTATTTTCTGAACCCTGGAATGTCTGGCAATTGAACCTCATTCGGCTTTAAGCTGATGTTGTATAAATAAATATTTTTTAGGAAATAGGTAGGCTCGCAGATGGAACGAAATAGGACTATGTTGAAGATTTAACTTTTGGAGCTCTTTTTGTTACTTTGAGTAGAATGTTTTTTTTATCAGATAGAGGTTGTCTGGCTCTCTAGTAATAGGTTTTAAAATTTGTCTCATGTTGTAACTCAGTGATACATTTAATATAAATGAATTTTTGTTTAGAAAGATCTGATGATGTAATTCCTTCGTTTTCAGTATTTTACGATTCATAACTATGTGATTGTATTTTTGTTGCATTTATTTAAGGAAATAATTTAATAGAAATATTTGTTACCCTAGTGGCATGTTAAGACACTCATTCTCTACTACTATTTTGGGTCAGGTTCGTGATAAAGGTTGTATCAGAGCATAGGTTATGAACCCGTAGACTACTGAACATAAGTTTCGAACGTTGTAAATTTTAAGTTTCCATACATAGGGTATAAGATTAAATATCCAACTTATGTGATAACCCTCCATATGTCTTACATTATATATAACTATTTATATATCATTGTTCTTTTAAATTGAAATCTTGGGATAGTATAATACATCTTACGTTTGGCCATGACTGTAGAAAATGACCAAGACAAGATCAACTCTGGGAACTAGTGGTTAGAGTATGGAAGGACTCGAAGGTGCATACAAGGAGATTAAAAGTCTAGCAAAGATTATGGAGCATCAAGTGAATAATGGAGCACCAAGGAATCCTGAACTAAGTAAATGTACTATTACACAATTCAAGAAGCTGAATCTGCCATATTTTAAAGGTACTCTTAACCCCATTGAAGCAGAAAGTTGGGTGATGCAAATGGAAAAGATACTCTATGTTCTTAAGTGTACCGTTGAACAAAGGGTTTCATTTGCAAAGTTTATGTTAGAAGGTGAAGCTGAACATTGGTGGAATAACATGAAGAGGGAGATAGCAGAATTTGTATATCAGTGTTTGGTTTGTCAACAAGTAAAAGATAAACATCAGAAACCATCAGGCTTACTAAAACCCCTACCTATCCTTGAGTGGAAATGGGAACATATTTCTATGGATTTTATGATAGGTTTAACTAGGAGTTCAAATGGTAATGATTCTATTTGGGTAATTATTGATAGGTTAACTAAATTTGTTCATTTTCTTGCCATTAAGATTATCCATTCTCTAGAAAAATTTAGCTAAGTTATATGTACGGGAATTTATTAGGCTTCATGGAACCCTAATTTCAATTATTTCTGATCGTGACCCTATATATGTGTCTCGTTTTTGGAAAAGCCTACAAGTGGCCATGGGAACAAAGTTAAATTTCAGCACCTCTTTTCACCCTCAAACGGATGGACAATCTGACAGAACCATCCAAACCATAGAGGATATGCGTAGGGCATGTGTACTTGATTTAAAGGCGAATTGGGGTGATCATTTATCGTTGGAGCAATTTGCATATAATAATAGTTATCAAGAAAGTATTCAAATGGCTCCATATGAGGCAATCTATGGTAGAAGGTGTCATTCTCCTACATGTTGGGTAGAAGTTGGAAAAAGAAAATTATTGTGACTAGAATTGATCTAGATCACAACAGAGAAAGTGAAATTGATACAAGACCGACTTCGAATTGCTCAAAGCCGTAAAAAGAGTTATGTTGACAATCGCCACCGACAGTTAGAATTCCAAAGAGGAGATTATGTGTTCTTATGAGTATCACCAGCAAAGGGAGTACTTCGATTTGGGGAGAAAGGGAAGTTGAGTCCAAGATACATAGGACCATTGAAATCATTGAAAGGATATGAGTTGTTGCGTATAAAATAACCTTACCCCCTGAAATCTCTAGTGTGAATAATGTGTTTCATATTTCAATGATGAAGAAATACGTCCCAGATCCAAATCATATTTTAAGTTATGCACGTCTTGAAGTTAAAAAAGATCTAACCTACATTGAGAATTAGTAGAAAATTTGGACCATAAAGATCAAATATTACGAATCAAGGTAATTCAATCTGTCAAAGTATCATGTCATAATCATTTCGTTGAAGAAGCAATATGGGAGCGGGAAGATGAAATAAAGGAGAGATATCCATATCTGTTTGAAAATTAATGTAAGTCAAGCTAGGGGACCAAACTTTTTATAAGGAGGGTAGGAGGTAATGACCCCATTTCTATATATTCATATATAGTTGATTTTGCAATTGCATCTTACTTACTATTTGATAAATGTTATATTATTACATATGCGGTATTTTGAGTTCTTCATGTAACAAAACCCATTTTTAAATATGAAGAATTAGCAGTAATTTGGATCAAATTGAAATTTTATTGCACATCCTAAGCTAATGATAAGTTTCGGGGTAGAAAATATAAATTTATGAAACTTTAGGGACTTAGTTTTAATTAAGAAAGTTTCAGGGACCAATATGAAAAATAAAAATGGACCTTTTTGTTAATAAAATATTTTTAAGGACCTTTAAGAAATATTAAAAATATATAGTGTGAAATTATGAAATTGCCCTTCATGTGTAAAATTACCCTTATACCCTTAATACATTTTCACCTCGTGCTTGACACCTCGTGCTATATTTTGCCACCACCACCTTACATGTGTCGTCCATTCACATAAAGATTAAACATGCGCGTCTTTAGAAAGAAAGATAGAAACACGTGTCATCGTTCGATTAAATAAGACTGCAAGACCCCCTGATACGCGACACTTTAACGTTGACTCGCCATTGTAAAGGCTTGGTCAGCTAGACATGTGTCAACACCGTGATATCTTTGGAAAACTATAAATAGGTATTTTGAGATCATTTGAAACTCACACCAATTCCTTGAGAATTACAGAAAAAAATAGTGAGAGAAAGTTTGGGAAATTTTAAGAATAAGTTCTTAAAGTTCTTAGTGATATTCATTTTAAGGCAATCTTCTCTAAATGTTGTAATGCATCTTTATAGTTTAATTTGTTATTTTATAGCTTTACTTAGCAGTTATGCTGGTAAAATACACTAAAGGCTTCATTAATCAAAACTTAAAATTTAGAAGAAATCCAAATTGATTTTTTCTTCAACATATGTAAACTTGTTTGAAATTATATATACGCTTTTAAAAATGATTCTTTTAAAAGTAATTGCTCATTATTATGGAATCCCATTTAAGTAATCCTAAATTCAGGCCCGATGAAATTCAGTCTAGATGAGATGGTATTTTAGTGGTGCCCTTATGACCCTCTATCTCTACTGGGAATGAATTCGAAAATGTTCTGTCTAGATGAGATGGTATTTAGGCTGTGCCCCTGTGACCTTCCATATCTACTGGGAAACCAGTGATTAGGAGGAATTATGGATTGAATTCTTCGATAACATTCAATGAGTTTTAAAAGTTGAGAAGATTGTTTTTAGTAATCCTTTAAAACAAGTTATTATTAAAATACAGTATATAAACTGGACCTTAGAACATGTACTTAAACCTTTATCATATTTATTAGATTAACTTGTGATTGAAGACTCAACAGTAATTTTGACCTCTATTTTGGGTGAGTACTCTATGTCATGTCTTGTATAGTTTGATTATATGATATTATGCAAACTATATATATTTTGTGAAATGCTTTTATTCTCAAAATGCATCTAGTACCGATGATTTTGTCGTTTGATACATATTTATATCCCTCTATATAAACATCTGATTGAATTATGAAATTATTGATTCGGCCTATGAAAACTCTCTTACTATGTTGACCTTGACTAGTGGGTGGAAATATTTGGGTGGTACCTTCCTAGCTGGTTTATCGCTGGTGTGCCCTAAACAAGGCGTTGTTCGAGAGATCATGATTTTCTGTCTGTGTTATTGCAGGGTGCAAGTATTTAGTAACACTATTTGTCTGGGTATTAGAGCGTACATGATCGTCAAAACTAAATAATTGACTTATTGCTCAATTGCTTTATATGTTCTGTTTTAAACTATTTATTTTGAAAATATATACTATCGGTTACTTTATATATATTACTGCAAATTCGTATCTCAATATATATGCTGTATGTTCTAAATTAAATAGGTATCTATTTTCTGAAAAGTCGTAGAATGTCTGAAGATTGAAGCTCATTCGGCTTTAGGCTGATATTGTATAAATGACCATTTTTTTAGGAAATAAGTAGGCTCGCGGATGGTACGTAGGAGGACTATTTTGAAGATTTAGCTTTTGGACTCTTTTTGTTACTTTGAGTAGAATGTTCGTTTTATCAGATAGAGCATGTTTGGCTCTCTATTAATAGGTTTTAAATTTTCTGTCAAGTTATAACTAGTTGATACTTTTAATATAAATGAAGTTTCCTTTAGAATGCTCTGATGACATAATTCCTTCATTTTTAGTATTTTACGATTCAAAACCATGTGATTGTATTTTCGTTGCATTTATTTATGTCGAAATATTTGTTGCCATAGTGGCATGTCTACTACTATTTTGGGTCGGGGTCGTAACACCATTTGTCCATAAAGTAGGATCATAATGGTGAATATTCCCTCACGTGGTGTTATGGATCTCCAATAATAATTTTGTGTTGATATGATTGAAATGCCCCTATCATGATTTCCATGTCTGGATGAACATATTTACAGGTTGAATGGTTTGAGGTGATACTGGAGGTATTGGCCTGATCGAGAGTCTGTGGTGCTAGATTCCATACTAAAATTCAGGATGAGATACGATATTCTTCTATGCATAACAAACCTATAACTAGACCTCTAATAGCATGTAATATGAGTGTTGTCGTAGGCCGACACTCTCCACTGGTAAGGGTAAGGTTGGTCTCGTCCGTGGAATGAGACTATGATCTCTGGTTGGCTAATAAAATGTCATTTGGATAGACCATACTTGTACATATCTAGTATAGGTTATAAGAATGGTCTCCCTTGTGAGACGAGAATGTGGTTTGGTTATATACATGGTTGCCATATGGATGCGACTGTACTTGTGTATATCAATTATCCCTAGATCTTAGACTTCTGTGTTAATAAAAGTATGAGGTTTAAACTAGGCACCCCATGACTTCAAGAAGACTTTGCTTAGTGTCTCATCTCATCTTGATGAACGGCTTACATGTCATGACTTTGGTGGCCTAGTGTATATTAGTTGCCTGTTGTACCTTGGGGACAGAAAGGTCAGGTCAATAGACCTAAAGGTCATGTCTCCCCATGTGCTATGGTGTCACTTCCCATTATGATACATCTGATATATGTTGATCATCTACTGGTTTCACTAGAATTTATGCGAGTCAAAGAGATTTGGTGCAATTTACAAGGCACGTCTAGAGCATTCACACAACCTTTACATTCAGGCCTTGAAAGTAGTGTATCATCATTACTCCCTTTGAGAGTTGAAACTGGGTTAGGCGAGATTCCTATCATTTATCCCATTTCACCTAAACTTTCAAACAAAAGAAAAAACAGAGCTTCCTTTCTCTCTCTAGAATTATGTCTTCTTATCTTTCTTCAATCGTCTTCTTTGGCATGCCTTCTCCTTTTTCGTTCTTCTTCCTCTTACCAGGTATCTCTAAAACTTCGCTTTTCATTTTTGTTTCTTTAATTTCTCTACTTCATTTTTTTTCGATGACTTTATGGATTTTTCACCTCCCGTTGTGGTGGTGTTTGGGTGTTAATTCTAGGAGTTTTTGGTAGTTCATAGGTTATTAGGTCTACTTAGGTTTTGAATAAAAATTAGGTTTTTTTTTGTGAGGTTTTGTGGTGTTTTATACTTTTTGATGACTTTTTCAATTTAGAATACCGATTTTTGGGTTTTCTATTCTTGGGTGTTCTTCACTAAAAATGATTCATTTTCTCTATTTGATCCTCTAAACCTTACAAACCTTTTAAGTTAGAAGTTTTTGAATGTACCAAAATTTGTACGAGACTTGGGTAGAGATACTTTTCCTTCGCGACCATGTCTGTCGAGAGAAGAAAGAGGTCGAGACCCAATTTAATCGATATAGCTCTCACTAATAGAGTGTTCTCCCGACACCTTTGACTCTGAAACCTTTAGCTGTAGTACCTTCTCCTTTCTGTATGTCCAACATTTCCAAACATAACACTGCACTTGAAATAATTATCCAAGTATTGTCATCATTCATAGTGATAGTATGTCGTCCTTTAAAGGTTTTAGTCCTGTTGAGATGACGAACTCTGGTTCTTATGATTCCTTTAATGAGGCCACAAGGCTGATTGTTACTCATCCTCTCTTGGTCGAGACAACAGACTTTATTGCATGGACTAATAAAGGTCATCCTAGCACCTCATCTTATTAGTGTGGGGATCCCAAGCCCCCAATCTATGATATTTCAAGAAGAGACTGGAAATAACATTCCTCCACCCTTTATGATGCACCAACTCATAAATTGAATGACTTAGGAGGTTTATTTAGTCGATGACCAATGTGTCAAGGTTCATATTGTTAAAGATGAAGTGGAGGAAGGTTCTGAGACCAACACAAGTGTTGTCTTGTATTAAAAGAGTGACGACCAAGAGACTGATCGTATTATCCAACAACACTTGTACAGTATTGACCCATCAATACAAATGAGAGTGACAACTAAGGAAAAGAGGGACTATGACCTTTAGAACAAAGGCAAGATTGCCATTTATGAACAAATGTTCAAAGTAGGTTTTTGTCTTCCTTTTAGGACATGAATTATGGCAATTCTCTCTACTATCAGCATTGCTCTAATCCATCTAGCCCCAAATGATTGGAGGATTATTGGTGGGTCAGTTATTCTATCGAGGCTTACCTACGAGGAAAATTTTCCGCCCAATGTCTTCCGAGCTTGCTATTCAACTGTTACCATGAAATTTAACCCTTTCTATTACCATTTCATCGCCCGAAAGCCAAATTAAAAGTTATTGCACATGAACCAAACTTCCAGTCATGATTCAAAGTTCCTGTAATTTTTTCAACTTGATCTTATGGGAGTTTAGAGATGATAAGTTGCTTGTGCATAGGGAAATCAAGTCACCCCAGAAATCGGACAAGATTTCAATCTCGGTCAAGGTTAACCCTTGGTTGAGTACGATCAATAGGGAGAGGATTGGCCAGCTGAGAGCATCTGATGGTCTCATACTTTTTGAGGAGTTAATACATCCCAAGATCCTTAAATTTAATAGTGATAACATGATTTTTATGTATGGTCGTTGTCTTCAATTATTGAGTCTCAAAATTCTTTTAAATTACTTACAACACTTATTAAACAACTCGTATTGTGGTACGTACGAGTATCAATCCAATTTTCAAGCATTAAAACTTTTTTTATATTTTTTTAAAACAATATCAAGGGAGAATAAAAATGCTACAATCATACGTGATTAAATAACTACTAAAATTGACACGTATTCAAGTGTGATAAATTTAGAAGATACAAGAGATAAAATTTCATTGCGTGATTAATTATTTTAATTTCCTAATACATTGAATTGAAATATTTCTAGATAATATTAAATTCATAATCTGACTCTTGTTATATTTATTGATGATACGAAAAGGCGTTCTCATACCAGCAAGTTAAGAGAAAAGTGTGTAATAAACAAGTAAAGCAAATAAATAGAGAGAAGACAAGATATAGAGTGGTTCAGCCCCCAAAATGGGCCTACGTCCACTGTGCTGCTCCATCCTCATTATGTGCGTTGTATTGTACAATATAATCATGCCTAAAGAGGCGTACAAGTATGAGAATAAGGGTGAATATATGGCAGTATTGGAGATTCCGGTGAGCCCGGGAGGTGGCTGTGATGTAGATTTGTGTCTCAAAGAGGTATCTTGAGGTTGTGTAGAGAGAATCTGTATTGTAGAGCCTGCCCCGGAGTGGTATGGAATCGATCCCTTTCCTTCTAGGTGTGGTCCTCTATTTATGAGGAAATGTGTTGAGTCACATGTCCTAAGCACGTGGCATATACTAAGTCTGCAGCAGTTGCGGATAAAGGGGGTGCGGCATGCAAAGCAAGCAGTGTTGTAAGCTGATGGAGGGGTGTCGCGCACCATACGGTGGAGCTCTGCGGCCTACAATGGATAAGGATACACCCCATACCATCTAGTCCTGAAGGGATGCCGTGCCAAGTGAGTTCTGGCCGCGCCCTGAATGAGGTCTGTCCGCGGCCTGTTTGACCTATGATGCCTGCGAACTGAAGAAGAATACATTCCGCGGCAGGGTGCTATATTTGCACTATCAATAAGCCCCCAAGCTGTAGTACCAGGGGAGATCAATTAGGACGGTGGCTCAATAGCCTAGGTGCCGCGGAGCTTCCAAAGCGACGATTCATCTTTTGCACTCCCTTATATAAATTGTTTCTGGCCGCGGACTTCATTACGTTTCCGAAACTTTTGAGAGCACGTCGAGAGCGAAATTATGCACTGTCTCTCTTGCATATTCCGGCAACCTTTTGAGGCGGTGTACGGCGGTTCAAGGAGGTCTGAAGATGATCATTGCGAGTTTCTTCATTTCCAGGTGATTTTTCAACCACCATACTTTCGTAGAAGCCTTTGAAATTTACAGTTTTCTTCCCTTTTGATATGATTTTGCTTTTTCTGGTTCATTTGCTAGAAATCTAGGGTTTTGTTTGTACGTTTTTTCCTTTCCCACGTATGCTACATATGAAATACATACAACTGTTCTTGGTATTCCTAATCGAACTCTTCGTATTCTGTGAGTTTGATCCTAAAAATGATTATAATTTAGATAATCAACTGTTTAGGATAGAGGTCGTGACATGGTAGGATTTTAATAATCATTCCCGTGAATTGTTACAATCCTTATGCGTCATACGTGCCAAATGGCCGCGGTCCCTCAAATTATCATCCGCAGCATCTAATCACCACCCTTGTACTCTCGAACATACTTCAAACTTCCATGACAATTTAGGAATGGCCGTGGCCAGGAATGCCTTGAAGCAATTCTATCTTATTACCGCGGCATCCTATGTTCCTCTGCTAACATGGATGTGGCCGCGGCTAGTAGGGACAATACGAACCCATAAGTTCAAGTAATAGTCGGCCCCTAATAACTCGTTAGGAAAATAATTCCAAATGCTTTTCTAAGACTTATAAATAATTCTTCTGCGGCTTCTTAAAGTCTGTTACAAACCATACTGGCTGCGGCGCCTAACTGCGAACTCTGCTTTTCAGGTACTGCTGCAGCCATATGAGCTTTGACCCAGACGAGTTCCTGAGAGGCTTTTGGGTAAAGCATTTTGGGACCTCTCCCCCTGAACTTACTTTCGTGCCCCCTCTAAGATCAATAGGCCCTTGCAAACTAAAAGATTGCCCAAACTGCATGATACTTGACTCAGACTTCGCGGACTCTGCATCTGGGAAGGATTTCAAATCTTCGCCGATGGAAGAGGAAGCCAACTCAAGTACTCATCCAATGGGTGTAGGAGACAGTGCCACGATTGTTAGAAATAACCTAGGTGGAACATCTGGGAGAGCTGAGAGACCCTTGGCCGCGCTTGATAACCGCGGCTCCATGACCCAAGATTGGGTTGAGCAGGTGGCTGAGGCCTTCGAATTTCCAGAAAATTTGACGTGCTCAGCGCTTGCCGCAAACCAAAGACCATGCACGGTTCTATACGATGATGGAATTTGCTTCCCTCTGCACGCCTTCATCTATGGGCTACGGCTGCCTGTTCCAATTCCTATTCGTCACCTTTTTCAGGCAATGAACCTGGCCCCAGCACAGTTGTACCCTAATAGCTGGAGAGCCATTCTCGCTGCAGTTGTCCTTTGGGAGAATTTGTTCAAAAAGGACATCACTCCCGTGGAGTTCTTTCACTTCTACCACCCAAAGGAGAACTCAGTGAAGTTCGCGGGCTACTACTACCTCTCTAGCCGCGGCAGGGACGAGACCTTTACACTAGGAGACCGACCAGTGTGAAGAAATGGAAGGGGAAATATTCCTACATCTCCGGCGAAGGCTGGGAGATGCACCCCGAGGAGAATGAAAGAGAAAAGACATATAGAATACCGCGGCAGTGGGGGTCTCCCTCCAAATTAGGTAATAATATTGTAGCCACGTCCTTTTATTTCACATAAATATGCATAACGTACACTAACCTTTGAATCGTCTTTTCTTTCTGCAGCCCTTGACAATCTGCACTTGAACAAGCGGCAGGAAAAAAGAGTTATCGAGGCCGCGGAAGTTCCTGCTGAATACAAGAAGTTCGGAACACTTGTAACGTCGGCAACCATATTTGAAGCGGGATTTTTCCCAAACAAATCCATTCCTCGACAAATGGGCGCGAAAGGTAATTAACTGCGCCATAATTTTTACTCCGCGGTCATTTATTCTCTTGAACTCATGCTATTCCTTTTCAGGTGAAGAAGTTGACAGGGAACTGCTAGCGGCGCAACTAGCGGAGATGGATGAGGACGCACTCGTCCTAAATAATAATGCGCGGAGCAGAAAAAGGAAAAGGTCCAAGGCCAAGGGACCTGCCGCGGCTCCCTCCGGAGAAAATAATGCTTCCCCTATCGTGGCTCCTGCCGAAAAAACTACAGCGCCTGCCGCGGATCAAATGGTTAATGATGAGAACCTTTCGCATGACCATTTTGATGATGACATAGAGGAAAACCTGGCCGCGGCGGGCTTGATGTCAACCGATGTGCCCCTTCACTCATCCTCTCCTCCTCCGCCAACTGTTGTGGTGGTTAACGCAAACTTTCCACCTCCTCAATTCCGCGAAGAGTCTGGGTCTGATGGTAGACCAAGGCCCCAATTAAGGCAACCTGACCCCAATTCCTCTTAGGACACTACCACAAAGGCTGTGCGGAGGATGAAAAGAGCCTTGGATGTCGCAGACCTTGACAGGCTAGTGGGAGAAGATCATGAAGATCTGGAGGACTGTGGCCTCCATAGCCTTCTGAGGGTACGTACCAGTTGCCATTCTTTAACTTTTATATCTCATATTTTTCCATACTTTTGCTAACGTCTTTTATTTCAGGCCGCGAATGTGATTGTGGTCCAGAAGAGGAAGTACGAGGCCTTGTACAGGTTGAAGGAGGCCGAGAAGAGTGCTCATGTCGCGGACTTGCAGGCTGCACGGACTTTTTCTTTTGAGGCAGGGAAGAAGTCTGCTATCGCGGCTCTTCAGGCAACCCACATGGACCTTGAGAAAGCATTCAAGGCGAGGGAGGAAGCGGAGGAGAATTTTAAGCAAGCCGCGGAATCCCTGAAATCCTCCCAGGCCTAGACTATCGAAGTCGCCCGTGTTACGAAGATTTCAAATACCAAGCTCGCCCTACTCCAGCAGAAATATGAAGAGTTGGAAGCCAAGTCTGCTCAAAAAGATGTAGATCATGCCGCGGAAGTAAAAAAATTGGAAGTTGATCATGGTGACGCCCTCCAGGTAGCCATAGATCATGCCATGGAGTCATTCAAAGGCTCCAAGGACTTTTTCCTTATCAATAACAAGGCATACCTCCGCGGCTACCAGGAGCTGCGACAAAGATTCATTAAGAGGTTCCCTGAGGACAAGGAGGAGGTCCTTACCTGGAAGTTGAGCGATGCCGAACATCAAGAGTGCATCACTGAACTTAAGGCCGCGGCAAAAGAGAGAGCAAGGCTAAGGGCTGAGGCAGAGGCAACAGCTGTGGACGGAGACTCAGAGACTGCCGTGGGCGAAGAAGAGGCTGATGATGATGATGACGTAGCCTCTTAAACTCAATTTCTGTTGCATCATTAATATAGGGCTGCGTCCCTCCTTTTTGTAATCTTAACTTCTGATGTGGCTGCGACCTTCCTTCTGTAATCTTTGGCTATTAATACCAAGGCTGCGGCCATATTTTTACCACTACGATTGACTGCTTGATATTCCTTTCTCTTTTACATTGCATGTTTTACATTGCTTGCTATAATGAATGGTTGTACGTAACTGCCTAATTTTTGAAAATGCATCCGTGCCCCGATAGACATAACATTTTAAGTCCGCGGATAGGGATCCATTTCTTCGTAGTATGATTATTTATCAATGTCCGCGCCCACATAAATGGTGCCATTTTACTCCCGTAGGACATCAACTGCTGCGTCACAAGGCAGCTGCGTGCAAGTCGCGGCCCTTTATTATGCCGCGTCATTTTAACGTCTTTACTTGATTGTCGCGGACATGATTTCAAGGCTGGGGCTACTGATTGCATGGATCCCCAACTGCTTTCATTGCACCTGGTTGTCTGAATCGTTTATCTTTTGTTATCCCATAACCAACATGGAACATGTAGAGAAAGCCTTTCCTTAGACTTTGTACAACTGATTCTCCTCCACCATGGCATTTGACGATGTGGCAGTTGTAGTTTTTTCATGCTTCAAGATGTTAGTGCCTCAGCACTTTCATGAATTAATGGCTTCTAGAGCTCTGCAATTGTATCGGTGGGATGCGGCACATTTCTGGTTCACCCGAACAATGTGCCTCTGTAGACACACGTTGGTATTTCCAAGCCTTCTCAGGCTGGGTCATGTTGCCAAGCCCTAATATGCGAGACACTATCAAGCCTCTCCAGACTGGGTTATGTTATTAAGCCACCCACAGCTAATATGCGAGACACTATCAAGCCTCTACAGGCTGGGTTATGTTATTGAGCCACCAACAGCTAATATACGAGACACTATCAAGCCTCTCCAGGCTGGGTTATGTTATTAAGCCACCCACAGCTAACATGAGAGATACTATCAAGCCTCTCCAGGCTGGGTTATGTTATTAAGTCATCCATAGCTAATATGCGAGATACTATCAAGCCTCTCCAGGCTGGGTTATGTCATTAAGCCACCCACAGCTGCTGATATATATAAAGCCATCCCTGGCTAGATATTATAAGCCTCCCGGCTCGTTGACGCATCCCGAAAGATAAGAGCGAGCATTGTAAGCCATCACGGCTGATTATGATTTTCAAAAGCTGAGAACGGGCATTGTTAGCCCCCGTGGCTAATAAAAGCCCCTTGAATTCTCAAATGTTTTCGCGAATATGATCATCAAAAGATAAGATGTAGTTGCACATTGCGAGGGGAACTTCTGAGCTAATGAAGGTCGTCATCCCTCCATAAGTGCATCCCGAAGTAGAATAATCCTTCGAGATAATTTTGTTATTCTTCCTCTGGAATCTGTTTAAGACAAAAAGTATTTTTGTGAGATAACAAATAATGAAACCAAGAGATATATCAGATATGGAAAAAATTGCTAATTCATATATTTATATATATATGCTTTAGCTAATGATTTTGTTAACAAAACATAAAGTCTGGAGTATTAAGGCTACAATGAGCTTCATAAAACATAAACAAAAGCAGTTGAAATTGGAAAGACTAAGGATGAGGTGCGGCATGCAGCCTCTGTTAGGTCTGGTTGGGTCCTTTATGCATTCTTCAGGAATCGCTGCAGCATCCCTTACCCAACTAGCCTTTCAACTTCATCTTTCAGAGCATAGCATCGCTCTGTGTCATGGCCATGGTCCTGATGGAATTTTCACCAGGTAGCTTTGTTCCTATTGTGGGGTGGAGCTCTCAACTTTTCTGTCCACCTCAAAAGCTTGTCCTCTTTGATGAACTCAAAGATCTCTTCAATTGGAAAAATCAACGGCGTATAGACGCCCGGTTTTTTCTCTGATTTCTCTGTTCTCCTTTTTTGACTTCTGCCAGTTGATTCCACGGCTTCTTTAACTGCCGCGACAGACAAAGCTTTTTCCTCCGAACCCGCGCCTGTATTTTGAGAGACCGCGACCTCTAGCATTAGCACCCTCTGAGTTAGGTAATTGACCTGGGTCTGAAGTGAGGCATGGTTGTCATAGAGGTGATTAAGGTGATTGTACAGTTGCACAATCTCATCCTTGACTTCTGCGCTCTGGCTGGATTCTCCTTCCATTTCTGCCTTTGTTAGTGTTTATAATGTATATAGAATCTGATACAAAACTAACAGAAGTGAGTGATCACAAGAATATAGAAAAAGGGGAATTTGAACTACTCCATAATATGCCGACGAGGCCGCGACCAGTATGGCACATAAGTGCACTGCCGCATCCCTTTAAAGGTCGATCCGAAGGCCACTTAAGTCCTTCCCCCGGTGATTTTGAACTGTTGTAATAGGTCCGCACTAGTAGGGGTCGCGGCGCTAGAGGCTGTTGAACTTACAGGCCTCGCCCCTGACTAGGCCGCGGAGAGATCCTAAGTCGAGCCCAGGAACTGATATTTTCTCCCCCAATACGCGAAGAAAACCTACTAGGGTCCATTGATGAGAGAATTCCCTTGCGGTGCGCAATACGACATAACTTCAATGATAACCCCTAGATCATAGGAAGATGGCAACAAAAATGGGAGTAAATATAGCCCTTCCCTAATCATCCACCTTTTCGGGACTAAAGTCCACCACGCCTTCAGCATTATCTAGATGGAATGATATCACAGGGGTATGTTAAATAGATCCAAAGCCATCAAATGAAGATCCAAAGACAGATCCAGAAATATGAAATACCCGTTAAAGGGGGGGGGGGGGCGAATGTAAAGCGGATCCCAATAACCAGTACCCGACCCGTGAGAAGATGATCCATAGGACCCTCAGGGGTCGAATAAGGTGTTTAAGAACTCACATATGTAGAGAAACAAGATTGAAATATCTCGGTTCCCACAGACGGCGCCAAACTGATGATACGGAAAATCGGCCATAAGGCGTTCTCATACCAGCAAGTCAAGCGAAAAGTGTGTAATAAACAAGTAAAGCAAATAAATAGAGAGAAGACAAGATATAGAGTGGTTCAGCCCCCAAAATGGGCCTACGTCCACTGTGTTGCTCCATCCTCATTATGTGTGTTGTATTGTACAATATAATCATGCCTAAAGAGGCATACAAGTATGAGAATAAGGGTGAATACATGGCAGTATTGGAGATTCCGGTGAGCCCGGGAGGTGGCTGTGATGTAGATTTGTGTCTCCAAGAGGTAGCTTGAGGTTGTGTAGAGAGAATCTGTATTGTAGAGCCTGCCCCGGACTGGTATGGAATCGATCCCTTTCCTTCTAGGTGTGGTCCTCTATTTATGGGGAAATGTTTTGAGTCACATGTCCTAAGCACGTGGCATATACTAAGTCTGCAGCAGTTGCGAATAAAGGGGGGTGCGGCATGCAAAGCAAGCAGTGTTGTACCCTGATGGAGGGGTGCCGCGCACCATACGGTGGAGCTCTGCGGCCTACAATGGATAGGGATGCACCCCGTGCCATCTAGTCCTGAAGGGATGCCGTGCCAAGTGAGTTCTGTCCGCGCCCTGAATGAGGTCTGGCCGCGGCCTGTTTGACCTATGATGCCTGCGAACTGGAGAAGAATACATTCCGCGACAGGGTGCTATATTTGTACTATCATTTATAAATTGAATAATATCTTTTTCAGAAAACTAATTTAAAAATGCACACTTTAAAAAACTAAGGTTTATACTCTTTTTAATAAACTACCCGCTAAGATCAATTTAATAAAAAATGTATGAATCCTTAAATTTCAACACCGAATTAACATTCAAAATTTAGGAAAAACCTATCTACAGTTCGATTCCCAAAATCAAATATTGAATCAAAATTAATTTATTATCTCTTGATGTAAATTAATTTGTGACAATGAAAAATTAATTTTTCTATAGAAATATAATAATCAATTAAATAAACGTCTCACGCATTTCATCCCATCCATTAAACGTGGTGTTTAGCCAAACATTCTGATGTTAGAACATAAAACAACAATCAAATACATGTCAAGAATAATATAAAATGAAATGAGGAATAGAAACACGATACGCAAGTTGTTTTATCAGATCACATTCTTGAAATGCGCCTTGACATGTATTCAACGTCTTCAAAATATTAGCACTTGATTACAATAAAAAATAAATAAAAGCTAAGCCTAAAAATTAATTGAAACTAAATTATTTTTTTAATATTTTTTTCTGAAGTTTTTTATTTTTCTAGACTATACAAAATTACAATACTTTTCTCTCTTTATTCGGTTTGTGTGAGAGTCTCCTTTCATATGAGTTGCTCCTTCATTTTTATAATCCACCCACGATTCTTGGTTAAGAGATATTGGGAGATTTGGAAAAAAAAACAAGTGAAAGATTTTTGATTAGTTGAAAACACGTGGGTTTTACTTGGATTGTGGAGATAAGTGTCCGATTTTTGTGGAGTGGTGGTTGAGAGGGTATGGGTTTTATGTTGTTAATTTCGGGTAGGAAAATATCAACTGGTTGAATGAAATGGAGACAAGCAAGTGAGGTGTTATGCGATAAGAGGATAACAAATAAATTAAAAGGAAAAATTTATAAAACAGCTGTTAGGGCAACAGTCCTGCATGGCGCGGAATGTAGGCGTTAAAGAAAAAATATGAACAAAGTCTCCATGTTAGTGAGGTGAGGATGCTTCGGTAGATGATAGGAATTACTAGAAAGGAAAAAATTAAAAACCAATACCTGAGAGAAAAGTTAGGAGTAACTCTCATTAACGATAAATTAAGAGAGAGTATACTTAGGTGGTATGGTCATGTGTTGCGTAGACTAGTAGATGCCCCTATAACAAGAGGAAGATTGTTGGAAATAGAAGGTAAAAGAAAAAGTGATCGTCCTAAGCTATGGTGGGAGGAAATTATTAGGAGAGACTTTAAGAAATTAAACTTGAATGATTAGAATGAAAAAGGAGAATCCATGTGACCGATCCCATACGATGGGATTAAGACAAAGATGATGCCGATGATGATGATGATGTGTGGGTTTTCGGGTGGAAGGTTGCACTCAGATATGGATCGGGTTCTAGATTTTCGGGCTTGGATTTGGGTATATGGGTATAAGGTTGGGGTTGTGCCGGTGTAGGTATGATTAAGGGTGAAAGCAGTGGTGGTTTCGGGTGGTATAAGGTAGGATTAAATGTCTAGCCGGAGGTTGGTTAATGTCGTTGGATAAGGCTGCCAAGCAGAAGGATGCGCCGGTATCGGATTTGGCCGGATATGTTTGAGATGAGAGATGGCGCTGGTCGGTTTTTGTGTTTCCGAGATAAGGGGTAACGGTATGGGGTTTTGGTTAGCATCTTGGGTCACCGATTATGGCTGTCCGGTGGGTTTGAAATCAACGTGGCAGATTGGTTATGGCAAGGGGCTCACCGATGTTTATGGTTTTCGATAGGTCGGAGCTGGGATTGTAGCAGGTTTAGGTCCACATATGGTGAGAGGAGAGAGAAAATATGTGTCTTGAGTTTTTATTAATAAAAACAACAAAAATAAAAATAAAATCTAATTAAATATTTACAACTTAATAAAAAGCAAGTATAAAACTAAAACTAAAAAAATTAAATGTACTAAAACTAAAAAAATAAATTCTTAATCTATAAATTAAAAGACTTAAATAAAAAAAGAAAATATAACTAAAAATTAAACCAATAAAATAATAATAATATTAATAAATAAATAACAAATAAGATAAGATAAAATAATAATAAAACTAAACTATAAAAAAAACTAAAAACTAAAAACAAATAAAACAAGATAAATAAGAATCTAATAAAGCGTACACCTATAATGCACAATAAAGGACCCTAATATTTACAACTATACACACACAAATAAAATATGAAATATATCCTAAAAATATAAAATAAATCCTAAAAATTATATACGACTCAAATAAAAATCTAAAAAATAATAAAATTACATACTAAACACGCACGAAGCTCGGCGATGGCTTGGGCTCAGTTTATGCTTAGAGTTGGTACGGGATTGGGCTTAAGGCATCAAAACTGATCAAGGTAAGTTCAAACGGGACTTTTGACTTTGCGATGCTTTTGATTTTTCTTCCTTCAATGCTTGTGATCGCTACTTTGTCGCAATCATATCAATTTAGCACAATTTGATTCCGCGAGAGCATATTGACGTGCAATATAAATAAATACGAATATAAAGTCAATTTTATCAAGAACAAACGACTAAAATGCATTTATTAGGATCATAAATTAAATACTTTAAGATGCTTATCAAATACAATGAGATCAGCCCTATCAAAGTCTCTACATAAAATTCTTAATTATATGAATTTTTTTTAACTTTTGTTGTCTTCTCTATTTTGACCGATACCGGGATTTGTTGATCTTCTTCATTTTACAGATCATCGTGGGAATACTCCCGACCACGTTTGGTAAATGGCAGCTCCTATCACTAGTAATATTTTTATCCAAATTGAAAGGCAAGACTACCTAGTCGACATGGCCTGAGCAGAAGGCTACAATTATTGGTCGAAATGCAGCGGAGGGATCGCGAAAAAGGAAAGATGACTCTAAGTCAGGTGATGTCCCCTAACAAGAGAAGAAAACAAAACTTTCGAGCCTACCTGTTCCCCCCAGTGTTCCTATTTGTAATGATGCATCGCCTGCCTCGTGTGTAGGTCAGCTTGCCTTAGAGCTCGAGTCCCCTCTTGGGAACCAAACAAAGGCCGTGGAGTTCAGCTCATCCGTGATTCCTTCTTATGACAACCAGTTCTCTGATGCTCAGAGTAGAGTTTTATTCTTCTCTCTTCACAGGGTTAGTCAGGTACATAATTTTATTTCTCATATCTTTCTTGTTGTAGTCTGTCATTGCTTTTCAGCACCTTTGTTAGTGGGTGGTGGAGAGTGATTAGAAAATCCGACTGGATGAGCAGGTCAAGCCAAAGATGGACGATATGAAAAAGTAGATGGTCAACAACAAAGCTGCTCATGAAGAAAAGATGATTAGGCTTTGAGACTGATACATGGGTCATCGTTTTATATTGAAAGACGATCACAAAGAAGCTTTAAAGTAGCGAGATGAGGTTGAGAAGTAGATTTTAAATACCAACTGTGAGGCGATGACATTTTAAAGAGTCTGAGGATTTTGTTGGGTATTGCATTCAATACCTGGACAAGTATCCAAGTCTACATGTCAGTGGGTGGTTACCTAATTTCCTGACCTTGCCACGAGATGCCCTAAAGTGGTCGATACTCTCAACTCTTTAAGCTTCTCGGATCCTTAAACCATTATTGCTCTAGAGGAAATTTAGGATGATTGTGCTAATGAATGGACCATAGAGGCCGAGGATGGAGGTGACGAGATGACTCAAATTTCCAAAGAAGAAAACCAGGTTGGTGATCAAGAGGCCACCACTATTCAAGACGAGTTTACCGTCCTTGTAGCTACCATACTTGGCGATTTGGTATCGGAGACTTAACTTGTTCTCTTTTTGATATTTTTGGTGACCGTTTGTGGTCTTTGAAGCCCAATTTTTTGGTATAAACCTTAATCTCATCCCACATTTTGGAATTTTAACAATGCTTTGTGCCCCCTTTGTTGGGGTTTTTTCGTCTATTTTATGAATGATAATGATATGTTTTGCTTATATTCGTCATTATGTCTACATAGTTGTAGTCTTTTAATGTGCTACTCACCATATAACAATGATGTTTCATTTTTGGCCACTCAATAATCATGTTTAGTGTTGCCATGAAATAATGATATTTATCTTCCCACCTCTCCCGGTTTGTATTGAGACTCCAAACACTCTCAATAAACAGATTTTATTTTTCTTTCACAATAAAATAATGATGTGAAGTGTCAGCATAAAATAATTGAGGAGATAGATCCAGTGATATTAGATCCTGAGCTGGGAGTGGGATTTATGAAATTGAGGAGAAGTGTTGTCTAGGAATTAAAAGTGATAAGTTAGAGAATAAAGAGGATATTAATTACTTGGTCATTTATGTAAGGGTTGAGAGTCATGTTGTAGTAGGAGCCTATAGATAAACCCCGACTTATATAAGAAAATGAAGAACAGAGGAATGCCAGAGAAGAATTACACTCAGTAAAATGAGGGGAAAATGTTCTCTAATTGTTGTTTTAGAAAAGCTGTACACCCTAGCTTATATATCATTACAAGGGAATCTTCTAACAGACTATAAAAAGAAAAATACATATTTGTCCCTCTATACACCTCAGCAAAAGTAAAAAAAACAAGAAGCAGAATCTACAACTCAGCAAACTAACTAACCATAAAAATAACAGAAAGATGAAAATCATCCTTCTTCAATAATAGATATGTTTCCTTGATTTAAATGTGGTGTACTATGCTCCAATACCCCCCCGCAAGATGGAGAGTGGAGGTTAAGAACTCCCATCTTGGATAAATGAGAGTGAAGAACAACAGATGGCAATGCTTTAGTTAAAAGATCAGCCAATTGGTTGGAGGTTGGAACATAAAAAGTTTGGATGCTACCCTCTTAAATTTTGTCACGGATTAAGTGACAATCAAGCTCGATGTGTTTCGTCCTCTCATGAAAGACGGGGTTGTGAGCAATATGGATAGCAGCCTGGTTATCACAATGCAATGCAGCGGCTTGTGGATGAGAAACCTGGAAATCAGAGAGTATAAAACGCAGCCAGGTGAGCTCACAACAAGTAGCGGCCATCGATCGATACTCAGCCTCGGCCGAGGATCGAGAAACCACGGATTGCTTCTTCGATTTCCATGAAATTAATGATGAACCAAGGAAGATGCAATACCCAGTAACGGAACGTCTGGTGTCGGGACAGGAGGCCCAATCCGAGTCGCAAAAAGTAATGAGCTGAAGTGAGGATGAGCTGGGTAGAAGTAACCCCTGACCCGGTGCAGCTTTAAGATATTTGAGAATTTTCTGAGCATCACAGAGATGAATATCAGTGGGGCCAGACATAAATTGACTCAAGGTTTGCACACTGTAACAAATATTAGGTCGAGTAATTGTAAGGTAGAGAAGACGACCAATCAATTTTCGAAATATACTCGGGTCTGACAAGGGTTCTCAAGAGGATTGAGTGAGCTTAAGGTTTTGTTCCATAGGAACCTTAGTGGGTTTACTGCCCAGATTTCCAGAGTCGGCTAAAATATCCAAAGTATACTTTCGTTGACATAAATAGATACCTTTAGAAGAGCGGGAAATTACAATGCCAAGGAAATACCTCAAGAAGCCGAGATCCTTTATCTTAAATTTGCTGTCAATAAAACCTTTCAACTGGCTAATGGAATCAATGTCAGTGCTGGCCACAATTATGTCATCAACATACACTAGTAAAGCTGTGAAAGAACCATTAGTGTCTTTTGTGAAGAGGCTATAGTCAGCCTTTGATTGAGAAAAACCTGATTCAATTAGTGACTGGGAAAATTTAGAGTACCATTGCCTCGATGCTTGCTTGAGGCCATATAAACTCTTTAATAGTTTACATACTTGAGTGGGTGCCCCTTTGGTATAACCAGGAGGTTTCTTCATGTAAATATCCTCATGTAAATCCCCATGTAAAAATGCATTATTTTGAAGAACTAAAGTCTCGGATAAGTGGACAACACTAATGTGAGTAACAGGGACAACTGAACCATTGGGTAAGTTAACTAAAGAGGATACAGTGGTCATGATGGATGAATAGAGAGAGGGGCAACAAATCATGTGATATGTTGCTCCAGTGTCTATTATCCAAGGAGTGGTGTGTGTTTGAGGTGATAGACAAGTAAGCATACCAGAGACTTTAGAATTGGGAACATGTTGAGAGGATGGGGAAGGTTGAGTGACAGACATGGTGGCCATGACTGAACTGGTGTCCTTAGAGTGCAATAGATCCAGGAGTTGATAATATTGACCCTTGGTGAGAGCCATAGTCGCAGAAGACTCATCATTAGTATCATCAGTAGAACATGCTCGAGGAGGAGTAACAGCAACAGAAGTAAAGTTCTTATTCTTGCCATGAAGCTTATGGCCAGGTGGGTACCCGTTTAATTTGTAACATTTCTCAACAGAATGACCAGTCATATTGCAATGGGTACACAAAGGTGGAGTTGCATTTCCGACTTTGAAGCAATTCTCAAGAGTGTGACCTTGGATTTTGCAATGAGTGCAATAGGGACGATTTGATTTCTGAGTGACAGGGTTATGAAATTTATGGGCAGGTTTGGTAGAAGGGGTGTTGGTTTTAGCCATCATGACCATGAGATCAGGATTAGAGGGTTGGGTAAGCATAAGATGCTGTCGTTCTTGCTATTGAATCATGGAAAAAACTTGATTAAGAGGGGGTAGGGGTTTAAGGAGCATAATGTGATCTCTTGAAGAAGAATAAGAATCAGATAAGCCCATTAGAAACTGTATGACACAGTCACGATCGTATCGATCATTTAAGACCTTCAGCTTGCCACAATCACAAATAGGTATGGGGTCATAGATAGCCAATTCATCCCATAAAACTTTTAAACGGCCAAAATAAGTGCTAATGGAATCTTGTTCTTGAGAAATACTAGCAAGATCCCGTTTGAGTTGGAATATGCGAGAACCATTTTGTTGAGTAAAACGGTCCTGAAGTTCAAGCGAGAGAGTGCGAGAATCATCAACCAAGGCAAGACTGGTTTTAACAGAAGAACTTACAGAGTTTTGAAGCCAAGAGACAACTAAATCGTTGCAGCGTTCCCAAGCTTCAAAAATAGGGTCATCGGCATCGCATGGTCTGGAGAGAGTTCCATTGATGAAGCCAATCTTGTTCTTAGCTCTAAGGGCACGGCTTACAGCTTGAGACCAACTCACATAATTGTCAGCAGTCAAGAGATCTGAAACCAGGGCAGAAGCGGGATTGTCACCATTGTCGATGCGAAATGGGTTGAAAGGATTTGAAAAATTAAGAAACCTTTCATTAGGTTTTTTGGGAGGTGTTTTAGGATCGGTATTTTCAGAGCTAGACATGGTGAGGGTTTTGTATCGAGGGGAGCTCTGATACCATATAAGAAAATGAAGAACAGAGGAATGCCAGAGAAGAATAACACTCAGTAAAATGAGGGGAAAATGTTCTCTGATTGTTGTTTTAGAAAAGCTGTACACCCTAGCTTATATATCATTACAAGGGAATCTTCTAACAGACTATAAAAAGAAAAATACATATTTGTCCCTCTATACACCTTAGCAAAAGTAAAAAAAATAAGAAACAGAATCTACAACTCAGCAAACCAACTAACCATAAAAATAACAGAAAGATGAAAATCATCCTTCTTCAATGATGGATATGTTTCCTTGATTTAAATGTGGTGTACTATGCTCCAATAACTTAGAGATAAACATCTTTTATTTTTTTTAGAGAAGAGGGACGGTACCCCCACATATATTATTAAAATAAGCCTTATAAGGCAAAAGATCAAACATATAAAAAAAAGAAAAAAAAACTAGAGGTTGAGCCCAATGCTCTAGCTTGAAAGCAATAAAGGAGGGGATTTATAAACATCCCCTTTACAAAGAGATAAAGAAAGAAATAAATTTGGGATTTTATATAAAATCCCATTACAATGTAGTTTTTCTAAACTGGGGAATACCAATTCTATCCATTTGAAGAAGGCCTCTAATCATATTTAGAAGAGATGAAAAATTCTTATAATAGACTGAATTTTGAGAAGAAGAAGACATAGAAGCCAGAGCATCAGTAACAGAATTAAATTCTCTCCAATGATGTGAAATCTTGAGTTGATGATATGAAAGAATGTTATCCAAGATGACCAGGATAGACCATGGTGATTTTTTTTTCCCAAAATCAAATCAACCAAGATTTTTAAGTCAGTTTCAACCATAACAATATCCAAGTTAAGATTAAGATTTCTACAAAAATTAAGCCCCTCCAAAATAGCATTAGCTTCAACATATATTGAGGTATTTACCCCTAAGAATATGCTAAAACCACCTATAAAGTGCCCTATAAAGTCTCAAACAACTCCACCAATACCAGTTGGGCCTGGATTTACCTGAGATGCTCCATCAACATTGAGTTTAAACATTCCTTCAACAAGTCTTGACCAGACACATTTCATGATTTTCATTTGAGGATTTTTTATTCTTAGCTGGAACCGTGAGATAGAATAATAGTCATCGTGTTTACATCTATCTTTAAACACAAGAACAAATGCCAACTCAGTTAAATGATGTGAAAGCATTATTAATGATAGTACCAGCTGACACAGAAGAATTCTCAAAGTGTTTTTAATTTCTGGACTTCTAGATCTCCCACATGATCAGCTTTGGGAGATTAGAGAATATGAAAGCTTATTGATCTATAGTAGGCATGTTTAACCACCAAGAGATTAAGAGAGCTTTGCAAGAATCAAATTTCATAGAAATACCAAGTCTTGTTCCAAAATAATTCCATACTTCTTGTGCTATGACACAATTACACTACAAATGATCAGAAGTTTTATTATCTGCTTCACAGTTCCTATATCTTGATGCAAGTCTTATTCCAATAGATTGGATACTCTCATATGTGGGGATGAATTTATGCATTACTTTCCAAAAAAAAATGCAAAATTTTTTATACAATGATTACTCCATATGCATTTCCATCTCTGAGCAGAAGGTCTAGCATTTCTGATGCAATTATAAGATGACTTCAGATTAAATTCCCCCGTGCTTGATGGCAACCAACTTTATCTCTCTTCATTTATTAACTCTAGAGGCTGCTTCTTTGACATATACAATTCTCTTGAAAGCATGGGAACCTTTTGGGCTAGCTGATATCTCTCCAAATTTGTTTCTCATAAATTTTCCCCATAAGCCATTATCAAATTTCCACTTCCAATAGAGCTTAAGACTTGAAAATTTCATAATATCTTCCATATTTATGATATTGAGACCACCTTCCTCCGTCAGAAAACAAACATTATCCCATCTTATCCACCGGTGATGCTTTTCTGAGGAACAACCACCCCACCAAAACTTACTGAGCATAACTTTGATCCTGTTTAACACAACTTTGGGAGGGTAAATGACTAATAGAATATGGATGGGTATAGATCCAAAAACATGCTTAATTCGAATGAGTCACCTCCTTATGAAAGAAGCTTTGAAGACCAAGTATAAATCTTATTTCTCACATTATTTAGAAGATTTGTAAAATGTTCAATTTTCTTCCTACCAGGACTGAGGGGCATCCGAAATATTTAATAGGAAAAGACCTGTGATGAAGCCCAGTTGTAGTTTCTATATCTTTAATGATGCTCTTCTTTATTTTCTTTGACATGTAGAAAGAACTTTTATCCAAATTGACCAGCTGCCCTGATGATTTTTCAAAATTTGAAACTACCTTAAAGAGAGCTTTGAGAGATCTTTTACCAGCATTACTAAAAATAATAAGATCAATTGAAAATCCCAAGTTACGAATAAGAATACTTCTAGGAGAATGGGAGAAAGGAGTAGCCATATTTGATTCAAGCAATAGGTTCAATTTTCGATTGAGCACCTCTGTGTCTATAAATAGACATGTAGAGAGAGGGTCTCCTTGTCTAAAACCTCTGGAAGAATTGAAAAATCCTGCATTTTGACCATTCACAATTATAGAGAACCAATTATAAGCAATCAATCTCCAAATTAAATCAATGAACACCTCACAAAAAGGGCCAATATACCATGTCATATGCTTTTTCCATATCAAGTTTGAATATAATTTTTCCTCCATGGACTTTTTTCCCGAGAGATTGAATCATTTCTTAGGCCAATAGAATGTTTTCTTGGATGCATCTTCCTTTGACAAAACCAATTTGATTGGGGGAGATAATTGGGGGAAGAATAGGACTTAGTCTATCAGAAATGATTTTAGAGATAACTTTATTTGAAAAATTACACAAGCTAATTGGCCTAAAGTTGGAGCAATGGCTAGGATTACTTATCTTAGGAATTAGAGTGATATTTGTATTAGACCAGCTTCTAGACATGTCTGCACCATTAAAGAAACTTTGAACATATTTAATAAAAGCATCCTTTATAATCTCCCAATACTTTGAGTAAAATAAGCCTCCAAATCCATCTAGCCCAGGAGCACTATCATCATTAAGGCTTTTGACTGCCTTATAAATCTCCTCTTCTTCAGGTATAGCAACAAGAGTATCATCATCTTCATCTTTAATTGAGTGAGGAATAAAATTAAGATATTCATCATTAGTGTTTAAAATCTTAGCTTTCCAACGCTTAGAAAAGTGGTTGATGAATGTTTGATTAATTCATTCTTTTGTGTCTTCTATCTGACCCTCCTAATTAGTGATTTGGTTGATGACTAGAATATTCCTCTTTACCTTGACTGTTGTATGAAACAATTTAGTATTAGAGTCCCCATCCTTTAGCCATTTAATCTTGCACTTCTGTTCCCAGTAGCTTTCTTCCATTTTGAGAGCATGGTTTAATTGAGCCTTACATTCTTGCAGATCACTTCGAGTGAAATTAGAAGGCTCACCTCAAAATTAGACTAATCATTGAATTTTTGGAAGATATTTTTAACATGACTTTTATTCCAGTCCCTCAATTTTATCTTAACATTCTTCAGTTTCTGAGCAAAACAGTTCATAGGAGTAGCATTTATACTTAAATTCTAAGCATCTCGAATAACCTTATCAATAGAGTTATCCAAAGTCCACATATGGAGTAATTTCAAGGGCTTAGGACAGTCATCGAAGGCTGTTTTGATGGACAACAACAAAGGACTATGAACAGAGTAAAGCTTATGAAGATGACTAATTGATTGATTAAGAAATTCAGTTCACCATTGATGATTCACTAAACCTCTATCCAATCTACTAAATATTGTTCCTTCCATTCTATTATTAGTCCAGGTAAATCTAGAGCCTTTAAATCCCAAATCAAAGAACCCATAGTTACTAATCATATCTTTGAAGTCTTGAGTAGAATTAAACTCCACATCATTCCCACCAATATTTTCTTCTACATTAGCCACAACATTAAAATCCCCAATCACCAAAAGAGGTTGAGAATTATACTGTATGGCAATATCTTCCAGCATTTCCTAAAGGCTTTTTCTATCTACTACAGTACATTTAGCATAAATAATTATAATGAATTGAGATTTATTATTTTTGGGCCATTGAACCTTTAATAATAAAACCTGATCCTCATCTCTGATTACCGTGGAAATAATATCAGCAGACCATAGAAGCCATATTTTGTTTGAAATGTTATGAGAACTGTTGGAGAAACTCGATTTTTCTTTGAAATTTGAGGAATTTACTAGAGTCAACTTTAGGTTCTAAAAGAGCAATAGCTGGAAGGGAATAGGTTCTTTTGAGTCTCTTAACTCTTCTATTTGTTTCTTTAATTCCTACACCTCTAATGTTCCAACATATAAAATTAATCATTAATTAAAAGAGGAGGGAGAAATCTAAGCTTTTACCTTGCCACTGGATCTTGTAACCCTTTGGAATTGTGGATAAAAAAGAACAGTTGAATGTTTTTTTGGTTTGAAACCTTTCTTTAGTTTAACAAAAATTGGGATTTATTTATGGTCTTCATGATCCTTTTTATTCCTTAAAGTTTTAGCCTTATGGTATGAGTTCCATTTCTCATCAAAACAAGTTAAGAAGATCTTTAATTCCTTTACCATTGGAACATTCTTCTTGTGCTTCTCAGAATCTGAATGGCATTCTTTGAAAGGTTCATTGAAATTTTCATTCTCAAGAAGGTGAATGCATTTTGGAGAAACATTAAAGTTACCAATATCATTTTCTTCATCAGCAGACATATCACAATGCCTAATTTTAACTTACTGGGCCACTTCTATTGGTTGAACCATCTGTGTGATTAAGTCCATTTCAGGCCCTTCTTGAATAACTTCTTGTATATGGATATTATTATGATCTTCTTTTTTTTCTTTCATTTGTTTCTTTTCCTTCTGCTTATCCACATAGATTGCCTTAGTAGTGATCTCCTTTCTTTTGTTATTATTCATTAGCTTCAATAGTGAGGGATCTTTAAATATACATTTGATTTCTTCATGCCCTTGTTTCTTACATAACTCACAGTAGGATGGGATCTTTTCATAGGTGATTTGTTGTCAGAAACCCTGCGAACCACAACCAATTCACATACGATGGGGTCTCTCATGTTGAAGATTAAGTTCTACACAAACCTTAGCAGTGCTAGGCCTAGTGATAGATGCAGTAGAACAATCCATTTTTAGAGGTTTACCAACCAACTGTGCAATGGAATAAAGAGAGGTCTTTGCAACGAAATGAAGAGGAAGATTAGGAAAAAATTTCCATACTGGAACAATGGGCGATTCTTCATCAGGTTAAAAACTTGTTGTCCATTTAAACGTCCTCACAGGGAATTTACCAACATACCGGTGCTCTATTAGCTATAATCTCACGGAATCGTCTTCACAATCGAGCTGTATGAAGATGTGCTTTGAATCGATCAATCCTATGGTGTAAGCAGCCTTTAATAAGAAGGTTTGAAATGTTTTACGAATGACTTCTAAAGTAGGTCTACCATGGGAAAATTTCCCAATGATTGAATGTTTAAATGGTTTGAAAAGGACTGCAATATCTTCATATATAAAATGAATTGTAGGTTCACCTTTGAACGACGTTAGGTTTTTTAGGTTTAGTTCTTTAGGAGCATTATTGGCAACAACACTTGGAAAGGATCTAACCTAGGGATTTGGATTAGGAGGTTTGGTAATTGGGTTAACTTGAGAAGTTGGTGGCATGGCACAAAGGAATGAGGGTAGCCAATTAAGCTACTTTGAGGAAAAGGCACAACAAGAGCTCACTCGAAGATTAAAGAAGCTGTATAGGGAAATTTAATTAGATTCACCATGCATTTTATGTGTTTATTATATATTTGTATGATGGATTGTGAATTTGAATTATATTGTAATATTAAGATGAGGTTACTCGGTAACATAGATGGACCATGTCTAGTAAGATATGGGAGAGTTTCCATGCTCTATCGAGCAACGTCATTTGTTTACCTTTGAGGGAGTTGGTTTGGAGGATTGAGAACCAAGGACTTGTTAAAGCATCATTTGACCATCTTATATACACCAGGTAAAACATATAGTTAAGTTTAAATGAGCCTTACTCAAGCAACCATGATAGAAGAACCTTGAGCTTACTCGATTATGTACCCTTGGGTTTTGGCACTAAATTGAGTTTCTTTAAATAAAATATTTTTTTATGTCATACCATACGTAACACATGTCAAATCAAACCCGCATAAAATAATGACGATTTAATGAGCAGCTGGATGGTTCAACACTGACACACTTTTGCATACCTGGCAGCAATTGGTCACTCGAGATTTCACTCAAACATTAAAGTTTGAAGTAATAATGATCAAAGCTAAATTCTTGAGAGTTTTATTTATTATCAAAAACTTTTATTAATTTTCTTCTATTGAGAGGTTATACACATGAGTTTATTCATTGTTATTTGGGAGTTCATTTACTGAGTATATTCGTTTTCATTAATATGGATTACGCCTCCGCTTATCTTTAATCATCCTAGCACTTAGAGATCTACTCTCCTACATTTGGTAACTCCAATAGGGAGGTATTATCTTTAAAATGGCCAATTAGAATGTTAATTATACTTTAAACATTGATGACATTAAACGTTAGGAGGAACAAAACCTTATTTCTGCTATTCTCATTCCTCGAGTTGAGGTTGCACCAATCGCTACTATCATAGCAATTGACCCAGATGGATAGACTTTCACAAGTTCTGCAATGAGCCCTACTCAAATGAGCCTTATGATGGCCAAGTTTATAGATTTTACACAAACTCAATCTGGAATAGCCTTATTTGGATCAATGATGGATCCAATCACTTTTTCCACACCAGTGGCACCACTTGTTATACCTTTAAGTGGAGCACCTGTTGTATATACAAAACCTGTTAGTCTTTCGACGACCAACCTTGCTTCAATTGTAATGCCACATGTTGAATCACCGACGATTTTCATCATTCTACTTGTGGCTACTCTGCCAATAGACAAGGTAGTGAAAACAACTTCTTCACCTTCTTTAACCATTTAAGAGGTTAAAAGGAAACTGATGGAATCGATGACATCATCCTCATAAAATATTCATGTATAAAGAGGAGTATAAAAATATATTCCCCTAATTTGTGATAAGTTAAACAAAAAGTGGGGAAACCCAAAGGAAAATATTAAACTTTTTTTAGCACCATGGCTCATTCTCTAATAATAAAAAGTCTTATTTTAGGGAGTTATCCAAATCACTCACTGATAAAGCTTAGACTTGGTACCCTTATTTTTACTCAAGAAGTTTGGCAACATGGGATGACATGAACGTTCAATTTTTTCAAAAAATCAATCGGAAAAAGATGAGTTTGCTCTGACCCAGCTTACTCGAGAGGAGCAACGAAAGGGTGAAGAGGTGGTGGTGTACATTAAAAGAATCAGAGAAAGGTCTTTTGCTGTAAGAGAAGATGCAATGGAGGCCAAGCCTCTTCAACTTTGTGCGGAGGGATTGCTGTTGAAATATATTTGTTACCTGATCAATGAGACTCCCGAGGGCACATTTTCATCGTTCCCAAAGGCAGCTAGAAACATCGCACTGGTGGTTTATCCCAACCCCATTGTGATAAAATTTTGTGTTTAAGCAACCAATAACTCAACTAGTAAGAGGAGGAAAAGCACCTTGAGTTGACTGCACAGATGGAGTCAAAGTAGCTCAGGTGCGAGGAGGCAAATAAAAAGAATAACAAGTTAAAGTTTCATTGGGATGATCCACGTACTCTACCATGCACCATCGAGGAAGAACTGAGATGTTATAACAAAATAGTGTCGAGATATTTGGTTTATCCTCCAAATAATTCACCACAGTATGCCCCAGGAGCAGATGTGCAAGTTGATCTAAACTATTTCAATGTCTATAGAGAGTTTATCAACTAACAACATCATGTTTCACTCTCTGACATATCATAAACAATCACATATTGGATGGGACTTTACAGATTCCTCAAGCTAATGTCAATATTGTCCCATTACCAGTACATGGGGAAAATATGGCGGATTCTTTTGATGAGGAAGTTAATGCTGAAATGATAAGAAATGACAGATAGGAAATGGAGTTTCAACGTGACAATGACAATTATTTAGTAGTAATGGCAAACGTGGCCATTGCCTATGATGAACCATCCATCAAATTCATGGTTCTTCGACCAAGTTGGCATGTCAAAAGATATCCAATTGGAGATCACTTAGGCAATTTTCGAGATATATGATATGAGGCATTTTGCGTATGGTCGTTGTCTTCAAAATTCATTCTCAAAAATTCCCTTGAGTACCTACAAGACTTGTCTAAAATAACTCTTATTGTGGTAAGTACATGTACCAATCCAACTTTCAAGGTGAAACAATTAATGTGAATACTTGCAATTTCAATTTTTTTATTAAAATCTTTTTTTAAAATTTTAAAAAAAAATAATTTCAAGGGAAAAGTTAATTACTAATGCTAAAATTACGAAATGAATAAATAAGGAAAAATAATGTGTAGCCGAGTGTGAAAATTGTGAGAAGGTCAAGAGATGGGATTAGACTGCATTTTTTATTATTTTAATTTCTCAATTTATTAATGTGAAATATTTCGAGATAACATTAAATAAATAATCTAACTCTCACTATAATTATAAATTTAATAATATCTTTTTTAAAAAACTAATTTAAAAATGTCACATGATGAAACATTAAGAATTATACTATTTTCAGAAAATTACCCGTTAGGATCAATTTAACAAAAACAGTATCAATCCTCAATTTTCAGCATCGAATTAATATTTAAATTTAGAAAAAATCTATCTCTACTTTGATTCCTAAATTCAAACATTAATTTGTATAATTTATTTACTATCTCTCGATATATAAATTAATTTGGGACAGTTTAAATTAATTAACCTGGAAATACAGTATTAATGAAATTAATTAATTAAATTAATATGATACACAGTGTATCCCACCCCTTGAAAGGGTGACTAGCCAAGCATAATTAAACAATTAATTAGAGTCACAAACATGGAACAATAATTAAAGAGTAAGATTAAGAACCATAATACACAAAAGTCTCCTTTTGAATTGATTCTTTGAATTGCGTTCATGCACATGTGTCCCAATGTCTTCACAAATCCAACACTTGATTACACCAAGACTTAAAACACCTAAAAATTTATTCTAAACTAAACAATTTTTTTTTTAGATTTTTCTGGAATTTTTTTATGCACCTACTATATACATAAGTGAGTGTTTAGGATTTGTTTGTGTGTGTGTGTTAGTTTGTGACCCTTAAAAAATGACACTACCTAAAAAATAAAACTAGAATGTGACACCCCGCCTAATTAAATATCGGGCGATCACTCTTTATTAAATTAAATCAAGGTAAATAGTTGGTTCATTCTCAGCATCACTGTCGATAGAAATAAATTTTCCAATTTAACACCCTAAATAATTAAGCTAAGTGTCAAAACCATTTTCATACATAACTTTCCAAATTTTATTTTAAGAAAAAGATTTATTTATTTATTAACAACATTAACTAAGTAAGAATCACACCACATTAAATTCTGCAACATAAACCAATTAATAGAATACATTCGTCAATCGAATGTCAGCATACGAAATCTAAAATCACATAACTAAACTGAATAAATCCATAGTAACAATACTGGAAATAACTGAAATACAAATGTCCCAATAACAATGAAATAATGGAAAGGGCGACACATGCCCAATAAATGAGAATGCTAGAAGGGGAGTCAATAAAGGAAGCCGTCTACGCAAGTGACCCGCAACTCCCACGTAAGCTGCAGCACGTTCCTTTCAAGTGATCCTAAGAAAGACGCCCCTGTGGCTGGGCACCTGAAATATATACATATATATACAAGAGAGAGAAAAAAAAAACGGGTCAGAGCCCGAAAGTGTGTTTGATTTAAAATACGTTTAGCAAGTATTTAAATTGATACATGCCAATGCAACAACATATTAGGGCGACACTCTCTTGAGAAAATCTCACCTCTCTTCTAATGTGCACACCTATCGCACTAACCTTCCCAACGGTTTAACTTATCATTTTATCATACTAACCTTCCCAATAATTTAGCTTATCTTAACTTACTCATAAGATTTCAAAACCGAACAATATCAGTGTTTAAAAAGATACTTCCAATTAGCAACACAACTCTCGTTTTAGGATTATTACTTTAAAAAGTTTCCCAGTGTCATATTATACTTTCACAAAACAAGTACTTACTATTTGAGTCATCAACCATGTCCTACTTATCAAATCACAATGGGCAGTTTCAAGTTTCCAAATCTCATATATATATTAACTAGTCGTATAATATATATATAATAACAGCACCCCAAATAAAAACTATAGTGCGTGCATACTTCTACTATCCAAACCCCATACCACTCATATCAAGGGGAATACAAGTTCGGAATCACTCTCGAACTGAATTAACACATACGCAAACAATATCGAGGCGAAGCATAGATTCCAAGTCTCTAAGAGTATGGCACATACTCGCGTCTCTTAGGACCGTCTGAACTATCGATTCGATAGCCTGTACCAAGGATATCTATCTTCTAGGGTACAAGTCAATATCCCCCATAAAGGTCCCAACGAGATAAGACTGTCCCAGCGCGGTAACCTCAAGGATAGCAAGTAGCGCGGTATGTTTTTCACATGTATATAATATATGTACACACAATCATATAAATATACCACTTTATCGTATTAATATATTTTCCTCTAGTCACCCATAATTACAACATATTATCCTTAATTTCACATTATTAGTATTACGTATAAGGTTTCATCTCTAACCTTAACTCGGAGGGTTTTCTCACTTATTTCGTGATACTCGTGGACTTTATCCTTCCAAGTAGAAAATTCAGTAGGTATACCTCTATTCACTATCGTAACTATTCACCGTAATCTCTCACTTGGAATATGTAGTTTCATCGTTTATTATATAATTATCCCGAAAGCAAAATTCTCGTCTCATAATAAAGTTCCCAACGCTTATTCATATGTTCTTCTGGTCTTTCCTATCTCCTAAAACATTTTATGAAGAACACCAAAGAATTATTTCACGATAAATTTAATTTAACTAATTAAACAAGGGAAATACTAGTCTGCCAGGAGGGGTCGATCGATCGAGGTCTGGGGCTCGATCGATCGAACCTTCGATCGATCGAAGCTCTAGGCTCGATCGATCGATCAAGCAGGTATTTCGATTCCTGCAGAATTGCAGTTACGGGTTCTACCAATTTTCTTCATCCAAAACCATGTTTTTCCATTCTAAACATCCCAAAAATCCTAGTACTAACATTATATCAATATACCAGATGTTTTCAACGTAAAGCATGTGTATATCTAACATTAAACGTGGATAATTAACCCAAAATCTCATATAATCATCAAGAACCCTAGAGTTTTTCTTAATCATGGTTCTAATATGTTTTTACCAGAATTTACTTCTAATATATCATCAAAATTTCGTGGGTTAAATTCCTCTACATGGCAAGGATTCCATAATTTTCATATAAATCAATACTATATGCATTTTCCTAACATAAATTGGGTTTTCTTCCATATTTTTCATCTCTAATCATTCCTAAACTAATATGAAGATTGCACTAACGAAAATATGCAAGATAAATACTTGCCTGGGATTTCCGACGTCCTGATTCGCAGATGATTTTGGTGTGGTTGCGTAGCCCATTGCGCGATCTACGCGGTGGTGGTGGTTGTGGAGCAAACGGATGACTTTTGGGGCCTTGGATTGCCTTGGAGCTTTCTCCTTCCCTCTCCTATGGCCGTCACTTGTGCTTTTTTTTTCTAACCCTAGCTGACTAACCTAAATGGCTGATATAGGTTGCTGAATTTCGTGGGTTTAATTACCCAAAAAGGTGAAATGACTAAATTGCCCTCCCGGGGTACCAATTAGGCCTAAAAACGCCCCGAGACCCAAACTAAACCCCCGGGTACACTTTTCTGACTATCTCGACCCTTCCGGACGTGTTGGCGCACTCAAAACGACCATACGAATAATTTATAAAATATTCACTTTTTATTTAACAAAATTAGTTCCGACGTGACACGGGCACGTCCCGACTTAAATTTCCAAAATTGTCATTTAATTCACTCATGACATTCAATATAACCAATATAATATATTACTTTGCTCATTAGTAGTATTCAACAAATTTCCCATAATTACTAACTCTCGTCACGTTAATAATTATAACATAATTAATTTCCAGATTTTTATTAAATAATTCACTCACATTAAATTTAATAAATCCCCAAATTAATATAGCATAAAAATACAGGGTATTACATACTTCCCCCCTAATAACGGAATTTCGTCCTGAAATTCGGAAAATAAGGCGTACCTGGTAAAAACAACTCTGGATATCTCTCGCGTATATCTGCCTCGCGCTCCCAAGTGGATTCCTCCACATTATGATGCTCCCACTGGACCCGCACAAGTGGAACTATCTTCGACCTCAATCTCCTCTCACTATAGTCTAGGATAGCCACCGGTCTCTCCTCGTAAGAGCTATCAGGCTGTAAGTCGATCTCATCTATCGCAATGTGAGTATGGGCCATATCATCCGGAAGGTATCGTCTCAACGACGAGATGTGGAATACATCGTGGATGCGATGTAAATGTTCTGGCAGTCCCAACCTGTATGCAACCGGCCCAATCCTCTCGATGATGGGAAATGGTCCCACGTACCTCGGAGCCAACTTCCCCTTCTTCCCGAACATCATCACTCCTTTCATAGGAGATACACGCAATAATACTTGGTCCCCCACACTAAACTCCCGGAAGAACCGTTTCGCATCGGCATAGCTCTTCTGCCTGTCCTGAGCTATCTGAATGCGACTCCTGATTATCTCAATCCTCGCGGAGGTCTCTTGAATCACCTCTGGTCCTAGCAACTTGTTATCCCCCACTTCGAGCCAACAAGCTGGGGAACGACAAGGCCTGCCGTACAAAGCCTCAAATGGAGCCATACCAATCGTAAACTGATAAGAGTTATTATAAGAAAACTCTACCAATGGAAGATGTGGCTCCCAACCTCCTCCAAAATCGAGAACACACATGCGTAGCATATCCTCTAACATCTTATTAGTACGTTCTGTCTGTCCATCTCTCTTGGGTGGTAAGCTGAACTCAACCTCAACTCAGTACCCATAGCTTCCTGAAAGCTTTCCCAGAAACGTGACACGAAAATCTTGTCTCTATCTGACATAATATTCAGGGGCACCCCGTGTAATCTGACAATTTCAGCGATGAACAACTGAGCATACTGACCCGTGGTATAATCTGTCCGCACCGGCAGAAAATGAGCCACCTTGGTCAAACGGTCTACAATCACCTAGATAGAATCGTGGACCCGCTGTGATGTAGGCAACCCTGTAATAAAATCCATGGAAATACTCTCCCACTTCCACGCGGGTACTTCTAATGGCTGAAGCAATCCTGACAGTTTCTGGTGGTCCACCTTCCCCAGTTGGCAGGTAGAACACTTGGACACGAACTCGGCGATGTCTTTCTTCATTCCACTCCACCAGTATTGCCTCCTCATATCCTGGTACATCTTATCGCCTCCCGGATGTACTGCAAATCGGGACCCATGAGAATGAGTCATCACTGCATGACGTAATTCTACTCCTTCTGGAACCACCAATCTCCCATTAAATCGTAAACCTCCATCAGAACTAACAGAATAGGACTCAGCACCCTCGGCTAGAAGTCGCACAATCTGCTCCTGGAAAAACGGGTCTGTGGTCTGTGCCTGTATCACCCTCGTAACAATCTCGAGAGTGACTGACATCACGGATATGAAAGAACGGGCTACTGCGTCCTGGTGGCCTAACTCCTTCCACTTTGCTTTCCAGACGTCTGCTACTTCGTCTACCGATCTACGACTCAACGCATCAGTAACTACGTTGGCCTTTCTCGGATGATACTGTATGTCGAACTAGTAGTCCTTCACAAACTCTAGCCATCTGCGCTGACGCATATTCAACTCTCGCTGAGTGAACAGGTACTGCAATGACTTGTGGTTTGTGAACAAACGGAATTTCTCACCCAATAAGTAGTGCCTCCATATCCTCAATGCAAAGACGACCACTGCTAACTCCAGGTCGTGGGTGGGGTAATTATTCTCATGCGGCTTAAGATTGCGGGAGGCAAAAGTTATAGCCTTCTCTTCTTGCTGAAGTACTACCCCAAGTCCCCGTAAGGACGCATCGGTGTAAACCAGGTACTCTATACCCGACTGCGGTAACGCAAGGACTGGCGCTGAAGTAAGCTTGTCGTTTAGCTCGTCGAAAGCCAACTGACAAGCGTCATCCCAAACATATGGTACTCCCTTGCGAGTCAGATTGGTCAATGGACCCGCTATTTTGGAGAATCCCTGAATGAATCTCTTGTAGTAACCAGCTAATCCCAAGAAACTACGTACTTCCGTCAGTGTCGTGGGCTGTCCCCACTCCCTCACCGCCGATACTTTACTCGGGTCAACTGTTATCCCCTGCTCAGAAACAACATGGCCCAAGAACTGTACTTCTCGCAACCAGAATCCACACTTCTCGTACTTAGCATACAACTGATGCTCTCGTAGAGTCTGAAGAACCTGCCTCAAGTGCTCGGCATGCTCCTCCTCGGAGTGTGAATATATCAAGATGTCATCTATGAAGACTATGACAAACTGATCCAAGAACTCTCTGAATACTCGGTTCATTAAGTCCATGAAAACGGTTAGAGCATTTGTGAGTCCGAACGACATCACCCTAAACTCATAGGACCCATATCTCATCAAGAAAGAAGTCTTCGAAACATCCTGCTTCCTAATACGTAGCTGATGGTACCCCGACCTCAGGTCGATCTTTGAAAAGAAAGTTGCTCCCCTCAGCTGGTCGAACATATCATCGATTCGAGGCAACGGATATTTATTCCGTATCGTGTAATGTAATTCATCTTGATTTATCTCATTTATATGCTACTAATCTTTCTACGTAATATCTCGAGTTTTGTGCCTTTTTCATGATATTTATAGGTTTTTATTGCTAAGTAAGGAGAGGAGCAAGCCAAAGCCAAAGAATAAATCAAGAAAAAAAGTTAAAAGGGTAAAAGCGTAATTTTCATCAGGAATCTGGACGAGAACCCAAAATGAAAGTTGAATACCTCGAGTCTACAAGTGCGTAGGAAGAAACGATGTCCAAATCCGAGTTCCGAAGTAGAAGTTACGAGGTTCTAAAGATGAGAGATAAGGAAGAGAAAATCAAGAGAAATTGAATTAAAGACCGGACCGGATCGATTTTTAATAAAAAGGGACCGATCCAGACTCTCAGAACTCACTGGAAAAATTCACTAATCGAACCGATCCGATTTCCAACAAAAACGGACCGATCCGGACTCTTGTAAGCTTACTAAAATTTTTTGGATGTCTGACCGATCCAATTTAGAAGAAAAATAGATGGTTTCGGATTTTGAACCAGACTGAACCGAACAACCCCGGTGGACCGGTCCGGTGGAGATAGTTTCTAAAATTCAGCTCCAAATTTAGAGTTTGACTCAATTATAATTCCTGATTTTTTGTGATGTATTTTAAATCTAGTTATTGTTAGACAGAAGAGGGGGGTTCGGATAATTAATTTTGGAAGGAGGTTTTTAGAGAGAGAAAGCTCTCTCCCCTGTATTTGCAAAACCCTACTTTGAAGCTTTATTACAAGATTCAAATTTGATTTTCGGATTCATTGAATGCAAGTAATTTCATTTTATTTCAATTAATCTCTTCGTCATTTAGTTAATTAATTCTTAATTCTTAGTTGCAATCTCAAAATCAAAATTGTTCTTGTCAATCTCTTCCATAGAAATCATGATTTCTTTTAATTCTAAAATTGATATTTTTCTTCATTTAATCATGTCTGGCTAAACTTTTAAGGGTCGGGGTGCATGAATCCCACCCGATGTAATTTATCATAACTGGAAATAGATTTTTGATTTGAATATTAAAGGAATCGTGTTGCGTAACTATCGCAACCGTCATAGGACTTTTGATCTCGTTTTCCCTAGGTAACTGGGATGCTTAAGAGTGCGACGCATGTGTTAGTTAATATGACACCGCTTTATTCTTACTTTTGATTTCGTATGATGCGGACTGCATTCCTTCACATGTGTAATGCTTAAGATTAATAAGGTCCGGGTTCATTTAAGATTCTAATTCCGAAATCTAGTATCCTATAAGGTGAATTACTAGGGTGTGGGGGATTGTAACCCAACCTATTGTTCTCATTTGTAGTTAAGTTTGTTATATACTTTCCATCTCTATTAGGTTAATTAGCTTAGTTGCATTGCATTAGCTCTTAGTTTAGTCAATCATTAATTTTAATCCACATTTAGGTAGTAGTAAATTTCCATGTCAAAGCATCTTTTCATTTCTTTTAGAGTCAAGTTAGGATTCTCCGTCTTTCCAAACGTCGTTACTATTTTCTCGCCCTATTTCCCTGAGGATTCAACCCCGACTTATCGGGATTATTACTTGAGCGACATGCTTGCACTTGAGCTATATAGCACGCACTTTAGACACTTTTTAAGTCGCGTCAAGTTATTGACGTCGTTGTCGGGGACTTAGGTAGACTGTAGGTTAGAGCGAGTTAGTCCATAACTTTGACCAAAAATTCAAAAAAAAAAAATACTACATCTCTTAGAAGACCGTTAATGCAAAATCCACAAAGAACTCCTCAAGCCAATCCTACTCGCACTCACAAAAATTCGATAGTTGAGTACGATCTAGATAGCCCACACACTCCTGTTGTTCTTCAATTTTGGATTCCACCTCCTACACCGCCAAACTCAACAACTAGTTACCCATTAGGTTACACTCCTAGTGCATCGAGTGAGGATACTAAGTCAGTTAGTGAGAGAACCATGCCACAGCACGGTAGCGTAGGCACGGGCGAAGACTAGGTACCATATCGACCCTTGAGAAAATTCTTATAGCCTAATCGGTCAGTCACTCTGGGCTGCATTTTGCTCCCGTATAATGCAGGATAAATTTATTTTTAGAATGGAATGATCCAAATCCTTCCCACATATCATGGAATGGAATCGAAGAAACCATATCTCCACATTCGTGAGTTTGAAGAGGCGCGTGAGACCTTCAGTGATCAAACATGCACCAAAGATGTGATCCACCTCAATTTCTTCCCATTTTCTCTCAAGGATAAAGCTAAGACTTGGCTATAGTCTTTACCTCCTAATTCAATTATGTCATGGAACGAGTTATAATCTAAGTTTCTCATGAAGTTCTTCCCTCCACATCGAACGAACTCCATTAAGGCTCAAATTCAAAACTTTCGACAATTAGAAAATGAGCCATTTGATCGATGTTTTGAGTGTTTCAATGAGTTAGTTACTTCATGCCCGCATCATGAACTTGATAAACAGCAAATCATTTCCTTCTTCCATCATGGGCTGAACATTAACTCCAAAAAACTTGTTGAAACAATGTGTGATGGACCCTTTATCGACCTAGACGCTAATGATGTTGAGCTCCACTTAAGTTATGTCGCCAACACCACTCAAGCGTGGGATACAAATAACCCTAGCGCTCATAATTGAACTTTTCAAGCGACCACCACTCCATCAACATCCGATCTATTTAATGTCGACAGAGATACCATGACGGATCATCGACTCGATCAAATTGAGAAAGGCATGAGAGAGTTACTCATTACACGCGTGAGAGAACCAACTGGCCCTGTCCACACCCCCGTTGAGAAGGTATGTGCTATTTGTGAGGCGAGACATTCAACAGAGGAATGCCCGACGATACCAACGTATAAAGTTATGCTTCAAAAGCAAGTGAGTGGTATAGGAGGATTTAAGGGTAATTTCGGTGCTCCACACAAAAATTCTTATAACCCTTCATGGAAAATCCACCCTGGTTTTAGCTATGGGCAAACGCAGGCTGCATTGAATCCTAATTCACGTGTTTCCCCTCCTCTACCTCCACACTTTTAACAAGCACCGCCGATCAAAGAACATGTTCCAGCCCCACCTCCTCCCGCACCATTTATCACTCCACCGTGGAGAAATCTCGAGGACACAATACACCAATTCATAAACTCTCAAAATGCAACTAATTCTAGATATGAGGGCATGTTCACCGACATAAATGCGAACATTTCAAAGTTATAATCGTTGTTGAGTGTCCAAGAGAATGGTAAATTTCCTGCTCAGAGCCAAAGACCTCTCCAAGGTCAAACTAGTGTTAGCTCTACTTCCACAGAACATCAAGAGCAATGTGAATCCATAACCACTCTACGTAGTGATAAAGTAGTTGATTTATCACCTCCCCCACACGACGCACCGAAAGACAAGGAGATTTCGCCCAGCACGAAAGAGGCCAAAGATGTCCCCTTGAAAGAGAGTGAAAAGGAAAGCACTAGTGAGCCCGAAATAGTAGTAAAACCACCCACCGCAATGCCATTTACTCAATGGTTGGTTCCTTCCCAAAAAGGAAACCCCTGTGATGATGTGCTAGAAGTCCTTAAGCAAGTGAAGTTAAATTTACCTTTCCTCGATGCCATTAAGCAAATTACCGCTTATGTAAAAGTTATTAAAGACTTATTGATGATGAAGAGGAGGCTTAAGGTAAAGAAGAACGTGTTTCTAGCATAAAATGTGAGCTCCGTTTTACTCAATGATCTCTGGCCAAAGTTCAAGGATCCGGGTGCACCCATCATTTCCTGCATCACAGGAGAGAATTGAATCAAAAAAGCCTTACTCAATTTAGGAGTGAGCGGAAATATCCTCCCCTACTCCATTTATAGGCAACTTGATTTGGGTGACCTCAAGCCCATAAAGATCGCTCTCTAATTAACGGATCGTACCGTGAAGATACCAAGAGGTATTATAGAGGACGTGATAGTCCAAGTCGACACTTTCTACTTCTCGACAGATTTTGTCATTTGGGACACGGAGCCCTCCTTTGACTCAAGTAACCATGTTCCCATTATCCTTGGGCGCCCATTCTTAGCTATGGCTAACGCTTTGATTAAAACTCGAAATGGGCAGATGCAACTCACCTTCGAGAACATGACTTTAGAGACTAACATCTTCAAAATAGCCCAGCATGTGGAGGAAGAAGATGATCTTCACGCAGTGAACCTTATTAACAAGATCGTAGAGGAGCACATAGAGGAAAATTATAGTGGAGATGCGTTAAAATTTTTCCTTGTATCTATTAATGAGAGTGAGGGAGTGTACACCAACTTCGAGAAGGAGATAGAGGAGTTGAGAAAAATTCTTGATGAGAGAGCGTCGGACGAAGATATGAGAGATGTAAGTTGAGTTTCTAGATTTGAGGAACTACCACCGAGGAAGGCACGCATGGTTACCTCCAGTGAAGAATTTCCTACCCTCGAATTAAAGAAACTACCCTCTAATGTCAAATATTCTTATTTAGGAGAGAGCGAGACATTTCCTATTGTTGTATCCTCTAGCCTAAATGAAGAGCAAGATGGTAAATTACTAAAAATTTCGAGGAAGCACCAAAGTGCTTTTGGTTGGTGCATTGCTAATTTGAAGGGCATAAGTCCTTTGATTTGTACCCATAAAATCCACCTCGAGGAGGATGTGAAGCCCTCAAGGGAAATGCAAAGAAGGTTGAACCCTACCATAAAAGAGGTGGTGAGGGAAGAAATCATTAAGCTGTTGAATGCCGAGATTATCTACCCAATCTCAAATAACAAGTGGGTGAGTCCCATACAAGTTGTCTCGAAGAAGTCGGGCATGACCGTGATTGAAAATGCTAAGGGTGAGCTAGTTCCCCAACGTACCACCACCAGGTGGTGTGTTTGCATTGATTACCAGAAACTCAATGTGGGAACTAGGAAATACCATTTCCCCTTACCATTCATTGATAAAATGCTAGAGAGAGTATCTAAACACCCTTATTATTGCTTCCCAGATGGTTATTCTAGATATAACCAAATTTAAGTAGATGTCCTTGACTAGGAAAAGATGACTTTCACATGTCCTTTTGGTATGTTTGCCTACAAACGTATGCCATTCGGATTGTGTAATGCACCTGCTACCTTTCAAAGGTGCATGTTAAGTCTCTTTAGAGACATGATTGAGAGAGGACTTGAAGCGTTCATGGATGACTTTAGTGTTTTTCGCACCTCTTTCGATCTTTATTTAGCGAATCTTGAGAAGGTACTTGCCTGTTGTGTGGAAAAGAACTTGGTGCTGAATTGAGAAAAATGCCATTTTATGGTCATCAAGGGAATAGTTATTGGCCACATTGTCTCATCCAAAGGAATTGAAGTTTATAAAGCTAAAATAGATGTCATAGCTGAACTACCCCCACCAAAATCACTAAAAGAAATGCGTTCTTTCTTAGGCTCCGTAGGGTTTTATAGAAGGTTCATTAAGGACTTTAGCACCATCTCTAGGCCCTTGAGTAACCTTCTTATGAAGGACACCCCATTAGAGTGGAATGAAGCATTCTAATGAGCTTTTGATAAATTGAAAATCATGCTCATTTTCGATCCCATCATGGAAGCTCCGGATTGATCCTTGCCATTCGAGCTTATGTGTGATACGAGTAATTTAGCAATAGGGGATGTTTTGGGCCAAAGGAAAGACAAGAAGGCTTATGTCATCTATTACGCTAGCCAGACTTTAACCGGACCACAACTCAATTACTCCACCATGGAGAAAGAATTGCTAGCGGTAGTATTTTCTCTAGACAAGTTTCGCTCCTACCTCATCGGTTCACCCATTACTTACTTCACCGACCACGCGGCATTGAAATACCTCCTTGTAAAGAAAGATGAAACTACTCCTATAAGAGATTAATCTCTCTATTCAAGATAAGAAAGGAGTAGAAAACGTTGTTGCCGATAATTTATCCTGTCTCTCATCCGGCGTACCTAGCGATCCTATACCCATAAATGAATATTTCCCGGATGAATAACTTTTTACCAACTTGTCTCTCCCCTAGTTTACGAACATAGTCAATTATCTTGTCACGGGAGTTGTCCCTCCCGATTGGACACCGCAAGAGAATAAGAGGTTCATTACTTGGTCACACATGTTTTTCAATGACAACCCATTCCTATTCAAATATTGTGCAGACCAAATCATCCGATGATGTGTACCAGATGACGAGATTCCAAAAGTCATCCAATTCTGTCATTTGAAAGCTTGTGGAGGCCACTTTTTGACAAAAAATATAGCCGCTAAGATTCTTCAAAGTGGCCGCTATTGGCTCACAATGTTTCGGGATGTGAGCAATTATTGCAAATCTTGAGATAGTTGTCAATGGATGGGGGCCATCACCCGAAGAGACATGATACCATTAGCCCCTATACTCATCATTGAGATATTCGATTACTGGGTATTGACTTGGTGGGCATGCTCCAAGAAGATCCAAGCAACAATAAGAGGAAATTCAAGAGTTGAGAAAAAAATGTAAGAGTTGAAGGAATAAATGGTACAACAACAACTAATAAGCCAAGCTTTCAACCAACTTGATACCCTCATCCAACTAATCTCCTCCAACTTTCAAAACCCTAACCCTATTATATCACCCTGCCCAACCCTCTCTGTTGCTTCCCCAAATAGCCCTTTCCCCACTTTCCCCCACCCCACTGCCCTAACAACCCTTTTTCTAGCCACCCTACCCCCGGCATTCCCCTAACCCACTAACCCCTGTCGCCCAGCCCCCCGTACCTCCCCCGAGATCGCCACCCCACTCGCCGACCACCCCACGGCCAAACAAAACCTGTCGACCCTTCCAAACAGCACCACCATTGTCCAGTCTCCCCCTATAACCCACCCGAACAACAAAAAATCCCAAACTTGCTCGCAAAGGCCCAACACCACCCCTTGTGGTCGGTCACCCTCTTGTCCCCAAAACCGAGGATTCGCCCTAGTTTTGCTCAAAAATCTCTTGGGTTGACCCATCCAAACCCAAACCCATGTAGATGCTCCAAAACAATGATTTTTGACATGGGAGGAGGCTTCTAGGGTTAGTTTGGGTGAAGAAAGTGAAGTAGAGAAAAAAAAGAAAAATAAAACTTGTGGGATGTGCACGCTTCAACTTTCTGAAATTAATTTTTGAACCTCACAATTTTTTGGCAACAATTTTTTGGCACACTTCAAATTTCCTCACGAATCCCCAGATTTTTTGAACGCTCAAGTACGAGCTTAGTCTTAAGAAGAGGAGAGTGATGGAAATGGGCCATTTTTAGGATTTTATTGCATTTTTTTCTTTTTTTTTTGTTATTTTCCATTATTTTATTATGTCGTTGTGTTTTTGTTTATTTTAGTATTTAGAGGTAGGAGTAGCAAAAGGCATTTAAGGCCATTTTTGTAATATGAATATTAGCTTAGAGCCTAAGCTACTCCTCCCCTTTAAATAACCCCCCTGTATTCCGCATTTGAGGACACTATCCATTTGAAATATAAGAAATCTCTTGATTTTATATCTAAAAGTTAGGGTTCGATTTATTTTCTTGTCCATTAATGTGTAGTTTACATTAGAAATATCATCTTGAGGGCACAAAAATTTGTCAAACTATGTGAGAGATTTTCAAAGATATGAAAACTGAAATTAAGGATTAAAAATGAATAAAATATGGATCTTTTTGCATTATTTAACTTGTTACATTATTTTTTGTGTTTTTTAGTATTATTTTTCCTTTTTTTCAAGTTGAGGCTTATACCCTCAAAACGCCTAGTCTCACGCCTTTTGAAAATTGCCAGCCTTGAACTTCTCAGGCTATGACAGATGCTTCCTCAGGATCTTCAAGTTCCCGTTACCAAGTTTCTGGTCGGTTGAGCACCTCATAGCATCACGTGGCTCACAAACCAATAGAGACCCTAGCCCATTCCATTTGCAACCCACATCAGAGCATGCGCCACCATCTGCAACAACCGCTTTAGGTTTGAGGAGGGTCGCAACGGCCGAGTGCCCTCCGTCGAAATCTCTTTCATCAATAGTGATCTCCGATAATGTGAGCATCCCTACAGTTGTGATTTTCCCCTTAGCCGCCAAGCCCGAGTCTAGCCCTAATCCTTCTCAACTCAAGTGTTTTAGAGCTCCCTTTGAAGAAAATTACCCTGGAAACTGCCCACGTCTAAAGTGGTTCCCTCTCTTTGAAAATCTTAACTAGATAGTCCCACATCCCACCTTCGAAGGATAAGGCTTTTTGTTGCCAACAAGACACCTTTTTTTCACTAACATGATAGCCAGGTTGCCTTAATTATCGCTTGATATACATCAATGATCAATGTGCACAGTCTCCCTGGACATGCAATGGGTGTAAAAGATATTGTTCGCACCCAATGAGAGTCATGATGATTTATTTCAACGGTGATTGTCTAGGGCATTACTAAGATGGTCATGATAGAGTAATGAGACTAGGATGATAGGGTATATTAATTCCTTCTATGTGAGCGCAAACCCTATCCTTTTGAGAATATACTGACATGTGAGGTTTTATCTATCAGTGACGAGATTGAGAAAATCATTCGAGCATTTTCACTTGGTGGCGCATGTTTTGTCATATCTCGTTTTCTTTTTCCACCACGTCCACGCATGTCATTTGAGTATTTGGATGAGATCGAGGACATTATTAGACTATCATCCGATTTTGAGTTAGATTTATTCATTCTCGAGTTTGAGGAAAACCTAGGCTTAGTATGTCATTCGAAATTTAATTATGATAATCTTTTCGAGTATAACCATATATGTCATAATGTGACTACGCATCTCGATAATTTCATTTACCATATTCATTATGTGCCTCCATGTGTAAACTCTTTCTATTGGTTTGACTCCCAATTGTTCAGACTTTTGATTTATGATGCGATATATGTGAGATCAGTGGGAAGTTGGTAACACAAGTGTAAATTTATGGGTAATATCGTCCGTTTATGTTCGTACTTTATTTGCTTTGTCCACAATTATTTTGAGGTTACATTGAGGATAATGTAAAAATTAGGTTTGGGGGTACGGATGGTATTTAAAAAATAAAATAAAATAAAATAAAATAAAATCCAGAAATTTTCAAAAATACAAAAACATTTCCAATAATCGAGTTTTGAAACAATTTCTTGATATATAATTACTTCATGGATCTCTCCACTTATGAATTTTTTTACATTAGCTGAATAATATGATCGAAAATGGATATTGAGGCGAAATTCAATATGCTTAACGAATAAATGTGGAGATTTTAATTCGGTGACCTATGGTGTCATTCATCAGTTCCAAGAATTTTAAATCATTCTGAGTTAAAATAACTCAAACTTTTTTCTAGTGATAAATTCGTTAATAATCTCAAATTCTTTGTTTTGTTCGACTATTGAAAATAAAAAGTAAAAATATGAATTTTAAGCACTAGAAGTCTTAGTAAGTCGTCTTGAGACATAATTCAACTTCACGAAACTTAAAAAATGAGATTAGGCATTTGAGAGCCCAAAAATTAAGCATAACTCTATCCTTTTTACATTATTCAGTTACAAGCCCATTTGAGCTAAAAAGAAACTATGCTTTTTTTTACTGAAAATTCATTATCCTACCCAACTCTATCTGGGAGTTTAAAGCCTATAAAAAGAAGCTATACCCATTTTGTGAGAATATTAGGGTCAAATTATGGTAAGAAAAAGATCAAAAATGAAAGAAAAATAAATTTGCAAAAGAAGGATGTGTGAGAAGAAAAGAAAGAAAGAATGAAAAAAAGAGTACAAGAAAAAAGTGAAAAAAAATAAAGGTCGGGCTAAAAATGTCTAAAAGTCAAAATACCGAAAAACGTCAATATTCTAAAAAATTTTGAACTCCAAAAACTATTCTTTCTAGCCAAAACTCGAACCTACAGTACGATCAAAGAAAGTCCTAATCGATCTCAAGGGAAGTTAGTTAGAGTGTGGAGAGAAGATGAATAGGATCTATGGTGTGATTTAATGTTTTCAAAAAGTAATCTATTTTTTAGTCATGAGATCATATTCATCTATTATAAAAAAATCATTTTTTATTATGTATGTGTGAAATTTGCTCATCTAAATTTACTCTTTTATTCACATATACCGAGAGAAAATAACCGACTTTCGAGTGTTCGATTATGAGTGCATTCCATGAGATTTTGAAATCGAAATGAACTTTCGGATAAGAAATTCAATGATCAAATCTTTTGAAATAAACGGTTATATTGGCTATGCACACACACATGATAAGTTGAGATTGAAAAGTGAATTTATTCTATATGTTTGCATTCAAACTTGGTTATATTACTTTTGAGTCTTTTGTATTGAGTCAAGTTTTTAAATTTTGTGGCTATATTCACTGCAAACCTTCACAAGATCAAACTCGTCCACTAGGACATATTGTTGCATAATCGTGATTCCTACGAAAGTGAGTTAGATTTTAAAATTTTAGTTTTGCTCGAGTACTAACAAAGTTTAGGTAGAGCTGTCAACGGGTCGTGTTAATGGGTTAACGGGTGAAAATACTCTTAACCCATACACGACCCGTTAAGACTAACGGGTCCAATGATAATACCCAAACACGACCCGTTAATATTAACGGGTACACGACCTGAACCGTTAACAACCGTTAATACTAACGGGTCTAAATGGGTAACGGGTTGGATGACCCGTTAATACCCGTTAATACTCATTAGTACCCGTTAATACATGTTAGTCTTCATGGGTGTAATATTAGTTCGGGTCACACGATCCAATAAAACCCGGTACCACTAACGAGTGATTGATGTGTATAAACGGGTTTAATCGTGTAAGAGTACAAACTCAAACATGACCCGTTATGATAACGGATCTACCGTGTTGACCCGTTAATGACCCAAACCCGATAAGATTAAACCCATTAACTTATAATTTTGTGTCGTGTCGTGTCGTGTCGTGTTATCGTGTCATGCTTCATTTTGTCAGGTCTAAGTTTAGGCTTGGGGGTATTTGATGAGTGCGTAATTCTGCATTATTTATGCCCAAATCTAGGCCTTATTAGGCCCGTTGTATCATAAATAATGAGCTTTTCGAATCATTTTCGTAAATAAAAAGAAAAATGCATGTTTGAATTAAGAATGCAATTTTAGTAATCCAAGGGTGGTCAAATCATAATTTTTGAAACTTTATGGGCCTGGAAATTATTTTTATATGTTTATCTAGGCGAAATAAAGTTCTCTCTGAAATTCGATTGAATTCTGAATTAAAACGAGCAACTTATAAATTTCGATGAATCAAATACAAAGAGGGGTATTCTATAATTTTTAAATATTTATGACCATAAATTTGAATTAGTTATTTTTATTTTGCATTTTTATAGGTACTAGGGGTGCACATGGTTTGGTTCGATTCGGTTCCACTACGGAACTAGAACCAGAACCAAAATTGATTGATTCCATGGTTTTGGAACCAGAACTAGAATCGAAATTGGTCGATTCGGCTCGGAACCGAACCATTGGTTCTCGATTTGGTTGGGGTCGGTACATGGTTCTGGTTTGCGGTTTGGGTCATGGTTCAGATTTACGGTTCTGGTTCGTGGTTCCGGTTCGCGGTTTTCGTTAATGATTCTGGTTCTCGTGTTGGTTAATGGTTTCGGTTAATGGTTCTGGTTAATGATTATGGTTAATGGTTCTGGTTCACGGATCGGTTTTTGGGGTCGGTTCTTCGGTTCGGTTTCATTGGTTCGGTTCTCGATTTGGTTCAGGTATAAAATCGAGAACCGAATCGAACACTTCGGTTCTCAATTTTTTAGAACCAGAACCAACCCATAGAGAAATAAAATCGAACCAACCCAAACCACGAAGGTCGGTTTGGTTCGGTTCTTCGGGTTGTCGATTTTTTTGCTCACCCCTATTAGGTACCCCAGGAATTTGGACAACAAAGGAGTCGATATGCAAAAATTGTCAGGATACGTCACAACACGACATAATTGACACAGTTGTACTAAATATTTTGCATAAAATCGCTCGAGTATCCGCTGAGGCATGCCATAACTTTTCGGAAAGGTTGTGACAAGACTTACAATTTTGAAGTTCAGACGAAATTGAGATTTTAAAGTTTTGGAGGTCAAAAATACGATTAAAGCCAGCGATGTGAATAATGACGTTAATAGTATCAAAATTGGGGATGATTATTAAAAAATATATATATTTCTCAATTATCTCCAACTCTTCCCAAAACTCCATGAGATAATTACCAACTCAAATACAACCAATCAAAGAGAGTTTCACTCCAACTTAAATACCTCACCTCTTGCCCCATTGGACGCATTATTTTATATAGAAAATTTTAAAGAGAGCTTTGAGAGATAGTTTTTGGTTCATTTATTTTGAGAGTATATTTTTTTAGGGGCAAGAATTATTCTTTTGTGAGAAGTTTTGTCAAGATCAATTGTAAGTTTCAATTATTTTTGTAAGTTGATTTATTAATGAGAATTAATATTTATTCTTGCACTTTTATTTTGTCTTGAATAATGCTAGCTTAATTTATTTACTAGGACTAGGCGAAGTTTATTATGTTTGTTTCATATTTTACATAGTTTAAATTAGTCTTTATTTTCCGACATGTTCTAAAAGTTTTAAAAATTCAGTATTCATTTAAAGCGACACGGGAATTTATTTTAAACCTTCGACTTTGTTTAAAAAAATTATTTTTTTTTATTTTATGGCCGAGTACTTTTTGGCGAGTTATACTTTTATTAAATTAATTGATAGTTCATTCTTAAAGACTTTACTTTAAAATTTAAAAAGTGAACATTTTTAAAGAGATAGGGATTTTAGCGGTCTAAATTTAGAGACGTTAAATTTTATAGTGAAGTTATCCGTGCTATTTTTCGAATTAAATGCGACGAGAGTCGGTTTAATTTGAGTTATAGAATCAGGAATGATGAGTTTAAATTATTGCATAATGTTAGTTAAACGTGATAAATGGATCCAACGTCCTACTTTTCATGCTCACTTGATTATATCTTTCGTAATCGCATTTTTTTAATTGTGTTAGCTTAATTTAATATTACATCTCATCTCTAAGCCCATTTAATCTAGTTGGAAAGTTATAATTATTTTAAAAAAAATAAACAAATCTTTGAGAGTTTGACCCGTACATACACTCGCTATTCTATAATAGCAGTACACTTGCGGTATTTTATAAAATTGACAACAATAATGCCAAAAGCTCTGTTATTGCCCTTATACTCTTGTATCTTCGATTCCTTATAACAAAAATATTGTTTCTTATTTATGTGTATTTTGAAATGTTGGAATTTTTAAAATACAATTGGGTATTAATGTTGCGTAAGTGAATTTTTATCTTAGGGATTTTATTTTGGGTCGTTTTGTAGAGAGAGAGATTAAGAAAATGGGTATAAATGAGTTGACTGTTGGTATATAACAAAAAGACAAAATATAACTATTAGTCTTATAACAAAAGAGGCTATGATATGGTGCTTTATCGTGGTGCAAAGCACCACCAATCGTGACACGCGACGCGCATTCACACGAGCGATATTGCTCAGTTTTCCTCTCTCCACCCTCTACCTTTTGGCATTATCAGGTTAACATTTCAAAGCGTTCTTCCGTTGATCAAAACGTACATAGTTTGTATCAAACAAATAATATCACTGCATTGTATCCTGAAGGCAATTTTCTACTACAAACTCCGTTGTGTACTCGAGGTCTTCAATTGAAAGGGGAGATATATTGTCTAATAGACAACATTCCTAGAACGTGCCGCACAGTAACTTGGATTCAATTCTTTTATTCATTTCATAAATTTCCAACAAGGATGAATAATGTTTCCCTGTTATGTAATTTATGGATTTTTGCTCTTGTAAAGTTAATTTTTAGTTATATAAAAAAGTATATCGTAAACGTTTTCGATGTCCTATATTTTGAAAACGCTCACCCCTACTTCTTAGGTTTGTAGGTTTTGACTATTGAATATGTGAAGTCACTTTCTTGGACAGTTTTGACTTCGAAATGTGGATTTTTAGTTTGAGTCAGATGGATTAATTTTTTAATATTTTTTTTGGTCACATCTGGGCTTGTTTGGGAGTTTTGGAGAGAAAATAAAAGAAATAAAAATTTTATTAGGAGAGAAAGGGAAAGTTAATAAGAGAGAGAACTAAAAAGAGTTTAGGAGAAAAGAAAAAACAACTTTCTTTCCAATTGTTTGAGAGTTGGGAGGAGAATAATTTTTTTAAGGGGAAGAAGATACGGTTCATTAAAAAACTTTCATTTCTCACTATTTCTTTCCGATATGGAAAGAAAGTTTTGCGGGGAAAGGAAGAGAGTTTTTTTTTTTTTTAATTTTTCCTTTCTTTTCCTTTTTTTAAATTCACAATCGACAGAAAGATACTTTATCTCCTATTTAAACTCTCAAACGAAGGAAATAAAACAAAATTTTCATTCATTTATTTTAGTTTCTCTCCATAATAGAACTCGCTCATAAAGATAGTTTTCATGTGTAGAACCCACGCTTTAATGTGTGCTTTGCCTATATGAAGAATCAAATCTTAAGGGTGCATTTAGTTGTGAAAAATAGTTTTCTATTTCTATTTTTCATATTTTGTATTATAATTTGGCAACGTATGCCCTTCCTTTAAATGGGAATGAGAATGTAGTTTCATGAAAACTTATTTTTTAACTTAAGCTAATCTGGAAATCATAAAATATATGATTCTAAAACTGTTTAAATTGAAAAACAGTTTTCCACTTCTCCTTTCCATCTTAATAGCACATTGGAAAAAATATAGAATAAAAAATGAAAATTAATTTTTCACAACTAAACGAGCTGAATGTTTCATTAGATCTCAAAAGTGGACTTGCAGTTTAATTACAATAATTCTTAGCGGTATTCAAGTTACCCTGCATGTAAATATTAGATTAACTATATACCTAATATCTTCTAAGACCAAATTACTATAATATAACCACTACAGCATAGAAGCTAGAGAGATGTCTTCCCTTCGGCAGACCCTTTTAATCCTCACAGCTATGCCTCAGTGCAATTGTTATTGCTGCCTTCGTTACTAGAAGGGGGAACTGCAGGCCTTATCATTATACTGGGAAAGAAGGCTATCATCTGCACAGTAATATGTGGTGATTTGTAAGGTCGTTTCCATGGTCAAAACAATTACTATAACATTGCCATAGATTAAACTGATAACATTTATAAGTGGCTAATATCTACATCAACCAACAGACTAATTACTCAATTGAGTGATTTAAGGGTTTAAAATACTGCTGTAAGTTTTGCAAACGGTTAAGATTCAAACTAATTGTTCCAAGGAAAGCTCTAGGCTATTTAAAAGTGTCGTTTGGTAAAGTTGTTTTCTTTTCTAAAAAATGAAGGTGGTATACTTTTCTGTTTCTTTTTCGAGTAATTTTAAACTTGACTCGCAAGTATGACTCATAATAACTAAATGACAGGGTAACAATGCATTGGTTGGTGATTTAAACGACAATCAATGAACCCCATACACCAATTAATACACTGCTACCATGTGAAAAAGTCACGGACTTTGAGTAACATTTTTTAGTTTAGTGTAGACTTGGCCCTATTTTATTTGTAGGATTATTCGATCATTCAGAAACATGTTTTACGGATGCAATACATTTGGTAGTTTAAAAACATGAAAGATTTTTGTGGTAATTTAAAAACAACACAAGCTCTCTCTCTCTCTCTCTCTCATCCAAATCTAAAAATAATTTTACAAATTGATAGAGCAATGCACCCTCTTGTTCTCACAATTTGTGCAAACAGAGAAACAACCACAACATTTACCAGACGGAACCAAAACAAGGAGAACAGTTCCTTTTGCTATGGATGATCTGGGAAGCTTATTTTTTTGTTTTAATTTTCGTGAATGGGTATGTGAAAACAATTACCGTAAACTATAATTTCAAAATCCAATAGTATGTTCCAAAATTGTTCTTACCCAAGCAAGTCCAATGCACAAAATACTAAAACCAGGGAATGGGAATGGAGCTCCATCAGATAGGAATAAGGCTGGAATGGTGAATGGGAAACTTGTTAGTTTGAAATTGACATCGCACGTTTGCACTTATATATTTTTTCATATATGAAAAAGAAAAATGGATTCATATTCACTTTTAGGTACCTGTTAGGGGACTATAGATTAAGGGAGAAATGATGCTGGCAAATGAAGTTATGCCTGAAATGCATCCTTGAGCCATCCCCTGAGAAGCTAAAGTGAATGAATCTGATTTGCTATAAATTGAAAAAAATAAAAATAAGGGGCATATATTAATTACTCTCTTAAACTTTTTTTAATACACGTTTAATCCAAGCCTTTTATTTTGTACCAAAAAGTCCTTCACCGTGTCAAAAAGGCTTTACCATGCCACTGGCACGAACCTTTAAAGATAAGAGAACACGGGACTTTTACCATGCCAAAAAGGCTTTACTATGTCGCTGGCGCGGATCTTTAAAGATAAGAGAACAAAGGACTTTTTGGTGCAAAATAAAACGCTTGGACTAAGTGTGTATTAAAAGATGTTTGAGGGACTTTTTGGTATTTGATCCTAAAAATAATAGTATTGGGGTATTTTTAAGAAAATTTTGATGGGGTATCTGTAAAAGGGAAAGTAAACATCAACAAAACAAAAGAGAAAAACACGTGATGGAAGCCAATGCAGAAGATTTATATTCCAAATTAGCAGATTTGAACTTTAATAAAACTAATATTTAGCATATAACTTGGGGGAAATCGATTAATAAAAATAACCTTATTTGATAGAAAAAAAGACTACCTGCTCATTGGCGCCAACTTGTTTTGATATAATACTTCGTAGCTGCATGAGTCAAAAACTTTAATCAAGAATCATAGTAGTTAGCATGTAGGATAAAAACTAAATTTATGAACTTAAAAACTCACACATGGTGTTGTGAGTAGAGCAAATACAGAGAAAGTTGTAACCGCGTAAGGAACCTGCATTTATCAAAATAGAAAAATGATATGTAACAGAAGAACCTGTATTTCCTGATGAAAGCTTTGCAAAACAAAGTTGAAAAAATAAAGTTAAAAGTTACTACTGCAATTTTAAAAAATGAAATATGCTTGCTGAAGTCCACTATGGTATATAGAGGAGAATACTTGAAAGCTTTAGCAGTTTCTAATAGAGAAGAAACTAATTGGAAATATATAATATAAAATTGGGGTGTACTAAGAGAAGTTAGTAGAAAAGTTACCACTATAGTTGAAAGGGCTTACCCAATCTGACCATGCTATGCTGTTAAGTACCATCTGCAAACAACAGGAAAATAGATCATTAGCATACAACCGATGTAAAAGTTAGAATCTCTCTCTCTCTCTCTCTCTCTCTCACGCGCGCGCACACTCACTCACTCACACACACACACACACGTGCACACGCTCTCGTGCGCGAGCGCGAGCCCGCACACAAAATACCAGGAAAGGTAGCATGTTTGAGTGATACAGGGCACATACATTAAGAAATCCAGCGAAGAGCGCTATGGAAAGCAATTTCTCTTCTCCTATAACAGGAGCCAACACGGGCATGAAAAGTAGCTGCATGATTTCTCAAATATTGACAAGTTAATATATGAAAAATCGAATTACTTGAGAAAGGACCATATAATAACCATAGAAAAAGGTAAGCGGGGTACAGATTGTAAAGGCAGAAGATAGCCATTTTAAACATACCTGTGAAACAGCCCCTGCAAGGTTAACGATCAGCATCAGATCAGCAAATTGATCTTTGTTGAAATGAAACCGTGCCTTCAAGAAGTACTGCGCTAGGAGAAAACTTGAGGAGTTATCTTTTTGATGGTATAATTGAGTGTATCTATATGCACTAGGCTAAGATTGCAGTTCAAAAAATCTGGATAACAATAAGACGTGTTTATACAAGCACCATAGCTTCACATAATTGTTTCACACTTATTGACCATGCCCATAAGTTAAGCTTAATCTATTAATTCGTGTCATCCTATCCCTTCGCTCTGCTTCATGAACAAAGAATTATATGTTTTTCTCTTTTTTATTCACGTAATTTCAATTAGATTTGTAGTTCAATCACTATTTTTACGAAATATTCAGGCGCATAGAGAGTAAAAAATTGACAAGGACCTCATTTGGAACTTGTTTAGGATATGTTGCATGGATACATATATAGGATCCGCGATACAATACACCGAATCTAAAAAATTAGAGTTCAGATACGACAAGAATACGTCAAAAATCAATATATATATATATATACACACACACACACACACACACACACACAACTTTACTCTTCTGCAGACTTCTCGCACAAGCAAATAAAGGACTGCATTTTTGCTTCAAGATTGGTTAGATATTCGTGATTTAAGGACGAGGAGAGGGTCGTTAAATGTGTAGTTTAAGATCATACAAATCCCTCCCCCACCCACCCCCATATGCAGGTCATCCCCAAATCTAGCAACAATTTCCTAAAATCTAGCTACTGTTGGGTCAAATTCCCAACAGAGATTTGAGATAGTGGCATAGTTCGTATATAACTCCTATACGTCACAATAAAGAAACTGACGTAATCACATGTCTAATGGCAACTCTAAAGGCACCACATCAATTTAGAGAGAGAAATATAACTAGTCTTTTACTCAAAAGTTCGGTTCCCCAAATGAAAAAAAGGAGGGGTCTATTTATAGGATAGGGAGGTGAACACTAAAGGAGCAACTAACCAATGTGAGACTTATATCCATCTATACAATAAGCCTAATACTCAAGTGTTCAGCTAAAGCCTATCCTCTAAATAGACCAACACAATATGAAGTGAAATAAAAAAAAAATGCAACATAAGATGAAAATATGATTAACTAATATATAGAGCCAAAACTAAAAGAGGATATGACCAAAATACCTTTAGGATCACATCACTCTCCCCTTCTCAGAAAAGTGTTCGTTCTCGAACTCAAAAGAGAATGCCCTCTTCATCTCCGGTCAAGATAGCGATCAATGAGTGCTCGGTGTCAACATAATCATCCGTCAGGTAATCGGGCACCTGAGTCATCACCATCAGGGCATGACGGCGCGAAGTAGAACAGGCAGAAGCTCAATGACCAATAACACCACAATTGAAGCACTTGAAGGTTGGAGCGGGATTTGGAGGTGGTGCGGCAGTGAGAAAAAGAGCGGGAGTGGAAGATGGAGCTAATGGAAGAGCTGGGATGGTGGTCACTAGAGGTGATGGGACCCGGGAGGAAGCATGAGCTGCAGCTGCTAGATAATGTGTCTCGAACTTGGTGGCATACTCCACCGCCTTAGCGAAGGTGGGTATGTCACGTAAGGCCAAGTCTCTATGTATGTAGGATTGGAGGCCGGTGATGTAGCGGCTGATCTGCTTCTCCTCAGCTCGTCAAGTCGGGCCCGAGTACACAGGTAATTGAAAGCACTCCGTATAATCAACCAGTGTTGTCTCCTGGCTCAAAGTGTGAACTCTAGCAAAGAGGTCCCGCTCATATGTAGCTGGAAGAAAGGCGGCAAGCAATAGAGCCTTCAATTCGGCCCAAGTTTGAATTGGTGGGAGGCCCTCAATCACCCATCTCTGCTCTAGATCATGCCACCAAATAGTGGCATACCCCTGAAACTTCGTCGCGGCTAATAGAACACACTTGCATCCGATTATGTGTTTGTAATTAAACATGTGCTCCATCGAGGCAAGCCAATCAACAATTGCATCCGGCTGCTGTCGGCCTTCAAACATGGGCACATCGACCCAAATGTCCCCATGCAAACTCCGAGAGAGGAGCTGAAGAGCTAAAGCCAACGAGTCACCCCCTGGTGGGGTAGGAATCACGACGTCATCACTTGTGAGGAGGTCCTCAAAATCAACAAACGAAGCCTGCTTTGTGTTCTTGGGTGGAGGAACTGGGGCCTGAACATGAGGTGGGGGAGGTGGTGGGGGATCTGCATGGAGGTGGGGGAATCACCGAGTGGGGGAGAGGATGGTCATGGGAAAAATGGTGACAAGCACCGAGTAAATGACCCTGCTCATGGCAATAAAAGCATCGGCGGACATCTAGAGGTGGGGGAATAATATCCGGTGGTGGAGGAGGCAAGTAGGAGGGTGGAATCCAATCACAAATCTGGGGGTGGGAGCCGTGTGGGGTGGAGGAAAAAGAACTAGACACCTCACTCGCGTTGATATGAGATGGAATGAGTGGGGGTGGCATAAGGGGAGTGCAGGTGGTGTAATATGGGTGAACAAAGGTGGGGGCAAGGGTGGATGATGCAACGGGGGCGGTGGATGTATAGGAGACATGAAAGGACCATGGGTAGGGTGTATGGGGTGAGGGATAGGAATGGGGATCGTAGTGATAGGGGTGGGGGTGGTGTTTAGGGATAGTGTATGGGAGGCGGTAATATATGGAGGGGAGTGGATGAGTGAATGGGTGTTTCGAAGAATAATGGGGGTGGAGGGACCGAAATTGTAATGGTGGTGGGTGAGAAATGGGTGGGGCAGAGATGAGGGAGGGGTGGGTGGGTGAGTGGTGGTAAGTGGGTTGGAAAGAGGTCAAACCCTAGAATTAGGTGGGTGGAATAATTCAGAAGTTATTCGGGTTAAAAATATGGAAAAATGAGGGGTTTGGGAGGCTTGGGGGGTTGCCCCACCCCGGTTGGCCAGAGTTCTGGCGGTTCGGTGACTGGAGCTGGCCAAATGGGATGAAAATAAAGGGGGTGGGAAATATGGATCCGAAGTCTGATCGTTGATTGGACCACCAGAAGGGGGTGGGGGAAGGGTGCCGAATTCGCTGGAGCCGAGGGAAAAATGGGCTGTAGAGGTTGTTTTGGGGGTATTTTGGGGTGGGTTCTTTGAGGGAAGTTGTAGATCGGGATGAAAAGAGGGCGTGGGAGAAGTTTGGAGTTGTTTGAAAAATATCAGGCGATCGAGACGGCAGCAGGAGTTTGGTATAAGGTTGGCAGTGAAATATTAGTAAGTGGGTGGGTAGTTAGGATGGTGGTGTAGTGAGTGGTGGAGTTATGTTTAGGGTTTTGAAAAAGAGATGCCACATGTTGGGTGAGGGTGGTCATGTGTTGCCCCATGAGGGAGGCCTTTTCTTCTCTCATTTGTTCTTGCATTTGGATAAATCCTTCATCAAGTGTTGCCTTTATGGGAGCCATTAAAATGTGGAAAACGAATTAAATGAAGCAAAAAAATATTGTAGTGACGTAGCCACACGTCTAATGGCAACTCTAAAGGCACCACACCAATTTAGAGAGAGAAATATAACTAATCTTTTATTCAAAAGTTCGGTTCCCCAAATGAGGAAAATGAGGGGTCTATTTCTAGGATAGGGAGGTGAGCACTAAATGAGCAACTAACCAATGTGGGACTTATGTCCATCTATACAATAAGCCTAATACTTAAGTATTCACCTAAAGCTCATCCTCTAAATAGACCAATACAATATGAAATGAAATAAAAGGCAAAATACAATTAGCCCTGCTGTCCGTGCCGTATTTGGAAGTCAAAAAGTTATGATGTATCTAACGGATGCTTATACCGAGTATTAGACACTTATTGGGTCGTATCACTGCCATATTCATATTCGATACTCTATTTCTGCAACTTTAAAAGTATCTGCGTCTTAGGTTTTAGGCCTTTGCGCTACTCTCCTAACTATATGTATGTGTTGTCTTATGTTTTAAGACTTTGGTAAACTCTTCTATCTATATGTATTGCAGACCATAAGCTGATTTTTCCTAAGGGTGTGTTTTGGCAACCCCAATTCAAATTGGAAATTTTTGAACTGAAAATATTCATATTTCTATTCCAAGGCATGGAATTAAGGTTCCCAAACGCACACTAAACTCTATTTCACGTTCTATCCATTTTTTCATTGTTTTGATCGCCACATTGCGTTTCATCTTGCTTATCTGCATTCAGGGAGGTTTGCTTCTGATTAATAAACAAGTCCACTGTTAGAGATGACGTTTACCAGCAAAGAAGATTGAGCTCCACCCTCTGCAAGACTGTTGAAGAAGGCAACAACTGCTGCTAGCGAAAATGTCACACTTCACAACACAAGGAATACAAGTTACAATGATGTCAGAACATCTTAAAAGGAACATTATTTGTACCAGAAATGAAAACTTATACCCTCTCCATCCCAAATTAATTGTCTTACTTTCCTTTTTGGTTCATTCGAAATTGATAGTCATGTTTTAAAAATAACATATGAAACTAGGTGAGATTGCAAAGTTTCCCATCCATCCAAACAATACCAATGTGAGAATAATAACCAAATGCATGTTGTATTAATATTTTTAGGAGGATAACTTTAGAAAGTAAATTTTTTTCTTAATTTGTTGGACTTTCAGACAACCACCATTAATTTTAGAAGCAAGCATTGAGTATACATTTAGCATACGGAGGTTGTCCTTGAACATGGCATGACTAAAAATCTTTTTTTCAGATCAAGGTATCGGGAAATAGTAGAGTATCATATTTTGGCAGGTGGTAAAGACACATTATTTCAGAAGCTAATGAAACAAACGAAGCCGTGATGATGTGTTTTTTTTTTTAAACGGAATTCTAAATTAATTGAAATTAAAGCAATTCGTGTTACCTAGTCTTAAGCAAGAAAAGTAGATGTGCAGGGGATGGGATTTTGTTGAAGACCCTTAATGATTCGCCACAGGCGGGTTGACTATCTTCAACTCTAGTCTTAAAGATTGGCTGAGTCAAATCATCCCCACAACTCCTCGATTCTTCAAGGAAAATTCTCATGTAGACAGTTGCAACCATCGATGCAAATGCAGCAACCTGAAATTGAAACAAAAAAAAATAAATGGCAATCTGTTGGCCATATATAACAACAATAGAGAACTAAACAAAATAATATTACTCCTTTTGATGCACCTGAAATATATGAGCAGTAGGAATGAATCGAGCAACTAAAGTTCCGCAGACAAAAGCACCAGAAGTGACTCCAGATAGTAATCCAAAAGATGAGATGCGTTTTCCCTCTGAAGTGCTGTCTGCCTGAAAACAAAAAGTAAAAATCGAAACAAACTCAGATGTGAGGTTGTTCTGATTTCTGGGTTTGGGGCGGGAAAACTTGACATAACAGCAATAACTGTCACCTTGCATCAACATGCATACTCACTTTTACTCTTAACTATTGGAACATTCAATCAAAAATCGATTGGTGATGAGTGGAAGGGCCGAGTTTAATTTTGGTACGTGGGATTTTATATTTCAAGACATGCCATTACTTCATTGTAACACGTAGACATTTATTTTGTGGTTGTTAATACTGTGATTATAAATTCGAATTTAAAACATAATAATTAAATTCAATAATTATAGCAATAAAATTTATAATTTAGAAACTTACTTGTAATAAGATGATAATTCAGAATATATGTGAAAGAAAGTAATAACAAGAATTCGAGCTATGTTTATCAACAGTGTCCTTGAGACATATTTCTTCCCTCCAATAAGTGCTTCAAGGTTGATGAACAATTGTCTTTCAAGATAGAACGAATTTACGGACTAAAAAAGTAGCATAACAATATATAATCCCAACAAACACAATTCTGTGTTTTTATTCAACCAAACACCATAACTAATGTGGAAGAAATGAATGCAGTACTGGCTTATAATGATGATATGCCTGAGAACAATCTTGATTCTGATGTTGTTATGCCTAGATCTGTTATGTCTGATAATGTTGTACCAACTACTTGTTTATCTGCTCTTTCCTTAGAAAACAATGTTGTTGATGTTGCTAGTAATAATTCTTCGATGTTTTGCGTGAGTCAAAGTGAATGCTTTAATGACGAATTGAATGGGTGTGTGAGTGGAATAAATGAAACGCTAGAGGATAACTCACACACTGCACTAGATGAGTCCGAAAACGATAATCCACCTGACATTCACAAACTTTACACTAAGAGCCTTAGGAAGAGCAGTAGACTAGAAAGGAATGTTAAGGAGATATTTGAGAAAATAGAAGCATTAAGCCTAATGGTAAAGTAGAATGCTGAGGACTATACTATTCAGTGTTTGGCCTATGAAACCAAAAAATAAAGTTTTTGTTGAAAAAACTAAACAACTTTCTGAATCAAATGAAGTCTTGGAAAACAAATACAAGGCAACTTTGATAGAATTGGAAGAGTCTAAAGAAAAGGTGTCAATTGTCTTTAAAAAAAATTAAGTTTGAAAACAACTCTAAATGTTTTGAAGATTGTGTTGCCTCTAGCAAAACGAATTCTGAAGACAAAACGGGCATGGGTTTTGATAAAAAAACTAAGGCACAAACTAAACCTTTGCAAAATGTGCTATTTGTGTCTTCTGGAAAAAGATCTGTTGATCTATAGCCAAATTTTCAAGCTTTAAAAAATAATTTTGAGAATAAGCAAAAAGGGCTAGACATTTCGATGAAAGACTGTCCAAAGCCAACTGCTAAATCTAAGGCTAAATACGTTTGCCCCCTGTTAGGAGATTTGAACCTAAATGGAAAACTATTGCAGTTAGACCTAAGGTTAATGTCCAGCAAATGGATAAATCTATTTTCAAACATTTTCAAAATAAAAAACAACCGCCTAGCCACGAATAATGTTCATACTGTGATGTTGATGGACACTGCCTCGATGAATGTTTTAAAAAACGACTGTATAAGCATGTTTATAATTCACCAGTTTACAAAAAAATTAACTATTCTAGACAAAACAGAAATAATTATGTACTTCCTAAATAACCCAATAAAAACTCTAACTATAGTAATAGGAAGAAAAGATCTCACGCTAAGAAGAAATCTAAGAGAAAGAGTCCTAGACTACTTCTAAAACTAGAGTTATAATACCCTAATTGAAGTGTAACATTGTTATAAGTGCTTTAAAAGCTTAACACACTACTTTTGGATGGTACTTAGACTCTGGATATTCCAAATATATGACCATAGGCGATACTAAATTATCTGATAGAACTGACTTCTTAGGAGAAAATATTTTGTTTGGGGACGGAGTAACAGCTCATATCATAGGCAAAGAAACACTCTGAGAAAAAGGACTCCCTATTCTCAAAGATATCCTATTAGTGAAAGGTCTTAAAGCTAACTTGTTAAGCATTTCACAATTTTGCGACTCCAACCATACAGTCACATTCTCAAACACAAATTGTAGAATTTTAAATGAGAATGGTGATTGCATCCTTACTGGTCACAGGATCCCAGATAATTGTGACACTATAAATCCGGGTAATAAGACTTGTAGGTTAGCCAAATTTGATGAAAATAAAATCTGGCATAATCGTTTGGGTTACATAAATTATGATAATCTTAGCAAACTAAGCTCCCAGGATATAGTTAGAGGTTTGCCAAAAATAAAACCAATATCAAATGTTGTTTATGGGCTTCGTCAGAAAAGAAAAACAGTTAAATCTGCTCATAAGAAAGTTAAAGACACTTTAACAACAAAACCTATAGATCTTATCCGCATGTATCTTATGGGTCCTTCAAGAATCGTGAGTCTTTATGGTAACTGTTACATTTTGGTTATGGTGGATGATTTTACTCGATTTACTTGGGTAGCATTTTTAAAACAAAAATCTGATACATTCTGAATTTTTTTAAAAATTCTATTAAGAATCGAGAATGAAAAAGATACCTACATAAATCGAATCCGTAGCGATAGAGGAGGTAAATTTAAAGTGTTAGGCGTAATAGAATATTGTAACGGTAATGGTTACCAACATGAGTTCAGTGCACCTAAAACACCTCAGCTTAATGGTGTTGTCGAGAATAAAAATTGCGCAATCCAAGAAGTGGCCAGGGTAATGATACATGCTAAGAATTTACCAAAATACGTTTAGGTTAAGGCAATTCAAATAGCGTGTCATATCATCAACCGGGTTTACCTTCGAAAAAATACCAAACAAATGTCCTATGAATTTTGGTATGGAAAAAAGCCCAACTTAAAATATTTTCAAATTTTTAGGAGTACTTGCTACGTTTGCAATGACAGAGAACACCTGTCTAAATTTGAAACCCGTGGTGACAAAGCCATATTTTTTGGTTACTCCCCTAATAGTAGGGCTTATCGCATTTATAATTTGTGTACCAAAGTAATAATGCAATCGATAAATGTGATAATGAGTGACATTAATGTCGAGAGCAAAGATCAAGGACTAACTATAATGGATGAGTCTGAAAATAATTTTAATTATAACTTCCTAGAGATAGTTGATCCTTTACCAACTGAGACCCCTGAAGTTCCTAACTGGGTTTCTAAAGATCATCCCATTGATAATGTTATTGGTAACCCTGAAGAGCCAGTTCGTACAAGACCCCAATTACTTAATGTTGCTCATTTTTGCATGCTTTTTTTTCTTTAATAGAACCAAAAAATGTAAATGAAGCACTTAATGCCTCATTTTGGATTGGTTCTATACAAGAAGATCTCATCTAACTTAAAGTTATGACGTGTGGTATCTTATGCCTAGGCCAGAAAAGATAAGGATTATTGGCACTCGCCGAATTTTTAAAAACAAAACAGATGAATCTAGAATGATAGTTAGAAATAAAGCTAGATTAGTTGCCCAAGGTTACTCTCAAGTTGAAGGAATAGATTTCTAGGAGACCTTTGCCCCGATCACTCGCCTTGAGTCTGTTCGCTTACTCTTAGCCATAGCTTGTCACTTACAATTCACATTTTATCAGATGGATGTAAAATCTTCCTTTTTTAAATTATATTTTGACAAAGGAAACCTATGTTGAACAATCGAAAGTCTTTATTGATCCTCATTAACCAAACCATGTTTATAGATTGAAAAAGGCATTATACGGTTTAAAGCAAGACCCTCGGGCCTGGTACGAATGCCTGTCGACCTTTCTTATCAATAAAGGTTTTTAACGTGGTGGAAATGACCGGACATTTTTTGTTAAACATTTTAATAAAAGGGTATTAATAACTCATGTTTTTGTTGATGACATTATATTTGGTTCTACTTCTATGTCTGCGGTTAAAGAGTTTTCTAAAATTATGCATGAAAAATTCCAAATGTCTCTTATGGGGGAGCTTCAATATTTCTTAGGACTTCAAGTCAAGCAAAACGATGATGGGTTATTTATATCCCAATCTAAGTACGCAATTGAGTTAGTGAAAAAAAATCAGTTTAGATAATGACAAGGTTTCTAGGACTCCCATGAGTACTTCTACGAAACTATCCAAAGATGAACATGGGAAACCTATAGATCCCCTACCCTATATAGAAGTATGATAGGCAGTCTGTTGTACTTAACAACCTCTAGAATTGATCTCATGTATGTTGTGTATGTTTGCGCTCATTACTAAAGTGTGCCTAAGGAAAGTCACCTTTTATGTGTTAAACGTATAATCAAATATGTTAAAGGGACAATAAACCCAAGTATATGCTACACTAAAGACACCACTAACACAATTGTAGGATACACCGACGTTGATTGGGCTGGCTGTTCTGACGACAGCAAAAGCACATCGGGTTCTTGTTATTATATAGGTAATAACTTAGTAAGATGGTAAAAAAACAAAACTACACTTCACTTTCCACAGCTAAAATCGAAATATATAGCAGCAGGAAGCTGTTGTGCTCAATTAATGTGGATCAAGCAAATGCTTAGTGATTATGGCATTAATGAAGAAAAACTAAATCTATATTACGATAATTAAAGTGAGATAAATATCTCTAAGAATCTTGTTCCACATTCCCGTACTAAACACATTAAGATAAGACATCATTTTATACGAGAATTAGTTGAATATAAAGAACTGGAGATAAACTATTTACCCACTGAATATCAACTAGCTAATTTATTCACTAAGCCTTGGGATAATTTATAGTTTGAATCATTATGAGAATCCATTGGTATGATAATTCCTGAATAGATCTCTATCACCTATTATTACATCCTGCAGTTGCTTTCATGCTTATAATTGGCCCTTGAGGATATAGGGCATGGTCATTTGAAAAATGACAAAAGATGCCACCTATCTCTGTTTTATGTAGGGGACCCTTGAGATGACCCGTTGTATAATTAAGGTTCATAAATAAATTCTTACATGCTTGATATACTCTTGATATATATTTTTACCCTTTGTACATTTGAACAAAATTGGTGGCGAAGACTTGAGTAATTGATTTTACATTAACTCATCTAATATGCTCTTTGAGTGTTTTTTTAGGACCTATTTCAGCACCCTTGTACGGTTTATCATATTTTAGGGTAATGGTCTGTATAATAGTTGAGTTATGTATTTTTTTTCTCTTTCTTATTTTTGGTTCTAGGATAGGAAAGGGTATATAACTCTTTTGTAGAGGAAATCTAGGATTTTTATTTTTTACCTACGAGTACTGGTTACTCAAGGGAGTTTTTATCTCCAATATCCAAAGGGAAAGATTAAGAACACACTATATGGCTGAATTACTTGAGTCTGTACCATATAGGAGTACCAACTAGTTTGGATATGGTGACAAAAAATAGGTAGATTCTATTTTAGTATCCCCTCCAAGGTATACAAGCTTCACTAACAATGTTCATCCAATCCAAGAGTCTCATATCTAACAAAAAGGGAAGTAATATTATCTCTTGAACACACTATAGAAAACAAATCATGCATGTAGGCGTAGAATTATGTCCACAAGTATTTACATATTTTTATGAATTTTTAGGCATTTTAAAAAGAAAATAACATTTTTCAATCATATAAATTATTTTAAAAAATAATTAAAATTATGTTTTAAAGGGCTGGGGTTAAAAATCAAATTATTATATTTCTAAAAAATATGCTATGGTAGAATATCAAACCGGAAAAGACATTTGTGGGTGCAAATTGGATTTTAAAAAGTTCATAAAAACGCGTTTTGCATCCTATTATATTATTCCACGTGTTATCTCATTACTGGTTATAAGTGTGTTTCCTTACACTCATATTCTCGAACACACTTCACATCCATTAAATCATTTCCCATCAACGTTCTACATGTCTTAAGAGTTAATCCATGTGATAATATTTAGAGCCAATCAGAGTAAGAATAAATGCGGTGCGTTGACAACTATTAGATTTGGACGTTGAATCATTAAAATGATCCCAACCCTTGATTTGCTTGATGTTCCAGATCCTTCTAACACTTGTATAAATAGGCTCATTGGGTCAGCCATTAGAAGATTTTGACAGTCGTCTCATTTGAGAGAGAAAAAGAGAGAAGAGAGAAAGTAGAGAGAGGAGAGAGAAAACCGGTCTTCCAATTTAGAATTCCTTAGGTTTTCCTCCCAAAACCAAACACATACCCAATCGTTTCATCTATACCAGAAAACCTAACATCTCGAGAGTTAGGAAACTTTAGGTTTTTGAGGGTTTGGTATTTTGTTGAGTTTGAAGATCCTCTTCAACCATTATCTCTCTTAGGAACCTTTTTCTCACTGTAGATCTCACTTTTCTCTTTAGAAATTGAGAGATTTACAAAGAGATATACTTCACGCAGTATATTAGGATTTCTGTTACTCTTTTTAGTTGGATATTGTGTTTTTACTATCTATGTTTGTAGATCCACTCTCTATTTCAAATACTTTGAAAAAGAGACTTCCAACAATCTAAAAGTTCAGATCTAAAGATGTTGTTTAAAAAATATAAGATTCACAGTTTGTGAAATTATTTCGTACATAAATAAGTTTTGAAACGATAATATCTATTTTTCTAGAAGATTCTTTTTCAGATCTGAAAATAGTTTTTGAAGTCTGATTTTCAAAGAGATTTGAACTATTTGCATGTCATATAGATTCTTTGTAATTTGTCGGATTTATATGTATAAATCTTGAGAGATGTGAGCTGCATTATTTGAATGTAGTTATAGTCACATCACTATCACAACACTCTCACACGAACATCTAGTTAAGTGTGGTTCTTTTGAGAGATTTTGGGTTGCTTAAGCCACTGCAAATAATAAGTAAGGAGGGAGGCAAGGAAGCTGCTAGGAAGATTAAAGTCGGATCAGATTTACCTTTGAGAGGGGAACTCGTCTTGGTATAATTCTCATCTTACACTTAATATCTTGAATGCTTGCTTATTGCTTGTAATCTTATAATATTGTTTGATTTAAGTGGACTTTTCTTTTCGTGGTGTAGAGGTCACCGTGGATGTTTCCCCTAGTTTTGGGGTTTTACCACGTAAAAAATATTTCCTCTTGTGTGTTTTCTGTAATACTTCAATACTACTACTGAAAACAAGACTTAGGTTTAATTTTAAAACCTATTTCCAAGATTCTGAAATAACTGGTTCATATTTTCTCTATTAAACACACCTTGTGTAATTCTTGAGATTTTTTTAAAAAGAGTTTCCTAAAACAGTATTTCGGAACTTACTTAATCTTTTAACTCAGTGTTAATAACTTAGTAAGGTTTTTCAACTGGTAATTGGTTTCTCCAATAATGATTTATTTGGAGTGCTCAAACATCACGATGATCCTTTGGTCATCACTATAAGGGTGCACGAAGAAAAGGTGACCAAAATCCTAGTAGACAATGTCAGTTTGGCCGATGTTCTGTTCAACAATTATTTCCACAGTTTGGAGTTACGTCACAATAAGTTGGAACCATACCACAGACCCTTGATTGTATTTTCGGTGGGAGAAGACCCCTTAGGGACTATCAAGAACGCCCGATCAGCTTATAACATGATCCTCGGGAGGTTCGGGCAAAAGAAATTTAAAGCGGTACCAGCAACTGTCCATCAATGCTTGAAATTCCCCACTCATTATGGGGTCGACATTATAAAGGGGAATCAAGTTGAAGCTAGAGAATGTTATTACACTTCGGCCGACCAGGAGGAAGTCAAAAAGATCACCACCACCTACCAGATTGAGACGTTGGATCCTCAAAAGGAAGCTGGTTTGGTTAAGGTCCAAATTATAGAATCCACTTAAACTATTGTCTTAGATGATAAAATGCCAGAAAGAACCACACAGATTGGCTCAATTCTGGAACCAACCCTAAAATAGGAATTAATCACATTCCTTAAAGAGTGGAAGAACGTGTTTGTATAGAGCCATGAAGACATGCCAGAAATAAATCCAGAGTTCATATGCCATGAGCTGGACATCACTAAGGACATCAAGCCAATCAAGCAAAAATGGTGTGCATTTAGTCTTGAGAAGAACATGGTTATCCAAGAAGAAGTGGACAAGCTATAAAAGGCAAAACTCTATTGAAGATGCCAAGTACCCAAATTGGTTAGCCAATGTAGTAATTGTAAGGAACAAAAATAATAAATGGCACATGTGTGTTGACTTAACGGATCTCAATCAAGCCTATCCGAATGATCATTTCCCTTTACCCAGAATTGATCAACTAGTTGACACCACAGCATGACATGAGTTACTCAGCTTTATGGATGCTTATTCGAGATACAATCAAATTAAAATAAAGCCGGAAGATAGGGAGAAAACATAATTTATCACTAGCAGGGGTACTTACTGTCATAACGTTATACTTTTGGGGCTTAAAAATGGTGGAGCAACATACCACAGACTGGTGAACATGGTATTTGAGGAACAAATTGGCAAGAATATGGAAGTTTCCGTGGATAACATGCTTACTAAAAGCAAAATAGTTACCGACCACATTAAAGACTTTGTCCAGACATTTGATCAGCTCTAGAAGCAGTAGATAAAACTTAATCCGATAAAATGTGTGTTCGGCATGCAGGAAGGGATATTCCTGGGATTCATCGTAAATCAAAGAGAAATTAAATTCAATCTATACAAAATCAAGGCATTGATCAAGATGCAATCTCCCTCGTGAAAAAAAGACGTAAAGAAATTGACATGAAGAGTAACTTCTCTTAACCAATTTATCTCTCGAGCTACTGATAAATCCTTAGCGTTCTTCAAGGTACTCAGAAAGACCTTCAAATGGAATGAAAATGTGAGAATGCTTTCCAGAAGTTGAAGAAATAATTTAGATCTCCACTATTACTCTCCAGACCCATCATGGGAGAGAAATTATACTCATACCTAACTGTATTTGAGTCATCTCTCAGCCCGACCCTCGTCCAATTAGAAAATGGAGTTAGAAAAATAGTGTACTACACCAGCAAGGCTTTTAGGGGGAAGAGATTCGATATCCTCTCTTGGAAAAATGAGCTTTAGCACTCATTGAGGCATCAAGAAGAATGAAACCCTACTTTTTAGCATATACCATTATAGTCTACACAAATTTACCATTGCGCCAAGTTATCCATAAACCAGAAAAATCAGGGAGATTGATGGCTTAGGTAGTGGAATTACGAGAATATGATATACTCCATGAGCCCCGAACAACGTTGAAAGGGCAAGCTATGGTAGATTTCACAGTATAGTTTACTTAAGAAGAAACAACAGTTGATCATGAGCCTGTTAAGGAAAAATAGGACTAGCAGACTTCCTTGTAAGAGAGCTAAAAGTCGAACCAAGCCGAGCAGACTTCTTCGAAAGATAGTTCTAAACTGGAAGAACTAAAATCATTTCTTGCCCGAGAGGTCGCCAAACAATATAAGGAGCAGAGCAAGAAGTTACTCAAATAAGGATCATTGAGTGAAGGAAGCTTTGATGAAGAAATCCCTATCTAGAAATTGTATGTAGATAAGTCCTCTTGTGCAACTGGTAGTGGAGCAGGACTAATTATCAGTATCCCTAATGACATAGACATGGAGTATGCACTCCGTTTTCAATTTAAAGCTTTAAATAATGAAGTCGAATATGAAGAGTTAATTATAGGTCTGGAGCTAGCATTATCATTGGGTGACGAGTAGATCATTGCTCATAGTGACTCCTAATTTATCGTCAATCAGGTGCTCTGAGTGTATGGAGTCAAATGAGATCTCACGATGAAGTATTTGGTCAAAGTTCAAAACAATATTTTTAAATTTCTGGTAGTCAAAATGATTAGAATTCTAAGAATTAAGAACGCTCAAGCAGATGCACTTACTCGACTAGGTTCATCAACCATGACAGAGTTAAGAAGGACTATTCTAGTAGAAATCCTTACGAGTCGAAGCATAAATAAAAAGAATGTCAGCCTAATATCAGTAGATCTGGGCCCATTATGGATGGATCCAATCAAATGGGTACATTGATAAAGGATTGATACCTGCAGAATCCAATGAGGCAAGAAAGTTAAGATACAAAGCGGCTAGATATGTGCTAGAAGGAGGAGTTTTGCATAAAAGAGGATACATTATTTCTCTACTCCGATGTGTCCATCTAATCGAAGTACCATAACTGATCAAGGAATTACATGAAGAATCATGCGAAGCTCACTCTAAAGGACGATCATTAGTGCGAATATTATCTATGTAAGGGTATTACCGACCAACTATGAAGGCAGACTACTCTTTATATGCTAAAAAGTGTGAAAAGTGGCAAACGTTTGATCGGGAGTTAATTTGACGCCGATCACTTCCCCTTGGCCCTTTATCCTGTTGGGGATCAATGTAGTCGGCCCATTACTCAGGACACAGTGAAGATTTAAATACTTGGTTGTTGCCATAGATTACTTCACCAAGTGGGTGGAAGCTGGGATATTGGTTGAAATGCCTTATGAAAGAGTTTTCCAGTTTATATGGAAAAATTTTATATGACGATATGGAATGCCGTATTCTTTCATTACAGAACATGGAACTCAATTCAACAACCAGGAGTTTGAGGATTATTTGATTCAATCCAAGATCCAAAAGTTGCATTTTACCCCTAAACATCCTCAGTGCAATGGTCAGACAGAGGTGACTAAAAAAATGTTGCTCGATGGTTTGAAAAATGGCTTGATAATACAAAAGGAAACTGGATCAATGAGTTGCATAGTGTCTTATGGGCCTATAGAACCATGCCAAGGATAGTTATCGATAAAACTCCATACATGTTAGCATTTGGAATAGAGTTAGTGGTTCTAACAGAGATAGATCTTCCAAGCCACAGGGTGCTCAATTTTAATTCTCCTAAAAGTGATCTCATGAGGAGGCTTGACTTAGACATGGTAGATCAAGTAAGAGAAAATATTATCCTACGCGTAGCTACTTATCAACAACATACTGCTAGGTTCTACAACAGAAGAGTAAAGTCAAGCAACTTAAAGGAGGTAGACTTAAAAAAGTTAATTCAAAAAGGAAACAAGTTAGAAGCTAACTTGCATGATCCATGTCACATTTTTTCAGTCGTCCGACCATGTACCTATCTCCTGGAGACACTTGAAGGGGAGAAGTTCAAGAACCCGTGGAACGCCCAGCATCTTAGGAAGTATTATCAATGAGTTTGAAATAAAATTTTCCAATTCATATATAGAAACTATGATCAGATTAATGAGAATGTATTGGTTTATCATCAATTAACTTCCTTGTTATGTTTTTTTGGGGAGTGGGAGATGTAATAACATAAAAGACTGAAGAAAATGATATTGTAAAAAGCAACAAAAATAGTTAAAACTTCACAGTTAAGTTTTTGGAAGAACTTCATGTATGACTTCGTCTTTTATAAGTCACGAACAAGAAGTCCATAACATTAAAAACTTCCAGTATGACTTAAAAGTCAAGAACGAGAAGTTTTTCCAGATCAAGTTAAGGAAAAAGCCTATAAAATTTGGTCACCCATAGTAATTAATTCAAACACTTATCCTATAACGACAATGATCCTTTTGATCAACCACAAGTGTATTAGTAGAACCTAAGGCTGGATAACTCGTGTTCGTCCAAATTAATAATCTATAAAGCATATTATTCGACCAAACGCGAACTATAAAATCATAATGCTTAGCTACTAGTCGAACAATATCAAATTTAACACGTGTTAAACATACATTGTCTTTTATTTAAAACGTAATGAACTTCATTACAAAATACTTTTCATCATAGTTGTAAAGGTAAACATCTTCTTTCTGCTAGGCATTTTCCTAAGGCTTTCTCCATTTATTTTGGAGGAATATGAAGAGCGGAATGCCAAACTGTGGACCTTAAATCCCTAAGTCTTTCATGGCTGCTGGAGCTGGGCATATCTATCAAATATTGAAGATCGGATAAAGGTATCTTTACCATGCAGACCATAATCACCTAAGTATTTTTTGATAAGACTCAGTGGTATGGAATCAGTGGGGATGCAATTAACATCAATCTTAAAGGAGGATCTGGATAATCTACTATTCCTGGATAATTTCAGTGCCATAAGGAATCTTTTTCGGGAACCTTTAAAACTATCAAAGAATTCAACCAAACCCACTTATAGCCTTCCCTCCTAGCTTAATCTAACTCATCCCCTATATGAGCCAAGTCTTCATCATAACCATTCATCTAGGTCGTCCTGGGTAACTTATGAAAGTGAAAGGTCGGTTGATCAACCTTGTCAGTTAACTTTTTAATTGTGTGTATTTGGCTCTTGATCAAGGCTGCCTGGTAGGCTAAAATTTTCTTCATCCTTTATTCTTTAATAGTAGGCCGAGCAACCACTATTTTCTTAGATGATTAGCTAGTCTTGGGTGTTCTTTAAAACCTCTATCCCCTCATTCATCCTGGCGTTCTCTTTCTCTAATAAAGATGCACCTCCATCCTCTTCGGCACCTGATCATTTCTTTAATCTTTCCATCTCATTCCTTAATAAATTATCTTCACGTTCCATTAAACATACATTGTCTTTTATTTAAAACGTAATGAACTTCATTACAAAATACTTTTCATCATAGTTGTAAAGGTAAACATCTTCTTTCTGCTAGGCATTTTCCTAAGGCTTTCTCCATTTATTTTGGAGGAATATGAAGAGCGGAATGCCAAACTGTGGACCTTAAATCCCTAAGTCTTTCATGGCTGCTGGAGCTGGGCATATCTATCAAATATTGAAGATCGGATAAAGGTATCTTTACCATGCAGACCATAATCACCTAAGTATTTTCTGATAAGACTCAGTGGTATGGAATCAGTGGGGATGCAATTAACATCAATCTTAAAGGAGGATCTGGATAATCTACTATTCCTGGATAATTTCAGTGCCATAAGGAATCTTTTTCGGGAACCTTTAAAACTATCAAGGAATTCAACCAAACCCACTTATAGCCTTCCCTCCTAGCTTAATCTAACTCATCCCCTATATGAGCCAAGTCTTCATCATAACCATTCATCTAGGTCGTCCTGGGTTACTTATGAAAGTGAAAGGTCGGTTGATCAACCTTGTCAGTTAACTTTTTAATTGTGTGTATTTGGCTCTTGATCAAGGCTGCCTGGTAGGCTAAAATTTTCTTCATCCTTTATTCTTTAATAGTAGGCCGAGCAACCACTATTTTCTTAGATGATTAGCTAGTCTTGGGTGTTCTTTAAAACCTCTATCCCCTCATTCATCCTGGCGTTCTCTTGCTCTAATAAAGTGCACCTCCATCCTCTTCGGCACCTGATCATTTCTTTAATCTTTCCATCTCATTCCTTAATAAACTATCTTCACGTTCCTTTAAGCTTGCTACTTCTCAGGCACTCGCCAGCTCATAATTCAGCACAAACTCTCTATTCCTATGTTCTGACAAAATGGCCTCTAATTTCTTATCAAAACTAGCATCGCTACTGACTCGATCATACTTTGCTTTGTAGTTAGAATTAAAATTAGCTAAAGATGCTTTATGATCTTCCTGCATCTGAATCATCATCTCATAGTAGGCAGTGTTAGTTGCCACAACTTGGTCAGATAACCCGTGCTGGTGAATATATGTTTTTTTAACTTGGTTGGGGTGTTTAGGCGGAGCAATTCGTCTAATTCATCTTTGTCCAGATCCTCATGACCATACCCAAACAGATGAACACTCCTCGATAAATGTCACTCTCTGATTCTACTATAACAAATCTCCTGGATTTAAACTGAAGAACGGAATATGAGTACAAAAATCAAGGAACAAATTTAGCAAACATTAACATTATGTGAATGAAATTATGAAAAATCTTATTAAATGTGTGAAGAAGTACATCAAAAGGATAATTTTTTAGTGTTACATGAAAACCAAGCAAAACATTAAAAGGCAAAATAAAAACTGCAAATGCAAGAAAACCCCCCAAGGTGTTTACACCTTCTCCTTGTCTTGGGCTATAGCTTCCGCCGATCGAGCGACCAACACTGAAGTTTTAGGTAACATGGAAGATTTACTAGTGCCTTTATCATCCTCCATTTTTTCACCAATAACGGGAAGGGTACTAGGGTTGAACTTCTGTAGGAGGTCTGATTCGGCAGTAGTGCCGACCTATTTGAGTGCAGAATCCCAACCTCTTTGAAGGAGATCTTCTTCAGGTAGTCAATTTTTAGGGCAGAGGTAGCAAAAGCCTTGTCCCAACCTCGGGTGTAGGCTTCCTCTTTCCCTTTCTTCATGGTGACCTTCAAGTTTTGGTACTTATTATCCACTTGGCCTTAACAACATCTATTGCATCTTTCTCGATATCCTTCTTAGCCTGCTCGACAGTACTCAATAAACCCTGCCACTTCTATTGGTCCCTCTTGCGGGCTTACTTGGTAGAATCCAAAGAGTTTCTCAAGCTTTTGAAGGAATCCTCAACGTTAGTAGATGACTCCCTGAGCTGGTCATCCCTCATCAAAAGTTGATTATAATCAACCAAAAACTACAAATTTCAAAGAGCAAAAGTAATCAGCAAAGAAAAAGTCTAAAGGGTGCCAATTAGGGAATAAAAATGTGTCTAGACAGTTATTAGAGCTAGATTCTAATTAACTCTCGAATAACCTTGCGATGGATAAAGAAAGAGCCACCGACCTGTCTATAGGAAGGACTTTAGAACTAATTAATCCCCTAGCCAACCCAGGGTTCCCTATCGTAAAGGCAACTTTAGCAGAGTCCTGATAGGCCTGAATCTTTTATACTAACTCCTACTAGCTAGCAGGACCTTTCCTCAATATTTTTAATTGAGGCTTTATACTCTTCATCTCTCCCGTATCCAATACTACTGGGCCCTTGGAACCTTCACCTATAACCTTCTTTTTCTCGACAGGGGGGGAGATATGGCTCTAGCAAGGAGGTTTGGGATTTTCCTCTTGACCATTATGTCTAGAAAAGAAATAGTGGCTGGAATAGTAGAGAAATTTAAAGAATCAAATGATGAGGAAGCTCCTCCAAATTAAGGGTTTCCTTCTTCTTGTAGAGGAGAGTCAGACATAACAACAAAAGGGGATGAACTAGAATCTTCCAAATCAATGGGGGCTATGGGGATATCTTTTGTAGGCCGAGCTACAAAAGAAGTGGTAAATCTCTAGTACTCTAAAAAAATTGAAGCCGATCGGGGATGGGTTTCACCTATCCTTTGCTGGTTAGACCAAATGAACTTAAAGTCTTCAAAATTAACTTTAGTGTCAAGAGGACAATCCTTCTTCCTTATCTCTACTAAAAAATCAAGCATAATATATTAGTCGACGAACCGACAGGAGGAAAGTAGACATGAAGAAAATGCATAAATGCAATACACGAGCCCAACCTATGCCACGACCTTCCTGAGGATATCTGGGCTCAACATATCTTACACCCTCGGGAAGAGGAGCATATTGCCAATTATTTACAATAATCCAATAACCCCAATTATTGGAATCGGTCAAATTCACCACTAGAACCCTGTTGGCATAACGGGTCCTCAAATAATAAGTGTTTCCCAGTGGTCCACCAACTATAGAAGTATATTAATTCTTTTATTCATATATGAGTTCCATACAACTCATTGAGACGATTAACCCCATTAACTATCCTCCCACGTTTTGGGGACACCTTAGTAGGGACTACATCAAAATATTGATAAGATTCTAGAAATAAATTATTTGGTGGGAAAGTAACTCCATATTTAGCAATAAAGATTATGGGTAACTAGTGACCCTCACCCAAGGCACATAAATCACAAGGACCAAAAACCATCTCCGTAATTACCCATTCTGGAATTTTTCTTTTCTACCTAAACTCCTCCAGAGAGTTCTCATAAACGATATAAACCTTCCTAATAGCTCAAAAAGATAAAGACTATAAAAGAAGATTCTTACAGTAGTAGGCACATGGTCAAAATCCTTAAAGCAGTAAGATGAAGAAGCAATAGTGGATGAGAGAGAATGCGAAATTGCACAAGTGAGAAAAATAGAGGGAGAATCAGACCTTTTATAGGTACAATGTTAACTCTCGATGTATGGGATTCAAAATGAGTAAGTGTACCTATGTTTGAACTGTCGACGACGTCCTAAATCCCCAAATAACAAAAAGACCAGCGTACCCTCCGGCAGATCGGTTATTTACAAAATAACCACCACCTCTATTCAGACAAAGGGGAAAATTACAAATCCTTGAGGTCGGCTACCGACCACAACCTTTATAAGGTGTCGAGAAATTTTTTAGACGAATACTCCATTCTTTCGTTAAACTTTCAAGTATGCAGTATTGGGGGCCTTTATTGTAACCTAAAAATATTAGTCCACAAGGACTAATAAAGTAGTGACGCTTGCTAACATTATCATTGAGCTTTCCACAATAGGTAAAACCCAATTAGCTCAGGTACCCTTTGGTCAGCCGACCACAACCAGGAAGACAAACCATCAAGTATATGAAAAGACACATGTGGGGTACTCAACAGTCACCATGCAATGCACGTGAATAACATCCAGCTAAATATTATTGTGTAAAGGTATAAATGCTTGAAGATATAAAGGCATTCCATCTCTTGATTTTCCACTCACTATAAATACACCCCTCCTCCCAGCTAAGAGGGAGAGACAGTAACACACCTACTTTATGCTAAACTCTATAATTGTAACCAAGAGATTGAAACAAAACCCTAAACAAATAATAGAATTACCTTGTGGATGTAGGATCCATTATAGAGTTGAACCACGTAAAAAACCTCTAGTGTCCCTTTATCTTTTCTTTATTATTAGTATATGTGGTTATGTATTTGGATAACTAAGGCTAAGATAAATAATTCAAATTTAGACATCAATAACTACAATTATGTATTTTATTAAAGAAAATTAAGCACATGGAGGACTCTTAACCATCCCAAATGAACGATGGAGTCTCAATCGTCTGAGGCTAGGCTCATGTTGCAGCTCCATTAAATAATCTACCATCTATTTGTATGAATCATTTAATTAAGGTGATTTTCTCATAAATTTTTCGCAAATCCATCCACCGATTTTTAATTTTAAACATAAAAAATAAATGTAACTCATCAACTACCTAAATTTATTTCATCAGGCGAAGCCGGGTAGACTATATAATGAGTTAAAATTAATTTTATTTAGATGTAGAATATTTTTTTACAAGAATAATTATGCAATATATGACCCACATTTATACATATAAAATGTCTAGATTTTTCTTGTGATCTTATATCTAAGCCAAAGATCAACCTCAATATACGTGCACCATGAGTTCAGTTTCAAACACTCCCAAGGGAGTTTTAAAGGATATACAAACATGTGTAATAGTAAAATGTATACCAAAAATTGATTAGATTTCGGGGAAGCGGAAAAACACCTAAAACATACTATTGGGTGGTCGAAATTGATTGAGTTTTAATTCAAAACTCTGATTTGGTTTTCTCAACCATATGCATTTAATGATGATGGGATACAACCCATATTTTGCCCTCCCGTAGGAGAACTTAGAACCATACCTTTTGATTTTTATTTCTTATTTGTATGTAGTAATTTTTTATTGTTATTTTCATTTGTTTCTTTTCTCTGGAACTGCCAACACTTTATATTTTTGGGGCAGTACAACCATTGAAAGGAATGTGCATTACATTTATTCTTATATGTTAACTATTACATTCATTTTTCGTAGTACAATGTTACATATTAAAGGGAGGGAAGCAGTGTCGATGTTTTTTCAATATGAATGTGATAAGAACCCAAAAGTATTTAAATAAAACTCAAAATAGACGGTTTTTAATTGCTAATTCTCGATAAAATGGGTCTTATGCGCGTTTATGTTTATCTTGTAGGTCAAATGCCGTTTGCAGCTTCAAAAGCATTAAATCAAGGTAAAATGCGGCAAATATGTGATTAAAAGTTCTAAAATCCTAATCCTCGTGCCTATTATCCTATCCCCAAACCCAAACGTAGCCTAAACCGAGTCCAGACATGTCCTGAGCCTTGTGTGTGTTTAGTTTGCACCTTTTAGATTTTAATTTTTTTAGAGTTTTTATTTGAGTCGTTTTTAATTTTTAGAATTTATTTTGTTATTTGATTTTATTTATTTTTAGTTAGTTTTATTAACATTTTATTAGGTTAGGTTTGTTAGTGTTATTTTATTTTAGTCTTTAAATTAGAAATTTAATCTTTTAGTTTCAATAGATTTTCTATTTTCTTTAGTTTTATTTTATTAGAATTTTAATTTTTAATTTTTATAGATTTAATTTTTAATTTTGTTAATTTTTTTTTTTTTAGTTAGATAGTGTTATTTTTTTTAGTTAGGTATAATCTATACACGCGCGCGCGCGCGCGCGCACACACACACACACTAATTTTCCTACACACACTAGTTTTCCTACTATACATCCCACTACACCTAACACACACCCAATACATCTCCCACCTCCCATCCTTCCCTCTCCTCTTAAGTCCATTAACAAACCCATCACCCAACTTATCCTAACCAACCCATATTCCTAAATCGCCATGACCTACTTAACCCCGACCTTACCAACCCAAATATCAGCCGCTACTAACCTTTTCCCAAACCCGAACTCCATACCCATAACCCCTATTGACCCGACGATCCATGACGGATTCATACCCAAACCACCTACTCGGTTTCGATGCCAACCTGCGACCAAACCCCCTCATCTTTTAACTCGGATCCACATACCCATCTCCATCTCTCCAGCCGCCTTGAACCCTGCCTCCAGTGACCCATCAAATTCGGCCAGACCCGGATACCAAACCCCCCGATCGAACCTGAGATGCTTGGCGCCATCCTACCCAAACCTTAAACTCGAAAACTCCTAGACTCGGAACCTCCAACAACCCTTATCCTACCCGACTACCATAACCCAACATCTTCAACCCAATAACTTCCCACAATACCCATTTCCCATTCATCCATACAAATAAATATAAGAAAACCCACATGTGTTTTAAAATAGCCCTTATTCCCAAAATACTCTCATGAGCAAATCAGATTTTTTCTTCACCATTTACAGATACATATGTGTGCATTACCCACATTATCCTCACCCAAATACCTTACACACCTCATAAAAAAATTAATTCTTCCAACTTTGCCCCTTAGCCACTTGCATATCCTATTTAAGAAGATCAAGACCCATTTGAGAAATATAGTTAGAATATTGTAGAGAGAAGTTAGAGAGAAATTTTTTAGGTTGAAATAAATTTTAGTTTTAGGTAATTATTTTATTTTTTTAAGATTTAAATTGAGGGAAATAAATTGTAGTGAGATTAAATTTGAGTGTGAGGGCTTTCAATTCAATTTTGTTAGATAACTCAATTTGAGGGTTGTATGCTTCTAATTCAATGATTGAAATTTAATTTCACTCAAAGAGATTTGGTTTGATTGTTATCTTCTCTACTCTTATTTTATTGCCTTTATTCATTTGATTATCATGTTTCATATAATGTTTGGCTAAAAATCCCTTTCAAGGGGTGAGATGAACTCTTATTTAATGTTATTTTAATTAATTAATTTGTTTATTTGAAATTTCCTTTAAATGTTATTTTTTATCCTTCACCTTTCAATTTACGCCTCGAGAGAGAGTAAATGATTTTCGAGAGAAAATCAAAATTCGAGATATAATACACATTTTAGAATCGAACTAGAGATAGGGGTTTCTCAAGTGTGGTATTATTCCTTTAATTTCTACCCTAAATTTTATTTTATATGAGCGGGTGGTTTATTATAAGGAGTATAGATCAAATTTCTAGAGTTGTGACGGTTTGAACTTAATTTTCTAAAAGGTTAGTGTTAAAATTGCATTTGTGATGAGAGTTGACTTGTAATTTTAATACTAATTTGGGAGATTTCAAATGAGTAAATTAATTAATTAGAATAACTAGAATTTGTGGTGTAATACCATTCATTGATTCTTCTCTCATTTATTTATCTCACTATATCTCTTCTTTTAGTGTTTGATTTTATTCATCATTTTTTTAGCCACTTAGTTTAGTTAGTTCACCACTATTTGAAAATTGTTTTAATATAAAAAAAGCTAAAAAAAATAGAAAAAGTAAAAAATTCAAAAAGAAATTAAATAAAAAATTTAATTACATTACTTTTTATTTCTATCACTCCTTAGAGATGGATTGATATCCTAACTTACCGCTATTCAAATTTGTTATATTTTTGTAAGTATTCGAGAATTGTGACTAGAGAAACTTGATAACAACCACATAAAAAAAGCTAATATATCAAATGGGGTGTAGTTCATTTGTCTTTTATTTTTCTTATTTTTTGTACTATTTTTTATTTTCTTAGAAGACTTGTAGTAGGATTATATTATTAAAAAGGTTAATCTATTCAAGGATTTTTTCAATATGACTGCATGTCCATGTTTTGTTATTTTTGTGGTTGCATAGGCCATAATGATAAAGAATGCGAAGAAAGACTGAAAGTGGACGAAGAATTATCTTTGCCTATGCAGCACGGAGAGCGGTTAAAGATCACAACAAATACGAAAAAATAAATCAGGAACTTAGGTGTGGATAAAACATTTTTAGAGACCGTGAATGAGACACCGCTCACTCCCCAAAATGTCTTCGGAAAAGAAGGATTGAATAACCGGGAAGTTCCCCAAGACGATCGACCAGAGCCCCAAAAATCAATAAACACGACAATGGCGGGTGGGCTCATTTTTACTGGGGCACATATGGAAAAAGACAAAACGAAAGAAGGTAAAAAAAAAATTATTTTAAACAGTATGGAGGAAGACACACTTATTTCGGAAGTGGAGGGGGATAGAACTTTTTCTTTTACCACTACCGCCTACAATGGGAATTTTCCTCGAGCGCAATTACACACTTTTATCCATGACTGATACTAGAGAGATTAATTTATCTAAGCCACTATTTATTATCGCAGACAAAAAAATTAAATTATCTGAGACTCCATCCATTTTTAAAGACAAACCTACTGATTATTTGCTCAATACATATTCTAATTCCCAATGGAAGCCAACTACCTTTTCTTAAAATACGAGCTTTTCTCTCTGAAAAATGCAAACAAACGGTTCCCTTGCGATAGCTGTTACTAACACCGAAAAAACTATTCGACCACCCTCATCTGAATCAGAAAATCCAAAGAGGAGGAGAACATCCTTCTCCATAGCAGGAAGAAGCACAAAGATAAACATGTTGTGAGTATGGATTTGGAATCTCAAAGCTACCCAGACTCAAAAGATATTCATATAGAGACTGAAATGGAGTGCCTAAACCAAGATGATACAAACATGGAGATCCAAGACCCTCTACCATGGTTACAGTCTGAGTCTGAAGGTAACATGGCTAACCCTCCAAACTCCAACTCATTCAACAGTAATGTGATATTTTCCTATAAAGATGTGCTGGGTAACAAGAAATAAAATAACGCTGATATTTAGTTTAAAGACTCTATTGAATCTTAGTAGGATGATGATGTGGATACGCCCATGAATACTCATTCATAGTCCGAACTTGATCTAAACCAGATTACGGAGGAAGACGAAGACCCTCTATGTCCCACGGTATCAATCCCAAAGAAATACATTGGGAAAGTGAGGAAAAAATGAAAAGACAACGTTATCGTAAGTCTGCTTGTAAGAACCATTGGATTCAAAGCTTTGTGCAGTAAGGTTCCCTCACTTTGGAACCTCCAAGGTGATTATGAGGTGATTGATTTTAAATAGGGGCATTATCTCTTTAAATTTACCATGAAGGAGGTTTACAATAATGTTCTAACAGGATGACCATGGATCATTAATGGCTACTACCTCATTGTGAGAAACTGGGTTCCAAATTTTAACCCCTTTAAAACAAACAACGTTACTACTTCATTGTGGGTTAGACTACTTAGACTACCCATTGAATGGTTTGACGAAAAAATCCTCTATAGAATTGGGAGTGAGCTAGGAAAGCCTATCAAAACGGATTTCAACTCGGTTGCTTCAACTAGAGGTAAGTTCGCACGTATGTGTATAGAAGTTGATTTGGCCAAGCCATTGATCCTATGTTACAAGCTTGATGGAATAAAATATAGAGTAGAGTAGGGCGGATCCAGGGGTGGGCCCACCAGGGCTGTAGCCCACCCCTCCCAAATTGAAAAAAAAAATATGTAAGGGTTAAAAATTGCTACTTGTTAAAATATTATTGAAAAATAATCTCAAATTTTGTAAAGGTTAAAAAATTGTTGGAAAATAAAAAATAACATAGATAAATAGATACAAAAACTTAATAAATTTCTTCTTTTGGGAAATCGCCCTGAACCCCGGACATTGGTTGAGACTTCCGCCCCATTGACAAAAATTATCGGGTTCATTACTAATTTTAGCGCACCCCTCCGAGAAATCCTAGCTCCGCCCTATTTGTGTTTTAAGTGCGGAAGAATTGGCCACAACTCACAAGAGTGAATATTGCCCCACCATGCTCCAAACCAAATTAATAATTCTGTTACTAAAAAAGTTACGGATAGAAACCAAAACAGTGGAGCACATAACAATGGGCCTGTGGAAAGAGTTCAAACCATTTCTGCAAATGGCTCCAACCCGAATAATAGGGATAACCAGGAGAAAAATCCAAATGCAAGAGAAAATAACACGAATGATGCGTTCGGACCATGGACGCTCCTAAAGAAAAATGTCTGTAAAAAAATAATGGTAATACCCATGCAAATGTGGAACTGCAAAAAGGCATGAACCAAAATAGATTTGCAATACTGGAAGTTAAGGCAGGATTAGATAAAGGGAAAAATAAGCAGGTAAGTGGCGGTACTAAATGGTAGCCTAGATATGGCCAAAAGACAAACCTTAATACAACAAAATAAGTGGGGCCAAACGTGCAGATTTTATCATACCTACTACATCAAAAAATAAATATTTCTTGTGTGGATAATGCTCCAAAGTTATCTCCGTACGCTGCATCTCATGGGAAAGAAATTCAGAGTGATCAGTTACCACAAACCAAACACGCTAGCAACAACTTATACGTATTGAATAAGGGAGATAAGACTGTGCTCAGTGTGACAGTCAGTGGGGAAGGGAGTGGTAAAGAGATTTCGATGGATTTGGAGGAGCAGTTGGGCAGTGGCCCCACTGACCCTGCTGTACTATCGTCAAACCAATTATAAAGTGAAAAAAACCAACCTCCATCCATTTGCAAAGTAAACCAAAGACCCAAAGTTACATCTCGTCCTCTAACATTCAAGTAAATTCAGATTGCGTAAATGGAGCCATTTCAGTTGGCCATGCTGGGAACTATCCAAATAAAAAACCAGTTTCTATCAATCGGGCAGGCACTGGTAACACAAAAAGCAAAGTAGAGAAAGAAATAATAGTCAAAACCAACTGGAGCATTTCGAAAATCAAACTCCATGCCTCCAGCCTATTTCAGAGAGTAGAGTTAATGGACTCATGTGTAACGGGTGTAGAGGCAGTCAAAAACTCTCAGGATACGTTGTTGAAAATGGTGAACAAGCTCCAATGGCCTAGTGAAGATCTGGCACAACTAATTAACCTTACACCATCAATGGTTATTATCATCTGGAATTACAAAGGGACTAACAAACCCCTATTTAAACCTACCTTTAAGGAGGTGATGCCCCTGATGTTGTGGTCATTTTAAAAGTGCATATCCTTATCACCAATATGGTGGAGTTTTTCAACAACGTGGGCCTCACCAAACAAGCTGTTTCCAGACCTGTTGGGCAGTCCGGAGGTATATGGATCACTTAGAACCTTCACAAGATACAGTTACAAACCCTTGCTATATCGTGCCAAGCTATACACATCATGGTGAAGAAATCTCACTATGATGAATGGATTTTCTCGGCTATTTATGCTAGCCCCCTCCCGAGACTTAAAAAGAAGCTTTGGGATAACCTTACTGACATTGCGGAGCATGTGGATGTCCGAGGCTTGTCGCGAGTGACTTTAACGACCATATGGAAGAGTCGGAAAATAAGTCTTAGTCCAAACATGTGGCCACCACAAAGTGTTCTAGGTTTCTTGATAATATTAACAAGTGCAATCTATCTGACCTGTGGTGTAATGGACCCAGATTAACTTGGACTAATAGACGCGAGGGTCTCACCAACACTTTGATCCGGTTAGATAGGTGCTTATCTACAAACGATTGGAGACTGAAATACCCGAATGCTACTGTTGAAAATGTCCCAAGGACCGCCTCTGACCATTGCCTTATGGTTCTCCGTTTGAAGGTAAAATTCCCATTTTTAAGACTTCTAAACCTTTTAGGCTACTTGCTTATTGGTTTGATAAAAACGACTTTAAAAATATCGTAAAAAATAATTGGAATAATTATACTAATCTTAAAGATAATATCCAATTATGTATAAGTAAAATCAAAGTTTGGAATAAAAATATTTTTGGTAACATATTTCAAAATAAAAAAGAATTGTGCGATGTCTCAATAGTATCCAAAAAGCCCAAGAAAACACCTACTCACACAATCTCGACATTTTAGAAAAAAAAAACTTTGTATGGAGTATAATACTATTTTATCTCAGGAAGAATATTATTGGAGACAAAAATCTAGACTTCAATGGGCTTAGCGAAGGAGATAGAAAAAATAAATTCTTCCACACGTCCATAATTATTAGGAGAGAAAGGAATCGAATAGTTTGTATTCTCATTAATGGTGATTGGACCGATGATGCAAACACTATTTCCAATCATATAAATGCACATTTTAAAGACCTTTTCCAAGCGGAATTTTCTTATGATACAAATAGTTCTAGGAGGTGAGTTATTGAAATGATACTAATGTCAAGGGAGGTGTAACCCCTTATCAAGATGGTGATTAGGGCCTCAGAACAAACATCAATGATAATAAATACAAGTCATAAGTCGGTACATTCTATGTATAAAGTTCTTGTATTTAATATGTTCTTACAACATAAATGCTACAACGAAACAATCAATAGAAAAGGGGAATCCCACAGTTGGCTTGATTGGAGGGAGTAGGAGCAAACACCTTTATTGAAATAAAGGCAACAGTAACCTTAAACATGAATGGAGTAAACGAGGTTAGTCACACAATAAATGTTCTCACGATAAACTCTATTATCTGGAAGTATATTGGCATTAGTTCTGGCTAGAAAAGTGCGATCCCCAAATAGTACAACTTTGGAGGTATTTATAGGAGGGAAAAATCATTCTATTGACCTTCCTATATTAAATGCGTCTGACCCCCTTTTGATGTTAACAGTCTTATGCATTTAATGACAAAGATATTGCATTAAATGAGGTATATATGATTGTTTGGGCGGAAACATTGTTTGGACTCTCACAGTTGTAAACCCATTAAATAGGACGTGATATGTCCGCTACGGACTTACCATCCTAGGAATATCTTCACTTGAGTGCTATTTTTTTGAGTTCCTAAAAGTTAGACATGCTGACGTCGAAGAGTTGGTAAATAGTAATCTGCGAAGAATGTGTTGTCACATTACTCAAAAAGGTAGTTCATCAAACTGAAGGTTGCCCGACTGATAACTGTTCGAGCAACTTGTGGTGTATGTAAACATTATAGATTAACCTTTTGGATCCTCGAGTGGGTTCCCAGAGATGGTATCTCGAGGGACTACTGATCCATATTGTGTATAATATAAGGTTTTGCCTAAGTACCCTAAAAGGGTTGGTCTCTTCCAACGTTGCCTTGCACCCAATCCTCGAAAGCAAATCCCTGCGAGATACCCAGAATGAGGTTGTTCGATAGAGCGTAGAAGTTCTCCGATGCCATGCTATACATGGTCCCTCAAGGGTACCGAGTAACCTCCAAACTTTACAAGGTGAACTTTATATTTAGAAAGAGAGCTAAATACAAGTACTTCAAAATTCCTATTACAATTTTTGTTTTCTAATATTATCTCCTGGTCTTGGTCTTTGTGGGAGATATATCGAGTAACTTCATCATCATTGTGCGAGTGACCATCTTTACATGAGATCCTTCGGGCAACTTCAACTTTGTGAGAGCAACCATCCCTAATCTTTCTTGTAAAATGTTGGCATTGTTTTAATTAACTTTTAGCCTGGACCTCCCTCTACATTTACCCCTTCGTAGAGATTTATTTATTTGAAGAAATATCTGTACGAAAAATGAATTCACATCTTACCTTGGTTGATCTGTAGACGTATATAGTAGAATAAAGAGAATTCATATATGTATATATTTACATGGAGTATTAGAATAAAATTGCGGGTAACTTTAGCCTGTGTTTGAGTTATTTGAAGACTCTTCCTTCTCGCATGGTATTACGCCTTAAGTGACTTCTGTTTCTCAGTTTTTATCTTGGGGAATCATAATGGTTCGTAATCAAATTTACCCCCAAACCATTTGTTTTCCCAAGTTTAAAAGGGCATAAATTTTCACCCCCAAATGTCTCTTGAATTTCCCCCAAAAGTTAATCATTACTGCGTCTCTCCATTATGTACACGTGTCGGTTGAAGGCCCATGCGTGTAATCCACGCGAGCTACTTGAGCCGGCAAAAATCTTATTGTGATGACTATATTTTCTCACGTGCGTCTTTTCGTATCAGTCACGTCTTTTTTAAAACAAGATGTCCCTTATAAAAGGATTTCCTCTGATACCCTTTTTTTTACCTTTGGTTTTTTTGAGCGAAGTGTTTCTTTGATTATGAGAGCAAAAGTATTATCTGATTCCCAGACCTTCTTTTCCTTTCTTCTCTTCAATTATCTATTATTTGTTATGGCACCAGTTATGAAAAGAACTCCCTCTGTCATGGGTACCATTGTCGGGGATGCTTCCTTTGATGTTGTTGAACGCCGTCTCCAGTAGGCAAAATACCATTGTGCCCCATATTTTGGCACTCTAAACAAGTTTTGGGAGTTTTCCAATGCTTTTCCTGGCTCCCTTATTTCTAAGGCAGAAGATTTGAACTTGATTGTTGGTGAAGATGATGTGATAGAGAATTATGCCTATATCCCTTGTTCTATTATTACCAGGTTCAGAATTGAGAGGGGAGACTATCCCTACTCAATTATGGAATTTGAGGAATTTGAATCAGCTGGTGGATCGTGTGAAGTATTGGGTGCCTAGACGGATTATATTCATAGCGATTATGTTGTGTAGTTGCTTACAGTTGGCTTGCCATGCACCAAATGGTTTGGTGATGTGACTTTGGCTAAAAACAACAATACGTTGAGAATATTGGTTTCTCGTTGGAGTTATAGGACTCACACTTTTGCTACTGCTTGGGGCGAGTTCACAATTACCTTAGAGGATGTATGCGAGCTCCTTGGTTTTGAATCTGTTGGTACTGATACTTACTTTGAAAAAGCCATTATGAAGGAATAAGCTGGTAAGCATAAGGAACTGAAAGGTGTAATCAAGAGGTGCATGAAGACTTATAATTAGTGTACCTGTTCAGAAATTATCAGTTATTTCTTTTATATAGAGGATAGGGTGAGTGCCCTTGCTCGCGAGAAGGAAAAGAAAGATCCAAAGAGAAAAAATATTATGGAAATACCCCCCATTGGAGAAGGGTATGGGAGCAAAATTGAGTTTGCTGGGTACATTTGGATTGTCCTCTCGAGGATCTATTTGCTCGGGAAACCCCTGCCCAAGGAGGGGTCTTATAAATCTTGTTATCACCTTGCCTCTGGGGTGAAAGTCCCTTTAGCTGCTATTACTCTGGGTTCACTTTACACTTGGCTTGATAGAGTTTAAAATGATTCTGCTCTGTCTCTTGGCCGTTTTGACGTTTCCAACTATGGAAACCACATACTTCTCACATCATTTATCCATGTCAGGTTTCTTGATTATGCCCCAACAAATTTACTTCCTACCTCCTATGAGATGAAAGTTTCTTGAATCCTTTCCTGGAACCACAAGCAATCTAGGAAGTCCTTTCACTCCTTTATTGACAATGCCAAATGCAACAATTTTTGCCCCTACTCTGTCACCGACTAATTTTTTACCAATGCCTTTTTTGAGGATATTGCTCGATCAGTCCAGGCAGTCGAGCAATCTTTTGCCTCAATTCTCGTTCTTCTAATGTTCTCTTGGTTTTTACTCCCTCTTACCTTCCTTCGTGTACCAAATAGTCTAACTACTGCATGACCTACTCACCCCATCAAGTAGCCATTAAATTTGGTTTTGATTAGGGGGTGCCCCTTCTCAATTACAATACTACCGAAAGACCTTTAAATTTTTTGAAGGTGTGTAGTTATTGTAATACCCCGTACTTTTTATTAATATTTATTTACGGGATTAATTAAATTAAATGTGAATTAATTGAGAATTAATCCGGATAAAATACTAACGAGATGTGAGTTGGTATTTGATCATAATGTGCATATGTGGTAGTATATCAATATTGAAAATATTAAAATTATCGCGAGACTGAAATACGGCAATTTGGGAAATTTTGTTGGGACGCGCGTGACAATCGCGTCAGGAATGTAATTATTTAAATTAAATAGTGAATTTTATTTTTATCAACCGTATGGTCATATTGAGTGCGCCAACGAGTCCGAAAGGGTCAAAATAGTCAGAAAACACTAGCCGGGGGTTTAGTTTGGGTTCCGGGGCATTTTTGGGCCACACCGGCAACTTAAAAGGGTATTTTGGTAATTTTGGAATTTGGGGAATTTTAACCAACGAATTTTGGGAATTAAAAATAGGGTATTTAGGAACCCACTAACCCATTACCAGCACTTAACTAATTAGAGGGCTACGGGAGTTATAGGAGAGGTTAGGAGAAGTTCCCAAAAGAGAAACACAACCTCCATCTTCAACCTTCAACCTTGGGAGAAAAATGAGAGAGGAACCTTCATCAATTCAACACTAAATTCAGAGAAAAATCCAAGGCAAGTGGTTTAATTTCGTTAATTTTAAGCGAATGCTTCTTCCATGATTAGAAAATTGATATATTTGCATTGTGTTGGGAGATTTATAAAAACCCATGAAATTGGAGTTATAACTTCAGATTTGGATATAGGTTTTCATGTAGAATTGTTATTGGGTGATTAGACTAAAAGAATTATTATTTTTATGTTACAAAAACGGATTTATTTATGGAAATTGATGACTTTAAATTTCTAGGGTTCATGTTCATAAGGTTTGGGGAAAATTGAGGAGTTATGATAATTAGATGATGTATAGGAAGATTTGGCCCTATATAAATGTTGTGTTATGACCTATGAATGTTTAGTGATGATTAGAAACCTTAAAATACTGTTGGGGCGACTTTTAGATGAGAATAGAGGTGAAGAAAATTGAGAAAAACGAGATAGGAAAATTCTGGGCTCGAAACTGTCACCTCGTTAGAAGCCCTGCCCAGGTCGTTGGAACGAGCTCGTTCGAACGAGCTTCTAACGAGCTGACAGTTTGCCTTCTAACGAGTTGGATGTTCGTTCGAACGAACTCTCGTTCGAACGACCTCGTTCGAACGAGATTTCTAACGAGTTGACAGATTGGCCTTTTTGGCCTGATTTGATTTCTAATGTCCCGTAACCTGGTTTAATTGTAAAGATAACATTCCCTTGATGACAAATTGATATAGTTGGGATATTTGGGATATATTGAGGAGTAAAACATAGAAGTGTGATTTGAACCAAATGAAAATTGTGGATTAGGACGTGAGTGACTAATTACGATGTGAGAATAATTGACGATTTAAATGTTAATATTAACCGGGGATATGTGAATTGCATAATATTATAAGTTGGTATCAGAATGAGAAGTATACCACTAATAAATTATGATAATTACTAGGATGTGTGCATGCTTAGTATATGTATATGATTTTATGTGTATGACATACCTACCATACTTGCTATCACGGGAGGTTTACGTTCGCATAGGGCCATCTAATCTTTGTGTGCCCGAATTTAGATTGGTACCTCGAGAACATAGGTCAGAGAAGGACTTATTGGGAAGTTAAAAAGACTGCTGATCGTGGGAGCGTAGGTATGTGTGTGACCCATGTGATGTGACTGTGTTCGCCTCCATTGTTTGTGATTGTTGTTATCTGAGAACGATTCCTGAGAGATTCGGAATGCGTGATCCTTATGTACGTGATGTACCGGGATGGATAGCAGTATGTGTGCACCGCAGCTTAGTCTCGGGTGCTTGTATTGTATATTCATGACGTGAATAATATATGCTTAAATAATGAGAACTTTCATGTTGGTATTGTGAGTATAATTATGGTAACGCTTTGAGAAAATAAAAAGGGATAACCTGTAGTGAATTGTATTGCTAATAATTGAGAATTCGAGTTTAAGTAAAAACCTCTATTTAATTGATAACGTTAGAATGTATAATGGGAATCGAGTAGAAAGGGGTAGAACTTATGACAGTTTAGTTAGATATGAATGTCACTTAGATGGGTACGGTACGTTAGGAGTGCACAATTAGTCGAGAGGTGAGGATTTCAAGTGAGTGCACGTCCTAACATGTATTTTGCATTCATTGTTTTAATGTTATTAAAACACTTGCTATTTTTAAAATACTCTCCACTTTCGGGCTCTAACCCGTTTGCTTTCAAATCTATTTTTGTAAAAACCTTTTAGGTGCCCAGCCACAAGGACACCATGCATAGGATTTCCATTCAGGTGACGAGCTGTAGCTGTTGTGGAAGTTACAGGGCCTTGCTAGTAGACGCCTCCTTTTCTAGTCTTGACTCCATATTCAGTTTCATCATTTGTAGGGCATGTCGCTCATTTCTATTAGAGACATTTCTTATTTCAGTTATTCATATCTTTGGCATGTAATTAATTCAGGATTCACTGTTTTATTTATTTCAGTTGTGGGATTGTTTTGAGGAGTTTTCCTCCGGACTTACTATTAATTGTCGGTTACCTTATTGAGACTCTATGGTGTATGGTTATGTTACTCTTTCATTGTTCTTTCAATGCATGTTAATCAGACTTATTTTAAAATTTGACATCTTACTTTTTAAATACTAGGTGGTTAGTAATTATTAAAAATATTTTCGACAGTGATGCTATTAACTGAACCAACTTGGCATTTTGTATTAATTTAATAAAGGAGTAGTTACCCGGTATTTAATTAGTCGGGGTGTCACAGTTATTTCCTAACCGAGACAGTAGCCATTCCTTTTATCCAGTTGCAAGGCCAAATTATTATCCCTGCCAAGCGTACACGAGGTAGTAGGTCTGTTGAATACCTTAATGTATTCTGGCACAACACCCTTGGCCGTTTTCTTAAAGTTATTAAACGAGAACCCATTTACACTGTTGTTAAATGTTTCCCCCCCATATGAGTTGGGATTACAAACTTATACCGTCAATCAAGCCCAATTTCCCCGGAGTGAAACCAACAACACCACCCCCAAATAACTTCCACCCTTGGCACCTCTTAGTGAGGCCATTTTGAAGAAGAAGAAAGGGGCTTCCAATTCTCAGTATGTTGAGGAGGCTGTAGATCTCCCTACTACTTCTCGACTTATTATTGAAGAGGAAACACCCATTAATGTCTCAAGTGTTACCGTGGCTAAGGCTAAGAAAATAACTCTCGATAAGAAAAGAAAGGTTGCACCCTCTAGCCCTTCTCAAGAATCTCAATACCAGTCTTCTATAGACCCTCAGTTGGTTGATTAATGCACGAAGCTACTTGATAGTTTGTTAAGGCATGTCGATCCAGGATATGTAGATGCGCGGTCTATTTTGGCAAAACATATGGATGAAAGAGGTATCTCCTTTACTCCCCTACCCCTATTATCAGTCGTAAGAGGAAGAAATGTAGTCCCAAGTTTTAGCATCCTCTTGATAATATTAAGGATGAGTTTCTTCCATAAAAGGTGAAGAGGTGGAAGAAGAGGAAGAAGTGGATAAGGAGGAGGACTCCCCTTTGGTCCGACTATCTTGGAGGCTACATCAAATGTACTCTACTGAGAAGCCTGGTTCCATTCCCATGGATTATAAAATTCTTGATGATTATAGCGATAACCCAGAGCATGATAAATCCAAGGCAATGCCTAGTGCCGAAGACCATTTTTCCTGACATTCTCATAGTGTTGATCCTCATTCATCGTCCCCTCATCACGAATGAAATATTCCTCTGGTCTTAAAGCCCAATCCTTCTTTGAGAGTTATTCCTCAGGTCAAAGAAGTGGTTGAGGTTGGATCAACAGCAGCTGCTGGCCCTATAACTGTGGTGAGTGTGCACTATTTCTTGCACTTTGTGTTTCTCTTCCATGTGTATATTGCACTTACATTTTGTGATGTCTTTCATAGGTTACCCCCATCAAAGAAGTTAACACATACCTTGTCGGTATCTTATGGTTGTTCCCCCTAAGTCTACTATCGCTGACCAATTTTTATTGGGGTTGTTTAGTCCCTCCATACTGGGAGGAAAAATAACCACTCCCGAGGAGGGACAAGTTAGAGCAGAAACCAAAACCATGAAGAAGACAAATATTGCCCATGTTAGGGTTTCTAAGGTTGCTCGTGATCCAGTGGCTATTATGGAATCATGTCCTAAGAAGGTATCCCTTCTCTCAATTTCCTTTATCAAACCATCCTTTATTTCTTTAAGTAAAATCTAGATTTTTTAGGGAGCAAGTAGTTCACCGAGTCGAGCAACCACATGGATGTTTTAGATAAATCGAGGCTTGAAGATGCCCAGTCTTACTTAGTTGAGCAACCTTAAAGGTGCTTTAAGTAAAACTGGGTCTTTTGAAGCGATAATAATTTACCTAGTTGAGCAACCATAAAGGTGCTTTAGGCAAACTGAGGCTTAAGAATGACTAGTTTTACTTAGTCGAGCAACCATAAAGGTGATTTAAGAAAAATTGGGACTTTTGAAGCGATAACAGTTTACCTAGTCGAGCAACCATAAAGGTGCTTTAGGAAAACTGAGGCTTAAGAATGCCCAGTCTTACTTAGTCGAGTAACCATAAGGTGCTTTGAGCAAAACTAAGACTTTTGAAGCGATAATAATTTACCTCGTCGAGCAATAATAAAGGTGCTTTAGGCAAACTGGGGCTAAAAATGCCCAGTCTGTCTTAGTCAAGCAACCATAAGGTGCTTTAAGAAAATTTGAGACTTTTGAAGCGACAATAGTTTACCTAGTCAAGCAACCACAAAGGTTCTTTAAGCAAACTGAGACTTAAAAACATCTTTTATGCCCATACTCTTTTTTCATCAAACTTTACCTATTCCTCATTCTCTCAGGTTGAAGTGAGCCAGCCTAAGATTTTGGGGGATGTTGTTGCCCCTATAAAGAAAGTACGTCCTGAGAATGTTCCTCCGGAGTCTATTGGGAACTTTGTTGAACCCAACATTGTACCTTTGATAACCCAAAATGTGGATGGATGGGAACGAGACCCAACTCCCATTTTTCAAGAAGTTGATAGGGCCTCAAATTATGTCTTTCCCTTTGCCAGTGACAACGCTTTCAGTGTGCATCCTCCAGAATTAGTTCCTGTTGAGATTATGAGGCAGACTTTGAAGGATTTTACTTATATCGTAACCCCTCCTTTTAATGAACTGATTGAGAGAATGTTGGAACTTCACCCTTCAGCCTTTACCTCTTGTTGTATTCAAGACATCCCTGTCATGATGGCTTGCAAGCTTTTGGTATTTGCCACAGTCTTGGCTGATGTGTTGCATACTCCTCTGACCACTTTAAGTCCCCAGAAGATCAAGGAGATGATGGGCCAAATTAATATCCTTGTGGGCAAAGGTTTTTCCCTGAAATGTCTTGTTGATTTTCTCAAATCTTTCAAGAAGGCTGACCTACCCTCCTTTTATGCAAAAATCCAAACTACTACATGTTTGCAAACTGCGTTGGTTGAGAAGAAGGCCACTGTAAACTCTGAACTTGCTAAGACTGAGGAGGAGGTTGCGGTTATTGATAAGCATCCAAAACTGTACATTTTATATCCCGAATAGATGTATTTTAGTTGTTAATTCTCGACAATATGGGCCTTATGCGCTTTATTGTGTATTTTGTAGGCCGAATGCATGTTGCAGTGTCCAAACGTGTATTTCAAGGTAATTGTGCAGATTATGGAGTTAAGTACCCTTATCCCGTACCCTAGCCTACCTAAACATGTCCCAGACCGTGTGTGTTTAGTTTGTCCCATTTTATTTTAGTTGTGTCATTTTATTTTCAGGATTTATTTTATTATTTTTTATTGAGTCACGTATATATTTTTAGGATTTTTTTATATATTTTTAGCGCGTCGTGTATTAGTTTTTATATTTTCTTTTTTTAGTTAGTTTATTATTATTTCATTTTCTATTTTTATTTTCCTATATTCTTAGTTTTATTTTAGTTATGTTTAGAGTTTGTATATTGTGTCGTGTCATTTTTATCTTAGTTGATTTTTATTTTTTATTTTTTTTAGTCTAGTTAAATTTTTATTTTATTTTTTTATTTTTTTAGGGGTCATAAGTTAAACCAAGGTTCTAAAAAATGCGGGCGTGATCGAGGCGTGGAGGTCAACCCTTAAGCCTTAGAAGCCTAGGCGGGCCTTAGACGTAAAAAGGCGTGAAAAGACGTTTAGGCCTTTTTAATACATTTTAATATTTTTTAATCTCAACAAGGCTATTAAAATAGTAAAATTGTACATATCATAAAAATATGTTTAAATATTTGTAAATTAAAATACTATTTTATTATTTTGGATGAGATAATGGTCCGGTTTGTAAAAAAATCTTTAAAAGGTGATATCGTTTCACTAAAGCATTGTTGTTTTTAGAGAAAAAGTGCGCCTTAAGGTTTTTACCATGCATAAGGCGTCAAAATCTTAAGGCGAGGCGTTTCTGCCAAGCCTCAAGCCTAGGCGGATTTTTTTAGAACAGTGAGTTAAATACACACACAACCCCTCACACCTAATTACCCAACAACCCACTCACACACAACACACTCCCTCACCCACACACCAACTCTTCTACACCCTCACCCACCTAATCAAAGCCACCACCATCTTATTCCCCAAACCTCCACTCTCTCTCCTATCTCATCCTCCATAACCCACAAACCCACCACCATCATCATCGATCCACACCTGTTGCCGGCGAGAAATCGCCGACGATCCTCCGTCTGAATCGAAACCAAACACCCATCTACCCCACCTCGCGATCCGGTCCGGCGACAGCAGCCATAACCTGGCGACATCCACTCCTCGGCGAAACCTGCCGGTGCCTGCCTAAAACTGGACCTTAACCCGAGACCCCATCCACACTCGCCAACCCGCGACTCCAGCCGGTACCCAACCCAACTCGCCCAATTGCCGACCCTCTCCCATGCCCCATCGCGGTCGAACCCGAAGCAGCCATAACCAGACCTTCTCCGGCCTATAACCCTACCTCAACCCTTGTCCACCTCGGTCGTGATCCGACTCGATCCACTCCTACATTTTAACCCCAATCCAACCTAGCTCCATACCCACCAAACCTCCCAACACCCAAGCTACCATCCCAACCGGACCTCTTCAATCCTAATCCTCAAAACTCATTTGAAAAACAAAACCCATTTCTCCAAATAAAAAAAGCCACGACCTGTTAAACACAAAAACCAAAACCAAACAAAAAGCCCACATTCTTAATAAAACCCACATAAACCTTTACCCAAAATACCCCCCAACTACCAACTTTAAATCATTTCCAAAAATAACCTTTAACCATATCTGATTTTGTCACCCAAATTTCCTCACCCATGTACCTTCCTTACCTCACACCTTTGCCATGCACATGTGCACTCCCATTATCCAATTTACCCTCATGTGCACACACCCCATGCTCTTGCACCTTTATCCTACCATTTTTACCCCTAGCTCCATGCCTATTATAAAAAGAAGATGAAGACCCCATTTGAAGAGCTTTTAGAATAGGAATTTTGTAGAGAGAATTGTAGAGAGAAATACCAGTTTAGTGTAGGTTTTTAGATTAGAATTTTTATTTTATATTTTTAGATAGTAGGGGAAAATAAATTGTTGTGAGAATTAATTTGACTGAAGTTTGTGATGTAATTTTGTTTGGATCATTCAAATTGAGGGATGTTGATTTCAACTCATGGATTGAAGTTCAATTAAGCATCAAGAGATTGGGTTTGATTGTTTTTTTCTCTTCTCATTTATTTTATGCCTTTGATTATTAATTTGTCAAATTTCATACCATGTTAGGCTAAATCCTCTTTCAAGGGGTGGGGGGAAACCCTTATTTGATGTTATTTTAGTTTAATTAGTTTGATTACTTGAAAATTCCCGTTGAATATTAATTTTGATCCCTCACCCTTAAATTTACGCCTCGAGAGAGGGTAAATGATTTTTGAGAGAAAATCGAAATTCTAGTTATAATACTCATTTTAGATTCGAACTAGAGATAGAGGTTTCTTAAGTGGGGTATTATAACTTGAATTTCAACTCCAATTTATTTTTTAAGATTTACATCAGTTTTAATTGATCGATCCTAGCGGGTGATTAATTAAAAGGAGTGTAGATCTATTTTTCTAGAATTGTGGGGTGTTAAACTTAATTTTCTAAAAGGTTACTATTAAAATTACATTTGCAACGAGAGTTAATTTGTAATTTTGATATTAATTTTGGAGAATTCAATTAATTCAATTAATTAGTTAGAATAGCTAAAATTTGTCGTATAATCCCACTCCTTGATTGTTCTCAAATTTATTTACCTCATTTATCACATTTTTTTTAGTGTTAGACTTTATTTTCCATTTTAGTTACTTTTTAGTTTGTAATTTGATCTTTCGTATAGTTGAGTCTTATTTTACATCATCGCCTCATCTAATTGTTTTAATATTTGAAAAAGCTAAAAAAAAAAATAGAAAAAGCAAAAACCCAAAAAGAAAATAAAATTGAATTACAATTGAGTTTGTCTCTAGCATACCCCCTTGATATGGATTGATACCCTTACTTATCTCTACACTTGAGATTGTATTATTTTTGTAGGTAAATTGATGATTTTGATTAGAGGAGCTTTTTAAGCAACGACGAAAAATATACCGAAAAGTTTACTCTATCAAATGGCACCGTTGCCATTCTTGGGAGCGTGAAGCACTCGGAGCGGATTCAATTTTGTAGTTCATTTATCTCTTATATTTTGTTGCATTTAGTACCATTTTTCTATATTTTAGAAGGCTTATATTAGGATTTTTTATCATTGCTTGTATTGCGGTGCATAGAGACACCTTCATTTTATTTTTCTTTTTAAAAATTGTAATAATCGAAGATAAGCTTGATTGGGAAACCGGACAAGGTAGAGAGAGGGCGTCCAAAGGCAAGGATTTAAAATTCTCTCTACCTTGGGTCGGTAGGACTCCCGGGACCGACTGAGATAGGCGTGATCTCCCCCCGGTCGACTCAAATTTTTTGGCACCCCACGGCTTAAAAACCGTGGGAGGTACATTTCTAAACCATCGCGCCTCTCCTGTTAGCAAGTGAATTCTTTTGTGTGATTTGTGTTCTCTTGATTTTATTCTCGCATTTATTTTCGAATGGTGTGATAAATTAATTGACTAAGACCTACACCCGGTCACTCACGAGAAGGGATTTCATCACCCCGACTCACTCGATTACCAAATGTGTGCTACCCTAGCCATCATTAAATTTAAAATCAATCAACTAGGTAGCCTAATAGGAGAAAATTTTGCAAAGGCGAGCACTCAGATAATTTTTGTAATTTTTTTTCACCCTCGGACTTAATTAAAATTTGACTACTCCTTTCACTAATTTTAAAGATAAAAATTGGATATTTGCTAGTTAGGAATTCTTCTTGACGTGTGTGTGTCCAATTTAATTTTTCAGTAGTCGATTTTAGTTAGTTCATCCAATCAAGAGTTCGTATTTTCCCCCACCTTTTCTACCATAAAAATCCAAAAATAATTTTTTCCTTGGTTTTCTTAAGAAAAAATATTCAAAAATATTTTCTTTCCTTATTTTTCTCCATAAAAATCCCAAAAAAAAAAAATTCTTCCTTTTATTTTATAAAAAATCCAAAAATATCTTTTCCCCACCTTTTCTTCTAAAAATATCCAAAAATATTTTCTTTCTTTCATTTTAGAAAAATCCAAAAATATTTTCTTTATTTTTCACAAAAATCCAAAAATATTTTCTTCCATTATTTTTAGAAAATTCAAAAATATTTTTTTTCCTTTTGAAAAAATTTAAAAAACTCCAAAAAATATTTCTATCAGCATGGCACAGGAACGTCCCTTACGGGACTACGTTGGTCATTTTTCATTGTCACGTGACATGTGTGAGAGTGACCCCAAACCGTCTCTATATGATATCCTTAGTGGTCTCACCTTTCTCACGAGTATCGTTGATACTCTTTGACCCGTCCATGCACGCACCTCATTTTTCATCCCCCTTGGTGTCAAGTGTTGACGTGTCGCAAATATTATCGTGCACCCATTATTCTGATGCCGATCACTTATCCCATGAGTATCCATACTTGTCATCTCCCTATGAACCCACCATGGAGCATGTGTATTCATATTACACTGTTCCGGAACCCACCTCAGCCTATTATTTCGATACACCCAATCTCGAGTTGTGTGAGTACCCCAATTATTCGTGGAGGCCTGATCACCCTCCCACACAATACGAATCCTAACCCGACGTTGTGGATCGTCACACGTTCCAACAGTCGTCATGGAAACCTTGTGCACCCAGTCACGATCGTTTACCTCACTATGCACCCCATGAGTATCAACCATTTGTCCATCACGACAGCAATCCTTTCGTGTATGATGAAATTGGCCCCACTCTACACACTTCATTTGAGTATTCTCCATATAGTCATGATCATAGCGAGTTGTGTCCACCTCCACCACCGCCACCCCACCACCATCCTCCACCTTCGCTCTCGAGGCACTCTTGCAATAATTCATCATTGAGAAAGAGCAAGCCACTCAAATCCAAAATCGAGCTTTTCAAAGGCTTGAACAAAGGTTAAATGAAATTGAGTGTAAGCGAGAGTCGGACTTCTCCCCAAGTCAACCCATTGTTGCACCCGAGTGTGATGATGATGCGTCGTCTTGTGCCACTGACTTTGAGTGTGACCAACCCTATCCTCTCGATAATCTCGAAGTTGAGACCATTCTATGGTCCGGGTCCCAAGTCGACAATTGTGTTAACTTACCTTTCGATAGTGAGCCTGATCCAATCCCACCATGTTCACATGAACCCATCATTGCGGTTCACCTTCCCACCCCCGTAATATCCAAAAATATGCCCGAGCTTTTACCTTATGCCCCAATTGCATATGTCTCTGACATTACCATATCTTTTAGGTTAGCTCCGGCTACGAGTGTTCACCATTTTCCTGAGATAGAATTCGCGATAGTTCCTAATTATCCGAATATGGATCTTGTTCCTCCATGCATGGCTCCCTTTGAGCCCGATATTTCTAGTGATTCCTCTATCTCTGATCTTGATGCCTCGTCTTACCCACCCACCACATTCACGGATACTACTCTTGTGGAGAAGTTGATCACTCACCCGTTTATTTCCACACTTCCTCCTGCGAGTGCCCTTGAGGATCACTTTGTGCCTCATGAGGAGTGTTTGTGTCTCCCACTCTTAAGTTGGATCATCTTCCTCCACCATTTATCCCACCCGACCCACCCATTATCCTTTCCACCCCACCCCCTGGTTTGGATCTTGATTTTACACAGTTCATATTTCCATGTACATTTTTAGGTCCGAACCTCAAACCATCCTCCACCATTCAAGAGAGTATTTGTGGTGATACTCTTTACCACCGTGACACCGAGCTTGTTATTCTATGCCCATCACTCTCTTGTGGTATTGATTTTTCTTCTCGACAGCTCCCTGGTGTGTTACTGCGCGACCATTATCGTCGCCCATTTATAGAATGGTCGTGTGATTTTTATGAGGCTCGACCCATTACACTTACCAAACCATATTACCTCCCTCACCAACTCGAGCATCATGCCTATAGGGCCCTAGTTGCCCTCACCTTTAAGCTCAACAAGGCCTGTGGCCGATACCTCTTCACCCTTACCCTAATACCCACCCGCCCATGGTCCACCGATGCTTTGCATCATGCGATGCACTTTGCCATACAGGTGCATTGACCACTTTAGCATGTTTCCAGCAAGACTGATGCTTCAGTCTTGTTTGGGGGCGATTCTCATCACTCAATTTTTCTGCCACCCCGAGATTTCCTCGTTCCTATCTTTAGGTTGAGATTCCATCGGTCTGACTGAAGACATTAAACTTAGCGCTATCGGGAGGCAACCCGTATTTCTTGTACTAGCCCCATCCTATTTGGGGGTGGTGTTTCACATCACCCAATGCTTTACCATGTTATGGATTTGTACACATTTTTTTCTCACTTCTTATTCAGGTTTATTCTTGGCTACATTTATTCACTTCATTAGTAATTGATTCTGGTAATCTCTTTCCTACCTTATACTCTCGATTTTAAAAATCATTTCACTTAACATCGAGCACGATGTTCCTTTCTGTTTGAGGGTGGAGAATTTTATCAAAATCGTACCTCTTTCGAAAATTTTTAAATTTTTAAACCTAATTTTTAAAATTTCGTGCAGTTTCTTTCATCTCAATCATTGATGTGAATTTTCAATCATCCATCTTTCTAAGTCTAGGAATCAAGCTAGAGGATTTATATTTTTCTAATAGCTTATGTAATACGTAACAAGGTATGTTTCCCCATGAATTTCTAGACTCAACAAAATTTGCGCACTTATCACGTTACTGCGGTTTAGAGTTGAAGAGTATTACAATTTCCAAGAGAACCTTAAGGAACACTAGTAGAGAATTTAGCTTGTGAGATTCGTGCCTTTCACCCTTTCAGATTGTTTTATGCAATCTCCGAGTCACAAGTTGATTCAACTTCTTTTGGGTCCGCACTTTAATTGTTGATTGATCACATTATTTTTCATAAAATTTTGGCTTGATCACTGAGAATGACATTTTTTTCGAGTTGTAAGAAATGCGTGTCTTGAAATTTTTCCTGAATACTAAATTTTCATCCATACAGTTACCATTTTTCCATATCACATTTCCATTCATTCACCCATTACTTTCCCATTTTTTCACATATTTTCCTACACCATCACCTATCATCTCCATATCATCTTTCATTTTTAAATAAATGAGTGTTGATTCCAAATGTTAAATGTCTTCATTATTGATTTAAAAAAAAAAAGAGAAAAACAAAAATAAGAAAAAACAGAAAAATTGCAACAAAAAAAAAGAGAAAAGAAAAGAAAGAGAGTTAGTAATTAGTAGTTAGTTGTGAAATAAAAACATTTGTTCTTCATGTATAGTACACTCTTCTCGCTCATCCATCATACATCCATCATTTCACACATCCATCTTATCCTACCTCACCACTTATCTCATTTCATTTCCCCCTCGCCCATTATCATCCATATCCCCCTAGGTGTTCGGGCAAATGAAAGTCAACGTGGTGAATAAGTCGACGTTCTCACTTTAGTGATTAGCATTTCTTTCATAAGATCATTTTTCTTTCTAATTGTTTGTTATTTCTTATATGTGTGTGAAACATTTGAACTTTCTTACATTTACTCACCTCCTCACACACAAGAGCGATACATTAATCCTAATCTAGAGAGTTCGTTTGAGAGAGTTATATCCAGTGAGATTTGAAGTTGAAGCGTTGATTCCGAAGAGGCAATCTAGGAATTACTCTTGTGATACTCGACCCGTTTTGACTGATTCACACTATACACGTTGAGTTCTAGGAAGGATGTGCCTTGAGTATTTACTTAGATAAACTTTTTACACATTCTAGATTGTATTTCTGAAATCATTTATCTCATGATGGATTTTTCGATCATTCTATGTCTAATAAGAGATTGACTTCCTTTCAATAATTTTTTGCAAATAAGAATTTTGTGGGTATATCCCCTGCAAACCCTCACGAGACACAACTCGTCTTGTAGGGCAACCTATAGGTTTAAAGGCTTGTTTTACATGCTAAGTGAAATCGCAAGTGCCCGCGAAAGTGGTACACTTTTGGTTTCTTATCTTTCTCTCTATCTTATTGCTCAAGGACTAGCAACGCTCTGTTTGGGGGTGGTGTGATAAGCACCCTTTGTACATTTTATACCCCGAATAGATGTATTTTAGTTGCTAATTCTCGGCAATATGGGTCTTATGCGCTTTATTGTGTATTTTGTAGGTCGAATGCACGTTGCAGTGTCCAAATGCGTATTTCAAGGCAATTGTGCAGATTATGGAGCTAAATACCCTTATCCCGTAACCTAGCCTACCCTAAGCCTACCTAAACCTGTCCCAAACCATGTGTGTTTAGTTTGTCCCACTTTATTTTATTTGTGTCATTTTATTTTCAGGGTTTATTTTTTTATTTTTTATTGAGTCACGTATATATTTTTAGGGTTTTTTTATATTTTTAGCGCGTCGTGTATTAATTTTTATATTTTCTTTTATTTAGTTAGTTTATTATTATTTCAGTTTTTATTTTTATTTTTATTTTTCTATTTTATTATTTTTTATTTTAGTTATGTTTAGAGTTTGTATACTGTGTCGTGTCGTGTCATTTTCATTTTAGTTGAATTTTATTTTTTATTTTTTTTAGTCTAGTTAAATTTTTATTTTGTTTTATTTTTTAATTTTTTAATTTTTTAATTTTTTAATTTTTTAATTTTTTTTAGGGGTCATAAAATAAACACACAACCTCTCACACCTAATTACCCTACAACCCACTCACACACAACACACTCCCACACCCACACACCAACTCTTTTACACCCTCACCCACCTAATCAAAGCCACCACCATCTTATTCCCCAAACCTCCACTCTCTCTCCTATCTCATCTTCCTTAACCCAAAAACCCACCACCATCATCATCGATCCACACCTGTTGCCGGAGAGAAACCGCCGGCCATCCTCCATCTGAACCGAAACCAAACACCCATCTACCCCACCTCGCGACATCCACTCTCCGGCGAAACCCGTCAGTGCCTACCCAAAATCGGACCTTAACCCGAGACCCCAGCCACATTCGCCAACCCGCGACTCCAGCCGGTACCCAACCCAACTCACCCAGCTATTGACCCTCTCCCGTGCCCCATCACGGTCGAACCCGGAGCAGCTATAACCGGACCTGCTCCGGCCTATAACCCTACCTCAACCCTTGTCCAACCTGGTCGTGACCCGGCTCGATCCACTCCTGCATTTTAACCCCAATCCAACCTAGCTCCATACCCACCAAACCTCCCAACACCCAAACTACCATCCTAACCGGACCTCTTCAATCCCAATCCTCAAAACCCATTTGAAAACCAAAACCCATTTCTCCAAATAAAAAAAGCCATGACCTTTTAAACACAAAAATCAAAACCAAACAAAAAGCCCACATGTTTAATAAAACTAACTTAAACCTTTATCCAAAATACCCCCCAACTACCAACTTTAAACCATTTCCAAAAATAACCTTTAACCATTTTGTCACCCAAATTCCCTCACCCATGTACCTTCCTTACCTCACACATTTTCCATGCACATGTGCACTCCCATTACCTAATTTATCCCCATGTGCACACACCCCATGCTCTTGCACCTTTATCCTACAATTTTTACCCCTAGCTCCATGCCTATTATAAAAAGAAGATGAAGAGCCCATTTGAAGATCTTTTAGAATATGAATTTTGTCGAGAGAATTGTAGAGAGAGAAATACCATTTTAGTGTAGGTTTTTAGATTAGAATTTTTATTTTATTTTTTTAGATAATGAGGGAAAATAAATTGTTGTGAGAATTAATTTGAGTGTAGTTTGTGATGTAATTTTGTTTGGATTATACAAATTGAGGGATGTTGATTTCAACTCATGGATTGAAGTTCAATTAAGCATCAAGAGATTGGGTTTGATTGTTCTTTTCTCTTCTAATTTATTTTATGCCTTTTATTATTAATTTTTCAAATTTCATACCATGTTAGGCTAAATCCCCTTTCAAGGGGTGGGGGGAAACCCTTATTTGATGTTATTTTAGTTTAATTAGTTTGATTACTTAAAAACTCCATTTGAATATTAATTTTGATCCCTCACCCTTAAATTTATGCCTCGAGAGAGGGTAAATGATTTTCAAGAGAAAATCAAAATTCTAGTTATAATACTCATTTTAGATTCGAACTATAGATAGGAGTTTCTTAAGTGGGGTATTATAACTTGAATTTCAACTCCAATTTATTTTCTAAGATTTACATAAGTTTTAATTGATCGATCCTAGCGGGTGATTAATAAAAGGAGTGTAGATCTATTTTTCTACAGTTGTGGGGTGTTAAACTTAATTTTCTAAAAGGTTACTATTAAAATTACATTTGCAACGAGAGTTAATTTGTAATTTTGATATTAATTTTGGAGAATTCAATTAATTAAATTAATTAGTTAGAATAGCTAAAATTTGTGGTATAATCCCACTCCTTGATTGTTCTCAAATTTATTTACCTCATTTATCACATTTTTTTTAGTGTTAGACTTTATTTTCCATTGTAGTTACTTTTTAGTTTGTAATTTGATCTTCCGTATAGTTGAGTCTTATTTTACATCCTCGCCTCATCTAATTGTTTTAATATTTGAAAAAGCTAAAAAAAATAGAAAAAGCAAAAACCCAAAAAGAAAATAAAATTGAATTACAATTGAGTTTGTCTCTAGCTTATCCTCTTAATGTGGATTGATACCCTTACTTACCTCTACACTTGAGATTGTATTATTTCTCTAGATAAATTGAAGATTTTGATTAGAGGAGCTTTTCAAGCAACGATGAAAAATATACCGAAAAGTTTACTCTATCAGTTATTAATGAGTCTTTGTGTAAGGCTGAGTCAACTGTTGATCAACTTCAACAAGAGATGGGTCGTTATCAATAAGAGATGGTAAACTTGTCCAGCGAGGAATCTTCTTTGGCCTCTCTTCTACCTCATCATCACCATATCAGTTTGGACTCCTCCAGCTTGTGGTTTGTTATAGACGACCCAAGTGATTATTAAAAGGACTTTGGAGCCAATAAAAAAATGTACTGCCCCATTTTACTTGTGGTTTTTTTCTTTCATGTATCTCAACACAATAAATCATCTTTTGTGTCTGAATGAACTTTGTTTTTTGGAATGCATAAGATTGAATTGCCTTTTATTTTCATGAAAATTGTCTATAAAAATGGAAAAACAAACTTGTGGTTGAATCAACATTATCCCCATGCTATTTATATAATTCTCAAAAAGTATTTTAACAAGTTGTGAGAACATGATCTCCCCAACTTCCCCCCCCCCCCCCCAAAAAAAAAAAATGCTAGGACAAATTAACAACTTAAACAAAATAAATTTTGAGCCATTTGTGGTGAAGTTTAAAACTCTCTTCATCCTCAACCTTCGAGATTTGACAATATCCAGAATTATGGTCCTTTCGATCAACATAAGTCCTTCCTAATTTGCTTCGAACTTAGGCGGCGAGAGACACCGGATGTGTCTTGTACAAGCCTTCAAAACTAGATCACCTTCCTGGAATTTTCTTGGCTTTACCATTTGGTCATAAGACCTGGATAGCTGATTTTTGTACATCTCAAAATGCCTTTTCGCGTTATCTTTGTTCTCTTCTAATGCTTTCAGTTGTACATGACGAGTGTGGGGAAGCATTGCACTTCATAGGTTATAGTGCATAAAAGGTACCTCGAGTTCCACTGGCAGAATTTCCTCAGTGACAAACACCAACGAGAAAGGGGTGTACCCCGTAGGTTTCCTCTTTGTGGTTCTATATGTCCACAAGACCTCTAGTATTTTATCGTCCCAAGTTCTTGGGAAATCTTCCAATAACTTCGAGAGGATGTTCACTAGAGTCTTGTTCGTGGCTTCAGCCTGTCCATTGCACTTAGGGTAGGCCACTGTTGATTTGTGGTGAATAATGGAGTATTTTTTTGTGAGCAACCAAACGTCGCTACTAACAAATGGGGGTCCATTGTCTGATAGGAACACCTTCGGGATGACAAATCTGTAAATAATATACTCCATCATAAAGTGCGCCACTACCCCGGCCTTAGCCTTCTTAAATGGTATAGCCTCTGCCCATTTGGTGATGCACTCCGTAGCTACCAATATCCAGATCTTTCCCCTCGAGGAGGGGTTGATTGCCCCTACTAGATCGAATGCCCATGTGTGGAATGAAAAAAGGTTAGAAAGGGAATGTAAGTCCACCGAGGGAGCATGAGTCATATTCCCATGGAGTTGACACGCTTTACATTTTCTGACAAATTCCGCTAAGTCTTTTTCTATGGTGGGATAAAAATACACCAGCGTCATTATTTGGTCGTAGAGTTTTGCTCCCCTAATGTGGCCTGGCTCATGTGATTGCTTTAGTACTTCGTATGCTTCCTCAACTCTGATGCATCTTAGGGGCCTATCGTGGTAACCTTTTCGATATAGTTGCCCCTCCTGGACATAATATTTGGACACTCGTCATTTTAGTCTTGTGACTTCTTCTTTATCCATGGGGATAATCCCGTCAACCAGCATGTCTAGGTATGGATGCCTCCAATCTGATGACTGATTTATGAAGTTATACTCCGCAGCTTGGTAATAAAATAGGCATTTCCCACAATCTCTCTGTAGTAATGCAACATCTTGTTTCATCACTAGCCAAAAGTATCATGCCCTCTAAATTCTTCTACACAAAGAGATTTTTGTTGTCTCACATCTTTTGTCATGTATATCTAGTAACCTCCTCTTGGCTTATAATGATGGCTGATTTTTGTCGTCTCACAGCTTTGTGTGAGTTTTGGTTGCCTTGTGTCTCTTTTCTAGGACATGTCATTTCAAGGAGGGAGTGTCGGTTGACCCTCAAAAGATCAAGGCTATACTTGATTGGCCTAGACCAACTAATGTGATGGAGACTCATAGTTTCCTTGGATTAGCCAATTATTAGAAAAGATTTGTTGAAGGATTTTCCATTATTATTAAACCTCTATCTAGATTAACACAAAAGAAGGCGAAATATGAATGGTCTGAAGAAGTTGAGAATAGTTTTCGAGAACTTAAGAATCGATTAGTAACTGCCCCAATTTTGACTATTCCTTCCGGGATAGGGGGATTTGTGATTTATAGTGATGCTTCTAAAAATTGTTTAGTATGTGTACTTATGAAAAATGGAAAATTAGTAGCTTATGCCTCAAGACAGTTAAAAACACATTAGCAGAATTGTCCAACCCATGACCTTGAATTAGCAACTATAATTTTCGCTCTTAAGATTTGGAGACATTATTTGTATGGTGAGACTTGTGAGATTTATACCGATCATAAGAGTTTGAAATATATATTTACCCAAAAAGAATTGAATATGAGACAAAGGAGGTGGTTAGAATTAATAAAGGATTATGATTTAAATATGCATTATCACCCAGGGAAAGCTAATGTAGTAGCCGACGTTTTAAGTAGGAAGTCTACAACAAATTTAGCATGTCTCATTATAAATTAGGAGCCTTTATTAATGTATTTGAGAAGTATGGAAATAGATGTACGTATTTATAGCAAAGGAGGAATAATCGCAAACATACAAGTCCAACCCGTGTTGATGGAAATTTCAAAATTGCACAAGTAAATGACCCACGACTGAAGAAGATTAGGGAAGAAGACATCGAGAGTAAGATAATTGAATTTGTGATACGAGATGATATACTGAGGTTTGGAAATAGAGTGTGTGTGCCATGTGATGCCCAACTAAAGAGGCAAATTTTAGAGGAAAGTCATTACTCAAGATTCACATTTCATCCCGTATGTACAAAAATGTATAGGGATCTTCGAGAAGTATTTTGGTGTAATAACATGAAGAGGGAGATAACATAATTTATATCTCAGTGTTTGGTCTGTCAACAAGTAAAGGCTGAATATTAAAAACCATCAGGCTTACTGCAACCCCTACCTATCTGTGAGTGGAAATGGAAACATATTACTACAGATTTTATGACATGTTTACCAAGGAGTTCAAATGGTAATGATTCTATTTGGGTAATTATTGATAGGTTAACTAAATCTGCTAATTTTCTTGCCATTAAGATTACCCATTCTTTAGAAAAGTTAGCTAAGTTGTACGTGCAGGAAATTACTAGGCTTCATGGAACCCTAGTTTAAATTATTTCTGATCGTGACCGTAGATCCGTGTCTCACTTATGGAAAATCCTACAAGCACCCATGGAAACAAAATTGAATTTCAGCACCGCTTTTCACCCTCAAAGGGATAGACAATCTGAGAGAACCATACAAACCTTAGAGGATATGCTTAGGGCAAGTGTACTTAATTTGAAAGGGAATTGGGATGATCATTTACCATTAGTGGAATTTGCATATAATAATAGTTATCAAGCAAGTATTCAAATGGCTCCGTATGAGGAACTTTATGGTAGAAGGTGTCCTTCCCCTGCATGTTGGGTAGAAATTGGAGAAAGAAAATTATTGGGACTGGAATTGATCCAGATCACAACAAAGAAGGTGAAATTGATACAAGACCGACTTCGAATCGCTCAAAGCCGTCAAAAGAGTTATGTCGATAATCGCCACCGATAGTTGGAATTCCAAAGAGGAGATTATGTTTTCTTACGAGTATCACCAGCAAAGGGAGTAATCGGATTTGGGAAGAAAGGGAAATTGAGTCCAAGATACATATGACCTTTTGAAATCCTTGAAAGGATAGGAGCTGTTGCATATAGAAAACCTTTACCGCCCGAACTCTCTAGTGTGCATAATGTATTTCACGTGTCAATATTGAAGAAATACGTCCCAGATCCAATACCTATATTAAGTTATGAACCTCTTCAAGTTAGAGAAGATTTGTCATACATTGAGCATCCGATAGAAATTTTGAACCATAAAGATCAAATATTACGAACCAAGGTAATTCCATTGGTCACAGTGTTATGGCGTAATCATTCCATTGAAGAAGTAGCATGGGAGCGGGAAGATTAAATAAAGGAATAATATCCATACTTGTTTGGAAATTAATGCAAGTCAAGTTTAGGGATCAAACTTTTTATAAGGAGGGTAGGATGTAATGACCCCAGGTTTATATGTTCATATATAGTTTGTTTTAAATATTTTATTATTACATATGAGATATGGACAATATGTTATTATGGATAATGTTAATTTACTATTTTTAGTCTAATCCTCCCTTCATAAATCATGAAATATCAAATTAGTTACAAACATAAAATTTTAAAGTTTTTGATAGGAATGTTCATATTAGAGACTGGTTTTGACCATTATAATATAACAATTGACTTCAGGTAAAAACTAAAAAGTTGTATATATACGAATTAGGTTTGTAACACAATAAACGGTGTGTTAAACAGAGGTCCGACCAAGAAGTTATATCAAAATTACGAAATAAGGGCAAATATGGTCATCCTTTAAGTCATATTTTGTCTTATTAGCACACCATGTATTATGTTTTGATTGGTTGGAAGGGGAAGCCCTTTAGGCCTACTTAAACACCTTGAAATGACCTTTTTCTTCAGCAAAATGGATCAAATCAAAGTGTAATAGCATATCCTAAGCTAAATGATTAGTTTTAGGGTAGAAGACGTAATTTTATGAGACTTTAGGGACTTGATTTTAAATAAAGAAAGTTTCAAAGACTAAAATAAAAATATAAAAAGGACCATCTTGTAAATAAAATATTTTCAAGGACCTCTAAGAAATATTGAAAACATATCGTGTGAAATTACCAAAATGCTCTTAATGTATAAAATGACCATTATACCCCTAACACCTTTCCACCTCATGCTTGAGACCTCGTGCTGACACATGTCATCCAAATAGATAAAGCTAGAACACGTGTCGTCGTTATAGAAAAAGTTACCGCTTCGTTGTGCGATACGTAAACATTGACTCGCCATTGTAAAATCTTGGTCAGCTAGACAAGTGTCAACGCCCTAATATCTTTGGAAAACTACAAATAAGGCCTTTAGGATCATTATTACATGAAATTCATCCAAAATATCAGATAGAAATAGTGAAAGAAAGTACGGAAAAATTTAAGAAGAAGTTTCGTGTTAGTGATCCAAGACTCGATATCTGTAACTTTGTACTTCTATTTTAGGTGAGTACTGTGATATTCCTTGTGCGTTTTAATTATATGATATTATGCGAACTATATATATTTTGTGAACTATTTTTATTCTCAAAATTCATCTGATACCGATGATTGATTCCTTGTGATATGTTTATATTTGTCCATATAGACATACCGATTAAAAAGTGTTTTGAAAATGATATTGAATATCGGAAATAAGATTCAGCCTAAGGGAACTCTCTTACTGACTGACCTTCCCAACTGGGTTATCGCTGGTGTGCCCTAAATAAGGTGTTGTGACGAACAAGTTCGATTGACCCTCAATTACCAGGGAATAATACGGTAGAAGAATACGGTATTAGAGTGTACTTGGCCATTAAAATGATATGATTAAAAGAAAAAGATATTGCAATTGATTTTTCGTATCTGTTCTATTCTGTGCTATTCATTTCTATATACTGTCATCTCAAATTTTATATAGCAAACTCCTAGCCATATATGTATGTCTACTATGTGGATTTTAATAGGTATCAATTTTCTAAACAAAACCTTGGAATGTCTGGAGATTGAACCCCACTCGAATTTTAGTTGATGTTGTATAACTAACCATTTTTTAGGAAATAAGTAGGCTAGGAGGGAATGTAAAAGGACTATATAGAATATTCAACTTTTAGAGCTCCTTTTGTTATTTTAAGTAAAAAGTTTGTTATATCATATAGAGCATGTGTGTCTCTCTTGTAATAAGTTTTAAATTTTGTCTTAAGTTGTAATTCATGGTTACTTGTAATAGAAATGAAGTTTCCTTTTAGAAAGCTCTGATGACGTAATTCCTTTAATTTTAGTGTTTTATGATTCATAACCATGTAATTGTATTTTCGCTGTATTTAATTAAGGAAATAATTTAAGTCAGAATATTTTTTGCCTTAGTGGCATGTCAAGACACTCGTTCCCCACTACTATTTTGGGACGGGGTCGTGACATTTCTCCCTCTTCTCATCACTATCATTATAAGGCAACATTTCTATTACACTTGAGGGTTCCATTCTCTTTGAGATTTGAACAACCGTCGAAAGAAATTTTTTTAGCAATCGTGGCGTAAACATCGACATGTCTGTTCACAATTCTTGGGTGTCTCTTGATCTTCACTTCATGGAACTAGTTGAGAAACCTCTCTAAAATTGTTCGATGATGTGCTAAGGTCATGTGCTTGAGAGCATACTCGCCATTCACCTGATGTACCACCAGATTGGAATCCCCTTTTTTCGTCAGCACATGGATACCTCTTCGTAGAGCCTCTAATAACTCTAACACTAAAGCCTTGTACTCATCTTAGTTATTTGAACATTTCAAGTATAACTTGAAGGACAATTGGACTTCTTCTTCCCCTTGGCGTAAAATCACTCCCGCCCCTCATGTGCCTTTAGTCGAAGAGCCATCAAACTGCATGCTCCATTCTTATAGATTTGCCTCGAGATCATTGTCTTGGAGATCATCTCCATCCAACTCCTCAATAGGTGGCTCGAACATTCCCAAAGGTAAGATGGGCAGTAGATCTGCATAACCTTAACTTTTGATCAGTTGAGGAACAACGCACTTGAGATCAAACTCTTAAAGAATTAGGAACCATCGAGCAGCCTTGCCTATTAACATAGTTCTAACCAGTAAAAATTTTATAGGGTCACATCTAGTAATGATGTGAACCATTAAAGATAATATGTAATGCCTAAGCTTTTGAGCAACAAATACCAGAGCTAAATAATGTCCCACAATACTTGTATATCTAGCCTCAGGTCCATGTATGATTCGACTTAGATAATACACAGGTTTCTCCACATCCTCCACTTCTTGAGCCAATAATGCCCATATTAAACTTTTAGTGGATGTGAGGTAGAGGTGTAAAGGAATACCTACTCGAGGGGGAACCATCATTTGAGGAGATGTCTATAACTTCTTCAACTGGTCCAAAGCTACCACGTGTGGCTGCTCCCATATGAACTTTGCCTTTGCTCGCAAGAGCTCCATTAGCGGGTGAGTGGCTTCAGCCAGCCATGGCACGAAGCTCCTTAAGTAAGAAACTTTTCACTATCTTTGGTCTTGGCATGTTGAGTATACCTTCTCACTTGTCTAGATCCATTTTTACCCCTTGCCTCTTCACTATAAATCCCAGGAATTTGCCACTAGTTACTACAATTGCACACTTCAAGGGATTTATATTTAATTTGTACTTCCTGCACCTCTGGAACACTCTTCTCAAATCTACTAAGTGGGTCATCTCCAACTTGGACTTTATCACCAGATCGTCCACATAAAATTCTACAATCTCATGAAAGAGATCATGGAATATAGCCATCATCGTCCTTTAGTAGGTAGCCCCTATGTTCTTTAGATCAAAAGGCATAACAATATACATAAAGTTACCTAATGGGGTGAGAAAGGCTGTCTTCTCGGCATCTTTTGGGTCCATTTTGATCTGGTTGTATCCCACATAGCCATTTATAAAGCTCTCATGCCCTGTTATTGTGTCTATCAAATTATGAATAGAAGGTGATGGGAACCCATCTTTTGGACATGCTCGATTCAAATCTCTAAAGTCCACACAAATTCGAATTTGGTTCATGTTCGTCTTCCCTACAAGCACAATGCAAGACAACCAAATGGGGTGTTGGATGAGGGTAATATAACCTGCAGCGAGTAACCTCTACATTTCTTCCTTTTGTCTTCAAGTCTAGCTCCGATTTATACATTCAAGTGGCCTGTTTCACCGGTATTGTTGACGGTATAATATTAAACCTATGGCAGCTTACCTTTTGGTCTACCTTGGGTATTTCAATATATTTCCACGAGAACACATCACTGAGTTCTCTCAATAGTTCCACTAGATCTCCTTTGTCAGTGGCATCAAGGTCTTTTAAGGCAAACATTGGTTTGGGGTCATCCCATTCAACAACTAAGTCTATCTGCTCTAACTCTTAAACTTGGGACCTTGGCCTATCCCTTACGCATTTCGGTTCTTCCTCAACCTCCTCCACAAATTCCTAGATGTTGGAGTTGTCAATCACTAAGCACTGGACTAAACTGTCCACTAAAAAACATTCATAGATCGGGTCAGCCTCATCATCCAGGCCTTCGGCTACCCGATCACACCTTTAGAGTTTGTAGAAAATCTTGCCACTCGCCAAAATCACTCTTTTGCATTGGCGTGGTTTTTCCTCTTGGCAAGGTCATTTGTGTGCATTTTCTTCTAACTCTCTTGCTGAAAATCTACTGAGCACACATTGGTGCTGGACTTGGTATTCGATTGGATTAATTCATGGCGTCAATCGGTCACAAAGCTGTCTCAAAAGGCTGGGAGGCCTAACTGTCTCGCGCGCCCTTTCTTGCTCCTCGTAAGCCACTACTGGGCGAGCTGATTCACGTACCATTTCTCATACTGGGGATATTAATCCCCCTTGTGTACCGAGTGAGCATAATAGATTCTGTAACTAACTCTGTATAGAAGGCTACATCTACTAAGTGATCTTCCTCCCTCGCGCAAGGCTTCTTGGATACTCGAATATCTCCTTCCCTTCGGCATTTGCCTTTGCACACCGGTGATATGTGGAGAGCACCAAAACATGATTATGCATCCATACCCTCCCCACAAGCAACTGGTAGGACGACTCACAATCTATGAGGTGGAAATTAATATCGAAAGTTATGTTCCTCATTTTAATCCCCACATTCACATAGCCTATCGACTTGCTCGATTGGTTATCATATCCGGCTATAGATAATGGAATTTGTACAATCCTTGTCTCAGAGATATTGCAAGCATAGAATAAACCCATATATATAATGTTGATAGAGGCTCCCCCATCGATCAAGACACGGTTAAAGCTACACTCGTTCACGCTAGTCATCATATAAAGTGGCAATTTATGGGGGTATCTAACCAACCGATCTGCCTCTGAAAAAGCAACCTCCAAAAGGAATTTCTTTACTAGCTTGGCCATTGGAACTTTCCATCACAGGATCGGGGCCATGTTTTTCTTGGCGATTTCTAATATTGTTTAAGTGACTTCTATTCGATAATCCTCCGGTAGTCCAACTTGGTCGAAAAACCAGCTAAACTTCTGCGATCTTGCTACTGCAACGCATTCCACCTAAGGGTCATCTTGCTCCTCTTCTAGATCGTAGATCTCCTCCACATCTCTGTATGTTGATTGATAATACGCAAATATTGCATATTTTATCCGTCGAACCTGTGCATTTTAGTCCCCTCGGGTGTCTTAATCTATATATTTAAGCCCGTTAACCATACAACCTCTGCTTATATTGTTAACATGCTATATGAGGTATAATTGGGCTTTTGTAGGTATTTAGGTACTAAGAATGGAGTTCGGGCGCATTCCGCTCAAGTCTCGTATGTAATCGCACGTTTAAGGGCAATTCGATCAATTCACAGTTTGAGCACCTGACCCAAAATTTCATGAAAGTTGTATCCTTCCTCTCAAGCTTCGCGTGGCCACAAACGGTGCGTGATTCCGATCCCAAATGAAGAAGTTACGGTTTTTCTAGCGGAGGAGAAAACAATGAAACCAAAAGAAAGGAGAAGATAAGGAAAGGGAATGCAGAAAGCTGCCTTGGTTCTGCCCTGCTTGATCGATCGATCGATCAAAAGGATCGATCGATCAAACCTTCAGTATTTTTCCATGATTTCGATGATCGATCGATCGACCAAAGGGGTCGATCGATCTATCCCTTGTTTTCTGTAGATATTTTGTTTTCTTTCCTTTCTTCTTTTCTTTTCTCCCAACTTACTATATAAGCCAATTTTGTTGTAATATCAGATATACTTAGTTTTAGAAGACATTTTAGGTTAGGGTTTGGTTTTGAGAGCTCATCTTCTTCTCTTCTTGGGATGACATCCATGTAGTTTTGTAAGATTGAACTTTTCACTATCATTACCATTAATATAGTTTGTTCTTCATTTTTCCTTGCTTTGTAGAATAATTCCCATGCTTTATTTATTAGTTTAATTGATTTATTTCTTGCTTTCTTAGTTTAATTAGTATAAATTAGCGTAGTTCATTATGTGCCCTTAGATAAACAGGTCCGGGATGTCGTTCCGCCATTAACGGGCCCCGAACTTCAAAAATTAGGTTTTGTGTAAAATTTCGTTTAATTGAACCTGTGCGAATTAAAGTTGGATTATTATGCGTTTAACTTTCATTGTCATGCAACGTTAGTGTTTATAGCGATAATTCGAGTTTAATCCGCGTGCGATCATTTTCGGATTGAATGTTTAATCTCGTAACTTTGGATTTAATTCCTTATTGTGTGATGTTTATGATTAATTGATAATGCTCGATTAAATTTCTCTCTAGCTGGAATTCTGATTATGGTTGGATGACATCCCGATCCTCGCTTTACTTTTATTTAGACTTAATTTATTCTTTTCTTTTATTTCCTAGCACACATCACCTTTTTACACTTTTATTCCTGGATTAATAATCCAATTAGGATCTATCGAACATTCTCTGTGGATTCGATACTCGACTTACCGCTATACTCACCAGTTGAGTGTAGTCGTAATTTAGGTTTGTTTGTATTATCGCGATGAAACTAAAACAACAATCGACGTTTGACACACGTCGTTTTCCACGCGCTTGATCATTGATTCGCGTATGCTATGACCATGTTTACTCCCCCTAAGGAGCAAGCCTCCATTTGCGTGCTTAAATCATCGATCAGACTCCACTCGTCTTCCATTTCCTCTTCCAACGTCAAACAAGACATTTGAGAAAAACACTCTTCTAGGGAATCTTCAAAATCTTCCTCTTCGAATCTATTCTCCATCATCAGCCATTCTGCCTCCACATAAAAAACACTAGCCATGTTTGCTCCAGGTGTTGTAAAAGGATTGTTGTTAATGTTGGCTTGTGGCAGCTTGATATCTCCTTTCTTGACATGTTTGTCTATTATTTTCCTGAGAGAAAAACACTTGCTCGTTGGGTGTCCCACCCTATTGTGTACCACGCAATACTTCGATCCCTTTCTGTCTTCTTGAGTTATGGGTGTTGTATCGGCCACAATGGGCCAGCATATGTTATCTCGAATCATGAGATCGTAGGTTTCAATATCCTGCTCCACTGAGCAATGCAGCTTCGGGGGGTCATCTTTGTCGAATTTCCTCTTTCTTACCCTTCCCCCTTGGCCATAATTTCCTCCCACATGCCTTCCACTTTCATTATTGTCATAGTTCACAAGAGAAGGTAGCCCCTTCCCCGAGCTACCTGACGGCTTCAGTCACAAGCTTGATAAGGATGACGAGGGTGCTGGAAGTGGCTTCACAACTAAGGCAATGTTCCTCGTAGATTTAAGAAACGAAGAAAATGTACCCTCCCGAGTTTCATTTATCAAATGGAATATATATTCAGGCAACAAGCCTTCTGCATAAACTTGAAAGAGCTTAGCTTGCCGTGCCTCCTCTCTCACATCCAGAGAGTGCTCGTAAAACTTCCTAATGTACGTCACTACATCCTCGTCGGGCTTCTATTTCTCTCGAGCCAATTGCGTAAGAGTGAATTCGTCTTCAGCCAAGAAAAATTTATGTACAAACTGAATATGAAAATCTTCCCACGTGGCCACACTGCCTGGAGCTAGATGGGAGTAAATATGTAAGCCTTCTCGGTTATAGACTTAGAAAATTCTCTCAACCCCAGTTTCTTATTGTTACACTGGGCCCCAAGGTTCTCCACAAACCTTTTAATATGTTCCTTGGAATTCCCCCTTTTCCTGTATACTTTTCAAAGATAGGGGGAATACACCCCACCGGGTAGGGATCGTTATTGTACTCCTCTGGGTATATAGTACGAAAATCATCATATACTGAAGAAGCTTCTCCTCCACCTTAGAGGCCACCATCATTTTCAAAAGCTCCTTTTTTATGTCCTCTATCGTAGGTGGAGTTGAGTTGTGTTGCGTAAGAATCATCACCACTGGGTTCGCCATTGGTGGTGCGATTGATGTGTCACTGCCTGGATACGTAGCTGGGGGCAAAGTTGGCGTGATGGTGCTGTGCGTCCCTTGTCCTATAGCGAATGGAGCGTTCAGTGGTGGCATTGGTAAGGCAGCACTGTTGGTAGTTATCTGAGCCACTCCCCTTGAGATAAAAGGAGTTTGTTGGGCCGCTGGTGGGGTGATAAATGAACTAGGCCCCACTGTAGCCCTTAACACGGCCTGGGCTGCCGGAGCCTTGATAAACTCAGTGAACAAGCTCATTAGTCCTTCCATCCGTGCAGGAGCCATGTCGGCCACCCCACTAATAGTGGGCAGAACAGTATCCTTTCGTCCTACTCGCTCTCTTTCCGGTAAGTTGGTGAGATCCTCCTCTTTCTCACGCTGTATAACATCAAAATCAATGTTCCTTTCCATGTCATCATTAGCCATCTCTCAAAAGAGAATTCCTCGCCAACAGAGTCGCCAAATGTAGGAGGTGAGTTCATGAAATGTTACTAATGTCAAGGGAGGCATAACCCCTTATCAAGATGGTAATTAGGGCTTCAGAAAAAACATCAATGATAATAAATACAAGTCCCAAGTCAGTACATTCAATGTATAAAATTCATGTATTAAATATGTTCTTACAACATAAATGCTATAATGAAACAATCAATAAGAAAAAGGGGAATCACACAGTTGACTTGATTGGAAGGAATAGGAGAAAGCATTTTTAGTGCAATAAAGGCAAGTCAGTAACCTTAAATATGAATGGAGTAAATGAGGTTGAACACACAATAAATGTTCTCACGATAAACTCTCTTGTCTGGAAGTATTTTGGCAACAATTATGGGCTAGAAAAGTGCGATCCCCAAATAGTACAACTTTGGAGGTATTTATAAGAGGGGAAAATCATTCAAGTGACCTTCATACATTAAATGAATATGACCCCCTTTTGATGTCTTAGCATTTAATGCCAAAGATATTGCATTAAATGAGCTAGATATGATAGTTTGGGCGGGAACACTGTTTGTACTCTCAGAGTTGTGAGCGCATTAAATAGGACATGATGTGTCATCTATGGACTTACCATCCTAGTAATATCTTCACTTAAGTGCTATTTTATCTAGTTCTTGAATGTCAGACATGCTGACGTCAAAGAGTTGGTAAACAGTAACATGCGAAGGATGTGTTGTCACGCCACTCAAAAAGGTAGTTCATCGAATTGAAGGTTGCTCGACTAATGAATGTTCGATCAACTTGTGGTCTATGTAAACATTAGAGGTTAACCTTTTGGACAACTGTTTAGGACTGGTGATCTTCGAGTGGGTTCCAAGAGATGGTATCTCGAGGGACTACTGAACCATATTACGTATAAATCAAGGTTTTGCCTAAGTACCCTAAAGGTGTTGGTCTCTTCCAACGTTGCCTTGCTCCCAATCTTCCAAACCAAATCCCCGTGAGATACCCATAATGAGGTTGTTCGATAGAGCATGTAAGCTCTCCTATTTCCTTCCAGATATGGACTCTCGAGGGTACCGAGCAACCTCACAACTTTACAAGGTGAACTTTATATTTACAAAGAGAGATAGATACAAGTACATCAAAGTTCCTCTTACAATTTGTGTTTTCCAAGCTTATCTCCTGGGCTTGGTCTTTGTGGGAGATCTTTCGATCAGCTTCATCATTATGCAAGTGACTATCTTTACAGGAGATCTTTCGAGCAGCTTCAGCCTTGTGCGAGCAACCATCCCTAATATTTCTTGGGAAGTGTTGGCATTGTTTTAATCAACTTCAATCTTGGACCTCCCTCTACAATAGTGAAATGGTTAATTACCTGAGTTATAAATTTGAGACCAGGGATAATTACACTCTCATCTCCCCACTCACTATGGGATAGGTAAGGTAATCCACCTTTAGTATGAAAGCTTTAAAATTCCCCAGTCCTAATGGGGTTCAACCCATATTTTACCAACATTTTAAGAATGACATAAAGGATAACTTATTTTATTTTGTTAACAAATGTTTGACTCAAAATAATTTCCCAAAGACCCTTAATAATAGTTATGTGACCCTTATTCCTAAAATTCATAACCCGGAGAGCATTAATTAATTTTGGCCAATAACTCTCTGCAATGTCTCGTAGAAAATTCTAGCCAAAGTGATAGTTAACAGATTACAACCCATCCTTTGTCCGATCATTAGCCCGGTGCAAGCTAGTTTCGTTTTAGGTAGACAAACTTCTGATAATATGATAATCACTCAGGAAATTATCCATACCTTTATGAAAAGAAAAGGTAAATTGGGAGGAATCATTCTTAAAGTTGATCTCGGAAAAGCATATGATAAAGTTAGTTGGGATTTCCTCGAGGAAGTGTTAAAGTGGTTTAATGTGGATAGTGACTTGAGTAAACTCATTATGAGTTGCGTTAAAAATACCTCCACCTCGATTCTTTGAAACAGTAATCCTCTACCTAGCTTCACTCCCACTAGAGGTGTTAGACAAGGTGCCCCTATACCTGTTTATGATGTGCATGGAGTATCTCTTAGCTAGTATCTATGATAAAGTGGGGAATGGTATTTGGAAAGGAATTAGAGCCTCCCCCAAAGGCCCATACATCTCCCATGTGTGCTTTGCGGACGACCTCATTCTTTTTTCAGATACATCGAATAGCTTCTGATAGGCCGTCTTAGATACCATTGAAGATTTCTTTCACCTATCGGGCCAAAGAGTCAATAATGCTAAATCCAAAATCTTCGTTTCTCCCAATATCCCTAGGTTAAAAGAGACAGAGCTAAGTAATGATTTTGGTATGGTCCTTACTGAGAACCTAGGAACTTACCTGAGTACTGACCTTATCCACGGTAGATTCAATAATTCCCACCTTAAAAAATTCATTCAAAATGTCTAGAAGAAGCTAGCTGGGTGGAAATAAAGCTTCTTTCTTTTGTGGGTAGAGCCACACTTGTTCAATCTAGTACTTCGACAATCCCCATTTATAATAATCAACCCGCTCTTTTCCCTAAGAAAACCTGTGAGATCCTCAATAGGCTTAATCAAAACTTTCTTTGGGGAGATAACGACAGTAACCAAAAAATTCACCTTGTTAGTTAGAAAAAAGTTTGTCAACCAGAAGAGAAGGGTGGTCTTGGTATAAGAAATACCCATGATAATAATAAATATACGATTACAAAATTAGGATGGAATATTATGAATAATAACCGTTCACTTGGGGGAAACGTCATTTCTAAAAAACATAAAGTTGAACCTAATCCTAAACTATGGAAAAAGAGAACCAGTCCCTCCCACATTTGGCATAGTATTCATAATTGTAAAGACATCCTTATCAAGAACACTAAATGGAATGTGGGCAAAGGGATTAAAATTGACATCATTAAGGATTGGTGGTGTGGTGAAGCACCCCTGGAATCACGCATAACCTAAAGCTCTGAAAATGATGATAAGGTGAATACCCTCATAAATACCAATGGAGCTTGGGACCTAATCAAAATTCACCAATGGTTCAAGGACCCAATTGTGGAGGAAATCATCATCGCGTCCCTTCCCACTAGGGGAAAGGGAGGATAAACAATCTTGGCAACCCAACAATAAAGGTAAGTTCTCTATCCGGTCTTGCTATATTAAAATTACGATGGGGGATGAAATTAATCCTCCTTGGAATGCTTGGAAGAAAATATTGAAATTAGGGTTTTCGTCTAAGTTAAAACATTTTCTATGGACCCTCCTCCATGAGAAGTTACTCACAAATATCCATAGGAAAAAAGGGCCTTACCATGAATAACACATGCCCTAGATATTCATGTGATGAAGACCTTAATCACCTTTTTAGAGAATGTTGTTCTAGTACCCAAGTGTGGCAAAATGTCAACTCGCACATCAAACTTAACCAAGGTACGCATCTCGAATTTAAGTCTTGGGTGATTGAAAATATGTGGAACAATGTGGAAAGTAAATGGTATGTTTTATTCATCTCTTGCTTTGGTGGATTTGGAAAGCACGTAACTCTCTTATTTTTTATAATAAAACTATCCCCCCCCCCTACGGTTAGTAATCTTTCTATTAAACTTACATATGACATCCTTCAAACCCATAATAAGATTGCAAACCGAAAAGAGGAGACACTAACTTCATCATCAAATGCTTGCGAGCGTGTCACAGGTAAATATATCATTCGTACGGATGGGATCTTCGACATTAATAGTGGGATGGGAGCTTTTGGTGGAATTGTGCATGATGAAAATGGTAAATGGTGTGTTTGCTTCACCGGCGTCTTCAAGGATCCGCAAGCCCTATCCGCGCCGAGCTCGAAGGAGTTTTCCATGGTCTAAATATATCCTTTATAAAGAAGTGGAAGAATATATGTCTCAAAACCGATTGCCTTGAAATCATTCAACTCATTGAGTCGGATGAAAATAGGAATCATCCTTTGGCTAACATCATTGAGGATTGTCGCGAGCTCATCAAATTCACCAAAGCAAAGATCATCCACATTCCCCGTGAAAGCAACTCTCAAGTGGATTGCATTGCAAAGTTGTAGAAAGGCTCACTTGATATCTGCATGGAATATAGGCGCATCCCTAAAAAGCTTCTTGAAATACTTGTCGTTTTTAATTCCGATTTTGTAACCAAAATATAAAATATTATAATTCCCACATCCCTAGGCCACTACCAAAAGAATCAACTAGCAATCCACTAGTTCGGTCATCCCCATAATCCAAGACCATTCCCTCCCTTGTTTGTATTCGAAACCCATGTGCGAATTGAGGGCTTTACAACCGAAAGTCTGCTACACCCACCTCTAGCGCGGGGACCACTTCGGATAGTATTCTCCCAAAGATAATTACCACGCATGCCCAGACAAACCCCTATACTGAAAACCTTACTTCCTTTTGCTGAAATCCATGCTACCACTTTGAATGTAGACGTTCAACCTCTTTCGAAAATAATCCTATATCACCATTCTCTTTCAACCCAGTGAAACAAGACGCCCATAACAGTGGAGACAACACCCTCGGAGGCCCCTCAACCACCCAAATACCCTTTCTTATACCACGCCATCTTACTCATGACCCTAATAAAGAAAATAAACCAACCACAAATGAAACCTAAGACCCTCTTTCCCCAACCCCTAGCCCCTTTTATACCCACTAGACCACTGTTTTTCCTAACTACCTTACTTCCAAGAAGTTATCTTCGGTTTCCCCCCACCAACTAACACCACTTGAAAACCACCCACCCATTAGAAACTTGGATGCTTCACAACTCCCTAAAACCTACCCACCCTAAAAAAACCTCGGGGATGGAAAAGAGATGCTGGAGCCCATAAAGAGAGGGCCAGATTCAGATCACTGCTCCGGTGAGTAGTGGAAAAAAAAGCTTGGGATAGATGACTTCGACATTTATGGAAGAACCGAGAAAAAGAAGAAACTTCTCTTACCCTCTATGATGCATGGCTGTATGGCACGGCTGTTGATCGGTCCCTCCGAGCTCAATGAATATTCTTAATTGGAGTTGGGGAATCCGAAAGCAGTTCGTTCTCTATGCGAGTTAACTTGAAGAGAAAAACTACAAATTTTATTTTTGGGCAAAATAAAATTATTTGCGAGCAAGTTAGAGTTTGTCTAGGTAAAATTAACGATGTCCCACTATTTGTATGTTGATAGTGTAAATTGAGGGGGGGGGGATTGGCTATCCTCTAGAACGATAATATTCCCATCCACGTTCAAAGTTATTCGCTCAACCACGTGGATACTATCGTGAAGAATAGTTTGGGCTAGGGGGATTCGCGGCTAACCGATTATTATGGTTGTCCTAAGGTTAGTAATAGAAAAATTGGGTGGATCTTGCTGAAACATCTTGGGTCAGCCAACTAACAACCCCAATTATATACGGGAGACTTTAATTAGCTTCTAGGCGATCATGAGAAAAGTGGTGGTGGAACTCGCCCAAATTGGCAGATAATTGTTTTTCAGGAAACAGTCGAGGAGAGGATGGAAAAATTCCTTCACATATTTGAGTAGGAAAGCCTCTTCTCGAACTTCCATGTCAACCATGTGGAGCAACAAGGTTCTTAACATATCCTGATTGGTATTACTTTAGGTGACCAATCTTTTGGAGGTGGCATGGGTAGGCAGAAGTTTAGACCTTTTCAATTTAAAGCTTGATGGACTCTGGATAATGAGTATAGCACCATTATTAAAGATGCTTAGGGTCCGGGTCTTGGGGTAGCAGACTCATAGAGAAACTAAAATCTTGTGAGAACTAACTGGTGTCCTGGGAAAAAAAAGGAATTTGGTTCCTTTAAGAGTATGATTAATGATAAACAGGCCTTAATCTCCTAGTGGAGGGAGAAATTTAAATTCGAGGACCGTACAAGGGCTATCCGGGCACTTTAGAACGAGATTAATCAGCTTCTGGTAGTCGAGGAACTCTGCTGGAAATAGATGGGTAAGGTGGATTCACTGAGAGAGGGCGATAGAAATACCAAGTTCTTCCACACCAAATCCACCCAGTGCAGAAAATCTAACTCTATCACCAAATTATTTGATGAAAAAAGGAATTTGTGTGATGGATGAGGAGAATATAACCTTCTGTGTCATGAATTTCTATAAAGATGTATTCAAATCCAATAAAAAACACCCTGAATTCCATGTGTATATTCTTGATGGAATCAGTAGTCGCGTCACAAGTCAAATCAATGACTCTCTCCTCATTGAGTTTACTTCTCCCGAGGTATATCTGGCCCTTAAACACATGTCACTTTTGAAATCACCTGGTCTTGACGGTATGCCGGCTCTTTCTTTAGTGGGTCTCCTCGGTATAGTATGATACACCCAGAGAACATGGGGAAACTCATCCACCCAAGCTCCTTTTGCTCTTTCCAGCCTCTTTTTAAGCTATCGAGCATCGTTTTGTTGGAATTCGTTGCTTAGCCATTGCTTTAGGGGTAAGCCATAGAACTGAAATGGTGTTTGATTTCGTTGTTGTCATAAAAACCTTAGAAAGACCCACTCTTAAACTATGAACTGTTGTCCATTACGATTGTCCTGGGTACCCCAAAGCGAGTTACAATGTTCCTCTAGATGAATCTGATCATATTAGCATCTCTGATGTTAGCCAATGGTTCATCCCCTATCCATTTTGTGAAATGATTCGTGCCGACTAATAAGTATATGTGATTTCCTGGTGTGGTTGGGAGTGACCCTACAATGTCCAGTCCCCACTACACGAATGATTATGGGCAAGTTAGGGACTTCAGGTCATTGGCCCGTTGATGAAGCATAGGGGAGAACTTTTGGCACTTTTCACACTTTCGAGCGTAAGCACCCGTGTCTTTCTGCATATATGAACACCAGTATCCTTCTTTAATTGCTCAAAAATCCAAAGATCTTCCTCTTGTTTGGCTCCGATAAATCCCATCATGTAGTTCATAGAGAACTTGATCGATGTCTCTTGGAGGCACGCATTGGAGGTATGGGCCTTTAAAGGATCTTTTATAGAGTTTCCCCTAAGTCTAAGGTAAAAATGCATATCTTTTACCCTAATTTAATGAGCTTTCTTTTTATCGGCTAATAACGTATCGTTCTGTAAGTAAGTGGTGATTGGATCCATCCAGTTGAGACCTTTTTTAATGGAGAGAATGTGATCGGAGGACACTTTTGTAATGCTAGGTTTGGCAAGGAACTCCACTTTAATTTTTCTATTGAGATTGGAATCCACTGCTGAACTTAGGGCTGCTAGAGCTTCAGCATGACTGTTGTGCCCCCAGGGGAACTATTGAACCTGGAATTCCTTAAACTTTGATATCAAGTCACAAACCACCTGTAGGTATGTCTCCATCCCTTCATCCTTGGCGTTGAAGTATCCACTAACCTAGTTGGATACTAGAAATGAATCATAATACACTTGAAGGTGGTTTACCCCAAGTAAGTGAGCCTTATGAAGTCCAGCTATGAGTGCTTCATACTTGGCTTCATTATAGGAGTCTTCAAAGCCCAGCTTGATCCCTTTTTTTTATCATATAATTCTCTAGCGTTATAAGAATGATTCCTACCCCTGCCCCTTTAGAAATTAAGGAACCATCCACATACAATATCCACTTCTTAGATTAATATAGCTCATGATATTTTAACTGGTCAGCAACCTATTGATCGGTACCCCTTGATTGCTGTTCTCAGTTGATAGTGTCTATCAAATCTTCCAAGTTCAATGACCACTTGGACATGCATCCAGATATGTCCTCTCTGCAAAGAACAACTTTAAGGGGAAGGATGTGATAACTGTGATGGAATGGGCCTCAAAGGAATGCTTCAATTTTTGGGACGCAATGACCAACAAGTAAGCCAACTTCTCCAGCTATAAGTGGTGTTGCTCGATGTTCAGGAGCATATTATTGACATACTAAATAGGGAATATTTTTCTTTTTTACATACCAAGGCCGAATTAACTGTGTGGCTTAAAACTGCAAGGTAAAGGTAGAGATGATCCCCTGAGTCTAGAATTGCTAACAGCAGTGGTATGCTCAGATAAGACTTGAACTCCTCTAGAACTTATGAGCATTCATCGTTCCAGGTGAGTCTCTTTTCCTTCTTGAGTAGATGAAAAAATGTTTTGGAACGCTCAAACGGCTTGGAGATGGAACAATTTAGGGTTGCGAGCATCCCAAATAGCTTTTGGATCTCTTGCATCGTCTTTGGAGGTTGAAAATTGTTGATCGCTACTATTTGGTCAGGTTTTTCTTCGATTCCCCTTTTGCTAACCAAATAGCTGAGGAACTTTCCTGATTGGACCCCAAATAATAACTTGATCGCATTGAGCTTCATTTGGTAGTGCTCGAGGATTTCAAAATTATTTACCAAGTCCTTGAGGTGGTCATCTTTATGCTTTCTCTTGATGAGCATATCGTCAATGTATACTTCAATCATCTCTCCCATTTGTTGCTTTAACATCTTGATGATCAATCTCTGATACGTGGCTCTAATATTTTCAAGTCCAAAGGGCATGATCTTGTAAACAGTATAGGCCCGGTGAGGTAATGAATGAATTTTTATCCTGGTCAGGGCTGAACAAAGGAATCTGGTGGTACCCCGAGTAAACATCTAGAAAACTCATTCATTTGTTGGTTACTGTGGAGTCGACCAATTGGTCTATTTTTTGCAGAGGGAATCTATCTTTGGTTCAAGCCCTATTGAGGTTGGCAAAGTGTGCACACGAACTCCAGCTGCTATTGCTCTTTCGAACTACCACTAGGGTTGAGAGCCATTTTTAGAATTGAACTTCTCTGATGGACCTTACCTCTAAAATTTCCCTACTTCCTTCTCCACTATTATTACCTTCTTTGTGGAAGTACGACGACCCTTTGGTATGATCGGCTGAATTATTGGCTCCATGTGAAGACAATAACAAGTGACTTTGGGATTAATGCATGAAATGTCGTATGGCTCCCATGCAAAAATTTCAAGGCTTTGTTTTAAAAAAGTGATCATCTCATTTATTTCTTTGTCGGACAAAGTGGTGTCGATTAGAAACTTCCTCTCTAGTCGGCTTGCGTAAAAAACTACTTCCTCCAGATTCTCCACAACTCTGTCTGTGGGGTGGATTCTTGTCTCTTTCACCCATGGTCAACTATACTTTATTTGCTATTGGGAGGGAGTGGCTCCGTTTTAGGACATCTCGAGCATAGACTCCTTTTCTTTCTTTGTCTCTTATATAGGCCAGATGGTGGAGATGTAGCACTTTCTAGCAATAACTTAGTCACCTCTAATCTCTATTATGCCTCGATTTGTGATACATTTGAGTCTGGTGGTATGCTGAGGTGACCATCCTCACGGCGTGTAGCCACCCTCTGTCGAGGATATCTTGGTAAGGTGAGTCAATGTCAACCACTAAAAATTCGATGTATTTTAAAATTTTCCCTGCCCTAACTGGTAAGATTACCTTCCCTAATGGCATGGTTATCTTTCCTGCAAAATCGACCAGTGGGATGATTGCTTCCTTCAAATCTGACATCTTGAATTTTAGTTTGTGAAAAAACTCCAAGTACATTACATCTGAAGAACTTCCTTGTCCACTAGTAGCTTGTCCACATCCCACTTTGCAATCCTGAGAGTGATTACTAGGGCATCGTCGTGCGGGGTTCTTACCCCAACTAAATCATCTTCTATAAACACTATGTGTTTATTGTAATCCACATCTTTCGGTTGCCTGCCCTTGCCAGTTTAGCTTTTGGATGGATTTATCGGGAAGGCCTCCATCATTGTCCTAACCTTTTTGAGTTCCATCCGAACTGTGTTGCCCTATATCTGCTTAAGGTTGGATGCTCCGTGTATAACGTTGAACTCGTATCCTGCTTCATTGTCTAATATGGCATCTGGTTTTTAGTCGACGTTGGTTACGACCTGATCAACTTTCTTCTCTATGTACTCGTTCAGATGCCTTTTCTGGGTCAATTCCTCCATATAAGATTTTAGATCTTTATAGTATCTTATCTTATGTCCATTCTCCTTGTGGAAGGCGCAACGATGTGTGTTGTTCCTCTTGGTCGGCTCACCTCCCATCTTCTTCGACCACTTAAGAAATTATTGGTCCTTGATCTTACCCGGGATTTTGTAAATTATTTCCTTGAAAACTGTGTTGATGGCTTGGAAAGAATTTGCTTTCTCCCATTATTAGCCTCACCTTGTTTCTTGTTCCCCTTTTTAGGGGTGTCGTTCTTATCGTTACCTTTGTTTGCCTTAGTGCGACTAGTCGTTGCTTAGATGGTGTTGACCATGTCTTCCACTTTGGCATCCTTTTTTATTCGTGACATGGGGTCGTAAATGGTATTTGTTTCCTTCTTAGTAAGGAACTAGTGCAACATAGAGGTAGGTGCAAGCCGATCTTGATAAACTCTACAACTATCTGCTCCGAACAATGTTCCACTTTATTAAAAGTTTCCAATAGTTCTTTGTATACTCCCGAAAGATCTCCTGTGCCTTTTCCTTCATTGTGAGTAGAGAATCCACCCTCTTTGGATGTGAGCTGCTGGTTATTAAGCGAGTTATGAAGGCTTCAGCGAGGAACTTGAAGCTTTTAATCGACCTGTAGGGCAGCCTCTCAAACTACTTCTGAGTAACATCTCCTAAGTTGGATGGGAATATAAGACACATAAGAGTGTCATTATAATTCCACAGAGTCACTGCTTACTTATGCTGGCGAACATAATCTATGGGATCTATCCTGCTGTCGTAGATTTTGAACCTTGGGGCTGTAATTTTTTGGGGGGGCTTCTCCTCTTCAACAACCTTTAAGAAAGGAGACTTCATCCGTGTGATAAGAGCCATTTTCGTTTGCTCCTTTGTAAATCTGGCTCTTCAGTGTGCTAGGTGTTGGTCCATCTCTTTTCGGACCAAACTTTGTATATAAGCCTGTCAATCGAGATCCATGAGCCGAGTTTGGGATTGATTAGACTCGACCCAATTTTGATTTACTCGGCTCAAGCTCAAGCTCGGCCCGAACGAGCCTGAAAGGGCTTGGCTCAAGCTCAGATCACAAAGTATAACGGGCTTTGGGCTCGATATGAGCAGGCCCGAATTGGATATTCCAAAACATAATTATTTATTTTAATGATAAAAATTCCTATTTCAACAATAAGAATCCCAACATTTTTTTAAATGAGTAACTGCATTAAAAATTCTCCCAACATTTTTTCATAAATTTAGGTAGAATACCAACAGCTGTTTGAAATAACATATGTTTAAAAAATAGCAGTAGTTTCAATTTTTTAAAATGAATAACTGATATTATATATGCTGCTAACATTTTTAATAAATTTAGGCTAAAGACCAACATCTGTTTGAAATAACTTATGTTTGAAAAAATAATAGTAGTTTCATTATTTATAAAATGAATAACTACTATTATAAATGCTCCTAACATTTTTTAAAATTTACAAACCAACAGTTGTAAATTTTTAAAATGAATAACATCTGTTTGAAAAAACATAAATGCTCCCACCCTTGCGCATTGGATGAGGGAGATAAATTTGGTCTGAGATATTCATAATGAACATAAATCTAAGGAACAATATCTTGTATCTCACTTAGAACTCACAAAACTGGAACAACTCTAAGGAACAATAGTATTTAGAAAGCAACATGAATGTGAATATAGGTTTTTCCTTAAGAAAACAACTAATTAGAAAAATATCATATATTTAGACATAAATGGTACCCATGCTTCTTGTGCAAACGACCAGAGATAGAGCCTAGAGGAAATGGAGCTGCTCCTACTGCCAACAGTCGGTATAGGGAGGAAGAGAGGGAGAGGGAGAGAGAGAGAGAGAGAGAGGAAATTAAATGAACCCTAAAAATCTAATCTTATGTGATACTAAGCCCAACCACAAGTTAGCGCACTAAAGGTAATTTATTGAATGATCCACTTTAGTTTTATTTTTCTAATATTCAACCCGACAATTTTCCCATGGATAAGATAACTAAAATTATTTTGTTTTAAATTTTTTTTACCATATCATTAAAAATAAAATAATTTTGTGTGTGTGTGTGTGTGTGTGTGTGTATATATATATATATATATATATATATATATATATATATATATATATATATATATATATATATATATATTATTTCGGGTCGAGCCTAGTTCGGGATTGATAATGCTTTGCTTGAGCTTGGCTCAAATTGCATTCGAACTTCATATCTCAGCTCAAGCTCGATAAAAGCTCAACCCAAATTTAGCGGGCCGAGCAAACGAGCTTAGGGATTGCTCGTCTCAATTGACAGGTCTATATGTATTTCATTCCCATGGCGCTCTCCATCCCAGTTTCGTCTCACTAGGTGACTTCCACGCTCCGAATGGTCATGGTCGCGTTTAGTACTCCTTCCTCGTCTGGGAGTTTTACTCACTTGAGGGCTAGGAGTCCGATCAGGGTGCTTTCGGTTCTCTTGATGGAGTTACTTCTTCATCCTCTCCAATTATCTTTGGGGGAGTGAATTCTCCTCCATTTGGAATTACCTCCTCTTGTTGCTAGAGTCGTGTTTCATAAGCGTCAACTAGCAGTGAGATCTGATTTGATTTAGGTTGCTCATTGCTTTGTTCGGAGAGTTGATCCTCCGGACGAAACCTTGGATTCCCATTTTAGCGAATCTCAAATCTGATTCTGGGTGGAGCTGGGTAACCTTGCACATCGCCAGTTTGGGGTGAAATGTTTAGGTAAGAGACATTTTTGTTTATTCTTTTGCTTTGGGTTTCTTTCATAGGAAAGAAGATCGATTTTCACAGACGGTGCCAATTGTGAGTACGAGAAATCATAATAAATTATTTCTAGAAAGCAGGGAATAAAAGAATATAATAAATGCTCACAACACAAGAATTTACATAGTTCGGAAACTTCCTACGTCTACAGAGAGAGTTCTTAGTTCTTGTTAATTTCTCACAAGGTTCGAAATTACATGCCCTTTGTCCCGGGGTGAGGGTTATACTTATAACAGTGAAAAGTAGTTGAGTTGTACAAGGAACTCCCCTAGCTTTTTTTTGGCTCGTGTGGTGATTCCTATTTATATCATCCGAGAATGTAGGTAACCAATTAAGCCTATAAATATCCACATGACAAGTAGTTATAAATATCCACATGATAAACATTTGTAATTATCCATGTGGCACTTAAATTTGACTGGGGCAACGTGTTGGGCCTGCTTGGATTGCCAAAAATTTAGCCTTTAACGTTTGGGCCCCATAATAGTTATTAGGTTTAATGAGGAGTAGGATAGATTATTGGTAATGCGAATGATATAATCCCATGTGATGTCATAGTGATGTCACCTCATGACATGACATGACATGTGACTTAAACATTATCTAATGGGCAAGCAATGGGACTTCTAGATCCCTATAAATAGTGTGGCACCCCATTCGGCAATTCATTCTAGTATAGTCAATTTTGAGTATTGTTATACTTTTCTTGAGTGTAATTTCTTTATAAACCATTGACACCATTTACGTCAAGCTATTTTATGTGAGTGTGTTCATTTGGACTTATTTGTGCCTAAATCTATTCGTTTTAAAAGTCATTATAAATTTTGTGGAATTTTAATTCCCGACTAATCATGATAGAAGGTTGAACATTTTTCCTAAAATGATTCCACCAGTGTACCACTTTCGTTGATTGAATCCAGTGTGAATTTGAATCGACTTATACACGAGCTCTTGTTTAAATTTTATGAGAAAACGAAAATATGGGTAAATTACCGATGCAATGAGAATCAGAAAATTTGGGGGAGGTAGAAGCGTGGTGGAGATGTGATAGTTATACCAAAATTGAAAAAAAGTCGTTGAATTTATGGTAGTGGGAATATTTCAAAATAGATATGATCAGTACACTAAATTAGCGCTGGACTAGCAATCGAAAGATGTCCATGTTACAATCATCAACCGTCCACTTGTCTTTTTAGCCTTGGACAGTTAAAGCACCGTCACTTGATTTTGTTTTTTTAGTTTATTAGGGAAACTAGTATGCAACCCGTGCGATGCACGGGCATTACATATACACTTAGATATATGAACATTACAACAATTACTTAATCACTCACTACAATTCAAAAAACATATATTCAATGGTTTTAATATTTTTATTTTTTTATTTTTATTATTTTTAGTTAGATTTTATTATTAATTTTAATTGTGTGATTTTATTTAGGGTTCAAATTAAACACACACATACACACACACACACACACACATCCTACTAATCCACACCCACACACACCATAACCCCCACTACTCCATCTTCAACCTCTCACCTTCTCTCTCCTCTCCCTCCATTAACAAACATTAAACCCAACATCACTCACTCTCTCTCTCTCTCTCTCTCCCTCTAAACAACCCTTATACCTACCGACCACACCCAGCTCCGGCGAGCACCTCCGTCCGGCGACCCCCAGCAACCCCCTGCTTCCGGTGAGAACCCGCCGGCGATTCTCCACCACAATGACTTTACCCGAGTTTTTTTTTCCAGATGGAGACCGTTTGAGTTTGAAGAAGAGTGGCATCCATCATTTGAATCGATAACTCTGCTATTCGTTTATTTATGACGCAAACCTCTAGAACACCCCAAATTCATCCACTCTTCTCTTATTGCATAATTAAAATGAGAGAATTCTAAAGAGTCCATTCTCTTTCTAAAAAGAAGATATTAATCCTCATTTTTATTTATTGAAAATGACTTTTCTTCTACCCTAAAACTAATCCCTCCAATTCATTTACGGTTCTTCTCAGCTCTTAACATCTCCTTGGTGAGTTACTCATTTTACTGAAGCTGCTTGAGTTTCTTTGTTTGTTTTGAAATGGGTTTTCCATTAACCCCATCTCTTTAATACTTTGTTAAATCGGGTTATGAACTTGACGACAGAGAGGGGTAGTAGCAGGGCATCCTAACCTGCATATATGTCATAGAATATGACGTTTTTAGGGACCACGTTTTTAGGATCTGAGAATGAGATTTCTCTCTCTTCACCAAAATCATTCAAGGCACATTTTTAGGGATCACGTTTTTAGGATTTGAGAATGAGATTTCTCTCTCTTCACCAAAATCATTCAAGCCATATTAAGGCTTGTCAAATCTGACGTGTCAACTTTGGAGAGATACTAATGAGCTTTTATATAGAGTATAAAAATATCTCCCCTGAAATTTATCTTTTTAAAGATAATCTTATCCTATCTGACATTTGACGTAAATTAATACCTTTAAGACAGGAATTGTAGCCGAAATTCCACTTAATTTATGTTTAAGTAGGGAACCCTTATTCCCACTCCAAAAAATATTTCCCCCACTTCACCTTTAACTCTAAACACAAAAATGACTAAAATGTCCTTCTATACATATAACTTAGGTTGAACAATTTATTAATACATTTATTTATAAAAAAAATTTATTTTGAACTAATATAATATTTTATAAAAAATCTATTATTTATTTTTAAATACATAATATTCTGAAAATAAAAAAGGCATAATATTTTGAATATAAACAAATCTAATATTCTGAAAAATAATTTTAAATATTCTGGAAATAAAATTATTAATATTTTTTATAGAAGTGGAAGTTAATCAAAAAACTCCGATATTATTTATTTAAAAAAATGAACATTCTTTTTCATACAAAAATACTGGACAACATTGTTTTTAAAAGAAAAAATGGTCGGAATTTTTATTATAAACTATATTTTTTAAAAACTCTATTTTTTATAATTTCTTATAAAACATAATTTTTTAATAAAACTGTATTTTTTTTGTAAAAAATTAAGAAGTGACTTTGACACATTACTACTTTTGTATTTTACACCACAAATCACAACTTAGTAAAAAACTATCAAAATCACAACTTAGTTTTTACATAACACGAATAGTGCAAAAGATACAGTGTACAAAATGCAAAAGATATTAATTTATCAAAATCACAACTTAGTTTTTACAAAATGCAAAAAATACAGTGTATTTTTTTTTGGTAAAAAACTAAGTTGTGATTTTGATAAATTAATATTTTTTGCATTTTTTAATTTAATGTACGACACATAACACGAATAGTGTGATTTATAATTTTCACACCAAATTGAATATAGTATATCACGAATAATTTGGTGTCAATGACACAATATTAAATTTATTAGTTTACTCGTGTTATTTGTGTTATGTTGTATTTAATGTGGTGTGAAAATTATAAAACCTGCAATTTATCTCATGTCGTGTTAAAGTATAAAATACAAAAGTCGTAATGTGTCAAAGTCACTTCTTAATTTTTTACCAAAAAAAATACAGTTTTATTAAAAAATTATGTTTTATAAATAATTATAAAAAATAGAGTTTTTAAAAAATATAGTTTATTGTATAAGTTCCGACCATTTTTTCTTTTAAAAACAATGTTGTCCAGTATTTTTGTTTGAAAAAGAATGTTCATTTTTTTAAATAAATAATATCGCATTTTTTTGATTAACTTCCACTTCTATAAAAAATAATAATAAGTTTTTTTTCCAGAATATTTAAAATTATTTTTCAGAATATTAGATTTGTTTATATTCAAAATATTATGCTTTTTTATTTTCAGAATATTATGTATTTAAAAATAAATAATAGATTTTTTATAAAATATTATATTTGTTCAAATAAGTTTTTTTTTTTTTGATAAATAAGTTTATTAATAATGTGTTCAACCTAAGTTATATATATATAGAAGGACACTTTGGTCATTTTAGTGTTTAAAGTTAAAAGTGGAGTGGGGGAAATTTTGTTTGGAGTGGGAATAGTGATTCCCTTCAAGTATCACACTATACATTGTTTAATTAACAATTGGAATGAGAGTGTCATTTTAATAGTAATGCTATTTGATGAAAATGTATTCTACCAAACCCAAATCCTAAATTATTGTGATCCATCTCATCTTCTATTTTTCGTTCTCGTAAATTTTGATGCATGTGTGTGAGTTTTAATGTATGTTATGCGAATGAATCCTAGTTAAAACACCTAAGATGAATCTCTGTGATCCATCGTCACGCTCTGTCGAAGTACGGGAAAGAAAGTCAAAATACATGCTCAATTCTAGAGGTGTTCGGTAAACACCAAAAGCCTACAAAACAAATTCATAAATATACTCTATTTCTACCACATTAAAGCCATCATACTCCTCCCCCACCTTTTAGTGAACCTCACTTGTGCCGAAAAACCTTATTAGAGCTCGATGAGCTGATAACAACCTTATTTTTGTTCCAAACCTCAAATTTTACCCCTATATCTGACATTTAAGCCAAAATATAAACAAAATAATCCATACCAACCCAAACTCAGCTTAATCCTACACCCATACTTGTTATTCATGACCTATATCCTAGGGGCTATCAACCAAGACCTTTTCAATACTACATGCCACACAACCCAAAAAGGAATGAGCATGCGCTAAACATCCATTGACGAGACACATTTGAAACGATCAACCTTACCCGTATTCGATTTAGAATTAATAGACGTTGTCCGTATTAAGGGGATAAATCTGCGATTATTTGATCAACGTTCTACCATATCCATATCAGATAACTGTAAACAAGCGAAGGATGATGGCATAAAATGAACCTGTGAGTGGATTTTGAATTACCCCCCCGAAGATATGATGTTTGGTGATTTTTGTGGGTTCTGAATATGACAAGGAACTTAATCCATACACTATCAAGTTTCATCAGGCGATAATATTATTTGAATGTGAGAAAATAAAAGGTTATGCATTATGACTATATCCGAAAACCCAAAGATTTTCAGGACCAAACACAACCCCATGCAACCGTAGGTTAATGATTTATTCCTAAGTAGTTGGGGTACATTGCGAGAGATTGTGCGTATAGATATGAAGGATGAAAGGAAGAGACAATACAACAAAAACGGCCTCATAAAGCAACTTTCTGACCCTTTCCACATGGCAACAACCAAGTTCTCGAGGTTTTGGGCCCGACTATGAGGTAAATAATTAATCGGGCAACGAGGAAGATGGCCAATTTTCCATTGTGGAATAAGATCATAGTGATGTCTCAAGACTTTTTTTGAATTTTAGAGCACAATATTTATGAGGATATTCGGGTGGACGTGCCAATTTTTGAGAGAAAGATGGACCCAAATACTTTTGTGGATTGACTAGACTCTATAAAAAAAAAATCTTTGAGTACAAGGGCATAACGAGGATTAAACGCATTTTACTTGTTGCCACCAAGCTTGCTAGGCATGTGAAAGTTTGGTGGAATTATTTATGTTAATGCCGAGAGGAAAATAAGGAGAAACCTATTGTGACGTGGGCAAAAATGAATAAGCACTTTTGAGCTATAATTGTACCGAAGACTTATGAACATGATTTCTAAACACGGGTACAATTCTCGCGATAAAACCTTTTCTCAATTGTCGACTAAACGAAGGACTTTCATTTTTTTTTACAGTTGGATTAACTTGAAAAAGTCATGGGAGCATAAAATTTTCCAACACATTAATAGTCATAGATGCGAATTAAATCAGAATTTACGTTGCGAGAGATCAAAACCCTTGAAAAGGTAGTCTATTATGCATGTAAAGTGGGTAATTATTTTTTGAACAACACAAGCAACCAAGGTAATAATAGCACTACCACAACTGCACCTACTGCTGGAAAAACACCACCATTTTTAGTGTTTTGAGTGTGGGGGGTTTTGGCCACAAAGTGCCAAATTGTCCAAAAAAGAAGAGAACATCGATGCTCATAGCTGAGGGAGAGGAAGAAGTTGTTGCCACCAAAGAATAATAAACTTTTACCCGTGTTATCATCCCTCTAGATTTAAATGGGATACCCTTTAAACCTCGAGGAAGAGCTTCTTAGTGTGTGGGGGGAGGGGGGGGGGGGGATTAGGGAGATGAAGAGTTTGTTTTATTTTTAATTATTATAATAATTAATAAACTTTTTAGACTTATCTTTGTAAGAGCATAATTTCTGTCATTTTCTCATAGCTTAGGCTTACATAGATTTTGGTGTATCCCGTTACACTTCGACTCGAGTCTTCACAAAGAACCGAATATCTAACATCTTCAAGTTCGATGGTTATACACTTTATGAAGGTATAAAGCTTTTAGGAATTTAAATTTAATCATTAAATTCATTTTGGGGTGTTTTATTTTTATTGAATTTGAAACAGGATTTTTTATGTTTAAAATCGAGCCATTTTTTATGTTTAAATTTTTTTCAAAATTCGCTGACTTCATTCAAACGAGAAGTCATTCTCGTTCAAACGAGATGTCAAACTCGTTTGAAGTCTCGTTCGATCTTACATCACGCGTACATCTAATGAGGGCATACTGTTTGGCCTCGTCCGAAGCTCATTTGAATGAGATAGTGTTTTCATTCAAACGAACTTGCTTTCATTCTAACGAGATGCTATTCTTGTTCAAACTAAACTTCTTTTCGGTCGAACGAGTGACGCCACCTCAAAATTTGTGTTCGCCTTATAAATGCTTGTTTCGTATTTATTTTTTCTAAGACTTTTGTCCGAACGACTTTTGTATACCTGTTGCAAAAGTTTTCAACCTTTTGAGTTTAGAAAACTCTTTGGATTCGCAAAACACATCCATAAAATATATTTTTGTGAATCAGTTTAAACCCTACATAGTTTTGTATCCTTTCATACACTACTCTTGTGGAGAGAGATCATCTCTACTACTAACCTTGTGATACTCGAGGGGATCGTTGTTGAAGACAAAGGATGATTGGTGGATACTGAGGGTGGAATGCTTCCTATGGACTTTTCCTGACATGGTAGTATTCTTTAGAGATTTACGAGACTAGCGGCTTGTACATGTGGCTGGTATCAAGTAGTTTGTAAGTCGAAGGTCTTGTATTATTTCTAAAGTACTGAATAAAAAGGTTTTGCCCTAAGGAATTTTCCCTCAAATTTAGCCTTTGTTGATTGCATGATTTACTTTATCTATTTTATCACCTAATTGTATGTCTTAGGGTAAAAAGATAAAATTGAATTTGTGTTTGGACATTTAATTATAAAAATTATTCCATTAAGATCCCGATAGCACACTCTCAAATTGGTATCAGAGCAAGTTGCACCAAATTATCGCGTGATCCTGATTTTCAAAGCGTTTTTTTATTGAAACCAGTTCTCTCAAATGGGTATCAGTACATCTTACACAAAAATACTGTGTGATATTTTTTCGCAATTTTTTTGTATATCATTTTTTTTGAAAAATTATTGATATTGAAAAAGCCAGTGTTTAATGGAGAATTTGTATAGACGATTGCCCATCTTTGATGGCACGAATTATGAATATTGGAAACTAGGATAAGGTCAGCCTTAAAATTCATAGATGAAAGAGTTTTGTTAGTTTGTGAAAGAGGGTGGCCTCCTCCCACCATCACTATTCGTAATGTTATTGGCCCTAAACATGTTTCTCCCTGGACTGATGAGGAATTTAGGTGGAGTAATTTTAACTCTTGTGGACTTAGTGCTATTTCTAGAGCCATCACCCCTAATCAGTTTCGTCGCATCATGATCTCCACTACGTCTAAGGAAGCATAGGATACCCTCCCTCCCACTCATGAGGGTACTAACGCTGTAAAAGTGTCAAAACTTTAAAATTTGATCACCCAATTTGAGACCATAACTATGTTAGAGTCCGAATCATTCAATGAGTTTTATATGCATTTATTGGACATTGTTAATTCTAGTTTTAATATGGGTGAAAAATTTCGGAGATGAGAGTTGTGAAAAAGATTTTGAGGTCACTCCCTGCCCACTTTTTAAGGTCATCATTCTTAATTCGTTAGGGATCCTAGACACTCTTAGGATGTTGGAGATGTTCAAACGTATGAGATAGATATGTTTCCTAAAACCATTAAACTTAAGAAAGTTAGGAATGATTTAAAGACTCAAACGAATAAAAAGAAGAAATATAGAGTTTGTGAGTCTGAATATGAGGTTGATCTTGATTTTGATGACTTGGCCCTTTTTGCGAAAAAATTCAAAAAGTTTCTCAAATTTTCCAAAGAAAAGATTTTTGAAAAAAAAATAAAATACAAATGAGGTCACGAGAGGAGGAGAGAAAGTGGCAGAAATAAGGTGTTTTGAATGTGAGGGTAAAGGGCACAAGGCACTTGAGTATCCCACTAGGCTAAAGATAAATGACAAGAAAGTTGTGAATAAGGTCACTCTTAGCGATAGTGACATCGAGTCGGTTTATTCAGGAGGAGAATCACCACATAAACGGTGCGTTGTGTTCATGCCTAGTCACGTTAGCACTTCTAGTTCATCCCAGGACGATGAGGACATATCTAAACATGAAAGCCTCGATGATGTTTCGATTCACTTGGGAGATAGTGAGAGTGAGGATGGTATTTTGAGTGAGGGAGAAGGTGGTCTCCAAAAGGTATTTAGTGATCTTTACACCGAGACTTTGAAAATGAAAAAACTAAATAAAGATTTGTCTCTTATTGTGTTAGACTTATAGAAGGAAGTTAAAGTTTCGAGAGAGTGTGAGCCATCGATGAGTCAACTCGAGGAGGTGAAGATTTTTTTATGTGAGTAGTTGATCATTTTATACCGAAAAAAGACCGATCTGACTAATATCATGACTAGTCTTACGAGAGATATTCAATCTTCATTGGATACTTGTGAGAAACTTGAAGTCCGTGTATCCCAACTCGAGAGTGATCTTAATCGTGATCGGGAGGTCAAGGTTACTTTAGAGGACGCATCTAAGAAGGTTGAAAAGATGTTATTTATTCCCGCTTTAGGTAACGTTGAGAGGATAGGAATAGGTTATGACGGTGTGTCTACTTCCCATGTTGCACTCGAGACAATTTCCGAGTTTGTGTTAGATTCATATGACCCTCGACCTATCTCACCTAGGAGAGCTCCTCCTAGACATTTTGAGAGAAGTGGACCCAAGCTCGTATATGTTTGTTCCCATTACAAGCAAAGATGTCATCTTAGAGAACTTTATTTTAAGTTGGGGAGAGTATCATATATGTATGTTCCACAGTTTATTCGCACTCGATTTCCCACATGCACTCCCACACATGTTACTCTATATGATCCTGCACATCACATGATAGGTTTTGAGAATTTTCATGAGCAAGTAGAGTATTTAGTCAAAACTTTACAAAATTTGATGGAGGTTTTTCATAGGATGTCATCTCCTTTGGAGAACTCCTCCGCGTCTAATATTGAGGTTGAAACTTGTTTCTAGCCTAGGATACTTTTCATGTTCATATTTTACATGCCTATTACTAGATTGTACTATCATTGTACTTATATTTTTTATTTTATTATATTTTTCAAAAAATTTAAAAAGAGTTTTATTTTTCTGAATTTTTTTTAAAAATACAAAAAGATTTTTTTTTGTTAAGAAAAAAGATGAAAGCGACAAAAAAAACTTTATTTTGATAAAATTTTTGAAAATTCCAAAAAGGGTTTTGTATTTTTTTTACACCTTATATGGATGGACGTTAAAGATGTCCTAGTCACCTATTCATTCCATATCCACGTGGCTATTTTGTAGTATTTTACGACGTGAACTCATTTCATTTATATGCTTTATAATGTGTGGAGTCATTAAGATGTGATTTGATGACAACTTGCTACATGTTTGACTCCTTGTCTCCTTTAATGCATACGAGCACGAGCTTATTTGAGTATTTCACTTACCTGTCATATGTCGATCATAGTGTTTTCGTCTCAATTTTGCTTTTAAAACAAACCAAATGTGAAAATTGAGATAATAAAAAGTTGTGCATGAAGAACTATTGTCGGGATTTAAAAAATTATTTTTTCGTTAAAATTATTATATATTAAGCAATGGAATCAGGCTTCGAAATACATGTTGACTTTGCATGAAAAGCCACCATTTGCAATGAAAGGAGCCAAAAAGATTAACGACACATAAAAAAAGAAGTGTCAGGCCATTTGCTAGAACATTAACGCTTCGCTACAAAGGAGCATTAATTTCTTCAAAATAATTGAGAGTATAATTGTTATATGTGAGATTTTGAGGAAGTTAAGTCAAAGATCAATGAGTTCGTACATTCTATAAAAATCTCGAAAAAGCATTACATAGTTTTGGGTATCATTGGTGTGAAAATCACTTACGATCTTGATTTGCTGGTTAGGTTAAGTCAATTTCACATGAGTTCACCATTTTTACACCTAAGGTAGACTTTGAGATCTTTCGTTAGTGTTGTCTCAATCCTCTATGCACATGTGTTATGTTTGTCTACATTGATTAACCTATGGAATATGTTCACTCCCCTACATTTCGTTTTCATGATTCGGGTATTTTTGTGTTTCTCCATGGTGTATTGTACTTGTTAAATTTTATACTTGAAAAAATTGAGAACTTTCAAAAATTGTCTGTGGACACTTTGAGATTATCATTGCATATTTGTCATTCATATAGTTTTGTGATGATATCTTATTATTATTCGTGAAGCTTTGCAATTTATGCTTTAGTTTCTACTCCTTGTCTATTTCGGACAAAATAAAAGGGGAGAACAAATTACGGGGGAGATTGCATGAGTTTGATTTATGGGGGGATAATTTTTATGAATTTGATCTTATATGTCATTACGAGTATTTTCTTTGCTTCATGTGTGTAGGCACTTTTGAAAAATCATATTCACATTACAATCGATAAACACAAAGTGCCCAAAAGAAGAATAAGAAGAGGTGAAAATTTGAAGACATCATTATCTTGTACATATCTATTTTCTAGGGTTTGGGAAGGTATTAGGATATTTTTTTGTCTTAAGGTATTTTTATGCAATTTGATTTTTAATTTTATTTTTGTATCGAAATAGCCAAAATGGGGAGATTTATAAGAGCATAATTTCTATCATTTGCTCATAGCTAAGGCTTACATAATTTTTGGCGCATCCCGTCAAACTTCGACTCGAGCCGTCACGAAGAACTAAATCTCCAACATCTCCATGTTCTATGGTTCTTCACTTTATGAAGGTATAAAGATTTTAGAAATTATAATTTTTCATTAAATTTATTTTGGGATGTTTTATTTTTATTAAATCTAAAATAAGATTTTTTATGTTTAAAATCAAGACATTTTTTATGTTTAAAAATATTTTCAAAATTCGCTGACTTCGTTCAAACGAGAAGTCATTTTTGTTCGAACGAGATGTCAAATTCGTTCAAAGTCTCGTTCGATCTTACATCAAACGTACATCTAACAAGGACATACTATTTGGCCTCGTTCGAAGCTCGTTTGAAGCTCGTTCAAATGAGATAGTGTTTTCGTTCGAACGAACTTTCTTTCGTTCTAACGAGATACTATTCTCGTTCGAATGAAGCTTCTTTTTATTCGAACGAGTTACCCCGCCTCGAAATTTGTGTTCGTCTTATGAACACCTGTTTCGTGTTTATTTTTTCTAAAACTTTTGCCAGAACGATTTTTGCATACCAGTCGCAAAAAAATTCAACCTTTTGAGTTTAGAAAACTCTTTTGATTCACAAAACACATCCCCAAAATATATTTGTGTGAATTAGTTTAAACCCTAGATAGTTTTGTATCCCTGCATACACTATTCTTATGGAGAAATCGTCTCTACTGTTGACCTTGTGATACTCGAGGGGATCACTGTTGAAGACAAAGGGTTATCAGTATATACCGACGGTGAAACGCCGCTTGTGGACTGCTCCTGACAGGGTAGTAATTTTTAGAGATTTACGAAGACTAGTACGTTATACTTGTGACTGGTATCAAGTAGTTTGTAATTCGACTGTCATGTATTATTTCTAAAGTGCTGAATAAAAAGGTTTTGCTCGTAAGAGATTTTTTTCTTAGACTTTGCCTTTGTTAATGGCATGATTTACTTTAGGAAAATGTTATATACACCGGGTGTTAGCACCGGGTTAGTACCGATTGTGCTTTATTTGTTGGTACTATGGTGTGGGTCCCGCCAGGGAATGCTGTGGGTCCTACCAATGTACAATCAATTAAAGCGCATTTGGTACTAAGCCGGTACTAAGTACCGGTAAGAGTATCATTACCCTTTACTTTATCTGTTTTATCACCTGGATGTAAGTCTTAGGGTAAAAAGATAAAATTGAATTTGTGTTTGGATATTTAATTATGTAAATTATTCCATTAAGATCGCGATAGCTCGCTCTCAATCTTAGGTGTTTGTGTTTGTCTAAATTAATTATCTCTTAGTGTTTTAATTCTATAAGGATTCTAGTTTACGAGATTATAAATAAATGCCTCTCCCATTGTAATTATTCCTTACGTTTTAGTCGAGTCAAATATTTTTTTTTTCTTTATACAAAATTGAAATTGCATTTATCCATACTAATATTATAAAATGGATTTATGTAATAAATTTTTCTACTCAATTCACACCTTTACGTGACACACATTATTATACCCGGATAAACTCTCTCCTCTTCTTGGCCATCTTTATGTTCCTTAAACATTCTTTTGGAGAATATCATTAGCTTGCCCGCCTCTCTATCTTTCTCTTCGTCTTTTGCCCTTCGCCCCTTTTCACTCCCCTCTTTATTCTATATACTCATTCACACGACACTTGTTATCCCTTCCCAGAAAAAAAACCTTTTGAATACTGAATGTGTTAGAGAAGTTGAGGCTTTGGGCAATAAGAATGGTATGCCTCAAGAGGCAAGGGAGGACCATTTATGCAAGGGCGGATCCAGGGGTGGGCCCACCAGGGCTGTAGCCCACCCCTCCCAAATTAGAAAAAAAAATCTGTAAGGGTTAAAAATTGCTACTTGAAGTTAAAATGTTATTGCGAAATAATTTCATAATTTGTAAAGGTTAAAAATTGCTAGAAAATAAAAAATAATGTTGATAAATAGATACAAAAACTTAATAAATTTCTCCTCTTGGAAATTGCCCTGAATTCCGGACATTGGCCGGGACTTTCGCCCCATTGACAAAAAATTTCGGGTTCATTACTAATTTTAGTCCACCCCTCCGAGAAATCCTAGCTCCGCCCTTGCATTTATGCTCTCTCTCTGTCTCTCTCTCTCTCTCTCTCTCTCTATATATATATATATATATTAGGGCTGTGTTTCGGCCGGATCGGATCGGAAAATGCCTATTCGGAAAAAAATCCGATTTTTTCGGAAATAAAATAACTATTCCGATTTCCGATCCGATTTTTTCGGAAAATTAAAAAAAATTCCGAATTCGGAAAAATCGGAAAATCGGAAAAAATCGGAAATTCACAAAATATATTAAAAATCCAGAAATTTCGGAAATTCCAAAATTTCAAAAAAATAAATTATGGATTTTCGATTACTCGAAATTCTCATTTTAAAGAAACAATGAAAATAGCTTAACCCAACATGTAAACACATGAGGATTTGGCTCATTTTTCATTTGTGTAGAAGTTAGGAGGATACTCTCCTTTTGTAGAGCATATTTTGGAGCCCTCCCCCTCTCCCAACCGATGTGGGATATGGGAAACTTTCAAAAAATCGGAAAAGAAATCGAAAAAATCGGAAATCGGAAAATAATTCCGAAAAAATCGGAAATAATTCGAAAAAAAATCGGAAAAATCGGATCGGCATAGTTTCGGAAAAATCGGATCGGAAAAATCGGAAAATCGGAAATTCAGAATTATTTCCGATTTCCGATCCGATTTTTTTCGGAAAAATCGGAAATCGGAAAATCGGAAATCGACAAACTAAAATTTCATTCCAAATTCGGAAAAAATCGGATCGGAAATCGGAAAAATCGGAAAGTTCGGAAAAAAAACACATCGCTAATATATATATATATATAGGGTGGAGCTATCCCCACACCCTTGAGTCTTTCCCCACACTCTATCCTCACCTTCTTACATATAAAGACATAAATACCCTCACCTTCTTATATATAACAAAACAAAATATTTTTAACAAATAAAAATAATTCATAACAAAGAAATAAAATTTTTAAAAAAATTATAAACAACGGTTTTTGGGGTTAAAAAAACAGTTTTTTACCAAAAAAAACATTTTTTGAAATTAAAACAGTTTTTAACAAAATAAAAATAGTTTAAACGAAAACACTTTTTTAACAAAATAAAACCTATTTATAACAAAAAATAGTTTAAAAAAACAATTTCTAACAAAACAAAACAGTTTTTAATAAAATAAAAACAGTTTATAAAAACTGTTTATAACATAACACTATTTTTTTTTTAAACTTCTACCAAAAATTAAATTAGTTTATAACAAATAAGCAATATCTTTACAAAAAAAACAGTTTTTAAAGAATAAAAATATTTAGAAAAAATTAGAAAAATTAAAACACTTTAGTGGAAAAAAACAGTTTTTAACAAAAAATCAGTTTTAAAAGAATAAAAATAGTTTTCAAAAAATGTTTTTTAACAAAATGAAAAACAACATTAATACTAAAAACTTTTCGTCGAGAAATTTCATATTTAGCAATGAAAAATGTACCAAAGTATAACAAACGACTAATTTGTAGTAAAGTCTAAAATAAATAAATAAATGTTATGGGTTAAAGTCAAAAAAATCCAAATAATATTATTAATAACAATAATTATTATACTAATTATACTAATAACCATACATGTAAAACACAATATTTTTAAAAACTATTTTTTCTTCACTAAAGTGTTTTTATTTTTCTAAAAACTGTTTTTTAATATTTCTTTGTTATAAACTGTTTTTATTTTATATAAAACTGTTTTGTTTTGTTAGAAATTGTTTTTTTAAACAATTTTTTGTTATAAAAAGTTTTTATTTTGTTAAAAATTGTTTTCGTTTAAACTACTTTTATTTTGTTAAAAACAGTTTTAATTTCAAAAAATATTTTTTTTGCTAAACAACTATTTTTTTCATTATAAGCTTTTTTTAACCCCACAAATCTGGTTTTTATGATTTTTATAAAATTTATTTCTTTGTTATAAACTATTTTTATTTGTTAAAAATTATTTTTTTAAACCCAAATTTTTGTTATAAACATTTTTTATTTTGTTACCAAATGTACTTTTCGTGTAAAAAAATTCAAATTTAGTGCCGAAAAATGTAGCAAAGCCTAATAAATTCATAAAAATGTACTATAATTTATTAAAATAATTAGTAATGTGTTAAAGTCAAACATCGAAATAACAATAATTATAAAAAAAAAACATATTTTATCTTAAAGTATAAATTTTATCTAACCTAAAACATAATATTTTTTTTAGGGAATAGCCACACCCTAAAACATAATATTATTTTAGGTCAAATAACAATAAACTGTTTTTATTTTATTAAAAACTGTTTTGTTTTGTTAGAAATTGATTTCAAAACTATTTTTTTTTGTTATAAACATTTTTTATTTTGTTAAAAAAGTGTTTTCGTTTAAACTATTTTTATTTTGTTAAAAACTGTTTTAATTTCAAAAAATGTTTTTGTTTTTGATAAAAGCTGTTTTTTTATTATAAGCTTTTTTAAACCCCAAAAACTATTGTTTATAATTTCTAATTTTTTATTCTTTGTTATAGACTATTTTTATTTGTTAAAAATGTTTTGTTTTATTATATATATGAAGGTGAAGGTATTTATGTCTTTGTATATAAAAAGGTGAGGGTAGGGTGTGGGGGAAGACTTAAAAGGTGTGGGGATAGCCCCACCCTATATATATATATATGAAGTTCCTTTTATATTTCAAATTTTGGGAATCATTTTTATTTATTTTTCTCTTCCAAGTTTATGGACTTTAGGATTTGAATTTCTTATTTTCTCTTCTTGTTAATTTACCATAAATGGCATAGTTTCTCCACACAAGTTTTTTAGGTGTCTTTCCTTTACCGTTTTTCAGTTATCCTCCACTACATTAATCAGTTATAAATGAATAAAAAGATGGATTGATATTTTTTTCATTCATTTTTATTAATGCACATATTCAAGATTTTCTTTCCTATTGAAGTATCAAATATGTGTTTTCTATGGGTAAGCACATTAAATATTTGGAAATTTGTACAAAAAGTCATTTGACAGAACTATTTGGCAGTAGACAATCATTTCAAGTCTAATATAAATATATAATAAGAGAGCTCACAAAACAACGACATAATATTTTTATAACTTAAAAATAAATTAAATAATTATTTTATTTTTCTTATGATTATATTTCTGTAAAAATATTAATTTTAAGTAGTGTTTGGCCTCATATCATATGACAAGAATACTTAAATACGGTAGTTATCAGGGGCTTGAAGTTACCACATAAGCAAGAGTGAGGCACTGAACGCCGCCATCAGTGATCATGGCAGTAAAAGTCTTGAACACATAGTATGTATAAAAGAAGTTTGTTGTCCTGCTGTATGCCAGTATAGCTGTAAACACAAATCATCAATCAGTTTAAAACTGTTATCATTTTTTGAACAGATTAACATTATCATCATTTTTTGAATTTTAATCCATTTGTGTCTCTAGTGACACTAAAACTGACATTACTATATTTTTATGTTGGATTTAGTTTAAAAAACACGCGGATTAACTTGAGGAATTCATGAATTGTTATTAAATGGGCACAATATAAATACTCACATCCTATATTAAAAATGTACAAGACTTGTGAGTTGTTTTGATTATGAGGCTTAAGGCAGCCGCCTCATTCACCTCTGCTTGGGACAGGTATTGATTCGTTCGTGTTTAGTGTATCTTATTATTGAGGCAACCACCTCACACAATTTAGATGATCATGTTGGAAAGTATGAGTATCAAGAAGTATCAACAAAAATTTATAGAATGTTATAACTATTGTTATTAAATTGAAGAAGCCCAACATCTATTACAAAAAAACAAAACATTTGAGAAATCACAAGAGAAAACTACTAATTTAAAAAAGGCTTTTACCATTTGATTCCTTAAACAAATATTAATACATAATTAGTCTAAACCTTTTATTTTGTCTCCAAAAGTTCTTCACCATATAAAAACACTCAAAACATGAACACATACAAACCCATTTACCCCCTCCCACCATTCCCCACCCTACTGCTGGAGCACCGATAGTCCTCGCCGGAGCTCCAACGACCACCACCAGAGATGCGACGAGATTGCCAGAGCTTCGATGGGGGTCACCGGAGTTCCGGTGGAGGTTGTCGGATCTCCGACGAGGGTTGCTGGAGCTTCGACAATGAGGAGGTTGAGGAAGGAGGGGGAGATAGCGTGGACTTTTAAAAATAAGAGAATATTGGATAGTCACTTGAGTTCTGGTGTGGGGTGTGTGGGTAGGGGTGGGGAGAGGCTACCACTAGCGCGAATCTTTAAAAATAAAGAAATATTAAGTACCCGTATGTTGGAAGGACTAAATTAATTAAACTAAAAATATGTGTTTTTTTACAAAATATGTATTGATGTTGGGGACTATAGAGTAATTGATCCATTTAAAATGAATTTATTTAGTTTATTTTTAGGGTCAATTATTAAATAGTCCCTACTATAAATATATATTTTTTAAAAAGGACACATATTTTTAGTTTAACCCATTTAGTCCCTCAAGCACTCAATATCCTCTTATTTTTAGAAGGCCGCGCCAGCGGCACTCTCTCTCCAAAATATATGGCAAAGGACTTTTTGAGGCAAAATAAAAAAGTTTGGACTAAATGGATATTAAAAAATGTTCGAGGAACTATTTGGTATATGTCCCTTATTTTTAATCTTTTGCATTTTTTTTTCCCTTATCACCGAAGAAAATATTTAGGGATATTTTGATGTTGTCAATCAATTAGTTCACCATTTGATTTTACTTTACACTTTACTCACAAAAACAATAATAGCTACTTGATCGGTCAAACCATCATAATTCTAAAAAAAGTGGCTCTAAAGGCCTTTACTGTTCAATCCACTATTTATTTTCTTTAAACATTTTTTTATAACTAGTTTTTTCTTAAAATAAAAACATTTTAAAAATCAATCTTTTTAATTTACAATATTTTAAAACTAGTTTATTAAGCAATAAGGACCTGTTTGATTATGGATTATATTACTGTTTTCAGTGTTTAAATACAATTCTATAAAGAATTTGCATTTGACACATCTATATTTAAATACTGAATTATAATATTTTTATGTTATAATCCTATTTTCAAAAAATAACAAAAGGTTGTTTTCGAAATTTCATTTTCTGTCTTTCAACTCAGGATCGTTCAATTTCTATATTTGTATGCATTTATGCCTAAATATATAATATAAATATACAACACATTAATATGAGTAAGTATAATAAAAAAAATTATATATGGACATGTAGAGAATATTATATATATATATATATGTGTGTGTGTGTGTGTGTGTGTGTAGTATTTATTTATGTAGTATACTATAATCTATATGTTAAATAGTATTATCAATGTATACATGAAATGTATATATAATTTTATACGTATATTATACATGTATGTAATAATATGAATATACATATAAGTAATATGTATTAAATAATATTATCAATTCATGTATGTATAAAATTTTATTGTGGATTATACATGCAAATCTCTCTCTCTCTCTCTCTCTCTCTCTCTCTCTCTCTCTCTCTCTCTCTCTCTATATATATATATATATATATATATATATATATATATATATATATATATATATATATATATATATATATATATATATATATATATATATATTCATGTTTTCCAATTTTGTGCTTGTTTTAATTTTTGAACACATTAATTTTAAAAATAACTTTCCCAAACACACAACAATATTTATAAATACTAAAAATTGAATTTAAAAATAGTATTTAAAAATAAATTGTAAATCGAGTTTTCTGAATACATAACCAAACGGTCGTTTTATTTTTTAAAGCTAGTTTATTAAGCAATAAGTAGTTATAAAAGACCATTATTTGCTACAATCCAAACCTTGTTGTTATATTAACTGAAAGAAAGAGTAAAAATGAGGGTAAATGCGTCAAAATTCTCTTTCCCATCAAATTTTGGAGTTTTGTACGCCAGTTTTAATACATTGGGATTTAGACTGCAAAAGTGACTAAACTCCGAGGTAATAAAGTGTCAGTAACTCTGTTATCAACTATATTAATTATTTAAATTTATTATAAAAATATCATTTTTAACTCTTAATTTTTGTACTTTTAATTACTACATATTTGTAATATATGCAGTATATGTTCAATTGTTTATTTATAAGTTAAGACATACACTTGTAGATTAAAACATTAATTCAATATTAATTTAAAAAAAATTACAGCTAAATTGTGTCAAGTGATATATTTTAATCAAGTCCAAACGACCATGAATGACAATTAAAACAAATCTCATTGTCATATCCAAAAAGCTATAAAAAAAATACAATACCATCATATATATAGTAGCAAAAATTAAAACGAAAAGTTGGTGAAGTGCAAAGTCGGTGGAAAGTCGAAAAGTCAGAGACCATCGCCATCAAATTTGGTTGTATAATTAAGATTTTTCCATTCTAATCTATTATATGCATTATTATCATTGAGGTTTAATTCCTTAAGGTCTCTCCTAATAATTTCCTCCCACGATATCTTAGGGCGACCTCTTTTTCTTTTACCCTCTATTTTCAACAATCTTCCTCTTGTTATAGGGGCATCTACTGGTCTAGGCAACACATGTCCATACCACCTAAGTCTACTTTCTCTCACGAATTGAATTTTAATTTTATCCTTTATAGTAATTCCTATCATCCACTGAAGCATCCCTATCCCACAAACATGGAGACTTAATTCGTGTTTTTTCTTTAACGACCAACACTCCACTCCGTACAGGGTCACTGACCTAACAACTGTTCTATAAAATTTTTCTTTTAATTTGTTAGTTATCCTCTTATCGCATAACGCCCCACTCGCTTATCTCCATTTTATCCAACCAGTTGATATTCTACTCGTAATATCCTCATCAATATCCCCATTACTTTGTAACATTGAACCTAGATAATGAAATTTATTAGTTTTGTTTATCACTTTTTCTTCAATATTTAACATTATGGTACTCGACCCCTCATTATTAAATTTACATTCCAAAAATTTCTTTTTATTTCTACTGATTTTTAGTCCCTTGGACTCTAGGGTTTTTCTCCAAGTATATACTCTCATTGCTAAAATTTCCTTTGAAATGTCTACTAAAGCTATATCATCCACAAACAACATAAACCATGAGACATCTTCTTGTATTTCCTTAGTAATCCCATCTAAAACTACAATAAATAAATAAGGACTTAAGGTCGATCCTTGATGTAAATTCACTTTAATCGTAAAGTTATTAATTTCTTCACATATAGTCCTTACTCTAGTCTTTGTGTTATCATACATATCTTCAATAACTTTAATATAAACCTCATTTGAGTGCATGAAATAGAGAGTCCTTTGGAGGCATTTTTCAATTTGCTAGAGAAGCTGAAGATAGACTTCTGGTAGCTAAGATGTATTTTGAATCTGATCCTTCTAAGGGGAATAGGGAGAATTGGGCTATAACCTCTGCTATTTGTGAACTGAAATTGGAATAGAAGACCAATTTTGGAGGCAAAAATATCAAGATAAATGGCTAGATAAAGGGGACAAAAATACAAGGTTTTTCCACAACTCTGTCAATACAAGAAGGAAGAAGTTATATCTCCACAAAATAAAAAACTATAGAGAAGTTATTAGTTTTTCCAAGAAAAGTTTTGAAGAAAGGGATATGCATAGGGGTAACAGTGATTTCCTCAAATGTATTCCTTCTATCATCTCGAAAAAGCAGAATAATATCCTTGATGAGTTTCCAGAAGATATAGAGGCTTATGAAGCAGTGAAATATCTAAATGGTGAGAGCTCCCCTGGTATTGATGGATACAGTGGTACACTTTTTATTCATTGTTGGGACATCATTGGTGGAGATGTGGTTAAAGCTATAAGATTTTTTTTTTGCACGTATGACCCTTCCAAAGATTGTAACCTCTACTTCAATTGTCCTTGTTCCTAAAAAAGATGACCCTCAAACTTTTAATGACTTGAGACCTATTAGCCTCTGTAATCTCTTCAATAAAAGTTTCACTAAGATCTTGGCTACTAGACTTAGTAAAATTTTCCCATCCAGTATATCTTATAACCAAAGTGGATTCATAAAAGGTTGGGATATCACATAAAACATTCTCTTAGCTCAAGAAATGTTTTAGATGATCAATTATAAGAATTTTGGAGGAAATGTGGTGTTAAAACTAGATATGACTAAAGCATATGATAAAGTGTCTTCGCATTTTATAGTTCAAGTTTCTGAGGAAATTTGGTTTTAGTGAAAGGTGGATTGATATGGTATGGAGGGTGATCTCAAATAACGGGTTCTTTGTCGTATTTAATGGCTCTCAACAAGGGTTTTTCAAGTCAAGTAGGTGATTACCTACTTAGATCAATTCCAAATTAAAGATTTATGGGATGCTAATAGATATTGGGATAAAGGAAAGCTACTAATATTATTCCCTCGGTATATTTACCAATCAATTATAGATCATCAAATCAGATATAAGCATACTGAAGATGAGATGTTATGGTCATCTACTGATTCGAGGGACTTTTCTTTGATATCAGCTTGGAATATTATCAAGGAGCCTCATATCTCCTCTTAGGTAGCATCTTATGTATGGTTTAGGGACTGCCTATTAAGTTTTTTATTTTTATATGGAAACTTTTAGGTGGTCTTTTACCTATTGATGAAAAGCTTTATAGTATTGGGTGGAAATGTCCTTTTAAATGTACCTATTGTAAGCTTTCACAAGTGGAAACCTATGGACACTTATTCATAGAAGGAGATATGGCCCTGTATCTTTGGAATCACTACAGTGGTTTATTGGGAATTCCTTTGAACAGATCTACTGTTAGAGGAAGAATTGTTCAATGGTGGATTAATACCTGTAAAATGATATCAGGTACTTTTCAGATTCTAGTTCCCATTTTAATTTATTGGATGGTTTGAGTCCAAATAAATGATAGTAGATTCAATGGTGCTTCCCACAATTGTCATATGAGCATTATGAGAATCAATCACCTTAGTCACTACTTGGTTACAAGGAATTCTTGTGTTCCTAAAGGTTGCAATATATACAATGTTTGTGATTTGCCTCTCCAAAATTCATTCTAGTTTACTGGATTCATCCTCCAAAATATTTCCTTAAGCTTAATACAGATGGATGCTCAATAGGCAATCTAGGTGTTAGTGGTGGAGGAGGCTCTTTAAGAAATTTTCAAAGTGATTTAATTTGAACTTTTGTTTCTTTCTTTGGGATTAAATCTAATGTTCAAGTAGAGGCTAGGTCTATTTTAGAAGGATTGAAGTACTACATTGATCTTAAAGATTACCCTCTTATTGTTGAATCAGATTCTAAAGTCCTCATAGAGATCTTAAACAAAAGATACAAGTGCCCTTAAAATATCAGAGATGTGGGGGAGGATATTATGACTTTTTTTTTTTGGAAAGAGGGATATAACCCCCAAGAAATTTATTAATGAGAGGACAAACTCCCCCAAATCAAAACAAGCTTACAGGATATCCATGGAAACTGAAAAGTAAATATGGTGCTTTATATAAGCCCCATTACATCAGCTTAGAGCTAGTTCTAATATAATGGCATCCCAATTTGTCCAGCTTGACTGCTCCTCTAGTCATAGGTGGAAGGTCTAGAAATTGGTGAAAATGTGAAAAAAAAGGGAGATTGATCCCATGATTCGCAAGAGAATCAGCAGCCATGTTTGATTTCCTATAACAATGAGCTAATTTGAAATTGTTCTTCGCAAGGATATCGTGGATTTCTTCAACATATTCCAGCAGTTGCCAAGGAGGTTTCCAGGTTTGGTTGATTAGGTTCACCGCAAATAATGAATCAGACTTTATTTCCTCATCTTTTAGGTTATAGTCCAGGCACATCTTGACCCCAAACAAGATGCTTTTAATTTCCACACAAGTGTTTGAGGCAATTCGTTCAGGTTTAGCTTATGCAAAAATAAGATCACCTCTAGCATTTCGAACAATCCCTCATATTCCACTTTGCCCCGGATTCCCTCTCGAAGCCCCATCTGTATTTAGCTTGAACCAAGATGGAGTAGGATGTCTCCACTTGATTAACTTAACAGAGTGCAGATTCCGACCAATTTGAAGATTGAAAACTTTGTGAGCCCCTTGATCAAACAAAGAGAAATGGTTTTTGAATCTAATTCCCTTGCAAATATCGGAGATGAATGATATTGATTGATGAATAATAGCTTTGTTATCAACCTCTACATTCTCGAAGAGGGCTTGATTCCTACTTTTCCATATTTCCCAGCAAACAATGTTTGGGATACATTTACCAAGGAATCTAGAATAGTCTTGAGGCCCAGATTTGATCCACCAGCTGTAAAGAAGAGAAGAGAAATTCGACGTATTCATATCAACCCCCATTAATTTTGAGAAAAATTCCCACACCGGTCTGATTGAAGGATAATGAATAAATAAGTGATCTAATGATTCTATGTGAGCCTGACAAGCCAAACATCTGGAACAAAGCTTTACCCCAACTGACTAAATTTTAGAGTCTATAGGAAGACAATTATTAATTATTTTTCATAGATTGGTCGAGCATTTATTTGGGATACGATTATCCCAAAGGATGGTGCTGACAGTTGAAGAGGGGTAATGAGTTCTTCAACAGACATAAGCAGAACTGATAGAGAATTGCCCAGTAACTTCAGGAGACTAAAACCACTGATCTTTTTTTTAACCATATTTTCAGTACATATATCTTTCACCTTGGCTATGTTCCTCCAGGTATGAGAAGTTACGATTGAACCCTGCTGTTGATGTAAAAAACTAGATCACTCTAATTATTTAATCACAGATAAATAAATGAGACAGAATATTTTTAAAGTGGTTCAGCCTTGCATGAATGGCCTACGTCCACTGTTATGTTATTGCTAAGTGTTTGGGAATTCTCGATTACAAGTTCTCTCAAGAAATTCCCGTCCCTTTGAATGGGGGTGATACAAGGTATTTATAGCCCTTACGTTGTACATGAAAGGGTTGATACATTAAATGATATACATATGAAAGGGTAATACAGTTAATGCAGCGTGTGTGTCAAGATGATAAACATTCAATGAATAGTTGAACTGTTGATTATCTAGCAATTAATGATACGGTCGAGATGCAGCTCGAACCGCCTTAGTTGCTCGTTGCTCAAGAGTTCCTCGGAGCGCTGGAGTACTTCGGAGTGCTAAAGTTCCTCGATGTATCCTCGTTGCTCAGAGAGAACATGAGTTGGTCGGGGAAATGAACTTCCTCGTTGCTATTGTGCCACGTAGATTGACACGTGTCTTCGTATTATTCGTCCATATCAGCATATTAATTTTGGTATCAACAGAAGCCCCCAATGTTTCATATTTCGAATTTTGAGGAGTACGGAACATTCTTTCTCGGTATATGGCGATATTGAATGACTTTCCTGGGTTTTAGGAGCCTTTTCTTCATATTTGAATTTCCTTCCAAATTCGCAGAATCCGCCATTTTGCATTTTTATAGGCGCTTCGGTCTTCGTGCCCTTTTTGTCCTTTTAGCCGCCGGTAGCGTAACAATTTCTTTTTTGTAATCATTTCTTTTGCCATTTCCCAAGGCAATGTATTTAAGCTTCAGAGACAATCCCATCGTCTCCTACCTTTTGAATTTCTGCTTTCGAGTTTTCTATAGCTTTTCTTTCTCTTGTGCGTCCATATTTTTCTTCGTTTGTTTGTCAACAGATCTCCTTTTTTCCTGTAAGATCTTCTTCCTTCTTCTTTTATTCATCATGGTTTACATTATTGAATCTATTGAAAAATTCCGTTCTGATTATTCCATTCCGTTTTGGGTAACTCTGGAAAATCTTCCTGAGCCCTTTGATTATTTTCGTTTGGCTGCGGGACATTGGTTCCTCAGCCTCTTTATTGCTGAGTGTGGATTTCTTTTCCACCCAACTCTTTATGCTTAGAATTCTGCCAACATTTCGATGTTGTTCCTGCAAAAGTATCCCCCAATACATGGAGAATAGTTAATAGGGTGCATAAATTAAATCAAACTTATGGAACTCGCATAGGAATTCCTGAGATTATGTATTGCTATAGATGGGCTGTTTTAGATAACGTTTATTATTTAAAAACCAGATTTTTGAATAGAGCTTTAGTAGTCAACCTCCCTGATGCCAACAGGGATTATTTTGAACATGGGTTAGTTTTCAAAAATTGGCAACATGCTCCTTTAGTCGGAGACGGAATGTATGAAGGTCCCAAATGCCCCCCATATGGCAATGGGATAGGTTATTCTCATTTTATTTTGTTCTCGAAATTGTGACTTCATCATGTTTGAATAAATGCATGATTGACATTTCAAATGGTTTTTGTTTGCAGTTAATAGCAAGAGAAAAACTCCTAAAGAATCAGAAGTTAATATAAGGCAATTGAAACATATCTGGAGCTCGCATCAGAAGATTGCAGACGAGCACATCAGGTCTGCCTCATACTTGTTGCAGTATAGGAGTTATACGTCGTCTTTTACTGCTCGCCCTGTGGTCAGCTCCAGTGATCCAGTGCAAATTCCTGAAGACTCTGATCCGGAATCTCATATTCCTTTGAGCCAGAAAATGGGCAAAAGAAGAGTTCCTACTCTCTTCGAGGGGAGTTCCTCTGCTGGCGATGGGAAGAAAACCAAGGTTAATGTCCCAAAGGGGACAAAGAAAATTGATGATGCCCCTTCTGTTGCTGTTTAGAAGGTTGTCGAGAAGCCCCCAGTGGCTCCTGTGCAGAAGGATGCACCTATTGAGATAATCACTTTCTCACCAACCAAAAGTTCCTCTTTGGTTGAGGTTGCTGAAAAGGCACCGAGGAGATTGAGGAAATCCTCCTCGATCGGTATTTCTGGAGCCATTCCCCCACTCCGAGCTGGTGGAGATGGTGTTCCAATTATTGTTCCTCCGAGCTCTATGATGAGTTTGGCAAAATTTTCACCCATCCCCGAGGTGCAAGGTACTGAAGAAGACCTTACTCGGGATGTGGTTACTTCTCTGGCTGCTCGTCATTTGGCTTCAGTAAGTATCTCTACTCTGAGCTTTTTATATTTTCCTTTGTTGTTTCCCATGTTTGTTTCTGATTTCATTTTCCTCTTATGATTGCAGTTAACGAGCTGTTTCAATTTAATCCTTAAAAAGGATGAAGCAATCAAAGCTTCTTGCTCCTCGTCCACTGTGGAGGGAGCACTGGAGAAAGCTATTAAATCTGTGAGTGAGTCCCGTCAGAAGTATGACGATGATAAAACTGAATGGGAGAAGAAATTGGCTGCGTCTGATGCAGAGAAGGTACAACTGGGTAATAAGGTGAAGGACTTGGAGAGAGAAAATAAAGATTATGCCGAGAAACTTTCAGGCTTTGGGGAGCTTGAGAATAAATTAAAATCGGCTGAAGAAGAGCTGACCCTCCTGTGAGAAGTAAATCGCTAGAAGGAGGAGGTGGAGACCAAATTGAAGGCCACCGAGAATCTTATGTCCGAGAAGCTATCCTCGGAAAAAATGAAGAGAAAAATAGCTGTGAAGACGTCCTTTAAAACTGGTTGGGACAAAGGATGGGATAGGGGGTGGCAGCTATGACGACCCAGGTGAAATATGGAAGTTTGAAATATTTTCATGATGGTTGGGTTGCAGCACTGCAGGAGTTGAAGGTGAGTGAGGACTCAGAGCTATTTCAACAACATCTCCCTGGTCCTCCTCCAGTTATTGAAGATGAGTCTTCAGACGAAGCTGTATCTGAAGAATCTTCAATGACAGTGGGTGATCAAGTCCTTGTTCCACCATCCAGCCAGACAGCTACCGAGGAGATTTCGTCATTGCCTGCTCCTCCAGAACAAATCCCAGCTTCTACTAATCAGACCATTGTTCCTACCGAGCAACCAAGCTCCTCGTCCCAGCCTCCCGAGAAAGTCTTGGGAGACAAGGAAAAGGTGTTAAGTTGTTCGGTACTCTTTTTCTGTTCTTCTTTTACTTATCCTCTGTATTCCAAATGATGTAATCTTGTTGATGATGTAATAAAATCACATCTTTTTGTTCCTCTTCATTGTTGATGCTCTGTCTGCTTTTATTTATTAACTCTTGCCTTCTCTTCTTTATTAGTTTGTGGCTAGAATGGAACTGATATCTGCACATGATACAAAGCTGATGCAGCAATGCAATGAATATTATAAGGCTGGTCATACAAATTTGAGTGTATCAGAAATTGCTGACATCCTTGGCCATGATGCTTCAGAACAAGCAATTGAGGCTTATCAGTACCTGAAGGATTTACTTGACCGAGCTGTGGCCAACAACGTGGCCTACTATGACTTGATCGAGGAGCTTCATTATTCCCTAGAAGATCTTCAAAATCAGCACAATGAATCAACTGCCTTGTTGCACAAGGAGCATGAGAATAGGTATCAACATCTTTCTTCCGAGACAGGCCACAAAAAGATCATTGCTGGATACGATGTCAGGGAGAGGACCCTAAAAGGTGAAGTTGAGGCCTGCAGACAAATCGCCGAGCTGCTGGAACAAGAGAACAACAATTTGCAGAAAAAGTTGGCACAATATGAATCTGCAGCTTCATCCTCCGCTGCCTTGGTACCGGTCACCAATGAAGGATTCTCATTCTTAGAGGTTGAGAATGCCAAATTAGGGCAAGAATTGGATACTCTGAGAAGGTCTGGTATCTTTACTACTGCTCGGGGGCGAGGAAGAGGTTCTCGTGGGCGAGGAAGAGCTATTCAAGATGTTGTCGAGGAGAAAAGTTCTCCACCTGCTCGGAGTCGATCAAGAGTTCTCAGCCGTAATGTTGAAGAAGCTCGCACTCAGTCTACTTTGGAAACTCAAGCATTCCAATTGAATGCAAAAGATCGTGCTTTGTCTGAAATGTCCAAGAAAAACCTATCTTTGGAAGATCAACTTACTGCGATGAAGTCTGCTTTGAATAATAAAGATGTTTTTTCCATGAGCATTCACGAGCAACTAGAGAGAATAACTTTCCAATTCCACAAATAACCTCGTGAGTTTTGGATGGCAGGCTACAATGAAGCCCTTTGTCACTTGGATGCTCGCCTTGAAAATGCCAATAATGAAGGTTATAAACAGGGATGGTTGAACGCACTGGGTGTGTTAAAGCTAGAGCAGGGCCATTATTTATGGGATTATCATGCTCCTGGGCTACTAGACTTGCCTGTACCCCCTTATAAACTGGACATGGAATGGATCCCAACTCGTGCTATTCCTCGGAGCTTAATTTCAAAATATCTTAGTGACTATAGTCTTCATTCTCAGATTGAATTATCTCGTCCCGAGCATCTCTTGGATACTCCTTCAGTAATGAATGTCAGAATGTTGAGGGACTTGAATTTTATCAATTCTCCCCAAACATTAAATGATCCTCCTGCTGGCGAGGAACCTGTATCGAAGGTTGAGGGGAAAAAACCAATAGAATAGGATTTTCAATGTAATAGTTAGCACACATATGTAACTTGTAATTTATTTTGAATTTTAATGAAAGACTTTCATTTTTTGTTTGCAAATCTGTATTGCTATTCTTTTGTACTTGTCTAACACTTTTACATCTGTGCATATGTATCTGTTAAAAAGTTAACCATTTTGTGCTGTTCATCAACCAACTTAGTAATAAACAGTTACAAGTATAAAAAATGTTGTTCGATCACTTAATAATAAAGTAATGAGTATAAAAATGTTTAAAATTTTTCCAAGCAACTAAGGTTGTAAAATTGTACTCGTCGACCAAGTATAATTAGCGAGAGTTTTCATAAAATGTGTCCGACCAACCAGGTTGATGGACCCTCCTCGTCAATAAGTTCTCCTCGTTGACCAACTACAATTAGTGGGTTTTTATCCCCGACCAACTATACTTGGCTCAGTTTGGAATATTTTGTATTTTCTGGAATGGTTTTACCTTCCGACCAACTTGTTGGCATATTTTGTTTCTTAACCAGCCAAAATTGGCATTTTAAGAATGTTGTTCTCACCCTTTTACCATCCAAAGTTGGTCGTGGGTTTGAACTATTAGGTTCTTTCGAACTATCTTGTCCACAAGCTCTTTTACCAACCGAAGTTGATCACGCAAGTGTACGCCTCCTAACCAAAGGAGTATAATTTGTTCTCGCTATTTTACCAACCGAAGTTGATCACGCTCGAACTATCAGGTTCTTTCGAACTATCTTGTCCACAAGCTCCTCTTTTACCAACCGAAGTTGATCACGCAAGTGTACGCCTCCTAACCAAAGGAGTATAATTTGTTCTCCCTATTTTACCAACCGAAGTTGATCACGCTCGAACTATTAGGTTCTTTCGAACTATCTTGTCCACAAGCTCTTTTACCAACCGAAGTTGATCACGCAAGTGTACGCCTTCTAACCAAAGGAGTATAATTTGTTCTTGCTATTTTACCAACCGAAGTTGATCACGCTCGAACTATCAGGTTCTTTCGAACTATCTTGTCCACAAGCTCTTTTACCAACCGAAGTTGATCACGCAAGTGTACGCCTCCTAACCAAAGGAGTATAATTTGTTCTCGCTATTTTACCCATCGAAGTTGATCACGCTCGAACTATCAGGTTCTTTCGAAATATCTTATCCACAAGCTCCGGAGTTGGTCGTGGGTCGTCTTCTTTTTGCTGTTGAACAGCGTAGTGTACAACGCTAGTGTTCCCCAAAAAACTTTCAAACAAAGGAGAGAGAGAAAAAATTATGAAACATCGTTGTTTTATTTATGTTGATGGAACTGCTGTACATTTTACATTATTGATAATACTTGCGAAGGTGTTCAGCATCCCAAGCATTCTTGAATTCCTCTCCTTCTAGAGTTGCTATTCGGTAAGTTCTTGGTCGAACAACTTCTGTAACTCGGTAAGGTCCATGCCAGTTGGCTTCAAGCTTATTGTGCTTCTGAATGACATTCTTTAGCACATAATCCCCTTCTTTTAAGTCGCATTTCTTTGCCCTCTTGTTGTAGAACAGAGTTGTGCGTTGTTGGTAAGCAGCATTCCTAATGGATGCCTCTTCTCTAACCTCCTTGAGCATGTTCAAATCTAATCTTCTCATCAAGTCACTGACTGGGGAATTGAAATTCAGCACTCTGTGTGTCGGGAGACCCAACTCAGCAGGTATTACAGCCTCACTTCCAAATGCCAGCATATATGGTGATTCTCCCATTGCTGTTCGGGGAGTTGTTCGGTAAGCCCATAATACTGACTGTAGCTCATTAATCCAATTAGCTTTAGCCTCACTTAGCCTCTTTTTCAAACCATTTAGTATTGTTCTGTTTGTCACCTCAGTCTGCCCATTATTTTGAGGATGACCTGGTGCTGAATGGGTCTTCAGGATGTTTGATTGTTGGCAATAGGCAGCAAACTCCTCGTTATCGAATTGTGTTCCATGGTCTGTGATGAAGGCATGAGGGAGACCATATTGGCAGATGATATTCTTCCAAACAAATTGGTACACCTTCTCGTACGTCATATCAATAAGTGGCTCAGCTTCTACCCACTTAGTAAAATAATCCACTGCAACAACGAGATACTTGAATCTTCCTCGGGTCGTTGGCAATGGTCCAACCAAATCAATTCCCCATATGGCAAATGGCCAAGGATAAGTTATGGGTGTCAACAATGCTTGTGGAGTTCGTCGGATGGAGGAAAAACGTTGGCATTTATCACATTTCTTGGCATATGCTATACAATCAAACCTCATCGTCGACCAATAATACCCCTGCGTCATCACTCTTTGCAAAAGTGTCCGACCTGCCACATGTGCTCCACAAGACCCTTCATGGATTTCTTCAATTAATTATTTCACCTCGGAGGGGTGTACACATCTCTGCAAACCCACCTTAATTCCTCATCTATACAAAACACCATTAGTTAGTACATACCGAGCAGCTTTAAACTTCAATTTCTTTGCCGCGAGCTTGTCCTCTGGCAATTCTCCCTCTTCAATATATGCCCTGATGGGATCCATCCAAGATGGTCCTAAATCAAGGGTAATAACATTCATCGTCAGGTCTTCATCTATGCTCCGACTTTCCAGTACTTCAATTGGTATCGTTCTTCGCAGCTCGGTACGAGTAGCTGATGCTAGTCGGGCCAGTGCGTCTGCTTGTGCATTTTCTATTCTGGGTATTCTGATCAACTGAATGGCGTCAAATTCTGCCAATAATTCCATCACCTTTGCATGATACTTGACCATTAGTTCTTCTTTAACCGCATATGTTCCGATCACCTGATTCACAATTAATTGAGAATCACTGAATACTATCACTTGTTGTGCTTCCATAATCTTTGCTAAATTAAGACCTGCTATCATGGCCTCATACTCAGCCTCATTATTGGAGGTTTTGAATTGAAATCGCAAGGCATATTCTATATCAATCTCGTCTGGGGTTTTCAAAACAATCCCTTCTCTACAACCTGCTGTGCAAGATGACCCATCTACATACAATCTCTATGTAGGTAATTCGTCTTTAAATTTCTTATCCAATAGAGTTCCTCGGTGAAATATCTGTTGTTCTCTTCCATCCTCCCCTGTTAATTTTCGCTCCTCGTCGACCATCTCTTCTCGCCCTTTTACCAACCGGAGTTGGTCTGGGTTTGAATTTGATGATCTTTCTACATCCACAAGCCCTTTTACCAACCGGAGTTGGTCTGGATTTATGTCTGTTGATCCTGTAACATCCACAGGTTGATCAGTGAGCAACTTTTGTTCCTCGGGGGTATCAGGGTATGTAAACTCTGCTATAAAATCTGCTACAGCTTGCCCTTTCAATGATGATCTAGGTTCATACACAATATCATATTCACCGAGCTCTATTGCCCAGTACATCAGTCTCCCTGACTTTTCTAGCTTATGAAGGGCTTGTCTCAATGGCATGTCGGTATAAATGACGATGGTATGGGCCTGAAAATATGGCCTCATTCTTCTACTTGCTTCAATTAATGCCAATGCCAATTTTTCTAACTTTGGGTATCTAATATCTGCACCTCGGAAAGCCTTACTTGTGTAATAAATTGGCTTCTGGACTCCATTCTCCAATCTTATCAATGCCGAGCTGACTGTATGCTCTGATACTGCCAGGTATAAGTACAACTTTTCTCCCGTTATTGGCCTTGACAACAGTGGAGGTGTTCCCAGATATTTCTTCAAGTCTTGAAAGGATTTTTCACATTCATCATTCCACTCGAAAGCTTTTCGAAGTGTTTTGAAGAATGGTAAGCATCTATCTGTTGCTCGAGATACAAATCTGTTGAGCGCTGCAACTCGTCCTGTAAGACTCTGCACTTCTTTCTTTGTTGTTGGAGATCGCAACCCTAAAAGAGCTTTGATCTTTTCTGGATTTGCCTCAATGCCTCACTGGTTGACAATGTACCCGAGAAACATTCCTTCTCGTACTCCAAATGTGCACTTCGTCGGGTTGAGCTTCATCTGGTATTTATCCAGTTGATCAAAAGTCTGAGCTAAGTCAAATAAATGATCAGCAGCTTTCTTGCTCTTTGTCAGCATATCATCGACATAGACTTCCATGTTGCAACTGATTTGTTCGGTGAAAACCTTGTTCATCAGCCGCTGATATGTCGCTCCTGTATTTTTTCAACCAAAAGGCATAACATTATAACAATAAGTACCCCTAGGGGTAATAAAAGAAGTACTCTCCCTGTCTTCAGGTTTCATCTTGATCTGGTTGTAGCTTGAATAAGCGTCCATGAAGCTGAGCAGCTCGTGCCCAGAGGTAGCATCCACTAACTGATCAATTCTGGGTAATGGAAAGTGATCCTTTGGGCAGGCCTTGTTGAGATCAGTGAAATCAACACACATTCTCCATTTATTGTTTTTCTTCTTTACCATCACCACATTTGCCAACCAGTCCGGGTATTTCACATCTTCAATGAATTGAGCTTTCTGGAGTTTGTCGACGTCCTCTTGAATAGCTTGATTCTTCTCGGGGCTAAATACCCTTCTTCTCTGCTTTACAGGCTTGATCTCCTTATTCACATTGAGCTCATGACATAGGAAGTTTGGATCTATTCCTGGCATGTCTTCATGACTCCATGCAAAAATTTTCTTCCTATTTCTCAAGAAAGTTATCAACTCCTGTTTTATTGAAGCATCCAACGATGAACCTATCTGGGTTACTCGTTCAGGGTGCTCGTCGTCCAGAATAACATTTTTTGTAGATTCCACCACCTGTCCTTTTACAAGTTGGGATTCATCTATGGGATCGAGAGTTTCAATCTCTGTATCTTCTTCCACCTGGTTTGTAGTAGTCTTTTTCCTTGATTCCTCAAGTTCCTCTTGCTCGGCAGATGAATAATAGCATTCCCGAGCTACTTTTTGATCACCTTTCACAACTCCTATTCCAAAGTTTGTTGGGAATTTTAAGCATTGATGCACTGTAGATGGAACTGCTTCAAACTTCTTCAAACCAACTCTTCCCATGATGATGTTGTAGGCTGACTGCACATTCTTATCCATCACAAAGAAGCGTATTCTTTCTGTTCGACAAGCAGGCCAAGTTCCAATGAATATATCCACCTTGATCGTCCCAAGTAGAAAAACTTTCTCGCCAGCAAAAACCAGGAGGGGTCTGTGATACGGTTTCAATTGAGATAATTTCAGATTCAAGCTGTCAAAGCATGAATAGTATATGATGTCTGCCGAACTTCCATTGTCTACCAACACCCTTGAAATCACTACTTCCTTCATCCTCATTTTGATCACCAAAGGATCGTCGTGAGGATAAAGAACACCTGTCAGGTCGTTTTTTGAAAAGCCAATGACCAGCTTCTCTTTGTTTACCTTCCTCGGACGATCGTCCTCGGCCAGATTTATTCGTTAAATATATGAACAAGCTTGAGCCTCTCCAAGGTAAGCCTTTCTTTCTGCAGTAAGGTCTCCTCCTCCTGCATCTCCTCCTGTAATGACATTACAATCAAATGACCCAAAACGTATAGAAAATACCTCTCGTTCTGGCTGTCTTGGTTTCTTGGGAAGGTCGGGGTCATCATCTGGATCATCTTCATGGTTTCTCTTCTTTTTCTCCTCTGCTCGAAGAGGAGATCTAGACCTCTCTCTAGCTCGATCGTTATTTTTTCTTTCACCTCCCCGATCAACATATTTTGCTAGCTTTCCTCTTCGGATGAGTGTTTCAATCTCGTTCTGAAGAGCTATGCAATTTTTGGTCATGTGACCATGATCTTTATGAAACTCGCAATATTTATCCTTACTCCTCGAATCAGGGTCTGACCTCAGTTTCTTTGGCCATTTTACCTCCTCGTTGTTCTCGATTTCTTCCAAGACATGATGAATACCCATTTTCAAAGGAGTATAATTGTCGTATTTCTTCAGGACTTCCCATGATGATTTATTATTTCTGGAACGTTTGTCACCGCCATTGCCCTTATGCTCTTTATTTTTAGACTTGTCGACGTCCACCTTGGTGTCTTTATCCATATTCTTCTTTGCAGCCATAGCTTCCTCGGCATTCATGATTTTGGCCGCTTTTGCCATCAACTCTGACATAGTTTTAGGTGGATCTTTCGCCAAGGTGTAATACAATTTATTAGGCAACAACCCACTCATCAAGGCGGTGATTGCTGTCTTTTCTTCGTAATTTATGACTTCCAGCTTCTCGTTATTGAAACGAGTAATGTAATCTCTAGTACTCTCACCAGATTTTTGTCTAACACTTAACAAGTGTGCTACTCGTTTTACTGGCTTTGCTCCAAAACAGAAATTGCCAATAAACAACTCGGCCAACTGAAAGAAAGTTGAAATCTTACGCCGAGGAAGATTGTTGTACCATATCTGGGCAGCTCCAGTAAGAGTTCCTGAGAACGCTCTGCATCTCATCTCGTCGGGGACGACATAGATGTCGGCAACAGCTTGATATTGCTCTATGTGAAGAACAGGATCTGTCTTTCCATCATATTTGGGGGTCACTACAGGTGCTTTGAATTTTGACGGTGTAGGAAAATTCACAATGGCCTGTACAAAAGGTGTTCCTCGAACAAAAGTTCGTTGTAGGGGGTTCTTTGCCTTGGCCATTTCTCCCAATCTATCCTCCAACCGTTGGATGGAACCTTTCCACACATCATTTCCTTCATCGAGCTTGTTAGTTCGAGCAATAGATCGTTCTGACGTAGCCTCCTGAGATTTATCTTGACGAGCAACTGGTCGTGATTGTGCTGATCCTTCTCTTAGATCTGATGGTTGTCGAAAACTCCTCGACATGGTCTTAGGTGGACTCCTATTCCTCCTAAGGCCTAATCGACTGAAAGGAGACACCCTACTCAGTCTTTTTAAAGCACTGGGTCTTTCTGGAGAGAGAGTGATATGTTGATCAGTATCTGTAGCCCTTATTGACGAAGTTCGCCCAGGTTGATAAGAGAAATCATCAGACTCCTCATTACGACGTGAGTCAGTACGCCTGGATCGTGAAGAAAGTAAATAAGTTTGCCTCTGACCACTTTGTTATCCTGAACGTGCAGGTGCACCGCCATGAAGGGTTTGTATGAGTTGCCTCATTGTTTCTTGCATGGCGGTTTGTCCTTGAGCCAGATTCATCATAATCCCGGCTAGATCTGGAGGTGCAGAGGGATTCAGAGGATTTCCAGTATTTCTAGCGTTTCGATTGCTAGATTCTGGATTATCCGCCATTGATGATGAATGATTTTTGGTAAAAAACGATAGTAACAATCGTTTCCCACAGACGGCGCCAATCTGTTGATGTAAAAAACTAGATCACTCTAATTATGTAATCACAGATAAATAAATGAGACAGAATATTTTTAAAGTGGTTCAGCCTTGCATGAATGGCCTACGTCCACTGTTATGTTATTGCTGAGTGTTTGGGAATTCTCGATTACAAGTTCTCTCAAGAAATTCCAGTCCCTTTGAATGGGGGTGATACAAGGTATTTATAGCCCTTGAGCTGTACATGAAAGGGTTGATACATTAAATGATATACATATGAAAGGGTAATACAGTTAATGCAGCGTGTGTGTCAAGATGATAAACATTCAATGAATAGTTGAACTGTTGATTATCTGGCAATTAATGATACGACCGAGATGCAGCTCGGACCGCCTTAGTTGCTCGTTGCTCAAGAGTTCCTCGGAGCGCTGGAGTACTTCGGAGTGCTAAAGTTCCTCGATGTATCCTCGTTGCTCGGAGAGAACATGAGTTGGTCGGGGAAATGAACTTCCTCGTTGCTATTGTGCCACGTAGATTGACACGTGTCTTCGTATTATTCGTCCATATCAGCATATTAATTTTGGTATCAACACCTGCCTACAATTTTTATACCTGTTTGTCATATAGTCTGACCATAGAAATTTCTCAATGGACATCTTCCAATATAACTTCATGAATGAAGCTGTAGAGAGATGGTTAAAGTCAACTAGGCCAAGCTCTCCTTCTTTGATATCTCTGCTAAGAAATTCCCATTTCTTCCATTGGTGCTTCCATCCTTGGACTTCATTACCTCCCCAAAAAAACTTATTCAATATCCGATGAATCTTTGTAATCACAGGTTTTGGAGGGGACAAAGAAGTTAAAAGATAGGAAGGGATAGATGAGAGAACATGCTTGAGAAGAATAATCCTTCTCCCGGGGGAGAGAAGCTTAGACTGCCAGCCTGCAATTCGAGCTCTCAGAGTATTGATAAGACTTTCATAGTAAGGCACCTTATTCCTACCCTTAAATATTGGACATCCAAGGTATTTAAGAGGAAGATCTTATGAGATAGCCCTGTTAATTCAACAATCTTGGCCTTGAATTGAGGTCTACATTTTGAGTCAGTAGTGAAACTACTTTTTCTTACATTAATCTTCTGTCCTGACCAGCTGCAGTACTAATGAAAGAACTCCTTAATTTTCAGAATACTCTTCTTATCCCCTCTACAAAAAAATTATGAGATCATCTGCAAAGGCAAGATGGGAAATAAGAGGACTACCACTTGGAAGATAGAAAGGCTTTATAGAACTGATTCCATTATTTTATTCAGCCCTCTGCTCAAGAAATCTGCTGCTAGGATGAAAAGACTAGGGGAAAGGGGTTCCCCTTGTCTAAGTCCCCTTATAGACTTAAAGAATCCACATGACTGGCCATTAATAATTACTGAAAACCAGTTGTTGGAAATGCTTCTCCAGATGAGGTCTATCCATCTCTCTCCAAAGACAAAAGCTCTAAGAATTTTCACCAAAAAACTCCAATTCACCTTATCATATGCCTTCTCCATGTCCGGTTTGATCAGAACGTTGCCTCCATGAGAATTCTTCCCCAAATTATGGACCATTTCTTTTGCGAGAAGGATGTTTTCTTGGATGGACATGCCTTTGATAAAAGCACTCTGATTTGGAGAGATCAGATTTGGGAGTATTTTTGACAATCTGGTTGTGAGAATTTTTGTGATGATTTTGAAGGAAACATTACATAAGCTTATAAGTCTGAGGTCCCCACAAGAGTTGGGTGATGTAATTTTTGGAATTAGAAGCACGATGCGCTTGTCCAACTTTGGGGGAGAACTGAACCTGCAAAATAAGAATTAATAGCAAAAATAAGGTCATCTTTAATTACCTCCCAACACTTTTTGTAAAAAGGACCACCAAATCCATCAGTTCCCGGAGATAAATTATCACTCAGCCCCATAATAGCTGAATGGACCTCCTCTTCGTCAGTGAAAGCCTCTAAGAATTCGTTTTGGTCGGTTGTAATGAGAGCAGGTATAGTTGCTGAAACATCAACCTGATGGTATATCTGATCAGATTGGAGTTGGTCTTAAAAAAACCCCAAGATATGCTGCTTGATAGCCTCCTGGTCTTCGAGAATAACACCTTCTTTATTTTTTATAGAGGTAGTCCGCAGCTTATGTCTCTTGGCTTTAACATACTGATTAAAAAATTTGGAGTTAGCGTCTCCAAGTTTGAGCCAATTTAGTGATGATTTTTGCCTCCAAAATTCCTCCTCATTCTTATAAGAATTTAACAAAGCAGCCTTTCCTTTATTCATACCCTCTCTGTTTTCATCATAGTTATCCAGCTCATAATTAAGCTCTAGCTGCAAGTTTTCATCCTCGAGGTCTTTAATAGTTTGAAAAACATCCTTAAATTGATCTTTATTCCATTGTCTCAAGGCTATTTTTAGTCTCTGGAGCTTATTTGCAAAAAATTTGAGGCCATCCCCGACCATATCTTCCTTCCACGAGTTATGAACCAAGTCCAAGAAATGAGGGTGATTAAACCACATATTCTGAAATTTAAATTGTTTTGAGGAGGATGCATTACTAGACTTTAAAGAGATCAATAGGGGAGCATGATCAGAAGATGATCTATTAAGATGCTTAACAGTTGATGAATCCCACTCCGAGATGAAATTTTGATTGACAAGACACCTATCCAGCCTTGCCATAATTAAATCTTCATCCTTCCGATGGTTGCACCAAGTAAACCTGGTTCCAGCATACCCCAGGTCAGTTAAGCCACTGTCTTTAATTGCTTGATTAAAATCCTCCACTGCTACATGGTCAATGCCATTCCCACCAAGTTTTTCCATTTGAGAAGATACTACATTAAAATCCCCTATTGCCATGTGAGACTCCTGTTGGAACCTTGTTGAAATGGAAGATAACTCCCCCCACAAAATTTTTCTTTCATATTTATTACATTTAACATATACTATGGTCATAATTAATGAGGACTGAACAACAGAGTGACCTACTTTCAAGGTTAAATGCTGAGGGTGGTCTTGAATACACTGAACTTTAATTCCAAATCTCCAAAACACCCAGATTTTACCATTCATGTTATTGCAACTTCCTTCAAATCCCCATTTTATCCGAAATTTTTCAATTTTTTGAGAGTTAACCTTTGGTTCAAGAAGTGCTATGATAGGTAGCTTGGGTATTCTACTTAACAATTTTAAACTCCTGGATGATGACTTTTTAGAGGCTCCTCGAATATTCCATACTATGCAGTTGATCATTAGGACTTGGATAGGGGAGAGTGGTTGGTTCCTTTAGCAGCTGCTCTTGTGATTCTTCTGAATAGAGGATATGTCATTCTTTGTTTGGTCTCCTGAATTACTTTTGTGGCTTCTTCTTTCTTATCAGCATCTACTTTCTCTTCTTCCAAATTCTCTCTAACACATTTATTCTTGTTAATGAGCATGATTTTCTTATCCAATATCCTTGCAAAGAGTTGAAGTTCCTCAATGAATGGAATGTATTTCCCATTCTCATCTTCTACATCCGTGAGGTAAGTTGGCCTAGCTACTGGTGCCTTCTTCAGTTTTGGGATGGGGGTACCTTTAGGAGATAATGAGCAATGATGGACAATTTGGAGATCTTCAGAACTGAGCTCTTCATTATTTATCCTATCAACGTGTTCTTGGACAATGTTACATCCCACTACCCATTCTTTATTTGTTATCCCAATTAACTCCCGATTTCTGATAACTGAGTCTTCTGTAGAATTTTGATTCTCCTTAATTAAACCATCTGAGTCTTTAACAGGACTAATTAATTTTTCCTCTTGTTGGTTCCACCTATTGTGCTCCTCCTCTAAACCTTTGCCAATAGCTGATACTTCATCATTATTTATACATAGCTTCTTGTTGAAGGAAGTTGTGCCATCAGGAGCTGCACCATCAGGTTCTGCACCATCCGAGCCTTTAACTGGGATTATTGATTGTTCCGCTTGTTAGTTCCCCCTATGGTGCTCCTCCTCCATACCTTTACCAATAGTTGATTCTTCACCATTTGCTATACATAGTTGCTTGTTGAATGAAGTTGTGCCAACAGGAACTGCACCATCAGGTACTGCACCAATAGCTGATCTTTCAATATCTTTTGTGCATATTTTGAGAGAAGCTAACTGTCCTGTTGATTATTTAGCTAATTTTGGTGTTTCAAATGTCTATTCTTTCTTATCCTTTGAAGTGGACAATTTCCCTAAGAATCTTAAAGGTATGCTCAGAATTGATAAGTTGAGACTTCCAGCTTTTAGAAAAAGGTCTTGATAGCTTTTTGTTTTTTGTTTATGTTAATTTTTTTTGTGGTAGATCATTTGTAAGGACTTTGTATATAAAAAGCCTTATTTTTGTTAAGCTTTCCTTTTCTTATAAGCTATTATGATGGGGATTTTCCATCATTAGTTTTGAATAATAAGTGTGGGAGCTCTTTCCCCCTTCCATAAAAAAAATTATATCCCCAGATACTCTATCATAAGCCTTTTCTAAATCTATAAAGACCATATATAAATTTTTATTCTTACTTATACATTTCTCCATTAACTGTCTTAATAAGTAAATAGCTTTTGTGGTGGATCGCCCTAGCATAAATCCAAGTTGATTGTCCGAAATAGTTGACTCGTTTCTTAATTTTCATTATATAACCTTTTTCCATAATTTCATTGTGGGATTCATCAGCTTGATTCATCTATAATTACCAGAGTTTTGTATATCCCCTTTATTTTTATACAAAGGTGTTATGATTTTGTTCCTCCACTCATCTAGCATGTTTCCTTCTCTTAAAATTTTATTAAATAAGCATGTTAACCATTCTACCCCTAAACTTCTAAGGGTTCTCCACACCTCTATGGGTATTTTATCCGGGCCAACCGCTTTATTCTTTCCCGTTTTTCTTATTAATATATTCACTTGTTTTTCAGTAATCGTACATACCATTCCTCCATTGGATTTAATGTTCTCGACATCTTTTTTCAAATATTCTTCATTATTCAATAGTCCTTGAAAATACTTTTGGGTACTTATTTGAAAACCTATTTTCTCATTTTGGTACTTAAATCCTTTAATTGTTAAATCTATTACTAATAGACGATGTTGATTTGTTAAGCTTTCGACTGGTATAACTTTACAATCTTTGCATGTGTTCAAGTCTCTTCTTCTAAGTAAACAATAGTCTATTTGAGTTTTATTTTTTCAACTTTTAAATGTTATTGAATATACTTCCCTTTTTAAAAAAAATGTGTTTGTTAATGCTAGATCATATGCCTTAGCAAATTCCAAGATAGTTTTCCCTTCTTCACTTCTCTTATCAAAATCACAACCCCCGTGTATCCTTGGATAACCATCCCATTCTACTCCTACATGTCCATTTCAGTCACCTCCCAAAAATATGTTTTCATACGTAAAAATTTGTTGTTCGCACTTGAAGAACTCTCTCTCTCTCTCTCTCTATATATATATATATATATATATATATATATAAAGTACTGATGAAATTTGACTGTATTTTTTCACAAATAATACATAATTGTGCGTTAAATATTATTTGCATGTATTAACATACAAATTTAATTATTACACGTATAGGTCCTTTTTAATAATAAGTAATTACGATGAGAATATTTAGGGTAAAAATATCATAGTTTTGAAAGGTTATAATCGGTTCTTCATTAAATAATTTGGTATGAAATCAATATTATCTATTAATAACATAAATAAAAATGAATTTAAATAATTAATGTAATTAATTAAAAAAAGGGTTACCGGCAGTTTTCTAACCTGAAGTTTACTCAGTTTTGAACGTTAAACCCCAATGTATCAATAGTGGCACATAAAATCTCAAAATTTGACGGGAAAGAATATTTTGATGCATTTACCCTCATTTTGACTCTTTCTGTTAGTCAATTTAAAGGCAAAGTTTGGATTGTAGCAATGTGCATACTTTGGGGTTTTATATGCCAGTTTTGATACACTAAGGTTTGAAGTGCAAAAGTGATTAAATTTCAGGATAGTATTGTGCCAACAAGCCTTTATTTTATTCTTAGTTTTTTTTCTATTAAATAAAAACTTCGGGAATTGATTTTTAACCAGTTTTGATCAATAAATACAACAACAAAAACAAGATTTTTAGTTTAAAAAATTTAATCACTTTTTCATAAAAAATAAAATTTCCCCTTATTTCTTTATTCTCAAATGAAAAATACTCTTAATTTTTTTTCATGTTCTCTACTAATAACATAAAAAATAGTTTCTGGTCCTAATTTTTTTTTATAAAGTATCAAAATTCTTTTCTTTTTTAGTTATATTATTTCAATTAAAAAGAGAAGATTTTAAAAAATGTCATAAAATAGTTTTTCTTTGTAATTCTAATTAGTTTTTTTCTTTTAATTTCAAATGGTTGCTTTTGAAAAGTTCAAAATTATTTTGTTTCTTTCTTCTTGCCTCTTAGTTTAAAACAAAAATTAAATGAAAACATTTTTTTAGTATATGGTAATTTTCCTCCAAAACCATCTCTTTGCGAAAAATAGTCTATAATAAATAAAAAATATTTTTTTAATAGAAACAAATAGAAAAATAGATTTTTGATAAACATGAAAACAATTTTTGTTAATAAAGTAATAGGTTAAAACTGTTTGAATTTTTATAAGGATCGTGATAATAAGTTTTCTAAGGACAAACACTTATAATTCAAAAATAGTAGGGACATTCTTAGAATATATAATTTATATTACGTAGACCTTACATAATTACTGTTTTGGCGATCAGTGACTAGTCGTCCGATTCTACGGCTTCCTAATTTCGATAAGCCATTTGAAGTCCACACTAACGCATAAGATTTTGCATTAGGTGGAGTGCTGGTACAAGATGGTCATCAAGTGATGTTTGAAAGTCGAAAGTTAAGTGATGCTGAAAGGCGATTTTCTGCGCATGAGAAAGAAATGACTGCAGTTGTTTATTGTGTTCATACGTGAAGACATTATTTGCTGGGGGCGTCATATCCTGATTTTTATAAACAATGTGGCTACAAGTTGCTTTAATTCTATGAAAAAGTTGACCCCAAAGTATGCACGGTGGAAAGATTTTATGTCCATGTTCAATTACACGTTGCAATATAAGCCCGGGAGTGCAAACCAGGTTACGGATGCGTTAAGTAGGAAACTAAGTTTGGAAGATGATGCAGAATCTAGTGCAATAGGTTTGTCAATGCTTGTTGTGCTCTCCCAAGTTACTGGTGATTTGTTACTTCAAATCAAGGAGATGACAAAGGTTGGTTCCGTTACTAGCCAATTATTATAGCAAGAAAAAGAAAGGATTACTTGCAGGTTTTGGGTAGAGGATGGAGTTCTCTATGCAAAGGGGCACATACCTTACGTAACCAAGTCAAGGGGAATTAGGCAAATTTTACTCAAAGAGACACACGATGCTTTCTATATTAGGCATCTAGGGCAATACCGAACACTTGCACTACTTTCTGATAGTTATTATTGGCCCATATGGAAGTTGATGTTGAACTATATGTTACAACATATTTGGTTTGCAAATAGATTAAGCCGGAAAGGAAGAAAACAATATACAACTTAGCATCTCTCCCTAATCCAACCAAACCTTGGGAGAGTGTGTGTATGTACTTTATCAGCGAGTTACTAAAGGTGATGTAATACCCCGCATTTTTGTGTATTTAGAATTTAATTAAGTGTGTAATTAAATGAAAAATACGAATTTATTTAAATTACATGAGCAGAGTAATTTGGTAATAATAATTGTAATTATTAAGTGAGTAACTAATAATTATAATTTCTTAATGATAATCGAGAGAATACAGATTAATATTAAGAGTCAGATTTACTAAGTGAGAATAGTAAATATAGGATATTTAATGTGTACGACATAATGTGTAATTATAGACGAACTTGGTTATATATCAACTGCGTGTCGCGTATAGACCAAATTTGGGGATTCAGATAAGAAATATTATATCAGTGACTCAAATGACAATTTAAGTGTCACGGTTAGCTCCGGAAGGGTTGAAATAGTCAAAATAGTATACCCAGGGGTACTAGTTGGGTCCCGGGATATTTTTGGGCTAAGTCGGGACCATTCAGGGGAATTTTAGTCTATAAAAATATAGAAGTGGGAAGACCTACGAATTTTGGAGTCTTTTATCATCTGGTTAAATAAGGGGTTAGGGTTAGAAACCTCATAACTCACGGAGAATCCATTAAAGAGAAAGTATAAGTCATTCTTAAAGCATAAAAAGAGAAGTGTGAGAGATTCAAAGGAATTCTTGCAATTCAAGCAATTGAAGAGTGAAGATTGAAGGGGACAAATAATCAAACTCTACATCAACCACGAAATCAGATCACCTCTGAATCAAGGCAAGTGGTTATTTATAAAATTTATATCTGAGTTATAACATCCATGCATAAGATGAGTAGAATAAATGGCTTTGTGAATAATTCTTGAAGAATGATTTGATTTAAATTCATATTTGGGATAGGACTTGCATGTAGTTAGATTTACACCTGTAGATGATTGAATTACATAAGAAATCTGATTTCTATTACGAGATATAAATCTAAGTATGTGATAAGTTAAGATATAGAAGCCATATATCTAGGGTTTTGAGAAAATAAGGATATTGATGGTTCTTGGATGATTTTTGTAGAGATTTGATGACATATTCACATTAGGAATTGTCTCTAAACATATATAAGTTGACTGGTGATGTTAATAGAGAGTTCCAGGAGGTTCAATGGAGTTTTGAGTGGTTAAAACTTAAGAAAAACGTAACAGGACGAAGCTGCCCAGAACAGTCGATCGATCGACTATGAAGATCGATCGATCGACATTCACCAGTCGATCGATCGACCCCTGCTGTTTTCTAGAAAATCTTGTTAAGTGAATTTTCTTCGATGGCCATCACTTATTGGGAAGTTTGGAGTGTTTTTATACCTATCCAAGGACTTGATAAAGACCAGTAGGTAGAGAGCTAATACCCATCATAGTCATTGAGAGAAAGACTTAGAAAAAGAATTAATAAACGTAGAACGAACGGGTCGAGAATCGGGAATGGTGAATTTAAGTTACAAGTAGAGTATACATGAATTCAAAATAATTATCAGTAGGATATAGATGAATTAACTACTGAAATAATTGGAGGGGTAACTACGGCCCTTAGAGTAGTGCATATAATCAATTAACGGCAATAGTGAGATAAATCGTAAATTAACAACTACGATTAATATAAGAGAATAAAATATTACGTACGAACATGATTGATAGGTCGAGTGTGTACCTACTGAATTGTATGAACTTTTAAGTTAAGATAAGCATACATAAATTAATTATGTTAGGGTTGATGAGATATTCCGAACTAACATAGGGTTCTTATATGTTTGGGGTTGATGTAAAATGCCGAACCAAACCTTAGAACTGGTGTCGTGATGAAAGAGTCCCGAACTAGAATATGTGTATATATAAATAGTTGGGGTCAATGTATTATTCCGAACCAACTCTTACATGGGATCGATGAATCATTATGAACCAAGAGTCCTTTATGTGTTTTATAATGACATATTAGTGATAACTAATATTTAGTATACGTCGTGTGATAAATGTACACTGTATGTATAATCTACTGGCATGAGATAGTAGATAATAGGATGGACTCATAACATTTAAGTAGTAATTAAGTAGTGAGACTTAATTATAAAAAGCATAAAGATAACAAGAGATGAATAAGTTATCTATGTATATGACATATGAGATATGATGACCATTAAAATACTGCGTGGGTGATATGGGAACTTAAAGAGTAGATGAGTTAAGTGGAGTATATTAGACTAGTTAGCTTGGGTAGTATAGCTAGGTGGACTAAGTACCAACGTTAGGCATGCACTATAGGAGAGGGGTGAGGTAACTCAAGAGAGTGTACGAAGTCTTAAACATGTATAATCAATAACTTATATTTGTGATAACTGCTTGCAAAATATTTTTAGAATGTTTTGAGTACTAACTCTTGCTATGTAAAATCTTTTTAAAAACCTTTTAGGTGCCCAGCCACAGGGACACCCAATATGACTTCATTCTAGGGATTTTGGAGTTGCAGCAGATGTGGATGTTGCAAGGCTTTACTTAGACGATTCTCTTTTTCAGATGTAGTGTAGGATCTCAGTTTAGGATATGTTGTCCACTCTTTACAGTTGCAGTTATTCAGATTTTTTGGATTTGAGTTAGTTTTATTTCAGCCGTGGTTTTTGGAAAGACTTTATTTATTCATTTATTTATGGTGGATGGTTTTAGTACTACTTAATTTATATTATTTCGCATGAGTTGTTTTATCTGTTTTAATGAAGATAAAATTTGGCACTAGCTTAATTTCACTTAGGTGGTTAGTAATTTAAAAAGTTTTCGATAGTGATGCTAAGAATATACCATTTAAGAAACATGTTTTAAATTAAATTAACGCTTGATCACCCAAGGTTTAATTAGGTGCGGTGTCATAGATGGTGATCGACATTCATCAGTCGATCGATCGAAGATGAAGGTCGATCGATCGACCCCTGCTATTTTCTGGAAAATCTTATTAAGTGAATTTTCTTTGATGTCTGTCACTTATTGGGAAGTTTGGAGTGTTTCTATACCTATCCAAGGATTTGATAAAGACCAATAGGTAGAGAGATAATACCCATCATAGTCATTGAGAGAAAGACTTAGAAAATGAATTAATAAGCGTAGAACTAACGGTTCGAGTATTGGGAATGGTGAATTTAAGTTACAAGGAGAGTTAACGTGAATTCAAAATAATCATCAGTATGATAGAGATGAATTAACTACTGAATTAAGTAGAGGGGTAACTAGGGCCCTTAGAGTAGTGCATATACTCAATTAACGACGATAGTGAGATAAATCGTAAATTAACAAGTACGGTTAATATAAGAGAATAAAATATTACGTACGAACATGATTGATAGGTCGGGTGTGTATCTACTGAATTGTATGAACTTTTAGGTTAAGAGAAGCATACCTAAATTAATTATGTTAGGGTCGATGATATATTCTAAACTAACATAGGGTTATTATATGTTTGGGATCGATGTAAAATGCCGAACCAAATCTTGGTGTCATGATGAAAGAGCCCCGAACCAGAATATGTGTATATATAAATAGTTGGGGTCGATGTATTATTCCGAACCAACTCTTACTTGGGGTCGATAAATCATTTCGAACCAAGAGTCCTTTATATGTGTTATAAGTACATATTAGTGATAACTAATATTTAGTATACGTCGTGTGATAAATGTATACTGTATGTATAATCTACTGGCATGAGATAGTAGATAATAAGATGGACTGATAACATTTAAGTAGTAATTAAGTAGTGAGATTTGATTATAAAAATCATAAAGATAACAAGAGATGAATAAGTTATCTATGTATATAACATATAAGATATGATGACTATTAAATATTGCGTGGGCGATATGGGAACTTAAAGAGTAGATGAGTTCAGTGGAGTATCATAGACTAGTTAGCTTGGGTAGTATAGCTAGGTGGACTACCAACGTTAGGCGTGCACTATAGGAGAGGGATGTGGTAACTCAAGAGAGTGTACGAAGTCTTAAACACGTATAATCAATAACTCATATTTGTGATAGCTTCTTACAAAATATTTTTAAAATGTTTTGAGTACTAACTCTTACTATGTAAAATCTTTTTAAAAACCATTTAGGTGCCCAGCCACAGGGACACCCAACATGACTTCATTCAGGGATTTTGGAGCTGCAACACATGTGGATGTTGCAGTCTTTGCTTAGACGATTCTGTTTTTCAGATCTAGTGTAGGATCTCAGTTTTAGGACTCTCAGTTTGGGACATGTTGTCCACTCTTTACAGTTGTAGTTATTCGAATTTGTTAGATTTTGAGTTAGTTTTATTTCAGGCGTGGTTTTCGGTAAGAATTTATTTATTCATTTATTTATGGTGGATGGTTTTAGTACTTCTTAATTTATATTATTCCGCATGAGTTGTTTTATCTGTTTTAATGAAGATGAAATTTGGCACTAGCTTAATTTCACTTAGGTGGTTAGTAATTTTAAAAGTTTTCAGCAGTGATACTAAGAATGAACCAGTTGAGAAACCTGTTTTAAATTAAATTATGGTTCGATCACCCAAGGTTCAATTAGGCGGGGTGTCACAGGTGAAGGATTGCACATCAATCATAGCTATTGTTGACCGGGTTTCCAAATATTCCACTTTTCCTACTCCAAAGGCGTGTTTTGTGGAAGTTGTAGCATACTTATTTTCCAGACATGTAGTCAAGTGGTGGGGGTTGTCTCTTAACATTATCAGTGGCTGTGATGCAAGATTTACTAAGCAGTTTTGGACTGCCTTATTTGAAATGCTGGGGTCTCAGTTGATATTTTTTACAACAAATCATCCTCAAACGGATGGCCGGATCGAGAGGATTAATATACTACTAGTGGAGTATCTGGGGAATTATGTTACCGCCAACCAACAAAACTAGGTTGAGTTATTTGATGTTGCGAAGTTTTATTACAACATTTATCATAGTTCGTCTACAGGGGCAAAGTCCGTTTGAACTTGCAACCGGGCAGCAGCCCCTGAATCCACATGAGGTAGCTAAACAAAAATCACAAGGAAAGTTCTCAGCAACTTACCATTATGCGCGTGGTAGACAAGAAAGAGCTGAGGAGGCTAAAGATGTTTTAGCCAAATCAATAAGGAGAATGAAGAAATTTATGAATGAAAGCAGGAGGCTGATGGAGTTTGACGTTATTGATATGGTTATACTAAAACTCACTCCGCAAGTTTAGAAGAAGGTGAGAAGAAAGACATCAAATAAGGAACTTATACAGAGGTATGATAGCCTGTTCAAAACAACAAGGCGCATTGGAAGGTTGGCATATCAGTTGGAGTTGACAACACGTTTGAAATTATACCTTGTTTTCATGTGAGCTTCTTGAAGAAGTTCAATGAAGACAAATCAAACCATAGTCGTTCCAGTCGGACTAGGTTGCCTCCTATAATTAGGCAACAATATTCAGAGGTGGCCGAAAGAACTCTGGACCACCGGACCAAGGGAACATGTAGAAAGAATAGAAGAACTTTCTACCATGTCAAGTGGAAACAGAAGACAGTGGAAGAAACTACGTGGGAGAAAGACACTTAGTTACGGTAGTTTGAGAGTTTGATTAACCGATACTTAACTTTCAACGTGGATGTCATCGATTCGAGTGGGGGAGGATTTGTCACAGCATGCAAGTTATGGGCATGACCGAATGCAAGTCTTAGTTTACCTTGATTAATTCATGCAGAGATGGAAATAAGGTTAAAGTATGTTTTTAAGAAGTTTTGAGAAGTTGTGGGAACAAGGTGACTTTATCGTCTTATATCAGTTAACATCTACTGCAACCATATTGGATTTTTCGTTAAGATGTTATATGGAGGGGCTGGCTGTTGAGTTGAAACTCAAAAAAGTCTATGGGTGCTTCTAGTCCCTAGGTTTCCTCGTGGGCATATTTTTTGGCAGGGATGGGGCTAGTAGTGCATGGATTCTTGGGGTGTGAGTAGAAAAATTCTTGATTCATTTCCAAGTGTAACGCGGGTTGCATATATAGGCTTAATTGGGTAAAATGGCACATGGGCATTGTCCAGAAAGGTGAAAAAGGTTATTGGGTATGATCAGGTGTTTATTTTCCTTAACTGAAGGTGTAACTCGGGTTTGCATGTTTTAGAACATGCATAACTGCTCTGGACACCTGGTGGAAAGTAAGAGCAACAGTTGATGAAAGAAGTTATTGGAAAAACCTCCTTATTTGGTAACAACATTATTTCATGGACACATGGCCTAGGAGTTGGGGTTGTCAACTGTATAATGTAGCCTTATTTACACTATTGTAGCCTTTGTAATTTCAGGGCATGAGAGTTTAATTTTTTTTTTCTATATTCCCTTGCATTTGTGAGATTAATACTAGAAGGTTGGGGTGTCTGTGTTCCTATAAACTCGTGTGAACGTGCTTTGCATATTTTATGTGTTTGAATTGCTGGTTTACTCGGTGTAAATGCATAACTGTTGCTAGTTTTTGAAATTGAAATTTTTTTGCTGTGACAAGTAGTATCATTGGAACTGGAGGAGTCGAAAATAAAACCAAAAAAGAGAAGTATAAAAAAGTCATTTGGAGGAGCCATAACAATCCTATACCGACATTACCTTATTAGGATATCCATATAATATCCTTAACCGACATTCTTTCAAAAAGAAAAAGTAGAAAAGGACTGTATAGATAAAAAAAAATTCATGGGAAGTAAGAATATTTTGGGGTAGAAGAGGGAAAAATTTTAAGTACATCGGTCACTACCGAAAATGTTAGTTAACATATTCTATCACTTTGTCTACCATATATTTTTCATTTTAGAGATTTTTTCTTGGTTAGGTTGCCTTGGGTCATTTTTCATGCACTACACTAATCCATTCGTCCATTAGAGATAGACATCCACGCTACTTTCATGCACTATACTAATCCCTTCGACCGGTCGAGATCGGCATGCACGCCAGGCGTAGTGATCTTACAAAAAAAATTCATTTGCTCCTTCTTCACCCAAGATTTTGTTAACAAGTTTCAAACCTGAAGTGCGTAAATTTACAGCTACACTAGGTAACTAACTTGGACAACCCTTGGGGTTGTTTAAAGATTTTCTATTATGATTAAATCCTCTTAAATCTTACACAAAAACTATAAATAATTGATAATATATATATATATATATATATATATATATATATATATATATATATATATATATATATATATATATATTTATTTATTTATTTATTTATAATGAAAATAATATTACTTTAAGTGGTGACTATGTTGAGTCATTATGGACATGGACATTGATGTAATGGATACTTATAGGAAAAAGAGTAGTAGTAATTATATATTGGATAGGACCGCATGTGCACTAATGGAAAAGGATATATGTAGAAATAAAAACCTACCAAGCGGAATCATAGAGATACTCAAGGGGAGTGTGAGCAAAGCTTTCCGTCCATACACATCAGATAGATTCCCAATTAGTGGCATCATCAGCACTGCTCCCATCCCAATAATCTGCATCAACAATATATATGCCCAAATATCTATAATAATTTTAAGAAGATAGACACCGGGGTGATGAAAATTATAACAATATAAGAACCTTTCATCATTAGATATAGATCAACTGTCACTTAGTTTACATATATCGAACCCACTGGGCAGTGCAACTTGCTTGGTTACTAAGAAAGTAGAGTGATCAATGGAAAAAAAATACAAAATAGAAGAAATTTAGCAACAGTGGATGTCCATGTTATGGGTTAGATGCTGTTAAGCAGTACAGTACTGTATATTTGTGCAAATAAAAAATATGGTTGATTACTGTATGGTCCCCAACATAAATATATATTTTGTAAAAAAAACACCTATTTTTAGTTTAACCCATTTATTCCCTCAAATACTCATTTACCCAATATTCTCTTTTTTCTAAAGGTTCGCGCTAGAGAGACCCCATCCCCACCCCCACTATCGGAGCTTCTGCGACCATGACTGGAGCTCCGACGACTTGAAGAGTGCGCATTGGTTCAAATTAAGAAATTATTTAATTAAATCTCAGTTTTTTCAATTAAGTCCTAAAACATGCATCTAGGTGTGATTGAAATCAATATGATCATGCAAGAATAGTCAATCACTAATGAAACACACAAATGAGGAAAAATCTCCTAAAGGGGAAAACCCTTTTTATTTTCACTCTAATTTGTAAAAACGGTTGCACGGACTACAATGAAAATAAGTGTGACATACGAAATACTCTCGGGTGTCGGTTTCGATGTCTCGGTTGGAATCTCTCGTAAGAACTCCAGGTGGGCAGCAATGAAGAAAGAACGACTTCTTCACAAATTACTCCAGATTAGTAAAAATGATCCTCATGAAGGTTTAATGATTCACATACATAGATAGGAGTGTTTATGTGAATAAACAAGGCATAAAACGTTAAAAGGTGAAGTATGTTTTTTGAGAAGTTTTTCACAGAAATCGTTTTGGAAAAAGACTTCAAAAACGTATAGAAAGTGACCAGATATTTATACGAAAATCGAGGCGACAACGTCGCTCGAACGAGATAGGCATCTCGCTCGAACGAAGGACACGTGTCGTTCGAATGACATCGCGCGAAATGCTTATCTCGCTCGAATGACAGTGCTAACTCATTTGAATGAGCTCGTCGACCGAGGCACTCCGCTTCTACACTTAGGAAAAAATCTGATTTTGATAAAAATAAATCAGACTTCGAAAAAATATTTTTTGAAATTTTTTTCAAATATTTATGCAAATATAAACAACTCCATTAAATCATTTTACCAATAATGCGTCGTGGAGTAGTGGGAAACAGTTGAGCAGCACGTCGCATGTAGCATGATGCACGTGTGAAGATGATGGAAGCATGGATTTGGATAAAGGCCGTCGTGGATGATCGTGATGACGTGCCGAATGTAGCGGTATGAGACATACAAACTGTGATCTAGGGAAAACATAAAATTCCTAGATTCTAGCCCGAATATTTATAAAATTATGTCCTTACACGACTACCCAATATTCTCTTATTTTTAAAGGTCCTCACTAGCGGCACCCCCTCCCCTCCCCCCTCCCCCCTCCCCCCTATCGAAGCTCTGATAGACCTTGTCGGAGGTCCAAAAATGGCCACCATAGCTCCAATGACCTCCATCAAAGCTTTGACAGTTTTGCTGAATCTTCGTTGGTGGTCGTCGGAGCTTCGATGGGGACGCCGAAGCTCCGACATTGGGGTGGAAGGGGGGTAAATGGATTTGTGTTTGTCCTTGTTTTGAGCATTTTTATGCGGCGAGGGGATGTTTGGAACAAAATAAAAGGTTTGGATTAATTATGTTTAAATATTTGTTTAAGGTACTAAGTGGGTCAAAGCCCCAAAAAATAAGCCATTTTTATATACACTTCAAAAACACAAAAGCAAAAATTATTTTATATACCGATATGTTTTGGAGGAAAGGAAAGTAAATTTGGCCACCTAAATAATGAATCTTATAAATAAAACTAAATCTATTCCAATGGGATCGTGTTCTTAATGGCCACTTTGACAATTACGAGAGCTCAAACAAACATTGATGACTTGGTGGAATTTTATACAGAGACTTTATTTTTTTAATAAGTACACAGACAGTTGCTTAGTGACCATGCCACTTCACTTGATTCAGGAAATGAGTGATTGACCACCACTAAATATTTAACCAATATAAAAATCTTACTTTCCTGTTCATGATGATTTTTCTCTCTTTTTTTGGATTTAATAATTTTTTGTTAGGATCTCCTCCTATATATTTTTTTAAATTGTATTAAGTACATAATCATTGAAAACCGTCTACAACTGTCTTTTCACTGTCTCTCTTTCCAGAGAATGAAACTTGTCCTATAATTATTAAAATAGGGCCAACAATTAAAATAAACATGTGAGTGACTATAAATAAATCTTAAAAGTGATATATATGCAGGTAAAAACATGCATTTTAACTTGCTCTCAATATATCTTAATAAATCCATTTAGATCTTCATTTAGACATAAAAACAAATATATTTTTCAAATTGATATTTCAGAATTCAATTATAAAACGTTAACTTAACCCAAGAAAAATTTTACACCCTTAAATAACTATCAATCACATATGTAGTTAAGGAGATCAATATTAGATTTAATAATAATTTGACATTAATTGTGCATGCCAAAAATCAAATTAATTCGAGATTAAGAAGTTCCTCATTATGATTGTATATTATACAATAAAATTATAGAGTTAATGAAATTAAGAAAAAAGATATCAACACACCAATTGAATCCTTACCATATCCGATATTTAATGTGCATATTGTAGACAATAAGTACATCAAATCTAATGGTTGGTTTCTTAGATTACATGTCAAACAAAAATTTATTCAAGTGTGTAATATATATATATATTTCTCCACTTAATTAAGGAAATAGGTTACCCTAAAATTTTCTCTAGTAATATTATTTCAAGATATAACAGTTGCCTAAGAAAAGGGGATCCTATCAACTTGTTCTGACCTGAGATTCTCTAGAATCTTCGAATTAGTTGTTCACAAAATAAATGACCACTCAAAAATTAAAAGACTAGTTATGGAAATTACTTGAACCCATGATCATACGTATAGTTTAAGATAAACCAATTATAGTAAAACCCACAGAAACATATATGGGTTCGGGAAAAGGATCCCCTACAGTTATAGGCCAACCAAATGGTATTCTCGTAACAATTGGGGGATCTTATCAACTTGTTTTGACCTGGGATAATATGCTTATGAGCTTAATCTTACTTCACCGTTGAGAAACGAAAGAAGACTTCCATCTCCACGTTTCATTTGGGCGTAGCTCCATAAACGAAACTAGATCTTGGGGAATCATATTAAATATTTGATGATACATTATGTACTATGCTAAAAAAACAATCCTTGTTTACCAGCCACACATTATGACCAAATCAAATTCTCTCTCAATACTTTGGTAAACTTTACTTCATTTATCATTTTGTTTAGTTTTAGTTTAGGTTTATTATGTGACCAAACCCATGAGAGTCTCCACGTGCTCTCGAATACCCAAGCGAGTAGCCCTATTGGTTTGATATTTAACATGTAAGTCCTTGAAGTTCTCCATTAACTTAGAAACAAAAGTTGACATAGTCCAACCAAAGAGAGGGGGGGGGGGGGGGGGTCCACCAGCTACGTTCTCGTTCCCATGTAACTGAAACCTTGTTGCCTTTACTTAGAGAAATTAAAGAAGTTATTGCTAAAAGCTTTGTGGGTCTTTTAAAGATTAATCTCATATAATGATAATGGATAATTTTCAAAACTTATATGTAAAATAGATATTATATAAAAGTTATATAATATGTATTCTAGTGTTTTTTTAAAATTTAGGTTTATTTGGGGTTTAGTCCCCACTAATTATTTGTTATTGCGTCAAAATCTCGTAATTTTAGGGGGTATTTTAACTTTACCACCCATTTAGTTTTGTTGATTAAACTTTACCCACTATTTTTTAGACTTTGCTACTAAAAGTAGATGGAAAAAGTTATTTAACTCATCAAACCGCTATCTTTTGTACAAAAATTCCAACTAACTCGATTCTACATTATTAAACACTAAATATACTTATTATTTTCTTTACTTACTTACGACACTTTATTAACCTAATATATTAATTAAAAAATATCTTTCATAAATATCTTAAAAAAATAAAAAGTATCAGTTTTTTGTTTTTGTTTTAAATAAGAAACTATTTTTTTCCTCTTTGTCCCAATTTTATTTATTTAGAAAAATAATTTTTCATTTTTCGTGCCACTTTTATTTAATCAAAAATAAAAATATTTATTTAAAAACAATTTTTTTCTATGAATTCTTTTTATCTCAATTTTATTTATTTAAAAACAATTTTTTAAAATAAGTAGTTTGAGTCTCTAATAATGTAGAATAGGGATAAATCTTACATTTAAAAAAAAAAAGGGTTTGACCAGTCAACTAATCTTTTTCTTCCAATTTCAGTGGCAAGGTTTAAAAGAAATAGTGGATAAAAACCTAATTAGCAAAACTAAATGAGTAATAAAGTCAAAATACCCCTAATTTTAATTTCTTGGGGTTTGGTTCCCATTTTAATAGATTTCCACAACTTGGCTGTTAAGTCAGTCATTCTCACGTAAAAAAAATCTAACATACCCACCAACAATTATTTATATAAAATAATTTTTTAACTTAAAAAATATTTTTTAAAGAATAAAAAAAGATTTTCATGAAAAAAAAGTTTTGATTATTTTTAAAATGAACTGTTTTCAATAAAGTTCTTAAAAAATAATATATATATATATATATATATATATATATATATATATATATATATATATATATATATATATATATATATATATATATATATATATGTGTGTGTGTGTATAATTTATTTTAACCTTTTTTACCTTATTCAACTACTTTTTTAATAATGTATGTCTTTTACTGTATGCTACTTTTTTTTTCCAACATTTTCCTCTAAATAAAAACTTTGAGTTATTTTAAAGGTTTTTTTTAGAAAAAAAATTATGAGTTTTTTCACTCTTATTCATTTTTCAAAGAGTACGTAATTTATTAAAAAAAAACTCTAGAGGTGTTTTTTATAAATAACGTACAGTTTGAGAAACTTATTTACAAAAACATTAATTTTACAAATATAACGTACATTTTTTATAAATAATTTTTTCATAAAAAACTTATTAATTTTTCAATCGGTACATTATTTATAAAAACTATACATTATTTATAAAAAAAATAAACCTATTTCCCCTATTTTTACTTATAAAGAACAGTTAAAAAACTAATTTTACAACTAATGTAGATCTACATTATTTGTAAAATAAGTTTTTTAACAATTTTCTATAAGTAAAAATAGGGGAAATAAGCTAGAGTTTTTTATATTTATTTTGAAAATAGTTAAGACAATTTTATCTTTTTCAAAAAACATATAAAAAAATTATAAAAACATTTTTATATTTTCACAATATTCTTTTAACAAAAAATGGATTTATAAGAAACTATTTTGAGAAACTGAAAACCAATGTTCAAAAAAATGTTTTTATATTGTTTTAAGAAATATAAAAAGTATTTGATCTTTTTAAATAAAAAATATTGTCTCAACTGTTTTAAAAAAATTATAACTTCTTTTAAAAAAACAAATAAAAAATTGTATGTTAAGTAAAAGACTATTTTTCGTAAAAGGAAGTTGTTTTAACTCTTATAAATTTTTAAGTATAAGGAACTATTTTAAAAAAATAAAATAATTGTTTTAAAAAAAAATGTTTTGGACTTTTAAGATTAAAAAAAATTGATTTAATATATATATAGGGAGAGGTTCACAAGTGAATCTAAAAGATGAATTTTTTAATGAACCTTAACAAAAAATACTTAATAATCATTTAATTTTAATTCTTATGTTGTAATTGGTTCGCAGCAGCAGTAACGGACACATGTTTCGATCGATCCCCAACTACCCCACCCCCACGGCAGCCCTGCTGTCACAAGGGCTGCTATAAGGGCTGCCATGGTGGTGGTGGTGGTGGTTGGGGGGTTGGAGGGGTCGGGGGAGAGTGGGGGGGTTGGGAATCAATCGACACAAGTGTAAATTGCCGCTGACGCGGACCAATTACAATATAGAAATTAAAATTAATGAGTTGTTAGGTGTTATTTTGTTAAGGTTCATTAAAAAGTTCATCTTTTAAGTTCACTTGTGAACCCCTCCCTATATATATATATATTCGGTAAAATATATATTCCGTATGCAAATTTTTCACGTTTTTTTTTATATTTTTAAACCTTTGTGTTTGATAGAAAATGTAAAAAATTGATGATTTTTCAACTTGTATCAAATAGACACGTGTTAAAATATACTCATTTACCTTAAAATTATTTATCTTAGAATCAATTGTTTTGAAATCATTTACATTTTTTTATTTTTCTGTCGAATAGGGTCAAAAAGTCAGGTGTCAATAGTTATTTTAAACCAAGTCTCTTGGTCCAGTGATATAAGGCTGTGATTGAGACAGTCTTGGGGGTGGATTTGATTTGGCCCCAATTCGATCTCCGACACTGTCAAAATAATGCTTGACCAACAGAAGTCACGAGCTACAAACGTAAATTAGTCGAGTTGCAATTAAAACTGATGGGACACTACGTGATATGAAAAAAGAAAATAGTTATTTTTAAGGTCTGATTGATAGAAAAGTGGATTGATAGTATTATTTTAAGGTGGGTGTAGAAAAAAATGTTTGAAAGTGAAACTTGCTACATATTAGCGCACACTAAAAGTGAATGGCAGATACTGTTCCCGTTAGTTGAATTGTGTTCTTATTTTTGGCCGGCAAAGTTAGGGAAGATCATGGACTTCAGTTAGAGTGTTGTTGTTATGAGAGAGAGAGAGAGAGAGAGAAGTGAACATGAGTGTTGTGAGCATGAAGAGTGGAGAAAATGTTTAAGAAAGGGGAAAAAAAAAACAAGGAGCGTTGGAGAAATGAAAATGATATATATACAATACATACCGCCTGTTGGAATCCAGTGAGGTAAATAGCAAATGAGCACTCATCTTTGCCAGGGCAGACTGCGGCCATGGTGACATCCGTAATTGCTGGAATAACCATGAATCCCGCCATGTTTGCCACGAATACTGTCACAAACAGATGCATCAAACCGCCCATTTTGTCCATCTCCACACAAAGATGTTTGGCTTTGGGCTTTGTTATCAATGGAGTCGGAGTCGGTGCTAAATATCTCCTCACTTGGCTCCAAACTTGCTTTTGCTTTCAACAAATACCAAAGGGAGAGGTAGAGAGAGAGACATGTCCTGGCGTGCTGCAACAATTTTCCATTCACCACCCAAATTTAAAAGCAAAATTTAACAAAATAAAGAAAAATACAAACTAACAACCTACGTGTCCTCCAATCAATTTGTTCGAGAATGGATTTCAGGATTTTGAAACCACCCACGTCAACCACTTCCTCTTGCCCGCCACGAGGATGGAAAATAGTTAGTACTAAAGAAATCTACAAAATTTTTAATAACCTACAAAATATCCAAACGAACACAGCCTCCTTTTATTGAATAGTGATATAAGTTCTAAATATCTTTGTCAAATGATGTATTATTGTATTAAAGAAAAATAATATCTACATCAAACAAATTTCCAAAAGATTCCCTAAAACTTCATGAAGTGTGTCTATATTGGGGTGAGCCTCACACGAGATACAAACACTTAATGTGGTTTCGGGATGCTTTGGATGATTTGTTTAGCTACACAACATTGCTCCGCAACAAATTTTTTTCATTAGACTACTCATGGCTTTACTCGGTTTTATTAGTCGATCCAAGTTTTCCACATAATTAATTCATTTTTTTATTCTAGTTTTTCTAGAATAAACAAAAAGATTAACTGAATAATAAAATAAAACAAATATAAAGTTACAGAGTAGCAGTTTTGAATAACTCTTGTTACCCCAGCGCACGCGCATATATATATATATATATATATATATAATAATAATGCTCTTGTTCGAACTAGTCTGCATTTTAAGAATGCGGACCAGACATGTGTCACTTAATGGTGCGCTGAGAAATTATCGCCTAAATTATAGGCACACTCTCTCTCTTTTCTGGAGGCACCGTCAGATGACACATGTCCGGTCCACATTCTTAAAATGCGGACTAGTCTAAGACTATATATATATATATATATAATCCTTTTTAAATTTCATATTTCTTAAAATTTTGCTCAACTCAAATTAAAAGATGCACCTCGTTAAATTAAGAGTCCTGTTTTTTCAAAAATATTGATAATTGTTTAGTAAGTTGTGATCTACACCATTTATTACACTAAACATTTTAGTTTTGAAAAACACTACTCCTAAGTAGTCAATTTTAAATTAAGACGAGAGGTTTTCACAATGTCTACTTTTGAAACTAAGCTAGTGGGTTATCAATTTTAAATTTTTAATAATAGGTAGACATGCGACTGTGTTGCCGAAATGACCAATAAATCTCAAAATTGTGGACCTCTGAGTCAAATCTATAGCCAGAAGTGGGCAATCCTCATGACTTTAAGTTTAAACTTGCTGTGCACAATTTAATGTCATGTCTCAGGTCTTTTCCCGGGAATACTACTAGTGCCAATGTTTCCTTTTCATTCTTTGGGCTATGATGGGAATGCAATATATTTACTTCTTTGGGTCTCTACGTTTCTAAATACACTAAAGGTCCGTTTGGCAATCCAATTCCAAGGCTTGGAATTGAAATTGAAAGGCCAATTTGAATTCCACGGAATTGAAATTGGCCTTTCAATTCCAATTCCACGCCTTGGAATTGGATTGCCAAACGGACCCTAATTCACCATTTTTCTTTATAGATTTTGCTATTTGTTCATTTCACAATTGTACTCTAAATGTCTTAATAAATCGTACTCCAATCCCCTGTTAGCAACTCAAAATATATTTTTACATTAGTTATTTGGTCAAATGAAGAAAGTTATGTTCACATATTTTTTTTTATTCATATTTCACAAATGTCTACCGAAAATTGTTGTGAGTGTAAACAATCAAAAGGAATGAATCTAAGCAATTGAATCCAAACAAAGAACAAACCAATCTCATAACAAAGGAATTTATGTAGTTCCGCAGTTGCTTACGTCCACGAGGTGTTTTCTCTCTTTTATTAATTCTTTATGATTCGTCAACAAAGAATTACATACCTCAATGCCTTGGGATGAGGGTTCTATTTATAGCGATAGAAGTCGTTGAGTTACGTTAAAATTCTCTCAGTTGTTAGTTGGCTCGTTTCCCGATCTATGTTAATCTCCTTCGAGATTATAAATAACAAGACTGACCTCATATTTATCGCTCTGACATTAATCTTGACTTGGGTGATACATTTCTCATTTTCAGATTGGGCCCACTTGGGCCGCAGTGGTTTGGACCATTACAGTTTGCACCCCATATTTTCCCCCCAAACTCTTTGGCGTAATTGGTCCGGAGAGCTTTGTACATTTGCTTGGCCCAAACGATTGGTCAGCCCATGATAATTTAGTGTTGGGTTTCTGCGAAGGCATGCTTCAAAATTAACTAGTAACGATGAGGGATACGTTGGTCCATAACTTAGAAGTGAACCACCAGTTGCATTGATGATCTTATACTCCGTTTCATATGATTAGACTTTTGAAATTTTGCTATATGTTTAATCAAAGACTATGCACCGTTATTTGCGTACTTTCCTTCATTAAAAAAAGAACATTTGGAGCCTTTGTCTTCATACTTCGCCTGTAAGTTCTCTTTATCTCTATCTATTTTTCTTGCGACTGCCTTGCGCTTTGCGGCTTCTTTTAATCGTCTTTATTTATGTTGAGTAGTCATTTTCTTCTTTCCAAAAATGGTTTATTCTGTTAATCAAAGGACTGTGAGAGAGTTTAGGAAGATATACTCAATTTCCTCTTGGGTAATAATTAAGTGTGCCCGGTACTTAAAAATTATTTTGTTGTTGAGGATGGACATTGGATTCATACCCTCTCGGTGGCTGAAAGGGGAATCTCAGTTCCCCCAGATCAACAATTCTTGGAGTTTCGTGAGTTCTTTGAGGTGATTCATGCCCAATGTGTCCCAAACACATGGCGGATTATCAATGGAGTCCATATAATCAATGATTTATATGGGATTAAAATAGGGATTCCAAAGATCAGATATTACTCCTCTTGGTCCCACACAACAGATGGAGTTTTATATTTCAAGGAAAGGAAGGCTGACATAGTATTAATTGCCAACCTTCCTAACTGCTATGGGGTGCAAACTATAATGGCCAAAATATCATCGGCCTAAGTAGGACCAACCCAGAAATACAAAGCATGACGCTCAAGTCAAGATTAATGTCACATGGGATAAACATGAAAATATCAATCTTGTTATTTATAATCTCTGAGGCGATCAACATGGATCATCAAACGAGTCAACCAACATCTGGGAGAGTTTGAATGTAACTCAACCACTCCTATAATTATAAATGGAACCTTTACCCCAGGGTAAGGGGCATATAATTATTTGTTACGCAAGTTCTAAAGAATTAATATACATAGAGAAACACCCCCAGGACCTAAGCGATTTTCGAACCATGTAAATCCTTTTTAGTGTTTTACTCCTTGTTTGTTTTCTTATTGCTTAGAATCATTAATTTGATTATTTTTACTCACAATTGGTGTCGTTTATGGGAGCTTATTCTTTTCCCTAAGTAAATCAAAACCAACGAGTTGAGCAATGTCCCACCCTTACAGTGGAACTGTTGCGGGTGATCAGCGAGTTGGATTCTCATTACACGGAGTCAGATCTGAGATCGACCGGGATAGAAATCAGGCCGTCAACCATCCATGATTTCACCCACAAGAGCAGCCTTCTGAGCAGAGCAACGAGTAACATGGATCAACACAGATCTCGTGATTGATCTATGCTTATAAGGAACGAATCCATCAATAGGAGGAAGCAACACACCTCTAGGTGGAGGAAAACACGCATTTTCAACGATGCTTAGGAAAAATTGAGCGAGAGATCTGTGGAGATAAGCAGAAGCATCGTGGTCAGATGCCTAGCCCATAGGCTATCAAAACTCGCAGCCGAGGAAGGAGTTCACACCGTGAATATGGTTACTCAGAGCATGAAATTCGTCTGATAAGGCAAAACCAAGACGAAAGACATCGTCGACACGATATTCGAAGTCTATTCCGGAGAGAAATGGATTAATACCTAGTTAATCGTGGGGCTAGATCTACCAAGGACTTGGCGAGGATAACACTCATCACTTCGATGCAGTCCCCTTTTTCAAAGGCAATTGAGGAGGAAGATCCCCCAAGGAAGTTCGCAACCCCAAGGTTCAAGATATATGATGGAAAGACAAATCCTATATACCACGTGCTTTAATATATGCAAGGGATGATCCTATGGAACCGTAACGACACCCTCATGTGTCGTATATTCTCATCTAGCCTAGGAGATGTCACCCAAAAGTGGTTTGAAAGGCTGCCTTATAAGTCGATAAAGAACTTCAAGTCACTCGCAGAGGCCTTGACAACTCGCTTTGTAACAATAAGTTCTCACCCAAAGGGAATATATTCTCTTCTCATCATGAGTGAAAACCCCTATAAGACTTTGCGAGATTATGCCAGGCACTATTGAAAAACTTTTAATAAATATGAAGATTACTTAGAGCAAGTTCCCATGGCATGGTTCAAGATAGACTTGCCCCACAACTCCATGACGCACCAGTACCTTACCAAGAAGGAGGCTGATACCATCGATGATCTTATGTCACGCATTGAAAAGTATGCCAAGGTAAAAGATGTGGTGCCCCATAAACAAGGCAAGAATGGTCGCACAAAAGCTACCAAGGGGAATGACAAAGATATCAGCCCTAAGAAAGAGGGCAAAAAGAAAAACTGAGGATCCAAAAACGGGGACAAGGAAGACCCATCCAGAACTTTTCAGACGATCAACACGGTTTTTAATGAACCAATTTATAAGATCTTGGGTAAGATCAAGGACCATCAGTTCCTCAAGTGGACGAAAAAGATAAGCGGTAACCCGAGTAATATAAATAACGCTCTTTGATGCGCTTCATAAGGAAAATGATCATAAGACAGAGAATTGCAAGTCCTTCAAATACCATCTGGAAGAGTTAGCCTAGGCAGGGCACTTGAACGAGTACGTTGAGGAGAAAGATAACGAGGTTATCGTCAGTAATGATCCAAAACCAATTAATGTTTTAGAGGATGAATATGGGCATTAATTTGTCATTATCCATGGTGATTCACATCCCAAGAAGATTTAAGGACATGCAATTTGGATGAAGATAAAAAAAGGCACTATAGTTATTGATGTCTTCCAAATCGACCCTGTCAAAAGCTCGGTAGCAAGTGAAGGCTACTAGAAGACGTGAACTACAATAAGTATATAGTACTTATGGAAGATAATTTGATCAAAGTAAGGACCCCACACCATGATGCATTAGTAATCATCCTCGGGATTGTAAACTGGGACATGGATATGCTACTAGTCGATGAACAGAGATCCTCTGAAGTTACGTACTTGGAGATTTTTCATAAGCTCAAACTCAAGTTGGAGAACTTGAAGGAAGTGACCGTTACCCTAGTTAGCTTTGCTGGAAAAATGATTATGTCATTGCATGTTAGGGCTGATAATATCTCAAAACTGATAGAGTTTTTGGTAGGAGACATTAACTCACCTTATCATCTCATCATTGGAAGAGGGTGGTTACACGCCATGCAAGTTGTCCTTTCATTATCTCAAAAACTCAAATGCATTATGGAGCTAAGAGTAATGGAAATCATAGGCAATTAGGCCATTGCTCTATAGTGTTATCAAACCTAAACAAGAAAAGAAGAAAAAAGGAAGTATTTCCTGAAACGTCTCAGTACGAAGCAACACTGTCTAAAGAGAAACTAAAGTACAAAAGACCAGGGGTGGAAGAGACGAGAGTCAACTCTATAGATAGGGTAATGGAGGAATTAAAAGAGATATCTTTCAATGAAGCTTGATCAGGGAGAAAATTCCTGATCAACACCACACTATCCGAGCATGAGAAAAATAATTTAATTTCTTTACTGAAATAGAATTAATATATATCGGCATGGGAACCGTATGATATGCTTGGGATCGACCTAAAAGTCGCGTGACACAGAATTCACGTTAATCCCACACATCTGCCAACTTTACAAAAGGCTCACCGAACTGCCCTGAAGAAAGCAAAGGCAGTGGAAATAGAGTTAGCAAAACTTTGGGAGGCAATGTCCATCAGAGAGGTTCAATTTCCAAAGTGGCTCTCAAATTCGGTGGTGGTAAAAAAGAGTAACGAAAAGTGGAGAGATTATGTGGACTTAATCAACCTCAATAAGTCTTATCCCAAAGATAGTTTTCCTCTGCCTAAGATCGATCAACTAGTAGACAACACAACTAGTCATGAGTGAATGACTTTTCTGGATGGATACACAAGGTATCATCAGATCCCTTTATTCGGCCCGACCAAGAAAAAATTTCATTTATAACCACTTTGGTCCTATAATATTACAAGGTTATGTCTTATGGCCTAAAAATATTTAGGAGCTATATACCAAAGACTCGTTACAAAGATATTCAATAAATATCTAGAAGAGAACATGAAAGTGTATATTGATCACATGTTCATCAAGAGTAAACTCAAAGCCGATCAACTGAAGGATTTATCAAATACTTTTGAGATACTCAAACATTACAGAATGAGGCTCAACACAGCCAAGTGCTCCTTTAGGGTACAATTTAAAAAGTTCTTAGGGTATTTGGTCAGCAAGAAGGGTATTTAGGCCAATCCCTACTAGATAGTTTTAATCAATAACGTTCAGCCTTCGAAGACTTGGCTTTGAGTCATTTAATAATAAATCCGAGTACGAAGACCTCATCATCGAACTACACAAAGTTCACTCATCGGGGGCAAGCAATCTCGATATATACATCAATTTAAAGATGGTATCCAATCAAGTTACATGAGGTTTTAATGCTAGGGATGAATGAATGGCGTCATACTTATAGGTCGCCTATTATTTGATGTTAAAATTTGAGGAAGTCCACATTTAATAGTTCCCCCCAGAGGTATAATAGCCATGATGATGCACTAACACCCTTAGGGTCATCAGTGGACTCTGATATGAGAAGGACCATTGAAGGGGAATTCCTCGCCAAACCAAGTATCAGAAAGCCTGTGGTTGTCGAACAAATTCACACCGTGTCAAAAAGTCCCAGTTGGATGGACTCAGTAATACTTATCTGCGAAGTGAAGTCCTGCCATCCTATAAGAAACAGGCCCACCAGGTCAGATTAAAAGTTATACGGTTTTGCCTAGCCCTAGAGTAAAACTGTACAAGAGGTTTTTCATTGGTCCTTACCTTCAGCGCATGCATCTAAGTGATGTCGACCAAACTTTGTATGAAATTCATGACGAAATTTGTGATAACCACGCATGAGGGTGGTCTCTGGATTTTTGAGCAATCAAAGAAAGGTATTGGGGTCCGTATTTCTAAAAAATGCAGATTCCTATGTTAAGAAGTGTGAAATATGCCAGAAGTTCTCCCCCATGCTCCATCATTCATTCAATGACTTAAAGTCACTGATTAGCCCATGGTCGTTAACCTAGTGGAGTTTGGATATTGTAGGTCCACTCCTAATAGCACCAGGGTATCGTAAATACCTGTTGATTGGCACGAATTACTTTACAAAGTGGATTGTGGCAAAATTATTGGCGAACATCAGGGACACCAATATAATCATTTTTGTAAGGTGGGCTTGAAGGTAATCTCATGATTAGAGTTAGCCCCCCTCTTAACAGAAGAGGCTCAAAAGAAGGAATAAGCATGAAGGCGGTGAAGAAGCTTAGCGAGGTAGCTCAACGACGGAGCTCAGCCAGGAGACTTGTCGAGAAAAATCATCTTTATCTTCCATTTTTACTTAGTTAAATTGTATCTTTTAATTGCAATAAGTGTAAGCTATAACGATTGTAACTTTGAGTGCGAGGTCAAACAGTACTCTCGAGAGACCAGGCCTGGTAGGGCTTGGGAGAGCTTACATGCTTTATCAAATGACCTCTCCGTGGAAACTTCAGAGGGACTTTATTAGGAGGATTGAGAGCGTTAAGGCTTTTATTAAGCATTTTGGATTCACCTGTTAAAACTCTAAGATACCATTTTTCATGGAGGCTTGTGCAGAGTAACCTTAAGTTCCATCTTACAATGATCTTTTAGCAAAACAACCCTCTACTAAAGGTCACAACTACTTTGAATGATGTCACGAGCTACCTACCAACTGTCCAATCTAAACTTGAGTAAACCACTATAGTATTGGGGCTTTCATATGGTTTAATGAACTATCACTATCGTGGCAGTCCTCTGACGCACAATTGGTGGTCAAAAGGTATGCACTATAATTTAAAGATTATGATGTAGGGTGTGCTGACCCATCAGGTATTAAATGCTTATGACTTAAAGTAAGAAGGGAATGTCTTTCACATTAATGAGGACTGAGACATCTCAGGAGGGGTGTGGGGCTAGTTATTAACCTCAACCAATTCCGAGAAGAGAGAGTTTTTCCTAAAGAGAGATAGAGAGAGAGTAAACACACTAAAAGAAAATAAGTTATTGCAAACTAGAATTTACCCACCAACCATTGACATTTATTACGAAGCTTTTATTACCTAACAGAGAGATATTGAAGGTTATTGGTGTGTTGGCTACCCGTCAAGGTGTATTTAGGGTGGATATTTCTCTCTCCCTTTGAATAAGTTATTTATGAGGTTCTTTTGTTATTATTGGATTTATACATAAGTGATTTTTGATTCAAAACTGAGTGTTTGTCATATACAATACTGTGTGTGCATTGGTGATTGTTAAGGATATTTGGGTTACTATTTTATCACTATATCTATTGGGGTTATACCCCTGTTGTATTATAATACTCCCAGCCCCAGGTTTATTTGAAAGATCATTATAATGCGGTTCAGCGTACCTAAGACGATCATAATGGAAAATGACACATAATTTGAAAGTGGACCATCATAAGGTTCTGCGATAGCCATAACATCAAATATCACTTCTTCTCAGTGGCCTACCCCCGGAGAAATTGGCAAGCAGAGGATTCTAACAAAATAATGCTAGATAACATGAAGAAGAGATGAGAAAAGGAAAAAGGAGCTTGGTCATATGATCTTCCTCATGTCCTTTGGGCATATCATACTATGCCCAAAAGACCTATTAGGAAAACGCCTTTCACTCTAAGATATGGAATGGAGGTTGTTATTTGTTGGAAGTTGGTCTGCTAACCATGAGGACCACCCTTGCCGAGCAGAGTTTGAATGAAGGAGCCGTAAGACCTGAGCTTAACCTAGCTAAAGAACATAGGGTGTAAGCCAAGATAAAGTTGACCTCTTACCAAAAACAACCATCTAAGAACTACAAAAAGGGCATCAATCCGAGAAAAATCCAAATCCACGATTATGTCCCTAAGAAAATTCTTGGCAGTGACAAAAAGCCTTCAGATGGAAAATTGGGACCTAATTGGTAGGGACCATTCAATATCATCATAGATGATTTACAGGGAGCCTACCACCAGGAAACAGTGAAGGTAAGGGAGATACCGAGGGCAAGGAATGCAACCAACCTCAAGAAGTTTTATTTTGAATTTTCCCTTTCTTAGTTATTTACAACTTACTTAGTTTTTGTAAATTTTTATTCTCGTAGATTTTTATTCCAGAACTTATGATACTCGCATTTTATTCTAAGATTTCTTAATAAGGTACAAGCCCACGTGGTTTGATTAATTATTAAACATTGTTCAAAAGTGGCATCCTTACACATTAGTTGATGGTCAAAACATTGATCAATATCACCTTAGTTTGATTATAATTTATTTAATTATGATTAAACTGAAGGTCCCATGATCTTCGTCATGAAAAATACAAAAATTTCACGAATTTCCTAGCCAATCAAAAGACCTATGGGGGATCCCTAGGCAAATTCGCTTTGGTTGGATAAAAATCTTGAATGGGTGGATGACCCTAAAATCGGGTCCATTTATTTTTAGAGTCTGCTCTAGCCCTAAGGTAGTATGACGACACGACCTAAAAGGCAAGACAAGACAACAGAACACATGCATTGCTTAACGAAATAGATAACTGCAAAATAAAAAATTATATAAGAAACTTGTTGATTACATAAAGTTATAATAAATATCATTTACAAATCTAAGAAGAATAAAACTGATACAATCGCTATCTCCGCTGAGAAATCATCTTTGCAGTGATGGATCTTCGACGATCGTCGGGACTTGGTCGGAATTCATCATCACTATCATGAGATGAAAAATTATCCTTGGCTAGTCAGAGAGGAATGACATCCATGGAAACCCACCTCTTTTCATTTTTAAAGGGGGGATGATGATACGCTGGACAATCAACTTGGTACCAATACCATACTTCAGAGTCCTTTGGAATTTTTAGGACCCATAAAGCATCCAACCAGTTGTACTTATAGGCTAGCTACCTTGCCTCATCTAGCTTAATAGAGGCATCCATTCACCCCTCATCATATCTAGTCACCCATGCAGTGCAAAGTCCATTTTGAAGAGATAATGGAGCTTGATTATATCACGGCTCTGTCCCATCTTCCCAAATCCCTCCCTCTCTAGGTCTTCCTTAGCTTTGGTGAGTTGATTCCTCAAAGAATCATTTTTAGTTTGCAGAAATGCCACAACATCTCCAATTATTTGGGCCTCAAAAAACTGTCTTTTTAAAGAACCCACTTCCTCTTGCATCAATGCATCAATGCACCAATGTCACCAAGGTCTTTCATATCGTCTTTTAACTTAACCACCAAGGTAGACTGCTCCTTATAATCCTTGCTCATATTTTTAAGAGTGTTTTGAACATAAACAAAGTCATGATAAGCTTGAGCACTAGCCTCATGACCAAGGATGGAGTTTAAGTCCCCAACAAACAGAGTCTCCATATGAACATTATTGGTTACAAGACTAGAAATAACAATACTCAACAATAATGAAGAATGAAATCAACCATTAAATAGTTCTTCCTTTTCATATTAAAACAAGACAAGGTCTTTACAAGCAAGAAAGGAATGAAAAATACAAAAAGAGTCCTAGAACTAATAATTCTTAACTAGTTCTTGACCTGCTTTAAGACCTCCTAGGACTTTTACTGACTTTCTTCGGAAGTGGGTGCCACTCAGACATCATCCTCGGCCCTTGGAGGAGAACCAGGATTATTCTCTCCAAGTAGCTTTGTCTCAGTTGATACATTGGCCTTCATCAGGGTAACATCCCAATCGTTTTTAAAATTGGATTTCCCAGTGAAGGCCAACTGACTCTTGGCATCGTCAAAGGCCTCTTTGTATCCAATTTGGTAGCCCTCATCTCTAGGAGCAATAATCATCTTAGGTTTTTCTTCTTTTAACAATCACGTTCCACCACTACTTGGTCGTGATTGGTCTTTAGCTATCATATTGGACGTTCAACTAAGAAAGCTCATCCTTTAGGTCATTCATTGCCAAACTGGTGGATATTTTCTTTGCCTCTTAGTCCCTCTTAGCAGCTTCCCAGGCAGATTCAGAATTCTTCAAGACAATGGTTAAATTATCCACCTTGGACTGCTTGATGCGCTTCTCCAGAATGACGATAAAGTCATCCATAAACTGCATAAAGAAAACGTTAGATACGTATCAACGCTAGAGCAAAATAATAATATGTGAAATAAAATTCATGCTTACTAGATATAAATCCTGAGAGGCGTAAGATGATAGATGATCATGGGTCATCTTCTCAACCTCCTCGTTATCAAGATAAAGTACAACCCCCTTCAACAAAGATTGGGCCAGAGAAGTAATTTTGGCCATTGACATCACTTAGTGGAACTTCCCATGACCATGGGTGTCAACCCTCTTGGAGAGCGACAAAGTAGCTGAGGAAGAAGATACTTTCTCCTTATTCTTCTCGCGGATTGAATTATTCAGAATAAATATGGGGGCAAAAGGACCCTCAACTTGAGTCCTCCTTTGAACCTTAGCCCTAGGAGAAGGGGGCATCATATCATCATCATCCACCAACAGGATTCTCCTCTTAGGAGTCATTATCTCGTCCTCAGTTGTCGAAATGGACTCGACGTTCAAAGACTTAAAAAGGGATGAAATAAAAGACTCCTCACTTGCATAAAGAAAAGGAACCTCGAGTACTATGTTCATCGAGTGAGTTGTGAAACTTTTGACAAAATTCTTCTATTATATAAGGAAGGATGCCAACCTTAGGTGATCTCCACCAGTAACCAACGGCCTTCTCAAATTCTAAACTTTGATTAGCTCCTCCTAGTTGAAGTAAGAGGAGGATGGTTATTTCTTCTTTGATTGAGTTGTATAAAAGAAAAAATTCAGCTGTATCATCTCAACTAAATAAAAATTAGTGCATGGAAAATAAAAGTTAACCTATATTACTTCTCCTCATCGAGAATAAAACCCCTTATACATCTCATCCTGAAGAAGAGGTGGGTTTTGCCAATTTATGGCGATAAAACCTTGATCTTAATAACCTTTATCATATTCAAGAAGTTTGACAACTAATAATTTGTTAGCCTTCCTCACCTTCAGATCTAATATCCCATCCGCAGTGTGGGACCATAAGAAACAATATATGATCTCTAGAATCCCTATCAAGGTCCCATATAGCTCATGAATTTGTTGAACTCCGTTGATAATATTCCATGTGTTTAGGGTGCGGGAACCACCTCAAAAAACTCCCAAAATTCTAAGAATAGTTCATTAAGAGGAAATATAATCCCCCATTCAGCCACTGAGAAGGTGTGAATCTAATGCCCACCCTCAATAGCAACACAATTTTTGGGAACTAGGGCACACTCAATCGTTACCCTAGGAAGAATTGAATATACTTTACTGAACTCCCCCACCGTCCTCTCATCAACAGTATAAATAATTTTTAATTGAAGAAATGGGAGAATGGACTACTCAACAATAATATATAAGATCAAAAGAAGTTACTCAGAATAGTCGCAAGAAAAATAAGAGAAAGCAAGGAGAACTTAGAGGAAGATTGTAAATACGGACACTCAAAATGATCTTTTTGAATGAAGGAAGGTATATAAACGATGGTGCAGAGTCTCTTTGATTAAACAGAAGCAAAATACCAGAAATCTAATCATATAGAACAGAGTTCGAAGTCATCAATGCAACAGGCGATTCATTTTTGAACTAAAGACCAGTTTACCCCTCACCTAAACTTATTAATTAATAAGCATACCCCCGTAAAATCTCAATGTTAAATTGCCATGAATCAATTATTTTGGGCCAAGAACCATACGAAATTCTTTGGCCCAATTTTTTTGAAGAACTTTAGGGGAAATTGTGGGGTGAAAATCTTAATGGTCCAAATTTCAGGGGCCTAAGTAGGCCCAACCCATAAATACAAAGCATGCCGCATGGAAAGCTCAATTTTGTTATCTATAATCTCAAATAAGATCAAAATGGATTAGCAAACGAGCCAATCAACAACTGGGAGAGTTTGAACGTAAATCAACCACTCCTATCATTATAAATAGAAACCTTACCCCGGACCAAGCGGCATATAATTATTTCTGACAAAAGTTTTAAATAATTAATTTACATAGAGAATCACCCTGTAGACGCAGACAATTGTCAAACCACGTAAATCCTTTTTGTTGTGTGATTGTTTTACTCTTTATTTATTTTCCTATTGTTTAGAATTTTTAATCATGATCATTTTCACTCACAACTCCAATAAGGGTTATTGAAACCAAGATTTCATTGCCAAAAACTATCAACATCAACATCTTCTTGAGGGTGAGCCGTATCATAGATTTCTATGCTCAGAGAGAGGAAGTGACATAAGTTAACTTTGATTTCTCTTACTTTGATCTTTATTTGATAATATTGTTAGTGATGATTTTTTCTTTCTTTTTCTCATCTCGATCTAATAATAAATATCCCTCTCCTTCTCATTTAAATAGGCAGAAACTCATCAAAGTATGGAATTTGAGAAGGTCGTTGGTCGCAGATGGTGATCACCCAATATTGGTGTCTTTTCTTCTAAAGTACAAGAACTCCACCAACAGTTTTATTGTTCGTCTAGTGGATTCAATCCCCGTTGGGCTCCTTCCTTCAACCAGTGAGGGGACTTCCACTTCCTTATATTTTAAGTCGTTAAACGTCGATACCATCTTTGATTTTGAGGACGAAACAAAGGTTCCCAAGAGAAGGATCCCGCTGGTAGAAGATCATGACATGATGCCCATTTCCCCCAAGGCTTAGTTCCTCAACAGGACTGAGCTTGAGGGTCCTTCTTCCCCCATACCTGTATTGGACTCCTCACTCCAAAAGAAAAATAAGAAGGAGAAGACATATTCTTCTTCAATAGTCATGATGCCTTCCAAGAAGGGTGATGCCCATAACTTTGAAAAAGGCCACCAGGAGATATCGGTGGCTAAAAATCCTTCCTTATCCTTTGTTCTGTTAAAAGAGGGAATGCTCACACTTGACCACGAGTAAGTTGGTTGTGATGCCTTCTAAGAAGGGTGGTGTCCATAACTTCAAAAAAGCCACCAGGAAATGTCGATGGCTAAAAATTCCTCATTAGCCTTTGGTTCGTTAAAAGGGGCTATGCTCACGCTTGACTGCGAGCAAGTTGTAAAGTAGACTCATGATCAACTTTCTACCCATGCTGCTCAAGCATTATCACGAGTAAATAATATTTTTTCCATTCTGTAACACCCCGGTATTATAAGCCGTAAAGATATCTAATAAATTTAGTATTTAGGGAAAATAAAAATATGAAATTTAATTAATTTTAAGATAAAAAAATATTGGTTTTGACATATATATAAAATAAAGTTTTAAGTAAAATTTAATTCGGGAGTATAATTGTGAATTTCTAGATTTCGATATAAAATCATGAGGATTTGGGTTCGTCAGGCCGATCGAACCGGTTCGGCCATGGGGGCGAATCGGTTCACACTGGTAATGGTGTGACAGGTGTTTTTTTAGTGTTTGTGTTTAACTTAAACCCTCCTGTTTTTCTCTGAAAATTAAACTCAGGTTTTGGGTTTTTAAAACACTTTTATATAACTCCATAAAGAAGTAGCCTCCCATAATTTTATCTCCTCTCTTCTACAAAACCTAAACCACATTAAACACAAGTTTCAACTCAAGTTTTTAGATCCAAATTAAGTTTTCTCTAGAATGATCGAGAACGTGTGTTTGCTATTTTCACGAGAGGAACACAACTATGTAATCTGATTTTCAAGAAGATTTATTTATAGGCATGAATAATTCTATTGTTCCCTATAAGTGTTATGCAATTTGATATTGACTAAACATTAATAAATGGTATTTTTTTTAAATAAATTAGGAAGACTAATTGCTAAAAGTGAAGTAATTACAGGGGATGTTTTTATTGAAAATTATAATATAACTTAAGGCTCAAAATAATCTCATGCTTAAATTAGTAGATTTTGATGGAATTGTGGAATGTTTCGCATAATAAAATTAAAAATATGAATTTGTAATAATATTTCAACTCAAAAGTCACAATTTTTATGTGTAGGTTGTAGAATGGATTTATTATTGTATAATGTTGTGAATATGCATGTTAAAAATGGAATCTTGTGTTAATCGAAAAATGGCACTTATGTGAAAATCATGGGATATTACAACTTGTGTGACTTTTGGTAGTACTTATTTAATTATGTAATTACATGGACCTAAACTGAATGATATTGCAATGAGGAAAAAAATTGAAAAAATTGTAGCTATAAATTGAAAATAAGTTTTATGTGATTATTGCTTGTGTTAATATTTAAGCACTGCGGGGACGTTGGGATTTTTGGGTTTGTTACGCTTTTAACATGATTTTAGGTTTCTTGCTAGGTATGGGACTAATAGGTAGGCCTCGATGTTGTTGAAACTTTCTGGGTATGAGACTAGTGAGTGTAGGTTACGGTTGGGTATTTCCTAGGTGGGGCTAGGTAGTACGCCATCACGTGTTTTTTATTAGCCAATGTGTGAGACTTGGTAGTGATTCTGGATTGTGTTCTTCTTAGGTGATAGACTAAGTGATACTTATGGATTGGTGATCTCTAGGTATGGGACTAGGGATGTGTAATACCCCATAATTTTATTGATTTTATTTAATTAGATTAATTAAATTAAATGGGAATTAATTAGAAATTAATCCGGATTTAAATACTAGCGAGACCTGAGTTGGTATTTGATTATGATGATAATATTTAGTATTACTGAATTAATATGGTATTATATGATTATTGATAATATTAAAATTATCGCGAGTCATAAATACGACAATTTGGGAAATTAAGTTGGAACGCACGTGTTAGTCGCGTTAGGAATCAATTTAATTAGATAAAAATTATAATTTAATCATCCATATGGTCATTTTGAGTGCACCAATGTATCTGGAGGGGTCGAGATAGTCAAAAAATACTAGTCGGGGTTTTAGTTTGCGTCCCGGGGCATTTTTAGGCCAAACCGGCAACCCGAGAGGGTATTTTGGTCATTTTAAAATTTAAGGAAATAAGACCCACGAATTTTAGGGTTTATTTAATTATTATTGGGAAGGCCATTAGGGACATTATCAGCTAAAAACAAAGAGTGGGCTACGTGAGTTAGAGGAGAAGTTGCAGGAGGTTTCCAAACCCTAGCCACCACCAACCACCACTAAATCTTGACGGAATTGTGACCGGTAAGAAGGAAAGAACTAACCCTCGGACACCATCAACAATTCTGAACATCCAACTTTAGGCAAGTGATTTAATTCCATTAGTTTTCAGTGAATATATCTTCCATGTTAGTGTAGAAATTGATTTTTGTCTTGAAAGATGATAAAAACCCATGAAGTTTGAGGTAGAACTATAAATCTTGGATATGAATTGCATGTACATTAGTTCTGGACAAAATTCAGTAACCAAAATATAACCCTTGATGAATTAAGAATGGATTTAAGACGAGAAATATCATGATTCTTGAAGAAAGTAGAAAACTAGGGTTTTTATGAAGATTTGATCCATGTAAGGTTAATTGTTCAGGATGTAATGGTTTTGGAACTTTAAAAATATTGTATCTAGGTAGTATAATGACCCTACATCCTTAGTTGAGAATTTCATACCTTGTAATGGAGTTTTGAAACAAATCTGGACTGAAAAACGAAGCAGTCTGTAGCCTTATCTGGTGCGATCGATCGATCCACATTCATAGGTCGATCGATCGACACCCATCGATCGATTGATATCCAAGGTCAATCGATCGACCTTCCCAGAAATTGCGATATTTTTTCCCTTATTGAATTTTAGCAATTTCGACCCTAGAGAATTATTGGTGGGGACCTTGTGAACACTTTTAGATTTAAGGAAGACCAGTAGGCATGTATATGAGACCCGGATTATTATTAGAATTATATTTGGGAGTTATGTTAGACCTAATAAGGTTCGACGAGTGAGGTACTATTAAAGACCGGGATTAAATGAGTTAAAATATATATAGTTGATAAAATAAGGTTAGTGGCAGAAATATGGACCTTAAGAGTATTGGATTAAAGTGTGGGAATAATAGGAGACTTAGTAACCTTTATGAGTTAGGTTTTAAGTACTTGAAACTACAACGTGAGATGTGTCGGTGGACTATATTATATAACTATCCGGAAGTATAAAAATTTGCTAATTGGATTAATGGTATAGGGATTGTGAACGTACCTTTAATAATATTATAAATTATTTAAGTTGTGTGAATGCTTAGTATATGGATTTATATGTGTATAACATACCTACCACACTTGCTATCACGGGAGGTTGGCTTTCGGAACAGGGCCATCTAATCTTTGTGTGTCTACGGGGGGGATTTAGATTGGTACCTTAAGGACATAGGGCTGTCAATGACTTATTTGTGAGTTGATAAGTCAACTGACCATGGGAGCGTAGGTATGTGCATGACCCATGGGTATGTGAACTATGCTCGTCTCCAATATGTGTGATTTTGCTTATTAAAAACGATTCCTGAGAGATTCGAAATATGTAGTCCTTATGTACGTGATGTACCGGGATTCGATAGCAGAGTATGTGTGCACCGCAGCTTAGCCTAGGGGTGCCCCAATTGTATAATTATGTTGGAATTTATATATTGGTGATGATAACAGACTCCTTGTTATTGTGTGTGAATATTTGCAACACTTTGAGTAAAGTTGGAATTGATAATTTCATATAAGATCTAATATAAATTAATCTGAGATATGAAAAGGTAGATTCACATAAGTTAGATTGGAATGTCTTGAGCAAACCCCTATATAATCATGCGAGGGCATGTTGGAGTATATACTAGTAGTCAGCGGCATAACTAGGATGGGTTATGGATATACGTTAAGCGTACACATTAGTTGAGAGGTGAGAAACTCATGTGAGAGCACGGAACTAACATGTACTTAATATTCATTGTTTAATGCAATTAAACACTTGCTATATTTTAAACTGTTTTCACATCGGGCTCTGACCCGTTTGCTTTCAAATCTATTTTTTTGAAAATCCTTTTACGTGCCCATCCAGAGGGATGCCAAGCTTAGGAGTTCCATTTCAATGCCGTGCTATAGCTGATGTGGAAGTTACATGATTTTAGATGATAGACGCCTCCACATTCTATATTGATTCCATTTCAGACTTATCCAGTTGTTAGGGCATGTCGCCCCATTTCTTTTAGAGACGGTTTTATCATACTCAGTTTCATTTCAGTGTTGTAGTTAATTAATTAATTATATAGACTTTGTATTTGTTTTTATTCAGTATTTGGATTATTCAGAGGAGTGTTTCTCCAGACTCATTTTTATTCCATTATTATTCTATTGAGATTGTGATGTGATTGTGATACCTTTACCTCATAATTTAAAATGTTGCAAGTTAATTCAATTTAATAAAATTTGAGAACTCACTTTTTAAATATTAGGTGGCTAGTAATTGTTAAAATATGTGTTTTCGACAGTGATGCTATGAACTGAACCAACTTGAAATTTTGTATTAATTTGAGTAAAGGAGTAGCTAACCGGTATTTAATTAGTTGGGGTGTCACAGGTGGTATCAGAGCATCAGGTTCTAGTGTCCTTAGGATATATATGGCTTGTTATGTTTTTGCGTAGCTTCCTTTGATATAGAGCCCTATAGTATAGGATTGTTGTACTCTTTTGTGTATTTTACGCTCTTCAGCTATTTTCAGATATTAACTGTGAACTTATAAGACTTCTCTCTCATTTCAGATGCCTCCACGACGTACACAGAAAGTTCCTAGGGGTGCTCAACCCGAGCCTCAGCCTGCACCAATTCAGGGTTCTATGAACGCTGTAAAAGTCGCCGCCATTATAGCTAGGCGGTAAGTGCCGCTTTAGCAGTGGTGCAGCAGGCACCACCTTAGGAACCTATGGTTTCCCCAGTCCAGGATCATGCATTCCCGTTTGCTAGGGAACGGGTCCGAGATGCCTTTCAGAAGGCACACCCTCCGGAGTTTGCATGTAGCTCCGACGTCGTTGTGGCCAGTCAGTGGAGAAGGACATCTAAAGACACTTGAGGATGTGCGAGTGTACCGATGTACAGAGGCAGATACTGGCTTCTTTTAAGCTGGTAGGAGAAGCGTTGTAGTGGTGGGAGTCTATTACCATCGTGAAGGAGAGATATGTTCTTACCATTCAGGAGTTCTGGGTGTGGTTTGACCGCAAGTATTTTCCCTCAGCAGTTCATACCGAGATGAGGAGGAAGTTGATGAACCTCAAGAAGGAGGGGAAGACAGTGGCTGAGTATGAGGTCGAGTTCATAAATCTTCTGAATATTATTCCCGATGAGATTCCGACTGAAGAGAAGAAGATTCAGAAGTTCATAGATGGGTTGACATGGAGGATTCGTCAACACTTGCTAGGAAATCTCTTGTTGGCCACTTATTCTGATGTGGTTAACACAACATTATTTCACTGCCAGGACCACCGCTTTCACTTGTCAGAGGGTAAGTGAGCAGGAGAGTCCAGTCATCAGGGCAGGATAGGGGGAATGGTGCCAGTGGGGCATAATCAGCTCAGGGTCAGCACAGGAAGGGTGATCAGAGTTCCCAACAGGGGGATTCTAAGAGATTTAGATCTGTAGGTCTCAAAAATGGTCAGGGAGGTTTTCGGCATAGTCAGCAGGGTCAGCACGACCATCAGGGCCAGCACGGCCAACAACAGCAGTTTCAGCAGGGCCACCAGGGTCGTAGGTAGTAGGGTCACAGAGGGGGAAACTTTGCGGGGAAATGTTTTATTTATGTCAAGATTGGCCACAAACGTCAGACGTGTCCTGAAAGCGGCAGGGCCCCACAGCAGCAGCAGCAGGGTGCTCGACACGAGCCTCATAGACCTATGTTTCCCGCCACCCGTCCAGCACCACCGCAGATGCCAGCTTTACCACCCATCCCAGAAGCCCCTCTCCAGCAGGGAAAACTTCAGTACGGGCGAGTTTATTAACTCCAGCAAGCCTCAGTCCCACAGGATCCACCCGCTATTGAGGGTATGCTTTCTATTCAGGGGACTATGGGGCGTATTTTGTTTGACACAGGAGCCACACACTGTTTCATTACAACAAGATTTACACGCACTATGGGGTTGTTAGATACCGCGGAGAGCACTGTTACGAGTGTAGATTCACCGTTGAGTAGGGGTTCTGTGATTTCACTTATATGTAGAGGTATGGGTGTAGAGATCGAGTGGTTTACTTTACCTACCGATATGTTAGTGTTAGATATGACTGCGTATGATGTGATTATCGGTATGGATCGACTAGTTGCGTATCGAGCCATGATTAATTGTTTCAGTAGGAGTATTATTTTTGCCATACCCAGGCAGGAGATATTCCTAGTAGCGATGCCTCGTCCTGAGGGAGGATCGTCCACTCACTTGTACTATATAGAGGAGGAGACCTCTAAGGACGTGGTAATACCACTTGATTCGATTCCAATTATTAGAGAGTTCGCTGATGTATTCCAGGATATTCTAGGATGAACTCGTAGTAGAGAGATAGACTTTGTTATCTACTTGATGCCGAGCACTCGTTCAATTGCCTGCGCACCTTACCGTATGGCTCCAGTGAATATGAGAGAGCTACGAGATCAGATAGAGCAGTTGTTGGGTCAAGGGTTTATCCGTAGGAGTACCTCATCTTGGGGTGCTCCTGTGCTATTCGTGAAGAAGAGGTATGGATCCTTGAGGTTGTGTGTAGACTATCGAGAGTTGAATAAAGTCATGATTCAGAACAAGTATCCGTTTCCCCGAATCGATGACCTATTCGACCAGTTGAGAGCAGCGGCCTTCTTCTCAAAGATTGACTTGAGATCGAGATACCATCAGTTGCGTATCAGGGAATAGGACGTCTCAAAGACTGCTTTCTTGACGAGATATGGTTCCTACGAGTTCCGGGTTATGCCTTTTAGCCTAAACAATGCCCCAGCCGTGTTTATGGACTTAATGAATAGGATGTTCAGAGAGTTCCTAGACCAGCTCGTCATCATCTTTATTGATGACATTCTGGTTTACTCCCAGACAGAGGAGGAGCATGCAGAGCACTTGTGGCAGGTTTTGCATACGCTGCATCAGAACGAGTTGTATGAAAAATACGAGAAGTGTGGGTTTCGGATGAAGGAGGTACAGTTTTTGGGGCATATTATTTCAGACAGGGGGATATCTATTGATTCGGGGAAGGTATCAGTGGTGAGGGAGTGGGGATAGCCCACGATACCGACTGAGATACGTAGTTTCTTAGGCCTAGCAGGTTACTACAAGAGGTTCATTCGGGGGTTCTCTAAGATAGCGAGTCCTTTGACACATCTGACTCAGAAGAGTGTGTCATTTATTTGGAGCGATGCCTGTCAGTTGTCATTCGACGAGTTGAAAGACAAGTTAACCTCAGTGCCAGTGTTAGCATTGCCCAGACCGGGAGTTGAGTATCTAGTCTACACCGATGCGTCCTTACTAGGACTTGGGGGTGTACTACAATAGGAGAGACAGGTTATAGCGTATGCTTCCCGTAAGCTTAAGCCTCACAAGAAGAATTACCCCGCCCACGACTTAGAGCTAGCAGCAGTCGTGTTTGCTCTTCGGATTTGGAGATATTACCTCCTTGGGGAGAAATTTCATTTATTCACGGACAACAGGTCCCTACAGTATCTCTTCACGCAGAAGGAACTAAATATGGGTCAACGTAGGTAGATCGAGTTCGTGAAGGACTATCAGTTCGATATCCAGTATCACCCAGGGAAGGCTAACGTGGGAGCAGACGCGTTGAGCCGTAGGCCAGTAGGTGAGGTGGACGAAGTGTGGAAAGCAAAGCGAAAGGAGTTGGGACACCAGGACGCAATGGCCTGATCATTCATGTCTATGATGACCATTACGCCCCAGATCGTTACGAGAGTGATACATGATCGGGCAAAAGACTCATTCTGTCAAGAGAAGATAGTTCGATTACTAGCAAAGGGAGCCAAGTCCTATACCGTTAGTTTATATGGGGGCTTACGCTTAAATGGGAGACTAGTCGTTCCGGAGGGGAAAGACTTGTGACACGAGGTAATGTTAGAGTCGTACGGTTTGCGATTCGCGGTACATCCTGGTGGAGATAAGATGTATCAGGATGTGAGGCGACAATACTGGTGGAGCGGGATGAAGCGAGATATTACCGAGTTCGTTTCTAAATGTGCCACTTGTCAGCTGGTAAAAGTGGACCATCAGAGACCAGCAGGAATTCTACAGCCATAAGAGGTCCCTATATGGAAATGGGAGAGCATTTTCATGGACTTCATCACGGGATTACCGACATCACACAGGGGTCACGAATCCATATGGGTAATTATGGATCGATTGACCAAAGTTTCTCATTTTCTGCCAGCCCGAACAGACTACTCTACGAGACAGTATGCCCAGATTTTCATAGCAGAGATAGTAAGACTCCACAGGGTACCTCTCAATATCGTGTCTAACAGAGACAAGATATTTATTTCACGATTTTGGGAGAGTTTTCAGGAAGCCATGGGTACAAAATTGCGGCTGAGTATAATATATAACCCGCAAACAGATGGGCAAACCGAGCGGATGAGTCATATATTGGAAGATATGTTGCGGATGTGCATCCTAGACTTTGGAGGTGGTTGGTAGCAGTACCTTTCATTGGTGGAGTTCGCCTATAATAACTCCTACCAGTTCAATATTGGCATGGCTCCATTCGAGGCATTATATGGTAGACCTTGTCGTTCCCCAGCATGTTGGCTGGAGGTGGGGGATAACAAACTCCTTGGGACGGAGGTGATTCAGGATACTTCGACAAGGATAGAGATGATACGGAGCCGTATTCGGGTAGCTCAGGATCAACAAAAGAGTTATACCGATGCCAAGAGGTTCTTCAGAGAGTTCAAGGTCGGGGACCAGGTGCTACTCAGAGTGTCTCCTATGAAGGGGATTATGCATTTCGGGAAGAAGGGGAAACTGGCACCTAGGTATGTGGGGCCATTTCCTATCATCGAGCGAATTGGGCCGGTTGTGTATAGACTCAAGTTATCGGAACACTTGCATAGGATTCATGACGTGTTCCATATTTCCTCGCTAAGGAGATATCTTAGGGATGATTTGGCTCATACCCACATTGCTTTAGAGAACATCGACCTATAGCCTGATAGTTCCTATGAGGAGGGGCCGATTGCTATTCTGGACCACAACGAGAGGAAACTGAGGTCGAAGATAGTACCATTAGTACGTGTTCAGTGGCGGCACAATAATGCCGAGGAGTCCACCTGGGAGCGCGAGGATGAGATGCGAGACCGTTATCTAGAGTTATTCTTTCCAAGTAACTTTATTTTTTAAATTCGGGACGAAATTCTGTTATTAGGGGGAAGTATGTAATACCCCATAATTTTATTGATTTTAGTTAATTGGATTAATTAAATTAAATGGGAATTAATTAGAAATTAATCCGAATTTAAATACTAGCGAGACGTGAGTTGGTATTTGATTATGATGATAATATTGAGTATTACTGAATTTATATGGTAATATAAGATTATTGATAATATTAAAATTGTCGCGAGTCATAAATACGACAATTTGAGAAATTAAGTTGGAACGCGCGTGTCAGTCGCGTCAGGAATTAATTTAATTAGATAAAAAAATAAATTATAATTTGATCATCTGTATGGTCATTTTGAGTGCGCCAACGTGTGCGTAGGGGTCGAGATAGTCCAAAAATACTAGCCGGGGGTTTGGTTTGGGTCCCGGGGCATTTTTAGGCCAAACCGGCACCCCGGGAGGGTATTTTGGTCATTTTAAAATTTAAGGAAATAAGACCTATGAATTTTTGGATTTATTTAATTATTATTGGGAAGGCCATTAGGGCCATTATCAGCCAAACACAAAGAGTAAGCTACGTGAGTTAGAAGAGAAGTTGTAGGAGGTTTCCAAACCCTAGCCACCACCAACCACCACCAAATCTTGATGGAGTTGTGACCGGAAAGAAGGAAAGAACCAACCCTCGGACACCATCAACGATTCTGAACATCAAACTTAAGGCAAGTGATTTAATTCCATTAGTTTTCAGCGAATATATCTTCCATGTTAGTGTAGAAATTGATTTTTATCTTAAAAGATGATAAAAACCCATGAAGTTTGAGGTAGAACTATAAATCTTTGATAGGAATTGCATGTAGATTTGTTCTAGAAGAAATTAAGTAACCAAAATATAACCCTTGATGAATTAAGAACGGATTTAAGAAGAGAAATATCATGATTCTTGAAGAAAATAGAAAACTAGGGTTTTTATGAAGATTTGATCCATGTAAGGTTAATTGTTGATGATGTAATGGTTTTGGAATGTTAAAAACATTGTATTTAGGTAGTATAATGACCCTGCATCCTTAGTTGAGAATTTCATACCTTGTAATGGAGTTTTGGGACAAATATAGGACTAAAAAACGAAGCAGTCCGTAGCCTTATCTGGTGCGATCGATCGATCCACATTCATAGGTCGATCGATCGACCACCATCGATCGATCGATATCCAAGGTCGATCGATCGACCTTCCCAGAAATTGTGATATTTTTCCCCTTATTGAATTTTAGCAATTTCGACCCTAGAGAATTATTGGTGGGGACCTTGTGAACACTTTTAGATTTAAGGAAGACCAGTAGGCATGTATATGAGACCCGGATTATTATTAGAATTATATTTGGGAGTTATGTTAGACCTAATAAGGTTCGACGAGTGAGGTACTATTAAAGACTGCGATTATATGAGTTAAAATCTATATAGTTGATAAAATAAGGTTAGTGGTGGAAATATGGACCTTAAGAGTATTGGATTAAAGTGTGGGAATAATAAGAGACTTAGTACCCTTTATGAGTTAGGTTTTAAGTAATTGAAACTAAGACGTGAGATGTGTCGGTGGACTATATTATATAACTATCCGAAAGTATAAAAATGTACTAATTGGATTAATGGTATAGGGATTATGAACGTACCTTTAATAATATTATAAATTATTTAAGTTGTGTGAATGCTTAGTATATGGATTTATATGTGTATAACATACCTACCACACTTGCTATCACGGGAGGTTGGCTTTCGGAACAGGGCCATCTAATCTTTGTGTGTCTACAGGGGGATTTAGATTGGTACCTTAAGGATATAGGGCTGTCAATGACTTATTTGTGAGTTGATAAGTCAGTTGACCATGGGAGCATAGGTATGTGCATGACCCATGGGTATGTGAACTATGCTCGTCTCCAATATGTGTGATTTTTCTTATTAAAACAGATTCCTAAGAGATTCGGAATACGTAGTCCTTATGTACGTGATGTACCGGGATTCGATAGCAAAGTATGTGTGCACCGCAGCTTAGCCTAGGGGTGCCCCAATCGTATAATTATGTTGGAATTTATATATTGGTGATGATAACAGACTCCTTGTGAATGTGTGTGAATATATGCAACACTTTGAGTAAAGTTGGAAATGAGAATTTCATATAAGATCTAATATAAATTAATCTCATAAATTAAAAGGTAGATTCACATAAGTTAGATTGGAATGTTTTGAGCAAACCCCTATATAATCACGCGAGGGCAGGTTACAGTATAGGCTAGTAGTTAGCGGCGTAACTAGGATGGGTTATGGATATACGTTAAGCATGCACATTAATTGAGAGGTGAGAAACTGATGTGAGAGCACGAAACTAACATGTACTTAATATTCATTATTTAATGCAATTAAACACTTGCTATATTTTAAACTGTTTTCACATCGGGCTCTGACCCATTTTCCTTCAAATCTATTTTCTTGAAAAACCTTTTACGTGCCCAGTCACAAGGGCGCCAAGCTTAGGAGTTCCATTTCAGCAAAGTGTTGTAGCTGCTGTGGAAGTTACAGGATTTTGGATGATAGAGACCTCCACGTTCTATATTGATTCTATTTCAGACTTATCCAGTTGTTAAGGCATGTCGCCCCATTTCTTTTAGAGACAGTTTTATCATACTCAGTTTCATTTCAGTGTTGGAGTTAAATTAATTAATTATTCAGACTTTGTATTTGGTTTTATTCAGTATTTGGATTATTCAGAGGAGTGTTCCTCCAGACTCATTTTTATTCCATTATTATTCTATTGAGACTGTGATGTGATTGTGATACCTTTATCTCATAATTTAATTAGTTGCATGTTAATTTAATTTAATAAAATTTGACAACTCACTTTTTAAATATTAGGTGGCTAGTAATTGTTTAAATAAGTGTTTTCGACAGTGATGTTATGAACTGAACCAACTTGACATTTTGTATTAATTTGAGTAAAGGAGTAGCTACCCAGTATTTAATTAGACGGGGTGTCACAGGATGGTTTTAGGTTGTGGTACCCGAATTTAGGGTGGGTCCAATTAATAATAAAGAGAACTTGAACAAAACTTAAGAAGTAATGTCTAAGATACTAAACGAGTATTAAAATGAATTTGTGTCGTGAGTATAAGCAGGACTAGCGATAATTGTGTTGACTGGCTATAACGACGTGGGTGTGTTTTGGTGTCAAGAGTATGTGCCGGGATAATGATAATTTGGCCGAATGACTATAGTGACATGTCGTGTGTGGAACCTCACGAGTATGTACGTAGCACAGGAAATTCGGCTGACTGGTTATAATAAGGGGGATGAGTGTGATGTGTTGGAACTTAAGTGCACCAAGAGTATGTCCAGGACTAGTATAATGGTTGACTGGGTATAGTGGTGTCTCACGCATAAGAACAATTGTATAATTAAATTGAGCAAGATAAAGATCTAATATTTAAGTTAATGTTATACTTATAATAATTGAACTTGAATAGTGTGGTGGCTTAATTATGTGGGTAATTAGTCTTGTGTTGCTTTACTCGTATGCTATTATATCATTTTATTTAAAATACTCAATTGTTATATTTATCATGTATGATGCTTATATCTGGGTTCACGATCCATAATTAGGGGGAGTATCTAGTGTTTATATTGTAGGCTCTGACCCATTGCGTTGAGTAACATTTCAGATATAGTTGTTGGAGTAGTTGTACAAGATGAATTGGAGATTTTTGGAGTGCGGATGGAGATTTACTTTTATTGCATTAGTAGTTTAGATTATTTATATTCCGTCATTTTGTTATATGACAATTATTATGGATTTGGTGAACCATTCTGTTTTACAGTTATTATAGATTATTTAAATTTGAGAATTTATTTATCGTTCGGAGTTGGATTTTATTCTGGAGTTATCGTGGTGATGGATATTATGGCTTGGATAATTATATTATTGGACTAAATGGCATTATGTCTTGTGGAAAACAATGTTTTTATTGTCTTATATTTCTGTCGCATGCTGAGAATGGTATTTTATTTATAACTCCCGACTTAGTTTGGCAGCGACGGCTGGCCACCCCGACGTCGAATCTGCGCAGGGTGTTGCATATTCTCTTTGAACAGATGATATTTTTTCTATTCTGACATAATTCGTTTTCTTCTCTTTGAAGTTTGTGGATGACTTTGTCGCCATCCTAGAAAAGAGCTCCAAGTAACTGAAGGTGGTCGATGTCACCGTCACCTTAAAGAACCCCGAATATTCTCTGGCCACTGCTCAAAAAGTCTACGAGGATAACAACTCATACACTAGCTTGGAAATGACTTTCCTATTGGATGAGCTTTCTTGGCTCAAGGTTGATTTCAATAAGTTGAAGCCTGATCACGACCAAGTGGTGGTCGAACGTGATCGGTTAAAGAATGATCAAGTGAAAGCTCTGCCTATTGCCAAGGATGCATGTTATGATAACTGGTAAAATGAGGCCTTTGTCGATGCCAAACTCCAACTAAATTTCATCAGAAAGTCCAACTTTAATAAAGGCTGGGATGTTGCTATGATAAAGGACAATGTCCCAACCGAGCCTGAACTTTTCAACGAGCGTGATCTAGGGCTGATCGGGAAAAATTTCCATAAGTTACAGATCAAGTGAAAGAAAAGGGGCCCCAAAGCTAGTTAGAATAGTTAACTTGAGAATTCTTATATTCTCTTTACTCTTGTTTGTTTGTAAAGGCATAGCCTCAATCTGTTATAATGAAGGATTTTTTCGATGTTTGATTATGTCTTCCAGTGTTGATGAGTTATTTTCTTTTCCTCCTATAGCATATCAATGTATCTGGAGAAATCTAGATACCATTCTTGGTTGGGGGGGCTAGTGTTGTAGCTCACTGTGCTTTTATTTTTGTTCTAAAGGCTCTTTAAACGATTACTAAGCTTATAAGGATCAGTCTGTCCTGGTGTCCAAACTGAGGGATGATCTGAAAGACCTTGAAAATATTAGCACCTTTATGTTGGAGGAGATGAATTCCTTGAGAAGGTAGCTTGCTAAGACCAAAGATATTGGTGATGCTAGTACACTACCGAAAATCAAGAATGATTCTATGAGGAAATAACTTTTCGATTACAAAGAAGACCTAATGAGGGAGGGGGTGATTAAAATGGGGTAAGCCATGATGTAATCAAGTTTTAGTACCTTCTTAAGAAAGGATCTCGTGCCACATGGACTACTAGCTGCCATAAGGGGTTTATGGATCCCCTTATTAGGCTGGATGAAGAAAATAAATTGGCATATAAATATGGCTAGTTAAATTCTTTGGGAGCCTTTATAGTTCTAAAGGACTCTGAGCTCAATATTAGTACCGAGTTGATTGTCCAGTATATCACCATCCCCCATTCGGAAGTGAAGAGAGTTTAGTTCCTCTATATGTTGTTCCTCTTCTGTGGGCCAAACATTATTTTTCATCACATGAGAGCGATAATGAATTCTGAAAAATCCTAATTATAGATGAAGAGTGGCCGCTTCTGAGGTGACTGCTCATCGGGGGCAGTAATTGTATTGTTTTGTTCTTTTAATACTGTAAATGATCTTTATTATCTATTATACCTTAAGGTAATAACATGGTGTTTGTATAATTCCACATTTTGCATTTTTCTAATCTGTTATGCCAAGCATATGTTTATTATCTTGTCTTACCATTTAACTTATGTTGTCACACTACCTTAGGCCTAGAGAAGACTTTAGAAAAAATACACTTGTCTTTGGGTCCATCCAATCACTCGAAATTTCTTATCCGACCAGGTACACTTAGTTCCTAGGGATCCCCCATAGGTCTTTTATATGTTTGGGAAATTCATGAGGTTTTTGTATCTTTTACGAGGAGATCGCGAAACATTGAGTTTAATTATAATATTTTCAATTTTAATCAAAATAGGTGATATTGATCAATATTTGACCATTAACAAAAGTGTATGCCTGCCACTTTGGAATAATGTTAAATGGCTATATGAACCACTTGGGCTTATACAAACCGCGAGCAACATAAGTTTTGGAATAAAAATCTGTGAAAACTAACTAATATTAAAATAACTAAGCAAGAGAAAATTTTCAAAGTAAAACTTCTTGAGGTTGGCTGCATTCCACGCCCTTCATATTTTCCTGCCCTCCATTGTTTCCAAATAGTAGGATCCTTGCAAATCGTCTCTGATGATCTTAAATAGTCCCTCCCAATTCGGCCCCAAAATGCTATCCAAAGGTTTTTAGGCACTGCCAAGGAATTTTATGAGGACATAGTCGCCGATTTGGAATTTTCTTGAATTTAAACTCTAGTTGTATTACTTAGCTAACTGTTGTTAGTAAGAGGTCAGTTTTATCATGGCCTTCTCCTATCTCTCATCGTCTAGGTCAAGTTCAATCCTCACGACTTCCTCATTCAAATCCTTCTTGGCAATTGTGGTTCTCATGGTTGGCATACCAAATTCCAAAGGAATAGTATCCTCCATCCGATAGGCCTGAGCGAAATGTATTTTCCTAGTAGGTCTTTTACACGTAGTACGATATGCCCATAGGCCGTGAGGAAGCTTGTCTGCCCAAGATCCTTTCCCCCCTCTAATCACTTATTCATGTAGTGGGGCATTATTTTGTTAGAAGACTTCGCTTTCCCGTTACTCGACCACTGAGATGAAGTGATGCTTGATGCTATGGCTATCGCAAAAACCTTGGAATGGGCCACTTTCAAACTGTGTTCCTATTGGTGTCTAAATTTGGTTTGATGATTTGGAATAATCTTAGCTCAGTTAAATTAATAATTATAACCAAAGATAAAATACTGAGCTAGAGAGGGATGAGAGTAATAGAGGCATACAAAGGTTTACGTTGTTCAACCCAATGTGGTGCCTACATCCACGAGTAAAATGCCATTATATTTTAGGGTTTAGTACAATCTTTTAATAAACCCTTTATGGTTTGAATAAAGTATTCTCAATTGCCCTAAGCTGAGAGAGGTAGTGATCTATTTATAGTAGTTGGAAGTTAAAGATATAGAATACGTTTATACATTAGGTATTTACATATTTACTTGAGATTAAGTAGTTGAATATTATTCACGTGCATGTTCATGGTGACTGTTGAGAATCTTCATATGTGTATGTTTAAATTACTGATCGTTCATATTCTTTGAGGTGGTCGACCAGCTAGCCAACCAAGGAGATAATCGATTCGACCACACTTGTTTGTTGTTTGTTGTTGGTGGTTCTAATAAGCATGATGACAGGTGTCACTTTTTTATTGGACCACGTGGCCTTATTATTTTAGGCTACATTGAAAGCTCCCAATACTTCATCTTGTTTGGAATGATGTAATGAGTGAAAGAATGGAGTATTTTTTACCAGGGTTTGCTCGATGGTCTGAAAGAGCCTGATTGGACCTCTAGGACATGTCAATTTCAAACTATTATATTAAGGCAGTGGCAATTTTGTAAATAGTTTGAAAAATAGCAAATCGTCCAAGGGTACGCTGGTCATTTTATTTTCTATGGAAACAAAATGTTGTCGAAATCTGAAGCGGTGGTACACTTAATCATTTCAAATTTTGTAGTCCAAGAGATGTCACGAATCCTATAAAGTGTCATTTTCTTCTCACCTTGATTGTCAAATTCACTTCTTTACTCTTGATCTTTCATTTCGCCATTTGAGAGAACGACTGTTATGTCTTTGCTTTCATTGTAAGAACTTTTTATTTCTTGTATTTTCATTTGTTCTTTATCACTATGGTGTATATTGTATATGGGAGTTCTTTTGGAGACTTTAGAACAAAACATAGAATCCCTGATTGGGTGAGAACAGAGTTAGAGACAATTCCTTGTGACCAGTGTTCATTAGAAGAGGGTCATTGGCTTCCTACTATCTTTAATGCAGAATGTGGAGTTACCCTAATCATTTATTCCCTGAGTTCTATTAATATTTTAATGTGATCCCAGACCAAGTGGCACCCATTACTTGGAGGGTAGTGAATGGGGTCAACTATATTAATGAATGATTTGGAACCCACATAGGAATAACTGAATTGATGTATTGTTATACCTAGGGGACCATAACCGACAATATTTATTACTTGAAGACCAAATATTCAAACAGGACTTTGGTAGTAAATTTGCTTGATTCCAATCAAAATTATTTGGATTATAGACCGATAGTAAAGGATTGGCAGTTTACCCCTCTTCCTGAGGGCTAGTAATATAATGGCCCCCACTGCCCTCAGGAAGGACAGGGCATAGGTCGACACTTTTTATTTTATCCTTGTATATTTATCTTTGCTTATTTTTTCAGTTAACTACTTAGTATTTTTGTCATTGTGTTTGGTAGAGACGAAAACAAAAGATATTCCCCACCTGTCTAAAGTCAATTTTGTTGATCTAAAAATTGTTTGGTCCATTCAGTAAAGAAGTAGGGAGAGTCACCCTCGCTCGACGTCTATTTTTTTTTATTACCAAAGCTATATCACATCTTTTGTTGTTCGCCTAACTGAAGTATTCGCATATACCCTATTGATTTAGAGGAGCCAACCTCGTCCTTTTCAACTGCTGATTTTAAATCTTTTTCTTAAGTGGAAAGGGATTTCACTGCTGGAGGTACGTCTTCCTCCTTTAAATAAATATATATATCAACCTTTTGTCGAGCACAACTTCATATCTAGAGATGGTGAAAAGGAAGATCTCAAATCTTCTTGCTGGATCCAAGTCTCCTCATCCTTCTATCGAGAAGAGGAAAACTGATGATGGGGACTCCAAACACCTTGTGGTTATAGAGCATGCTGAAGAAAGGTCCTTTTTCTCATCTTGATTTATTGGGGAAGGAATAGGTCGACCAAGGTCAGCGTGGTTCCCTATCTGTAGCAGTGAACCCAGGTTTTTCTCGGGGAGGGCCAAGAGTCCTTCCTGATGATGAAACTGTTGATACTCCCCTCTCCAGGGCTAAATTATTCGAGAGGGCCAATCACAACATAGTTTTGGTAAGTACTTATATAACTATTCTCCCTTATCGTTATGTATTTCTGCTAATTATTTACCAAATTAAATATTTTTTCTGACTTTGCAATTTTTTGTTGATTATGATGAACTATTAAGGAGGGATGACCAAATGAGAGGGTTTTCTATGGATGTTGAGGCTGATTTTCAATGCCTGAAGGAGCCTGTGGATTTTGCAAAGAGGGCCCATTAGGGTGATAAGAAAAATTGGGGATATGTTATGATGAAACTAGAGGAAAATAAGAACAAGGCTGAGAAGGATACCAATGCTGCTATCAAGAAGGTTGAGTAGGTGAAAACGGCTGATCAGGATACTAAGAAGTTAGTCGATGATGCCAACAGTAAAATTCAGGAACTGAAGGCTAAGGCAAAGAAGGATAAGGAAGATGCCTACACTCGGGGCTAGGATAAGTCATTTTCTATCGAAGTTGTGCAAGTGGATTATCTGAAGAAATCCTCTTTTAAAGAAGGATAAAATACTGCCCTGACCTAGGTTGGCACTGCCCTAGACTCCAAACTCTTCCTCAAGCATAACCCTGGAACTCCTTCAGTGATTGAATAGGAGGTTTATGATGAAGAAGGGATGACTGAGTCATCAGTTCCCCAAGAGATAGGCCATAGTTACTTCTCATCCCGATGATGAAGTCACTCAGGACAAAGAGAATGTGTAGATGTCTAGAGCCATTTCTTATGGGATTTTTGCTTGTATTTTTTATTTTTTGTAATCCGAAGAAGTTTGTTTTTGTAACTCTCCTTTATAGTTTTAATAAATTTGCTCTTCTAGTAATACGGTTATCCATTATGAACTTTTCTTTTAACCTTTCCATACTTGTGCCATATTTTATTCCTTTCAGTTTAACTCTAGGAAGGTTATCTTGGCACCTACTGAGAGTGAACTATACAGGAGGAGTATTCAATTATTTGGGGGCAAGTCATAAAGAACTTGATGAAGAGGAGTTGGAAGAACTGCTCAGCTTAGGTGTTTTTGATCAAGTTAAAGAAGCATATCTCCATTCGCACAAGATATTTAGTCAAATAGTAGCGACCAATGTTGCATATTATAAAATGACAATCCAAATACAGAAAGACTATAAAGAAGCTCTTGGTACCCTGTCATTCGACTACGATAAGAAGTTTGCCCTGCTCAGTAATGATAATGGATTTGATAAGAAATGACAAGATATCTCCTTGACGTTTGCTAAAAAGGACTTTGTACCGAAGCCTATGGTGACAAGTGCTCAAGAGGTATCTAGTTTGTTGGAGAAAGAGAATAATATACTGAGGGATGAATTGGAGGGTTTGAAGAAGTTTGCTGATGCAGATCAAAGTGAAGGCGTCTTATTTTTAGAGCAGGAAAATGCCTGGTTGATGGAGGATATTGAGAAGTTAAAAAAATTAAAGGGTGGTCAGTCATCTAGGTAGGTTATTGTAGCTCATCTCTCTATTAAAGAAGATAGGATAAAAAAGATTTTGTCTTACCAGGCCAATATAATAAAGAATCAATCTGCCACCATCAAGAGATTGAACGAGAAGGTTGACTGTCATACTTACCACTTCCATATGCAGTCACGTACTCTCTGGATGAACGACTATGATGAAGCCTTAGTACACTTGTGTGAAGAATTGGAACAGGCCAGAAGAAAGGGTTATTAGTGGGGATGTCTCAATGCCCTTACTGTTTTGAAGGTATCAGAAAAGGATTGCTTATGGTATTGGCATAATCTAGGGTGCTTGGATCATCCTACTCGATTCAATATGGACACTAAGTGGATTCCTACTAACTTAATCCCAATAAATCTGGTTAGAAAATACCCTAGAGATTATGATATTCATGGAGATGATACACTTATTCGACCTTTACACCTGGTAGATAAACCTTGTTATAGTAGACAAATCAAACTTAGAGAGTTGGGATCCATTGTTCTTCCTTCAACTTTGGATGTTCCTCCTATGGGGATTGATAAGGCACTTGGAAAGTGCCATGCTAAATGAGAAGATTTTACGATTTTCTTGTAATAAACTGTGGTAATGAATATTGTCGTGTAGTGTTATAAGAGTAATGATAACTTGCATCATTCCTTTAGGTGATTGCGGCTTACTAGTAGTTTAGCATTATAATTAGGTGGAGACTGTTAGCCGACTAATCTGCCTTACTGGTTATCGATTCGGATAAACATAAATTGTCAAGACTTAGGTTCTGGTAACGTTTTTATGGTCATTTAAATAGATGTTGTCATTTTTTACCAAGTGTTTATGTTAGTTACCATTGGCGCCTAAATGTTTTAGGATTTTCCTTTAATTCGGTCTAGTAAAATTTATTATTCTTAATGTTAAGGAGTCATATATGAAGTTTTAGGTTTTAAAACTTCTTGTTCGTGACTTGTAAAAGACGAAGCCATACATGAATTTTTTTTATTTATGTTTGCAAAATTTTTAGGATTAATGTCTTTAATTGTTGTTTGAGATTTATACATCTTCCACTCTCCAAAAAATAAAAACAAAACATGGAAAATGAAATAAATTTATGATGAACTAGATGTTTCTTATTGAAGTTGAAAAAGATGCGTTACATAAATATTGAATGTTTTCATTCCTAATGATTACCAGTCGTACTTCCTAGGTTTTTGAATTATTCTCCTTCCAAGGTTTTTAGACGATAAGTACCTAGTCGGACAACTATAGAAATACGGTACGGGCATGCTAAATTGCATCTAATTTTTTTCCCTTCTGAAGAACTTTATTCAAAACATAGTCTCCCTTTATCAGATGGCTTGACTAAACCCCTTATTGTAGAACCGAGCAGTACGTTGGTGGTATAATACGACATGTAGTGTTGCATTTTTTTTAACTTCTTCAACCAGATCTAATTCCAGCCTTCTCATGAGGTCTCTCTTGGGGAAGTTAAAATTTATTACTCTATGACTGGGAAGACCAGTTTCCATGGGGACCGCATACTCCATCCCAAATGCTAACATGTAGGGGGTTTGACCGGTAGATGTCCTCATCATGGTCATATATGCCCATAGTACACTTTGTAGCTCATTGGTCTAATTCTTTTTAGTACTATCCAACCTTTTCTTTAGCCGATCGAGCAGAGTTGAGGGTATCCATGAGAAGAATGCAACTTCAAAATTTTAGACTGGATATAATAATCTTCAAATTCCTCAAACTGAGTGTTGTGGTTGGTGATAAAAGCATATGGCATACCATACCGACATATAATGTTCTTCCATATAAACTGGAAGACTCTATGGTAGGGCATATCAATAAGACGTTCAACCTCCACCCACTTGGTGAAGTAATCTATGGCAACGAATAAGTATTTGAACTTGCCTCTTATCTTCAGTAGTGGACTGACCTATTCAATCTCCCGCATTGAAAAAGGCTATGGGAAAGTGATTGGCGCAAGATCGGCTCCAGGTGTTCTGTGGATTATTACAAACTTCTGATATTCGTCACATTGTTTCACATAGGCAGCACAGTCTGCTTTTATAGTTGGCCAATAATATTCCTAGGTGTCCACTCGCCTGACTAAAAATCTTCCTACCGAATGAGATCCATAGTATCCTTGGTGTACTTACTTAATTAGGGTTTTCACTTTTGTAGGCTGGATACATCTGAGTAATGAGACAATGAATCCCTTTTTATACATGACTCATTCTTTCACAACGTAGCTAGGTACTTTGCACCTCACATTTTTGTCTTATTTTAGGCCATTTGGTAGGATAACTTATTTAATACACCCCTTGATTGGATCCATCCATGAGGGACCTAAATCTAATGCGATCAAATTGATATATTTTCCTCGATACTCCTGGTCGCGAGGATTTCTACCAGAATGGTCCTCCTTAACTCAGTCCTTATTGCAGAAGCAAGCTAAGCAAGTGAATCTACTCGAGCATTTTCAATCCCAGGTATTCTGACCATTTTGATGATCGAGAATCTGTATATTCTAGTCTAGCCCATTGGCCAAGTATCTTGTCATAAATTCTCCCCTGAACCCGTACATACCCAACACTTGATTGATGATCAATTGGGAATCACCATGAGCTAATATCTACTCGTCTCCCAAGGATAAAGCTAATTTGAAACCCGCGGTTAACACCTCGTATTCTGATTCATTTTTAAAATTCTTGAACTGTAATATGAGTGCATATTCCATATTTATATCATTTGGGGTATTGATTACCAGCTCAGTGATGTTGCCTATGCCGTATGATGATCCGTCTACATACATTTTCCATACGAACGGTTCCTTGTTAAAGTCTCCTTCAACTAAGGACTTGTAGTTGTATATTATTTTGCTTTTCTCTAAGTATCATGCATCAATTTCTCGCACAGTAGATGTCTCTGGTTTGTCATTCATGAAGTTATCTTTCGGATAAGTCTGTTTGTGTGGATTCGTTACTGAGTTCTCTTCTAAAGAAGTTTTCCCAGCTAGCTTTACATTTGATTTATCTACTGTTGGAGTCTGCTCGGTCGGTTTTTCTTCATAAGTAAACTCAACTATAAAATTTTGTACTTTTTGGCCTTTCAATATTGTCCTGGGTTTATAGTATATAGCGTACTCTTCCAGTTCTAGGACCCATGCCACCAATCTTCCTGACATTTTTGGTTTGTGAGTGGCTTGGCGTAATGGCAAGTCCGTGTAAACCACAATAGTATGGGCTTGAAAATATGGTTTCATTCTTCATGAGGCTTTAATGAGATCTAAGGCAATCTTTTCCAGACGTGGTAACGAATTTTTGTGCCTCGGAAGGCCTTTTTGGTAGAATATACTGGCTTTTGCACCCCATTATCTGGTTGGATAAATGACGAGCTAACTGTTGACTCAGACTTAACAAGGTATAAGTGTAGTGTTTCTCCCATGAATGGTTGGGAAAGCAATGGTGGAGATCCTAAATATTTCTTTAACTCCCAAAAGGCATTCTTATATTCTTAATTCCACTCAAAAGTCTTTATTAATACTTTAAAGAAACATAGGCAACCATCAGTGGCTTGGGAGAAAAACCTATTAAAGGCTTCTATTGTAGACACCACATTATAGGACCCCCCAAGTCTTTCCTTAGAGTCCCTATCACCTCCCCCTTTTACTACAAACCCTAGGTCATACTCCTAGTACTGTCTTAAAGGCCATCGGGGAACTCCGGGACCCCGTTTGACTCCGATCAACTCTATTGTCAGAGTGAAAGATTAATGAATCTTCGATGGTCTCTAAATCCCCTTTTCAACGGGTTGCCCCGTGCATAAAATGGGATAACGATTCGAACAAACGGACCATTTTACCAATGAAAACCAATATGGAGGCCATCGGGCACTCCCGGGCCCCATTTTGACCCCAATAAACTCCATCGTTAGAGTGAAAGCTCAATGAATCCTCGAAGGGCACTAAAACTCCTTTACAACGGTCTGCCCCATGCATGAAATGGCATAACCATTCGCACAAACGATCCATTTCCCCCAAAAATTGATCTAGAGGCCATTGGGTGCTCCCGAGCTCCCTTTAACCAAGGTCAACTCTTCAACTCAAATTACCTTTCTAATGGTATTCCCCATGCACAATTTGGATTAACGAATTGCGTGATATGATTATTATTTTTTAAATCTGCACGAGACTACCGATTGACAGGTCCATTTTTGTGCCTATCGGCAGTGTGTCTAGGGTAACCTGCCGATTGGCAGGGCTAAGGGCATGATCTCACTCCCAAGACACACCTCAGATCCATTAATATCAGTGATCTCAGTAACATTCTTTTGCAATTAGCAAAGTTTCCTTGTGTGAAATTCCTTTTCACCTCTCATTCCCATCATTTTTACACTTAATTTAGCAAAATCTCCTTCTTTCTCATACTACATCCATCTCAATTTTCAAGGGATCTCATCAAGGATCAAGATCAAGCGTCAATTCTCCTAAAAACATCCAAATACCCTTTTTTTCTCTCTCTAAATCTCTTTATTTTCGCAGTTGTTATATAAATTAAGAATTTAGCTTTTACTTTAAGTCATACACATTAACATCTCATCCTTTATTAGTTATTTTGCACATACTTTATTATCTTTAAAAAAACTAAAACATATAAAAAGAGGGTTACACCTATAAATTATGACGGGATTATTTATCACATTTTCTACAAACTAAAAATATCTTTTCTACACACACTCATATAATAAATTTCCATTTGAATCTATGAGATAAACCCCACCCTTGTGCCACATGCAAACTACGTGGACTTTGATGCCTTTATAGGCTACGTAGGCGTTTCGGGCTAAAACCCGAGACTCGAGTCCAATTTTCTAATTTTTTTTATTTTCATCTTATCTATATATTACTCATATATATCATGCTTGTGGTTCATACTTACGCGTCTTATCTATTAAATGTTACCGTTTCATTATAACGATCAATATCTCGATAAGCGCATACATTATATTTTCTAATTATTATTTCGAGAACATTCCTTTGGATGACCTCGTTCTATCCTTACCATGATATGAGTCAAATGATTCCGATATCCCTTTATATATACACGCTCACACACTTCACGGAGAAATAAGGAAATTAGTAACACAAGCCCATGAGAGACCAAAAGGGAGGGATGGGTGCCTAATACCTTCCCATTCCGTAACTTATCCCCTGAACCTCTGAACTATTGGTTTCGTAAGCATTAATTTGTCTTTGATGTCACTCTCTCGAGGTGGCGACATATTCTTTTGCCTATTTTGTGCAAAATAGACTAGTGACTCCTTCTCTTTACATCACCCATATCAACGATGGTCGAAGCGCTCCCAGAAAGGGGCCTGAGACTTCCTCTCCCTCTCTGAGTGCACGCGCGTGAGCGCCGAAAACCCCCCTAGGCGAGAGGAAAGAGCCCCAAAAAAGAGGGATGGCCACAGTTGCGACTCCGTTGGGAAATTATCATAAAAGGGAGACTCTATTTGCATGGGTCTTATCATTTTCTACTTGTGTGCGTATGCACCTACCTGTATGTTCCCCCTTTCTCCTCTATTATTTCTTGTATCTATTTACCTCATGCTTATATCACTCCTCACTCATACATTTACAGATAATCTCCATGTACACTTCACACTACTTACACGTAGGTTCACTTATACCCATATATTGCACACACCCCTTAGAATATCTATGCTTAGGTGTCACTAACACACACCTCCACTTATCACACTTGTATATATCCATGCTCACTCACACTTATCACACACCACTTATAGTTGATCCATGATTTCACTACCACACACTGACTTATAGATATTCACGCATCACTCACTCTCACATTTCCATGCTTAGTGTAATCTTCATGCTCTATACTAGATTTACTTTTTATGGTACATGTACATTCTTCCTTATTAGTATAGTGATAATCATGCCAAATAAAATACTCTCTCCATAATATACTAATCAAGAATCATGCATTTTGCACACTACATCAACAAATAGCATGGGTATTGACCAAAATTTTGTCCCGTACCATGAACTTTGTGATGGGCGCTGGTCCGACAGGTCCCAGTTAGATTAAGCTATATGACTCTCACCTTCCTTTGGCCAAGTACCTTCGACGTATATCGAACGGTCCCTCCCCCCCCCCCCCCCCCATCGTACCGCTTGACCGAAGTCATGACGGGAGGTATATAGCAGGGAACTCATTCACGTATGTCGAGTATATGGAACTCTCTTTCACACATACTGTCCCCATGAGATATATAATAAGGTAATTCACGTACACTCGGGTATATCAATTGGCTTGTCCACAAACGTACCGATTTTCCTTAAAAGAAAGACACAAATCGTGGAAGTCATGCCAAATGGGGTAACCTTTCCACCAACCCAATAAATGTATACTCTCGTATAGGCGTCAAACTTGGGGCACTCATGTTTAGATTGTCGGTTACTACCCGAAACTCTAATGAAATACCGGGTCGACATGCTGATCGAATTTTCATGCGATTTCATCTTTTTCGAAATGGGACCCTGCCTATGAGCCTGACAACAAATCAAATCGTATTTTACATATTTTTCAAACCCAATTTTTTCCAGGCTCGGGTTTCGTCTGGCATTTCTTTTTGCATGTAGGTAAACCTAATACAAGTGAAAACATAATAATAATAATAATAATAATAATAATAATAATAATAATAATAATAATAATAATAATAATAATAATAATAATAATAATAATAATAATCATGCTGAGACCCTCTTCTCATTTTCCTGCTTTCCTTACCAAAAGTATCAAAATATTTTCCCCCTCTTTTTAAAATACCAAAAATATTTTTCCTCCTTTTTATAAAAAAAACACCAAAAACATTTTGTCCTTTCCTTTCCAAAAAAATATCAAAAGAATTTTCCCGTTTTTCCTTAAAGTTTTTCCCTCCCCTCTTTCAAAAATAAATTCGAATCATTTTTCTTCTCAGGTTGATCACATACCCGACCCTTAGCCTGACTCCCTACTGGCTTCGATCTTCCATCGGGCCATCCCGAAGCTTTGTAAGTTCTACCTCTACTTCCTCTGAGTCTAGAATCCTCCTTCATTCTCTTTCCATGGAGAATGCAGAACAATTACCGAATGTGCAGCCGGATTTGATGATGGTCCTAGTCCAACTCACCGCCAAGATTAACGAACTTGAAACCGAGGTTCATGAGATGCAACAAAACTGGATACTTATTCTCAAAGAGCCCGAGGTCCCCTTCCCTCGAGCCATGGGTTCGCTCGTACCTGAGCCTATTTGGGTCCCAAAAGAATATCAACATTCTCCACGTGCCCCTCCTGCCAATGGGCCACCGCCACCTCAACTCCCTATGCCGAATCTTGCCCTGCTAGGGGCTAACCTGCCAGTGACTATCGATCCGAAGGAAGAAGAGTTGAACAAGGTCAAGGAGGACCTCAAGATGTTGACTAAGAAGTTTGACCAAGTCTGAATCTCCTGGAACTACATGGATTACACACATATGTCTCCCTACCCTAAAACGAGACTGCCAGAAAAGTTTAAGATGTCCAATATTGAGAAGTTCAGGGGTAGAGGGCCCCCAATTATCCATATCCAAAGTTACAACCAAGCAATGACTCTCCTAGTGCATCCGAGGAAATAATGGTCTAGATGTTCCAACAGACTTTGAAGGACAACGCTCTTCGCTGGTTCCAATCCCTCGAAGAGTCCGAAATTCATAGTTGGGAGGATGTTATCCGTGAATAAGGAATTGAAGGTTACATGTCGTGATTTAGAGCTTCTCAAGAAGAATCCCGGGGAAACTGTCAGTAATTTTATAGTAAGAACCAACTGGCCCTTCGAAGAGGAACAAGTCAGTAGTGTGAAGAAAAAATTCTCATCCCCTGTCCTAACAATGATGGGAGAACATAATGTGCCCTATTTTTGAGACCTCCGAGAAGCGAGAATAGTGATTACAAAAAGTTATTCCAAGGCAGAATCTGAGCCAAAGAAAATATCCAAATAGTTCACTCCGAGGAAGTATGAGAAGCCCGCCAATATCATAATTTTAACCATCAAGAACATCTCTCAGCCTGCCGCTTCATGGTTACCATAAATCCAACCTAACCCAGTCATAAAGGAATACACTGAGCTTCACGCTCCCTTATCCAAAGTCAACCAATCCATTTTAAGACGAAATCTTATCAAGCCATTGGACCCTCGTCCATTACCAAACCCAGTTCCCAAAAATTTCAAACCCGATGCCCATTGAGATTTTCACTAAACTGTCAGTCATACCCACTAATCAGGGCTTCCATTTCTCAAAATATAATCCAAGGTCTAATTGATCGGGGTACCATCACCCCACCAGCCAATCCTAAGACAAACACTAATCACAATCCACTCCCAATTCATGTAAATGCTATCTTCCTAGAAGAACACCTAGAATTTGACCCACCTACCAAATTGTACTCCATAAATCACCTATCATACCTCTATATTTACCTAAACCCCTCAAAGTTTGCCTGTATTTTCTCCTGCACCTCATCTCCTTTGACGATCAGGCCCGGTCGCTTCTTATAAGAGAATGTATTGCCATTTGTACTCGTTCCAAGGGAAAAGACAGAGAATTGTTAGCAGCGCTGAACCACTCTTAGAGTTCGGGCTAAAATTACCCTAAAAATGACAATTGACTGCCAAAAGTTCAACACATTCTTCATGGAAGCACGAAGGCGAGATCACGAGTCAGATAATTAGGTGGTACCCACCGATGAAGTCAACTTAGATGATGTCCTCCAGATCATGGCAGACTTATTCCGACAGACCGGTAAAATTTGTAGCATATTCGAGCAACTTGATGCTTTGAAATTACAAGGGCACCTAGTCCCTTTACTTTAACATCTCTCCGTTGAATGGGAGGATCTATACGAAGAGGTCATTGAGGTTGTAGAATGCAATAACTTTTAGTGAAAAGATGACATCTTTCCCACCGGATGGGGGGATGAATTCGATAGTTCAGATGAAGAGACAAGCCCAAAAAATAGTAGCCCAATAGTCAGTAAATATGGAATGATATCGTTTGAAAATCTGTTAGGAGAGATTAGAAAAGTAGCCAAACATCCCGAGGTAGATGAAAAAATAGGATTTCTATTTTTCTCCTCTTCCGTGTACCATATGACTAGATTTGGGAGCCATCACTAAGTTTCGAACCCTCAGTAAAAAATGACAGATAAGGGAAAAGGTGTTGAGAAACTCCTTATACTGAAAATGACCCTCGAGGAGAGAAAGATATGTGATTAGTTGAAGAAAGCTCAATCTAACATCACTTTTTACGAACTCTTTATGTCTTCTTAACTGCACCGAAATGCCTTGATTAAGTTTCTTATCAGGCCCATAGTCCTTCCTTCCACCACACTAGAAGAAGTAGTGAATCTGGTCGTATCTTTAACCTCTATTAGAATGCTATCCTTCTCCGAAGAAGAAATCCCTAAGTTTTTTCCAAATCACAATTATGCTCTCAATATATCTTTCGAAGTCATGGGAAAGACCGTCCCTCTTTTGCCTGTCGATAACGGGTCAGCACCTAATATTTTTCCGTTAAGAACCCTCAACTTCTTGGGACTAAAAGTAAGTGACCTTAATCTGATTTTCGCCACGGTGCGTTCTTATGACAATACTTGTCGGGAAGTGATGGGTTCCATAAACCTGACAATGAGGGTTGGACCCGTTACTGAATTCCAAGTCATCGACATACCAGTTTGTTTCAACCTGTTGCTCAGACGTCCATGGCTCTACAATATCAAGGGAGTGTCTCCAACCTTCCATCAGAAACTGAAGTTCTTTGCCATTGGGAAGGTCATCATTATCTTAAGCGACGATGATAACACTAAGAAGGCAAGCACCAGTAATTCGTAATGGAAATATAAAAAGGGGCGAATGATATGCTGCTGTCAGGTTTTTGATTCGAACCATTTTTTCTCCTAGCAGGGTATGATTTCAGAGATAGAGTATGTCTAGAGCACAACCCTCACAGAAATATCAATGTGATGTAGATGTTAAAGAATATTCATTTCATGCCTGGACTGGGGCAAGGATGACGACAATAGGGAATGCTAGAACCCATAGTGATGAAGAAGGACTTTACTTTATGTGGCCTGGGTTATCAACCATCGCCAAAGGAACTCAGAATGCTCTACCAACCTCAGTTAAATAGAAGGCTTGAAATTACCAAGATTGTCTTAGGAGTTTCCTTGAATGGGAGATTCATTAAGGAAGGTGAAGATTGTGACAACTCGCTTATCAAAATAAGAGGTGGCTGACGCGACTTAAAATTTGTCTCAAAAGTGCGTTCACTCTAGGCTCAAGTGCAAGCCTGTCGCTCAAGTAGTAACCCGGTAAATTGGGATCGTACCCACAGGGATCGAAATTGCCAAGTAATAACCAGAAAAATTATTAAATCTGGAAATGATTTCTCAAAAGAAACAAAAAGATGATTAAGGATTGGGAAAATTTATATTGAACTACTAACACTTTAATTTAGAAACACAAACTGAGAATTACAAACAGATTTAGATCTGACAAATGGGAGACAATAGGGTAGGGTACAATCCCTCAATCCTTAACAAATTATCTTATAGAATACCGGAATTGTAAATTAAAACTATTGAGTAGATCCAGTCTTTATAGATTCTAAGCATTACGTATATGAGGTTCAAGCCCGCACCATACGGAATCAAAGGTCAATATAAAGCGGTGAATGATAAATCATACTCGCAAAGCGTTCTTAAACATCTCAAGTACCTAGGGCAAGAGAGATTAAAAGATTGAAAAAGTTTGTATGATTTTCTTTCACGATTCAATCAATATTTTAATTTAACCTCTGTTTTCTACCTAGATAATTTGCATTGGATTGAGTTCATGTACCCCAACCCTTGGGAATTTAGCTACTCATGATTTGATTCAAGAACAAATTCATATATAAAATTATGGATCCACAAAACATTGTAAGTAAATTGCAAATGATAAAACTAGAGAATGGAATGAGTGTACTTGTATTCAGCAACAAGAAAGTAATTGGAATTCAGAATTTCTTACAAACTGGTGCTCCTAAAAATTCTTGAAAGAATAGTAAATTTAACCCTAAAATTCAGACTCTGATTCTCTCTAGAACTCTTAAATTAGTAAACCCTAACAACTCTCTCTAGCTAGCTCCCTAAAATGATGTAAGGCATGGGCTTTTATATCACCATGTATCGAGATTGGCAGCCAATGTGCTTGACACGCAAGTTTACCCAAGAGTTGCATTGCTTTAACTGCATAATTAATGCCAGGATTTCGCATGTCCGGACCGGTCCGGCTTTCCCTCGGATCGGTCCGGTATCCACCGGATCGGTTCTTTTAATTTTATCGGATCGATCCGGTCCTAGTCGGATTGGTACGGATTTCCTCTTCATCGGTTTGCTATCCATCCGGGGTCTACTGGACTTGGATCATTTCGGATCGATCCGGTTTTCCTCGGATCGGTCCGACTTTCTTCCTTGTTGACTTTCTCCTTGCAACTTTGACTGGCCATAACTTTTGATCTAGAACTCCGATCTGGGTGCAGTTTCTTCCTATGCTCTTGTGAACTCATGCTCTTCAACTTCACTTTTGGTGTCGCCTTCGACATTTGAGTGGAATTTTACTCTTTTGCCCTTTTACGTTTCTTCTGATTTCTTCTTTTCCTTTCTTGCATTCCATTCCTGAAAACTTCATCACAATTACACAAAAACTAGGGAATACTGTTAGAAACAGACAATAGAGTGATATGGACTAAAAATGATTCAATTACCTTGTTCGAGATATTAAAATCACTAAATTAAGGGGCTAAATTCAGAAGAATTTACGCTTGGTCAGTGGCCAGCCCGATACGCCAATAAATATAGGAATCATAGATGGTCCATTCTTAGCATCATAGTCGCATAAATAACAGTACGAGATAACCACCAAATATTTTTAAAAACAGATGTCAAATAATACTACAAAGTAGATAAAATAGTTTTGATAATTCAATTTAATATAGAACATGGATACAAGTAAAGACATGTACAAGTTTAATAACCATCCTACAAAACATAACCGAATAAGTTGTCGGTCAATAGGATAATAGAAAAGATTACATCAAGCATTTCAGTAGATATGAACAATGACTGGGGCAACACGCCTGAATATACAGACCGATCTTAACTAGACTATACAAAAGATTGATGCATCTATTTCAAAATCCTATAACATCCGTAAAAATTCTATAGCTCCTTGACACTGGGAAGGAAGGATCAACACGGGAGTCCTTGTGGAAGAGCACCTGAGCATATATACGAACCCACAAGAAAGATAAATATAAACGGTTCAGGGTTCGGTTTGATATGATATACGTGTGAATAAGTGTAATACCCCGTACTTTTGTGATATTTATTTACGGGATTAATTAAATTAAATGCGTATTAATTGGAAATTAATCCGGATTAAAATACTAGCGTGATGCGAGTTGGTATTTGAATATAATGTGCATATATGATTATATATGAATATTGAAGTATGAAATTTGTCGTGAGATTGAAATACGGCAAGTTGGAAAATTTTATTGAAACGCGTGTGACAGTCGCGTCAGGGAAATATTTATTTGAATAAGAAAAGTGAATTTTAGTTATATTAACCGTATGGTCGTTTTGAGTGCGCCAACACGTTCGGAAGGGTCAAAATAGTCAGAAAACACTAGCCGGGGGTTAAGTTTGGGTCCCGGGGCATTTTTGGGCCATACCGGTAACTTATAAGGGCATTTTGGTAATTTCAGAAATTGGGTAATTAAAACCCACGAAAATTAGAGTTAAAATCTGACTTAGTATTAACCCACTAAGACATTTCCAACCCCAATTTAGGTAGTGGGCTACAGGAGAGGTTATAACTTGGCAAAACCAACCCCACCTCCATTAACACCTTGAGAAGAAAGCTTGGAGAGAGAGAGAGAGGAGGAATTCTGCAGAGGAGAGAGATAACCATTCATCAGATTCGTCATCAAATCCAGAGTTACCCTTAAGGTAAGTGATTTAATTTCGTTTTTATAGAGAATGTTTCTTCCATGTGTAGGAATTGATAAAAATCTGATTTGTTCTTGGGAGTTAATGAAAAACCCATTAAATTGGAAATAGAATCTTACATATTGATGAGGAATTGCATGTAGAATTATATGTAGGCGATTATTCTGATGTTAATAATATCTTGGATGAAGCAAAAACGGATTATAGTTGGTTCAATTGTGATGTATAAATGTTAGGGTTCATGTTCATATAAATTGGGAATAAATAAAGAGATTTGAAGATTTGATGATGTTTAAGATGAGTTAGCCCTATATAAACGTTTGATTTTGACCTATGAGTGTTTAGTACGAATTATGAACCTTAAAATGATGTTGGGTCGATTTTTATGTGAGATTAGGAGTGAAGAAAATTGGAAAAAATGAAATAAGGATTTCTGGGCTCGAAACTGGCCACTCGTTAGAAGACCTGCCCAGGTCGTTCGAACGAGCTTCTAACGAGTTGACCTTTGACTTCTAACGAGGGTGAAGTTCGTTCGATAATCTCGTTCGAACGAGACCTCATTAGATAGCCCAGTTCGTTCGAACGAACTCTCGTTCGAACAGCCTCGTTCGAACGAGACTTCGAACAAGTTGACAGTTTAGGCTTTTTAGCCTGTTTTGATCCCCGAGTGTCCCGTAACCTTGTGTATACGTAGAGATAACCTTCCCTTGATGATTTATTGTTACATTTTGGATGTTTGGGATATAATGAGGAGTCAAACCTAGAAGTGTAGTTTGAACCTAAGAGAAAATATGAAGTAGGACGTGAGTGTCTATTACGTTGCGAGAAATATTGAAGGCTTAATGTATTATATTAACCGGGAACATATAAATTGTGTAGTATTATATGTCGGTACGAGAATAAGAAGTGTACCACCAATAATATGGTGATTACTAAGATGTGTGAATACTTAGTATAGGTATTGATTTTATGAGTATGACATACCTACCATACTTGCTATCACGGGAGCTTTACGTTCGCTTAGGGCCTTCTAATCCTTGTGTTGCCCGGATTTAGATTGGTTACCTCGATGAACATAGGTCAGAGAAGGACTTATTGGGATGTAAATAAGTCTGCTGATCGTGGGAGCGCAGGTATGTGCGTGACCCAGGTGATATGACTGTGTTCGCCTCCATTATTTGTAATGTTGTTATCTGAACGATTCTTGAGAGATTCGGAATGCGTAATCCTTATGTACGTGATGTACCGGGATGGATAGCAGAGTATGTGTGCACCGCAGCTAGTTCTCGGGGTGCTTGTATTGTATTGTATATTTATGATGTGAATAATATACACTTAATTAATGGGAACTTTCATGTTAATATTGTGAATAATATTATGGAAATGATTTGAGAAAACAAAACGGGATAACTGATAGTGATTGGTATTTCTAACTGAGAATCTGTGAGTAAGTAAAACCCTCTATTTATTTGATAACGTTAGAATGTAATATGGGAATCGAGTAGTAAGGGGTAGAACTTATTATAGTTGGTTAGATATGGATGTCTTATAGATGGGTACGGTACGTTAGGAGTGAACATGTAGTCGAGAGGTGAGAATTCCATGTGAGTACACGTCCTAACATGTATTTTGCATTTAATGTTTTAATGTTATTAAAACACTTGCTGTTTTCAAAATGTTTTCCACTTTCGGGCTCTGACCCATTTGCTATCAAATCTATTTTTGTAAAAACCATTTTTAGGTGCCCAGCCACAAGGACACCATGCTTAGGATTCTCATTCAGGTGACGAGCTGTAGCTGTTTGTGGAAGTTACATGACTTTGCTTGTAGACGCTTCATCTATCTTGACTCGATATTCTTCAGTTATCAGTTGTAGGGCAGGTCGCCCATTTCTTTTAGAGACATTTCATTTATTTCAGTTATTCAGACTTTTGGCATGTAATTATTCAGGATTCAAACTTGTAGTATTATTTTCATTTGTTGGGATTGTGGTGAGGAGTTTTCCTCCGGATTTCTTATTACTATTGCTGGTTATTTCATTACTTCGTATGGTGAATGGATTATGTTGACTCTTCCATTATTCTTTTATTGCATGTTATCCAGACTCAACTTAAAATTTGGCAACTTACTTTTTAAATACCAGGTGGTTAGTAATTATTAAAATGTTTTCGACAGTGATGCTATTAACTGAACCAACTTGGCATTTTGTATTAATTTAATAAAGGAGTAGCTACCCGGTATTTAATTAGTCGAGGTGTCACAATAAGATGCATAATAGTTATGAATACTCACATCCTATACATGTTAAGTTTGCTATGCAATAAAAGAATCACCCTCACCCCTCATCTTAGGGTCACATCCTAGCATCATACTAGATCATTAAGTTAAACTACCCATGAAATTAAGGGGAAATGGTCCATTTCTAATTAACATGGTTAACCTGTAAATTAAAGAAAGATATCTTCATAATTCAATTTCTCAATGTGGGGATCATATACCCTAAAGTTAATTTAGAAATTCATTAACTCGTTCATATGAAATGCCATAACCATGAAATCAAAGTTCAATCAAAATATAACGTTTCTAAGACCATCCTTCCGGGAGTCACCCCACTGGATGCGCCCCTAAATGCTATCTTCTTCTAGGGCCTATTACTAAGACCACCTGGGCACCCTAAATCGCGTCGCGTGGGAAGCGGCCATATACCTTCGATAGTGAGTCATAACCATATCCAGAATTACCTCACTTCGAATAAAAAAAACACAATGAAACCACCGGACCTATGGATGAGGACTATATTCTCCCTGCATCACAAGCCAGGGGATTTACCTCATTCGCGTAACTTCCCTTATGATAGCATTTAGAGAGGTATGTATATGCATGTTATAAACGATAAGATATGCCAATTGAAATTCTACATTTCTTATTCGCAAAATCATACGTTTTTAGCAATATAGGCTACAAAGTATAATTATCCTCATACTAGTCTCCAAAATCCCGAAACGATACCACCCAACTCTCTCCAAGTCCTAAGCTAGCATACTATATGCAAAATACACTAACTTCCATTAATTAATTAATCCCCTACATAAGCTCGAACACTCCCTTTCTAACCTTCGGTATTAATCCCCCTAAAACAAGACCCTAATACTCTTTATTACTTCATATAAGAAGGTTCTTAAGCCTCAAACCTAAAAGAAAAGAGTAGAAAGAAAATATCATTTTTGGGTTGAAAACAGGGTACCGGCCGACCGACCCCTGACCCCCGATCGACCGCGTTTTAGAATTTTGCCTTGCGAGAGAAGAAGTAGGCCTTTCTCTTTAGGCCCAGTCGATCGGTATCTGGATTGCGATCGATCGCGCTTTTGAAATTTTCCTTGCGAGAGAAGTAGTAGGCTTTTCTCTTTAGGCCCGGTCGCCAGACATCTGGACCGCGGTCAATCGGTCGCACCAGATCCAACGACCAACCCCCATTTTTCTCCCAAGGCCTAAATCCCCATGCCTATTTTCTTCCACTTCTCTCAACATCATCATCTAATAACTTCACCCGATCATTCCTAATCAACAACTGACTAATAGAACCAACTCAAATCATATCTAAATCGAAATCTAAGGGTTTAAACACCAAAATCATTAAAACCCACAAATGGTTTAAATCTAAAAAACATAACTATATACAAAAATTATTCACACTCTATTATTCATATATGCAAGTTAGAAACTTGCCTAAAGATTATATCTTCGGATTCTCTTTGTAGCAACGATTTCCAAGTTCATACCAAAAAATATCTTCTTTTCGTCTTCTTTCTCTCAAGATCCCACTTCTCGATAACTCTCTCTAGGTTTAGAAAAAAATGAGAGATAAATGTTCCTGCGAGACTAAAATACCCGAATACATTAATTCTAACATTTAAATGCTACTGCACAATCAAAATGACTCGTAACATCATAATTAAGTTATAACTAGTCAAAAGTACCCACGGGGACTAAAAACACAATTGGTACTTATTTTGACTATCTCAACCATTTTTGAACGAACCGTGCCCTCTAACCTGGCATCCGAGATATCGTTCATTAATTCATGTTTCAACATGATATTAACTCATTAATAATAATTCGATTGGAATATAAGTGACAATCGTCGCTTAAAGTACAATGACGTAACAAAACACAATATGATGCTATTTACATTTGCTTAACAGTAAATATGCAAACTCAGTAAATATTAACTCTTAGTTCACTTAAAGTAATATTTACCTTTACTTCTTTGATTTTATATAATTATCTCACAAGGCAATTTAATATAAAAATACATACTCATAAATAAGGGGTATTATATACTCCCCCACTTACAAGGAAATTTTGCCCTCAAAATTTAGGCGTACCTTATAAAAAGAGGTGTGGGTACTTCTATCGAATATCGCCCTCTCGTTCCCAAGTTGATTCCTCAGCATTGTGCTGTCCCCATTGGACTCAGACTAAGGGCACCACTTTTAATCTTAGTCTACGCTCTCCGTGGTCTAAAATAGCAACCGGTTGTTCCTCATATGAAATATCGGGTTGTAACTCAATATCATCCAATGGAATATGCCAATGAGATCCCTCGCATCTTTTATACTTCTTCAAAGATGAAACGCAGAATACGTCGTGTTAGGGATGTAAGCGAGTCGGGTCTGGATCGGGTAAGGGTATATCTAGATCCGATCCGGGTATTTTTTTTAGCAGATCGGGTCTTACCCGATTACCCGTCGGGTCTCAGAAAATGGATCCAGACCCGGATCCGTTAAGGACTCCGAATACCCTACCCGAATAGCAGCAGCAGTATCCAAAAACAATCTTATAGCCAAAAAAACTTATATCATCAAAAAAAAAACTTTTGACAACAAAATGTTTTTTGACATCATATAGTTATATACATATATAACTTTTGACAACAATCTTCTAGCAGTAGCAGTAGCGAAAAAAATCTTCTAGCATATAGTTATATATATATGCTAAAGGCCTTGAATTAATATACATATACATATGTAAGACTATATATATATATATATATATATATATATATATATATATATATATATTTATTATATTATATATATACACATTCGGGTCGGGTCCTTATCGGATCGGAGCCATGTATATCCATACCCAATCCATTAACTAATCGAGTTATTGGGTAATCGGGTCAGTAAAATTTGCTCAGATGCGTTAATTCGGGTTGGATCCGGGTCGGGTCCAGACCCAGTCCATTGACAGCCCTACATCGTGGATTTGGCGTAGGCGTTCCGGTAAAGCAAGTTAATACTCTACGGGGCCTACTTTCAGAAAAATGGGAAAAGGGCCTACATAGCGCGACGCAAGTTTACCTTTCTTCCCGAATCGCATTATACCTTTCATTGAAGATACTCGCACTAGAACTTGATCCCCCACTTCCAGTTCCACATGTCTCTGATTCGAGTCGGCATAGCTCTTCTGGAGATCTTGTTTAATTCGTATGCTATTTCAAATAAGCTCAATATTCGAAGAGGTATCTTGGATAGTTTCAGGTCCAAGGAGCTTATTATCTCCAACTTCGAACCAACAAGCTGGTGATTGACACGGTTAGCCATACAATGACTTATACGGTGCCATACCTATCGTGAATTGGTACGAATTATTGTATGAAAATTCGAACAATGGAAGTTATTGCTCCCATCCTCCTCTAAAGTCAAGTACGCACATTCGAAGCATATCCTCTAAAATTTGGTTGACTCTCTCCATTTTCTCATCAGTTTGTGGATGACATGAGGTAATCAATCGCAATTCGGTCCCCATCGCTTCTTCGAAACTTTGCCAAAAATGGGACACAAAAATCTTGTCTCGGTTTGAGACTATATTGATAGGCACCCTATGGATTTTCATAATCTCCGCAATAAAGAGTCGGGCATAATGTGCAGTATTAAAATCCGTCCGTACCGATAAGAAGTGTGCCGATTTGGTCAAACGATCGATAATTACCCAAGTGCAATCATGATCACTTTGTGACGTCGGCAATCCCATGATGAAATCCATTGAGATACTCTCCCATTTCCATACCGGTATTTCTAACGGTTGCAACAATACAGTCGTTCGTTAGTGGTTTACCTTCACCATTGGGCAAGTGGAGCATTGGGAAACAAATTCAGAGATATCCCTTTTCATACCTTCCCACCAATACTGACGGCGCATATCTTGGTACATTTTGTCCCCACCTGGGTGTACTGAAAATCTTAATCCATGAGATTCTATCATAACGGCACGTCTTAAGTCTGCTTCGTCTAGGACTATAGGTCTTCTGTGGAAATGTAACCCACCCTCAGAACTAATAGAGTAGGACTCTGTTCCCTCAGTCAACAATTAATGTACCCGATCTTGGCAATCCTTATCCCCACCTTGCACTTTTATAACTCGCATCACGATAGCAGGCATAACAGTCAACACTAACAAGCAAGCTCTTGCTACAGCATCATCTTGACTAAGTTCTTCCCACTTGGATTTCCACACTTTCCCTAACTCACCCACGGGCTTTCGACTTTGCGCATCTGCTACCACATTTGCCTTGCCTGGGTGATAATGAATACCGAACTGGTAGTCCTTTACGAACTCTAACCACCAACGTTGTCGCATATTTAGATCTT